>CM016561.1:9339931-10743985 GCA_003412495.2 Echium plantagineum
CGATGTTGCTCCTGCAATTAATACCGGCGAGAAAAAATTCCGTCGATTGGGTTACACGTGAGGGGGAGTGTTAAGATGCACATCCCACAATGTGAAGTTGATATCCTCCCGAGTCAATATATAAGATCACGGGCTACTCTTTTTTGTATATATATATGTTGAATACTAAATGGTTCGTGTGTTTAAGAAATGTTTAAGAAATTTTTAATATTCGCATAAATATATAAACTATGTAACAACATTAAGATGAAACACTTGAGCTGGTAGATCATGAAGACATGAGTTAATTTGAAGCAATGGAGTACTATTTAAACTATAAACATGAATTAATTAAGATTTAGTATCACGTTTCACACGTTGAGGCAATATTATACTGCCAAATATTGTAACAAGTTAACAACCAGCAATGCAAGTATGTATGAATGCATCACATGAAGCTTTCATAAACAAAGCTAACTAACAACATAATTAGCTGTTAGATTATCGTATTCAGTTCCATCATGATGTAATGCTGAGAATCATTCACCAAAACACTACGTACTTCAGTTGTCCTAATCAACCCCTAACCAAACACTTATTTCACTTCACACGCCATTAGAGCCTATTGATTAAGTAATTAAGATAAGTAATTAGGTAACTTTAACTCCGTCACAATGACGTTTAAAGACGAATTCTTTGAGATGTGACTTATCGGTCATCATAAGCTATCCTTAGTTGAGTGGTTGTTACACACACTTTGGATCATATTGAGTATTGGGGTAAAAAGAAAAAGAGTGTGATGTAAAGGTGAAGGTTTCTCTAGTTTCTTAATCATGATACGCTCATGTTAAGCGCCTCGCTTGGCTAGCCCATCGTTCAACAGATGAGATAAATTTGAGATGTGTCTCTAACGGTCCGGTACTTTATTTCAAGAGTGTCCAGACTCTAGCTAGGTCACCACCCACAAGCAGGTCCTCCTTTGAACAAATGCAGAGTTACTCATGCACTTGCCGTGGATCGAAGACACACATTTGTGGAGAAGCACACTATGCCCCGTGAGCAGGTTTCTGTAGTTTCTTATTTTAGGACACAATAGAAGGTAAATTGTAAAATATGTCTTTTAAAAGGTTAGGAAACTTAAAAAATGTTTACCACTTTAACACAATTATATTTCTTATGAGATTTGATCCATATCATACAAAATGACTAGACTATTTCACAAAACCTAATTTTCTTATTAACTAAGTTCTAAACTGTCTCACTTTTAATGGGTAAACCGATCCTTATGTAATAACCTAATTCTAAATTATATTGCTAATTGTAAATACCTTTGAATATGTATGACAAATATTATTTTCTTTCTTAATATTATGGAAAATAAGACTCTTTCGATCTTTGGTTTATATACACTACTTGCTTTATATTAATATATTCTTATGTTGCACTTTGTATTTATTAGTTAATTGAATTATTTCATTTCAAGTAATAATTATTACCTTTAAATTAAGGATAACAGTTCATTATATATATATATATATATATATATATATATATATATATATATAATGTCTAAGGTTTAAAAAAGCTATATGTAACTCTCTCACTTTTTACAAAACCAACTAGCTTGGCGTCTTGGCCTACTGGTTGTCAATGAAGGCATAGGTCCGTGACTTGGCGATGGTCCAAATATTTACGGATGCCTCTGGCCCGTTGTAGTATAAACTCCCTTCCCCAATAGTGCAAAATTTCCTTACTTGTATAATGTTGATTCGATAAAAGAACTCTCTCATTTTTTGCATTTTAATAAATTTATTTTAGTTGGTAGTTATCCTCTTTTTACTTATCAATATATTGTAATCGGTAGTTACTTATAAAAAACTCAAAATAATAATATCTTTAACTATAGACGACAAAATCATATGTAAGATTCAAAAAAATCACATGTCAGTGTCTCAATTTTTTGTATTTTTCAAAAAAAATATTTTGGTCAGCAGTTATATATATACTCGTATGTATTATAGTTGGTAGTTTACCTATGAAAATATCAAGATATAAATTATCAGTGGTAAAATTATTTTTATATCTCATATTTAAATCTATCTAAAAATTGTATCAGTTAAATAAATTTGTCGTTAGTTTAATTTAAATTTCTTCAGAAATTCATAGTGTGGTAACGAAGATTAACTAAACAAATTTATTAGAATTATTACATCATTAGTTGTATATTTATTAGCATTAGTGACCATTGACTATATAGCATTAGTAACCACTATTAACATTAGTGACCATTATTAGCATGAATGATCATTACTCATTGGTTAACTATATTAGCCCGGCATCTTTTTGTATAAATATGTATCACTATTCAATAATACAAACATCAATTTTAATGTTAATAATGGTCACTAATGCTAATAAATATACAATTAATGGTATAATAATTCTAATAAAAATATTAGCATGCATAACGATTGAATGTGCACCGTAACATATAATTAAATTAGTATATATTATATAATCACTAAATGTATTTTTATATTGAATATAGTAATATTAATTTTTTTTTAAATTAGCGATAACTAATATTAATTTTTAATATTAAACATATTAATATTATATATTTTATTTTTCAAATAATCAATGTAAATATGATATATATATTTAATATTTTAATATTTACTGTTCTCGATTCTTTTGTAGATGTCTTTAAATTAATATAATTATTTTATAATACTATTTTTAAAATTAAGTATATCTAAGTACCATTTTAGAATTATTTTATTACTCCTCCATTTCTTTTAATAAATTAATCAATTAACATAAAAAAAAATTGAACAAAAAATGAAATATCGATTAAAATAAGTCGGAACTATTATACTCCCTCCATCCCAAATTATATGTCCCATTTTGACCTTCACGGTCTACGAGACACAACTTCAAACGTAAATATCTCCAATTCTAGAAGCGTGAAAATTACAAAAAGTTGATATTTCAAAAATATACATTAAAACGAATCTAACAAGATCCAATATGACTATATTATCTCTTATCGGTTAATGAGAATTCGTGGTCAAAATTTTCGAAGTTTGACTCCCAAAATGGAAAGTGGACAAACAATTTGGGATGGAGGGAGTAATATCATTATCCAAGTCCTAAGTACACAACTAACTTCCACCAATGACCAAACTATTATAACGGTCATATTTTCCGGTCCCTTTCCATAACCCGTCCACCCCCCTCCCTCCTCTCTCTCACTCGCGCCATATAACTTCCCCCGAAAATTCAGCTTCCTAAATTCTCCATAAAATTCACCTCAAATCCGCCAATTAAGTCAAAGTCAAAATCAAATCAAGTCAAAATTAACATCAAATTGATCAAAATTAATTATATCAAATGTGAAGATTTGACTTAAAAATGGTGAATTCTACTGTATCTTCATCTCCAAACCCTAAATCATCCCCCAATTTAAACCACCCAAAACGTCCTCCGCTTCTTATGTCTGAGACTGCGGCGGTGCCTCCACCTCGCCGGAAAGTGAATTCTAAGTATAATCAATCATCATCGTCTTCTTCTTTATCTTCTTCGTTTAGTTCAAATTCTTCTTCATCTTCTTCCTTTTCTTCCCGCCGAAGCCAATCTCCAATGAAACCGAGGGGGCGGAATGAGGCGGTTGAGGTGTCCAATGCCGCGCGGGTTTTGATGACGTCGACGAGGAGTTTGTCAGTGTCGTTTCAAGGGGAGTCGTTTAAGCTTCCGGTGAGTAAGGCAGCGGCGAAGCCAGCTCCGCTAAGAGGGACGCCTGAGAGGGCGAGAGTGAGTAGTGTTGTGAAGGATCATGCTGAGACTGTGAAATTCGGTGATCAGTATAGGTGGCCTGGGCGATCAAAGGCAATAAATTCGAGTATTTTGACGAAGAGTTTGGATTTTGGAAGCGATAAATCGAAATTGTTTGGATCTAGTAATCGAATTAGGGATATGCACAATTCTAGGAGTGATAATGATAAAAGTAAGAAGGGGACTAGACTGAAGAGTGAGAGCACTAAAGCTCAATGTGATGATGATGCCAATTCTGGCTCAATTTCGATTAAATCAGTTGATTCTCTTGTTGATAATGATAAATGTAAGAAGGGGAATAAATTGAAGAGTTGTGAAACTCAATGTGTTGATGATGCCAATTGTGGGTCGATTTCGATTAAGTCAGTTGATTATATGATTTCGGATAGCGATACTGCATCTTCTGGGAGTGTGGGTAAGTTGAGAGGGGGTAAGCGTGGGATAGTTGTGCCGGCTAGGTTTTTGCAAGACGTGAATAGTAGGGTGCGGAAGGAGGTGGAGATTGCTTCTGGTACACCTAAGTCGAAGAGCAATGAGTCCAAAGGACATAGAGCATCTACGCCAATTGGGACGAAAATGTATTTGCCCCAAACACCAGTATCATTGCTTAAAGTAGAACCACTAAGTGGAAGATTTGCATCTCCTGTAAGAGGGGGGATGAGGCTTGCATCGATTAGTAGGGGAGTGGGTTCACCTGTCAATTCTCCTTCACCAAGGGGAAGGCCTAGTCCAACAAGAACAAAAAATGGGATGCCTAATGTATCTCGTGATAATGCTACTCCATCGATTTTGAGCTTCACAACTGATATGCGAAGGGCAAGGGTTGGAGAAAGCAGGGTTAATGATGCACATGAGTTGAGGATGATATATAACCGTCAGCTGCAGTGGCGGTTCATCAACGCTAGAGCACAGGCGGCCCTTTTGGTACAGTCAGGAACAGCTGAGGTAAAGCCCATTAACAAGTCTTCCATTCTAGTAAGGTTCCGTAGGAAAATCTTTGTTTCTCTTGTTTGCCATTTTTTCATAATAAGAACTATGATTATCTTCTTATACGAGTTAGAAACTACATTCAGCTGAGGCATAGAAGTGAGGGTTGGTAGAGTTCAAATCATTTGTTTAAATCACTTAATTATATCATCTGAGTGATGATTAAATATTTATATCTAGTTAACTTGACATATATGAGTTCATATGTGAAAACCCCATTTACTGTTCCAAGTTGAATTTGTGGTGTTTGTGGGCAGTTAGAGGACCTTTTCAGACCCTCTCAAAAAAAAATTTATGTATCTTACATGGCTGAATGTTGTCTGTTTGTTTAAGTAACAGTTGCTATAGTTTTTAATCTGTTATGAGATTGTCTAGAAACTTAAGCTAGTCTCTAAGATGTTGAAGTCTCTTTCCAATATTGGATCTTCTTCTGTTAAAGCTGATAATTGAATATGCATGTTATTCATTAATTCAGGAGATTATAAGTAGAATTTTATAACTATGTAACCTTGGTGTATTGTGGACGTGTTGCTAACCTTTATCTACTATTCTTGCACCAGAGAAGCCTATACAATGCATGGGTCACAATTTCAAAGTTGCGACATTCTATTAGATCAAAGAGGATTCAGCTACAATTACTAAGACAAAATCTCAAGCTCTATTCGATCATGAAGGGACAAGTATGACTTTAACTTCGTTACATCTTCTGGGAAAGCATCCCTGTGATTCTAATGAATCTAGTTCCTGTCCATCTTCTATGTTTTTCCGGTTTTAAAAAATGAATTATATTACCCCCCCCCCCCCCTTCCCCTACCTTTTCAAATCAGTCTGATCTGTGCATTCTGTGCACTTATCTACTGCATCAACATCTACTTTTGAACTGTCTGATTGCCATTAAGCAACAATCATACTCTTAAATTCTTATATGATATGACAGTCTGATGTCCAACCATATTGGATTCAGTTTATGTCAATAGACCAATTTCAACTAGTACTTTGTTAATCTCATCTGCCCCAATTTGTAGTTCTTCTTTTATCTTGTTAGATTGTAATTTATTAGTGTTTGTGAATGAAAATGTTCCTGACATGTTTCGTCTTTCTTACTTCATAGTTCTTCTCATGGTGTTCCCGTTGATGGTCTTACTGCTTGTACATGTATTTTCGTTTTATATTATAGGAGGATTTTCAGCTAAGCATCTGAATATTCTTCTTGAGTGCAGGCAACGTATTTGGAAAGTTGGTCCCTTATTGAATCAGATCATTGTATTTCATTGTCAGAGGCAAGACAAGCATTGCAAACAAGCATTGCCAATCTTCCTCTCGTTGATGGTTCAAGGGTATTTTGCTCCCCCCTTCATTTTATATTATGTATCTTCACCTCATCATCTCATGAACTCATGTGTCGGAGGACTAATACAACTTGTATTTGGCTAATGCAGGCTGATACGCAACTTCTAAAAACCGCTATATGCTCTGCAGCTGATGTGATGGAGGGAATGACTTTGTCAGTTGGTGCTCAACTCATAACGGTAATACCTTTTCTCACCTTTTAGCTTTTTTTTCTGTTCACTTATCATGCACCATCTCATGCATCAATCTACTGACGAGCGCATGTGTACATGCGATCTCTTGATATGTTTGAAAGCGGGGAAGGCCCTTTATTACTTGCAGAATAGCTTTTGTTGATGAGCAAATTTAAAGTAGTTGCATATTTGGTGTCCCGGTGCATCTATGTTAACTTTTATCTTTGACATTGCCAACGTATGACTTTAGGAGTGTTCAGCATATAGCTTTTACTGCTTGCTGTTTGTTTCAACGAACTGCATGTCATGTATTGGTAATGATCATGTATTCATGAATTGCCAACTGTTGAGGAAAATGATGTGATTACAATTTGTGAACTACGAAGTGAACTTCACATTGACATAATCAGTTTGCAGTCATTGTACTAATAGAATTGGAACTTGGAATTTTTGCAAATTAAATTGTTTCTTTAACAGCCAAATTATTTGGCGTTTGAAACCTATTTTGTTTCTCCTGTGTTGCCCCTAATATACTGTTATTTCATTAATGGGCAATTACAGGTTTGGTGGTTTAGGAAATTTTGATAAGGATGTAGTTATTGTGATTTATATACACAACAGTAGCTATTTAGTGATGAATACTGCTGTACAAAAGGGGAAAAAGTATAAAGACTCGTTCGGTGACGAATATAAGTTGACAAGTCTTATCACATTTATTAATAGAGTTTTTATTTCCTGACACTTGTGTTTTGGTTTTCCATATTATGTTGTGTGTTAGTCATTTTCTGTTATTTACCATATGTATTAGTTGGTCTATTAGATTTAATTATTGAACCCCTTGTCCAAAAAAATAAACTGACAAATACATATATGAGGTTGATGAATATTATACTTGTGAACAAATTTTGTATATTTAAGACCCAAACTTTCAGGAAAGATATTTGGTAGAAGTTTAATAATAGGTATATAAAATGAAGATGGAGACAACTTACCACAATTGCATCTGGTGTACTGTCATTCATTACCTCCATTTATGATTTAAGATATTAGGAAAATGATAGTAATGTGATTTTGATTGTCACATGTGAACTTAGGTTTCAAATTTTGGTTATGGAAAGATACCACATGAATTTTCATTTCCATGTCCCTTCTTAGTTTGAAAAACAAAAGATTCTTGATGCTTACAATTCAACTATATCAAAAAAAGCATAGTACTCCATATGTTGTTGTGGTACCTTGTGCGTTTTGTTTTTACATATAAAAACAGTAGTATTGTGCTGTCAAAAGTTTACCACCCTTAGTTCAGACTGGTTCTACTATTATTTCATTCCCTCAAAGATGAAAATATATCTGATCTATTGTATAAATCAAGAGATTTGAAGTATAAAATAAAAATTAATAATTCACAAACAAAATGCCTTTCTTAAATAAATGCAGTTATTGAAGTGGTTCTGTAAGTAGTAATGGGTTGTGACACTGTAGTTTCTAGTAATTTTCATGTGGAGGTGATGAAGGGATGCAAGTAATTATAATAGAATGTTAAAGTTGCTTTATGGTGACATTTTCATATTTCTGAAAATGAAAAATTGGTGTTGAACAGGTGAGCTCGTTGGCATCTGAACTTGCGAATACAACAGCAAGTGAGATTTCTTTGATAGAGCAAGGCAGAAATTTGATGTCAGCATTGAGCGCTTTGCAGGTTGTCTCTTACTCTCTTCAAATAACTTTAGATAGCCTTCATTTTAAAAGCTCACTCCATTTGAGTTAACACCAATTTTTGAAATCAGGTATATGATTGTAGCTTGAAAACGCACATATTGCAATTACCCCCTGAGGCATCAAGCTTAGCAACTCAAGTGTAAAGTTGATCTCCCTTAACTCACTTCATATAAGTTCTAACATCGCATTCAACTCCATTTTTTCATTTGATCCAATCCAGAGGTGGTAACAAAAAGTTGACTAGTTCTTTAGTTTGATGATTTCTGATTAGAGAATTCATGGTTGTGAAAAGAGGTAGCGCGTAACTTTTAAGCATTTTGGTTGCAACTAATCTGTTTACAAATGTATATTAGAATTTAGGCTAATTCATCACTCTATGATGATGCAATTATAGGATGTAATATATGATATGCCGTTTTCATTACTGATCGAGGTTGGTTGGTGTATTAGGGATGTTGGTATGAGTTATTACATGTATATGACTTTTAATCCAAATGACATGCTTGATCTTCGGTATGAGTTACATGTATATGATTTTAATGGAAATAACATGCTTGATTCATACAATATAATTCTTCCTCTCAAGAGTAGAAGATCAACCTTACAGACCTATGGGGCTAAAGAATAATTCGTTTGATGTTATTGTGTTCCTTCCAATTCATATCGAGTTTCGATCAACTTCGAAATAATATGGTTTACTGAACATCTAAACATCACATATTTTGTACTTTGCATATTATTGTATTAGTTCCTCTAAGTTGTTAAAACGTCACTACTTCAGAAATAGATTGATAAATGACTTCAAATAATTGTAGTTAAGTGATTAGGGATCGGAATTTTTTGAGTTTATAAAATCTCGCAAACAAGATAGATTATTGCTATTTTAATAGTTTACTGTTATTTGATCATAGATTATTTATATAAGTTTGAAGTGTTCAGTGTTTGTATTAGAATTTTTATCTTTGTAATTGTTGTCGTTGATATAAAAATAAAATATAGATTTGCTCCCTAGTTGGATTAAGAGAAGTGTATTTTTGTACACAAGACACTAATAATGCAACCATCCATTAAGTAGAAAATAAAATAAAATAAAAAATTATTTTGAATGGCCCCCCATGAGGTAAGGGCATGCGGCTAAATGCAACCTTCAATTCCCCAGAAATATTTTTCCATTAATGTATGTGTCAATTTTTTCCTATTGCAACTTGTTGTCATGTCTGCTCAATTAGAAAAGGTATTGGTGACATGGATTCCATTATTGATGGCTTATGTTATGTTAAGCACTTGAGGCTGACTTGGACCTCCGCATGCTCCTCCTTTGATTAGGACACTCACCCTTTCCCTTGAGATTTAATGATTTTAGTCCTTTTTTTCGACCTTGGTAATGTTTTTGACATTATAATTCTTGATCATGTAATTTAATATGTCGTTGTTTCAAATTTCATTTTTAAATTAGAAGTGGAACGTCGTTCTTAATCATTACCCGAATTCTACATCCAACTCAAGTTTTTTGGTTTTGAGGCTAAATGATAGCGTTTGTATGGTGTTATATTAAGCAAGGTTGGATAAATAGTAAGGAAAATGTCTATATTTTATGTACCATTTGATTGGCAAATGGATATAGTTTAATTTGTAGATGGAGATATGATTACTCCATAATACTTAACAAACAGAGTTCAAATGCGAGTTTGCTAACTAAGAATATTGGAAAATAATAAGTTGTTAACCATGGTTCCACCATACAATATGACGTCTGGATTAATATTACCCTAAACAAATGATCGAGAACGCCATTTCGTTCAAGTTATTAGGATCATTCACCAAATAATTGAGCATATAAGAGACTCATTTAGATATGAGAACAAATTTTTATAATCAAATGCTAATGATACATATAAAAACGATTTTATACCTCTTAGGGGATGATACCGGCATTTTCCGACCGCTCAATAGTCTAATGATATTTGATCCAACAATTCATGCAAGAAGAATTTTTGTATTCAGTATTTATAATACCATTGACATTGTATTCATATCACATAGTTAATTTATAAAAACAAAAGGATGACATCGGCTCCTGCATAATTAAGTTAAATTCAACAAATTAAATACTACTTTGTTCTCAATTTAAATATTCAATTATGATTCAAGTAAATGATGTTTGGTATACATAAAATTTGATTTGATTATATTATTAACCTCATAATTTTATATATAAGCGCGCTTACAAACATTACATATTCAATAATGTTTTAGTTATATATAAGCACCAAATAAATTATCGTTGAAATTAAAGAGGAAAAGTCAAAGACTACACGTATTTGGACTTATAAATTTGAGTCTCCAACTTCTTCAAATATTTTTTTTTTAAAATTATTAAAGTGCCACTGAATTTATGATCGAATCATTGAAGGATGATAAGCACTAATTTAGATGGAATGAAAAATTGATTAGACTTGAGAGGGAGACATGAGAAGGGGCTTTCATGTGACATTAATACTTGACAAATCTTCCTACCTCTTAAGTCTCGAACTCTCAGATTGACATAAACGAATGTGCTTCTTTTTTTATCGTATAATTTTTTTCCACATACAATTAAAATAAAATCCAAAAACTCTATATTTTTATTTAAATATTCGTTGATCACTAAATCAATTCGATATCCTACATAAATTAATTCATTAAACTTCTCTTCCTCCTCACATCCCACAAGACAACTACACCACTAGCTTAAACATTGTTAAAGAACTCAATTATTAAGTTGTGAGCGTGGTACATAGTAATAATCTATTAATCTAGTACTAGTAGAAGATAGGAACATCTGATCGCAAAATGACAAATTTACCCAGCTGATGAAAGCAAATGTTTCAACAAGTAATATCATAAATCATGATGGAAGAAGACGGACAATCCTATGCATAATGACCCCATAATAGTAAAATCACACCACCTCTTGCCTTTTACATCTACCACTACGATGAAGGGCGCACTCAATCAGAGCAGAGGAACTTCTTTTGTGTTAAGTAATAGTATGGAATTATTTTTGCCTTTACATAATAGATTAAGAAACTTGTAAAGGAGACAGTCACACCCAAATATTTTTACAATATTATTTTTACAACATCAATACAGATGACCGAGTTTATGTTTGATATCATTATCTAATGTACACAGTATAGGCGTGTACACATGATGGCATGAATAATTGAATACTGAATATAATTTTTACCAAAATAGTTAAGTCTGTTATCTATTTTTTATAATAATTTTTTATTGGAGTCAAAAGTTTAAAATACCATGTTAATACCATTCAAATTAAATTGTGTATGTTAATTGAGATTTCATAATTTATAGTAGTTGACCATAGAAATAATAATCATAACTTCATAAGAAGCAGAAGAATCTTGATTTATTCAATAAAGAGAAGCTGCACATTAGCAACTTCCAGTCAAAATTTTTTGATTTCAACTCATAGCTCATTACAAACTTTTGAGCTATTTTCTCCACCACATTACAAGAGTTCTATTTGTTATATTAATTAGGATTACTTTTAAATACATAATCCCACTCCCCTCCCTCTTTATTAAAAAAGATTTAGAAGTTTTGGCTCTACTCCACCCACTCTACTGTTACCAAAACACTTGTATGTCTCTTCAAAATCACCTGCCACATCACCAGATGAACTGCAAGATGCCGCCGCGAAAGAGCTGTTCTTTGGTGGCGCAACGTTGAATAAACCATCAGACATTGGTTCTGTTTCTTGAATTACCTAATCATCACAACGGTTTGTTTGAGTAACTAAAAATTTTACAAAAGAAAATCAAATAGATGAATACTAAACAAGTAATGAAGAATTTAACAAGTATTGATGTAGTACATAATTCGTAAACAAATCAATAGGATAATTATACTTAAGACTTTGTAAATTGTACTACCCTAATTCTAGCTCTGCACCTTAGGAAACAGCCATCCTCCACCTCCACCACCACCTCTCACACCAACACCAGTGGTGATCGGCCGCAGAACACCCCCAGCGAGAACTATCTCGACAGCTTCCTGGCACACGTGCCAGTTCCCTGTTGCTAAGAGACCCAGAGCTCCATTAACTGGATTCACTGTTCTTCCACATGCTTCATACAACAATGATTGAAACAAAGCTGAACCAAACAAGTAAATAAATTATAAACAAAGTCTGATTGTAATCAGTTAATCTATCTTTAGAACATTATTGTTAAGTTTTGAATTTCGATGATCTACTATTCTAATTTCAATATTTTCAATAAGATTTTAGTTGTAACATGATAACTCTGATCAAAATCGAAGTTTTCTATGTCAACAAGGAACTTAAAATTGGTTATTTTTTAACATTAGAAACCAAACTAAATAATATTTGAGGATCAGATTAATAATTAGTTTCAATTTATTTAAATGAATTGTTTACATCGAACGTATCAAGTAAGTAGTATTCCAATAAACAAATTGAAGTATCTAGCTATACATGGATTATTGTTTGATAATTAATTAACTAGAGAAAGCAAACATGCAATTGGAGTAATAAAAAAGAAGGAATTTGGACATTAAATTGGGACAAGGACTATGGTCTACCTGGTCTTTTGTCAAGGGGGACAGCGGAGATGAAGGCCATGAGATCGGTGCGTCCGAAGAACTTAGAGACAAAAAGGGTAGCGTTAGCTTGGGCTTTTGGGTTATTAATCCATACCAAACAGGGTCTTAAGATACACCCTTCGCTGCATCCTCTCCTCAAAGCTCTGCAACCATTGCAGCTCATCTTTGGTTATTCCAACTACCAAAATACGATCTTGATTATTTATTCAATTATTAACCCAACTAAAGGAGGGGTGGTTAGGGGGGAAGACTTGGGCGATGGGTATGAGAGTGAAGAAATGAAAGACTCAATTTTGGTACGGTTTATGCATTTAAGGAGAAGGGGACTTCAACTATAGTTAACTGCCTAGTTTAATTGATTGGATTGCGTAATCCTTGTTAGATTGCAAAGTATAATGTTATATATTTTGTTGGCCCGTTAAAAACGTAGTCCAATTCAAAAAAATTTATTTATTGTGTGACTCATTGTTTAAGTTTTTTTGTCTCTTTATAAGAAGAATGGAGAAGTTCTTAGGTTTATGTCTTAGTATCAATTCTTCATATATCGAATAGGTTGATAGTTCTTACATCTGATTAGAGTTTAAATGAGTCATTAGTTGATTGCTAAGTGGCGAGTATTGGGATGTTAGGAGGCTTAGGTGTGGTAGTATTCCTTTAGTTCGATTGGTGACAATTTAAATAAGATCGAATAATAAAAAAAGCTTAATCTAATTATGATGACAATAAGTGACGATTATTTAACACTTAACAATCTTGATTCAAATTTGAGAAATAATGTAGTGTGGTGTGGCGTGGTGTGGTTAAAGAAAGAAGGAAGTGTGAACTATGGTTAAGAGAGGAGAATAAATAATTGGATTGCGTTATCAATTGTGGGGTCCAGGAGTCTAATAAGGTTTGGAGCTGCTGCGTTTTTCCGCATATGAAAAGGGGAAACTCTGCACCGTTGATTTTGGATTGCTTTTTTGTGGTGTTTTTGTCGTTTGAACTGTACTGTCCTGACACGTGTTGGACACTCATAGACTAGCGTCATCTGGTATCATTTATCTGCACCGTTCGATTTGCTAATTTCTACTTTCTCCATTTTCTAAAATACTCCTTCCATATTTTTCAAATTTTCATTAAACGATAAAAAAATAATATAGTCTTATGAGATTTTGTTAGGTTTGTCTCATATATACTTTTAAAATATCAATTTTTTATAGTTTTTCGCATGTAAAATAAGAGATATTTACGATGTTTTCTTGATCATGAAAAGTCAAAATGTACAAATCAGTTAGAGACTAAAAGGAGTAAGAAAATGATACCAAAATTTTAAGGCTCCATCGAACCTTGTTTTAAGTTTTCCGATAAGGTAAATTGCGGAATATCTCCTTGAAGGTCATGAGACATGGGGTGCTTGGTTACACTTCAACACGAATTCTTGCTTTTTATAAGACTATCTATGTCTTACAAATAGGCAAAACTTATCACCCAAACTCTTATTTATGTTCCATATAGGAACACCCACACCAGATTTCTTATAATATTCATAGTTATACTCCTCAAATTAACCGTTTTTATATATTAGTTCTAAGTTGAAGAGAAATTCAACTTATTTAAATATTGAATACAAATACAGACTGTTTTTAGAATTTATTATAGCGACTTCTAAATTTTTTCTGTAGGTCTAATTATAATAGAAATGCTGAAAAAATTTCACCTTATTAACATTCCCCGTATTTTAAGAATAAAAATATGTTTAGAGTGTCTCTAGTGTGATGCTCTATAATTTTAATTTGTTAGTTTATAGGGAGTATAGTACTTAAAGTAATTTGTTTTATTTTTGAGATTAATTTAAATTTTATATAAATTTAACGTCAAAATTTTTTGATATATATATTTCTTCTTTTTTTAGTGAAGTTGAATCTTCCCACCTGTGTCAGAGGTTCTTGGCCAACCGAAAGATATAGCAGTTCTACAATATAGAGGGTCAATAATATAGAGGGCCAATGAGATACGAAAACCAAAAGCAAACCTGCAATATTTTAACAAAATATTGTATTTAATCGGATTTGAACATGTACTGTCATGATATAGAGATATGTCCACCCTAATCATCTTATCGTCTGGCATGACTATTTCCCTAAGGGCTTTCCTTCAATTTATTGAACTTAGTGAAAACGAAGCAAATTTATTACTCCCTCAATCCCTAAATGATATAGCCACTTTCCTTATTTAGAAATCCCTTTATTAGTTCTTATTTTGACTAAATCAATGTGTTAGAATGGAGGGAAAATAAACAAGACACAAATTCAAATTGGCCTAAAACTTTGTGCAAAATCAAATAGCTCTATGAAAAAGGGATGGAGGGAGTATTTACAACAATTATGCATTTTGATATTAAAAAGAAAAGAGGTTTAGGGAAGGTGTAAATATAATACATTTTTCTAAAAATATGAAATCCGATTTGATACTCTTTTTGTTTTCTTCTTCTTTATTCTAAGCATGAAACAAGTGGACGTTTTGAGTCATCTCATATGAATGCTATGCACGATGTTATACAATACAATGTTGGAAACAAAGTTCAATTAAATTTGAAGGTTGGAAACTCGATTGGTCCAAGTCCGAATTCATATTCAGTCAATTAATATTAGAATCCCCCAAAAGAAGATATATGGGCCGGAATTGGGCTCAACAATAACTTTTTAGAAGCGGCCAGCGGGGGCCGGGGGGCACATAAGTCATAACACACGAATCATTTGAAGCCCAATTTTAAGATTTAATAGAGTTGACTTATGTAATGATTGATGCCATTAAGTACAAGTGTGAAATGGACGTTGACCATTAATACGGCCTTGGTCAACTATTACGAATTATGTGTAGTTCTAATATCAGCTATTGTTATGTTTTTGTAGTGTATTTACCAAGTACAGTAAATGTTAGGCCAGCTGATTAATTAATTAATTAATTAAATTGTAGTTGAATGTGTGTAATCGTCCAAAGTTGCACCCTTTATTATCGTGTGATCGTGTCCTTGACTTTCAAAAAATTACTAGTGATTTAATAATAGTGGTGACTACTATAGTAAATAGTATCCCACACGGAAATACGACTCATCATCATTCATTGAATTTCGACTGCGAAAGCTCAAATCATCTTCTACGATAGCTACAAAAAGACTTCCATATTATGCAACTTATTACCAAAACAAATTAGAACAAGTAGACTTCCATAGATTTAAGACAATTAAATAAGTATTACTTGTATGTTTTTATATGAATTCAACTATATACAGCAGGCTACCAAATAATAGCTTCATGTCATTTTTACAAATGCTACGTAACATAAGCATTTAATAGGATTATATCTTAATCTACTTGTCTCCTCAACATATTAGACAATTTGTTATAACACAGGTGAAAATCCATCAAATGGGTGGGTGGGTATATTGAGATACTATCATACAATTAATTGATGTTAGATGAAGTAGTATTAATTCTTTAATTTATGATTTTGAGATGCTCATAATATGTGAACAAGTACGTGGCAGTATTAGTGGATTTATTAGTTTTGACTCAATTGTCAAACAGTTTTTCTTATAATATATATAAGAGTTTTTTCTTAATAATCATAACCATGAAATCTAATACCATGTATAAATCTACAGAACAAGCATGAGCCGATTACACCCGCAAGATAAAGAGAAATTATACTTCACAAGCTCAAGGAGACCTTATCATAAAATCAATAATTGAAGTATGTTATTTCTAGATTATCAAAAAATTAAAAAAAAGAAACCGAAAATCATCCCTAAGAAAAAGAGATGAAGTATGGTTCGACGGATTTGATAGTTGTGTCCACAACCTAATTATTCGATGTTTCGAATAACTAAATTCCAGTCGAGGTTCGAAAGCTAAGATCTAATAATATTCCAAATATAGTTGGTTTGTCACACATGTATGTTTAATTTTCCCTCTCTTTTTTTATAAGTTAAGTATTGTTTTAATTTTTCACGGTCAACAGGAGACGATTAAAATGAAAATATTTCTAATTCGATACTTGCAAAAGTTATAAAAAATCGATATTTCAAAAATATAAATTGACACAAATTTAACAAGATCTAACATGACTATATATATTATTTTTTAACAACTAATAAATTAATGGTCAAAATTTGACTACACATATTCCAAACAATAAGTAAAAAAAAAAAGGAGTAATAAATTAATCATCTTACATTTCACAAAAAAGAACCAAAGAATAATAATACTCCCTCTGTCCCTAAAAAATTGTCACATTTTGACTTTTGTGGTCAATTACACCAAAATTTGATCACGAATTCTCACTAAACGAAAAGAAATAATATAGTCTTGTGGGACCTCGTTAGATTCGTCTCAATATATATTTTTGAAATATCAACTTATTATAATTTTTTTGCATTTAGAATAAGAGATATTTGTATTTTAAATCGTGTTTTATTGACCACTAAAAGTCAAATGTGACAATCATTTAGGGACGGAGGGAGTACATCGTAACATAAAATCACCCTCACTAGCCACGGCCCACGAGTATGATTTTCAAATAATAGATCTCTTTGCTAAAGTTCTAGATAAATTCTTACTTTTCTACATGCAATTGAATAATCTTCCAAATAAAAATTCTAATAATTTTCTTAAGCTTGAAACTTGAAAGGAAATAAAAGACGTGGTTTCTTCATTGGGTGGGGACTCTCCACCTCTTCATCCAAAGTAGCAAACCCCGGGAATACAATTTCCGGTAAAGCCGGCAAGTTCAAGTCAAAGTTCCGATGACTAGTAGTCGTTGACCCTACTCCTTCCGACGTCACCAAACTATTTCCACCACCGTGACTGGCAGCGCCACCGTTTCCACTAGTGGGTCCCTCATAATGACACCTTTTGTGACCCCCTAAAGCTTGTCCACTTGGAAAACACCTATGACATATTGAACACTCGTGCGTCTTCCCGCCGCCGTTCATGGCGGAAGATGTAGCTGTCTCCGCCGTTGTACCGGTGATGGAATGATCCTCGACACCGCCTGTAGTTGGCTGTTTCCGGTGACTAGCCTTGTGTCCACCCAAAGCTTGGTATGAACCAAACCCCTTGTTACACACCGAACACTTGTACACCATCGATGATGATGATGATGGTGGCATCACCATCACCTGAGGAGCTACAGTGGACTTGGGTGGTGATGAAATTCGGTTGCCGTCATTGTTCCTGATGGAAGTGGTGGTTGTAGTAGCGGAGGTTTTATCTCCGCTACGAGCAAGCATGACAAGGCAAAGAGCCAAGTATTCTTCTTCAGTAGGTTGATGTTCTTGATCATGATCCATGCAACGTGGTCGTTTCGATCGCTTTCCTTTAGTCCATGATTGATCAAGGTAGCGTAAAGAGGCGTTGTCGAATGAAAATGGTGGTGGTGCTGTTGTAGGAGAGTTGAGTGCTTCCAAAGCCATAATTTATTTCCTTGAAAAAATATACTCAAGACTAGTGTGGAGAAGAAAGCTTAGCTTATTACAAAAATAGAAATGAAGGAATGTTGTGAATATGAATGTTTTTTTTGTGTGAGATGGAGTAAGTAATTAAGGTGGAGTTGATTATATATAAGGGTGGGAGCAGGTGGTGGGGGTGTTGTGGGGGGTGGGGGTGGGGGGGGGGGGGGGTGATGATAGGGGGAAATTGCCTAAATGTAGGTGGGAAGAAGTAAATTGGATTTAGTTGATGTTATAGATGTGATGAGTGGTATGTTGTTAGTAGTATAGTTAGTATATACAGTGGAGACTGAGATTTAAGACTAAGTCAAAAGTCAACTCAAACGTGGTGTTCTTTCTTAGTTTGGTATAAGTACGACTTAAGAACTTTTCACGATCGAAAGGTATTCCAAGCATCAGAGTTGAAACAGCACTCGCTCTACTGGATGGATAACTATCCAACTTAGCTTGTTTGGTATACTCAAGCTTAAAACATTTACACTAAAGTTAAAATATGCAAACATTTTAATTAAATTAGTTAAAGAACATCAGATAAAAAGTATATTGAGTTTCACGATTACATCAACGTTCAAGTAAACACCGTTCTATTGGTATTTAAATGGTATTTTCACATAAGACCCGTCTAAGTACCTCAAAGTGTCGGGAGAGCTCAATCAGGACCTTCCATGAAGTTTAATGTCGAGAGGAAATCGGAGTCTCCAATCCAACGAAGACCTGATAAAGAGCCCATGAACAATTATGTTGAGGTTTTTTATGAAATGTCATTCAAATAAGCATGGTAAAAGAGGTCTTTTGCAGTAAGTTATACTTGTCTTAATATTAATAATATAATAAGATTTCATCTTTGGACTACTTAAAAATCATTTAAAATGAAAGATAAGAGTAGAAACGATGATGACATAGATAGATAAGGAAACAAGTTGGGGAGAACATACGCTTTTAGTTAAATTTTCACAAAGTAAAATGAAAAATAATATTGATTAATAGTCAGCCATTTGGATGGCTAAGAGACTGGGTTGGCAATTGTTATTAGTTACTTTCATAATTTAGAGGGTCGGCTGAGAAAATTGAAAGGTACAACATATACAGCCATTTGTTTGATGGATGAAAATACATTCATCAGCATGATTCATGTCTATAGTTGCACAATTAGAAAGTTAATTAGGACATTAAATAAGTTCATATTATGCCACTAGCAGTATTCCCTTTGAACTTTCGATGGCTCTAATCAATTTGTGTTAACATACAGATTGGGTTTATTAATAGCAAGTAGCTAGGATTAATTATTAATTAAGTACAACTACATATTCACAAGTATATCAACAACGTTATTTAAACAAGTTGTTTGAGGAAGGACGAAAATAAGGGGCAAGAAGAAGTAGTGAGTTCCTTAATTGAGAAAATAATCTTACAAGTCGTCGTCTATATATTTTACATAATTGTTTCAAATAATATTGGTGTAATAACCCATTTTTCCAAATTTTGGTTCCTAAAGTTGATTCCTAGTTCCTTCCCTATTTTTGTGGATCATCTGTTTAAGTGATTGGACGGCTTCAAACAAATGGAATACACAACTAATGAAGTCACAAGATATGAACAATGACTACTTCACAAGTGACGACTAGGGGGATGACCATCTTTTGAGCTAGGGACCATACAATACATTTCTTACATATATACTAATATTAGTCAATTTTGTATTGTGTGGTTGTACCATACTTTAGCTTCTTACTTTTATTTTTGTTAAATCTTTTCTATAATTGCTCATAACATATTTCATGCAATTTACACAAAATATAGGCATGTAATGCATTAAAGAAATCTTAAGAGAATAAATCTTTGGAGGACCGTTACTTTCTACATAACAGAATAACTTTCTACATAAGATTTTGTTAGTCATGTCAGTTGTAAACTAAGGAATGTATCATATATAATATGAATTTTATAAACAAAATCATCAACGAAACATAAAACCGGAAATAATTTCAGTAATATTTTAACAAATAAAATATTATCTCCATATTAGTTAGAAACCCTGCAATTTTAAATAATTCTATCTCAATCACCTTGTTACCACCTGATAATACTCCATGGAGTAATTAGAGGGGCAGAAATTTAACGCAGTAATTGACGGTGCAAATAAACGTGTGTTCTTGGACAATCATTTTGGAATGGCAATTGGCATATAGACATAACATGCTTGTAGCTTTTTATATACTCCCTATATTAATGATTTGACGGTGGAATAATGTTTGATTTTTGTTTTTTTTATCTTGTAAATTAGGTAGAGGTGAGATCGAATCCGAAACCTTCAGTCATTAATAATATCTTTTTTGTTATTAAGATATTCAATTAACTCTTATTGAATAATATGTTTACAGTCTGCCTGCCATTTACGATCTTCCGTGTACTTGATATATACACGTTTAATATATTTTAAATCTACTAACATACATTATATATATTCTATTTATTTCCTCATACATTTCCTTGATAGTATTATTGGTTGTCTTTTAACCTAGTTAATATTTCACATTTTGACTTTTAATTGTCAACAAAACACGATTTAAAACGCAAATATCTATTATTCTACATGCGAAAAGATTATAATAAGTTAATATTTCAAAAATATATATTGAGAAGAATCTAACAAGATCCTACACAAGGCTATATTATTTCTTACTCCTATCATTTGATGAGAATTCATGACCAAATTTTGTAATGTTTGACGAACAAAAGTAAAAATGTGATAATTTTTTAGAGACGGAGATAGTATATAATACCTCCATCTTTACTATATTGATGTTTTGACTAATTATATTAAAAAGCTTAATTTATATTCTAAATCAACCTCCAAAAACAAATTTGTACAGTTCATATAAGTACATCGATCATGGTGTGGGATGATGTTAAACTAATCAATCTCATATTTTCATTTTAATTGTATATTAGTTAATAATTTTGTTCTCAATTAATTACTGATAATATACTACCGTATTCATATTCTCATTGCTAAGTCACAACAAAACATGGGAATTTTGGTGAAGTGTTGAAGATTGATTAGATGACATGGTACTGAAGTCACACTGACGCCACAACTACGGTAGTAATGTTATTGGTTAGCCTTCTAGATATGCTTATGTTGAAAAATTGAGTTGACCAACTAGCAGTAAAAAAGCCATAATTTGACTTCTCAATTTTCACATGTGGATTTTGACCTTACTTTAAATTTAAATATTAAATGCCATTTGAACCGTCTCTTCTAGTTTCTTTCTAGGAAAAAAGGGTTAAAAATGTGGATGTCTATTAAGCCAAAGAAGCGTTTTGTATGAGAAATGTATGTGCTCGTAAGAGATATATACACACAATTAAGAAAGACGTGAGCGATCACAAGTACTCTATTATAAGCCACTCAAGTCATTGCTTAGCAAATCTCTTTTTTTTTCAAGTTGAGTGTACATTTTGATCATGATTTAATAGTCTGATTTCATTTGATTTAATTTTTTTTTCAAAATAAGCGATATATTTAATTCAAGTTTTTAATTAAGGATCTTGTATCATACATTCATATTCATTACTAATTTATAAAAATAAAAGTGGATTATACATTTTGATCCCAACGAACAAATAGTATTGTTCAAAAAAATCCATATTTATATTACGATTATATAACGAGATAATGTACTTAGAATGTGAAGGAATATATGTTGATTTGTCTTCACTAGACTTTCTTCAGTATGTTACAAAGTACAATCATAATTTGTAGGAGATAACAAGTTATGAGTAAATCTCAACACTCCCACATCAGCAAATACTGTATTTGTTCTTTCTCCTTTTCTTTATAAAATTAGCCACGTTACATTAATGTAAATTAAATGGGTAACAAAAGTATTCCCCTTAATGACCCGTGTTTAATGAATTACATAATGGTCGAGACGAGACATTAGTTACTTGTATGATTAGTTTAAAATATTGATGAATATCGAATATATAATCCATCAGTCTTGTTAACCTATTGTTTAGAATCTTTTTTAAGTTAAATTTTAAAAAATTTGACCATAAATTTTTATAAGTCGATAATAAATAATATAGTCATGTTGAATCTTATTAGATTTGTTTCAATCAATATTTCAAAATATTGACTTTTTATAATTTTTATGTAGAAGTAAAGATATTCTCATTTTAATGCGTGTCTCGTTGAGCGTGAAAAATCAAAATGTCAAAAAAAAATGGAGGTAGTATGAAATATGAAAGTAGTGGTGGGAAAAAACTGAACCTGAAGAATCTCTGCACTGGAATTCTCACATGTTTGATCATTGCAGGAGGTATTAATAATCATAGTGTTTTTATTGTCACTGACTGTTACATCTCTCAGATTTGGTTTAGGTACTTTCACTTCTTACACCAGAAGGACGACGTGAAGCTACTGCTTGGCAATGGATCAAGAAAATGTTGCAACATTTTTCGGAAACCAACTAGTGCGGGATGTCTCCACAATCTTAGAAATTTTGTTATTAGAGATTTTAATGAGACTAGTAATGATATTATGTTGTCTTCACTTTGTAATGGCGCTTTTAGCCAAATTATTGACTAATTTATATTATGAATCATTTATCAAAAAAAAGAAAGTAGTGGTGGTAAATGGGATAACGTCCGATAGGCCAAATCTGGTCCGTTAGTTCGACTAGTGTTCAACCACGTTCAATATATTCAACAGTTCAAGTGTTCAACCACCAGTCGTACGGGCCGCCTTGAATATCCCTTCAGGCTTCAGACCCTTTAAAAGAGGACTAGGGCCCAGTATCTCCACAGTGGACCGTGCCAGCTCCTTCACTTCCCTGGGCTTGCCGAACTCGAGAGGGTGGCCGGTAGGTCCGGCCCTTAACCGTTTACGTCTGTCTCCGAGCAAACCCGCCCAACCAACCCAAAAATCGAATAGCCCGAAGCAACGGATTACATGATTTTTCGGTCGGTTTGGGTCTATTTTATTAAACCCGAAATATATGGGTTGGGTTTAGGTTTAGTCGAACTCGCCAAATCCGACACTTCCTCACCCTTATTTAAATGTGAAAATAGTGCACATTATTTTCTATTTTAAACATCTAAAATAAGGACAAATACGCAACTATATTTTAAACTTGCGAGAATCATAATATAACATTGTGCCAATTTTGATGGCTGATATGCATAATGCAATTATTTGAGTTGAAACTACGACTTTGTATCACTATCTCGGATAAGGCCGGCTCTTTAAATTAGGTTCGTTTGATCGGTCGGTTTACATTTCGAACTGATTATGATTTGGTTCGACAAGTCATAACTCACTTTGAATGGCTCGTTATTCGTTGGTGAAAGCCGTTTATAATATCACTTTATTAAAATATAGTTTCAAGTCGAACAGGTTACACTTCGTTTTTATAACTTGTAAATCGTTCGTTAAAAGTTAAAACCATTTATGATATTCATTATTATTTTTAAAAATAGACCAAACATAGACTAACCTTCTAATCAAATACGAATTATGAAAGAGAATTAATACCGATTTGAAACAATTTGCGAGTTGAATAATTTTTATTTCAAACTGATTAACGAGCGGATTTTTATGATTTCATATAGCACTAACATAATCAATCAAGTGATTCTATTGTTTGAAGAACTTACTAACAATAGAAATGGGGTCATGTAACTTCATTCAAAAAAGAAACTCCTTTTTTAATTATTCAATCTTTTTTTCTCATTTCTTTTATTTGTGATATTATAATTAATGAACAAGTTTGACATGATTTTATTTCGAACGGATTCCGAATTGAACACTCCAATATTTATTAACGAACCGATTTTCTAGTTAAACCCGTTTAATTAACGATTTGAGCCAGTTTGGAGCATAACCGTATCAGATTCAGATCGATAACAACTCTAATCTTGGACCTAATTGCTAGGCCTTACTAGATCATCCTGTTATCATCTAGCATTAACTTTGTATTTCGACGATTATTGGCACATTAAATTTTGTATCATGGTATATTTTGAGAATCATTTATTAAAAATGATTTTGTTTCAATATGCAGTGCTATTAATTTAAGGCAATTTAAAGAATGAAGTGCAATGTTATAAAAATCAAGTCAAACTAAAGTTTCGGTAAAGAAAGATTATTAATCTGAAAACGAATAAATATATTTACAGTTAGTATATAACAAGCAAGTCAACCAATTTTTAAAGTGGACTATATTTAAACGGTCAATTTTGAAATAAAATATTATTTGAATAAAATTAAGTTAAAGTACTATGTATACATACTAAATAAATAGCTATAATTATATCATTTTAATGTTTAATAACATTTTCTCTTCACTATCATCATATTATAATTGAATAGTTTAGTTTGTTTAATTAAACCCATCAATTAATAACAAATCATTCATAGTGTTGTTGAATTCTACACTCAAAGAAGAAACATTTAATTTATAAAGTAAATTTATGCTCATCATCAAGATGGCACTAGTCTATAATATCATTAGCAAAAACATTTGACTTCTTGTGGAACAAAACGGTGTACAGTACTTTTTATTAGGTTTTGGTCAAATAAAAACCATTAAATTATTACTAAATAAAAAGTCAGCAACAATATAATAATTGAGCACCGGGCACTTGCATCACGCAAAGTCCGACCTCTTATTATAACAATGATCCCATCCCATATTCCCATTGTTTTTTCTTCAAATTGACTTTACTATGGATTTTTAATTAATAAAAATATGGAGGGTAAAGAGATTGCTTACTAGGATCCCCAATTGAACAAAACATACGGTGTTTGAATTTGATGTATTATTGTTATTAAATACTACCGAGTAAATGGTGCGTTTTATGATATTGAAGTCAAAGACCTTGTACACTTAACCTAAACGAGGTTAACTTAATTATGAGATTAAAATAACAATGTTATACCATATAGGTTCTCAAGACCTATTAGGTATAGTATATACAAGTAATGAATAAGGATGGAGCTAGCTTACTTGACCCCCAACCTTCTTCATAGCACAAGTCTGTGTTCGATTCACACTTTTTTTCACCTCATCTCAATCAATACACATACATACATTGGTCTTCTCACTTTTGGGGCTTATTCCACTTACATTCCCATTCGATAGGGATATTTGAAACAAGATGCATGATAGATATATTTTAATTTCTTTGATCATTTATATTGAATATTAAGTTGTTAAAAATATTTGGCTTAATTTTATTTGGGCACCTGAACTATCAGAACTTTTCCAAATAAGCACCTGATGACATTTTTATTTCAAGTAGACACCTGGATCAGAAACTGGCACCTAAATTCAACTTTTGTGAGCAAGTATGCTAATGATGCTGTCCTCATCAGCTCCTAATCCTAACAATTTACCCTTTTTAAGAATCAAAATCCCTTTTCAAAAATTAACTTTTCTTCACTTACCATCAACAAAATGCTCAAAAACAGATAAATGTTCAATCTTGCTATATAATTCGTCAAAATCAGTTGGGTTGACAATATGAAAATTGTCTGGAGGTGGATTAGTTTCATTTTTCAGGAGATTTTCACCATCGGCATCATTTTCATCAAAGTCTGATGTTATATAATTCATTAAAGTATGATAGTTGATGTCTGGTGTTTAATTAGCAAGATAAAGAAGTAGATTTGACCTTTGAAAATAACCAAAGCTTATTATATGATTAATTTTGCGTCCACACATATTTTTTGCTTATTCTCTTTCGACATCAAACCTGATGCTTAATGTATTGTTTTCATTGATATTTGATTCATCTCTGATGCTTTGATTAAAGATGAACTTTTGCCTTGGAAGAGATGAGAGATGGTGGGGTGGGGTGTTAGGTTGAAGATGATGTTTTTAATTTAATTAATTGTGTTTGAATATTTTAATAGGGTGGGGTTAGTTTATAATTAGGTTGAGTTAATTTTAAGTGTGATTTGACTATTTTGCCCTCTATCTAAAATTTTAAAATCTGAGAAATTCAGAAAATGTGAAAACCAAAAGTTTAGGTGCCAATTTTTGGATCCAGGTGCCTACTTAGGATAAAAAAGTCATCATGTGCCTATTTGAAAAATGTGTGATAGTTCAGGTGTCTAGATGAAATTAAGCCCAAATATTTTACCCATAGCATAGTCGATGATTACAACAAAGTAAAACGTTGAAGAATATCTTTTAGATAATTTTATAATTTTATTTTGTCGTATTTTGTTTAACTAGCTAGAATTATGTTTATTTCAGCTTGACCCCTCTTAATTTTTCATCCTGATTTTGCCCTGCTTAATATAATTATTCTGTTAAAATTCAGAAACTTATTATAATCACCTCGATATATCATATATAGATTCAATAAATATGAATATTGAACTCTACATTATTTATTCAAAATACTTTATGTATATATTAACTTCTAAAAACTAGAAACGAGATTTAGTGAGAGTCGCCAGTTAATAATAAGTCAACTGGTCTTTTTGTTATTTATTTACACACCATCAGTAACACGTATGACGTATAGACGTACTATTCATATAAATTAAGTAGCTCCACCAGTTATGAGGTGGTTCGATGAATGTCAGCTCAATGTTGTTGATTTATTTCAATGAAAGCATATGCCCCTCGAAGCTCGCCTGAATTGATACCGACCAAACATCCAGTATAGTCTTCATCATCAATATTTAATTTTGAAATTTCCGGGGTCCAAAACAAAATTATAAAATGGGGCCTATAAAAAATTCATTTCATTTTTAATATAGAACAATTATATTTTTGTATATTCAAATTATATGAAATTTAAAAATTATTATTTTTGAAGTTGTGAACACAAAACATAGAAAGAAGGTTCATTTCAAAAAAAAGTACGTCACGCTATTATCTTTTCAATTTAGGTAATATACCTTGAAGGAATTATCAGCTAAAGTTAGGAGGAAAATGTTAATTTATATTATACTTTCAGAAATAAAATACAAATATTGTAAAACTAAATAAAACTAAGATTGTTAGACAGTAAAATAATGTTAATAAGAAAATAGAATTTGATAGAAAAGTTAGGTATTAAAAACATAGTCGACAATAGGTGACATAATCGACAATAGGTGTGCTTAAAAATGGAAATATCATAGCTAAAAACAAAGTATATTGTTTACCACTAAATATATTAAACCACCAAAATAATGTTAAATTGAAGGATATACAATATATATTTATATATTAATATATTAAACCACCAAAATAGGTGACACAATTGACAATAGGTGTATTTAGACTTTACGATCTAAAACTATATTTATATTTTTAAGAAATAAATCATATAATGAAACTTGTTTTTTGGATTTAATTTTTTGGATTTAAAACACCAATGTTGGTGCAACAACTATATTTTAATCCACACATTTAGTGTTGAATTTTAATTGTTAAAAATAAAAATTAGCTAAGAAGATTTGAAGTCTAAACCTCCAACCTAATAGTTACACCTAATTTCTACTAAGTTATAGCCATTTTTTATTTTAGTCATGTGTACATAATGTATATATGTATATTTTCTTCAAATTTGGGAAGCCCCAAAATATCCGGGCCCTCGGCTGTCACCCTGCACTTCTCAGGGTCGGTCCTGTTCGAGTTTAAATAGTGATGCATGCACTAAAAGTCTATTAAAGGTATGTAATTGTTGTCCAAATAGTCTTTATATTGTAATTAAGCATGATTAAATTAATCTTGAAGTCTCATAAATTATTTTCAATGCTTCAATTTATTCTTTAAAAATGAAATGGATCTGTCATTACGTTTATTATATTGTGGTTTATATATTTCAATCTCACATATCAACCTCATAAAGATAAAGATTATTTGTACAATAGTTACGTGATTATGGGATCATTAATTAGCATACTAACTAAACCTCCAATGCAAAGACATGTTTTTTGACAAATTTCAACCACCATTTATTTGGACAATCAACTCCTCACCCTAACCTACTTAACCAAGTTGTTCGATCTAGCTCAACTTGTTAACATCTAGAAGCAATAACGGACCTCCTACATGGTTTAAAGCGGTTCAGTAAAACAATCAATTTTTTAAAAATAACACAAAATTATATAGGTATATGGAAAGATAAATATATAAATTAATACTTGTGTTTATATTTCTAATACATTTGAGTACTTTGAATATTCACTACTAAATTTATATCGACTACGAACATCCAATTCAAAACATTTAGATCGGCAATATCTATAAGTCTCTAAGACCACCCACAGCTGGGTTTTATTGAGAGGTACAAGTGGGTTTTATTTGGGGTGCAACAAACACAGCAAGATTGCATCAATTGGGATTCAAATATGGGGATCAATATTTAATCCCGAGGTACAAGTATGAAAAGTAGCCCATAGTGGGGCCCACAAGCCAAAAAGGAACTTGTACCATCCCTGCTGCTGGCCGTGTGGCAGCGTGGGATTGGTTGGTTTCATTTATTTTTCCCCACTTAAATAAATGATTTATTTAAAATAAAAATATAAAAATTGTATCATTATTTTTCATTTTTCGAGCTCTATAAATAGAGCCTAGTTTATGTCATTTGGACCCAAGAAAAAAAACGAGTTGTATGAACCTTGGAGCACAGAAGAGAACAAAGCTCTACTAAATAGTGTTTTCCATGTTAGTGTGTATGCTTTTTATTGTTTGTTTTCAAGTTTTTAATAATCTATGTATATTTTTTATTTACCAAGAGATTAATAATATTGTGTGTTATTTTAATCAAAATACTAATTTCCATTGGCATTTTTTTTATATCATAAATTAATAATTACAAATAAATAAAGGAAAATGTTTGATAATCAATTTGCATTCAAAGTGTAATATAGGAAGTTTTTTCAAATCTATTACCTTGTATGTTTATGTTTTTTCAATTTTGTTGTCATATTTAATCCTTAACTTGTGCCCTAATATGTTATTATTAAAATTATAATTTTTATAATAATTAATTTTAAGGGTTTTTCTAAAATGTGCCCTTAGGGCACAGGTTAAGGAGTCAATATGGCAACAAAATTGAAAAAACATAAACATACAAGGTAATAGATTTGAAAAAACTTCTTATATTGCACTTTGAATGCAAATTGATTATCAAACATTTTCCTTTATTGACTCCTTAACTTGTGCCCTAAGGGCACATTTTAGAAAAACTGTATATAAAATAATAAAGATAAGTAAAAAATATGGTGGGTATAGAATAAAGTGATGTGGAAGGAAGAGAAAGTGAAGTGGAAGGAAGAGAAAATGAATAAAACTCTGAATAATCTCCTGTTGTGGAAACTAGGTACAAATGAGATTATAAGTGGGTGTTAAATTGATGTGGCACTGAATAAAACCCAATAAATTGATTCCCTCCTGTGGATGGTCTAACTCATCATCAAGGTGAACTCATGAATTATTTATGAAATGATGATGATGAGGAGGCATCCTAATATAGTATTGAATCTTAGGTTTGTTAGCTAGTCGTGCAAAGCCGGAGTAGGCCACACGGGAATTGCCAACTCAAGCTAGGAGAACAATATCTGATCTGTTTGGGTTGTTACAATCCTTTTACTTTCTTCAGACATTAGATACTCCCTCCGTCCCTAAATGATTGTCACATTTGACTTTTGATGGTCAATAAGGCACGATTTAAAACATAAATATCTCTTATTTTACATGTGAAAAAATTATAATAAGTTGATATTTCAAAAATATATATTGAGACGAATCTAACGAGGTCCCACAACACTATATTATTTCTTATCGTTTAATGAGAATTCATGATCAAATTTTCTTGTAATTGACCACAAAAGTCAAAATGTGACAATCTTTTAGGGACGGAGGGAGTATTATTCTCTTCACTATAATCATTTCAGCAACTTTATTACATTCCTATGTCTCTCTTTTTTTATATTAATTTCATGGTTTTACCTAGCTTACCTTGAGATCGTGCAGGCCAGTGCATTTAAAAATTATAAAAAAAAATTAAAAATCTTATGTTTAATAATATTAGTATGGACACAAAACGTAACAACCGGCGGTCTCTGAGGTGTGACTTGGAACTCTTAGGGACTAAGTTCAGACAAGGTGATTATGACCATAGTTTTGATATGTAAAAACTAAATACCTAAGTTTATATCATTTATTTGTATTTAATGAGTTTAATAGATTTTTTATCTCTTGTTAATCTTGAAAACATCACAGCTAATAGATGGGTTTGTTTTATGTCTTTGAAAAGGCAATTCATGTATGATCGTTTGGTGCAATGTATGACTATGATTCTTGAAGCTGTGGATAATAATTTTTGTCTTGCGTAGTTGCACGTTTCAAGAAACCAATCATATATTTACGGAAATAAATCCACACTTGATATTTTCATGTCGATCCGATTAATCATCTTAATGGATTTCTCTTATCGTGAGAGGTTAAGGGATGAAATTAATAATGAGATTTTTTTATTGGCAGTAGAGATATATTTCTTGCAATCATTATAAGCCCTTTAATTTGGAGGTAATTGCTGAAATGGTCCCAGTAAGTGGGTGTCCGTTGCATTTTGGTCCCTGTAAGTGGGACCGATGCGCAAATGGTCCCTGATAGTGTGTAACGGGTGCGGAAATGGTCCCCATTTTAACGGATCCGTTAGTTTTTAACGTTTTTGATATTTTTGAGTTCATTTTTGGGGCGATTTCATAATTTTGAAGAGTTTTGGGCATTCTGGGTCGTCTTGTAGTTCGAAACTTCAAACGGCCATAACTTTGCGCTCGGGTGTCCGATTGGGATGAATTTTATATCGATTTCATGTATTTTTTCGAAACGAATCCAATGGCAGATAAGCAAAGGTGGTCTGGGTGATTTTTTTCCCACAATAACCCTTTTTATGGCTTAAATGACATTTTTATGACTCCCACTAAATTTTTTAAATATTTAAAAGATTTTATGATTCCCATCTTATAACATTATTTTTTTAAGTACTATGATATTACTTTAGAAGCTTACTTGATCAAAATTAAGCATACAAAAATGTGGTAGGATAAAAGTAAGGTTAAAATAGATACCATTCTACAAAATCTTGTCATAATTGCTTAACTAAAGCAAAAACAAGTCCCTTTAGTTAAGCAACGGTGATTTCGAAGTCTCTATGCTTAGTTTTATCTTTTTATCATCCCTTTCTAGAGTATTTTAACTAAAAATACTATGTTTTTTCTTTTGATGCTTACTTCTTAGATCCTATTGTAAAAAAATCAATGTTATTGGATGAAACTCATACATTTTTTAAAGATTTTTAAAAAAATAGTGTAAATCATAAAAATATCATTTTAAGCCATAAAAGGATTTTTGGTGCTTACTTCTTAGATCCTATTCTAGAAAGGGATTTGTTTTTTGCTTTAGTTAAGCAATTATGACAAGTTTTTGTGGAATGATATCTATTTTAACCTTACTTATATCCTACCAACCTTTTGTATGCTTAATTGTGATAAAGTAAGCTTCTAAAGTAATATCATAGTACTTTAAAAAAACAATGTTATTGGATGGGAATCATAAAATCTTTTGAAGATTTAAAAAATGTAGTGTGAATCATAAAAATATCATTTTAAGCCATAAAAAGGGTTTTTGATGGCAAAAAATGACCCTGACCACCTTTGGTTGTCTGCCATTAGATTCGTCTCGAAAAAATACATGAAATCGGTATAAAATTCATCCCAATCGGACACCTGAGCGCAAAGTTATAGCCGTTTGAAGTTTCAAACTACAACACGACCCAGGATGCCCAAAACTCTTCAAAATCATGAAATCACCCCAGAATGACCTTAAAAATATCAAAAACGTTAAAAACTAACGGATCCGTTAAAATAGGGACCATTTCCGCACCAGTTACACACTATCAGGGACCATTTGCGCATCGGTCCCACTTACAGGGACCAAAGTGCAACGGACACCCACTTACTGGGACCATTTCAGCAATTACCTCCTTTAATTTGTATAGCACCAAGATTGTCCTTATATTTTATAGGAATCTTGCTTTTATGTTACACGTATACGTTCTGTATTATATATATACTCGATTAATATTATATATAATGATCATGTAATGTTCGTCTGTTCGATCCTGTATTTGTAAATTATTAACTTTTAGTAAAATAAAAATTAAAGAAGACACATGTAACAATAGTACAATACTTACGAACGTAACATAAAGTGTTACATAAAGTGTTACATAAATTGTAACATATTATTTATTTCGATTTTATACGGTTGTACCATATCGCATTCTGCTCATTATTCACTAGGCACAACAAGCGAATAAAATGGACATATAATCATACATTCATATATACTTATCCTCAACATATCATGTACTACCTCCAATCTAGAAAGACTGTCGTTTTACTCTTTTATATTGAATTTTGACTATCAATTACTAATTATTATTTTATTTAAAAAATATAAAATTTATATAGTTGGATTCATCTTTTCAAGAAATTTATAGTATAATTTTTAATTTTTAAAAATATAAATAAAGAATAATTAAATGTCAAACATTTATCTCGATATGTAAGAAAGACCGTCTTTTTGGATTGGTTGGAGCATTAAGTAATTATACCATAATTAATTTTTGATGTCCGAAAAATATGATGCATAATGAAAGCACAAAAAGAGGCACAAAAAAGAGAGAACTATTTTATGGTTCATATTTAGTGAAAGTAGTAAATGAAGTAGAATGATTTAAAATTAACGGACAACGTACACGCCCATCTTGAAAAACTGATTGTTCATGGACTCGATCTTAAGATCATCATTATCTCATCATTCCATTCAATTATGTAATCTAGTGAAGCTGTTAATAATAATAATGAGAGGAAATTGCCGAAATGGTCCCCGAAAGTGACACCAAATTGCACTTTGGCCCCCAATAATGGCACCGGTGCAGATTAGTCCCCGAAAGTGGCCAAAAAGTTGCAGTTTGGTCCCCAAGTTAACTTTTCCGTTATAATTTAACGTTGACACGCGGTTTTGGGGTTAAAATGGGGCAAAAACATAATTTTAAATACTTTAACTTACCTTAAGTTACTTTAACTTAGTTTTGGTGCCAAATTGCAATTTCCAACTCTTTTCCCTCCAAAAATACACGGGTCAAACATATTAAACACGTGAATAAATACACGGGTCAAACATATTAAACACGTGAAATAAATACACAGGTCAAAAATATTAAACACGTGAAATAAAGACACGGTCAAACCACGTTAATAATATTACTTATGAAATCAAAATTTTCATTTCGGATATAATGGCTCCACTTTCTATTGCAAAACATGTCAACATAAATAGAAGAAGAAATTTTAGTTGAAGAAGAAATTGAGGAGGGAAAAATGGAGGAAAAAATTGTGGTTTTGGGTCTTCATATAGACATTTCATTTAGGAGGGAAAAATTGAGGAATAAAGTTATTTTTGGAGGGAAAAGAGTTGGAAATTGCAATTTGGCACCAAAACTAAGTTAAAGTAACTTAAGGTAAGTTAAGGTATTTAAAATTATGTTTTTGCCCCATTTTAACCCCAAAACCGCGTGTCAACGTTAAATTATAACGGAAAAGTTAACTTGGGGACCAAACTGCAACTTTCTGGCCACTTTCGGGGACTAATCTGCACCGGTGCCACTATTGGGGACCAAAGTGCAATCTGGTGCCACTTTCGGGGACCATTTCGGCAATTTCCTCATAATAATGAGTACTGAATTTTGTACTTTGAGCTTAGGAATACAGGGAGACCTCTAATGGGACAAGGGCACCGAGATTTGCGGTTAATATGTCGGATTTGGAATGTTAAGGAGTAATAATTTCATTAGAAAAATGGATGTAAGAATTCCCCAATCATTAAACCGACCATTTTAATTTTATTCTTATAATAACTCGTGGCATGGGAATTGGCGAGCCAGGATTGATGAGGCATGGCTTGCAAATTTGCTTCTAACTAACCTAATTTCTTAGGATTATCTCTACCTAAAACGAGGTTAATAATGTTTGGTAGTCAACTTATGATTTGGTGAAGACATACATAATTCTATGTTCGTCTTTTCGTATGTTCATAAGTCTGTGGCTTTTAATAATGTCTAATCATCTCTTATATCTTCATGCTCTCTTTTAAGCAAATTATGTTATCAACAAAATGAAGAATTATGGCTGTTAACATAACATCATCACCTACCATTTTTGGCGTGGTTAATCAAAGGCCAAAGCCCTATTATCTCTTCATCAAGGAATGTTTAACTTGAATTGCATCTATTAACCTGATTCTTGATGACCAAATTTAACAACTTAAATTGACACATAACATTTTATTTGAATTAATATTATCATGTTAATGGTAAAAAAATTATTTGAAAGTACCATTTTATATATTTTTATCAAATACATTACAAAATATACCCAAAAAAAAATTAATCCAAAATTAGATTGGGTTTAAGTCAATAAATACTAGCCTAACTATTAATCTGGTTCCAAAAAACTAGAACGAAGTTGTGTGTTGATCTCTAATAGTTTAAAAATTAGGATTTAGCCCTAGCTAAATGGACAATTAGTGGTTATGTGAGTTAGTTATATGGCTCAGCTCTATGATCGATTATTATTGATAATACATGAGTAATACAAACACCTCATTTAATTAATTAACCCACGAGAAATATTCATTTGTTGATAGGCTAGGGGACAAGGGGCTCATTCACACCATCTTAATTTAATTCATATAAACAAGTTATTAAGTTTTAATATACTAGCATGAGATAACCAGTACTCCTATTAAATAAGTGAACCCTTTTTCAATATCATTGAAAATAGGTTCGACTAGTTCAAAATTCATGGAAAATTTGGTTTCATTAGTTTAATTCGTGGAGAAATCGGTTTCACTATTTTAATCAGAAAGAACCGTTCCTCTTTCTTTTTTTTCTTTTTTTTTTATAACGGGAGGTTTAATCCTCTAGTACAACGTTAGCCTGCAAACCCCCGCAGTCAGTTAAACATGCATCCTAAGTCTACCGACAGGCTCATCCCCAACCTTGACCCGGTGTCTCAGGTTTCGGTTCCTCTGAGTTACGAGGTCCCTCTTTGAACAATTCATCCATATATAATATATATCGTTGCCATGAATCGAATCCACACCGTTCTCTTAATAAGATGTAACGATGATTACACCATAAAGTGAAAACTAAAAATATACACTTTCTATTATAGACATAAAAGTGTAAAAATTATTTTAAAAAGATTTCTTTGTTGAAAATATATTAGTTACTTATATATAAAATGAAGGAAATAATTATACTGAGTATAACCAAAGTGCTAATCTTATTTATGAGGTGAGGCTATGTTGAAATAAATTAACAAGATAACCTTTCAATGACTTAATTTATAAATAGTTGCATGGACTTGTTGGCCCCACATTAGCTGTCCTTTGCCTGTGAGAATCACACATTGGACTTCCATCAGATTAGTTAGTACAAAGAACTAGGACCTCTCCAATTATTAATTAATTAACATAAATACCTCAATCATTAGTAATCAAATAGTACAATATTCAATAACAGTCAAACCCTATATGTATTAACATCCTTCTTTGGGGTATAAATGTGCATCCAATTCTTGTCAATTAGCACAACAGTATACTCAACCTTTTTGGCCTTGTCTCATTCTCAATTACAAACATTACATTACTATAATCTATAGCTTCCACTTTACTAACAAGAAAACAATGGAATCTGTAGGAGCTTTTTATGATGAAGAATTTGACTTCCTCAAAATGTTTACCAATGTGGATGATGATTTCTTATTGTCTAATCCACCTGATCATTTTTCCCAAAACTTTCCTCAAGCTTTCTTACACGAATCCACTGATTCAAACATTATGGCTCATAATAATTTTTGTGTTCAATCATTTGATTCACATAACATTATTCAATCCTATGTTTCTCATCAAGAGAGTAGCAATAGCAGTGGAAGTGAAATTCAAGGGTATTTTCAAAATGGAAGCCATCAAGCCAACAAAGATAACAATGTTGATAGTTTTCTTACTCTTCCTAATAATACTCCTAATGAGTTCATGCACTTTTTGGCTATGGACACCCAAAATGTGGGAGTTAATACCAATAATGCCCATCAAGGGGTGACTACTCTAGCTTCAGGCAGCCTGGATCAGCTGAAGAGGAAGCTCGATTCAGCTAATCCAAACTCGTGTAACGAATTGGAAGCTCCCAAGAAGAAACCTCGAGTTCCTAGAAATGTAAGTAAATATCAAATTCCGTTGGATAACTAAATTTAAAAAGAGGATATATATCACCAGTTCTCGTATAATAAGGGCCTGCCATTCATTTTTACTTCTTTTGCGATTTTCTCATTTATTTTGTTTGCTTTGGTGCAGACTCAGAAAAATAAAAAGAGTAATAAGGGACAGACAAAGAAGAACAAGAAAATAGTTGAAGACAACAATGAAGCGAATGAGGACAAGAATGAGGGTAGTGAAAAGCAAATCCAAGCCCCTACTTCTTCAATGTCCGAAGATGATTTCATCAATGCTTTCGAGGAGGCAAATGGTGAAGTAACTACTTCAGAGTGCAGGGATTCTTCAGTTCCTAACTCCAAAGGGAAAACCAGAGCTGCTAGAGGAAATGCAACTGATCCCCAAAGCCTCTATGCAAGGGTAAGTAATCGCTAATAGTTTTTTATCATGTCAACTAATAATAACCCTCCTTACGATTTAAGATCCTCTCGAAGTATTATTCCCTACGATTCTCTCAAGTTACAAAGAAAATCAAGAAAATATAGATTTCAAAACACGAGAGAATTGTAAGGGTTGTGCATACATCATATTTGTGTGTCACTTGAGAGAATCCAAACTCGTTTACAAGGTTACATCTCCTAATCTCCATGATATTGCATATTCGCGATATGTGCTTATATTCGCCTTTGGTTTATATATTGCAGAAAAGAAGAGAGAGGATCAATGAAAGGCTAAGAGTCTTGCAGAATCTTGTCCCAAATGGAACAAAGGTAAATAAAAACGTTATCAGCCTTAATTAATTGACTTGTATAATTATACTCCATGTTCAAGAACAAACACAATTCTAGAGAAGTTGTTAACTGAATTAATTGGAACAGGTCGATATAAGCACAATGCTTGAAGAAGCTGTACAATATGTGAAGTTCTTGCAGCTTCAAATTCAGGTACTTAATACACTAACATATAAGTATTGCAATATTAATAATATAATTAAAGGTTCGATGAGTTTTTAATGTTTATTACTTTTCACGATAACATATTAAAAGCGAATTGAAGGTTGAGGACTAATAAGTAGGTTCAACTTTTATGTGATGTTGCAGTTGTTAAGCTCAGATGATATGTGGATGTTTGCTCCACTGGCTTTCAATGGAATTGATGTAGGAGTTTACCAAAGGATGTTTCCACATTTGTGATTACAAATCTGTCTATACTTCAACTATATATTAATGAGTATTATTAATAAGATAATTTTAATTTGTAAACAAGCTCAGTAGCTCATGTTTTGAGGATTATTGTTTATTACTACATTCTTACACCCACCCATCTATTTTGTAATGGGAATGGTTTACGATTTCATAATTTTCATTAAAACAACGAGTACTATTATGTAATGAGCGTGCACCCGTTTGGGGTCTAGAAATAAATGCTCTTAAATTACTTTTAGAGTGATACCTATTCTATTACTCACATCATCTTATAACTATTTGAAAATCGTTTACTAATGGTTTCATGTAATATAATTCTAATTAATGTTTTTTTGAGCCAAATTAATTCGATGGCTGAGAAAATTGTAGGTATGCTCACTCGTTGACCGAGCCATAACCTCGACACGCCTAAGTGATGTTTCATTGAGTTGAGTTAAGCTCGAGGAGAATCCTGACCTAACTCTTGTAAACAAATATTTGCATAATTAATCGTTATTTGAATAGGCAAACTATAATTTATTTAATTTTAATTAGTGCATCATCATATAAAAAATTTGACTATAGACAAACTTTCCTAACTATTACAATTATATTGATTTTTATTAACATTTATTGATAATTAAAAACGTCAAACCGCGTAAAATATAGAGCATAAATAAAAACGTCAAACCGCGTAAAATATAGAGCCGGAAAGCAACTCGAGGCTTGGCTCGTTAGAGACAGGTTCAACTCATTCGAACTCTAGTAACCTACAAACTCCCCACCAAAATGTAGTCCCCTTAATAACACCCATGAACTCGTGAGTCGTGACTGTGTGTCTCTCTCTCTTCAGCCTTGATGGAGCAGCCCCTCAAAAAACGCAAGCTTTACGAACCCATTCTTGAACCTCCTCCTCCTCCTCCATCTCCGCCCCCTTCAACCTGCCCTCCTCCGCCACCTCACCACCCTCCACCATCAACCTCGCCTCCTCCGCCCCCACCTCAACTACCACCTTCATCAATTGACTCAGTGCCGCCGCCGCCACCTCAGCAACCACCTTCTCCAATTGACTCAGTGCGGCCAACCCAGATTGCTGCATCACAAGATGACGTTATGAGGAGGAGGAGGAGCCAGGAGGAGATTCGTGGGGTGTATGAATGTTACAAGAGGATTAAGTATTACAGTGGGCAAAAAGATCCACGCTTTATGCAAGAAATTGAGCAAGCTTACCTTTCTCTCATATCTGCTTCCAGAGGTTAGAGGTTATATATTACATGTGCCCTTTTGTCCCTCTTCGTAATTGAAGTATTGATTTTTTCTTTCTATTATTGGATTAGTTGAGTTTCGAACCAAGACGCAAGAACTAATTTCCACTAGGCTATTCCATTAGCTTAATTCAATTATTGATTATGCACCATGTTTTATACTGTTTTGATTCTTGAAATTTGAATTTTATATACCTGCCAATTCGTATATTGTTTTGCGTTAATTCTTGAAATCCAGTTTATGTAGTGTTTTCTTGAAATCCAGTTTTTGTAGTGTGTTATTTCAATTCTTGAAATTTAATTTTTGTAGTGTTTTTGGTTTTGATACTTGACATCTAATATATACTGTTTTGGTTTTGATTCTTAAAATCCAATTTGCATACTCTTTTTGGTTTGATTCTTGAAGTCCAACTTGTATAGTGTTTTTGGTTTTGATTATTGAAGTCCAATTTGTATAATGTTTGTGGTTTTGATTCCTGGAATCTAATTTGTATATTGTTTTGGCTTTGATTCGGAGCATGTATGAATGTTTATAGAAGATTAAGTATTACATTAAGCAAAAAGATCCAAGCTTTATGCATGTACTCGAGCAGGCTTACCTTTGTCTCATATTTGCAATTGAATTGAGGTAAAATCTCAAAATTTTAATTGTGTGGCTATAATATGTTACAAATCCTAACACATAGCCACCACATAGGGATGGTAGTTTCTAATTAGGATTTAGCATAAATTAGCTTTTTTTTTATAGACTATATGGCCTTAATTTAAAGACGTCTGATATTGTTGTCAATTAAACTATAGGTGTTCTGTATCCGATCCTCATTTTTGCACTAGCTGGTTTTCTATATTTACGTTATGGTCTGAGAAAATTGATGTAATGTGGCTAGTAATAAAATAGGATAACTCTGTATTGGTGCCAAAAGGTTGTCAACCTCAATATTTATTCACTCCTTTGCTTGATTTGTAATTTTTTTTTGAAGCATTAAGGATTTGAAATGATGGGCCACTCCTTACCCCAACGCCTGTATTGCGTGATTGTCAATTATTTTGAAGCACTTCTTATTTGGAATGCTGGTGTCCACTCCTTATCCACTGTCTGTTTGTGTGATCGCCATATTGACACTGGGATCACAAGAAGTTGTTACACTTCTTTCTTAAACATCATTTATACAATTTCGAAGCATATTGGAACATGTGGTTTAACCTTCTCTTGATTGACTAGTTTATCCCTTAGGAAAGCCTGGATGGTTTAATTATTTACATTTTACCAGCACCCTCAAAACGTATGTGTTGTTAAGATTGAAGGCTTATGGCTTTTTGCATGTACTATCACAATTAATTAAAAAATGAAGAAAGTGCATATAGTTCTTGGCATTGCTTCCTTGAAAAATGGTAGTTGTGCAATTGCTTTTATCTCGTGTTTGAGGTTATAAGTAATGTATCTTTTGATGGGCGTCCTGTCTTGCACGGATATAGATCAATTTGACCTTAGTCAAATTTATTTTTGATTTTAGGCTCTACAAGTGTACAACGTGTAGTAGTTGATCATATATCACGGTATGCACCATATTGTCCGACTGCGCTTGAAGCTGCTGCAAAGGTTGTCATCGATATGCATAACTGGAGCATTGCATTGCTAAATAGAGGAGAAGATATTGATGCTATAGCATACGAGACAGCTCAAGCTTGCATCTTTGGATTAGCTGAAATTTGTCGTGCTGCTGCTGCCGCAAGACAAACATCAGCAGTTATCCGGCGGATTTGTTCTTCTGTTTTTCTGAATGTTTTTACCTTCTTCACATCATCTTTTGAAGGTAAGAACATCTTTCGGATTGTTAACAAGGAATGCATTAAGATCCAAAATAATAATGAAATCTACAAAGAGTTGAGGAAGAACCTTCTAAAAGAGGATGAATCAGCATCTCGCAAGTTATCCAAATTTTGTGCTATCACATTCCTCAATATATTATTTAGTTGTCCTAGATACTCAATTGCGGCTTGTTTTGAGCTTCTTGAGTCTACTAGTACAGAAGGGTCACTGAAGAATGGATATTATTTTATTAGCCAGTTAACAAGTAGGCTTGATGAAATAGAAATTGATAGTTCGGATCATGGAGGTGATGTTGCGCAATCCACCAGCTATACCACAATTAGCCGCGATCACAATGATGATAAAAAGGCTTCGGCACCAGGTGGCAAACATATATTATGTAATGCAGCTTCTGTTTCAAGAAATTGCTTACTACAACTGGTAATAATCTTGTTAACTCTGAAATTAGTTCATATATAGTGGTGTTAGTTATCCCATTTATGCGAGTGCTATAAACTTACTCGGATCATGTGGGATGGATGGAGTACAATTCTTTTTCACTTTAATATGTATCAGAAAGTCTATCTTTTCGTGGTACATTAACTGGACTCGGATCATGTGGGATGGATGGAGTACAAGTTCTTATGTTTCTATTGGATCTGTTCTGTTATAATCTAATCTTTATTTACGTTGTAAGACATTCAATTTTAAGCTTCAGAATAATAAATACTTGGTTGTTCAGCCTGTTTTCCCTTTGCTATTAGACACCAATTTGCAGACTTCTGGATGGCGATGGTTGAGTAACTAGTTAATTTCATCTTTAAAATTTTAATATAGAAGTGCCAGGTTCATAGCATTGTATGCATGAACTAGGTTGGCACTCGGTCAGAAACTTAATAATTCTGTTTCTTTCCCAAATGTTGTGTATATGCCTTACTGTTGTCATCTACATCTTAGGAATAATATTACTTGTTTGATCATCCAACTGTTTCGCTTTAAATTAGTGACTCTATAATTGAGAACCCTTGGAGTGGTACAAGTAATTGTGACATTTCATGCGTTCTTATACCAAAGATTTTTAGTCATTTTATATTTGGTTGCAGATTCTTGAGAAGGAGCCCAGACTGCAACAGTGGGTGTACTCAAGGTATAAGAAATTCCAAAAATCAGCACCTTCTCGTGTCAATTCAGAGTTGGCGTCTGATCTGGGAGAATTTTTTGAGTCTTTCGCAGAACATGCAAGGGCAGGTAATGGTGAAATAGGTAGCGACGAGGATGATTTGACTCCATCTAAACACAGGAATCAGTATTCGATTCCTAGAATGTCCCGTCTGCAAGAAACAACTATGGCTCTTTCTCCTGAACCTACTTCAAAATATAGTGATCGGTCCTTCTCTGATATTAGGATTGACATATTTGCACCTTCAAATTTGCAAAAAAGCAATCATGTAGGCTTGAGTTCTGTTGATGGAGAAGGAGCAAGGTCAGAAATGGACATAGGGGAACATGGAGACCTGAGGTCTGTTTCTTCTGAACCAAGGGAGTTATCAAAGCAACAAATGTTTTCCCCTATCTCAAGAACTCCATTGGACATGGGGACTAATGTGTTTCAAGGTGGAAGTCATTGTGCACAGGTTGAAAAGAGTCATGTTCTGAGTGTTGATGTATCCTCAACTGGGGATAAGAATTCTCCTTTTGAATCTCCAAGGCCCCAGTTCACTCCACTTCGTTCACCAAATCATGTAGCTTGGCTTTCAGATGGAGATCCAGCTGCCATGGATATAGTTCCTGCTTCTAAACAGCTTTGGTTAGCGTCTTTGGGTCCTGATGTATCTGAAGCACTTATACGTACACAGTTTGAAAAGTTTGGCCCTATTGATCAGGTACTGTACACTCCATTTAAAGGATATGCAACGATAGAGTACAAACACATTATGGATGCAGTAAAAGCCAGAGAAGTTATGAGAGGGCGTTCTCCTTGGGGTGCCTGCCTAAGGATAAAGTTTTTGGATATGGGTGTAGGAAATAGATCAGTAAATGGTATTGCTGTAGGTTATAGTTCTCATGTTTATGTTGGTAATCTCCCAAACCAATGGGCCAAAGATCAAGTTATGCACGAGTTAAGGAAAGTGCTCCCCCAAGGTCCTCGTTTTGTTAGTGACCTCAACAATGAAGCCGCCTTGCTGATTGAATTTGAGACTCCTGAAGAAGCTAGTACATCAATGGCTCATCTTAGACAACGACGCAAGGAACTGAGTAGTCCTCGTCTTCCAGCGAATACTGGTAGATCACATGGAATACATAATGAAAGGATGAGACCTATTTCTGCCCCAATGCAAGTTGATTTCAGAAACAATTATCCTTCTATGAATATGACCCATGAAAGCAATAGATTTGACCTTGCATCGCCTAGGATGAATCCAGGGAATCATCGTCCCATGCTGTATAATGGACAGCATTTCATGCCACACTGGAGTACTGCCAGTCCCAATGCAAAGTTAGAAGGTTGGTTAGATAGTTGTATATTCCTGCCATTCTTGCATACCCATACATGTCAGAAGTACTAAATGTATTTTGATGCAATTATTGTTGATTTTATTTTCTGTTATTTAGGTTGTCATGCAGTTTCAGGTGAGCTGGTGAATGGACCAGGAAGCACTCCTAATCTACACATGCCACCACAAGGGCCTCCTGTTGCACCATTACGACCACTTCAAGCAACTCCATGTCAGCAATCTTCATACTTCCCTCCAAGTGGTTCATGGGATCCACGTAATATGAACCCGCATATTATGCCAAACACTATTGTACCCAATGCCATGCCTAATAATGTTCACAGTAATATGAATGCCCCTCCCTTTCGACCTGCACCTGGGACTCCACAAGCACATGTGCAAGGAAACTCAAGGCCGCCATTTAATCAGATGTTTTCTCTACCTGTTCCACCTCCCTTGGCATCCTTTCCACCACATCGGGCTGATTTGCCTCCTTCATTACCTCCTCAACCTGAATTAAGACCTCCGCTTCCTTCAACTCCTCCACCTCCCCCGCCGCCACCTCCTCATTCATTGCCTCCAGCTGTTCCACCTCCACCAGTTTCTTCCCCTCCACCTGATCCTCCACAGATGGAACTTGAAAATTCTGAAATATTTAAACAGGCTCCACATTATCAGTGGCAGGGTTCCTTAGGTAAAAGTGGGCTTCAATATTGTACAATTCATGCTCAGCGTGCAGAATCTGACATTTGCAAATATCAAAATGATATCTCTGAGCCAACTGAGTAAGGATTATATGATAATATCCACCCCGCACTTCATTTTCTCCTATTTAGCATTTTTAGTAGGTTATTTTCTAACATGTGTTCATGTGGTAACTGATTACTGGTGCAGTTGGCCAGCTAAGTTGGACATGACAAAGCGCACGGATGTGGGACATGTAAAGTCATCATTTTCAAATACACCTCCTCAGAAGGTACGTTTGTGTTTATTATATGATAGTTCATCGTTTGTGCCTCACTTGGTCATGGTTTATGCCTTATAATCAGTTCATATGTGCATATGTATTTTAGAGTTGATTTCTCAAGCAGAACTTATTTTGTAGTTTTCTCTATTTTCATTTTTTATTTTGGTGATAATAAATTACATCATTTTGTGTTTGATGCAGAGGGAGGTATGTTGGCTGCATCCCTCCTCACAAGATGACCACAAGGGTGTAAGTATATCTTCATTGATTTGTCGCCATTTTAAGTTAATAATTTTTTTTGATTTATATGAACTAGTAGCCTCAATTCATGTAAAAAATACCTTTGAAAACTACAATATGGTATATTTTGCATGCCATTAATGTCCATTTATTTCACATGCTTTTTGTAGTTTCAAGATTTTATATCTTACTTGAAGCAAAGAGAATGTGCTGGTGTGATCAAAGTTCCAGCTGCTAGATCCATGTGGGCGAGGCTTCTTTTTCTTCTTCCTTACTCGCAAGAGATGTGCTCCATGTTGGGTATTTCTCCAAATCCATCTATTTGCCTAATTGCTCTAGTCTTGCCAAAGGAAACAAATTTGTAATAGGCATAAGTGATGGACTGCGAGAGCAATAAATCTCGGTCCATGTAAGATATGCTCCCTCTGCACAGCACAATAATAGGGTATGTGCTAATAATACCCGCACAGTGACTACCGTTGCAAGCTGATGGGACTTTATTCCAGACGAGTGAACTTCTTTATATGACCAATCCAGAGTGTTACCAACAAAGGTAGAATCATGTGCGGCAGCATCTTCTCAGCTTAGTGTGGCGTTTACAGAACATGTCGGTCAATCATAGAGAAGTTAAAGGAAGCTCTTTAGCCAAGCTGTAATATGTTCTCGACATGCATGTACGAGCAAAACCGTTTTCCCTTTTTGGTGTGTTCTTTCGAAGATAGGGTTCTAGGGTTAGCAGTACAGGTAAATTTGGTTTGCCAAGTCTTATGTAGTATAATTTATGTAGCGAGTAGTAACTTCTTTCACTGTTTTCTTCATAATTGTACTTCAATAGAAACCAATGTAATCTTCATTGATTAATAAATTAATTTTGCAGTTCACAAGTTCATTTGCCACGTCTTGATTTATATGAGCTGCTTTCATATTTTAACATTAATCCCTCATCAAGACTAGAAAAGGTAATAATACAACCGTCTGTATTTCAATGATTGTTTAGAGAACTGAATATCTAAAATATTTATTGTGATGCATACAGATTTAATTCCGAACATCCTCAGTAATTTGAAGGTGATTATTTGATGGAATCATACATTTGAATAATTTAACATGTGGTTTTGCACCTCGGCAATACAATGTTTGTGCAAATCTGGTCCAATAAATGTCGTTACACTGGCACTTGGCCTTTTGCAGTTTACACAACTTCATCGCCATCACCAGCAGAATACTGCCCAGCATTGAAATCCTGCATGTTCAGAATGGAAGGATTTAGTCTTGCAAGCATGGCCTATAGAGATAGAAATAGAATGCATATGTTTAAGCCAGGAATGAATGACGGGAACAATCTTATGTTCACACGTCTCATGAATACATATGAAGACTAAAAAGTAAGCATCACAGCAATGTAACATGTATGATGCAGTCTTGGTCCAGACTATAGATCTTGACCGTCTTTTGAAGATGTGTACTTCGATAGCAAAGAATTTGTAGTGTTATATATCTAGCATTTCTTGTCATACTACAGGTCATATAATTGGTTGTTTCTTGTAAGATGGTACTCCCTACAGGAGGTGTGTCCAACTATATTCAGGATTTTGAAGCATGTTCTATGAACATATAGGCGGAATCCTTGGCTTTTCAGTCTAATGTCTCATATAACAGTGAATGTCAGGGGCAGGGGTGATGAAAGAAACAGAACATATACCTGTGCTAATGTTCTCTGCTTATTAAGAAATTGTGTCCTTGCCTTGTTTAGGGCAGAATTTGGTGATCTATAAAACCTCTGCAGCAGAAGGAAACAAAAATGTTGTTAGATCTTGTGTCATATATCCAGTGAAATAGATTGTTAAAGTGATGGTGTCCTACCAGAAGCAATGACTTACGACCCAAGACCTTAAATAAAGTCTAATATTACACAAATTCACAGAAGCCTACAGTCCAGCTAGATACACAAAGAAGGGAGTCTCAAACCCTATTAATGAACCAATAAGAAGTAGTAACAGACACTTATATGCAAATTTCGTACAAGATCTATACTCCGGAAATTACCAACATTTTGATAGGTTTTCCGACGCTCTTCATTATCACAAATGTGTACTACTCAAAAGCAGGGGTTATGTTCACTGGTGATAATATGATGAAAAAATGGCATTTGCACTAACATTGTGTGCTAATAGATCACAAGTCACACCTCCAAACATAAATAACTTTTAAGAAGATTACCTTCTCAGAGCCAGAAAGACGATGCCCACCACCTGACATAGCTGCCTTCTTCGGCATAAAATCAAATACATCATGAAGAAATTCGTTTTCCTGTTAAGGAAATTAAACTCATATTCAGAAAGTAAAAGATAAAAAATAAGCAGACGGCATCTATTGCGTCGACCTAGTTATTGGTGACATTATGCAATTTCACGAAGTTTCTTCAGCACTTCAGTTTAAGGAATTCATTTAGCCAGAGGAAATGGGAAACAACTTATGGAAATACTCGTCATGTAGAGATCTCATAAATTGGTTTGAGACACCGAAGGAAAAAGAAAGAAGAAGAAACAACTAACCTGCATGTGCCTCATAAATCCACCTCCAAGAAAATGCTTCAAGAAGTTTAACTGCAAAAGAGAGCATCAGTATAAATGATGCAGAACTAGAACTTAGATGAATAAGCTAAATCAAAGAAGTGCTACCTGTAATAACTGAGACCATGTGCTTGTGTATAGCGAGTCACCGCTACCAATTTTCATTGAATTTTGAGGAACTTCTCCTTCCTGAGAATCAAAGAAAACAATTATCGCCAACTTCATTTGCTGCTTTTCTTAGCATAAATAAATCATTTTTTTTTCTTTTTCGTTTTTTTTTTTTGGGATGGGGTTGTTATACCTCTAGGAACTCCAAAAGATCATTAAATGTGCTTCTCTGATCATTAAGATCTTTCTTAGTGGCACCTTTTCCCCCTGCCTCAACTGAAAGAGTCCTTGCTTGGTTTAGCACTTTACTCCTCAATCCTTGAATATGTACTACCCTCCGAGCATTATTATCTTCACTGGAGTTATCACCAGATCCTTTAGGTTCGCTTACAAACTTATCTAAGCTACCAATCTCAAAAATTAGGGCAAGAGCTTCTCCAACTGCAATGCGTAGAGGCCTGTCATCCCTATCTAGCATAGTTGAGAGGAAAGATATGGACCTGTCCAAGGATTGCGAAAAATCACTCTCCACAACTCCAAAGAAATTAATAAAAGCGTAGAAAATAAATTGATATAGATGAACAGTAGAAGTTTCGAAGAGGGAGATTAAATTCATGGGTGTAAGCTCCTTCAGCAGGACATTTTACTTACTCTTGCCAGCTCTTGGGATTAAGTGACCGTCCATCCATGGTGGTTAAAAGAAATGACCAGGCAGAGATTGCTGATGCAGCAATAGCTGGCGAAAGCTTTGGTGCAGCCACCTAAACAGAAGAGACATTATTAGTAATTAACTCTCAATTCTCAACCAAAATAGCATAGCAAGTGAGCGTCTAAGTAATTCTGAATAACATAAAGAAAACTGTAAATAGCTCAGCCTAAACTCTCAACTTGAGAGTAAAAGTATAGTTACAAACTTACATTTGGGCCAAGTTTCGGGTGAACAACTTGCCACATAACCTGCATTGCCTTCTCAGTTTCTTCTGGCTCTTCACCCCCAACAAAGGTAATAACTGCCAAGCACTCTAGTAACTGGAACAGATCAATGCAGGGGTACATGTCAGCACAGTTGCCAGGACACAAACTATTAATTTCAATTCTTCATTAATCAATTTCAACATACCGCTAAAACTTTGGACATTTCTAAGCGTGTTCTGAGAGCATCAGATATTGGTGTGACTGATTCTTCCAGTATTTCTTGAGCTTTCTCTCCAGGACCAGCAGTCAGGGCCAAAAGTCCTGTGGAGAAGATGATGGCACAAGAATATTTTAAAGCTATATTGGTCCTAACAATAACTCAATTAAAGCATGATCATAAAATAGTTACCAATCATATGCGACGCCAAGGCTATCTCCTTGGATGAGCCTTTCTTGATGGAATTCAAACACTGATGTAGCAGTGTAGCGAACCTAAGAACCAGATGAAACGAAGGTAACTCAGAAGTTCAAGAAAGTACCACTATTCTATTTTACCATTTGCATAATAACCTTTCTAGAGTTTCTTTAAAATAGAACGACTTCAACTCCAACTCCAACTCCAACTCCAACTACAACTACAACAAGAATCAACAGTATAGGTATTGAAATTTATTTTGGGTTGTCTACTGCCAGTCAGGTAAAATTTAAAATAAAACTAAATCCCCTCCATATACAAATAAGAATCATCATCTGCAAAGGAAGTCAAGACAGATGTAAATAAGAATCAAATAAAGAAGGTAGTGTTCTTACTTCTTTTCAATAAATTCATGATGTATGTTGTTATTAAACGCTTCAATAAGTGAAGCCAACGCCGCCTCCCTTGTCGAGCCCCTAAAAACATACACATTATTACCACATGTCATTCATCATTAGCATTAAACATAAAAGGAAAACACAACAATAAAAATTGCATAGCACTTCCCCTACATCATGGACACCCATATTTACCAATGTATTCCCAAAATGTTTTAATTATCATCCCAACCACAAATTGACCTAAATGATCCATTCAGAAGAAGCAACATGTCCCACCAAAGAAAGCCAATTCTTTTAGGACAGGAAAAAACACAAAGAACATCTAAAACATAATCTTCGTTAAATAGAGAACTCCTAATACACTTCTATCTTTTATACCAAGGCACAGCAAGCTAACATTAATTATCGAGTTTAGAAGGACAGTAGGACCAACTTGCTTCGAAATCTACTTATACACCCATAACAAAAAAATCTTTAGCTTGCATGGGAGAGCAATTATCAAAAGCTATTTGACCTCTATTTAACTTCACATTATGATGATTTCTAATGAACTGTGATTAGACAAGGCAGTAAACTGATCCATTATCATCCAAATATAAAAATCGTTCAAATGATATCAATCGTCCAAAACAGCTCAGAGCACAACAACAGAAATTGAACACATCATTGGTTCACTAAAATTAGCTTCAGGAGTACAAAACCAAGAATTATATATGATACTTTCTCAAGACTTTGCTAAAATTAATAGTTCAAAAAGATTAACCTTTTCTCATAAAGGGCATCCAGAAATTGATCAAGCAAAGCATCCTTATCTACTTGAACTTCCTCAGTAACAGGAACCATCTTATTATTATTATCGGAACGCAAAGACGACGACGAGCTCATGCTATCGGTATCATCATTATCGAGCATCGCCGCATTCTTCTTCTGTGAACTCCCTACATATATTAACCGAACAAACTTACTAATTCACCAAAATAAACAACCAATTCAAACATAATTCAATTCCATTCCAAAAATAGTCTAGTTTGGATTTTAACAACGAACTCAAATACTTATTGAAGTTCACATTGTATAAAACTTCATCCATTTCAACTCAAATTAGAGCTTCAATTAACAATAAAAAATCAACTTGGTTGCTAATCAAATATTTCTGATCAATGTGCAACATAGTAACATAGAAGTGCATCGTGTGCCTTAATCTAATAATATTAATCTATATAAGTTCAAATAAGTGAAACCACAGCTTCAAAAGTAAGCATCCTAGAAGCCTTCTAAATAAACAAATAAAAATCCTAGTTAAATTGAAATGAAGCAGTATTTTACTAAAAAAAAAATATGATATTTATTAGAATCAAATAAACAAAAATAAAAAAACAATACTCCGTAATATTTTGTTGGGAGTACTTACGGCGACCCATGGTGATGGTGGGGGAGATGAAGGCGGCGGCGAAAGCTCCAATAAACAAAAGTTGACAAAAACGTCAGAAGCAAAAACAAAGTTGACTAAAAGTATGAAATTGGGCAATTGAACAAGAAACAAAATGAGAGTGTTGAAATTGGGATTGAAAAAGTGGTGTAATAAAATCGGGTGATGCAAATGAGATTTTTGATGAATCGAGTGGTGAAATATCCATGAATTTCTTAATTAATTTAAGGGGAAATTAAGGTGGAAAGAGGATCGTGAGATAGGAGGATTAAGGTGACTTTGTCTGAAGAGGGGAAAGGAGGCGGAGGAAGGAAGATGCTATTTATAGATTCAAGGCGGTGGAGGAGGACACAACTACACGCACCCAAAATACTCCCTTCAATTTTTTTCCGTTGCCGTGTTTCTTTTTCTATAATCAAACTTCGATTATAATTTAATTTAATTAAAATGATATATTTATATTTAAATGATAATATTAGATTTATATCTATTGAATAATGAATAAAAAATAGTTGATTGTTGAAGATTGTTATTAACGAACAAAAAAATCAATGTTACTCCCTCCGTTTCTTTTTATTTGATTGTTTGGAGAAAAAGTACTTTATTAAGAGATTGTGAAAAATTCCATTGGGATTGTAAAAAAGTGCATTGGAATTGTAAAAATGTGCATTGGAGTTGTAAAAAGGTGCATTGTAATTGTAAAAAGTTGCATTGAAATTGTAAACAATCAAGTATTTTGAAACAAAAAAAAATGCTCTAAACAATCAAATAAAAAGAAACGGATGGAGTATATTTGAAGGAAGTTGTAATTAAGGACAAAAATTTCATTTACTTTTACTAATTGGGTGGGTCATGGTCATGGGTGGGGTGAGGTTATTTGTATAATTTTTGTTAGCTTTTTGTTAACTTGTCCACGAAAAATAAAAGGATCGGGATATATCCTATTTTGCATGGCTAGGAATATTCGAGGTGGGTGTGGACGTGTGTTGACTGCCTCGGCTGTGATGAACGTACTAGCAAACTAGAATCCAACATCAAAAAGTAGTACATGTTTGATTCACTTGAAAAATGATCGACATGTATTTAGGATTGATTTTTTAATAAGACGAATATCTTATGACATCACTCACGTTTGAAAAAAAATCAGTTAGATCACTTATATTTTTAAAAAGTCACTCATTTGGATTATCATGTTAGTTTTGGAACGGTATTTATATTTTTTCCCATATACACCCCAAGTTAACTCTTAGTCACCCTTAAATAAGTCTAATTAACACATTAATGTGTTTAGACAGAAATTCTCTTCCAATAACTAACATGGTGAACTGAATGAGTGACTTTTTAAACATTAGTGATCTAACTGACATTTTTTAAACATGAGTGATCTAACTGATTTTTTTCCTAAACGTGAGAGATATCAAAAGCCATTTGCCCTTTAATTAATTTATGCATAAAAATTAAACAAGTGTTGTAATTTTAAATAGAAGTTTAATGTACAAATATTACCTGATCTGTTATACACACACCAACACAGTAACATTTTTGGGTGAAAAGACAATTCTACCCCCCCCCCCTATTTGGAAAGGTAGTGTTTCCATAAATTTAAGTTTGGGGCAAAATTGTAATTTCACTCCTGCAAAAAACACTATTGTGGTGTGTATAGTGTTGCCCAAATATTACATACATTTAACGATAAAAAAAAATGATTATACCTAGAATGTCTTTTCATTATGACAATCCCAAAGCTATTTCTAGTTTGGGTGGCTGTGAGTTGGATGAATGGAGAAAATAGTAGTGATCCTAACAAACTCAGACCATTTATAAATCGTCTGCAATCTTGGAATGTTAAATCTTATATCAAGTTGAATACAACAAGCTAATACCATTTTTAAAGCATCTTTAGTTCTTATAAGTAAAATTTTGTATTAAGTTGAATGCAAAAAACTAATTACTCAAATATGTCCATCGAATCCCATGGGAACCAGGGACACAATGTAAAGAATAGAAACAATTTGAATATCATCACAGCCCATAGACCATAGTCAATTACCAAAACATATCACAATGGTAAAGGAAGCAATATAAAAGCAATCTGTCTGTGAAGTTTGAGGTAGAACTGGAGGTTCTGCAATCACCCTGTTCCCAAACAAATTTCAACAATGTCGAGAAAACTCTGACAAAATAAGCCATCTTCACGAGGAGCATACCATCATCCTGGAGCATACGATTATACAATCATCGTTGTAATTGTTGTCGTCATTTGTATGCTTGAACTAAGTATTTGGCAACCAGAAGAATCTATAGTAGCCACCTGAATATTGCAACTTGATACAAAAAGGCGCTAGCTCATCAGCAGATAGTCTTGATGATCTCCTTTTCTCCTATCTGCTGGGCATCAACTTGACCCTACAGGAATCATCTTTACAATAGCAGCAATTGGCATGCCAAGGAATCCCAAGGCAATACACGCAAACCATTGCTGCCAGGTAAGAGGGTAGGTGTTCGCAAAAGCACCCAAGAACTGCACGATAATGAACTGGAAGACGACTGTACAACTAATTACTGCCACAAACACGTAGTTCTTCAAAATGCCTCTGATAACATCTATCTTTTCCATTTCTCTAGAGCTTATCTCATTGAAAACCTACAACGTAAATACAATACTGATGAAAACTTCGGTGAAAAAAAAAGGAACATGTTTTGTACGTAGAAGTTTGAAGTAGTGTGATTAATTGATTATAATATGACTATTCAACCAACTGAAATAGGCAAAGACTAAGACTGATGAAGCAGTAACCTGTGTTTTATGATTAATTTGTTTAAGAAGTTACCTGGCAGAATACAAATGAATTGAAAATGAGGGTATTGAGAATGATGTCCGAGTCAGAGCCAATAAGTTGAAAGACTTCTTTCCCCGATGTTTGCAAGTACCAAATGACAACAAACTGATATAGAGATTGACCAAAAATATTTCTCCACATCACATTGCTGATGAAATTTCCCTTTCTGCCAACAGGTGTTCGCTTCATCAAATCATCAGTTGGAGGTTCAGTAGCTAGCGCTAGTGCTCCTAGAGTATCCATGATCATGTTCACCCATAAAAGCTGAACAGCAGTTAATGGAGCACTTCCTGAAGACGTAATGAAATTGTGAGAAGGAAGAACAATTATCACATGTGATTTAGAAAATTGTTTAATTTGGAAAATGATTGAGCATTTCATAGCAACATGAACTTGGGTTTGTACCTGTCAAACAGGCTGAAGAAAAGTTTACAACCAATGCCACCACATTTACAGTCAACTGGAACTGGACGAACTTTTGGATGTTCACATAAACAGAGCGACCCCATTTGGCAACAGTCACAATGGTTGAAAAGTTATCATCTAGGATGATGACATCGGCACTCTCTTTTGCCACCTGTCAATTATGGAACTCATCAGTAAAATAATAAGCTATTTTTACCCTATACGGCTATACATTGTACATCTGCGACGGACATGTCCAGTGGAGTCATAATTAATGAATAACATTGTCAAATAACCGGTAGGAACAACTAATGAAATCAGTTGTCAGATGTCGAAACTGAAGGAAATTGGACGTTCATAATTCTGAGAGTGATATGAATATGAAAAAAGGACCAACAGTCAAGGAACTTGTGGTAAAGAAATGTAATATATTTGGGAAAAATGTTGTGTAATTCATATAAGACCTCAGTCCCAGAAATGCCCATTGCTAGCCCAATATCTGCTTCATGAAGTGCAGGAGCATCATTGGTACCATCTCCTGTGACTGCAACCACTTCTTGAAGTGTTGTGCGCAAGTGTCTAACTAGGGTATGCTTATCTAGTGGTGATGAACGAGCCATGACCTGCAAATGGAAATATTTTCACAGTAAAAATATGTTGAAACATTAATATTCAGATGCAGCCAGTAGCAAAGAGAGGAAGCATACAGTTATTTTCAATATGAATGTTGCATCAGATGTTAGATAGAGTTGTAAAATGTCTTGGCTGATTCTAATATTACCCAATTCGGGGTGTAGAAATTATAATAAGATTTAGGGATAGAACATAGAAGAATAGTTTCACATATAACATTCATGAAAATCCACATTAGGCGAAAAGAAATAATAATACATTTAATATTTAAGAAGATGGTTCACAAACCTGTAATTTTGGAATAAGTTCGTACATCTCCTTCTCATTCTTCTCACGAAATTCAGGCCCTTCAATAGCTATGCCATCATCAGTCAAGATCCCACACTCCCTCGCAATTGCCTTAGCAGTGTTAATGTTATCTCCCGTAACCATCCTCACAGTAATGCCAGCTGCTCTGCAAATTGCAACAGACTCCTTCACACCTGGTCGCACAGGATCCTTGATGCCTATAATCCCTATACAAGTATAGCCTTCTGATGGAATAGCACTGTCAGCAGAAAACTCTCCTTCAATTTCCTTGTAAGCAAGGCACAGAGTCCGAAGAGCTTCACATGCAAATAATTCAATGGTACTGCTCAAGTAATTAATGGATGTTTCATCTAAGGGAACAACTTGCCCATCGGAGTCTATAAATTTGTCACATGCAGCCAGAATTATCTCAGAGGCACCTTTGCAGTGTGCTCTAAAACTTCCTCCAGGGAGCTCAATGACTACCCCCATTCTTTTTTTTGCAGAATTAAATGGCTCGACTTTTGTAATAGCCGATGCTTGTCTCTGTCCATGGTAATCGCCCCCTAACTTAAGACCAAATTCCAGGAGTGCTGCCTCAGTGGGTGATCCCAATATTTCAACTTTGTCATCCTTGTTCTTCACTACATCTCCCGCAGTGTTGTTAAATATGGATTCAAGAAGCAATCTAACGGCAATATCAGGAATGTTTGGGACAGGACTAGAAACAGAATTACTGACATCATGGATTTTCTCAGCAACACATGTTTTTACGACAGTCATGTGGTTAGTAGTCAATGTACCAGTTTTGTCACTGCATATCGTAGTAGCAGATCCCATAGTCTCACAAGCAGCTAGATGGCGCACGAGTGCCTTATCGTTCATCATTTTCTTCATGGCAAATGCCAGGCTTAATGTTACAGCTAAAGGAAGCCCTTCAGGAACAGCAACCACAACTATAGTTACTGCAATCGCAAAATACTCCAGTATCTCCACGGCATCATCCCCTGACCAGCTCCAAGACCCTTCTTTCAATTTGTGGGTAAACATTCCTTGTACAAGAACAGCGAAAGTTATAACAGCAAAGAAGAGACCAATTTTGCCTATGATTGTTGCCACCCCATTAAGTTTGACCTGCAAGGGAGTTTCATCATCTCCTCCTTCACTGAGAGTAGCCATCAATTTACCCCATTGGGTTCTCATCCCCACAGTAGTGATTAGCATTTTTCCTGACCCATCTTGAACCTTAGTTCCAGAAGAAAGGAACGGGTTTGCAGTAGATATATTTATCGGTTCACTCTCACCTGTTAGACTAGATTCATTAATTAAAAGAGAGTATCCTGAGATGAAGAGACCATCTGCAGGAACCTGATCCCCAATAGCAAGATGAACTACATCACCAGCAAGTAAGTCATATATTGATATTTTCTGCCTGCAGCCATCTCGAGTGACTTGAACAGTAATCTTTTTCTTTTCCTTATCTAAATCCCTAAATTGTAATGACTGTTTGTAGTCGCTTGTGGCAGTAACAAATACTACCAGTAGGATACTTGCCACTATTCCAAGACCATCGTGTGCACCTCTAGGCCATCCTTCAGTTAATATTCCAACAATTAAGGAAACAAGTGCACAAACACCAAGTATCATGAGGGTTGTGTCTTGAAGAGCTTCCCATACAAAAATCCAGAATCCCCTGGGAGGAGTTTCAGTAAATTTGTTGATTCCATAAACGTCTTTCCTTCGGGTAAGTAAATCCTCGGATGTTGATATTCCTGTTGTAACTGATGTTGAAAGCTTCTTTGCAATTCCCTCAACCCCACCATGACCTTTTAACTTTTTCACATTACGGCTTTCAACAATGGATCCAAGCTCATCCGCATCTACATCAAATCCCGCAGCTTTAACTTCGTCCGGCACGCTATATGCTATCCCTGCAGTTACAGTTTAACAAAAATAAACTATCAAGGCAATTATAGAACTCCAACTTCATATTGTATTCAAGACGGTAAGATTTGAACCTTGGATAAAACCGAGTGCCGCTTTGGAAACTAATAAGGCTACTCTAAGCTTTTCCTGTAAAGTTGGAGCAAAAATAAACTTTATTCAAAAGCTGAACATATATTTGTTGACAACGGAACTTAGATCACACACACCCTAAGGAGTAACTGGTTCCATTTCTTTGCAAAATGGAAGTAGTAAACGTAGAAACAATGCTATTCTCAAGAGCATTTTAAAGTCATCTATACTTTCCAAAATACATGCACATACAACTAAATGATAACATTGAGCCACATTGTCTCTGAGCGATTATCTATTCTCGAATGTAATTTTAGTTTGTATTACATATTTACGCAAATGTGGTTGTTGTATTAATCACATTTATAAAAGAAACAAAACAGATTAACCTAGATTATCATAATACCCGATTTTGATTATGAAGTCCCATTTAAATCAAAAGATAGTACGATTTAAATCAAATTATCACGTTAATAATAGTAAATCATATACTTCCACCAAATATTATAAGACATACGCAAAACATAATAAGTCAACCATCAAGGTTTGAGTTTCGGATCTTCCCCCAACCCTCCTTCCGCTCCCCTCCTAGCCCCCATTTATGAGTCATGCTTTGGTTGTTTGTACATTAGCCACCTCTGTTGTCCCACAATAACTATTGTATCATGTCCACAAAACATAATGTATATTGCACAATATAAACAACACTAGGAGTGTAGGAGTAGAGGATCCGGAACACAAAATTCAATACTATACAATCTTTTTTGACATGGATGTATATTAATCAATATCCAATATTTAACATTCAGTAATATCAATAACAATAAACATTAAACAAATGTCAGAACCAAGTCAATGAAGTAAAAACAAGGGACTATAAGTCAACGAAAAGCACACCAAACACAAACTTCCGGTAATAACAAGAAGCAACAACCAAACAGTTACAACATATTGAGTTGATCCAATAGGTTATCTTCGTGTTCGAAACTCAACTGATCGCTAAATATATATAAAAGATAAAAGCATCAACATGTTGTAAGAATATTAGACCTGATTGGATCGTTGAATGGCACGAACTTCAGAGCGTTTGGAGAGATTAGCAGTGAACCTAAAACGACGCTTAGGATTCTTAACTATTCCGACAAGCTTCCTCCATCTCCTCAAAGCTTCTTCTGATGAGTTCTTCGCTTTCACTTCCGAGAAATTCTTCTCCAAATAGCTATCCATCTTACCAGATCCTCTGACTTCCTACTTTCTATAGTGTATTTTACTAGTGATATTGGACTATCTTTTTGGGAAATGGACGGAAATTTACGGGAAAGGGGGAATAATTGATTTAAAAATGAAGCCAGACAAAACTAGTTTAAACAAGTGTGAAGTGCGTGAGGAGGACAAACGCTGTTTCTACAATGAAATAATACAGTAGGGAGTGCAATGACTATTTCGCACTTAAGTGAGATTCCATTAGACCATTACTAGATATAAAATAGGGTTAAATAGTAATTTCATTCACAAAAACACCATTCTGCTCTGGTGTGGACATAGTAGGAACTTGGGCGGACTTCGCAATTGTGGAAGTAGAAAAGGCAATGGTTTGAAAAATAGCAAGAAGTCAGCGGTTTTTCTGTAATTTGTTATATTCACAAACGTGTTATGGAGTTCGAAAAGTAGTAACTTACTTCTTTGGTGCAATAATAAATTGATTTTATTTTAAGATGTTAACAAATGTAAATATTTGATAAAAGATTTACATTTCGAATTTAATATGGAAAAACATTTCAAATAAGTTTTTATGTGTGCTTACATATTTTGTATAGTATTTTATTTTCACATTTAATTCTTAACATGTGCGTTAGACTAAAATCAAAAAAAAAATCAATAATAATTTGGAGTTTAAAACTTGGGGCAGGAATCATTGTTTTTATTCATGTATGGTGTTACCTTATAAATTGTACAAACAAATTTTTATTTATTTAATCATGTTTTATCTAGCTACATTAATTAATTTGTGGACGATTTGCACAATTATCTCTTATCTAGTTTAATCATGTTTTGTGTTATTTAACATTTTAAACAAGAAAAAAATATTATTGGTAAATATCTAAATATCGAAAATAAATAAATAAAAATCTCCACCAATGAATAATGAGTTGTTATTTCTTCTTTTTCCCTTTTGATTATAAATTGTTAACTAAAGTAATAATATAGTATAGTGTGAAAAGATATATTTTCAACAAGAGTTGAATTTGAGATCAGCTTGTGTTAAGTACCAACAAATTATTAAATCATTAGTATGTGGGTGTCATTTTGAGGACATTATAGACATAATTAGGGCTGTAAACGGATCGAACTATACCGAACGTAACTACGTTTGAGTTCGGTCCGCAGGAGCTCGAACCATACCGAACTATTGCGAACAAGTTCGATGCGATTGGACATTTGGGCGGATGAGAGGGAGATGACTCATAAGTAATGAGTAGTAAATAAAGAGATATGAAGTGGAAGTGATTTTTTAGGATTTTAGAGTATAAATAAGGAAAAATTCTCTATTAAGCGAGCCGAACTAAATCGAACTGTTTGATTTCAAACCGAATACTGCGAGGCGAATCAAACCTTTTACGTTCGCTCACAGCCCTATAGACATTATAGTGGAATAAGACAAGATGAAAACATTGATAAAAAAAATCTAAACATTGAAAAACCAGAATAATTCGACCAATGAGTAAACGAGGTGTTATTTCTTGTTTTTAGTATTAAAAAATGTGAAAAGTGCTACATAAAATTAGAAATTAGCATATTAGTCGGCATGGGTAGTTGAAGTGAGAGGTGTAGTGGTTGATGAGTGTGGTATGTGGAGTCTGATGAAGCACATGAACATGAATACATGATGCTTTGTTTTGCCTGTTTTAAGGAGCTGCCATACACATGATCGCAACATGGCATGCATTGAAATATGAGACCCAAACTAATCTGGATGACTAGATCCAATCACTTGTCCAACTTTGTTTTTAGTCTGGATTATTACAGAATTGTTTACTTTTATAAAAAAGAAAATTCATTTTACAAACTTCACTTCACTTTTCTTATAATTTGTTTTCTCTTATTTCATATATCTAGTGCATGATTTTTTTATCTTTTAAATTAATTTATACAATAAGCGATATAAACGACGAATTGAGTTTACGTAATCACACCCACTCCATGTGAGGTGGGGTGGATTTGATTGGATTGACGGTTCTGTAGTATCTATACTATATATTCCTTGATTCGTAAATGATTGATACATTTTGACTTTTCATGGCCAATAAAATATAATTTCAAACATAAATATCTAATGTTTTATATATGAAAAAATTAATAAAAATTGATATTTCAAAAATATATATTGAGACGAATCTAACAAGATCTCATATGACTACATTATTTCTTATTATTTAATGATAATTGTTGATCAACTTTTTTAAAATTTGACCATGTAAAATCAAAGTGTACCAATCATTTAGGGACGAGGGAGTATATAATATGGAAAGAGGGGAATTAGAGGTTTTTTCTTGAAGGCCCATGATCTCTTATAACCAATCAGTAATAGAGACTTGGTTAATTTAAAAAATAACCACAATTTTTTAATTAACTTTCTATTATTTATTTTTAACTAAATTTGATTATTTCATTTATTTTATTTCTTATCTTTTATTTCTTCTCTAGAATAATTAGAATCAATGTCTATAACGAACTTATATTAAATTTAGTTATAATGAGTTATTTAAAAAAAATATTAGTAGAAGTTTTTTTGGTTAACCTATTATATAAAATGGCAAATGATTGGGTTGATCAGTTATGTTTGAGTAAGGATTCCGGTTGATCACTTATGTTTTAAAAGTTCCTAATTGATCACTTATGTTATTTAAATTGACCTTAATTAGTATTTTAGACCTAAAACTAATTAATTATCACATAACGTGAGTTGCACATGTTATTTATAGAGATAATTTAGTCATTTTTAAGTTAATTTGCCCCATATATGTTCACACATAAAATACTTTACAAGGACGGCTAGTTTGAGATAAAGTAGTATAGTAATAGTAGTAGTATATGATGCCAATGTCAATCTTAAACTATTACACTAGGTCAATGTCAACCTAAAACTACAAACATTATATAGTGTAATCGGAACCTCATATATTTATAATGAAACTACTCTGGGCCGACACATTTCAAATGGGCTTTAATCTATGGGTTCCAGCAGGGTATTTTTAGTGCTGTTAAATGACCGGGTAATTCGGAACCCGTTCGTTATCCGATTCGGAAAACTCGGGTCCGTTACCCGCTCGTATCCTTATCGAGCGATACTCGAGTAATATTTTTTGCTTGATACCCGATATGGAAAACCCGGGGCCGCTCGATAACTCGCTCGTTTATATTTTATGTTTTATATTTATATAATATATATGTTAAAAGTTCAATCATAATTAATCTCATTCACCAATATAAGACTAGTATTAAAACGAAATTTCTAAATTTACATTTCGACAATTAAATTTTGTTGCAGATACCTAAAATATCTCTTTTTAAATAGAAATTTTGGGGTAACCCGGCACCCGCTCGTCACCCGACTCAAAAAACCCGGCTCGATACCCGCTCGTGTCCTTATCGAGCGATACGAGGGTAATAGGTTTGCTACCCGGCTCGTTACTTCCGGGTAATTACTCGACTCGGTAAAATTGAAACCTGGCCAGGTAACCCGTTACCCGCTCGAACCCGGTTCATTTGCAGCACTAGGTATTTTGGACTTCAGTATTTTTCGGACTTGGTTTATGGCTTTTGCCAATTTTATTCTATTATAAATACCATAGTCCATCACTAATTGCCAAAAAAGAAAAAACATGCACATAAAGGTCGAATGAAATACAGAGAGGCAGCTAGGCATACTAATTTTGGTGTGATCATATTTGTAAAATGCAGAGAGGCAGAGCCTCAGAGGATCGTAGACATTAAGCCCATTAACTTATGAAAGAATTAGTTAGTAGTCAATTAAAAAAATTTAATAGTCATTATAATATCATTGTCTTTACGATTAATATACATCCCTTGCCCACTAGGTTAATAACCTTAATAATTAATGGTCATTATAATATAATTGTATCCATCCAAATTTAGATATTTTGTAAATTAATATTGTAATGAATACTGTAATAGAGAAGGTTTAAGGATAACAAAATAGAGGATGGTGTTCCGAACTTGGAGACTAGTATGGGATGAGTGGGTGGTCGGTGAAGAAAAGGCACCGCACCAAGTTCAGTCAAGAGCTGAAGGACAAGATGCTAGAGCTTGCTCATAGATTAGATTGGAGAATGCAGAAAGCAGATCAAGAAATTGTTCAACACTTTTCAGGGTATCAAAAGGCATGTTTTTAAGGTTTGGATGCATAATATACCAAGCACACTGTAGTCTATAGACAAGAAAGAAGGAACAACTCCACCCTAGATAATTAATCTCTCTGATCCCTCTCAATCCCCCCCCCCCCCCCCCCCCAAGTAGTTGTAGTCATATGTAAGGACATGCGATATTTAGGGGGTTTATTATTAATCTATCTTAAATGAATGAAGTACTTGTGTATGATGTCCCGGTCTAAGCAGGGGAAACATCTTTATGACATGGTGTAACCGCACACGACCCCTTCTAAGAGACCTTGCAAAGTTTTAACCGTGTTGCAGATGATATGCACACATGTTGTACGGGGTGTGCACGTATGTTATACATGATGTGCACATGTGTGCAAGATGTACACTCATGTTGCACATGATATCTGTTGCGATTATAAATCTTAATCATCATACAGACCAATCAAATTTTAATAAAAGTAGTACATTTGTAATCTACATTTACTAGCTAACATTTAATAAAAATAGTTGCTTTATTTTATATTACATTGTCTTAAATGGTTTGACTTAATATTCTAAACAAGAACAATATATGTTGATTATAAAAATTCGTAAACATTACTTAAATATAATCTTAAAATTTTAGATACTTTACTTTTTAATTAATAACAATGTTAGGATTGAGTTTTACATCAAACCATGCTAAAAAAGACATTGTATGTTTAGTTTATTTGTAAAAGAAAGTTATTAAAATAAAAATAAAAATATTTGAACAAATAAGCCTCATTTAGAAGTTCATACAAGCGCCCTAAAATGTAAGGATCCAATTGGGTCTAAGTTGTGTTTGTTAGTTATGAGGAATTTTATTTTAGGCTAAAAAAAATGGAGGGTTACTGTTATCAATAATAATATTTACAAACATTTTCAGTTCAGTTTGATCAATTTTTTTGAATTTTTATGTGAAATCGATTTTATTAATTTTTTAATTTTATGAATCGTTCTGTTAAAAATTATTTTAATTTTTTTGCCAAGTATATCTTGCGAGAATACGAGGCCACCTAAAAAATATTCTCATTTATTTACAAAATCAAAATTGGGATGATTAAAACAAAAAGTAGTGAACGAGTATAGTAGTCAATGTAGTTATAATTACACATCAACGTCGATTAAAAGTAAGTTAATCCAATAATCAACACCCTTTAATCCTTTATCCTGAGAAGTGAGAACAAGCTTTTTAAAAATGCAGATGAACAACTGGATCACAATTTAAAAGCAAACCACCATATTATACTAGTGCTAAACAGATGACATAAATTCCCCTATAATCATTTCCATGTCTGAATATATCAAAGACTATAATGTTAGTCGATAGTCACGCGTGCAAACAGAAGTCTTATCAAAACTGCCTCTTTACAAACAATCATTAGCATAATGACAATTTTACTTCTTGTTGGCCTATCCGGATTGCAAATGTAATACTGAACTGCATTTTTTAAAAGAGCGAGAAAATTGATCTTGTAAAAGATCTTTTAATTTAATTAATTTTACATTTAAATTAATATTTTAAATGTATGTTTTTTGATGTAAAATGGTTTCATATTGTAATCAGGTTGGTTGAATTTGAAGTGTTTTTGTACATTTCTTTAAGGATATAGTACTCCGTTTAATGACATAATAATCATCACCATATCTTAGTAGTAGTTGGATTTATCTTCACTGTTAAGGAAAGAGGAGTTCACTGTGGATTGATTTAATGTAAAAGTCAATCGTGATTATCGAATTACACATGTCCTCTGCTATGTGATACATGTGTAAGATAAAAATTGGTAATAATTATTTTTGTAACATGACTGGTCCAGAATCCAGATGCAGGTCTAAAAAGACAATACGGTAAGTGGATAATGCAACAAGACAGTGATAAAATTGAAGGCTAATGGTCACGATCATCATTTGTATTTGGTAAATATTTCTAGTTCATCACTTCTGTTTCAAAGTTATCTAATTCATTATTTTTATTTAAAATTTCAGCCCATTTAGTCACGTTGTTAAAATTTTTGTTAACTCTCCGTCAAGTTAAACATGTGATGAATATGTGTTAAGTCAAGGATAGTTATATAATTTTATATTTGAGTCTTCTCTTTTGTTAAATGTAGCACAGAAGAGTCGAACATGTGCTAATTTCCCAACTCATCCTCTCTTAAAAACCCTCAAAATCAGCTTTTCATCAATTAACGAAAATTCCTTTGGGGACTCCATAGTTAATGTCATCGGCTCCCGAAATTGCATCATGTGACCTACACGTGCAACGTTTAACGACAGTCTAACAGATTGGTGATGGTCTAGATTAATTTTAAATATAAGTGATGGATTAGGTAACTTTAAAACACAAGTGATGGACTGAAAACATTTAACAAACATAGTTGATGATTCTGATCACTAAACCTAAAAGTAATACTCCTACATTACTTGAAAGTACTTTCATCTCAATATAGGTGATTTATATAGAGAGTTAATTTAGTAGTAACTCAGTATAGATTAAGATATCAATGTCCAATAATGTATAGTATATACTCTCTCTGGCTCTCATACTATAAAAACAAGACCTGATTTATGGTCGCTATTCATGATATATCTTATATTTGTAGATTATGTTTTAATATATATTGTTAAATTATGAGGTGGAGAAAGCACATCAATCGATATCGTTATGTCTTAGTATTGATACTCAATCTATTTGGATTAAAAAGCGATAGAGTTATACTAATAAAAAAATAAACTGTGCAACAGATTGATAAATAAAAATCGATGAGGTGAGTGGAAAGAGCAGAAAAGTAACAAAATATATTATAAAATGATGTGTGTGAGTGTGAAGAGATGAATTAGGTTGAAAATGGAACAGAGTGGGAAGAGCAGAAAAGTAAATCTGTAAATGTGGTCTTCGAAGTGATGATATGTTGGAAAGTAAAAACAGATGCATATCTCCAATACTCCAACTTATAATCATCTCAGGCTTCGATCCATTGCTCTTCTTTTTGCTGTAATCATCACTACTTGACTAGGAAGTAGGAATCCAATGGAAAATCAAACCCTCTGTTTTCAAACTTCTACTTCGTCGACCAAAGAACAACACTACTTTCGCTACTTTGGTATATCTTCTTTATTTCCCATCTCTTTCTGGTAAGTAATAACAATAACTTAGTAGTTCATTTGGCTAAACCTATTTTCATATACACCCTCTTTCTCAGGATATATCACCAACAACACTAATTGATGGAGTTAATTGATTAGTCTAATAAAAAATATTTTTATTAGTGTGAAACTCATCTCATCACTAAATTATTAAAAAAATTAGTACTGATTGATGGTAGATATCACATGATCGATCGTCTTTTAATGCTAACGAAACATAAGTAGTACAAATTGTATTGTCTACTTTTGTGCCTTGGAAAATAGGCTACGCGGAATTAGCTACACCCTATTTCTTTGTATATATATAAGTTTGTGGTTGATTTTCAGCATAACTTAATTGATAAATAATTAGAGTACAAAGTGTCAAATAGTTTTTTTCATGTAATCTAGGTTTGAATCCTATTGAGAGTGCACCTTGTGTTTCGAAGTGTTTAACGGATAAGCTCTAATTCCATGATCATACGAGGCACATCTCACACCAACTTCTGACATTATATCCATAATAGAAAACCATTAGGTCCCTTAATTTGAGGGTCTCAAACTTTTTACATAACTTGTGGATATTAGTTGATACGCCACACTTGTACCCGTACTTTACATTGAAACACTTTTTTTTTTCTTTTTTAAATTAATGATAAAGGTATGAATTTAATATTAAAATAATTACAACTAAATATGAGTTTAATTATTTTTAATAAAAGTTAAATTTAAGACATTCAAATTAAAAGTTCGAATTATATCACTAGAATATTATATTATCGATTATATTGAACACTTGATATATAAATCACCAATATTCATGTCAACATTTGGATTGGGAGACTTTATCTTTTATTAACAAAGAAAATAGCAATTACTGATTTAGCATGTTGTATATTATCCACCAACCCAATGATTCTATCTATCCTAACACTTCTTTTCAATAAGATAATTTGTCGTGTTAAATAATTACAATAATAATCATAATAATGACAATAGTAATTAAATATATTAATAAAGCTTAGTAAGAAATTCTCATTTTTTCTTTACGCATAACAATATTTTCTCTTCCTAATTTGACTAACAAAAACTCTAAATAATATTTAAAATGGTATCGCATAAATACTCGAATCTATTTTAATAATATTATAAAATCTTAAAGTATAATCAGGTATATAATATGATCAAGTGAAAATGATCGAGCTGGTAAACCGTTTGAGTTAACATTTAACAAGTCAAATTCAACAACTAAAATCTATTTATCTGCTTATTAATAAAAACAAATTCTTAATTAACAGAGAATTTTTGAACTATTCAAATCGTTAACGACTCTAATCCCCACCACGACAGTTTACCCCTTGGTCCTGATGAAGTTACAATTGATGGAAATATTCCACCTACTTTATTAGGGAAATACTCGAGAGGAATCCCAAACAAGATTTATCTTCATTGTTCGATCATCTTCCCATTTTTCTCTTTTTGGATGCTATAACTTAAAAAACAAGATAATGAAAACGACATATCACTACTCACCCAACCATTATTTCTAAATACACCGTGTCTATATCAACTCCACCCAATAGGCCAATGCTCAAATTTTCTTGGTCCCATCTTTTTCCATTATATATCTTCTTATTGTTTCAACAATCTTTGATAAATCTTCACACGAGGATAGGATAGTAATAAGTGAATAGGAAATGATTTTTTTTTTAAATATGTGGCCTCTGATCTATAGACTATAGTCAATCATCAATTAAATATCATAATTCATGGTGAGGCAACTAGAAATATGAGCAGCTAATAAATATATGGACCAGGTATTATTATTATGGTATAGAGGAAGTAGAAAAAAACAGAGTATTATCGTCAACGCTACTTGATAAATGATAATGGATCTAATTCTCAAGAGACAATAGTATCTATTCTAACCTGCAATAACTGGATGGAGATTCTGAATGCAACATCATGAAAATGATGATTGTACCACATGTTTATGGATTCAATTTCCATGTCAATTAGATAGTTCTTACACTAATTTTATTTCAAATGTATGATTACTTTCTTTGAAATTTTAATTTCAAATGTTTGGTGTGTATGTGATATACTTATATTGTTATCAGTTGTGTAATACTTTGTCTGTTCAATTTTACTTATGGTTTAAAAATGTTCGTCATTTTATTATTGGAAATTGCATTTTGACATTCTTAATGAGTTTTTTACTATTTTTTCAGTTGAAATTATTAACCAATCAATAATATAATGTTAAATAATTATTTTTTCTACATTTTCAATATATTTTTTACTGTCTTTTTACTTTTCTTAACATGTGCAATTAATAAAAATGACAAGTAAAAATAAACCAAGAAAACATAAAAGTACATACATTCACAATATCATCCCAAAATTAATTCAGAAAGAATATGTTTTCGCCAAAGTTAGAACTCAAAACCTCCATTGATTTTTTTTTAGTTGATCGAATAGCCTAATGAAAAAGTATGTTGCTAGTGACAAGAAGATTCTGCTTTCGATACTCACCACATCACTAATTTACACCAAAAAAAAAAAAAAAAAAACCTCCATCCATTTTACTATAAATACGAAGAGTCTTGACATGAATGTACATTAAACAATGAGAATTTGGGTAAAATGGCACACATGAAACACTTTTATTAACTTGGAACACTCTTTTACAAAACTTAGCAAAATGGCACAAATATGACGTAAAATGACTAATTTACCCCCCTTTTAAAGATGAAAAGTGGTGCCCCCTCACAAATTCCAAACACTTTTCTTTTCACAACTCTCTCTCATCCCTCACCTACCAACTTCTCCCTCCTTTCTCCCAAATTTGGAGAAAAACTCCATAGAAAAGCTTGGAAAAAAATAACATTTTGCTTAAGGGTTTAGACTTCGCCATTCAAAACAAAAGTAAGTAGTGTAATTGTGAGTATGGTTACTCTTTTTTATCGAGTTTGGTGGCGTTTTTTTGTGTTTTCTTTTTAAACTTGGTTGCATATTCAACAATGGATGTATGTTTTTTGATTTTTCGTGTTAAATGTTGTTAGATCTGTGTTTTCTTCGGGTCTCTTGGTCTTCAATGCTATTAGGGTCTTCAAAATTCGAGATCTTGAATGTTCTTGAGGTTTCTTTTTTGTTTCCATGTTTGTGAGCCTTGCAAATGTATGTTTTTTTTAGATAATTGATGATTTATGAAGTAGTTTAGTGTGATTTTGGGTTTTTTCAGTTTTTATGTTTCTAGATTTGAAAAGTTTGAATTTTTATAGATTACTTGTAAAAAATGTTAAGGATTTAATCCTTTTTGCACATTATTGACGGTTTTGATGTTGTTTTGGGCAATGTTGTTCTTTTTCATGTTTTTATGTTTGTTGGGTTTAAATTATTTGTATTTTTAGAAATTGTCGATTTCTAAATTGGAAAAACCCAAATTGTCGATTTGGGTAGTACTTTAGTGCAAATTTGGGTTTTTCCAGTTTTTATGTTACTAGGTTTTGAAAAGTTCAAATTTTTGTAGATTATTTGTAATAATGTTGAAGATTTAACTTTTTTTGGACATTATTTGCGGGTTTCATGTTGTTTCGGGCGATATCATTTTTTTTTTTCCAGTTTTTATGTTTGTTGAAGTTAAATTATTTCAACTTTTAGAGATTACTTGCTGATTATTTCATTATATGTATTGTTATGCTCTACTATGCATTGATATGCAATGATATGCAGACATATATGTAGTTGTAATTTAATTGGAGATATTATTAATTTGTGATGTTTGTGTTTTGAGTTTATTTTCTTTTTTCCCCAACAATAAGGTTGTTTAAGCACATTTACAGATATATGCAGGCACATGCACATGTATGCATATCTATACAGGATGAATATACATGTTTATTATAGCATATAATTGCACACATCAGTTTAATGGTTCATATGAATAGTATTCAATCATGTCTTAATATATCGATGTCATGTATGCAGGTGACAATTAATAAAATGACTCCAGAAGATGGAGAGCTTAATATATAGCATGTATTATTTGAGTGCTCGTGATTAAGTGAACTCTAGATCTGAAGCAGTTTGTGTTCGAGGGGCTTGTTCGAGGAGGAAAGGACTAGTTGACCTCTTGTATATGATAAAGAAGTTTCATGTGTACATGCAGACTGTGCAATGGTTGGGGGAAGATTGATTGTTTTTGTGGTTACATATGATGTAATTTTTAATAAAACTCATTTTATAACTATATATTTTGTAGGACAAGTAATTATGGATACTACTAATCTTATTAGGAACAATATCATGCACTGGAATAACATGATATTTCGTAGGCAGTGAGGTAAGGGCAGTTAAACCTCGACTGCGAATTTGTCCTAGCTTTAGTTACAATACAATATGATGTCATATTTTATTACAATGTACATTAACATCATATTGTGTGTCTAAATTACTTATTTCATCGTGTGTCATATTTTATGTACAGACATGCGTACACCCGTATTCAACACCTTCACACTTGATCAACCATAATGTTTTAAACTTGTACTATTATCATTACAAATAGCTACTATATAAAGTACATGTACGGGCACACTAGTATATATTAATGCATTAAAGTAAAAAGCGTATACAAATTTGTTATAATTCTTAAGTTACGAGAAAAAACGTATACATGTACGGGCACACTATCATGTTGAACAATGTACATTAAAAAAGGTTGTTAATGTATACACACACGATAAAAGAAGTAATTTAGATGTATTTCACTACATTCAAATATTGCTCCAATACATCATATTGTTCCAATATAATATGACATCATGTTCTATTGTAACAAAAGCTAGGAACTTATCTCTCACAAAAACAATTAATCTTCCCCCAACTATTGCACAATCTACGTGTGCATATGGAACTTCTCTATCCCATACAAGAGGTCAACTAATGTATAATTCTTCCATATTCGCTCATAGTTTGCTTTACTCATTTTCGATTGTACTTCTTGCAAACACTTAGGCTTAGGCCTATTACTCACGACAATCCAACCTATATCTGCACATAAATAAGATATATAAGCATTAGTGTAAATATCCATGTGTATTTATATAGTACATTAAAAGATAAGAATGCACATATATGCATATCATTGCATATGATTGCATACCGCTGCATAACAGTGCATCACAGGGCATATCAGTACAAGTAATTAAATAATCGACCATAATTTCTAAAAATACAAATAATTTAAACCCAGCAAACATAAAAACATGAAAAAGAACAACATTGTCCAAAACAACATCAAAACCGCCAATAATGTGCAAAAAAGATTAAATCCTTAACATTTTTTTCAAGTAATCTATAAAAATTCAAACTTTTCAAAATCTAGAAACATAAAAACAGAAAAAACCCAAAATCACACTAAACTACTTCATAAATCATCAATTATCTAAAAAAAACATACATTTGCAAGGCTCACAAACATGGAAACAAAAAAGAAACCTCAAGAACATTCAAGATCTCGAATTTTGAAGACCCTAATAGCATTGAAGACCAAGAGACCCAAAGAAAACACAGATCTAACAACATTTAACACGAAAAATCAAAAAACATACATCCATTGTTGAATATGCAACCAATTTAAAAAAGAAAATACAAAAAAACGCCACCAAACTCGGTAAAAAGAGTAACCATACTCACAATTACACTACTTACTTTTGTTTTGAATGGCGAAGTCTAAACCCTTAAGCAAAATGTTGTTTTTTTTTCCAAGCTTTTCTATGGAGTTTTTCTCCAAATTTGAGAGAAAGGAGGGAGAAGTTGGTAGGTGAGGGATGAGAGAGAGTGGTGAAAAGAAAAGTGTTTGGAATTTGTAAGGGGGGCACCACTTTTCATCTTTAAAAGGGGGGGCAAATTAGTCATATTTGTGCCATTTTGCTAAGTTTTGTAAAAGAGTGCTCCAAGTTAATAAAAGTGTTTCAAGGGTGCCATTTTACCCAAATTCTCATTAAACAATAATAACATCACCTCCAAAGTCATAACTCCCAACTCCCACCCTTTCCCACCCACCCCCTTTGCTCTCATCAGAAATCATCCCTCAACCCACCATTTTCGAAGATATTGGACAATTAAAATGGGACAAAGTCTGTTGGAAGCCTTGAATGTGAGAGTTGTAGGGTCAGGTGAGAAAGTCCTAGTGTTGGCACATGGTTTTGGGACAGACCAATCTGTTTGGCAACGCATTTTGCCTTTTTTCTTGAGGGATTATCGTGTAGTACTCTATGACTTAGTTTGTGCTGGAAGTGTAAATCCTGACTATTTTGACTTCCGAAAGTACACTACTCTCGATGCTTATGTTGATGATCTTCTCAACATTCTTGATGCCCTCGCCGTTGACCGCTGCGCCTACGTTGGCCACTCCGTCTCCGCCATGATCGGACTCCTCGCCGCCATCCGCCGCCCTGAGCTTTTCTCTAAACTCATCCTCATCGGAGCTTCTCCTAGGTAACAACAATTGTTATTACATACGAATTCTGGTGTTGATGAAAGAGTAGTTTCGAACCACCACTTTCTCCTAGTCACTATAACAATAGGTTTTTCGCTACATTATTCGATTAACTTTAATAACGAGGTGCTTTAAGCCTTTAATAACCTAATTAAGTTAAACTTGTAATTTTCCATTAAGTTAAATATATCGAGTTCAATTCTAAATGACAATAGGGGAATAATAATGATCTTACTAATCAATTCATAGTAATTTGTAGTATGTGACACTGCATTTTTTCAAAATTATTAATATGATAATAAGTGATACTCCTCGGTTTCGAAATAGATGAGGGTTTAGTAAAAATTTGTTTTATTAAGGGGTTAAAAAAATTTACTATTCCCTCCGTTTCAAATAGTTAATTACTCCTATTTAGAAAGAATTTATTTTTTCACAATAGTTAATTGTTTATGAAATTCAATCTATTTTTGCACTCATGTTTTACTTCTTTACCCATGTTTTAAAAGTTACTTTTCATTTTAAAAATATTATGTAAGTATAAAAATACATTTTTTTTAACCGTTAATAAAGTACTTTTCGACTTAACAATCAACTATTTGAAACAGAAGGAATAGTCTACATATTATTGTCAAAATGAAAAGTAACTTTAAAATCAAGGCTAACATTGAATTCTGTAAATAATTAATCAAAAATAAATGTTTACAAATAATTATTTATTTCGAAAGAGAAGGGCCATCGGTCAATTGACTATGTAAAATATATTGCTCCATTACCATTATGTTAAAATTTTTGTACGTGTATAAACAGAGAGAGAACGTGCCATTGAATTTAGACATTTTCCGAAATGGAATCTTGCGTCTCCATTCCCATTATGAAAAGCATACATATATATTTAGTAAGATAAAATTCCTTGAAATGTCTTGTCCAATTGTTTTGATTGGTCTTTTAATGAAATGTTCAACAATAGTTATCCACTTGTTAGCAATTATAGCTAGTCGCTAAAAAAGTGTCATGAGTTATTCAATTAACAATAGTATTATTATATGATTTAATGTGCGTTTGTACTACAAATCATCTTCAGCTTCTTGAATGACATAGAAAATGACTACCATGGAGGATTTGAGCAAGGGGAGATTGAAAAGGTGTTTTCAGCCATGGAGGCTAATTATGAAGCATGGGTCAATGGCTTCGCTCCCTTGGCCGTTGGGGCGGATGTTCCGGCTGCAGTCCGTGAATTTAGTCGGACGTTATTCAACATGAGGCCTGATATATCATTGTTTGTATGCCGGACTGTGTTCAATAGTGATTTTAGGGGTGTATTAGGCCTAGTTAAGGTACCGTGTTCGATCATTCAGACTGCTAAGGATGTTTCTGTTCCCGTGTCGGTCGCCTCTTACATGAAAGATCATCTTGGCGGTCGGAGCACCGTGCATATGTTGAACATTGAAGGTCATTTGCCTCATCTTAGTGCTCCTACATTGTTGGCTCAGGAGGTCAGGCGAGCCTTGTCGAGGTAGATAAAGTTGTGCTCAATTATTGAATAAAGTGGGAAGAGGGCGAGATCAAAGAAATCAATACTTCTAAATATATTCAAATTCCATGATTTTTGCCATTAAATGTTTTGTTAGTCATTGTTATGGTTTATGTTATTATATATTTATGAATTAGAAGATTCAGAAAAGAGTAGAGAAACAATTGATGTTAGACAACTATTGTTGTCGTATTTGGTAGCCATATTTCTAAAAAGTACATTAACGTCTCCACGTATTTCTATTTTGAAATATAAGACGGAAGTAAATTGTGAAATGTATACCACCTGTTCAGGAACTAATTTTTTTTCTAATCACTTTTAACATAAGAAGGTTGGTTATTCATAACAGTCGAACTCACATTACGTAAATATATAGCTACATTTTATGTATATATACACTTGTGAGGGCTCTTAAAGTCACAATCTAATAAATATATATTAAAATATCTAGAACTAAGTAGACGGTGGATTTGAAATAATGATAGAAATGTCAAAAATAGTGCGATAACCACAAGTGAGATCAGTCATATCTTTACTACACATTATGGACAATATGGACTACTAGAAACCAATTACTTTTCCAACATACACCACATGATATTAATACTCTTATTGGACATCGGAATACTCTTCTTCAACTATGGAAACGATCGCTAAAATATCGCACTACACAAACACTCCCAATACTCCTATCACATACAATTACCATAAACACCATCCTCATAATAAATAATTGCCCTAACCCCTCACTCCATCCCAAAGTGTTTACATTCTACTTCACACTTAATGTCAACACTCATATCACTATACATGTTTCTGGATATATGCATAATCACACATGCACACACCAATTTACAACCTCTATCCCTAAAAACTCAACACCAAATACAATTCAATCACTCATTATAGAAAGCATCATAACCACATGCATATTATTACATGACATATCTCCTTACTCACTATATATTGTATTAGATTTGTTAACATCGCAGGTGATATCTAGGTGCCTACATTGGATTCAGAATCAATCAGCTTGGCGCCACTTTTGTCATCAATATCTATCATGGCAGAATAGTATTATAGTTTTACCCACGGATGTTACATCTTTTAATAGTCTTTACTCGACTTATCGTCCTTTTAGATCTAATTTTATATCCCCCAAGACATGTAATAGATCTAAAATACTAGTATATAGTTCCACCAAAGATAGGCACTAGGCTTATCTCTTTTGTATAATTTAACTCTGTATATGTCGTTTGTCATAAATATAATTATAAAAAAAAGACGAAGTACGATTGGCCAACTTGATGCACTAGATTACTCAGTGGAGGAGGAACCACTTAAGTAAACAATCTCTTAATTATTAGGCTCAAGCACAATCTAAAAACTTCTTGTTAGCCACATAACCACATTGAATGATCACGCCACTACTATAACTACTTTTACTTTGTAATGACCAATGAGTCAATGAAAAATTACCCCAAAGTTACCTTCGATTCAATTGAGAAGGTCGATTCGAGCTAAAAGCTCATGTTAGGCTCCATCGAGTGTGCGTTGAAGTCTCCATTCGATTGATTTATATACGTGTACCAACATTTTTATAAAAATTTAGAATTTTTGTTTGACTTTGGTCGTTTCAATCTTTCAATTTTTTTGAAACACATTAAACCTTTACGATAACTAAACATTTAAGTTGTACTCCCTCCGTTTCTTTTTATTTGATTGTTTGGAAGAAAAGTACTTTATTAAGAGATTGTGAGAAATTACATTGGGATTTTAAAAAGGTGTATTGGAATTGTAAAAAGGTGCATTGGAATTGTAAAAAGGTGCATTGAAATTGTAATAGGTTGCATTGAAATTGTAAACAATCAAATAAAAAGAAACATGGAAAAAATGCTCAAACAATCAAATAAAAAGAAACGGAGGGAGTAATATTTAAAACGAAGCAAATCATAATAAAATTGAAAAAAGATCAAACATGCGAAAACATCCCTAATTAATACTCCACCAACCATGATCCGAATTTTTTAGGTCTAGTCCAACTCCTTTCAGAAACTACCACCACCTAAAGAACCAGGTACTACTCCGGACACAAACCTCTCCAATCTTCGACAGAACAACCTTAAACATGACAACCCCCCCTCTGGAATCCTTAAACCCAACAGACTTCTTCAACCTCGACGACAACTCACTCTGTTTGCTCCCACGCATCAGACTCCTTCTCACAGTCCACCGTTCCGACAAAACCGTGTCGCCCCTCGACGAATGGAACCTCAAGACCGCCTTACTCACCTACCTCAAAACCACCCACTCCATCCCCCTCTCCCTAGATGACGTCAATGATATCATCAAGATTAAGAAATTCAAGGACCTGAATAAGCGAAAGCGCGATGAGGCAGTGGCCAGAGGGAGTTTGTGTGTGGGGGAGTTGGGGTTTTTGGATAGGGTGTTGGGTTTGGGGAGTTTGAATGAGAATGTGGAGAGTAGGTTTTTGGAGTGGAGGAGGAGTTTGGTGGAGGAGATGAATGGGATGGAGTTGAGCTTGAAAGGGGTGAGGTTTAAGCTGAGTGTGGAGTTGCCTCCTGGGGATGATTTTGAGGGGATGAGGAAGAAGTGGGAGGAGATGGCTGCTTTTGGTGTGAAAGGTTTTGTGAAGCTTTCATGTTCTTTAATATTGATATTGGTTTTTTTTAAATGACTCATTACACTACCTATGTTTCTTATTGGAATTGTGAAGTAGTAGATAGTGTCTGCATTCCACTCTTTGGTCGATTCAAAAGCAGTCTCCTTTGTTATCATGGGTAAGGGCGCGTCCTATCTAGTCCCTCGTATTCCGCTTAAGCGGGAGGCTCTTCAAAGTAATGTTAGTTGTTAGTGTGTGGGTTTAGAAAGATCAATTTACATGGGGAAATTGAGCATTCTATCTCATTGACCTTGATATAGTCTGAGGTTAATAACTCACTATTCCAATTAGGGAAAGAGGCTTGGTAAGTTTACAGTTTTGATAATATAGTTTCAGGAAGATGGTCTAGCTAAGTTGATATGGATTTGATGCAAGTTCGTGAAGAATTGGAAGTTATATGATCTAAGAAGGCCATGTTTTAATGTTGCTGTTCTAAGGATCACAGTATTTTGAAATGCACTATTTACTTTAGGCCTTACCTTGTGTAGATCTTTTTGATGTAGTAAGTAAGACCTATAGCATCCATGATCGCTTTTAAATTTTAAAAGAACCTGACTTCAATTTTGCTAATTTTGGCGTTTCCAGTGAAGCTAAAAGTCTTATTATGCCAATTTTGACATGAGTGATGTGTGATAATGAGTAATAAATCTTGATTAGATTTGCAAATATTTATCATTATGGTTGTGGTTTGCAGACCATTTGCATTCTTAGTTATGTAAGGAAACTGTGGCAACATAGGCATGATAAATATATCTCAAATTTTCTAACAGCTTTCCAATTACTTGGAATCTATTTGATCAGGATACCCTAGGGATGTTAAATATCAGCCTGATACGATTGTGCTAAGAGGCATGCCATCCCGGTGGTTTGCAGAACCACGTGTTTCCTCCAAACCCTCAATGCTAGTGTCTCACACAATATTTTCCATATTCGGAAAAATAAGGTAAGTTAATATTGACTATTATGTTAGGCAAAGCTTGAGTTTTGGTGTAACTTGTCATATTGCTTGCTTTACTTGTGAGAATTGGGATACTTAAAAGACATTACGTCCTATGTTACATGTTCCGAGTATCATCCACTAAAGATGCCTTGTATATTTATCAGATCTAGGAAATAACATATTCTATCTACCAGTTACCACCATAAAAAACATATTCTTTCTACCACATCAGTTATTCTAACTTTCTTATGTTTTTGTAGTAGAACGCGCATTTGATTTAGCATATACATCAGATTAAACTGTAAAAGGAAGCCATGTTCTTAGATTCTCATCTTCCCCTCTCCCCCACATGACTCTCTTTCTTATGCTAATATAAGATTCAATGTTGTCATTCTTATAAATTAAGATCTTAATTTCGTAAAGGTATTAGTCAAGATTCTATGGCATTGTAATGTCTTCAGTGATTAAGATCTTAATTTCGTAAAGGTATTAGTCAAGATTCTATGGCATTGCAATGTCTTCAGTGATTTTTCTGTGGCATCTTACTTAACATATGACTGGGTTCGCACATTTAAGAGATATGAGGTGGTACTTTGAGTTGATTGCTCCATTTCGGATTCATACGCAAAACTCTAGCTTAGTTGTTTGTTTTGGATACAGTGTGTAGTGAGGGACCAGATGAAATCTTATAGCCAATCACAATTTTTATTATGCAAACGATAAAAATTGTGATGCTTACGCTTGCAGATTACAAAAAACATCATATGATACATTTAACATCTTTGGTCTGAATTATCAAGTTGATATCCTTTTGTGGATCATAGTTAAATGACAGTTGATGTGTGATAATGAGTTTCTCGATGAAAGTCTCTATATTGGCACTGGTAGATAATGGCATAGGCTAACTCCACCTATATTCGGTAGTTCATTACTACCAAAGGCAAATACCACCACTCCTCTATATATATATTCTATTTCTTACAAAATCTAACTAGGAATAGCAATTAAATTTAACCAACAGTTAATTAGTTCCTCTGACTATGTCCTACTTGAAGTATGCAATTATAGTAAGACCCAATACACCTACCTGTAGTAAATTCTAATCTGTCAGCTTGGTAATAGTGGACTGTATAATACTAAAGCTGGTTTGCTATAATTTTGAAGTCCAAGTTACTGTTATCTTGTATGCTCATTAATATATTCATGCCATTTCTTCTTCGAGTCCTGCCACTTATTTTCTTTTCCTGAATAGGAACCTTCATGTTGCTGAGGATGATAATATAGGAATCGGTGAAGATGAGGACGAAGACATTGTTTCAGGTCTCAACTGTAAGATTGTGGTGAGGTTTGAGAACCACAAGGACTTTTGTGCCGCGTTGAAGGTCCTCTCTGGTCGTTCGTTACATAAGGTAGTTCATTGGCACCACTGCAATATCATGTATAATCGGTATTAATAGAGGGATGCACATTGTTTAATGACACTTCAAAGATGGGGGAAGGACACTGACTTCGTAGTTGAAGTTGGAATTTCATGAACAACCAAGGGTTAATTACTTAGGTTTAGGAGCCAAGGGTTAATACCTAATTTTGTTAGAAACGCACAAACAAAAACTTATTGTTGGGATGAATTACTCTACAATTTAATGTGGCAAAAAAAAATGAGTGTTAGATTCCTTTTTTCGTTTCCAAGTAATCTAAGTATCTAACATCAGATACTTACATATATTTTGGGGGAAAATGTAGTTGGTACCCTCTATTTGCCTAAGTAGTCAGCAGGAGTGTGAGAAGTTGAACATCAGAATCCCATGTAGCATGTTTTTTTTAACATGTCACTTTTTGTAGAACTTGGAACCTGACTTGCATATATTTTCTTATAATGGTACTTTTGCAGAAAGGTTCACGTTTGAGGGCAGATTATGAGGTCACTTGGGACAAGGATGGTTTCTTTCGGAATGCCAGGAGTCATACAGAAGATAAGGGTAGATGGAATCCATCTAACGGTTCGACACTTCCTCGAAGTGATGGTACTAGACAACACTCCCGTATATCTAGGTTTAGCCCGGAGAATTCAAGGCCGAAGAGATTTAAGGTCTGCACTTGATCATCTAATTTATTAGAAAGTTCTAGTGTCGGACACCCTTGGATACTTATTATGAATGCTTTTGTTTGATTTCATCACCATTTTTGAAACCTCATCAATGAACTTTAGTAATAGAAGGATAGTATTTTACTAATTTAACTCCGGAAAGCCTATTTACGTTCTGCAGGAATGAGAATATATGTAAGCATCGTAAGGGATTCTTGAAGAACATACCTTGGGGGAATTCTTGATGCGGAAGTGTACTTTGAGATACTGAATTTGGTAAGCTATTTCATTTTCTTTATTTCTGCGTCGCCAAAAAATATTTTGGCGCACAAGCAAGACTCTAAAGAACACTCAACACCCAAGCTGGGTACCAGAATGTTGACTAGGCGTCCACATAAGTTCCAACTGAAGTACATAAGACCTCCCTCGGTTGGGTCCGCAAATTACAAGTTGCATCCAATTTGAGCGCCCTAACCGTTTAGTTTTTCTTTCTCTTTTACTCTGAGTATTGAATTTGGCATTTGAATGGACAACTGGACACCAATAACAATTATTGGCGTCCAATTCAGCTGCCAAATTGAAGTGTTAGAAGTCCAGTTCAGACAAACATTCTTAGTTTCTTCTTATGGTGTGGGGGTAATGATCGTCGTGCACCCTGTTCAAAGGGATCTTTTTATTGACCGTCTTCCTTACTTCAAGCTCCATGAATTTCTCTGTAATTTTCAGGCTCATTACTCTCAGAAAGGAGGTCCACTAACCTGCGTAAAGATTGTCCTCTACAATGAAAATGGAAAAATGGCAATTCAGATTGTACGAATTTACAGTATTTTGCTGTTTAGACTTGAGATGTTTATACATGTACCAAAATCAGTTTCTATTTGCATGGATTTTTTTAATAAACAAACTTTGAGTTTTAATATAAACATATAACCTAAATTTCAATCAAAAGTTCTATATTACTCCTCCGTCCCTAAAAGATCGATACATTTTGACTTTTGGTGGTCAAACTTTGAAAAATTTAATCAAGAATTCTCATTAACCGATAAGGAATAATATAGTCATGTGGGATCTTGTTAGATTCGTCCTAATATATATTTTTGAAATATCAACTTTTTATAATTTTATCGGATGTAGAATAAGATATATTTATGTTTTAAATTCTGTTTTGTTGATCATCAAAAGTCATAATATATCAATTTTTAGGGACGGAGGAGTACGAGTACTTCGTAATAGTCCAATATGTTAAGAATACATCATTTTTTTGGAAAGGTACATAATGGTTCAATTGCCGAATTTAATACTCTGTATAATAAATATAATTGGGCAAAAGGCTGGAATCATCACCTATGTTTTACCCAGGGTCCCCTTTCACCTACCCATAATTTAATTGGCCTCTTTAACTCACCTATGAAATAAAAGGACCCAGTCGCTTACCATGATGTGTCGTTTTCCGTTTTGATCGATTAGGTTCCGAGTTAAATTTGGGGATTTCGAATAACCATTAAATTGATTTGAGAATTTTCGATTTTTGCCTTTTTTTTTGTTGTTTATTCAGCCTGAATGTACCAATTTGCCCCTACTAAATTATTGTGTTAACAACAACATTAACCGTAGATAACACGACAATATTGAAAGAGGCTCCTTTATTTCATGGGTGAGTGAAAGAGGCCAATTAAATCATGAGTGAGTGAAAGGGGACCCTGGGTGTAACATAAGTGATGGTTCCAGCCTTTTGCCCAATATAATTTCCAACCCGAAAATGGAAAAATGAAGAATGTGCCACAGTGGTATTTATACGATGAGTGGAAGAAAGTGAAACATACATAAAATTGCAGTAACTGGTTTTGTCAGAACCTGGTGGTACTATTACAATTTTTTCCTACGAGGATTATTAATTATTATCGTGTGTGATGAGAGTAATCAAAAGCGTAGGGGCAAAATTGCGTGCTTGAGAAGAATCTTAGGACTTCTTTGGGGAAAATGGAGGGTCAAAATCAAAACTAAATGTAGGGATATTAATTAGAGTACAAATTGTGAAAACTCAGCACAAAAATATGATACTTTGGGGCATTCGGAGAATCGAACTCCGGACCTCTCGCACCCAAAGCGAGAATCATACCACTAGACCAAATGCCCAATTGATATAAATTCCGTTTATACAATTCTAGACCATCTATCGTTGAATTTTGAATACTGTAATTCTATCTTTTGAAAATCAAATTGAGTTGTATGATTCAATTAATTTGAGATTTGAAAAATAAACTAGATGATTGTTATAGAAATGGATTTAACAACATAATTTTTTTTTTTTAATTCGAACATGAGGTCTAGCTTCTTAATCACAGATCAATTTAACTGAAACTTTTGTAAATAATCTTTGTTAGAGATATAAGGAAGCTAGTAATAATGCTCTTACTACACGTGTTTGTTATTAGAAGCCGATTTGGTAACATCATACTTATTCTTCCCATCACTCTTCATGTTCAACTTAAGCTGGACTAATAGGAGAATTTTGGAAGAAATTTTTAATTCGGAACACCTTTTTTTTTTTTGTGCAAAAGTAGTATCACTTCCCATCATGAATTGACTATTTTACCCTTAAAGTTAAAATAAATTACATTCATACCATTTTCTTCTTCTCCACACTTCATGTTCTTCCCCATTATCTCTTCTTCTTCTTCTTCTTCTTCATTCTTCACTAAACACAACCACCACCTTCACAAACCCACCACCAATAACCCCAAATTCGAAATACCACAACTTTTATTTTCTTCCGCATTTCTTCTTCTTCATAAACCTACCATCACTAATAACCCTATACCCAAAAATCGGAAACCACGCCCCCACCCCCATCACAATTTTGAAACCCCACAAGGGTTTGGGGGGAGGGGGGACGCTACTTCGGTTGTTTAGGAGGGGGTGGGGGGCGACTTTCAAGGGTTTGGGAGGGGGGCGACTTCACAAGGGTTTATGGAGGGGGGGGGGCATTTCTTATGGTGTAGGGTGTTTGTGGGTGGTTATTGTTCGTGAGGTAGGTGGTGAGGGTGGAAATGGTGGTGAATTTGTAAGGTAGGTGGTGGTTGTTATTGGTAAGGTAGGTGGTGGTCGTTCTGGAAAAGATGGTGGTTGGTGGATTTTTGAAGAAGAAGAATGATGGTTGATGGTTGTTGTTGGTGAGGGTAGGTGGTGGTAGTGGTGCTGGTGGTTGAAAGGATGATGGTTGGTAGGTTTAGAAGTAAGGGCAAAATAGACATTTCATGAGGAAAGGATGCTAGTGTTTTCAAAAAATATAAGAGGGTGTTCGAAGTTAAAAATTTCCTTCAAAAAGTGCAAATCTCGCAAAATTCCTAGATTAGTAGTCACTTTTCCAAAAGATACTCCCTCCGTCCCAAATTGATTGTCCTATTTTCCTGTTTTGGAAATCCTAAACTAAAGTCTCTTTTAATTTAAATTTTTGGAGGAAAAAATGATAATGTGAGATAAATTTAAATTTTTCTAAAAGTTTATGCAAAAATAAAGAAAACAAACTTGTTCAACGTATTTGTAATGTTAGTTTTTTTTTATTGATTTGTACATGAAGTTATAGTGATAAGAACATTTTTTGTGAATTAATAAAAATATATATACCACGTGATAAGAATCACTGAATTTATGTGTAATAGTATTATGTAATTTATCTTAGCTGAACATTATTTGTGATATTGATGGCTAATTATTCTTGTACAAAATATTTTTAAGAAGTTAAATACTAAATTATTTTTTTCCTACTACAACTAAGGAAAACACGGGATTTCATATTGTAACTTCTAACTGCCCCATTCCCACATTATAATAGTGTAGATAACAGAGACAATCAAATGTTCCAATCAATAATAAATTCAAGAATCGACCAATATATAATATGCAAACCAATAACATAATTTGTATTCTGGCAAACGAAATGATACTTAGAATTGAATTAGCTGGAAAATCTCAAGTAATGTTCAAACTGACCCTACCAATACTGATGTCCATATGGCATATCTTGTTCAGTACACAAAGAAAGAAACAACAAAGTTATGGTCTTCACTAGCAAGTTTGTGCTACCCTCCCAAATCAACGTACCTCAGCTCTGTTCGTTCCATGCTTCGAGCAGATCCTGAAGCTCGACTCAACTGTCAACAGCATCATACATGATCCCTGACTAGGTTGTTGCATATTGGGAATCATCTACTACTTAATACATCTCAACCAGTCCCTGAACTTTAACATTTATATCCACAGCTCCACAGCTCTATATCAGGTATATAGCAGCTCCAGAACCTTGGGTTCATCTGTTGACAGATATCCATCATTTATGAACAAGCCTCAATTCGAAGAGGCAACATTGTTGGTATATGTGATGGTGAAAGTCAACTTTCTGGAAGGGAGGACTACAACAGCTGATGAGAAAGTATATTGAAATGAAATTGATTTTACAACTTAACGGCAACTATAACCACTAACCAGTCACATGACATGCTATAGATTTTACCTATGCCTCGTACAAAATTTCACTAGAGGGGTCAAACGCAAAGATTCAAACTCCCCGCCTAACTATTTGGAGAAGATGAAAAGAGAAGAAAAAGTGCGATGACGCCAATTTATGTCCCATAGATATGCCTGTGAACAGGCTTTGCATCAAAACCTTCTGCCACTCCAATCCAAGGTTTGTCTATGATCAACAGGGAATTTTTTGAAAGATGACCAACAAATAAGACAGGATCCCTGAAGTCCGAAAAAACGAAGTTCTCTCTATCATTTGGCCTTCGTTCTTTCGATTTACGCTTGACTCTTGCTATATCATCATCATCATCCACTTCAACTGGCACCCCGAAGTCAATAGCGCACATCGACCTAGAGCATAAGCATAGAGATTATAATTGTGAACAAAACATTACACGGTATAATCTTACTACTATCAATACCAATATACTGCAAATTTCTTCCTTGCTATTGACATGATAGAGAACTAAAAGGCAACAGCAAACAACAAGTGGAATAAAAAAATACATCAAACAATAATTCAGTACATCGATTTCAGATTTGAAATAACTAACACAGGCCAGCAGCGTGTTATATGGGCGAATTATGGGAATGGAAACCGTGCATCATAGAATCAGAATTCACACCCTTGATACACTTGGCTACGCCAGCCCCTTTATATAAAACTTACATATGAAAAGGAACAGTTATCGAAATTACACACAAAACTGAACATATAAGATCCTCAATCATGAAGCCCTCTTTTCTTCTTGTGCTTTTGTAATTTATAGAACTCCATGTAACTAGAATACCAACTAAATAAAAAGGAATTGGTTGAAGTTCAAATACTTTTGGTTGGAAGAGATTGTACTGATTCTTGAAATAGTAAATCAGAAACCTACTACAGTCCAAGCATCTAGGAAGAAGTTTATTCACACAGTGGAGGCAGATAGTTTACTATCCAACAATTTGATCAGGGTGTTAATTGTTCCTCATCAATTAAGATAAGGAACACTAGAACTGGAGGAGGAGACTCCAATACTGAACTAAGGGAAAATACTATCTTACCTGGGACTGTAGGCAATCACTGATGAAGAACTACTGGATGGTTGGAAAGAGAGTCCAATCACCTCGCCAGGAAAATCTTGGTATCTTCTAGGCAATGAAAATGTATGGCGCATGGACCAGTCCCCTAATTGTTTTGCCTCCACATCGAAGGCATACATCTGGTTCGACGAGGTGGAAATAATAAGCACATTACTATTACCAGGAGTGAATCCACCAGCGGCAACAGAAGCTCCATCCAATCTTGAAATAAACCAGTGCTGCCTGCATTCAACCATGAACATTGAGCAGAGCCAAGCAATATTAGTAAGCTTAAACATAATTAAAATATGAAAATGAACAAAAAAAAAATTATTGGTATCACTCAATATATCTTTGATAAGATAGAATTTGGAAAAACAGGTAGAGAATGGTCCTTGTACATTATAAAACTAATGCAAGTCCATTGAAGCGACGACAGTTTATCGCAATATGCTCACCTCTGAATCTCTAGGTTGAATATATACACATCCCCAAAGCAGTTAACAGCAGCAAGCCACTGGCCATCATTACTTGTAAACATTTTTGTAATAGGGGGTTCAGCAGGAGGCAACTCCTCATCACTATCTTCCCGACATGGTGTAAAGACATGAAGTAGCTGAGAACTCCCAATATCAACAATCTGCAATTAGGGCACATTTAAAAATGATATGCAACAAGATAATCTAGAAATAGGGAGCAATTAGCATAATTCGGATCGCATCCATCTCAACACATGCATTGCTTGTGTTGTTTTATGAAGTAGGAAGGCAGGAAGTAAATATCAAGCAAGGAAATTAATAAATAAATTATGGTCCACAGATTGAAAGTTAAAATCAGCTGAGATTCACTAAGTTAAAAGGAAATAAACCTATAGAACACACTATAAAACGGTAGTTTAAATGAACAACAACAAAAATAACAAGACAACATAAAGTATACAGTGAGACATTATTACAGCAATCTCTATAATGACATCTTATTTGTTTGTATGTTTCGACTACATTAACCGGTGTTGACATATACCTGCAACATAAAATTCTCTGAGTAATTGACAAATCCTTAAAAATTTAAGAACTTCCAAACAGAGAATTCTCATGCATGAGATGACTATGGTGATCTCAAATTTTTAACATTCTATCTTATATAAACAGAGAATCCTCATGTATGCCTACCTCTTTTGGTCAAGTTATACAATTAAAGATGCCAATATAGATGAATATGGTGATTAAGGGAGGAATTTAGAATTACTTGAATAAAATAGAGGGGCAATGTGGACCGTTAAATTCAACTGGAAGGTAAGAACATAATGACTTACGTATATCATTCGGTCTTGCCCTGCTATCATCAACCGAGAGGAATCAGAACTAAATATCATCGAATGGGCAAAAGGTAATCCCACTGGTAAACGTTGTTTCTCAATAGTCCATTCCGTCTTTCCTGCTTTACTCCTCTTCAACTCAAATAGCTTGGGTTTCAATTGATCAGAATAAGCAAAAAACATTCCTGAAGAAGATATTGTACTACATATAATCTTACGAGAAGACCTACATTTAACAAGGGCAACCAGATCTGTAGCAGGCCCAACAATGCCATTTTCAGAAACAGATCCATTTTTTATACACACAGTACATATGTCTAACTGTCGAGAATTCTGGATTAAAAGCAAAGGAGTCTTATCGAAAACTCTATTATTCTGCTTGAAAACTGTATTAAGTTCAAGCTGTATTGGTATTCTTTGGGGTGCAGGGCATATATCATGTGGAGCGAATTTGGTAAATTCTCTGGCAGAATATGCATATAGTTTGGAGTCATCACCACCGGAAACAAGCATGGGCACACCTAAATGAGCCCATTTATGATAACTGAGCTTTTCCATTGTCCTTCGCTTTTTATCACGAGAGACATCTGCCACTGAGAATATGCAGAATAATCAGCAACTTAAAGAGTATGAATAGTCAACAGATAGAAGTGTGTATCAAACTAGACAGCAATAAACAGTATATACAGATGTAAAAAAAATTCAGAACTATGAACATACCTTCTTGGCAAATGGGAACAGCTATAGTCAAGGCCCTAATATCATGTGTATGAGCCTTTACTTTGCAAACGTACACCCACTTTTTCACTATGTCAGACAATAATTTCCCATCATTAGACGCTTCTGGGTTACCGGAAAGCTTATACAGGATGACCTGGCCAAATAGAAGTTGAACATCAGGAATATGACTAGAGTTGCCATTACAGTAGCAAGATAGTTCAATTAATTTCAGAACGTAGGAAATAACAAGATTGGGTGAGGGTGTTCGAGAATCAATGAGAAGAGGGTGTTAGGTGAGGGTGTTCAAGAACTAATATGAAAAGTGAAAGTAACTGAAGGAGTATATTTACTACCTGACCATCAGAGCCTGCAGCGTATACTCTATTGTGACTCATAGTAGCGGCTAAAGCACTCACATCGCCTCGGTGGCAAGAATGCACATTCAAAACTGTCCCCATATTACTGTCCCAAAACTGAACAGTGCCACTACTATCACCACTGACAAGAGTGCCATTTCTGAAAGAATTGGATCAGGGATCAGTAAAGCATATAATGAATGAACTATTTCCGGTCACAGTTTTAGCATGCAAACATAAGATGCTGAATAAAAAGTTGGCACATAATTTCACCTAAGGGCAAGTAGAGACCATATACAAAGTTCAGGTCCGTTTCCCTGACCTCCAAGACCCACTGTTATCCTATAGACCTCCTGCCCAAGTTTAGCATCCCAGCACCGTATCAACCTGACAGGCTAAGAAATTAGTACAAAATCAAGATATTGAAGGCAATCATTAACACAGTATGACATCTACATTGGTACCACAAAATAAGAGTTCAATAGAAAACATACCCATCACTACTGCCTGAAAATATCCTGCGGGCATCAGTACTCCAGGCCACACTTAAAGTACGCCCTGAGAATAAAAAAAGACTTAATGTTCCTAACGATCATTTTTATAAACTAAAGGCATGACTATGAAGAGGGAAATTAACTCACCACTGACCCTTGGCATGGATCGTACATATGTTAACTCGTCTTCATCGGTAACCCTATAAATTCGCACACATCCATCATCACAAGCTATTGCAAGACGAGTACTACTAACATCAGTTGCCTCATAAAGTTCAGCCGACTCATCCTCAGCTTCACTCTCACTACTCTCCTCATCATTGTGAACTTTGACTTGTAAATTAACATGGCCATTTTCATGATGAGAAGATTTATCTATCAGGGTTGAGCTACTAAGTGGAGGTTCAGCAGCCATCTGCCATAAAGTGACTCCGATAGTATCTAGCACAGTCTGCACATATATGAACCATAATTCAAAAACCACACTACATGGCATGCACAAAATAATCTTCAGCTTAATGAAGCTTATTTTAACAGCTGTTTCACGATATGGAACTAATGCTTCTAATCTCCAAGATATGTAACAAAGCAAGAGACTCATATGACCATAAGAAGAAGATGAAACTATATCAAATCATCAAATTTAGTTGGGAAACAAAAGATTTAGCATTCCTGGCATCATCTACTAAAAAAGCCCCACCATACTTGTAGTCTTGGACAACATTTCTCAAATGAAGGTGCGAAGAAGAGTATGCAACCTTTCTCACTATGGCAGTAACTTTATCAATCAATAAAATGCCTTTTAATCTAGCTGGAACTCTTAGCACTACCTTATCACCATACTAGATTACAATCTTCATTTCAATCAAAGCATTGTTTCCCGAGAAAACTAATACCTTTTGTGTCAGATTAAAGAGATCCCACTCAGAAACTGATCCATCAAGGCTGGACGATAATAATCGGCTAGTAAAACAACCTTCAGACCCCGTCTGACACCACACCAGCGACGACACCCTTGAGTCTGGGTCCCCATGTATTGTCTATTGGCACAACCACAAAAAAAAAAACAATCCTATTAAACCCACATTTCATCATTTAAAAATAAACAAAAAAGTAATATTAGAAATAACTTATGTATCTTCTTTAGTTCAATTTTTTTTTATAATAACAAGCAATTAGTAGCATAAAACAAACAAAAGCAGCAAGCTGAGCCTGTCAAAATAGAACCATGTAATGCCTATTGGAAAAGCCCACAAACCACGATCCTATTAAACCCAACTTCAAAATTCGTTCTTGATTTTCATAATAATAAGCAATTGGGAGTAGCATAAACACAAACAAGCAAAAAAAAAACTCAATAATAATAAACTCACATTTCAAAACACAATCTTTTTATCTTCTACAGTATAATTCAATATTCTTGATTTAGGCAATGATGGGCAATCGGCAATACAAACGAACCATAGAAGCCATGTATTGAATATGGAAATAAACACAAACATACAGCCTCAATCCTACAAAACCCATCTTCATTTTTTTTTGAAAATAATTACACAGTATATTTTTTGTAGCATAGTTTCATATGCTTGATTTGGAGAAAAATGGGCAATTAGGTAAACAAATAAAGCATACAAGCTGAGAGTGCCAGCCGACTGAGCCAGGAGACACGAGCCAGATTTCAAGGGACCCATCGGCGCGAGCAGCCGCTACTTGTGAGTGGTCAGGGCTGGTGGCTAAGGCAAGAACTGCTGATGGCTTCCATTCAACTGAACTACACCTTAATTTTAGCATTTTAATCACTAATAAATCTACCAATTCAGCTTCTTCAAATTGAATCTTTCCAATAATATACGTTGATTAATCAATTGGAAGGGTTTTGTGATGATTTGATGAAGAGGGGCGGCTTCAAACTGAGGGTTCAAAGGTTCTTCACCATTTTTCTTTACCCTTTTATTAGGTCTTTTATATATGCCGGCTGGGTGGGTATCTATAGGATTTAGGTTTTGCTCAAAACGACTAGTTTATATACTTATTTATTACCGGGTATTTTATTTTGGGTACATACCGTACTTGTTCTTAAGTAATGTACTCCGTTCCTAAATCTGACAATTATTTACAAAAAATAGAAATTTCATTTTTTATTTTCCTTTACCAAATTAATTAAATAAATATGGAGAGAAAATTAAGATTATGAGAGAAATTTGAATCTTCATTAAAGTTTGTGTAAAATTAAATGGATGTTAAATAAAGAGATTGAGAGAGTAATATGTAATCGAAGTTGTAATAAATACACAATTATCTTTATATTTTGGGTATTATAGAATTTTTAGTCGTTTGTCTTTTATATTATTTTCTTATTTTTATGTGGTCTTTCAACTATTTATTATTTTGAGCGTTGTCTCATATATTATTGTTCTTTTAAGTCTTGTCCATTGATCACGTTTTTTTCATCCAAATTAATTTTAAGAGAAGGCAAAAAAGGAATTACATAATTATTATATTTGTGAGGCATATTTTAAAATAAGTTTACATGTGAGATCTTTTATAATAATTAACTTAAATACAATAATAATAATTACAAAACAACTTCTCCTTCTACCTCACAAATTACACCCCACCTATACATCACAAACAATAATAACTTATATACATTTTAGTGTAAAAATGGGTTGATGGACACTCTATAAAAGATAAATAGTATAAAGGGCACCCAGAAAAGAGACATTGTTAAGGAGCACGCCAGAAAAGATGCAATAGTTCAAGGACCATATTTTAAGTAATATACATTTTCAACTTGTACATTACTTAAAATATGTTCCAATATGTTGATGGCTCAATATCCAATTTCGATGTAGGAGGTCATGGTTTACAAGTCTTTTTGATAGAGACAATTGTACCATATTTTATTTTAATTTTTTATTAGTTTGTGATTTTTGTAGTCGTTATTTGTAACAATATTGTACTCATAATTACATCGCTTTTACAAAAAAGAAAATATGTTCATATATAAATATTTGCTCCAAATTTTATTAAAATGAAAAAATCACCACAAAAATGAATCTTGTATAACTTTTTTCAGTGATAAGAATCATTATAAAATGATCAAACGGTACTATAGAGGTTCGCAATACAAATAACGAAACTAAATATTTCAAGCCCCCGAAAGAGTATCTTATAACCAATGTGGCTAAACATCAAATACTTGCCGTTCCGAGCCGTAATTCCATTATGCTAACTTGTGAGCCGCATTGTTATTCCTTCTTCCCGTAAAAATGAAACTGACATTCATGTCTTGAACCCAATGATGAACATCCGTGATGACCACATCGATCTCCATTGGGATACAAGCCTCTCCTTTCAAGATTCGCATTAGGTGCTTCGATTTTTTTTTTTCATTTTGATGGGATGATCAAGTAATACAGTGAGACATGATGATCGAATGAGTCATTCGAAAACATAAATATAATTGAATGCGTGATTGAATGTATCATTAACTTTTCATTGTTTCCATATGCATCCTCCACAACAGACCACAAGCATATGCTATTAGCTCGACCAAGGCTAGGGCTGTCAACATATATATCTATTTGAAAAAGTTTGACGTATTTGGCTCGAAAAGGTGCGGCTCGAAGTTTGGCTCGGGATCAAATGTCAAGCCAAACGGTTGGATTGGGTATTTGTCAAATCGAGCCAAACCGTTCGAAAAAATTTGGCTCGATCACCATGTATATTTAATGATAAAATCATTATCAACCTATATATATTTCCATCTATGTACTCATCTCATTCTTTCATCTCCACTCTCCAGACCCCCCCCCCCCCCTTCGGCCCTCTCTCATCTCTTCTCTTCTCAAAAGCCATTCCCCCGCCCCGCTCACCCTCATGAGACATGGCATCGTTCATTCACATAAGTTCTCCAAATCCCTCCCCCTCACATTTGTTTGTACAATTGTAGCTTTAATTACGATTTCAATTGTTATTTTTTCGATTTTTTTATTCATATAAGGTTTTCGTTCTTGATTTTTCTTTCAATGGTTATCAAGCCAAACGTTTTTCAACGTGTTCAACTCGAACTTTCAAACCTCAAACCCCCAAATATTCGACTTCATTCGGCTCGATTACGGCCCTAAGTCCAAGCCTATATCCACACAATTAACATACACGAGGACATATCCGTGTATATATCTTTATCTTGTATATTGCAAGTTGAGCATTTTTTTTGAACTAAAAAAATACTGACAGTGGAAATGCACTATCGTACGAAAATCATTTGTACCTAAATAATTGGCAATGCCATTTGTTACGCTCCTCGTCAACTACCATCAATGGCAATATTACACACATTACAATAGTGTTTTTTAAAGAATAAAATTATTATTTTATTCACAATTAAAACATTTTTACTAACTATACTTTCAAATAGGACTATAATAAATAGTTTCACAACTTAAAAGAAAACAAATTCAGATAACCACTCAACTTAAAAAAAAAATTAAATTAAGTAACAACTCAACTCAAAAAAAAAATTGAGATATTTTCAAACTATACCTTCAATAAAATAAAAGAGTATGAGGTATCTAATGCAAATTCTTTAACAAGTAACAACTCATCATTTTAGGACTTACATCATCATCATCAACTACTACACCGAAAAATTGGTAAACATTAGATATCCTTGCTACACAAAGTCGAGGAAAACAATGACGCTAAATGGACACACAAATTACAAAACTCAAGCTCTAGTCATATTACAATATATTTATTTTAGACTTGAAAATTCTGATTAAATAGAAAAAGTTCTAAGTTTATATTACATATTAAAGTGTAATTTATGGGACAAAATGATACTGTTTTGGTGTGTATATAATGTTGCTCGAACTACACATAGAAAACCACATCGAATTATTCCTTATCGGATGCACTAATTAGGCTACTTATATTACCATTGATCATTTTCTGAGATACCTTGTTTTCATTTTAGTCCATTCTTTTCTAAATTTATATTCACGTTCACCTAATAGAACCATTAAAACATTTGTCATACTTCACGTTAAATTACCATAAAAAACACAATAAAATTCTGCAGGACCGAGAGATGCATTCTAGACATTTAAAATGTTCTGAATCACATATACAAGTATACAACTGAAGTCATCATATTATTCATATCTAGGTGTCGATATAAATTTGTTTAGTAAGTATAACATATCTAGATGGAGTATTAATTTTTCAAACTAAATCGTAAATTACAATCTGAAAAACGATGGAGGAAAAACAAACAACACACATGCACTCGCATTATCATCAATTTATCAGAAAACAACATGTCTTTGTGTAGGAACATAGCTTCTGCTTCTTGGGTACTTCATTTGTGTCTTAAAATCAACTTCATCGTCTCCGACAACATATGCTCTATCTTCATCAATTTTTCCCATTGCTACACTACCACTTCTTGGCATCTTTCTTGATCCACCAACTCCCCTCCTCTTATTCATCCTCATCATTTCTTGCTGCAGATACAATTCAATGTCAACTTTGTTTCCTAAACTACCCTTACCTGAGGCAGCTCTAACTAGCTCAGCATAATCTTCGCTTTCGCTCGAACTACTGAAGCTTCTTGGCAATGGTGGTGGTGCATTAACAGCCCCTAGTCCTCCCACTCCTCCCATTCCTTCGTAGCTAAATCCTTCCGAGCAATTCAGCATGCTTCTTACATACAAGTCTCTTGCTTTTACTAATGCCCTAAAGGGCATTGTAACTATCCTCAGAAACATGTTTTGTCCTACTTGTCCCTTGGTTTTCATGATTCTTGATTTGGAGATGTTCAGTGTTGTACGAAATATTGATGACTTTTTTAGAGAAAGGGAGTTTGTTAGTTTGCAAATACTACTGATTAAAGGAGAAAATTTGGAGTTTATAATTTAAAGAGGACATATGAAGAATTGAAGATGGAGTAGTAGTTGATGTCAAATGTGAATGACTTTTTGTTGTGTGAATGAAGCGGTAGGATGGTGGATATCTATATAGACTACCGAGAAAAATGGACCTCTTCAAAATAGTCAAGATAAGAAGCAACGTGTGGACCGTCATATTAACGTTAAAAATTGTATTTTAATATTTCATTAATTATTATTTTACATATTTAATGTATCTTTTATTTTTTTTATTAGCATAAGCACATGACCAGAATGATAACTAAAATAGTGCACTTATTTAATCAGTATTTAGTATAGTTGATTGGGCAATTTGTGAGTCTGAGAGTGGAATTGAAAACAAGTTGATAAATAGAATGACTTCGACTTTTTCAGTGGAGGCTAACAAAAGGTGAATGAGTATAAATATGAGCAACGTAATATGACTTTTTCAGAGAAAAGAATGCATCTTGCCGAGTAATACTCGGTCACCCACTCACCTATGTTAGCATACGTTTACTTGTTTGATAATACTCCTACATGTTTATTTTTATTCATCCTTCTGTTAAACTCCCTCCGTCTCTAAAAGATTATCACATTTTGACTTTTGGTAGTCAACAAAACATAATTTAAAACATAAATATCTATTATTCTACATGCAAAAAAATTATAAAGAGTTGATATTTTAAAAATATATATTGAGACGAATCTAACAAGGTCCTACAAGACTATATTATTTATTATCGTTTAATGAGAATTCATATGTTTGACCAACAAAAGTCAAAATGTGACAATCTTTTAGGGGTGGAGGGAGTATTTTGTTTTATTTACTCACCGATTATTCACATATCTTTAGTAATGTATAACTTTTTGATATTTTCGTTCAAAGTTTTATCATTACATTAATCCCATAATGTCATTTCCCGAAATATAGTTGTTCATTTTGTCGAGTCGGATAATTATTCGTTACTATTGAGTTTTGTAACAAATATATTATACTCGTATATCGTCTGATAATGATACGAACGTGTGTCGAGTTAGCCGGTCCATTAGCATCATCAATTGAAACCGTTTTTTGAAGATGAGTAAGTAAATAGAACCATATAAAATATGAGTGAGTAAATGGTGAAAAGAGTGAAATATAGGTGATGGTTAATGTCTTTTGCCCAATATATTATATATAAACATATAACATAATAAAGTAACGATCAAGAACAAGTTTACCAGTTAAGCTACCGAGTAAACAAATTTATTGAAGTATTGCTCGATAAGGATAACAGTGAAAAACGGATCCGAGTCTTCTAAGACGGGCAACGAGTGAATTTTCGGATTACTCAGTCCACTAGCAACATTAAACATGAGAACCACAAGATTGTAAGTCCAATTTCTGTAATTACATCTTACTAGATGTTTTTGCACAGTGTAGGTTGTGCGAATTTATTGATCATATATATAATATTTGGTTCTCGATTACTCTATCCATCCCTTTTTGATGGAGTTATTTGCTTTTTCACGGTCTCCGAGACACAACGTAAAAATTTTTAGTTTTAAATGCTCAAAAGTTATAAAAAGTTGATATTTTAAATATTCATATTAAAACAAATTTAACAAGATCCAATATGATTATTATTATTTATTATTGACTAATGATAATTTATGGTCAAAGTTTGTAAAATTTGATTCAAAAAGTTAAAATAACTCCATCATTTAGGGATGGAGGTAGTAATATTTTCATGTACTTATGTTGAATATTTAAATCATCTAATATCTAAATTGTTTGGATAGAGGTGGTTGATAAGATGTTTTATCCTTGTCACTAAAAGTTACAAAATTTCATAATGATTATTCTAAACTTTGGACACATGGTAAATGAATGAAATTACATGTATGAATGATAAGAACATAGTGGTTAAGTGCGACTTAAAAAAGGAACCACAAGAACATAAGTCCTTTGGGTGCGACTTAAAAAAGGGGAACCACAAGAGCTCATTAAGTGCGATTTAGAAAAGGAACTACAAGAACGTAAGCTCTCTTCTGTTAGTGAAGATTGATCATGAGTGCGTCGTAAAAAAAGCGAACCACAAGAACGTAAGCTCTCTTCTGTTAGTCAAGATTGACTGTTTATCTGCCAATATAGTTCGGGCAGGGTCACGAGGCTCCACCCACGTTTAAACTTTGAACAGATGGTAAATGAATGACGAGAATATAATGCTTAAATACGACTTAAAAAATGAACCACAAGAACGTAAGCCCCGTTCTGTTAGTCAAGGTTGACCAAGTGAATGACTGTTTATCGGCCAATATACTTTGGGTCGGGTCACAAGGCTCCAAACACGTCTCAGCCCATCACCAAGGTGAATGGACCCAGCAACTCGAAGTTCACTCGTTTCCGAGGCTTGCATCTCTGCAGAGTAAGGCCCGGGGACTTTCCAGGGTCTGACCCAGTTTTCATCAGTGTCAAAACCCATTCACATCGTCTTGTGGATTGTTGATAATTAAAGCCTGGTTTTGGTACTATAACTGTGACATAAGCTATAAGATGATCGATGTGGTATATTATTCAAAAGTGATAACCACCATCAATTACGTATATATTTAACCTAAGTTATGAAGGAGAGTGATTTGTTTTTGCTGGTTCTTTGGTTTTGATTATTGAAAATCAAATTTGTTAATCTATAGAAAATTGGAGATAGTACTAAATAAGACCGAGACAAGAAACAAGAAACTGGATGTAAAATATAAAAGTTAATTTCGACAAGAGAAAGAAAAGCGTACATATTCAATTTTGGCTTAAATCCTTAACTAGTTAATCAGACGAATTGGCTACAATTATGTATATGCATATACTTCTCAAAGCAGATAAAAAATGACTAAGAAAAAATATAGGACGTGGTCGTAAGAAACACCCACCCAATTGATGAGTTATGAGTGATGAGTGCGATATATAAACAAGGCAATTCCATGTTTCTCTGTAATGAAAATGAAAGATTGATCCCTTAGACGAGTTTGGATCATATTCTAATTTTTTGATAAGCTGAAATTGATTTGTCTTTCTGGTTGTGGTGATAGTAAATAAGCATAGTTGCTGCATGGTACATAGTGGAACACCAAATAAATACATAAAAATGAAAAGAAAATTATGCAGTATGAAAACAAGACTTTCTCAAGGTCATCAATAAAAGACAAGTTGGTTTATGCCAGCTGGTCCAGCAGATTGTTTTGGTATAAGACACAAGCGAACAGATTTCACATCTTTATTCTGTAAATAATCTCAAACTATTACTTGATTGCACAGACTCTGTTTCTTGCTGTTTAATTCTGCTCACTATATTGTATTCTTGCGTTATTGTAATAGTACTTTGTTTTAGGTTCTTTGTTTTGTACTTAATAAACAATACTCATTTGCATCTGTCAGTTTATCATAAACGACTTTATTACCAAAATGTTGTGAATTTACCCTGTCTCAATTTATTCAGGATTTCCATTTAATTATACACGTTTAAATGGAAAAAAAAAACTCCAATAAGCGGCTGTAAATTACTATATATTGCGTAAAAATAATAAATTGTGACCCTAAGCGAGAGGTTAAACTGGAAAGAATTGTGGAGAGAATGTTCCGCGCGATTAATCTCTTTGTAAGTGGTCGACAATGTAGTATTGAATTTCCATCTTCCTATCACGTCGAGTCGTTCTGTTTTTGTGGGCTGTGATGGTGATGGAAATTAAAGATTGAATTCTTAGAGTGGGGTAAGCCATCGTTGTCCTGATTTCAAAATTTCTCTAGAGAAAAGGAGCTATGTTTGTTCACATTTGATAAGTATGGAAATAATTGATTCATTATATCACCCTACATACTAAATCAACCCATCTTATCGTATCTTATGTGGTGAACGTTAGTGGAGTGTAATCACATCTCATCAACATTTCATTAACTTATCTGTTCTGTTTCTTGTCACTACATGTAACATTAGACCTACACCAGATTCCATCGATTATTGAGGTGATGAATCAAGACAGATGACTAATGATGCAATAAGTCAAGGATAGTTATTTTCATTATTAATTTGATGTGACTACAGAATTTAGAAATGCCCCCCTTAATTTCAATTATCTTGACCACCCAATTCCCCATGCAAATGTGGAAATTCACAAAACATGATTTCAAGATAGGTACTAATTGTCCGGGCACATGTCAACTGGTAAAGAGCTTGCGGTGAGTAGCATCATGCATTGCCTCTTCTGCAACGCATGAGTCCGAGTCTCCTATGAGACGGAATCCGTTGTAGAAGTGGTTATTAACGGGCAACTCTAGTCCCTTCACGATTCCTCGGGACAGGGTGACAAGTCGTTACAGTGGTCGTTCAACCTTTTAAGATAATTACTAATAACCTACTTGTATACATTTTACCTCATTTATGCATGAAATAATGAAGTTCGAAGTATGTTAGACTTGTTGCAAATTATCATAGTTGAGATTCCGTTTACTTTGAATTAATTAAGCAAGGAAATGTTTATGTTACTCGTGAACATAATATGTGCAAAACAACAAATATATATTCATGTGACATATGCTAATGTCTTGGTTCCATATGACAACCTTGAATCTCACCCTCATCTCACATTTAACAACACATAGAATCCTATTATTAAATAACAAACTCCATTATTATCATCACTTAATCACAAAACAACAGTTGTAAGGACGACTATTCATGTTACATTGTCGAGGTCACTTTGGCTACTCTTTTTAATTTCCTTCCTTCATTTCTTAAACATGAATATATTCATCGAAAACCTGCAACCGATAAGCTAGCTAGGAAACCATAATTACCATAAGTAATGATTTAGTAGAAATTACACAACTCCTGTCTTGACGCCATTAACATTATACTTTATATGATAAACGGACAAAAAGAAGATAGATGATCGTTTTCGCAAAACTATGCAGTACTACTATTATTGCATATATCTTCGATCTCCTTCTTAAGTTTACTAGATAATCCGTATATAATACAACAAACATATAATGCAATGTTTTGCAGTGACTAGTCCAAGAAGGCCTTATTATTATGCCTATATAACTTGTTCTGTACAGATGGAATCAACAACAACCCTTTTTTCTCTCTTTAGAGTTTCTTCTTTGTGGATTTCATGGTTTCTCTTTCTGAGTGTAGATATAATCAAGATGTGCAGCCAATGTTCTTCTCATCATCAAACACTCATCATTATCAACTATTCCTTCACATAATCTTGTTTCATCAATCACATCGCCCTGCAACAAATTACAGAAAAACAAACAGAAACTTAAACATCTATCCCTTGTAACGAGCAACCATAATCACTATTCGTCTAATGTGCACTTGATAGATATGGGTGACGTAATAGTGAAAAAATGTGTTAAGTAACAAGAAGGAATAAACCATACACATAAATGAAATGAAATGGACAATTAAGATGAGGTTGTTATATATACCTTGTGTTGAAGAGTTTGGTGTAGTGAAGAAGCAGCACGAGAAGCGCACGTTAGAGTGAACAAAGTGGTGGCTATTAGGATGACTAAGAAGAAGAGAAGAGAAGCACCCCTAGGTTTCAACATGTTCGAATTCATATTTTAATATTTGGGTAACATACAATAATATTGTGAAACCTAAATATTCGTGTGACAAATTTATAGAGAGAGGTGTAAAAATGGTGTGGACAAGCGTCGTTTATATAAGAGGTCGTGTCGATGAGTGATTGGTTTCGGACAAAAATCATTTTCAATAGATTGGTCTGCATTTTGCAGTATAGTCAACGGTATGATTTAATGTTATAGCATTAACAAATATCGTCCGTTAGATGGTACGACTGTATGGTAGGTAAGTTGGTCTCAATGTGGGCAAGTTGACTGAAATCATATTAATGGAAACTAATTATGCATTTTGACTTGGGATTTTCTAGAACCAATTAAAAGAATGCTAGGCAATCTTACAATACTAAACTCAAAACAATTAGATGTAGAAAAGAACATAGCTCAAACAACATCAGAACATAGTGGATGATTCTGAGAAGGAATCCCCTCTTTGTTGAGCTATAAGATTCTCTTTGACTTCAGCCTCACTTGTAGATCATATCCTTCGATTTACAATTTTCCTAATACATATGAGATGGGATTTCACTTCCTCAAAAAAAGAAAAATCCATAACTTTGATCTTAGGTATCGTGTTTTGATGATGCACATAAGAATTCGATTTGATCTTAGGAATCGTGTTTTCATAGCGCCAGTGACAAAATCTTCAACCTCATCGTTCAAATTAACAACAGAAATGAAAGTTGTAACATCCAAGTCTCCTCTCCAGACTCCAGTGTACATACTTAAGCATTCGTTTACCAATCAAAGAAACCTGCATCTTCACTCTCTCAGTATTGTTTTCTGGTCGACACTTTTATACCATCGCCTTTGCTCCACACAATCAAAATGCATGGCGTAAGTTTAGGTACCTTGGACAGTTGTAAATTCTCTCAACTATGCTAAAAATCTTGATATTGACATTGCTCTTTCGTGTTATGATCGACATACAACCACATAATTTAGTCTTACTTCCGTCTATAGCTGCCTGGCCACTCCTCCCTTAATGCGGACCGGCTACGGTTCCGTATAGATTTGTTCCGTATAGAATTCCGTACAGAAAAATAGTTACACAATAACCCATGAAGAAATAATAATTATATCTTCAATCCCCACTCCAACCACCAATATTTGTATATTAACCCTTTACGGAATGTGTACGGGATATTTTTATAAGGCACCCTAACTTTCTACCTACCGACTACACTGTTGCTAATTGTTTTCAATTTCACAAGTATGAATGTATGATGCAAAAATTACATTAGTGGAAAATGTATGGGCCTGGACCTATATATGATATATCGATCAATGGATCATCCAGATTTCATTATTCCAGTCCACTTAAACTTCCACCTCTGTTTGGCCCACTCATGGAGTCATGGGTCTCCAAGGTCCAAGGCTTACATATCTCGGGTTCAAACTTTAAGAATTGGGATAGGCCTGTGAACTTTTGTTAACTTTGAGTCTTTTGAGTAAATCTTTTGTCTTGCTCCATTTTCTTTAAGGAAATTGAATTCCTTCACACATGTGTTAAAGGCTTTCTTGTCAGGTAAATTGTAAAGTTACGAATATGTTCGAATAACAGTCATGTAAGGAAGATGATCAATAGATCACGAAATTAGAAGCAATTCCTGCAATATTTTAGTTAAGTTTCGTTTTTACACGAATTTAAACCTGTAATGTCGAAATGTTTTTATCTCAATCATCTTGTCATGTTTCCAACTCAATCATCTTGTCATTTATCACTAGGCTATATCTTCGATAAAATCTTTTGTCTCATGATAACTTCTTCAAATTCGTTTACCAAACTTCATTTTGTTATTGGTTAACATATACTCCCTCCAATTCACAATTTAAGTCGTTTTCGTTTTTACTTGTTCAACTTTACTTATTATTCTTTATTTCAAAAAATATAAAATTAATATCGATAAATTTATATTTAAGAGTATTTTTATAAAAGTAAATTTTTATAATTTTTTATAATATAATTAATTAGTCATTGAAAATCAAAGTTAGACATGAAAAAATGAAAAACACATATAATTTGAATTGAAGGGAGTATTTCACATGTTTCTAAAAATTCACATCACATCATGTCATCATCAAATGATTTTTCTTTTCCTCATATATATAAATAATAAAATACATGAATACATATATACAACTATATACAACTATATACAACTACTATTATTTTTTTCTTGACATTTTCTAAACATGTTCCATTATTTCCAATTCCTCATCATATATATAGATCGGACATCAAACTATGTAATATGGATTATTAGAGTTGTTTGGAATGTTCTTTAAATCATATTTTTTTATGTAAAAGGAGTAGGAGATCAAGATCTATTTAGTAAGCATTCAAACGAACATTAACTCGTCGTTAGGTCATTACTGGACATACATTTGGACTTGTATTTATATATACAATTAAGAACTTCCGCACAATAGCTAAGACACTACTCGATGTTTGGACTTGCATCTATATATACAATTAAATTTGAAACAATGACAAAATATACCTCAAATAAATAAATAAATTTCACAATCAATTATCGTCATTAACCATTAAAGTTAAATTAGTGGTCACTAAATAATGGTGACAATAAAAAAAATTCGAGTTTAAGTTCTTCCAACAATGATAAAACTTAATTTGCCAAGTGTCAATGCAAATTGTGGTTTTAACAAGTTACTACTATAAACAAATTAGTTGGTAATTTTGTTCAAGTACTATTATTGGTAGTGAATGATCCTTCTTCGGTCCTAAACCTCTGCTTTTAACTACTATATGTCGACTGATTTTCGACCTCTTCTTTTTATTCAAGACAATGTCTTTTATTCCGAGTCTCAAATCGAAGCTTATTAACAGTTGAATATATATGTAGAATTGAATCCTTCACGACAAAGCAATTGTATGTGGAGGGAATTAAATTCGAACATTTTCCTAGAATTAAGTCCCACTCCCGGCCACCAATAGCAAAATAAGAATGGTCCAAATAAAAATGAGTGCCTCACTTTAATTAGCTGCAACATCTAGCACATGATGAACCCCTACTTTCCAAAGAGAAGAATGTGGTTTCTAAATACGGTTTGCTTTTTAAGAAGGCACTTAGTTTAGAGATCCATTTTGAGAAAGCTGATGAAAAGGATAATTGTAGATCAGACATGCATGTTCCCATCCACTATTTTTGTGGTTTACAACAACCTCATTTCACTTGGCTCAACTAACGCCCGACCATAAATGAAACACATTTGCATATATATACATATACTAACTGGAATACCTAACATGGAATATTCTTCGACGGTTGGATACTTGTAATAACTTTAGGCACTACATATTTAATAACATAAGGATTAAGGAATCGTACATTGTTAATTGAACTAAGGAGTTGGTTAATTGAAAGTAGCTACATAAAATAAAAGGATAATTCGATTAATAAGATGATCCACTAGAAAAAAGAATTAGGTACCTAAGTTAATTGACGAATTATTTATTAGCTACCTAACCAACGAAATTGTGAACCGAATGGATCAATCAATCAAATACTATATGATGAAGAATATTTTTATAATAATAATACTCATAAATGATTTAGAAATCTTCATTACAAATTTACAATCTCCACCTACTAATAAAAATTCAAGGACTTTTTATATCAATTGATGATCATAAGGGAATAAGTACACTTTATTATTAAAGTTAGTACGATAATCTTAGGTGGACCATAACTTTCTACCTTAAGCCTATATGTGTTCACCCATTTCATATAAACTTATTAAGTAGATCATTTGCGAATTGCTATCACTTACTGAAAGGAAAGTGCAACAGTTATCCAATTACATAAAACCATTCCAGCAATTATATTACTTGGTATATGTAAATTTTGTTAGGGGGCTAACATATTTTAGGGAGCTGAAAAACGAGAAAATTGCCAAAATGGTCCCAGTAAATATGTGCAAGTTGCACTTTGGTCCCCGATTATATTGGGGCTGCGGAAATGGTCCCTGATATTGGTAAAAAAGTAGCATTTTGGTCCATAACCGTTACTTTTAAACGGAAAAGAGTTAGTTTGGGGCAAAAATGTAAGATCAACACAGTTAAGCCCTAAAAATGCGATTATAACTAATAATGGGGCAAAAATAAAAAGTTAACAACTAATTTGTAATAATTGGAGGGAACAATTTTGGAGGGAATTGGGATGGGAGTAGACATAAATTACTTGTTAACTTTCAATTTTTGCCCCATAATTAATTAGTTATAATAGCATTTTTAGGGCTTAACTGTGCTGATCTTACATTTCTGCCCCAACCTAACTCTTTTCCGTTTAAAAGTAACGGTTAGGGACCAAAACGCTACTTTTTTACCAATATCAGGGACCATTTCCGCAGCCCCAATATAATCGGGGACCAAAGTGCAACTTGCACATATTTACTGGGACCATTTTGACAATTTTCTCGCTGAAAAACATCATTCTTTCACAATTTTAGTCTGTTAACTTTTATAATACTCCCTCTGTCTCTAAATGATTGATACATTTTAACTTTTGTAGTCAAACTGTAAAATATTTGATCAAAAATTCTCATTAAAAGATAAAAAAGAATATAGTCATGTGAGATCTTGTTAGATTCGTCTTAATATATATTTTTGAAATATCAACTTTTTATATTTATTTCGCATGTAATATAATAGGTATTTACGTTTTAAATTGTGTTTTGTTGACAATGAAAGTCAAAATGTACCAATGCACAGTGCTCCAAAACCCCACCCCCAAATCAAACAAGCTAAGCTCCCCCCCCCCTCCTCCTCCTCCTCCTCCTCCATTGTTCAAGGACTCGATTCATCTTCTTCCCAAGCTCCCCCTCCTTCTCCATTGTTCAAGTAAGTATTTTTTTTAATTTTTGGTTTATTATTGTAATTTAAGTTTGAGTTAATTAGTTATTTTGTTTATTGAAATAATTAGCTTGCATTTATTTGTTAACTTGTACATACTATTAACTATTTCGAAACTAGATTAGTTTGTTGATTGAAATTACTTAATTAGTTAGATATAATTAGTTTAAAATTAAAAAAATGTTAACTTTTATGATTATTTATGATGTAAAATTGAAAAATGTTATGCCATGGTTGTAAAATGTTAGGTCATAGTTGAAAAAATTGGATTATTTAGGATGTAAAATTGTAAAATGTTAGGTCATAGTTGGAAAAATTAAAACTTGTGATGGTTTAAGATATAAAGTTGTAAAATGTTATTAGATATTAGATTAGTCTAGAATGTTTCTTGAAAAGTTATTGAATGTTCCTTGGTACATCTTTTGGTAGTAATCGATATGTGGTAGAAACTATGGATCGAAAATGGATGGTCGCCGATCCTTTGTCAAAGGAATATGAGAATGGGATCAATGACTTCATTGAGTTTGCAAGGTTGAATGCGAAAGACAAAGAGTACATTTTATGTCCTTGTTGGAAATGTTTGAATTATACATGGAAATATAGCGAAGTAGAAGAACACTTGATTATTAATGGGATAAACAGTACATACACTTGTTGGACATATCATGGTGAGAAGAAAGGTAGATATACTATGTCAGACGAGTCTAATTTTGGACATGGGGAGAGTAGTGCAAATGATTTTGTAATGGATGATGATGTGAATGAAATTCCATCGGTGTTGGAGGAAGATTTGATTGATCGTCCTGAGTTATTGGAAAAGTTAAAAAATGATGTAAAACAACCGTTTAGTTTGTCTTCGTCTAACTATGTATTACTCCCTCCATCCCTAAATGATAGGGACATTTACTTTTTCACAGTCTTCGAGACACGACTTAAAATGTAAATATCTTTTATTCTGTTAATGAAAAAATTATAAGGAGTATATATTTTAAAAATATACATTGAGACGAATCTAACAACATCTCATATGATTATATTATTTTGTATGGATTATTAAAAATTAATGGTCAAAATTTACAAATTTTGACCAAAAAAGTCAATATGTCCCTATCAATTAGGGATGGAGGGAGTAATTGTTTTTATGCCCATTTTGGGAAGACCTGAAATACATTGTATTATTATTTTTCTTAGTTAACGTGTAAGCCCCAGGCGTGGGTTTAAACCAAAATAATTGTTTGTATATATATAATACAATTCAGGTTAAATATCATAATATTAATAAATAAATAAAAAATCACTTGAACGACCTCACACGGGGGGTCGGCCAAGTGCTCACTTGGACGACCCCACACGGGGGGGTCGGCCAAGTGATCACTTGGACGACCTCATACGGGGGGGTCGGCTAAGTGAGCTGGGGGGTCGGCCAAGTGTTCACTTAGCCGACCCCCCCGTGTGAGGTCGTCCAAGTGGCTCACTTGGCCGACCCCCCCGCGTGAGGTCGTCCAAGTGAGTTCCACTTGGCCGACCCCTCTAATCCCAACCCTTAAATGTGTCGTCTAAGTGACTTTTTTGGGGTTGGCCAAGTGATATTTTGTAGTAGTGAATCATTTAGAGATGGAGTGGGTAATTTTTATGGGCACTTATGTAAGTGTAATCTTAAATCCAATTACATACTATTATGTAGAAATTATATAACACATAAATAATACTATACATATCAAATTACGTCATAATAATGATTCAATACCATATAAGATTGGATCGAATGTGACAAATTGCACTGCTCTACCATTACGATTATTTATATTTCTCTTCCAATCACTAAAAGCAACTTTTAATTTTTCTTTTCTGATTTATAGTGAATAAAAACTATTGTCACTATTTTACAAGGCAACTTTTAATATTCTTTATAAAAAAAACCATTAAATGACAAAAGGCTCGAATCAAACATATTCCACATGGCTGTCTGAATTTAGCTAATTTTAACTTTATAAACTCCGTAACCCACATGACTTCGGCGGAATACGCCTATATTTTATTTTATCATCTGTAATTTCCATCTTAATGTAATCAAATTTGTTGGTATATGCAATTTGTTTACTGGTGTTTGATTCTTCGTCATTAAGCTAATTCTTCTCTAGAGACCCCACCTTAATAAATTAAAGCTAAAAATACGACTCTTCGTAATACCAAATAGAATCAACACTCACTTACCGAAACAAATTAATTTCTCAAGAATATAATTACTCTATTAATATTTTTTTAATGCAATTTATCACACATGATTTGCTTAATAATATAATTTATACATAATTTGTAAATTATGACACCAATCCAAAATTTATTCAGTGTACACTCTACAACTAACGCGAGTCTGTTTTCATACGTTATAAAAAATCCAACAAAAGCTCATTCTAATTTCCATTTAGTTAGACTAATTAAAAGTTGTAATTCTCTTGTGGACGATAATACCCTTTATTTCCAAACTATAATCTGAAGTGGGACACACATGTCCGCCCTCCATTCTCCATAAATACCCAGCTAAACTACCTCAATTCTTCCCTTTCCCCTTCTTTCTCCCTCCGGTTCAGTTTTAAGAAACCCCAAGTAATTTATCATCTTTGTTTTAATAATATACAACAAAAATGGTGTCTGTGGAAGAGCAAGTTCCATTTCATTTCCCATGTTTTGACGAAGCTTTCAGCTTAGATGAAATCCAAGAACTCTTATCTTATATCCAAGAAGATTCTCCGGTCCAATCCACGTCCGGTTCAGAAACAACGCGGAAGCGGAAGAGAATGTTATCGAACCGGGAGTCGGCTCGGCGGTCACGTTGGAGGAAGAAAAGGCAACTAGAGGACTTAACCAATGAAGCAAACCAGCTAAAAGTGCAAAACCGGGAACTAAAAAACCGGTTGAGCTTAGTTTCATATGAGTATTTCATGGTCCAGAGTGATTCAAGCAGATTATACAATGAATCAGCTGAACTAAAACAACAGCTGGCTGGCTTATATCAAATCCTTTCTGCCATGCAGCTATAATTAAATATCTAAAAATAATCGATAAACTCGATCCGGTTTAACATAAAATATAGAATTATCATCAACCCTCTCGGCTTTTTTATAGTATAAACTTTGCATGACTATATATTATTGCATGCATGTGATTATTAAAGTGCTTTGTTAATAAGTACTTATAGGGTAGCCGAGTAGAGGTTCTTTTTTTGGGTCTATAATGTATAGATATAGAGATCCTTTTTAACCCCCCCCCCCCCCCCCCCCCCCTACTTTTTCTTATTTGCCTATGTTGTAAATTATTGGTTTTATCATTACCATATATATATGAAGTTATTATTTTGACGTTTATTATGCACTAATTATCGATAAAGCTGTACATTAGGGAACAAAAAAAGGTTGAGATCATGATAATTTTCACGAAGAAATTACACAAGAAATGGATGCAAAATTAAGTGCAGTGACAGTAGTGTGAACATATACTTGGGCAATTTCCCTAATCTTGCGTGACGTTAAAGTGGAGCAAATTAAAAACATGGCCACGTGATATGCAATTCAATCGAAGAATAATTACATAACATACATGTATCAAGTTTCGGGGAAAAATTAATGATGCAACGAGCCAATGGTTGTATTAACTGGTTTCGTGTTAATTTAATAATTACTAATTAAATTCGAATTATTGAATCAATTTATTTTCAATTTTTTAAATATCATGACTATTTTCAATAGGTTGGATTACGCTAATTTTTCTTTAATTAACATAAAATTAACTAGTGAGGTAGTGTTAGTTAACTTATAAATATAATTTGAAAATTTTATAACTAGATTATTAGCTCAATATTAGGACCACACCCAGCCACTAGCACACTGCTCTATCCTAGCAAGCACAATGGCGGCATTGCGTGTCTTCTTAGTTAGGCATAGGCTCACAAAGTTGCTCGATCATAATATACGATTAAATGTTTTTTGGACCGTTTGGCTTGTTTTGACTTTCACGGTCGTCGAGACACGATTTAAAACGTAAATATCTCGAATTCTACGCACGCAAAAATTATAAAAGTTTGATATTTGAAAAATATACATTGAAACGAACCTAACAACATCTCATATGACTATTTTATTTCTTTTAGACTAATAGAAATTCATGGTCAAAATTTTTAAAATTTGACTCCCAAAATAGAAAGTGAACAAACAAATTGAGATGAATTGAGTATTTATTTTTGGCATGCATGATGATTTCCTCTTGTACCATAGAATATTCTGAATTAGCTGTCTTCATCATATCTACCTCAGCTCAGTGACGATCCTAATAATATAATAATGATGTGCCTAAACTAGTCAATATAAGAAGTTTTATGGTACCACAATAGAATCGGTTCCTTGATGATTTCATTATTAATACAAGAATAATGGACATATATACATGATGTAACACTATTGATTATTGCTAACGATCGAGATAATATAAGTTATATGCCCACCAAAAATGGATTGTAATTTCAATTAAATTATGTTGACTAGAATTCATATCAAGGAAATGATTTTGACTCGATTTGTGGCATGTAATTATAATTGCCATAATAATAAGCTCCTATGACATAATAATAACTTTGTGGTAAGGTATAATTGGTGGAAACACGTTAATGTCACGGATTAGAGTCTAGAGGCAATATTTTGATGAAATATTGTTAGAGTTGCCTCTGACTTCGTGTTTTATTATTGGTCTTTTCCTGACTCTTATTAAAATATATTTTTTGAATTACAATCTATCTAACTAAAAAATCTTTGATACATATATATACGAGAGAGAGAGAGATTCAACTTTATTCAAAAAAACAACTAGTAGTAAGATATTTCAACGTAGAAATACAGCTTTACTTATTTAATGGACCACACATCATCTCATCTTATAATAAGTACATACCGCATACGTAGTATACTTAGTACTCTTCCGTTTTCGATTTTTTATTATTAGTGTAAGGACTACAATTTAGTATGAAAAGTTACATAGTCAAAGGAAGAGCTTCCCACCAAGAGATAATTATATTATCATGTCATCTTTACATCTAATAACCTCGGAAATGTCTTTTGCAAGAATGATAGAATGCCGAGTGGGAGAAAACGAATCATCTCAACTTACTTAGGCGTCTATATATATTCCAAATAAACAACAACCATGAAGCTATATGTACATCTTTATGAAACAACTATCAATATGAAATCATCATTAGTATTGTAGTGATCATGAGAAAGTAAAGTGATGAAGACGACATTCATGCAGAGAATCTATTCTGAGGTTGAAAACACACACAAAAACATTATGGATGTAGTTCCCACTTCCCACATACACATGTGACAACTACTTTATTAATTGGACTCATAAATTGCTCGATACTCCTACAATCCTTAACATGCATGCATGTTGGATAATAGAATTGAAGTAGAATATAAAATCTTCATTTTTAACTACAATTTTGATTAAGAATAATTTCTAATTATATTGTAAGAATATTAAAAATATATAAGAATAGCAATTCAAATAACACTTACTATAGGTCGTTCAACTTGTTCACTATTTTACTTCTACTAAGCTCGTATATTTATTACCTAGACATGTCGCAACTATATAATCAAATTTTTCTGGTTGCTGATTATATAAAAAATTTAATTTTAAGCAAACTATTCATGTTAATAACGAAAGTAGATTCAAAAAGTTACATTTTGATGCATTTTTCATAAAAATATATTACAAATTTACGCGAAAACCAAACATCTCTGATCTGGTTGCCGTGATAACGGGGGAACACCCCTTCGGCCTAAGCTTTATACATTAGCAAGCTTTAATTTGATGTAAGTACGTTTTGTTAGTTCTTCAGCTCGATGCTTTATTATATAGCTTTTAATGATCCATCAATCCAAAAATTTCTACATAATAAATTAATACAGAGTAATTACGAAATCCTATCCGTTAAGCCTTTCTTTATAAGTATCTCCGTAGAATTTATTAGAACATTTCACAGCAAAGGAATTATATGTTGTAATAATAATCTAATTTGTCGGTTCCCTCTTTTGCCCCCCTAGAAGTCATTATCTATTAATTAATTAAGTTTTACTAAAGCATTAATGGACTATATGACTAATAGGTGGTAATTATTATGTGGGTTTGAATTAATGAACACAATGACCAATTACTAGAAATGTGCATGCATGCATAAGCAGCAAAATTAAAGTAGGAAGGGTTGATAAGTTGAAGTACAAATAAACCTAAACTTTATCCTATATGTTGCTTTAGTTATATATTGAAATCATCTGGGGCCAGGGGAAAAGTGGGAAAATCACAATGATAAAATTAAAGGAAGGACAAAACAATATTGCTGACGCCCTTTTAACCAAGAATAGTTTGACATGTGTAAATTTTCATTCAACCAATCCTTGTGGGACATATTCAATGTAATGTGGCCATCCATCTTTCTTTTGTTTGATGAGTTTACTTCTAGTATCAGGAATCCTCTATTTTATGTCGACTACTACACTTGTCGATGGAGCCATATGTAGGTCTGTGTTTTGAGAGTTGGTAACTATATTGTTTGTCTTGATATTTTTATAGTGCTTTCTTACCTCACAATTATTAAAAAATACTAGGATAGAGGTTAATATGTAAGGTTGGATACTTGGATATAATACTTATGAAGGGCATGTATGTGGTATTGTATCAATAAGTTAGGATTACCCATTTACCCTTGAATTTTTTTTAATTTAGTATCATAGTCAATTTGTTGATTAATGACATTTTCAACCCCCTGCTCAATAGATATGATCTGGATTGAATTGGAAGTTAATGTTCTGCTCAATAGACATGATCGAGGTATGTGGGAACAGGGCATGCATGTACGTTAAAATACATGTAAATAAATTCAATCCCTATACATAAAGACTAATATATATTAAAATTTAAATAATTTAATAAAATCGTGCATGAGTCATTCTTATCACCAGTTGATCATACGATTAACTAATCATCCGAATTGGACTACTGTTATGATGAGAATGATTTCATATTGCACTTTAATGGCTTTATATATATTTGTCGTCTTATTAGCTTATTTTCTTCATTTCCAAGTTTTTTCGACAAAGAATTGATTTCATCTAAGAAATCAGAGATCATTACTATTAAGAAATAGAAAGAAGTTAGATTAATGATTTGATAAAGTTGATAGCAAGCAAGAAAGATATGATATATACTGAGTTCTGTATGTATTTTTTGAAGTTAGCTTATGTCCTGCATGAGAATTGAAGCTTTCTCTTTTAGAATACAGTAACTGATGATTTGATATGATAAGATCTTCCTTCTTTACTTTTTCACCTATTATATATACATATATTATATATATGTCGATCATCATCTTTTGTAGGAAAAGATCACAGATCGACTTAACGAACATTGCTAATAATGGATATATATCTCAAGTAAACGGCGGTCAAATAATATATAGGCAAACCAAAATGTTTCACATTATAACTAACGTAGTCCAAATACTTACAACCTAACTCTATATAGAGTTAGGTTTTACTAATCAAAAGTAAAAACTGTTCATACAAGCATCTATAACAATAGCATAAAACCCAACTACCTATTTAATCTTGATCCAACGGTTCAAATATAAAGTTAGATTTTACTAACCCATCTTAAGTTAGGTTGCAAGAAAAAACTCTATAAAACTGATCTGAATTCGAGTACGTATGACATACTAGCTAGCTAGTATCTAATTGACCACTAATAACCATTAGTACAAAGTATTATTATTACGAGCCATATGATCACATTAGAAATTTAAAAAATAATATTCATTTATCAAAATTTGGAAATGAATATTTCTTTTTCACGAAGGAATAAATTTTATCAAAATTTGGAAATGAATATTTCTTTTTCACGAAGGAATAAATTTTAATTTATATAATAAAGAGGGATAAAGTGTATTTTATCCTTTTCTTATTCAAACGAACTACTACTTTATAACTTTCTTAGAATTACTTTGTATATAAGAAGGTTGAATTTGTGATAATATGTTATCATATCATCTTCATAATTAATAAGAGTATTAGCTTGGTAAAATACATGTTTAAGCGAGTCGATTACCGTGTGTTAACTTATTAATTAATTAAATCTGAACAATTTAATCAACCTGTTTACAGTCATTAAATCTTATCATCATTTTTAATAAGATTAATTATGCTAGTTTTCCTTTAATTAACACAAAAAAAGCTTAAAGGGCTAACCCTTAAAAAATGGGCTAGGATACAAGATACTGGACCGGTTTTGTAATATAAAATACATCAGTCATCGTCACTCGTCAATCGTCACTCGTCATCAGTATAAAAATTGAATACGATAAAAGGCCTAAAAGGGCTAAACCTTAAGAAAATGGGCTAGGGTACCCATATGCCCTGTCCCCTTGCCTCATGTCCAGCAAGATTTAGCTCTTTACGGACATCACACTACAATAGGAGTACCTTGAAGTCTTCTTATTGAATTGTCATATTGAATTGCACCTTGAATTCTTGAATCAATTATATAAACTCCTAGCCATAACATTTAGCTTAAATTTAATTCACTATTATCATTCTTAATAAATTTTATATCAATTCTTTATGCTTCTTATTGTAACTAATAAATGATTAATTATTTGTTAGATAAGTAAAAATATGAATGTTTTTTAGGTATAAACGTGATCATGTTTACGATAAAAGAGGGAACGTTTGTGCATAAAAGAAATGTAATCTAAACATGGGCACATTTCCGTTCTAACATTCCCACGCTAAGACCTAAACCGAGCAAGTCAGGATCTCAGATGGTACGACCGGTCCGGTAGACACCTTACACACCAGTATGAGAGTGCCAAACCCATCATTGGACTATATGATTAAAAAAAACCTTTTAATACTTTAGGAAAAGAAAATCAATTTCAACCATGAATAAAAAAAAATCGTTGTGAATTTAAATTAAATGAAATTCAATAGACACATTTCACCCTAAAACAAATTAACCAATAAAATAAGGGACATGTGATTAATTAGCACATACTAGTATATAATTGGAGTGTGCAAGTTGATAAAGAAGTGAGTTTAATGTTATTAGTTCGATTTCTCTTACTCTTACATATATTTTATTAGTTGATCATGTGGTTTGCCGGTCATTTTTGAATTATAGCTATACTTAGATTAATGCTTATTGAGAAACAAGTAACATACGTTTGAGTATAAAGTAAGACACAAGTCGTTTATCTACATAAGTTGCTCTAATTCACTGCAATATATGGTATGATGATTGAATTAGTGAAATAACTAGTCAGTAATAAGACTGAAAAGGTCGATAAATAGAGTACTATGTTCCAGCTAATCCCAGATTCAAATGAATTCATCATCCGAAAACGCATTAAAAAATTATCATTCATCTTTAACTAATCTTTTATTTTCTCCTTCTGACTTCGATATTGGCAATTGAGGCAGTCTGATAATACTACCATCCACCACATTCGACTGCTTACATGAAAATAAAGATGTGTTCTTCTTCTTTTTCATTCCAAATTCAGACTTCTTCCTTACCGATTGATCACCTCCATTGCTTCTAGTGCACTGCTTGATTGCAATCATAAAGGGGTCATCATTCTTCTTTGGATGCTTCTTTGAGGAGCTTCGAGACGGGGGAGGTTGGAAAGCACAAGGAGGAAGAGGGATTTGAAGATGATGAAAACTCCCAGCTTTGCTAACATTTTCACCCTGAAGAAGGCGTGGAGGCGGTGGTAGCTTTGGTTCATCACCTTCAGATTGGACTAAATTATGATGATGGTCATCATCTTTTGGTTGTGTATATGAAAGCTTGGATTCCCCTGGTTTATTTTCCCATGAAAAGGGAACTCTGCCTTGTGAATGAACTTTGTTCATTTTGGTAGTTGAAAAAATGAAAGGGGTTCAAGAATTGGTCTAAATTTGTGATGGTCTTTTTATAGGGGGTTGATTTTGGTCATGTTGTCCATGCTCTCTAACCACATGTCTTGGTTACTCAGAATGTAATGAAACGTGAGCGTCTAACGAGATTGGCGAGCCATAAGTTTATAACAAAAGACTAAAACGGCTAAAGATGATAATCAAAGGAAAATGGACAAACATGGCTTAGACCAAGTCTGGTATTCACAACAATATCATGTCTCTTTACATGTATTAATGCCTCCAAAAAAGACTTTAATCCACGAAAAAAGAAAGGTTGGATTGCTTGTAAATATTGCAATCCGATCATGTAATTTAGTTAAAGTTGTTTTTAGAATAAGTATTCCGTTAGAGATAAAATGTAAATATTACTTACTGCTTCGAGACTGACAATTAATAAGAATTATAATTAGGGTAAATGACCATTTTAATATCTTGAATGATATCGAAACAAAATTTAAAGGATAGGTCTACTTGATAATGTACAGTACGTCATATTAAGTAGAAAAGTATGAAAGGGAAGTTAAGGGACAAAATGACAAACCTCAAGTAGTTGACTCGGTTTTCTATAGCAACTTCATACAATTATTAATCTCAACCAACCAATGCCAAAATCCTGTTACTACTATTCTTGAATACTTTAATAATTTATTCTTGTTTTGGGTGGCTATTATATCCTCTTGAATAAATCAAACAAACTTTAATATGTTTAAAATACATGTGTTTGTTTACGTATGCTGCTTTGCTTGGGCGGCTTAATTACTTCTTTGTTTGCTTCTGATAAAGAATTGTTTCAGTTAGATTTTTGTGGGCTATCGATGTCATCTTGATTGAATAATTGGCAACATGTTGAACCTTGAAGAATTGGGCTAATATCGGACATGATTTTTGGGACAGTTTCCCTTTGGGAGGTCAATCATGTATCTTCAAGTCAAATGTACACAATTACTAGTAAAGTGATCTGATAGAAGTGTAGAAATTAAACAGGTCATCATATTAGACTAAACACATCTCTGTAATTACTAGGAAAGTTGAGCTTATTGACCCCAACTATGCTTTTGATTAGTCTTATTTCATTCCATTCAAATAGTATTTAATTGCATATTCATTGCTTCATTAATTATTTGTGCACCATTTAGGGATGCGAGTGAACGTAAAAAGTTCAATTCACCTGGTAATATTTGGTTCGAAAAAGTTCGGTGTGTGGCTTGGTGTACATCGGCAAACATCAAATCAAACGGTAAAATTCAAAGTTCGGTTCCCCGGACCAAACGGTTTGATTTTGTTCAGCTTGCATATTAATACATGAATTTGCCCTATTTATACATTAAAGTCCAGAATTGAAAGTACTAAACCTAACCTAAATCATCAAAATCACTTCCACTTTACATCTATTCATTTCCTACTCATCCTCATTCGTTGAAGTGCCCAATTGCATCGAACCTTTGAGAACCAAACCGAATTTGTTCGCAAGTTTGCAAATAATTCGGTCCGATTCGTACATTTCAGATCGAGTCAAACGTAAGGTTCGGTACGATCGCACATTGCAAAACGAGTCAAATGTAAGGTTCGAACCATTGCAAACAGAACTCAAACATAATTACGTTTGGTATAGTTTGATCCGTTATATCCCTAACCCCATTATTAAAAAAATGAACGACCAACCAAATTCATCGCTTTCTCGACTATTGTGACACCACCTTGATCTAATGGTTGGATGTACTATCGACTTTAGGTGTGATTAGTGTTCTAACCTTTCAAAACATTCAGTTGCAAACATCAATATGTGAAATAATTTTGAAGCCCTTTAATGAGTACTCCCCTGTAATTTGTTGGTTGCTTTATTGGCCAAGTATGGTATTTCCTATCGAGCATAAATTTTGAATTACGAAATATTTTACGTGATTTAGTTTTCACGTGAATATAATTGCTTAAATAGATTTCAGATCATTTAACTTTTCCATTTATTATAAAATTGTTTTTTGACTCGCACCGATAATGAAAGGAGGTTTAAGTCCCTCCATCATACGTTAATAAGCTTTATAAAGGAGAATTCAGTTCAGTTCCCTAATTCATTACGTCATTATTGTCTCTTTATATTTATCATATATTCGTATCGAAAACGCCTAGCTCATAAACTTTTTGTGATAATATATGTTAGAGCTTACAATTGTTTTGTAGTTCTATTATTATTAAAAGAAAACAATAATATCATACAAGATGTCATATACAAATTCAAACCTTATCGCCAAAGCCCCGAATATGAGTCTCCCTTTATACACACTCCAATAATAAAAGAAAAGAAATAGAATGATTATTTTGCCCTTATTTGAAACTGCTACACTACTAAATCTACACATAGGGGGCTTAAGAGCACTCACATCAGTCTCCTTAAAATTTCCTTTAAAATACACTTTTAACCACCATTTTTCTATTTTTGGGATTCATTTTTCACATGTAAACTTTAGCAGCTTTCCTGTTATTCACTCACATTGAAAAAATAGAAATAAAAATTTGGTAACCGCAATATACACACTGTGAAAATTTACACAATTTGAGAGTGTGTGTAAATTATTTTAGGGACTCAACCATTTATAGGTGAACTGATAAAGTAAGTTTTTTCAAATTTTTAATTTTTTCAGCCCCTATAATAACTTTTAGGTGGACTGATGTGAGTGCTCTAAGGGCTAAAATTGTAGTACTTCGACTTCTAAAAACATTAGAGCATTTGGGTGTGTATATAGAAACTAACCAATGAATCATGTTACATTATTAGATTGTTGCATATGAAACGTACTACTCTTAGAAGTGATGCACATTGATTAGACACGTCCAACAAAGTACCATGTTATTTCCACACTAAAATCAACTAATCGAGTTTTGTATGAATTGAGAATTAAGTATGCTGATGTTGGTTTATTTGGACAATAAAAACAAGCACTCCAGTTACCAGTTACCAGTTACCACACCTCCATATTCCTAATTTCTAGACCAGAATTAAAGTACAAAAAAGAACAACCTCGTTTTTTCACCTTTTCCATTTATTACACACCAAATATTAACCTTTTTCCCTAAATCAAATCTAGGGTTTTCAATTTGGGGAAACCACCAAAAATTCACCAATTAGGATTTCTTCAATTGGGTTTGCAATTGAGTGGCTCTTGAAGATGGAGGAGGCAGAACAAAAGCTATTCGTTGGGGGGATTTCGTGGGAGACAACGGAAGGTGTTTTGAGGGAACATTTCAACAAATTTGGTAACGTAGTGAATTGTGTGATTGCTAAGGATCGAGTAACTGGGAAGCCTAGAGGATTCGCTTTTGTCTCCTTTGAGGAGGCTAATGCTGCTGATGAGGCGCTGCAAGAGACCCATGAGATCAATGGAAGAACGGTATAAATTTGTATTCTTGACTTTACTTATTGTGCTAGTTTTTATGTGTAGTTTGAATTCATTTATGGTTTTAATTTTTTATGCGAAAAGGATCCTTTACCTACTTTGGGTGACTTCTGGTTTAGAATATTGTAGAACATGTATTGGGGAGGTCATGAGTAGTTATAATTAACTACCAATGCACAATGCACAAATTTCGAAGCAAGCAGGTATAAAATTAGGTAGATGATCCTCTTCGGTTTTAATGGGTAGTTTTAAGAAGCCGATGTTCTTGAATATCAGATAGTTTGTATGGCTAATTACAAGAAGTGGGTGTATCCTGAATTTTATAATGAAATTTTAGTCATGTGTTAGTCTCTCCATCTCTAGAACAATGCTCAGTTTTGAATTTTGATGGTTGACTTACATATTCCAGCTGTTATTTTATGCTGAAGATTCTTAAGACTGATTTATTTTGTATCTATGAGAATTGTTTGAAAAAAATCAAAATTTTAGAATTATATTGGTTGAGGGGTGTTTCCTGGAATATTGCACCATATTCTCCTTCACAAGCCTTACTACAGAATCCAGACATTCAACGGTTTTATAAGTTATTGGTGATGTCCGTAACTGCTTTTCTTGGATGTGCTAACTTCATTAAATTTCTCGAATGCTATTAGTCGATATGATAAAAATAGGCAATCCAATGTTGTTAGAGGCAGTTTCATGTGATTTGATTTACAGGTAGACGTTAAGAAAGCAATACCCAGAAGTGAGCAGCATAGTCAACAACATCATGGAAGGGGATTCAATAGTTATAGAAGTAGTGGTTGGAGTAGTGAGGTTATTAGGACTAAAAAGATTTTTGTGGGTGGCTTGGCTGCCAACTTAACCGAGGAAGATTTCAAGGGTTACTTCGAAAAATTTGGTAGGATTATGGATGTAGTAGTAATGCATGACAATATGACTCATAGGCCAAGGGGGTTCGGGTTTGTAACTTTCGATTCTGAAGATTCTGTTGAGGAGGTTATGCAGCAACAATTTCATGAGTTAAGTGGCAAACTTGTGGAGGTAAAAAGAGCTATCCCGAAAGAGCTGAAAGCTGCTAATAACATCTATAGCCCACAATCAAGTGGAGCAACTAACTATCCCTCTTATCAGAATGGGCATTACCCTTACTATAGATATGGCCTTCCCCTAGGTTATGGACCTATTCCCGCGTACGGAGGTGTTTCAGGGTACCCATTTGTTGGTGGCTTTTTTAATGGTTATCCTTCTGGAGCTTATAGTGGGTTTGGTTATGGAATGGCCCCAGTTGCACCTAGAGCTCTTTGGAATAATCCTGCAATGATTGGTATTCAAGGAAGTCCTTCACCATATTTTGCTGCTTCTACCGTGTATCCTGCTCATGTGAATGGTTTAGTTGGATCAATTGGTAGTCCTGCAAATGAATTAAGTAGTATGGTTGCTGAAGGGTCAAATGGTAGCGAGGGAGCACGAGTAGAAGATTCTACACTTTCTTCGTTGGCATGAGGAACTAATGTCCGATAGGTGGTTTTCAAATGGAAGCTGTTCTGCTGCTACTAGTGAGCAAGCAAGGAAGGAAACATATGTAAACATGACTGTTTTAACTCTAATCCTGCTGTTAGTTCTAGCTGACTTCAGTGCCATGCGATTGTGGATAGTGGCAGCTTAGTAATTTACTTCAGTGCAATGTGATTGTGGATAGTGACGGGTTAGTAATTTACTTCACTGATTGTGTTCCTGCTTTCTCGATTCATTGGTCAAATGTAATTTCCTTAGATCCTTTGTCAATGATTGGAAGATGTTTATCGCTCTGTGTTCTTTCCATTAGAATAACTCATTGTTCCAGAATGCTAACAGCTGTAATATAATTTTTCAGAATCAAACTCATATGTGTCAATGATCGGCGTCTGCTTGCATATGCTTTCTTATGTTACCTTCAGTTACTATAGCTAATTCTTCAAATCTCTTATGTTGATCAGATGGCTAATGACTTTAGACACTTCAGCATAGGTCTTTCATAAGTTGGTGAGGAAGTGATACAAATATTATGTTTCTTTCATTTTAGACTCAACTTCAAAGTTGGGGTATATGGAACTATCAAGATTTAATTACAAACTGCATCAAATGTATGTGTATTACCAGAAGCAGTGGTGCATCAATGGTGTTGTGTGATATTCCGTGGTCTCAACTCTCAGTTGAGTTACTATTATTAGAGAAGTTTTCGTTCATGTTTGACTATCTCTCCCACCAGATAACTAAATCCATTCTTGAGTGGATGGACCTATGGATACAATAATTTTCATTTCTATCTATGGTGAAATTTGTTCTTGGCTTCATCCTCAGATGTGTCCTGCCTTTAATAATCAGCTAGCAAGTGCAGGACGAAACTGCACTAATGATCTATGTTTAACTATCTTCCTCACCAGAGAACTAAATGTATTCTTGAGTCGATGTAGAAGGATGATATATGCATATTGTGTGATTATCATTCTACATCTTCCGTGTACCACACATGCTCGCAGGCTCGAAGGGTTCCTCTCAATAAAGAAGATAGAGTAGCAATGACAAAATCTACTTACACCAAGATGGAGTGGTGTTACACCGACCCGTTTAGTCTCCTAACAGGAAACTGAGAGATTGAAGAAAAGAATGTATTTTCTTGTGCATGAAGGAGGTCCATTGCAAGTCCATTTTATGTGGAGAGGTTACCACACTGAAAAAGTTCCTTCAAGGGAGCTTATTGGGTACACCGTTGCCTTTTTGTACCTGACTTTAGACCACATTGATTTAATTATCTTATAAATGATCCGGTCAGGGCGTAGAGCCGTATATACACCTAGTAGGTTGGAAATTAACTCTTACATTTTAGTGCGTGCTGCGTTCGAACTATGTTAATAGCACCTTGGACTATCAATGGATCCCGTCATCCCATACTTGGTATGAGATCGACCCGAAAACGTTCGATTACCCGCTCCATTGATCATCACATATTAGGTTAAGTATATTGTTTGAAACTTGCAACAGCTGAAAATTATCTGAATTGATAAATTTCGTACTTTTATTACATACTAAAGTCCAACTTTCTTGCACATATTTTACTCCTTCTATGTATAAATTGATCATGAAATACCGCTCAATACTTGACAAAAAAGCTCCACTCATCAACACGATTTGCATTTCGATTTTTACATTCCAACCATTAAGAGTAACACTGAACACTGAACTTTTGATGTTACTTACACATTATTGTTTATAATACATAATTGTATGCAATTTTCGATAAAGTAAAATGAAGCGTAAAAATGATGTATTGGAGTGTAGTTATTCACGAGTAGAGTGTAAAAATTAAACTAGTAGACCAATTCACCGGATTGGATTCCCTTGTTCGATGGAGTTATCATATATCCGCTTCAGCCTAGAACAATTGACCTCAAACAGTTGGACAGAGTCACTCTAGTTTTCTTCACGACAAGTCGACAACAGCCTTGTCCAGTGAAGAAAACAAAGTAGCTACCATTGCCAAATCAAGAAACACAAAAAAACAAAAAAGAAGAAGAAGAAGATGAATCTGATAGCTCCAACTCCATCACAAGGTGGAGCAATATCCTCAACTCATCATTCTTCTCTCAAGTTCTCCCACCCAATACCCCCCCTCTTCACCAAACGTATAAGACCTAGAAGCATCAAATTCACCAAACCCATCTTCAGTATATGCAATTCAATTGAACCCATCACCAGAGCTGCACCAGGAAACAACCCAGTTGCCTCACTGGGAGCTCAAGAATTTCCCCTTGATGGGGTTGTTCAGTTTCAGAAACCTGTTTGTTTTCATGCTTATTCGTTTATAGCCAATTGGGGGTACTGCTTTATTATTAATTTTTATTTTTATTGGAATTAGAAGCAGATTAAATCTTTAATCCGTTTATTTGACAACATGTTTGTTTTGATGTTTATTCATTTATTACCAAATGCGTGAACTGGTTTATTTGTCGTGCATTGATACTTTTTATTCGATTTCTGTATATTAATAATAGAGTTTCGATCAAAGTTTTCCATGGATATGAAGGGCTAACTCAACCCTCCTCCTTTGCTTATGAGTTATGTCCCGCATGTTACACACAGTATTTGGCAGAGGATTCCCCTCCTTTGTCCGGGCTTGGGTCTGGAAAAAGATTTAGTTTATTAAGAATTCCTGTTTGTTTTTCTGTTTATTAGGATAAAGATATAATTTTTATTCGATTTCTTGAGAAACATGTTTGTTCTTCTGTTTATTCGTTTATTACCAAACTAGGGTACTCAGTTTATATGTTATACATTGATATTAGGTTGGTTTAGGAGGAAAAGTTGAATTTTACTGTATTTGATACTTTATTCTAGAAGATTTACTCCCTTCACCCCAAGAAGATTGTCCAGTTTAGAACTTTGATGTAATTTGATGAAAATTTACAATGCTACTAGTTTAATATAGTTTACTGTCAACATAATGGTTCTGTTTCCAATCTCAATTGATGACGCAAAGTTTGTCAATATAAAATCAGAACAATCTTTTTGGTATGGGGGGAAATTTTCATCTTGAAGCTGTCATCCAGGTTGAGAAACCCGTCTCTTCTTTTGTTTATTCGTTTACCAAGTCGGGGTGCTGGTCATTTAATGTGCATTGATATTTTTTTATTAGTTTTGGAAAAAGATGCATTTTGTTAATTAAATTTCTTATTTTTTGTGTTGTTGTGAAGGCGTGTGGCTTTGTTAGCTGGTGGGGATGTATTAGCCTTGCTGATGTTCGCTTCAATTGGAACATTTAGTCATGGATTTTCAGTGTTAGATTTAGAAACATTGAAAACAGCAGACCCTTTAATTGCTGGTATGGTTATTCTGTAGTAAAAACCAAATATTTTAGTCATAATCCTTTTGATGATTATTTTACATTAGTTCCCGATTATAAAAAATGTGTTTTTTTTTACGATTAATTTTCTTTTTTGACCATTTTGTGGTTTGTATGTATAGCCTGAGTAGCAATCATGATATTGAACTGGTATTTTTTTGGATTATCAGGTTGGTTCATGGCTGCATATTTTCTGGGAGGATATTCGGAGGATGGTCAAGGTATGAATGGCTTCTCCAAAGCTGTTGCAACAGCTGTGAAATCCTGGTCATTGGGAATCCCGGTATGTATGTAATAGTTTCTCTTCGTTTTCGGACTAAGGCTAAAGATTGTATGTCATTGTATATGCTAGTAGTTTGTTAATCTTTGTTACTCTTAGTGTTTCTTTCAGTTGTTAGAGGTATTCAAATGACCAAATCCCCGTAGTGAAGCTCAAAAACTGGCTAGAATGGATTAACCAATTCATACTCCGAGCTGATGCTTCGTAATCTTTCATCAAATAAGCAAATGTATGCAGGAACCAAAAACATCAATTTAGCCATTTTGCAGTATTTTAAACATTATGGCCTATAAGCCTGCAGTATTGGTATTTTTCCAATATAAATTGTGGTTTCATTGATTATTTGCCAAAAAAGACAAATAGCCCTAAGAAAAAGGGATGGAGGTATTCACAGAAACTACTGCTATATTCACAATTCTTAGTCATAGTCTTAGGTTTCATTACATATATAAAGCATCTAACTTTTAAATGGAGGATATGTTCTTGTAATGAATGATAATTCTATTTTATTTCTACCCTGGCTGTTCCTTATTCTCACCGTCAAGGAGTGTGCAAGTGTATATGCCTCCCCTAATATTAGTTACGTGTTATACAGAATCTGAAGAGGACTCCAGGAGTGTTTTTTTTATCAACTGGAGGGACTATAATTTAGTTAAGTTTCGGTTATAGTTGGCTACATAGCAAGATGTCTGTCAGTAGCTGACACCGGACCATATACAGGCCTCCCCGATAACCCATTTATTCAAACTGATGTGGTAATATCAACTAGTTCATGGTTTGAGTAAGATCTTTGGCTCAACCAACTGCTCTCTTGTCCAAATTTGTGCTTAATGGTAAATTTAGCAGGGAAAGCGACTATTCCATCTCCTATGTTTTCAGATGCTTAAAAGCCAAAATTGGAAGCTTGGTTTATGAACATGCACCAATGGAAAGTAGCAACTTCCATGTCCAAGCAATACAACCAAACACGGATAAACCCGCTAAACTATAAGATAAGTAAGCTTCTCCAAACCATACAAATGAGCGTCCAGCCCAAGCGAAGGGTTTAGTTAAGATATGCCAGATTCCACAAGGTATACAGATGAAACCTAACCTTACATGACCTCCGATTATATCTTCTAAATCGTCCAAACTAACAATCCACGCCCCTTTAGTCTGTTGGTCAACCAACCTAGCCCTCTTAGGACACAGTTGTGTTAGTTTAATTATCTTGTATCTGTTCTATCTAGACAAAGTTGTTTAGGGTTATCCAACATGTGAGTATTTATATATATATAGACCACCTTCATGGCTCCGTCACATAATGTAATCGACCAAACTTGAGCAATCTGTTCTAGAACACAACCTGCAATTGCAGCACATATTCTCTGTTATATTATTATCATACCTATATCTGCTATCAATGTCCAAACTTCTCATCTTTGTTTCAGAAAACTGGCATTATATTCATTCCTTACAGGTAGAAATATGTAAGGACTGGTTGTACCCTAAATTGTATAAGTGCTACATTGAGCCTTTACCTTGATTATGTCTCCCATTTTTGTTGATTCAACCCACCATGTATGGGCTAATATTGATAAGTTTAGATGTCTTACAGCTATCGTTTCCCTTGTTTCAAAAAAGAATTATCCTCTTTCTGTGGGGAAAAAATGCAACTGTCCTATTCAGCTCATGTCTAATTATGTCATTGAATTGTGGGGCAGCTTCTTTCATACAATTTCGTGTTTTCAAATGTAATACTGTGGGAGTTAGCCGATATAAGTCTCGGTTTATAGGTCATATAGAGTTTTTTCTTTATCTGTGTACTTACTCATCTAATGCAATCTCTGATAATGAAGAAGATTATTAACAAAATCATTTGAAGGATTGTTGGACAATGATGATTATGAATGCTATCCAATGCTGATCAGTATGACTACCTTGGGTAGGGGTTAAACAGTTACCGCAAGAATTATCTTAAACTACAGTACATGACGCAAACGGTTCATGAAACTGTTCCTCAGCAGTCTTAATGATCACCACTTATGTTTGCAAGATTAATTAGGATGCATTATGCTTTATGACATTGTCTATTATTTCTTGTGTTGCTTTAGTTGTATTTCCCATATTTTTCTCTTCTACCTGTTCACTATTATAATTTTTTACCCTTACAAAGAGTAGTTTTCCATCTTGCTTAAGTTTCATATAGTAGTGATTTCTTGATTTGCAGTTGGGTTTAATTATGAGAACAGCAGCAGTTGGTCACATACTGCCAACTAATTTTATGTTACTTACTATGGGAAGCACTGGTCTGTTAGTAGTTGGATGGAGATCGCTATTGTTCAGAATTATTGATAAACGATGAGAATAACAAGGATGGTGTGTATAAGCGAGGCAGCCCTTTTGAACTATTTGAGGTATAGTAGTTAGCTACATTTTTTTAATTGTTTTTGCCTCTTTTCCCACATTATTTAGGGTCATAACATGAACCGGAGTTTTCTCTGAACAATTATTATATATTGTGTACTATCTCAATTGAAGTTCACTGTGGACCATGCTTTATACATACATTTTTCAAATTTAGGACATCTTAATAATTAATGTGAGACTTATCTCTTCTGTTTAGGTTGATAGGATTACATAAAGATACTTCTGTGTACAACAGTTGCTCACGTTGTTGGTGAGATGGTGATGTTGATAGCTACTTGCTTTGAGGCTACCTTTTCACTTCATTCATACATTAATCTGTATGCAAGTCTGCAGCCGAGCAACTGTTCGGTCTGAAGAGATTGCTAAAGAGCTTTGTTTATCTCAACTATGTTAGAGTTCCTAAAATTTTGTAGTTTTGGCGTTCACATATGGTCATGTTCTCCCTTGCACCTGCAAATAAACATGCTTGAAGTGGTGAAATCACTTCTTTTATAAACGTAAGGCTACATTGTTTAGAATAGTTCCCAAGTGATATGACCTTTTCTTAGGCCTAACATGCAGAGGGAACTTGGTACGACCTCCTTTTATCGACATCAAAATGGAACTAGTGGAAATTTGTATGAATACTGAACAATGTGTAAGATGAAAAACTGCATCAAATCCCTTTGGGCCTGGCTAAGAATTCCGTTAGCTATACAGGTTACAACCAAATTTAATTTTAGTGGTTGAAGGAGTGTCGATGATACATCATATTGGGTCTTGTTACAAACTCATTTTTCATGCTTATGCTGACCAATCAACTTTCATTTGTAATTATATTCCAATATCATACATCGTTCGGTATTGTACTATGTCATGGCTGATGTTTCGTATCTATTTTTCTAGTTTTACTGTTTTTTTTAATAAAATTTGGTCAAAATATTTTAATGATATCGATGAAGTATTAGATATTCTTTGCACTACTAAGGGCCGGTTGCGTACAATTTGAATCCAATTTTTCTTACCATACTGAAGCAAACGTTACTAAAGGATGTACAACATAAATCTGCAGCAGGAAGAAACAAAGAGCAGTAAGTATAGAAAGCTGAGAGTGATGATGGGAGAAGGAGAGTGGGTAGGGGCTGAGACATGTTTGCTTTTGGTACATGACAGATATAGTAAAAGTTGCACCATAGTCTCTTCTCCATTTATAGTGAAAATGAAAGGAGAGAGTTTAAGGCAATCCAATAGACTATAGTTTTTTCAGATGAGAGCAAATTATCATTAAAGTCATATGTTGGATGTTGGATTTCAGCTTTGAATGCAAAGAAAGGATGCCTTGTGGTACAGTCTCCCCACCCACCTTCTTCAATCCCATTCTTTTTATTATCAAATTTACCCTCATATTTATTGTAATCTTTTCTAGGCCACGCATATTCTCTTGCATTTTTAGAAGAAGCTATAATACGGAGTAGTAAATGATGACTTGTCTTTTCCTATTGAAAAATTGTGAGTCATTGATGAGGTACTTATCCCACACTTGATAATAGAAAAAACTTCTGACTTGGAGCATAAGATTAATGAGGAGATCCTTATATATACCGTGTTAGTTGTATAAGTTTTCGAGGTGAATTAATAGGTACATGAATCCTTATATATACCGTGTTAGTTGTATAAGTTTTGGAGGTGAATTAATACGTACATGATACATACATTGTCGGTTTACATTTAAACGTTCACATAAGCGAAAAGATAGAAAGCAGTCCGTAAGTTGTTGTAATAAGTAAACCTAGTTGGAGCCTGGGGGGATGGTAAATGATGATAGTGTAAGAGTAGTTGTTACCTTGGGTCACAGGTTTTACTCAAGCAGCAAAGAGGTTAGACTTGCGAGAATGTATTTTTTATTGAAGAAAGGACAGATACTATTGTGATTGTGACCAGTACAGTTGCAATAGCTTAGACCGAGTCTGTGACATTTTTTGGATGCATATTGTAAGTATGAGGGGCCAATCAAGGGGCCGAGCGAGGGGTAATATACACTACTATTAATATATATGGTACCCGTATATGCTGATAATTGTATTCGCATACAATGTCCTTTTTCTCACACATCGTTATTCTTCTTTTATTATATTATAGGGTGATCATTTCATGTATGAGAGCTCCGAAAATGAGCGAATGCATGAGAACAGACAAGTTAATGAATGAGACTCGTACTAGGGAAGAAAATTAAATGCTGTAATATCTCCCATACAGAATTGGTGGATTGACTCATTATTACCAAGTACCATATGATCAAATCGATCATTTTCATATTTACGTGCAAAATATCTATTTAGGGGAGTCATATTTTTTCCCAGCACAAACTTGTCCTAGATTTGAATTTGAACGAAATCATTTACATTTGAAAATTTGTCCCCTTGTATGTTCATGCAACACCACTCACTGAAAAGGAATAAAATCCATTATAACTTTGTAAAGTTATTTCTTATTCCACCCAAATTAGGTTATTGATTGCACTTTGCAGGGTCCATTAACATTTCCAATAACAAAATTAAAATATAATTAGCACAATATTTGGACATTTTATAGATAATTTATATCATATCTCCTTGTAAACATTTTAGTGTACGTCTTATCCCTGTAAACTTAAAGGGAGGTATTACCCTTTTGTAAACATTAAAATGTAGCACCCTATCTCTTACCATTAAAATATGCGCTCTACCGCCACATTTTCTTGATCTTATAGACTTACGTGAACGATAAGTGTTAATCAACAAGTACATCAATGACAATGAGGATTGTGTTCCCCTTATTAAACTTTCTCACGTCCATTGATGAAAAATGGAGATAGAGTTTGATTGGTACTATTAATACCATCAACCAGGATTATAAGAGACATCGAATAACCTAGTGGTTAGAGGTCTTGGGTTCGGTTCTTATCGTAAGGGGTGGTGGGTGGATTTGAAAAAAAAAATCAGGGTTATAATTTTTAGATTGATATTAGGGTTTTTGGCTGAGGACATCACCTACTTTTTACCTATGTCACTAGTTGATCACTCACTTTTCAAAGTGTCCTGGTTGATCACTCACTTTTTAAAATGTGTCTCTTTTGATCAGTTGACCACTTTTCCAGGTGGTCAACTGCCGCTCAACTCATGTGGTGTCAATAGTAATATAAGAAAGCTATTTGAAAAATAATAGTACAGGGAAATATTTGAAAAGATAATACTCCCTATGTTTCAATATGTTTGATTGTTTATAAATTTTGTTATGTTTCAAAATGTTTGATTGTTTCCATTTCCAATGAACTTTTAAGCCAATTTTTTTATTTTTTGCCCCTATAAAGTATTTTTTTTCTTTAATAAAATAACATTTTAACGCCTTTATTTGATAATATATTAGTAATCTTGTATCATTTTTTAAAAAGTACTCAAAAAATCAAACATATCAACATATCAAAATGTAGGGAGTAATAATGGAGAACGCGAGAGAAGAAAAAGCCTAACAAAAATAATCGAAGTTGCAATCACATCTATGGGCAACAGCTTTGTAGTAAAGACTACAGAGGGACCTCCCTCATCATTCCTGGAATATTTGTAGCATATGAGACCCCCCACTCCCCACTTTCTGTCTCAAAGCTGGCAGGTGTTGACTAAAGACGCTACTTATAGGTAGATAATTTAATAGTTTAGTGGTATTCGTATCTAATTTTTCATACAATAGATTATGAATTCGAATTTTATTATAGATAAATTTATCTCATATTATTCACTAACATTCTCTTAATTAGGATTTTTTTTCGACATTAATACTTATACACATGAACGTTTCCTTTTTCCATTTACCTTTAAATAAAATTTAAGATAAACTTAATTTTATTTCACAAATCTAATTTTCCTTCAAATCTTTTTTTTATTTGATAAAATAAAATCAGAAAAGGAAGTTTATATTTTAGTTAAAATAAACTCAAACGAATATTAGATAAAAGGACGAAGTAATTAATACTCCCTCCGTCCCTAAATGATTGTCACATTTGACTTTTGGTGGTCAATAAAACACGATTTAAAGTACAAATATCTCTTATTCTAAATGCAAAAAAATTATAATAAGTTGATATTTCAAAAATATATATTGAGACGAATCTAACGAGGTCCCACAAGACTATATTATTATTTTCGAATTCGTGATCAAATTTTGTTGTAATTGACCACAAAAGTCAAAATGTGACAATCTTTTAGGGACGGAGGGAGTAATTATATTCCAGTTGTTATTTAATATATACTCCTATATATCAACTATGATTTACGAATCAAATAAACATCTTCCAAAATCAATTAATGGAAGTATACATGTATCACTTGGACATTTGTGGCCGAAGCAACAACAAATCCTTGTAGCACTAATGCAGCAGGTGGAGCCAATATATTTATTATTGAAGCATATACAAGATTCTGCTTTTTTTAAAATTAAATTCTTCAAAATTAAAATGTCAATTGCCTGCTTGACAGCTTAAATTTTCTGTAAGTTGCGTTTTTATACTTAGCCAGATTTATTCCTTTGCTCTTATCACAATTACGTACTGTAATTCATAATAGCTGCATGCCATTAAAGCCTAAAAGACAAAAGCCTCAAATGAAATTTATGTCAAAAAGTAGTAGCACTAACCTTTTAACCCAATTTTCTTCCCATTAATCTTTTATGCATAAATAATTATTGTAACATTAATTCGTCAAAGGATACATGCCACCTGGCCTACATAAGATATTCTCTTCAATTATGCAATTTATGTCAGAAAATTATTAAATTTTTGAATTTTAAGTATTTGATATATATCAAATATTTAAATCAAATTTGAAATAAGAAATATAACCTTATTTAAATATTGAATAAAAATTGAACACATGCTTGGATTTAATTGACTGGAGAATATATGGTAAATAGTGCAATTCTAAAGTGGATGAAATGGCTATACGAACAAACTCTACACAACCGGTTCGAAATATAAGAAACTAAGACCATCCACAGCAGGGGTGCAACAAAAGGAGTTTTATTCAGTGCCACGTCAGCTTAAAACCCACTTACACCCCAACTTGCACCCTGTTTTCACAGCAGGAGATTTTTCAGAGTTTTATTCACTTTCTCTTCCTTCCACATCACTTTATTCTATACCCCACCATTCTTATCTTTATTATTTTACATATATTATTATTAAAATATAATTTTTATAATAATTTATTTTCATAATACAATAAATAAAATTTAATTTATTTGTAATTATTAATTAATTATAATAAAAAATTAATAATTAAATTACAATAAAAAATTAGTATTTGATTAAAACAACACACAATATTATTAATCACTTGGTAAATAAAAAACATACATAGATTATTAAAAACTTGAAAACAAACAATAAAAAACACACTAAATATTGAAGAACTTGAAAAATAATTTACTCAAGGGGTTATTCCAAACTTATTCCATATGTGCTCAACGAGATCAGCCTTCAACTGAATATGTTGTGCCTTATCACGTAGTTCGGCTCTAGTATGAATATTTGGACGGGGAGGTCGCATATTTGGATTTTGAGCTTGATTAGTGAAGTTGTAGTTTTTGAAGAAATTCGAATTTTGTGAAGGATCCATGATGAGAGTTGAAGATTGAAGAGGAAACTATTGCAAAGAAGGAATGAAGAAAGAGTGTAAAAAACTCGTTTTTTTTTTTTGCTCCAAATGACACAAACTTAGACTCTATTTATAGAGCTCGAAAAATGAAAAATAATGATATATTTTTTATATTTTTATTTGGATTAATTATTATGTAAATAAAGCATTTATTAATTGGGGGAAACAAAAAAAAAAAGTAAAACCAACCACTCCCGCGCTGCCACGCAGCCCGCGCCAGGGCTGGTACAGCGCGTGTACTACACGCGCTGTACCAGCCCTGGCGCGGGCTGCGTGGCAGCGCGGGAATGGTTCATTTCTGGCCTGTGGGCCCCACTATGGGCTCCTTTTCAGACTTGCACCCGGGATCAAATTTTAATACCCAAATTTGCTCTCCAATTTTTGCACCCCAGCTGCATCACATGCTCCTCTCTTGCACCTCACTTGCACCCCTCAATAATACCCAGCTGTGGGTGGTCTAAGAAGTAGTAGGAGTAGATAAATTGGGGTATAGACGTATAGGTATAGTGCATGCGCAACCGTGTATAACTGTATATATATGTATGTGCTTCCTCCGTCCCTTTATGTGAAGTCTATTTGATTTTTCACGATAATCAAGATACAATTTCAAATGTAAATATTAATAATTTTATAAAAATTGTATAAAATTGACATTTTAAAAATATATGTTGAAATGAATCTAACAAGATTCAATATAATTACATTAGGAGTGTTTCTTATTGATTAATGAAAGAAATTGAACAAGATCACAATTTTTAAAGTTTGATTCGAAAAGATAAAAAATACTCCCTCCATCCCTTTATCTAATACCCATTTGTTTTTGTACAAAGTTAAGGAAAATTCAAACTTCTCTCACAAATTTTGTTTTCCCTCAAACTTTTCTTACTTAACTAGGTAAACGGGATACTGAAAAGGGCAAATGACTTTTGACATCACTCACATCTGAAACAAAAGCCAGTTAGATCATTCATGTTTCAAAAACGCCGGTTAAATCAGTTTAAAAAGTCACTCATTCGGGTCACTCCATACATTTTTTGAAGGGTATTTCTGTCCAAACAAATTTGTTTCCTTCTCATAAGTCCTCAATTTAACTCTTATCAACACATTGACCTTAATCCTGATATTACTAATTTTTTGATTTTTTTTCTATTTCTTGTTCAATTTTTTCTCGATTTCTTTTTTGATTTTCTTTTTCAATTTTTTCTCGATTTCTTTCCTTTATTTCTTTTTTCGATTTTTCCTCGATTTCTTTGTTCAATATTTTTTTCTATTTTTCTCGATTTCTTTTTTCAGTTTCTCTTTCGATATTTTTTTCATTTCTTTTTCAATTTTTTATCTATTTTTTTCAACCTCTTTTTCCATTTTTTCGAATTGTTTTTTCCCGTTTTTTTAAATTTTGGTTGCTGTTTTGACTAAAAGTTTCGATTTGGTAAAAAAAAGTCAGTTTTAAAAAAAACTATCAAAACCGAACACCTTTGCCAAAAAACTATCAAAATTGAAATCTTTTGACAAAATAAAACCGAATCATTTAGCCAAAAAAAACTATCAAACAATTTGCTCACTAATCGAATTTTTTCTTTTAGGGAAATCGAAAAAAATCAAAAAAGGAAATAAAAAAATAAATTAAGAAATAAGAAAACCAAAAAGGAAATCGGAAAAAATAAAAAGGAAAAAATCGAAAAAAAAATCAAAAAAAAAAATCGAGAAAAAAACTGAAAAAGAAATCAAAAAAATCAAAAAAGAAATCGAGAAAAAAAACTGAAAAAAAATAGAAAAAGAATATCGAAAGTTAAAACTGAAAAAAAGTAAGTTTAAGAAAATAAATAGGAGAAATAGATGGGGTCTATGTGTTAATAAACATGGAGTAAATATGTGTTTCATATGTTGTTAACAGGTGAGGGGGAGTGTTGATCTAACTTGTTTTTTCTCAAAACGTGAGTGATGTCAACAACCATTTATCCTACTTAAAATTAGATTTTTATTTTTAAAATATAATTTTTAGATAATAGGATGGAGGGAATAGTCGAGAAAGGAATGTTTAAAAAAAATACATGTAGTAGAGGCCTAGAGCTACATCTGAAGTGAGTGGATAGGTAGATGTTCTGCACGTCAAATCTATTTAAGCTCCCCAGTCCCAGACTGCTCAATTTTAAAGCAAACTTGTTTTGGTGTTTATTTACGGACTTTTTCTGACCTCCCCCCCGCCCTCCCCCCCTACCCATTGGTTGTTCTATTGTCCACTAGATTGAGCTGATTACTGTCAGCAAATTTGTCTACCTCACATCTTACCTCATCGTAGCAAGTCAAAGTGTAAATTAATTTTCTTGTGATTATTAGTAGTAATAGATGTCTTCATTTAATCAATAATCGATTATACTATCCCCCAATATTCTGTTCTGCAAAATTTAAATGTCAATTGATTTTCCATTTGCCATTGGTTCATTAAATATTTATGTTTTTCATTTTTATTGCTTTTGTCTGATAGTTTCTTATAGTTAAATTGACAAAATAAATTTCATTAAATTATGTTATTTTATCTCTTTTACAAATTTTCACCAATCAAGTCCCAACTAATAAATACATACACTAATCTCGGTGCTACCGAGCAAATACTTAATGACTCAATTATCCGATTTATCATTCGAACCGGTCATAAGCCACCACTCTAAATCGAATTCAGTTGGATTTATGAATTGAACATGTTCGTCTTGAAATCAGTTCACTTCGTCTCATTATCATCAATAGTAAACATATTAATTAACGTGGAATTAAACGGTACTTACATTTATATCTGAAGTAAAATATATGTTGTAATTAATCTGATGTAAATGTACTAATACTTCATTTCAACATCTGAGTAATGTTTAATTTTTTTTTATCAAGTTAATGAACATTCAAATTTGTAACGTTATGTTAATTTTTCTCTCCTTTACAATATCTCACAAGTACAATCTAATTATGACATTTCTGAAATAAAAACAATATCCCTAATATTTTTTGATGAAGGATCAACTTCCATATAAAGATGGGCCAGTTTTCATTGTAGCAACAAGTAAGGCATAACAATTGATCTTTAGCTTCCTGTGATTTATTATGATATGGTTTTAAAACATTACTTATAAAGGATCTTGTTTAGAGGTGAGTTTAACAAAAAAAAAGGCACAACACAACAATGCATGTACACAGATCCCCATGGATGCTACCCAACATTTGTTGCTGAAATTCATTCTCTTTGTTTAGTTTAAAGCCATCCATCTTCTTCTCCTCTTTATTTACAAGATAAAAGAAAGATTTCTTGATTCTTCTTCTCCTCTTTGTTTTCTATAAACCGGAAATTTAAGTGTTCATTTAGAAATGATTACTTAGTTTCCCCTCAATCATTGAGCTGTCTTCAACAACAGATAACTACTGTTACAAATTTTTCTCTGTATTAGTCAACCAAGAAAACTTGAAAATTATGACATCTTTCAATGATGGTAGTTGTAATAACAATGAAAACAATAATTGTGATATTGTTAATGCTAACTGGTTGGGTTTCTCTCTTTCACCAAACATGAAAATAGAGGGTCGCTCACAACCTCAAGAACATCAAAATAAGCATCATCATGGTCAGTCTTCTACTGCTATTCCAACAAACTATTACTTCTCTTCACCGTTGAGTTATGGAATGGAGGAAAGGGGTGAATTTCACTCTGGTTTACCTGTAATGCCCCTCAAATCAGATGGCTCACTCTGTATTATGGAATCTCTTTCAAGACCCCAAAATAATGGTTAGTTTTGTTCCCTTTTTGGACTTTGGTCTTCACTTAATCATGCATGTTTCTTGCATTTTCATGTCCCTTTTGTTATAGTGTTGAAAATGTTTGTCCTTTTTTTGAAATTTGTATGAACCTAATATCGGATTCCACAATGATGGCAGGACATGATTATGATATCCATGGAGAAGGAACAATGGGTCTGAGTTTGGACAGCTTGTACTATAACCATAATGTTGGATCAGAAGACAACAGACATCTGTCTTTCAGGCAGGCAGGAGGCAGTGGAGAAAACCACCATCACTACTACTCTGCCTTCCAGTGCCATCAAGAAACTCCACAACTTTTAGAATGTAGTACTCAAATTCCTTATATGAAAAACTGGGCTGATGGTAGCTACCCATCAGAGCAACATCCAATTAACCAACTGAATCATGATGGAGGAGGAGGCGGAGGCGGACGTGGTGGTGAGTTGCAGTCTCTTACATTGTCAATGAGTCCAGGCTCTCAGTCTTCGAGCTGTAATACAGCTCCTAGACAGATTCCTTCGCCTGGAATAGAAGACATTGCTGTAGAAACCAAAAAAAGAACTTCCGCAAAACTTGCTACCAAACAAACTGTGCATAGAAAATCCATCCACACATTTGGCCAGAGAACTTCTCAGTATAGAGGTGTAACAAGGTCAGTAATTTCATAAAAATAGTATTGTTTGGTCTGTTTTGTTCCAATTTTTTTTCTTGATTTTGGAAATGATAGTTGAATTTTGTTGTTAATGCAGACATAGATGGACGGGTAGATATGAGGCGCACTTATGGGACAACAGTTGCAAGAAGGAGGGGCAGACGAGAAAAGGGAGGCAAGGTAACTAAGTAGTATGTTTTGGAATTTTCATTTGTTGTGACTACAACACTCATAAAATTTGTTCACTAATGTGATTTCATTTTCATGTTGGTTCTGCTTTTGCTATTTTCCAATCAATTATCATGGTTCCAGTTTATCTTGGTAAGTGGTACTTTTAATTATGTTATGTTTCAATTAACGATTCTTCAAATGGTGTTGTGTATTTTGTTTTTAAATGTTTGAATTTTGTTTTAGGGGGGTATGATATGGAAGAGAAAGCTGCAAGAGCTTATGATCTTGCTGCTCTGAAATATTGGGGACCTACAACACATATAAACTTTGCGGTATGTGATACTCCATAATACTCCGTATTTATTACCAATACGATAATTATATCCTTTTTTCCTGGCTATCATGTAAAAAATCCGTAACATTTTGTAGTTGGAGAACTATAGCAAAGAGGTTGAAGATATGAAGAACATGACTAGGCAGGAATTTGTTGCACATTTGAGAAGGTGAATAACGAATATTCTTTTTCAAAGAGATCTAGAATAGGTTTATGGGATTCATTATGTAGGAAGCCTATGAAAATTGAATATAAATTGTCACATTTCACATTCGAATTTCAGGAAAAGTAGTGGGTTCTCAAGAGGCGCTTCCATGTACAGAGGAGTCACAAGGTGTTTATTAGCCTGCTTCTATATTTATTTTTTAAAGTGTATGCACGTAAACTTGTTACTATCAATTGCTAACTTGCTAGATTGAATTATAATTTATGAAATTATATTTAAGTCGGGTTTGTTAAAAAAACTTACAATTATCTTTTTAGGCATCATCAACATGGAAGATGGCAAGCTAGAATTGGGCGTGTTGCTGGAAATAAGGACCTATATCTTGGCACTTTCAGTAAGCCCTTTATAATCTCTATGTTACAATTTATTATAGGAGATTATATTTGTATACCATATGTAAATGTGGACTGTAATTTAGGCACACAAGAGGAAGCTGCTGAAGCTTATGACATAGCTGCAATCAAGTTCCGTGGCTCTGGTGCGGTAACCAACTTTGATATGTCAAGGTACGACATTGGGAAGATCATGGCTAGCACAAATCTGCCTCGTGGAGATCATGCAAGGCGAAACAAGGAGAGGGAAGTGGTTCTTCCAGCAATTGAGTACAATGGTGATTGTGATGGAGTTGCAAATGATGAGAGACTAGTTCAAGAGAGTGTTACAGATGTTGCGAGTTGGAAGATGGCGATTTACCATCAATCCTCCCAGCATGTGACCCTTGAGAATAATTATCGTAGTGAGTTGTTTCCAGTGGCTTTGCAAGATTTGGTTGTTGGAAGTGATCATCATCAGCCTGGTGTGGACACTAATAAGTTCTCTAATCCATCTTCAATTGTGACAAGTCTGAGTAGTTCCAGGGAAGCTAGCCCTGAAAAGAACGGTGCAGCCGTGTTTGCAAAACATGGCATGGAGGCGCCCAACAATGCTAATTCTTGGAGTAATGTTCCGCATGATCAGCAGAGTAAGGCGTTCCCTATCAGCGTGGCAGCTCACTTGCCGGTTTTTGCAGCCTGGACTGATGCATGAAGAAGTTTCCCTATCCCTTTTTATGGTTCTTGCAGGTCTTGGAAAATAAAAATTATAAACAAAGAGGCTGAGGATAGACTTAGGGGTTTTAGAAAGTTTAATTATTAGGGTAGTAGTGGACTATATTATGGAAATGCAAGATTATGGGGGCCTCTAATTTCTCTCTGTTACTACTTTTTTGTCCTAAATTGCTCTTTGCATATCAGCATATTTTAATTTTCGTATGTTTACATAATGCAAAAGCTTTAATGATTTGCCTTAATCAAGTATATATAGGGAGTATTATGTGATTACACTCTCTAATATATGGTCCTCTCATCGATTTGAATTATGCCATCATTGCTAGATAGGCTCTCATCATAAGCTTTTCATTCCTTTGTGAGCTTTTTCCAAAGGCAAAAACATTCTCTCATGTTTGTTCAAAAAGGATTCGAAAGCAAAGATTCTTGTAAGACTCCATCACTTGTATAATTAAGGTTCATGGGTCATGATGAGTTACTACTTCTACTCTGCCTACCTAAAATTGCTTTTGCTTTACCATACTCGATAGCATAATTGTTTCTCATATGCTCCTAAAAAGCAATCCCATGTCATGACCCTGCCCAATCCATGTATCACGTAGGTCCTCGACCCCTAAATTAAAGCGTCAAACTCCTCCCCTTATCGTAGCTATTATATATATGCACATAGTTACGAAATGGAGTGTATCGGTAAGTAATTTATAGTGAAGGTTATATATGACATTTTAGCATTAATAACAAGAATAAGAAGAAGTAAGATATGGCAGGGTAGTAGGTTGGTATGAAGGAGACTTGTCTATAATGATTAATGTGGTCTCGTGTTGAATGAAAGAATTAGACAATTGAAGATGTTGAGATGTTCCCTGTTGTGAGTAGTCCGTACTTGTTGAGTTGTCTCCTAACATGAAACTGTAGTAGCTTGTGATGGTCCCTCCCCTCCTTTGTCCTAACAATATTCCGCCTAGTAATTACCTACATATTTCAAGCTGTAAATATTGGATACTCTCCAGGTGACATCACTATCAAATTAAATCAACTATATTTTCACTTAAATGTCAAATATTTGTCCCGATGAGTATGATCTTATCCGTTGAGTAATTGCTCAAATGATTCTCCAAAAAATCTGCAAGAAAAAAGAGAGATCAAAAGACATGTCAACGTCCCAAAATCTAAGTCCGAATCTCTCTCTTCTTCATCTTCTTTTGTCTCTCAACAGAATTTAGTCGTAGATGCTGTTGTCCATTTGCCCCATGGTGCATGCGCTAGATTTTCTCATATCTTTATTACCATGCATTGAATCTATAAAATACTTGTCGTTTCATTCAATAAAATCATTGCTTCAATTATTATGAGTTTATGACAAATTGTCTATTGATTTCATGCATTTTTAATAATTTCAATTTATATCGATTGATCTTTTAAAAAAAAATCGTAAGGATAATAGCCATGAAATGGTGCTAAATAGGTAATGGTACTTATTATTATAGTTGGTTTTGTTGTTGTGGTTGATGAACACTATATTCTAATGTAAAATTAGATCTAATCAAGACATGGACTTCTTCAAATTAAAGTTAATCTTTTTACCTTAGTTTTTTTTTTTTTGTAAATTAGCGATGAGGTGAGTTTCGAACACAGCTACTTCTGGTCACTAGCAAGAGTTTTTTCCACTAGATTATTCGAGTATTTGTGCCACATGTTAAGACATAAAATTTTATAATAAAATATTACAAATATTGTTTTTAGTTTTGTGTCCCTTGATCATTTTCTTTATAAAAATTATTAGATCACGTATCCATTGATTTGCAACTAGTCCGATGAAAGAATTTATGATACACAAAATATTACAATTTATTACTCCCTTCATTTCATTATGTATGACTTTTTTTTTTGTATTTTTGCGTGTTCAATTTTGACCATCAATTACTTATTATCCTTTAATTCAAAAAATATACACTAATATTGATAATTTTAGTTGAAGAGTATTTGAATAAAAGTAACTTTTTATAATTTTATATAATAATTAAACAGTTATTACTAATTAATGTGAGACATAAAAAAGTAAAAAAAGCTTTATATTTTGAAATGGAAGGAACAGCAGGAAAAAATAAAAACAAGAACAAAAAATGGCAATGAGCAATTGAGCATAGGATTAACATTGGGGTAGGAGAAGAGCTAAAGAAGTATGAAAGCAGTGTATAGGTTATGTAGGACATGCAGCTACTAAATATGTCTATCTTTGTCTACATATGAATTGTATCAGTCGACCCATTCCAACAAAAATCTAAAGCCACGTTTTTTTACTGAGAAAATCAGGTCCCACTGATGATGTAGCCTCTATCATCTCTCTTCTTTCTTGTCAATTTTGACTTTTTTACTCGTCAAACTTCAGATGCCTCCAAATTTTACAGAGATCTAACAAGCTATGTTGATGTAGTAATCATCACTTTGCCTCAGAATTTCACTTTATTATAAACCAAATCACATTAACCCGGTCGTGATGTGAGCATGTAATGATGTAAACTACAATTCTAAAAATCAATGGCATTTAAACTTGAGGGCATGCAAATTCATCAAACGAGATTATTTAAGGAACAAATTAATTTTCACATTCTTTTACTCGTTAATTGAAAAATTAATGGCAAATAAACATAGTTCCGAATCTGAATGTACTTATAAAATGAAAATATTGAGAAAAATAGTTTTTGCACCTGACCCACATGGGATACCTCAACTTATAAAGAACTAGAGGAGAAAGTATCACTAATCTTACATTTTCATGGAACATGAATTGAAATCTCTCATGTACATGTACTACAAGGAAAGAGTACGTAAAATCGTGATTGGTGAGTCTAATGATTTTATCCTTTTAAAAAAAATTGCAGTATAGTTGGACCGCATATGGACTAAAACTTAATATGACTGGACTCCCAAGCCCCAACTTTCCGCTTCAAAAAAGCGTCGTCTACTAATTCTTTGTCGTAGGCTCGTAGCCCATAGTTAATAAGTCCATAATGCCCATCAACATGTATGCATGAAATCATGAAGGCTACAGGCCTGAAGCTTTATCTGAGACAACGGCCCAGACAAGCCCAATCATAAACACCAACTGGCTGTCGCATGTCTGGCTTTACGACAGTCAATAAAATTAAATAATACCATATTATTTATCAACTATAAAATAAAGCAATACAAAAAGATTTATGCTCATAATTAGACGCAAAGTTGGGTCATTCTATACAACAAAAGACCTATGTGGAGTTGTACGTAATAAATTGTGTTTCTCTTTCAGATAAACATATTTAAATTTAATTACGAAATCATCACTTGTCCATTGATAAATCAACGAGTCGAGTATGTGATTATTTCCAATTTTGTTGTTTCATTTTGTTTTTTAAGGACTTACCTATCTTTTGGAGTGCAGCGCACAGGCACTAATTAATAAGCAAGCAATGAATCTCTTGCAAGAGATATAAGCATCCAACATGACTTGTTATAAGCAAACTAATCACAAGCTTAATTTTTGTATATCTAGGTAAGTCTTCAATATCTCCTCATTTTCAGAAGCACAATAATTATGTACCCTTGATTTCTACTTGGTCAAACATATATATGGCAAAATTAACCTTAGAAGTAGCATGCCCATAGTAATTATTAGTGATATTTTTTGCAAAAGACTAGTTTGAAGCAAACTTAAAATGGTTTGAAAATAATAATTTGATTGAGTCTATTGGTGGGTTCAATGAGTTGTTACATCAATATGTATATGTACAAGTACAAGTAGCCTATTAATTACAATGATTAGTTCTGATCTACCCATGCTTGCCTCAATTAGGTTCTATCAAACAATCTAGGATTTGTCTATAAAAGTTTATTCTTATAATGTACTATGAACCATGACTCCATGATTCATCAGAATGTTACTTTTGGCCTTCTGGGACATCACCGGTAAAATGTATAGTTAATACTAGCCTAAAATTATGCTCGTTTAAAATACCAAACTCGTTTGAAATTTACCCGATTCGGTAATAAGCTATCAAATAAGTAATGATTTAATGAATGTGCTAGAAATAATTGTTTATAATTAAGTTTTGTAAATTTTATTATCACTATTTCAAATAATTAAGATTTATATAATTTATTAATGTTTCAAATATACCAACAAATTACTTTATAGTTAAAAATAAGCTTTTTCTTTCTAGTTTGCCTTAAGGATACAAGCAATAAAGGAGTTGAGTTGGATAATTACATTACCTGACTCATAAAATTATTGAGCCGAGTATGGTATTAAAGATGTGCTCTCTAAGTTACCCGACTTATTATCTCATAAAATCAAGTAAAATATTCCAATAGCCAACTCGACTCACTTTCAGCCCACCATTGATGGAAATGAAACAATGATATGCTATATTTTCCTGTAATGCAATTCATTTTTACTTACTCTTTGAGTGTATATGTTATCCTTGAAGACCCACTATGATTTAAAAGAAAAGTAGGTAGAGTTGCTTAAAGCTTGTTCAAAAGGAAAAGCTTATTAATCAGAAGCATGTAGCATAATAATGGAGTAGCTAGTAAATTAATAATAATAAACCCAGATTAATTAGTTGATGATTATAATTTAAGATCGTTCTTCTACGTTAGGTAAGAAGGGAAGGACCACAAACAGTTATTAACTAACTAAATAAAATCCACTCCAAAGCAAATTGCGTATGTACGCATGCTTGATGTTTCATATTTGTGGGTCTCATTGGCTTCAAGTTTACTGATTAATTATGATGTTTGTTAAGTATATATATGCAGGATGGTACACAAATAATCATTTCTTACACATGCAAATCCACAAATCTTATAAATTTAAATGTCTTTAAGCTAAGGCTTTTCTCATCATCTGTAAGCAAATCCATTTTATTACTATCAGATATGGATCAGATTTACTCATCATCAATTTCACTTCCTCAATTTGCACTGTTACATAATATTTTTATTGCACCGTTACATAGTAACGACCACAGTTTTGTAACGATGACTTTTTTTTATTGCACTACTAAATAATAGGAGTAGTATTATACTCCTTACCAGTGACGGATTTAGGAGTTTCAAAGTGCTTGTTCGAAATTAGCATAATTTTCAAAATATATATTATATTCAAAATACTTAAATATATTTCAATATAAATTTAAATGCTAATTTTTACATTAATTTTTCTTTTATACATATAACTTGTTTTTTTATAAAAATAAAATACATGTTCGAATGTCCGCCACTGCTCCTTACGTAACAATTTGTGTATGTTGGATGATCGTGATTTGGTGGAAAATATTAGTCGTTCATATCTCAATATGAAGTCTAATTGCCAGCAAGATCATCACAGACAAGTTGACTGGATTATTCCAGTTTTGACCAGATAGGCTAATAATTGGTTGTTGTGAAACTTAGGGAAATAGTCGTTTCTTCTAATTTTTTAAAACCTAAATACCTGTTATGAAAAATAAGAGTTTAAATATGTCCAAAATTTATTTGATTCAACACATAATAAACGTTTACAATTTTATGCTTGTCATCGATATGTCATTTTTTGTTAATTTCGCTAATAATTTAAATGGTGTATTAAAGAACATAATTAGAGAGGACATTAACAGCTGGAGTCGGACAATGAGGTACTTATATGTGAAGATTCCATATCTTATGTCGTGATAACCTATGCTCCAAAGTAAAAGAAATAAAGATTGCCCTGACAACTGACTACTCACTACTAAACAAACCTTAATTAAGTTTTTTAATGTGACGTCTAATCACTTTAATTAATATCAACTTCATCTCGTACAAAACCCACTATTTGCTGTATTTTTCTTTCTTAAACTAGGCAAACCTCTCCTAGTCCTCCTTTATTAACCTTCTTTTTCTGCATGTATTTTCCTAAAACTCAATACTCCCTCCGTTTCTTTTTATTTGATTGTTTGAGCATTTTTTCTATGTTTCTTTTTATTTGATTGTTTACAATTTCAATGCACTTTTTACAATCCCAATGCACCTTTTTACAATTTCAATGCACATTTTTACAATTCCAATACACATTTTTACAATCCCAATGTAATTTTTCACAATCTCTTAATAAAGTACTTTTTCCCCAAACAATCAAATAAAAAGAAACGGAGGGAGTATCTATTATCTAATTAAATATTATATTGTGAAATATATATATAATTGAGCTTACATATTAAATTATTAAAAGTTTAAAATATACTAAAAATTACTAGATTCATCTCAATTTAATTATAAAACTACACTTCATGAATATCTATGTATGTAAGATATAGTACGATAATTATGTTTATAATTTTAAAAATTACGACGATCGAAACTAATAGAGAATAATATATGGAGGCAATACATAGAAGTCGTTGCAAATAGAGTTAAAGAACAAGTTTGGTGAGTAGCTTCCGTCCCAATCATAGTGTCAATATTATTCTTAAAAACTCTTTGAAACACCCTAATATGGAAAAAGGAAAAACAATAGCGAAAACTTGGTATTTTAAAATGATTATTCGAAATTAAGAGCGAATTGTTGAAATAGTCCTTAATGTCATCAAATTGCAGTTTAGTTATCAATAATGAAAACGTTGAAGTTTAGTATGTACACATACATCTACTCATATAAATTGCTCTTGCATATATGGATGTAATACAATATTAAGTTAAGAAATGATGGTTTGGTAGGGCAGGTTAAGTACAGTGTGATTATGGAGTATGGAGGATAGGCTTTAGAAGCATAATTGATTGTCTGAAAGCATTTGTTAGGTTAGATGGCACTCAGAAATGAGTGTGTAACAGCCAAGAGAGCTCTGTTAGAATAGTTGGCAAATGTGTCAGTAAAAAAAAAACAAATCAAATGAAGATGCTTGCATTGCATTATGCATCAAAGCTTCAGTTTCAAGACAACTACTTAATAACTTCTCCAATGCACAATCAGATGCCACAAATGTTAATAAATTAAATACCCTCTAAACTTAAATAATATCCTTTTTGTTATTAGGACATGTAACATAATTATTTGACTTTGTTTCAATCTCATTGATGTTACCTATTCAATTACTTTAGTTATTAGGACATGTAATATAAGTTCTCATTGCTCAGCATCTCTATTTATGCAGTGTCTATAGTACAGTAATAGGAGTATATAAAAAGGTTGTTACTTGATGTCTTGTTTGCTTTTCCTGCAAGTGCCCAGTTGCTGATTTGGCCCCTACTTGTAGAATTCAAGCAAGCATTGATGCCCTTAAAACACCCATCAAACATCCAATTCTGTAAGATAGATAATACAAGACCTTGTTCTTTATATTTCCCAGTCAAATTTCTTTCTTGGCACTCATTATTATTTTCAGAATATTTTATAAGGGTCTATACTCTGTACTCTATACTCTACACTCTATACACTTCACTTTCTTCTTTATTCCTCTCATTTTATTCAACCTTTCATCTTCAACAACTGGAATAATTTCCATTTATAACCTACTTCTTGTCCCATCATCAATTCTTGATGCTCATTATTTATAGCAATCCTCATTAAATTAATTTTCCTTAAGATATACTCCATTAACACAATGCCTATTGCAATCCAAAGAATTGATGTGATTTTTTGTTGATAATAAAATGGAAAAATTTAGTTATTCCCATCATATACAAAACTGAAAAAGGGAATCTGCTTTCTTTTCTCAAGTGCATTGAGCTGTAAGCCTACGGACACTGTCTACTTTATACTGTAAAATTTTACTTACTTTTTCCACATTGGCATAGACATGATCCTAGGTTTCTTGAACAATGTAGAAGTAGCTCTCTGCTGTAATAGATTATATGCCTGATGCATTGGATTTCTATACTTTTACTTGTCTGTTTGATGCTGCATTGAGTGAGAGAGATGTTTCTTTAACTTTAACCAATTCTTAATCCTATAAAGCTGCCATTTTTATTTGTTCCTTGTTCATTTTTTGGTCAAACTTCATCTGCCTTTATCTATAAGCTTATTTCTGCCATTAAAGGATTCACATTTCTTGTTCCTGTTGATTTTGTTTAATTGGGATTTGTCCACATTGAGAGATTTTGACTAGTTGCCTACAAAGAAATGGATACTGAAGATAGTGGTAAGATGGAATTTGAACATAGCAGAGTTGGTGATAACTCTGAATATGTAATCAAGAATCATAGTAATGTAGACCCTTTTAATGGTCCTAGTTGGGATCAATTGGTTTCCATGAATCAAAGTTCAAATTTTGGTGATGGGGGTTCTTCAGTTGTTCATCAAAGTGAGCATTTCAATTCACATTATCCAGTTCTGCTTGAGCATCAGGCAATTAATGTATCTTCTCATATGGTCCCATCTTTTGGAAGTGGAAGCTTCTCAGAAATGATTACTTCTTCTTTTGGCTTGCCTGAATCTGCCCTGATGCCACCCACAGTCCCTAATCAAAGACCTGAGGGTAGCGGCCGAATCGTAGTTGTTGATGAACCTGTTGATTCATCACCAAATGTTAAGAGGAAAAGAAAAGGATCAGAATCACATTCTCCTTTCAATCCAAGCAAGGTAAATTTCATCACCCTTTGTGCCATGTCCATTAAGTTTTAGAATTTGTGTATAGCATTATAATGATTCCATGTAATTTTTAGAATTTGCGTCTAGCATTATACTGATTCCAAATAATTTGGACGGAAAGATTTTATATTGTGCGACTCATGAATATAATAGAAGAAATCAAAATGACTCGTTACACTCCCTAGTCCCTACCGTTCTTCATTATTTTGAATTAGTAGATAGTGTTTGCACTTGATTCGTGGGTCAATTGGGAAACAACCTCGATTAACAGAGGGTAATATGCATGCTATGACAAGTTGATATTGTTGTGTATAGCATTCTGTTGCTAATTACTGATTTGTAAGTGTTTGTTTGGTAGAGTAATGAAGGGGGGATGCAGAAGGTCTCTTCTAGGGAGACTTCAGATTGTTCCAAAGAACGAGATAGAAAGGAGAAATCTGAGCAGCAAAGTAAGCGTAGTGGGAAAATAGTAAACACTTCTAACAGTGGAGAGCAGCCTAAAGATAATTACATACACATGAGGGCAAAACGCGGCCAGGCTACAAACAGTCACAGCCTTGCAGAAAGGGTAATTGGCTTTTTCGCCTTGAGTCTTAGGGGTAACCAAGTGACTGATATCTGTTTTGAGCTTAATCGGGCGCATTTGCAGGTTAGAAGGGAAAGAATCAGTGAGAGGATGCGGCTGCTTCAAGAGCTTGTTCCTGGGTGCGACAAGGTTTGTGTTCAGTTTTATTGGTGCCATGAATAATCATGGATGAAGAATCGATAATGATATTGAATTTGTTCGTTTTATTTTCAAGATCACAGGAAAGGCAATGATGCTTGATGAGATTATAAATTACGTCCAATCACTGCAGCATCAGGTTGAGGTATGCATTTTTACGTGGAGTTTTAATTTTGCAAAAGAATGAATTTTCAATAATTTAAGACTTAATTTTGGAAGATTAAGACTGTTCTTTGAGGGAATTAAAGGTATTGGGAGAGGGGGGGGGGGGGGTTTGTGAGAGAAAGATTGGAATAGTGATCAGGATCTGGAATATGAAGTATGAACAACTAACAACTACTTTTATAGCATGTTAACGAATTAACTGAAACATAGAATAGGTGCCATCATATTTGTTAATATCTCTCATTCGACAACAAATCATTTGAATTTGTTATTGCAGTTTCTATCAATGAAACTGGCCACAGTGAATCCGGAGCTCAACATTGATATGGAGAGGCTTTTATCATCTAAAGATGTACGTTATTTCAACAGAATTTGCATTTTATCTATTTTTTTCTGCAAGTTCAATAAATGCTCGTCACCTTTACATATGTGTAGATTCTTCATGCTAGGGGTGTAGGCTCAGCTACTCTTGCAATACCACCAGGATTGAGCTCTTCCCATCATTCTCCAGGAATTCCGCTAGGAAACTTCATAGGTGGTGCCCCAAATATAGCTCAGCCATTTCATTCTATGCCTCAGGTAGCAGAAGTCATAATCTTGTCCACGCCTTATTTTATGTCTTACCGAGTGTTAACACGAGATGTTTGTTTGTTATAGATGATATGGGACGGCGAGTTTCAAAGTCTTCTCCAAATGGGATTTGATTCTCATGCATCTATCAACAATTTAGGACCAAATGGTATGAGCTAGGAACTCCTTGTGTGATCAAGTTTATTTCGTGTTCTTCATTATTCTCTAAATGTCTCATTCATACATTTCATAATCTTTATAATCCATCTATACACTTCTTTTGCAGGGAGGTGAAATAGTGGAACACTAGCAAAAGGCATTCTAAGTTAACTTCAGAATATATTACTTCACCAAAGTAAAAGTGGCTTCAAATGATTTATTTAGTTTATTGTATAGGTTCCAAGCTCCCGAATCTTTGTCTTCAAGTTTTAGCAGAAGAGACATGAAAAAAGGAAAAAAAAATATTCGGAGGGAGACTTTTCGGCTATGAAGATGATTGTTATAATTGGTGTTTATGTAGAAAAGTACGCAAGAATCTAGTGAAATTAGGTTTATGTGCTAGATATATTATTTCAGATTTCTCGTAGTTTCATTCGATTTTGTAGTCTATTGTGTGTTGTCTGCTGGGCAATCTAAGATGCAGTGTTTCGTCGTTTGAGTTTTGAGTGTATGATGCTCATTGATAAGAGCATAACATCAAGGATGCACTATATAATTGAGTATTGATACTCTTGTTTATTCTTTCTTGTTTTCCTGTGTATGTGCGTATTTCCCTCTCCAGGAGCCAGGACAGCAATGTTGGTATTCGTTTGTTCGTTACATTCATAAGAGATGAATATGATGTTATTTGCAACAAGTAGTACTTTTCTTGACTGGTTAATTTGAAGTCATTTCAATTACCAGATGCCTTGGAATCGAATGTCTCATGATCTGTAAGTGTATATATGATGAAATTTTAGTCTATGTTTTGAATAACCACTTGAATTCGATTCACCTGGATCCGTCCGTGCCTACGTCTCACCAGGTAATTTTCTAATCTACTTTCTGTTTTCATCATAATTACCATGAGGGAAAGAACACTTCTTCATCAAAGCTATAGTGAGTTGTCTGATTGTGGATGCCATATATTGGCACGTTTTTTTCTAAAGCATCTCACAAGTCATTATCAAACAATACTGTGTACTCTATGAACCAAGCAAATTTCATTAATTTCGATGGGCCATATGGAGTCCTAAGTCTCCTCGGTCCTGACTACACCATCATGTAATGTAACTACTGTCAATTAATGCCATGACCAATTCTTTGAAAAATTATTTAAGAAACATCATCATCAAATTTATTACCACTTGAAAGGGTCATATACTTCAAAATAAACTCATTTTGTATGTCCAAATACATAAATGCACTAAAATTACATAGTTTAGAGAATTCAAGGAAAAATCATGTAAGTAACTCAGAATAGTCTTACTAAAAATGAATATTTCTCAATGAAAGGTCCACAAGCAAATATGTACACAACAACTTCTCAGATGACTAATCAACAAGGGATTTTCTCTGTTGATGAATAGAAAATGGATTGAATATTTTCCTATTTCTTCTATTGTTGACAGTCTTCAGGTTGAACATTCCACGAACGAATTCTTGTTACAAAAGAATATACCAAAGTTCCAAAATGATCACAAAAAGAACATAACACTATAAGTAAAAATTTATGTTATAATGTGAATAGGACCATTTTGCAATGGGGCCTCCTAATTTATGTTGCCATCATCTTTTTTGTCTTTCTTCAACAGCAATGAAGTCTTTTTTTTTCTTCCTATGCACTTCACAGATCATTTCTCTGCTGATGGTCCCCAAACTCATATTCTAGTCATGTACTATAAGCAAGCATATCTATTCAACCTGCTCACCGATCAAGTCTAGCCCGACAAGCAAGAATGATATTCCTTGGAAGAGCAAGAAGTAAAAGTGGATACCTTGAGCAGACAACAAGCTTCTAGCTGATGCTGTCAATAAGAGGCAAGCTAGAGTCAGCTCTTTCGTATATATTCTATTGTGTTTCTTCTTCTTAGCAGCCTTCCGTTCCTGTTTTTCAATCTCTTCCTGCAATTCCACCAAGTCAGGCTCCGAAACACCCCTGTGGATCTTGCTTTTTTTATCGACTAAAGAGACTAGATCGCCCTCAGAGGACCGACCGGATTTCTTCGTCACAACCCATTCATATGCACTTCCGAGTTGGAAGAGACCGGATACCATAGCATTAAACTTAGTGACTGACATAGTGTTCTCAAATAAAAGGTAGGGTACAATGAACGGGAAGGACTTTGGTGCGGGAAGTATATTGAGAAATGACATCGTTGCAGGTATGTAACAGACGACCCACGATGGAAGTGTAGCCTCAGGGATAAACATAGTCATTGGCAGAATCACACAGAACAGAGTGAACGAATAAAATGGTAGTATCAGTTTCCTTAGCAGAAAGAAGAGGAAAATCAAGTTTCCTTTCTTCCATATGCTGATCTGCACAATTTCAAAATGTCTGAAACCGTTAACAAGAGCATAATGTGATTTAAGTTGAAAACCAGCAAGGCACTTTGACACGGAAACAGAAAATGTTTAGTAATTACCTTTGCTCGTATAATGTCAGGTAAGCAAAGGCGAAACAATTGCATAGGACCAGAGTGCCACCTATGTTGTTGCTTTCGGTAAGCCTCATAGGATTCCGGCAATTCACATTGGCACTGAAAAAGGGGGGAGATTTGACATTCTAGCTCAGTTATTGTTGAAAATATAAGTACAACACCAATAAGTGGAAGAAATTGTACCTCAACATCATTGAGATAAATGAACTTCCAACCATGGAGATGGGCTCGGACAGCGATATCCATATCTTCAACTGTTGTCCTCTCCAACCAACCACCGGATCCCTCCAATGCCTTAATCCTCCAAACACCAGCAGTACCATTGAAACCAAAGAAATTTAGAAAAATTCCATTGACCTGCTGCTCTACTTCAAAATGAAATGCTAAGTTGATATTTTGCAGCCGTGTAAGTAAGTTTTCATCCTTGTTCACGAAAGACCACCTCGCCTGAACCAATCCCAACTCCTCGTTGTCCTGCAATAACCAAATTCAAGTTGATATGCATAGTTATAGAAAGATGTTATACTGAACAATGAGGGTATTGAACAGTTAAAATATGCTTCCACAACCCTGTGAAATTCTAATTACCTTGAAGTGAGGAATTGTTTTGTTGAGAAAGTCAGAAGCAGGTTGAAAATCGGCGTCAAAGATCGTAACAAATTCGTAGTCCTTAACATAGCTGCAATTCATGGCAGACTTTAGATTCCCTGCTTTGTACCCTTCCCTATTGACTCTGTGCCTATACACAATATTTGCACCGTCCTGTTGCCACTTGTGAACCTCATCCTTGATCATCAATTGTGTCTCCGGATCATCGGAATCATCCAAAACTTGGATCAGTATCTTGCCTTTAGGCCATTCCATATTACATACTGCAGCAATAGATTGCTGATAAACCTGAACCAACATCAACGAATGAACAAACTCCTCATCAAAACCATCCTAACTTCACAGATCACCAACAAAGTCCAAATGTGGCCTCTACTAAATTTCAAATTAGTATAAACAATCATCACAGTCAAATAAAGTTTCCTAATTTCAGAAACCAACAACAAAATCCAAATGTGGTCTACTAAATTCTAACTATAAATTAGTATAAACAATCATTAAACTCGAATTTAAATCTTTTGAAAAAATAATTTGTAAAATGAGAATTAATTAAGTAAAGTTACCTCTTTTTCATTGCACATTGGGATCTGAACTAAAACCATAGGGAAATAGCCACCCCCTTCCTCACCAGACTCCAGATCCAAACTAGCATCTTTAGCAATGGGCTTGATTTTCCTAAACTTTATCCAGAAACACCCCAAACACAAAACCAACCTATCCACACTCTGAACAATGAACAGAACTATACAACCATTGGCCAAGAATTGAAGAGGTGGAGCAAGATATTCCACCCTAATCAAAACCCATCTTGAATAAACCGAACCGAAAACATCCCCAACATTCAGTGTGTATAAATACTTCAAATGAAGATCTGGGGCACTAAAATGCCACCCTTTAAAGTAAGCCACCAATTCAAATCCTAATAAAACCAGAGCTAACATCAAGAAAACTTTTATACATGCAAATAACTTATTCTTCACAGATGGACTCTCCGTTGCCAAACTGTCGGCTGCGTCTGTTCTGCCGGCGGAGACACGGCGGCGGATGATGGAACCAAGGGAGAACAATGCAGAAGCCAATGAGGTCAAACAACCGGCAGCTCTATGAGCTTTAAGAAGAAGTACCCAAGTGAGCTGTTTTGCATTCTTGTTCCTCCGTTTGGTATTTTCGCCATTTGGGTATATGAAATCTTCATCAGAAGGTGTCTCAATCTCAGAAATGGACCAGTTCGTGGGAGTCTCCATCTTCACCACTACCGGAGTTCCACCACCCCCTCTATGTCCCTGATTCCCCCACCACCCAAACGACGGACCCATATATACTCTCTTTTTTTACAAATTAATATGCCTATATATCTAAAATTCTTAAAAAACACGACTTTATTTTTGAAACAATGAGTTTCTTGAATTTAAACTTCTGGAACAAATTTACACATATTTGTCAGGTAATGAATGCTACAAAATAGCAATGTGATGATATGAAGATAATGTGACGCGTGTGAGTAAGTAAGAACAGCTAGCCTCTGTATCATAAAGACATCATATATATAAAATGAGTGTAATAATATTGCAGAGTACTAAATATGAATACGTATATGTATTTGTATGTGAATGTGTAGATGTGTGTGTATAGATGGGGAGGTGTACTTGAGAGAAGAGGAAGGAATAGTAGTAGAAAAGATGAATCTATTACAGCTTGCAGAGACTACTTCAAGAGAAAGGGGCAGATGAATTCATATGGTCAAATGGATATGCCGTCTTTCAATAAGCCATATATTACACATTTCAAATTTATTTTAATCCATATCTTCGCTTTTTCATGACCAAATTTAAATGTCCATTATACTCTTGGAATTCACCAAAAAAATTCTCATATTATTAGTGTTTTTGTCCTTAAATGATGAATACAGTTTAACTTTTTATGGTTAACAAAATACGATTTCAAATATAAATATTTCATATTCTACATATGAAAAAATTATAAAAAGTTGATAGTTCAAAAATATATATTGAGACGAATTTAACAAGATATCATATAATTGTATTATTTATTATTGATTAATGAAAATTATTGACCACATAAAAATTAAAATATATCAATTATTTAGGGATGGGAGGTGTATATGATAAATTTGATTTACGTGAGAGTGACAACAGACATTTTTTAATCATAATAAAAATTTACTCCATCAAATCGAAACAAAGTCCAATAAAGTAAAATGGACATACAAAAATCATGACTGTCCCCAACTTACCTAATGTAAACGCCCATACACATTTGGGTTTGAAAAATTCGAATACTGATTTTGTTTCGGAGGGTTAACTCTATTGTTAATATAACGTGTTGAAGATATATATGCATATTTATGTATATATTACACATTTCAAATTTATTTTAATCTATATTTTTAGGGATGGCGGGAGTATTATTTTATGGTAAGAATGCATAGAGTAACAATTTTATATTAAGTGTGTAAGCAAACACACTTATATAGTATACATTAAATATTTTTTAGTCAATTTTGATTGAAAAATTACCAATACAATATCGTATATCTTATATGATTCGTGCTTTAAAAATATACTACACCATTGAGTTCCAAGTCAGAATATCAAGGATGGTAGAGGAGTGTTCCGACAAAGGAACGTGGCATGTTGTTTTCAAATGTTTATTTTTACATCTCTTTTTCTTGCTTTCCTGATTTGATTGTACCTAATACTGATTGGTTACAATTGTTTAATGCATAGATAAAAGCAAAAGTAATATGAACACTACTTAATTAAAAAAAATAAAAAGAACGTAGTGCTTCTTATAGCCGTTTCTTGAATTCTCTGATGAAGAATTTTATTTAGTTTGCCAGTTGTTTGTTTAGAAGAGAAGGGGAAGAATATAAAGGTGAACAAGTCAAGTTTATTCGTTCTCATATAATCCATATAAGATGTTTCATGATCATCAGGATTATATATATAACTTTGAAAGTATATATAGCAAATTTACAAGAAAAAGTTAATAAAACACACAACTCAAAGTTAATTTAGTTAAAGATTGTCTTCGCCCAAATATAAACTTGTTAGCTAGGGGTAGACTCAATAAAAAATAGATTTTTCCATAGTTGTTGACTTGTTGTACATGACAAAATTTAACAAGATGTCTAATATATATAATAGACAATGTAAAAAAAACCAAAAACATTAACAGGAGAAGGAAATTGGGGGTTCTATTCCTCCAAGCTCATTTTGAGCCTTAAAATTGTAACTTAGTTTAAACTCTTTGTCACTTTGATTGTTATTTCAATTTTAAAATTTTGGCTTCCTTTTATTTTCACTTTGATTTTTTGCATGTTTGTAACATCAAAACATCTTCATTACCTCTTTGTGGTATAACTCAATTGATAAAGAACTAAAATGTAAAGTGTGAGCGACCTCGTCTCTTCATATGTATGTTAAGTCCTTAAGTTGAGAGTGATATTTTGTAGTAGTATACAACCCTTGTTATAACTGTAAGCAGTGGCGGATGTATACTGGTTCGAGCCCGTTCACTCGAACAGTAGGCACTTTTTACAAAAAAAAAAAATTATATATGTTTTTAAACATAAATTAATATACAAAATTGATATTTCGTTTAAGTTGTAATATATTTGAGTGTTTCGAACACCCATTTCAAAATATATGACATTTGAACACCCACTTTAAAATACTCATATCCGCCACTGACTGTAAGGACCCCCTTAAATTAAGAGTCTCAATTTTCTTATTAAAATATCTTCATTATAATTACTTTACTGCTACTTGTCAATTATCATTAAATTATTATGCCTTAAGATAAAATAAATATTTAAATTACATAAAGATGTAAGGTGACAAAATTGTAAAACGACTAATAAGAAAGAATCAACTCTACCGTTGTTCTTCCACTATTCCCTATATATATGACAACACACAGAATTACATGCTAATTTTGATTAATTTATTTTCATGGTCTATTGTATTTTTATTTTATTTTTTTAGCATGTGTTCTAAGGATGTGTGATAATACATAAATTTGTTCAATACATTTAAATGTTTTATGTTTACTATAAAGTTTATAAATCAATTCAAAATACTTAAATCTGTTCATGTCATGTGTGGGTATACGCTATATTTAGAAAATGGATTCCATATACGACGAGTACATACATGACTAGGAAAATGCGATGATTTAATTAAATACTAATAAAATAACAGTATTGATATGGAGTTTGAGTGATGAATATTTTGAGTAAACAGGGGGTGTAGTTTTTTTTTATTTATTGTTTTGTGGGCATGGGTTTTTGGGATGAGGAGTAAATCATGCCGCGGGCTAATGATAATGAGGTCATCACCATTAATGAAATAATGCTACCAAATTTTATATGACCCATTTTGACTAGAATACCAAATTTGAGATTGACCAAAGATATGTACAACCCAAAATCTTGGTTAGGGTCTTAGGGATATACACTCTACTCTTTTTTGCACCCTACCTTGTAATTATATATTTTTTTTAATTTTTCTAAAATGTGATACTTTGTATAAAGATATATTGAAATATAATAATAAAATTAATTGAGATTTTCTCTAAAATTGATATTGAAAGATTACAATAACTATATCTTATTATTTGTTATCTAGTTCACATTTCAGTTTTATTTGTTAAACTCATACTCATTCCATCCCTAAAAAATTTGCTTAACTTTTAATTTTAGAAAAATAGCTTTCTAAATATAATTATATATGTTGTAGAATATTTTGTGAAAAACAAGTACTCCATTTATATCCTTTGTGATTAATAGAAAGATTGGTTTAAATCAAAATGTTATCTACCGAATTAATTAAGTTATCAAATTTTATGGATTTTTATTAATCATTTCAAATAAAATAAATAGATTTAGGGATGATAATAAATTTTAGAAATGACATGGCCGGGTTGTCTTCTTTATGACGTTCGGAAAATGAACCCTTAATAGGGACACATTAACCTCTTATCTTGAAAAGTATTATCCTCTTGGGGACGGCAATAATGGCCCATTTCGTGGCCAAAGCATAAAACATCAAGTTGAGAGGTAGGATTAGTAGGTAGGTCAAATGTCAAATGAACTTGTTTTTTGAAGGAACAAGTGTGAAAGTTTACTGGATTGCAACAAATCCAACAATAACATACTCCAAAAAATGGTACTACTTCTAAAAGAATATAATACCTGGATTGAAATCGATAAGTTTTATTAAAAAATTAGATTCGAGATTTTATTAAATGTTGTTCAAGTCGAGATAGAATCTCATTTTTAGCTTGGTTGAACTTGAGGTGAGGATCCAATTTTCCTTTTTACACATTTTTATATTTTATCATTAAAATTCAAATCTTCCCTTTGAATCTTCGAAGTTTTCGGACCTAGCCGAAACAGACTCGAATGTTTCGCTTCTTTCGAATCTCAACCAGAGCAAAATCTTGAATCGAGGTTCTGGAGCGAGCCAATGCCTATGTTGCATTTGCAAGCAAAAGAGCAATCTAAGAAGCATTTGTTTCAGATGAGCTACTAAAGCCACACATTTTTTTTTCCCTAAGATGGAAATTAAATAAGAAGGATGGGGTTATTCGTTTGATTGTTTGATCTATAATAGGCAGGTAGTCAGTTTGGCAAAATCAACGTGATGATTGAACATTTCTTTTAATTTGTGGAAGATCTAATTGTAGGAAGAACAATTATTGAGGTCCAGGACATGTCAATATGTCATTTACCTGTGTATTGCACATTTTGGTTGTTATTGAGTTGAAATTTAGATGTTTATACCTTTTCAATAGTTAATATTTACAAAATATATATTAAGAGTGTAGAATTTTCATTAATCGAGTATAGCCATACCCATATGAGCACAATTCGTAATCTAAGGAGCCAAGGAGGCACCAATTGGTGATAAGTGGGAGTTCCTCCCTAGTTTATTAAGTTGTGAACTTTCTCCCATATTTTCAATGTACGATTTTCACATGTGATAATTTGAGCTCATTTGGAGCAATCTTAGCAATGAGTACAACTTTTATACTTTTGCCACTGGTTAAATTATTTAATTTTGGCCGTTGTTGGGTACCCGGGTGGGTATTTGAGGAGTTGGATGGTGGGTTTGAGTTTTAAAATGTGCTCTTTGTTAAAGGATTTTTTGCAAGAATATGTGTTGACAAAATCGCCCTTTTTATTTGAGGTTCTTTTTTTAAGGTAAAGTTCATGGAATCAACAAATTGACGGAGGAATTAGATGGAAGTAGTCGAATGAGTCTATTTCAACACTTGTTTGGTTGATTGGAATAGTGCTGTTAAAGGACCGGGTAACTCGTAATCCGCTCGTTACTCGAGTAATTTTTCTTACTCGATATCCGAATCGAAAAATTCGGGTCCGCTCGATTACCCGCTCGTTTATTTTTTATATTATATATTTATATGTAATATATGTTATACCTTAATCATATTGAATTTCAAATGACCAATATAAAATTAATATTGAAAAGAATTCTCAGATTTGCATTTAACAATTAAATATGTTTGAAGAGAACCCAAAAAATAAAATTTTTAAATAGAAATTTGGGGATAACCCGGAACCTGCACGTCGCCCGGCTAAAAAAACCCGGCTAGGTACCCGCTCGTGTCCTTATCGAGCGATACGAGGGTAATACATTTGCTACCCGGCTCGTTATAACCGGGTAATTACCCGCTCGGTAAAATAAACACCCGGCCGGGTAACCCGTTACCCGCTCGAACCCGGTTCGTTAACAACACTAGATTGGAAATTGGAATAGGTTGAAAGTGAGTTTAGGTGACCAAAATTATAAATAAAATAAAATTTAAGTCATGTGCAATAAATTCACTTGCTTCAAATTAATGGTTATTTATACAATAATCAAACGAATAATAAAATTTAAAAATGTCACAACTTATAAAGATCTAAACGCTCCTCAAGTGATTGTGTGCTAACTAATGGTTCTTGTCTTCTTGAAGTAAACAAGTAAATTCATACAAGTTTCTAAGACCATAAACCAAAGCATGGGAACGGGAAAAATTAAGATGAACATATTAATAATAAGTACATAAAACTAGTAATCTCGAATAATTTAGTAAAAAAAATTATTGTAAGTAATTAAAAGATCCTAAATTCAAAATTCACCTTACTATTAATTAATACTCCCTCCGTCCCTAAATGATTGTCACATTTGACTTTTGATGGTCAATAAGGCACGATTTAAAACATAAATATCTCTTATTTTACATGTGAAAAAATTATAATAAGTTGATATTTCAAAAATATATATTGAGACGAATCTAACAAGGTCCCACAACACTATATTATTTCTTATCGTTTAACGAGAATTCATGATCAAACTCTCTTGTAATTGACCACAAAAGTCAAAATGTGACAATCTTTTAGGGACGGAGGGAGTAAAAAGTAGTAGTAATCTCGTACCCCGTGTATGCAGGACCGTTGAACATGAAGACAAAAATATTTAATTAGTAATTGAATTATACTAGAACAATTAAGGACACATGTAACCGTGTTCTTAAACTTCATTATGCTGAACAACTGGAATATATTGATATATCATCAATTAGTGGAAAGTTAAAAAGAAAAGGTAATGATTAGCTTACAGCTTGAGTGCTTAATTAAACATTAAACTGATCAGTGAACTACAGTCGAGCTTCATTTGTTAATAGAGTAGTTAAACCCATATTATTCCAACTCATCTTGAAAGTTCGAACTTATACTTTTTAATTTACTTTTTGAATTAGTAAGTTGTATGCATAGTTGGTAAAGTGGGCGTATGTGTATTTTTTAGAGAATTTCTGTTAAATACTCCTAAGATGTTTGCCCAAAATAATTGTAAGCAAATATCTTTCAAAAGTTCTTTGTCTAATTAACAATCTCTCACATAAAATTATTAAATTGTCACTTTTAATTTTAAGATCCAAGTTACAAAAAACATTGTATATTGGTGTTTACAGGCGTCTAATGATGTATGACAGTGCATATTGGTGTCTACAGACGTTTGCTGATGTCAACAAACGTCTAGTGGTGTCTGCCATCGTTTCGAATATTAATTTTCCATCTTCATATTCGTCATTCATAAGTAACCGAAATAAAATCCAAAAATATTTGAATTCAATAATTGAATGATGCTAAAATATTTCAGTAATTTTTTATAACTCGTAATGCTATTTCGCACCAATCAACATATGACAAAAATAGAATAGGTCAAGGAGTTCCAAAATAAAAAGATCATTGACTCTAAGTTTAAAATTAACAAAAACATGCAAAAATAGTCTCTTTTTTTGTTGTAAATTAGCGATGAGGTGAGTATCGAACCCAGGACCTTCTGGTCACTGGCAAGAGCCTTTTCCACTAATCCATCCGATTAACTCCAAAATACACGGTTTGTCTGAAATTTGGGTCTCAAAATTAAAAAAGCAATTTAGTGATTCTATGTGAGGGGAGTGTTATTTAGACAAAGAATTTTTGAAAAATGTTTTTCTTTTAATAATTTTTGTTCAAACATGTTATTTAGCAAAATTTCTCGTATTTTTTAGAATAGTGAGTGCATTGTAAAAATTTAGCAAAATAACATGTTTCCACAATTTTTTTTAAAAAATAACACCCTTCAAAATCATTGGCCCAAATAACACACCCCACATAAAAATGACTAAATTCTCCTTCTTAATTTTAAAACCCAAATTTCGAACAAATAGTGTTTATTAGTATCTACCGACATTTAATGGTGTCTGCCAGTGTATATTAGTATCTACCAGTGTGTCACAGTGTAGGGATATTATTTTGCCAAATTTCTAGAGTGCTTTGTGCCTTTGTATGTGCAATGGAACGAGTTATATTGATTCATTATGTTTGAAAGAGGCTGTCTAGCAGACTATTAGTATTTTAGTACTACACTAGAACTTTAGCTGCCATCGCCCATCGGGTTATTTGGACTGGTCGAGTTCTAGCCCAATATATCAGAACTTGGATCAGTTGGGCGTCTGCTTCCACCATAATTTTCAACATGGATCGTAGACTCAGGGCCAATGTACTCCCCCAGTTGCAACTTGCAAGTTACACGGTTATATATACTAATACTAGTGGGAATGTGAGACCAACAAATTGATTAAATATCACATGTTTAACTCATTTATTAATTTACACAATAGTGTTTTAGCCTAAATACCACTCATATGAAAAGTCCAAATTACATTTTCCTATCTACCCAATCTATCATCTTCAATTTACAATTTTTCTTCTTCCTCAATCTTCAACCACCAGGGGCAGACCTAGGGTGGAGGGACATGGCCCCCTAGGTCCGTGAGTTTTACTAGAAAATGTATGGCCAAAGTGGTACGTGACCCCTCCTTGGGACAAGAATGACTGAGGTTTAAATCTCTTCACTGGTCTGTGGCCTCATATTTTTACTTATATTGTCTTTCTTTTATTCTTTATATTAAAATTTAATTTCACCATTTTATTTTAAAAATGACTTTCCCTTTATTTTCATCTTGGTTTCGCCTTGTCAACTATTATAACTATCTTTATCATCACCATTAGGGTGACTGGTGTTGATGGTTTTGTAAATTGAAGAATGGTGGTAGGTAGATGGTGGTGGTGGAGAGGGTGGGGGTTTAAGGTTGTGATGAGAAATGTGAGGATCGGAAATATATGCACCTACGTTGTAACGTTCATAATCCTTAACAAACTGCTTTAACTGCTTAGTTTATGTTGTGATAATATAATGCGAGTCATGTCAATCGTCAACGTTTTTTAATGACATTCGGTAAGAATCATGTGGTATCTATGTATAATATGCTTACTCACCTAAGAAAGATGACCAGTCATCTACATCTTTTTAGGTATTACTACAATTTTATACTAGCTCGTGTAATAAAGAAAAACATTCAATCGATTCATTTAATGCAAAGTAATGTGTCTCAATTCTCAACTTCAAACTTCCAACTGTTGCATGCGTAATAAATATATGTGGGCAATGTGTAATATCTTGATTATTGAGATAACGTAACATAACTTACAACCATAACTTACATAGATAGTGCTCCTCATAATATGCCAAACCTACCAATGCCAAGAGTGCACATTTCAATTTCCTAAATCTCGGTAACTAAATAGACACGAAATTAAAATGTCCTATTTCTTTTCCCTGTTTTACTGGAAGTCTTTAAAAAAAAAAAAATTGTATCTTACATCACGTTGAACAGAGATAACATTCTTATTATTTTGACAAAACTGAAATCTACCCGTTGAACTTGAAGTTACTCGATAAATTTTCCTTGAATATGATGGGGAATAATTAAAGTAGTTGACTCTCTTTGATTATTCTTTAATTAGAGTGGTTATAGAACTAATTAAAATGGAGTATTCTCATTATGCCAAAGGCCTACCGCATTTAACTTATCATTCTATTTCTATAGTCAATTCACTCATTTTTTTTGCTTTATTATTACAAATCAACCATACTTTTACCAAATTATATTACCATCTTATTACAATAGTAAGTGAATATGAAGATTAAGGAATAATTATAAACCTTATCATTAATAAGCTATAGGCATTCTCCATTAACGAACTGCAATCAAGATGTCTTTACTAGTTCAATATATATTATCGAGATTTGTAAATTATATGTTTAACAAAAATAATAATGAAAGCACAAAATAAAACTCAAAACTAAAAATGTGACATAAAGAGATGAACGATGATTCAAACTGACATTACCATGGTACTGGGTTCAAAACTCACCTCATCGCTAATTTACAAAAAAAAAAAAAAAACATGTGTCTTAAGATACATTCTTGAAAAACCGATAAAAATATTTGGGTTCTACATTTAAGTGGTGAACAATGATTGGAAACATGACTATTTTTGTGATGGAGTATATAAAAAATGAAAGAAAAAAGAAATGAGTTGTATTTCATTCCAAAGATCTACCGAACTTAGTTTGAGCAGTCGTCCACAGAAACATCTCAATCATACAGCCTCAACGAAAACAACTTTGCCCCATAAATCCATAATATCGTCCATTATTATTCACCTAAAAAAAACCCCATTCATCATTTCAAGAATCTCAACTCACTGAATCCAATGGAACACTACATTTTGGGATCAATTTTGGCAACCCTTTTGGTGATTTGGGCAGTGTTTGTTTTTTTCTTTAAGAAAAGTGGTGCCAAGAAAGTGAACGGAATGGAGTGTTCGTCAGCAAACACCACCAACATTGAAGGGGAATGCTGTGGTTCTGATGATGCTGACATCATCGTTGTTGGTGCTGGTGTTGCTGGTGCTGCTCTAGCTTATACACTTGGCAAGGTAAGCTTCCAGATGGATAATTATTCTCTACTTCATAATAATTGTCTACTATTCAATTTTAATTAATTTTTTATTTATAATTTCTACTCCAGTATCTTTTTGTTTATTGTATAATATTTGGTGACCAAGGGTAGTATATTGGAAGATAGTAGTTTAACCTGTTATACTATAAACATGATGTTCCGGAGCCGGAACAACTATATGATATAAGGTTGCCTACTTTCCGACCCCCTTACCTAGAGGCTCTTCAAAGACATTAGGATTAGGACATGTTGAAGGTGATACTTAACATGACAATCTTCGTTGCAATTTAGTTATGTGTCTTAATTAAGTCTATAAATTTGCTGAAGCTTGATAATTGAAAACCAAACTATCCAATCTGTTTGTAACTGTGGTAGTAATTCTCTTTTGAAGCTTGTTGTCAAGTACTGTACTACTGTGTAAGATGTGGCTTATAATCTGTCCATTTTGTTTATAAGTTCATATGATAACTCATTAATCTATATATATAGTTGAAATTTCATGTTCTATTTAGTAAATTTGGATGATCTCAGAGCTCTGTTATTCTCATCTTATTGGTTAAAATATTAAAATTAGGTAAAGGTTTCATTTTCTATCGATGCACTTGTTGAGAATAGATGGATAAAACCCTTGAAGTTATTGATCTAAACCGAATTAATCGACCTATGTTGGACTGAGTTCTCAATACCATTGCTAATATTCAATGCACTTTTTTTCTTCATTATCGACTGTCTTGAAGATTTGGTGCTGACACTCCAGATTACATCACTATTTTCATTTAGTTCTTGAGGATTAGTAGGCTTCGAGCAGGCATTAAATATAGCTTATATCTTGATATATGAAATTTAGAAATGAAATTGTTTAGCTTGAGTGGTTAGAGAAGCTATTCTGATTGTTTATATGGCGTATGTTTTTTTCCTTCTTCTATTGTTAAGTGGTTAATTGTATCCAAGTGATGTAAGCCTCACATAAGATTGGACCCATGTCTTTATTTATTTTTAGTTTATTACTGGCCTGGTGTTACCGATTGACTTTTAAGTATTTTTAAGTTCCCTTTTGTATGTGTGTTTGGCTTTTAGCCTGATGTCTGATCTTGAGGCACCTGCATAGATTAATCTTTCAGTTTTCACTATTAAAGCGTGTACTCTTCGTAATTCAAAGTTTCGAATTCCTTTACAGCAATTCAGTTTTCTACTAAGAAAGTTCTATGAATTTTATAATTTGTGGTTGTAGGATGGGCGACGAGTGCGTGTAATTGAAAGAGACTTGACCGAGCCTGATAGAATTGTTGGAGAGTTGCTACAACCAGGAGGCTACCTAAAGTTGATGGAGTTAGGACTTGAAGGTGTCACTACTGTTGTCACGTGTTGTGTATTAAACTTTTGAAGTTCATTTTTTTCGTTTACTAGACTTCATTTTAAACTTGAATTGTTTGCTCTGTTATAGATTGTGTAGAAGAAATTGATGCTCAGAGAGTATTTGGATATGCACTTTTCAAGGATGGAAAGAACACCCGACTTTCTTATCCTTTGGAGAAGTTTCACTCCGATGTCTCTGGGCGGAGCTTCCATAATGGACGATTCATCCAGCGGATGCGAGAGAAAGTTGCAACACTTCCCAAGTATGTCTTTTATTTCTATCGATAGACTTCTTTCTCAATCCTCCAATGACCTCAAGTCTCGTCTTTATGTCTCTCCACCCCCAGAACATATTTGAGAACTGAATGATACTACAATTAAAACCTTTTTCTGTAATTATTTATCTCTACCTTCCAGTGGCTGCAAAATATTGGAATTATTAGTGTTTCAACTTTGAAAGTATAGTTACACACTTAGAGTCTTAGACCTCTATTGGTAATTTTTCCAGTGTACAATTGGAGCAAGGATCAGTCACATCCCTGCTTGAGGAGAAGGGAACCATCAAAGGTGTACAGTACAAAAATAAGTCTGGTGAAGAGACTAAGGCTTATGCACCTCTAACTATTGTTTGTGATGGTTGTTTCTCAAATTTACGGCGCACACTTTGCGAGCCTAAGGTGAGATGCCAAGAATGATCTTTAGAAAGACTTGGGAAATATTATGAACTTTTGCAATTGATGATATATTGAGTTCATAAACCTATTTAACTCATCATATTCTTGCATTCTTCGTATGCAATAACAACATTTTTGCTTCATGCAGGTGGAAAATCCTTCTTGTTTTGTTGGGTTAGTTCTGGAGAACTGCGAACTTCCATATGCGAACCATGGACATGTGATTTTGGGAGACCCATCACCTATCTTATTCTATCCCATTAGCAGCACAGAAATACGTTGCTTGGTTGATGTGCCTGGTCAAAAGGTGCCCTCAATTTCAAATGGTGAAATGGCTAACTATTTGAAGAATATGGTTGCTCCTCAGGTAGACCTTTCGGTTTTTGTGGATAACATCGCCCAAGAAGTATCCTACTTCTGTGCGTCCATAAATGGTTTACTTTAAGCAGCGACTAATATAACTCTTGTCTGATTCTTTTAGGTCCCTCCTGAGTTGCATGATGCTTTCATTGCTGCAGTCGATAAGGGAAATATCAGAACAATGCCTAACAGAAGCATGCCTGCTGCTCCTCATCCTACTCCTGGGGCTTTGCTTATGGGAGATGCCTTTAACATGCGCCATCCCTTAACTGGTGGTGGAATGACAGTAGCATTATCAGATATTGCAGTGCTGCGCAATCTTCTTAAGCCTTTGCATGATCTTCATGATGCCCCTACGCTCTGCCAATACCTTGAATGTTTTTACACCTTGCGTAAGGTGAGGACACTTGTTCACTGGTTCTCAACCATAATAAGCAGAAATAATCATATTTAGTACTGAATAAAGGGTGTGATAGTTATAAAGTAAAAGTAGGTACTTGAAACTCATTGAGTAATGTAACTCTGAGAGACTTGTTGCTCAATTGGCCTCTGCCCTTCAATTAATTTCTTCATTATTACATCTTCGCAACATTTGATTGGACTCCATGTTCAGTCTCTGCTTGCGGTAATATGTGCAATGCATATAGATATTGTAAATCCATTCCGTGGTATTTTGATGTTAACCTCGTATTTGGTGTATTTGCACAGCCTGTAGCATCAACCATAAATACATTAGCTGGTGCCCTGTACAAGGTGTTTTCTGCTTCTCCTGATCAAGCAAGAACAGAAATGCGCCAAGCATGCTTTGATTACTTGAGCCTTGGAGGTGTATTCTCTACAGGACCAGTGGCTTTGCTTTCCGGTCTGAATCCACGTCCATTAAGCTTGGTTTGCCATTTCTTTGCTGTAGCAATATATGGCGTTGGTCGGCTGTTGCTACCCTTTCCGTCACCCAAGCGCATGTGGATTGGCGCCAGGCTCATTTCTGTAAGCATTTCTACCTTTCTAATTTCTTAAGTCGTGCAACCTCACGGACCTAATTTTGATGACCCCCATTCATGTAGAGTGCATCTGGAATAATCTTCCCAATTATCAAAGCAGAAGGGGTTAGGCAGATGTTCTTCCCAAGAACAGTTCCTGCTTATTATAGAGCACCTCCGGCTCCCACCAAATGAGGGTGCCCAATCACAAGAGCATAGTTCAAATTGTGCAGATGCTTCCACAATAAGCAAAACCAGTCACATATTTTTCTCGTAGGTCCTTGTACAATGTTGCTTGTAATGAACTACTGCTGAATGCAATTTGCTTTCTTGTTCAAGCAAATACATTATGCTTTCATCTGATAGCTAAAAACTCTTTCTTAGGTTTCAGTTAAATGAACAGTTTGATGAGTTCCAAATTTTCTTAAATCTGAATCTGAGTATATGAACTGAAAGTTACAAGCAATTGATTAGCCAACTTTCTTGAATTTAAATAAGTGTATCCAAACATGCCTCTGTGGCTTACATATCTAATTATTGTTCATAGTACAAAGAGCAGATGCATGAATTATGCAGAAGTTTTACAAAGTACTAACATGATAACAATACAAGCCTATCTGCGGAATTCCAATAAATGGCACATACAAAATTTTCACTAGAGCATAGAGCCATACATTGCACATACAAACTTTTCACAAGAGCATAGCGCCATAGACAGATCGCTTTTGATCCGTGACAACAAATACAAGTGAGATTTGCAACTTGTTTTAAAGAACCCTATATAAATACATATTGGCTCACTCGTTTTATTCTGCTCCAAAAAAACGGGCCTGTTGATACCCTACAGATACATCTCTCAAAGTTCCCTCAAAATGCGGATGAAATCATGTTGTGCCTCAAGAATCACAAGTTCATCATGGAGGGAGAACATCATCCTCATTGCAAAAGAACCTATTTTTACATTTGGATGCTACCACGTTTTCACTGACTTCTGTTCTTTCTGTCCAACTTTATAGCTTCATAAGATGTCATAACTTCTTTGAACTTAGCCTCAGCCGCCTCTGTCAATGTACACACAAAATAAGAGGTAAACAGTCAGTAAAATGTGATTACCAAGTTGTTTTGTCAGCTCAAATAGTGTACTGCGACTTTCTTTTGTGTTTAAGTATGAAATTAGTACTAGAATCCAGCACCCAAAAAGTACTTAGCAATATCACCTTCATTATAAAAAAACAATTCAACCTGATAAATAGTCTACTAAAATCATCCAAACAATAATTGTACTGGCCATAATAATGTCATTCATACCTTTGTTTTGCTGATTCTGGTCAGGGTGAAACTCCTTCGCCTTTGCCCTGAAAGCTGACTGCAATAACAAATAAAAAAAAGCAGAAATATTCAATTTCCCAGATGATAGTAAAATGCAAACTAGAAATTTTGCAATGTAAACATTGTAATCATGAATCTAGTACAAAGATTTAGTTGCCAAAAACTTCAAAGGATACACATTTGTGGTTAAAATATGGGGTTGAATGAAACAGACTTTCAGCCACACTTTTATTATATTTTATCTTTCAGATGGAACCAATTAGTAGCACATCATGTTTAGCGTACCTTAATTTCGTCATCTGAGTAGGGTTGTGTTCTTGTCCTGTTTCAGAGAAAGGTGACTTTTTAGAGCATGCAACATTAAAAGATCCCAATGCTTATATAGGTGCTTACACCACATCAAAGAATGGATACACTGAACCTCATATATTGCTACTCAATCAGGTTTTATGAATTTGGAACCGTTATACATCGTCTTTAATTCTAATTAGGTCTCAAATGTGGAGAGGTAAGTTTCATATTCCCTACATGGCTTTTGTATAGATACTAATATCATATGCAATTAGAAAGTATAAAGACATATAATTAGTTCTCTTTCAAATGTTATTTTTTTGGTTTTTTTTTCCGGGGGGGGGGGGGGGGGGGGGGGGTGTATAATGTGGTTGAAAGAGTGTTTGGAGTATCATCCAAAATAAAATTTAAAATAAATGTATCCACACAATGAAGGTGAAATGAATTGTGGCTTCATATTACCTTACCTGTCAAGACCCAGGATCAAATAGTGATGAGATAATGGAGACCTCCAAGTGCCTCGAGGAGTTTCTTTATTGTTTGACTCTTCGTAAGTCCCTCGATCCTTATATGAAGTATCTCCCTTCCAATACCAATCATTTCTTTGGAAATGTTGATGATATGCTCCTGGACCTTCTTCCGTCCAACCCTCTGAGCTATTTTTGTATTTATTTCTCGCTCTATTAAAGACACTTTGCATGTGTCTAATGCGCTCCTAAGGAAATGGCACACCAAACAAAAGATTAGGTCATAATTGTTTGATAATTTGTGAGGATTAAGACTATAAACCAAATGGATTTCACTAAAAGTATTGTTTTTTCAAAGATATTGATGCAATTAACAAATAATATTGTTTTTTCAAAGATATCGATGCAATCAACATAAAAGGAAAATGATGTCTGGTCTTTCCTCAGAAGCATAAGAGATCACTGAGGAATAAAGAAATGAATAATAAGTTGTTGGAAAACTAAGAAGAGATGGAAGCACATAATATACCAAAAGGACTGGTACCAAAAGGATTTCCTACACATAATACAATAAACTAGGTACATATTTTGTGTCTGTAATTTTACCCGAACAAATGGATTTCAAGTGAGTTGTATTTTGGATTAAAAAAATCAATATTAGTACCCAATATCAGACTTGAGCATCACGTCTCAGTCCAATTCTTATAAGAACCTATACCAGACAACATGATAAGTAATTACCCTTTTGTCTGGTTGCCCATTGTACTATTTTGGCACTAATGTGCCATTTTGTCAAGAATAGAGGAAAATATGAAGAATGGTAAGATAACACCAGTTCACATAATCAGGAAACAGAGATAGGTAATACAGTAACTAAAATCTGCTTCCAAACAATGTAAACTGAATTCTGGTGTCATATGTTCGATCAATGTTAGATTTGCATGCAATAATTAGTATCATCTATGGACTTTATAGAACACAAGCAATTAGATGAAAGATTCCAGAAATAATACCAATCTTTCAATTTCTTCTTCATATGCTTCCTGCATTCGTCGATTGTATCTTTTCCTTGCTTCTTCCTGGAATTTTGTGCGAAATGAATCTCCAGCTTTAGCTTTCCATGATGCTTGGGACCTGGAGAACTTTTTCAACAAAAAATGTATCAATTATCTGTTTCCATAAAATGACAAAAAACGGAAACTAGAGAAAAATGAGATTGGCAGAGAACAACAATATATATTGTCCATAAACAGCTATATCTCAAATGAACAGAATCCAATGCCAAGTATTTTGTTAGCATGAAAGTAGCTACTACTTGTTCTATGAGTTTTGAAAGCATTGCAAGGGGTTGTGCTACACGTGAAGGAACAGAATTCAAGCTAGAGTACATAAGCAAAGGCCAAAGCAAACAAAGATTTTGAAAGTTACCTGGGAATATACCCAATCAACTGTCTTCCGCAGTTGCGTAGCCTAGAGAAGCATTTCAACCTTTACATATTGAATAGACAAACACTAGTCTATGAAAATCACAGATAGGTAAGAGATAAGAAATTTTACCATCTCAGAATAATTAAAATCAACAGTCCTGCGAATTCGTTTGACCTGCCAAAATTAATTAAAACCTTCGAATAGCTCAAAAAACATCAACAACTGATTTGCTTCAAAAAAGATAACGCTTTTCTCTAAATAATACTCCATTTATTACAGTTTCAAGCACAGCTCTTGAAAGTAAAGGAGTTGGAATGTCAAAATTTCATACGTCAAATGTACCCAACATAGTTTTATGTTCTTGATATCAATTGACTATGCAGTTCACAAGACAACCAACAACAAATCCAGTATATCCAATGTCCAAACATCAACAATAAAAATACCAATAGATTTAGAATACACATGATCACAAACTCAAAACTTAAATCATTACTACTATACTAAAAAAATAGTCTAGTTTGCATTTTAATGAGCAAAATAGAAAAACCGTGGGGTTTTAGTTGACATATATAACTTCGATGTGAATCAAAATTAGCATATCAATAGCTGATTGAATCCGAAAATACTATCTTTTGGTACCATTTTCACCAAATATTACTTAACATATACAAAAAATATCCAAGATCAAAACTTAAAAAGTTAACTATCAGAACTAAAACGTAGAGAATCTTAAAAAAAAATGAACGAAGTACAATTCTAATCGTCAGAAACAAAATTATTAAATCATAAAGTCGTCAACTTTAACATAGAAGATGCACAATTACCACGAATAATACAAAATCCATTCTACTTCAATTTCCAATGATCAAAATGAAAGTTAACCAACTTCGTATCTCTGAATTAAAAATACTACCTTTCCATATTTCTTCATCAAAGATTATACACATATAAAATATTCGAGTTCAAATTTAAAGAAGGACCATCGACTAACCACAGAAGCTCCAATTAATCCGAAAATAAGAATCCCCCCAACGTTTTTGTTATCTGGGGGCTTCTGATAAGGCCATTTACTATTTGGATCCATTTCATCATCATCTTCACCCTTCTTGCTCCTGCTCATATTGATTCTTTGAATAAATTCTGCCCAAATCAATTTCAAACTTCTACAAATCAAATTCAATAAATTTAATTTTGTTATGAGTACTTTATTTAGGAATCAAGATCAAGAAACTTTTTTCACATTTGAAGTGATTTTTAGGTGCAAAACAATAAGGGAGGAATTTGGCGCCACGTAGGATGAGTTTATAGATCATTTCAGCCCAATAATTTATTATACTGCCTAATTTGGGCTAGATTGTCATTAGGAACATGTCCATCTACTTACCCAATTACTGGCAGTCCTCTATAAATCTATGAATGAACTATGGTCTATGAGTATGACTATGACTGAGTCTATGATCAAACGGAGGTTTGTTTGAAGCAAAAGTCCGTTCAATATTTTGACTTTTCATGGTCAACAAAACACGATTTCAAACATAAATATTTCCTATTTTACATATGAAAAAAATTATAAAAAGTTGATAATTTAAAAATATATATTAAGACGAATCTAATAAGATATCATATAACTATATTATTTATTATTGGTTACTGAAAATTATTGATCAAATTTTTTAAAATTTAATCATCAAAATGTATCAATCATTTAGGAACAGAGAGAGTATAATATATGTATCATTCTTTGGAGTGATGTTTGGTTCTTGCTACTTCAAATGTAACTTCAAAAATCAAACTTCACCTCGAACAAATATTATATACTCCCTCTGTTTTTTTTAACATATTGTTTGGTAACAATCTACTTTATTAAGGGCATGAAAATATGACTCTTCTACCCCTATTTAATTTATTGATTCTCCCATAAAGCTATTAGCTAATATCTTGAAAGTTGGGAAGTCAATAAAGCATACAATTTTATTAAGGATAAAATAGGAAGTATAATGAAAAAACACATTAAAAATTGTAAACACTATCTTAAAAAAACACAAGAATTCTAACTCAAATAATAGGTTAAAAAAAATGAAGGGAGTATATTCTATGATATTGGCGGAATGTTACTTCAAACGAATTGTTTACTTTTATTTTCCTCATTAATCGAACAAGAATTGAACTCGTTATATAGTTGTTGCTATGGTTAAATCGAAGTTTAGATAAATGGATCAAGTTTTTATAGGATCCGTCGAATCCGATGCTTAACTCCAAGCCAATAATAAAGCCTTCATATATAAAAGGTGGGCAGGGCCCAGGAACATGTCAATTGTCATGATTTTCATTTATGAATAGCACTACAATTTTAAAATAATGGCATCCACTTCAAATTTCGTAATCAATATCTTAAATGGAGAATTTAATATTAATTTAATTAATAACCAATTTTTTTCTTTATGTTGTAGCCGCCAAGCGATGTTAAAAAATTGGTTGTTTTAAGAGCACTCACATCAGTTTCCCAATAATTTTCCTATAATACACTTGTAACCGCCAATTTTTTATTTTTGGCTTTAGCTTTTTATACATTTACTTTATCAGCTTCCCTATTATTCATGCAAACTTCAAAAGTTAAATTTTTAAATATGTTAATGCTTTTTAAATTTTCAACAATTATATTTTTTGTAAAGTACATATTGATTTAAATAGTTTTTTTTTATTAAATTTCATTATCTCTTTTTTTTTTGAAATTTAGATGAATCTAAAAAAAAATTCACTATCAAATTAAGTAAGTTTTATAACATTAATTTTTTAAGCATTAATTAATTAATTAATAATAATATGATAAAGAAAATAGACGAAAAGAATGGAAGGAAAATATTAATAAGACAATATAGGTTGGAGGAAAAATGAGGGAAATGTAAAATAACCGCTCAATACACCGTGTGAATATATTCACCATTTTGAATTGTGTGAATAATATTTTTGGGAGTTAGTGTATTATAGGTGAGCTGATAAAGCGCATTTTTTTTATGTTATTAATTTTTTCACTCCCTAAAATAACTTTTAAGACAACTGATGTGAATACTCTTAGCAATTGTACTATTGGTTAAATCACAGTTTATTATCTAATGAGCAATAATTCATTCTTTTTAATTGTAAAAATAGTTCAATTATTACTCCATTATTTTTATGAGAAACTAATAACGCACGTTGGTTAAATTAAAATCTCATATACTACAAGCATTATTAGGAGAAGATAAAATATTAATAATGAGATGGGTCTCGTATAGTATGGTACTTACAAGATAAATGAATCTTCACAACATGATTAAATGCATTACTATTTACATGCATGATGACACCTTTTTTCTTTAGTTCCACAATTATTGTTGACATCTTCTCCTTGGATAGACTAATAAATATGAGTATTTAATCAAGAAAAGCTGCTTTCCATACCATTTAAAATTAAGGATTGCCCTTTCAAGTCAATGTTAAGACAAAACCTCGAGAAATTACTGTTATCTTAGTGACTGTCAATTAATGTTAATAAACAAAGCAAATTAAATCAATTATAATATTCTTATGATAATTAACAATGTCTTCATCAATAATTAATCGAAAAACTGATAGTCAGGTTTACTCGTCGTTACTCTATTGTCAATCTGCACGTCATGGATTATTGAATAATAGTGCTAAAGGCCTTAATCACGGATATCGTTGTCCATTTCCTTAATGAAAAATACTACTTCCTCGTTATATATTTATTCAGCCCCACTCTCGTGTCCTTTCATTTCTAAATGCGGATGTTGATTTGTTAAGAAATCCGCATGAGAGCAAACAGGAAGCCCAACCAATCCTCTCATGGGATCAATTTAATTACGAGATGTTTCGATCTGTTGGTCGCATGTAGGAACTTCTCCGAAAGTCCGTGCTATCGCTGAGTCCATCCTTCCTTGGAGGCTTGGAACCTCTGTGCCTGGATGTGGCTGCCTTGGTTCTCGTCGTATCACCTGAAAGTGTGGTCAGTGTTCGACCGTAAACAATTTCGACGATCAAGTCAGTCACGTGTATTTGAGAGTAAAATATGTTAGTAAGAGTAATGTATTACCTTTTATGTTGAACAAGGACATGTATTTATAGAATACCTCCCCGCAATAACGACACATTACGAGACAAATTAAATGTCCCCTATGTGATTGATTGTGCATTTACCCTAGCTTGATGTGGGGTGAGTTCCTGGACTTCATTATTAAAGTATTTAGGGTCCATATCATATATCAATTTGAATGAGAGGTTTCATGTCTCCGGACATAGCTCAACCATGAAAGAAACTAGAGTGCAAAATATTAACAACCTTATCTCTTCACGCAATTTGGATTTAGGTGAATCACATCCTGTGATTTACCTCCTCCGTATATTCCTGAACAGGATGAATGGGGTTGTTAGTATAACGGTTTAACATTTTAAATGAGAGATTTCACTAATCATTTAATAAATTCATTTGTTACCGTAAATTAATTTGATTCAGATACAATATACATTATTTAAGTTAACATTGTAACATTGTAATTGCTTGACCATCAACTTATGCATGATATGCTTTTTTTTTTCTTTTGTAAAAAGACCAACTATATAGACAATGATGATTTCAAAGTAAATTGTGCCTTCCATGTTTTCAGAAACATTCTCAAATATGATCATTGGTAAGATTTTACATATAGTGGACCGCCCTTATTTATTACGCATTATTATTAGCTTGATAAGGTGGAATGTGAAAGTTTGGTTTCTTGTTTGAAGCTGTTTTCTGCTCTGCCCTATATTCTTGACGGATATTCCTATAACTTTTTCTAGTTTAATAAAATCGTACGCATATTTGAACTTTATTTATAATAATATTATTATAACATACTAAAAAAATGGCCACGGCAGACAAATCGTGTTTTTGGGTCTTATCTGTTTGTCTAAATGATGCCACTCAAATTATTTGTTCTTCATCTTCGTCTTGTTTCGGGTCATTTCACATTTTTCATAATGTTTATATATGGTCATATTAAATGATGTATTAAGAGAATGTTATACTTTAAATTGTAATAACCAAGTGATCATCATCAGAATATTTCAAATAAATGAGATCTTAAAAAAGGGACTTTTATTTTTACAAAATATAGTCTTTAATAAATTAATGGACTATTATTTTTAATGGAACTAAAATGCCTTCTACACAGCAAACGTTTTATATTACAACTAGTGCCCGATTCATGGGAAAGACACAGTGAGTGACTGACTTTCGATTATATAGATAGTAGTAATACACTACGTAATGTATTACCTCCATCCGTAAATGATTGATACATTTTGATTTTATATGTCAAACTTTAAAAGTTTTGATCAATAATTCTTATTAACTAATAAGAAATAATATAGTCATATGATATCTCGTTAGATTCGTCTCAATATATATTTTTGAACTATCAACTTTTTATAATTTTTTCATATATAGAATAGGAGATATTTATATTTAAAATCATATTTTGTTGAACATGAAAAGTCAAATATATCAATCATTTAGGGACGAAAAGAGAATTAGTTTGCATCAAGACTCTCCTTACAATAATTTAGTTTTAGTCATCACTTGATCTGCTTTTTGAGGGTATAAAGGAAAAGATGCCATTCATCATTTAAGACGGTGATATAACCTTGTCTTGAAGTACATAGATTGATGAAATAAATTACGGGAGATGTCTCATCTAATAAGGGTGTTAAAGCTTGCATTTTAACTACTACATCAATACAAGGTTCACCCTTTATATATGAAAGTCAAATTCAGATTGTATGAAGAAGCGAGATTGCTGCTATATTATACTCGAGTCTCTTGCCACTTGAGCTATACCTCCAAGATAACTTAATTTTTAAAAGTGTGTCTAGCTCACCTGACGAGGGGAGTAGAACTTGTATGTTAATTATTTCATCAAAACAAGAGGTTCGCTTTCTATGAAGATCGAACTGGAGCAACTTAATTGTTCTCTATACCCAAACCAAAAATTATCTTCTAATTAAATTCTAATTATACATTAATGGGTATTGAATTGTATGATGATAATGCTAAGCTAACTGTTGGCATAGTGTCATTTAAAATAAATAAATAACCCTGACTTTGCATGTAGCTTACAGACTGCAGATTAATTACATAGTAACTGGCCTCCATTCTATATGTCTACGACACACATATATATACATGTAGTATATATAAATGGATGATTATGATTTAAAAAATAAATTGGCATTTTGTATAACAAAAAGTTGCACTTGAATTGAAAAGCAGTAAGCGAGTTGTATGGTTGAATATGATGACAGTTAGAAGAAGTAAGTAGACAAACAACAATGTGAGATATCATGTTTTACAAATTACAATTGTCAACATAGCCTAACAAACTATGACCTTTTGTGTACCAAACATACTTCTATTTGAACATCCAAAAGTCAGGTCCGACAACGTCCAGCTCTCTAAAGCTATCACAACGATCAACCAATTAAGATTATACTATAATAATTAAGTCAATTATTTGAGAAACTGTGAACTAACAAGCTACTACCAGGATAGACAGTAGACTTTCTGTTCAATTTTGAGCCGAACCGAATTAGTCGGTTCCTTCATTCGACCACCTGATCCAAATCGGGGAACCGGCAGACTTTTATTAGGCGGAATCGACTTCATGTTGGCTTATTAGTTTTTGAACCAAAATCGTTGATGTTTTCAGTTAGTTCCGAATTTTGTTGTTGTTTTACTTGATCCGTTTAGTTACGGTCAGTTTAGCTTGGTTTCAAACTTGACACTTTAGATGAGGAGACGTAGCAGCATTACCGAACCTTTTCTATTTGTTTTAGCTAGTAGTATTATGCATGTCTCCTATAGCTAGTTTGTTGATATTGTTGTTATTTTAATTTGTTCAATGTTAATCTTTATTTGAATTTTTGATACCATTCATGATGTGTGATCATGGAGCAAATTGCTGAATTTGGCCAATAAGTTGCACTTTAATCCCCACGTAAATTCAACCTTTTATTTATTTAAAGTGTAGTATTTGAAATACTTTCAACAAGGAAGATAATTAGGGCCGTGCCGAAACGATCATGTTGCCCCTTTTGAATGATGACCCCGAACGATGGAGGGGGCGGGGGATAAAGTTTGAAGGAGAGGATGGCGCAGAAGACGAAGGAACGAGGGAACAAAGCGAGACAAAGGGGGAGAGCAGGTGGGAGGATCATTTCATCAATTACCTTTGCATTTTTCCCCAAAAGCCGTTGGTAGGTTATGCGTGTTGAATAATGAGCATATCGTCATTTAAGTTTCTTATTATTATTTTGTTGTGAACGTCTCTAGTAATGATTTTTATTTCAGTTAATTTTATTAATTATTTAAGTAAAATAAATATTTACTAATTGAATTTAAAATTTTGAAAAAGCTAATTATCCGATCGAGATGAGTTTAAAGTTCGTTTAGTGATAATGAGTGGAGCAAATTTTTTTGAGCTCCGACTCGATCCTACGGTGTATAACTGGATATGAAACTTTTCTTTGAGTAACTAATACTACAAAAAGTTTCTCTGACCAAAATACCCAATTTACTCAACAACACAAAAGAGAAAGGAAGATGAGTATATATAAAGGGACAATATGATACTCCCTCCGTTTCTTTTTATTTGATTGTTTGGAGGAAAAGTACTTTATTAAGAGATTGTGAAAAATTACATTGAGATTTTAAAAAGGTGTATTGGAATTGTAAAAAGGTGCATTGGAATTGTAAAAAGGTGCATTGGAACTGTAATTGGTTGCATTGAAATTGTAAACAATCAAATAAAAAGAAACATGAAAAAAATGCTCAAACAATCAAATAAAAAGAAACGGAGGGAGTAATAGACTAACATAGTGCTAAATGTTATTGTGGAACAATACAATACTAATTTACAATAGTACATAAAATTAATAGGGTTCATGAATTCCTCTAGAAGCATGTGCCCCATGCTCATAATACTCCATACTAATTTACAACATAATAATACCATTATATAATTAATTATGATTACTCCTCGCCAGAGTACCTCAGCTCATCAAATAGATATTCTGTCTCCATTACATTATTTGTCTGAAAATCTTGATTAACTGATGAAGCACTAGAAGGAAAATCTAGAGAGCTCATGAGTTTCATGTCATCACTCCATTCCATATTCAAGAACTCCAATCCATCAAAGGTTTCTGGATTACTATTATTGCATGCATACAAGGAACCAAGCTGATCAACTTCACCATTGTTTTGACTCTGCAACATGCTCATGTTTTGGTCAATTGAGCTACTTGATGATCCAATTTGATCAGAAGACATCACATTAAAGCTTTGTTGATGATCAAAAGATGTCTGCAACCAAGAATTCTCAATAGGGTACTGAAGATTATTCGTTGCGCCCGTATAAACTGCAATTTCTTGATTATTATTATACTGATCTTCATACTGAAATCTTCCGCCAAGATCTGACAACAATTTCCTGATTGAAGCTTGATGATCATTATTGTTCATTTGTTCTGCATTTGATGCATATGTTACAATAGGTGGAACCACAGGCAATTCGGGCCAATATAATTTGTGGTGATAATCATTCATATTATTCACATCAGAAATTATAAAATTATTTTTTTGGATAATGTTCTTCCCTCTCCGATGAGCTTGATGACGGTTCTTTCTTTGTCTTCCAAAGAATTTCCTCTTCAACTTTGTGTTCCAATAATTCTTGATGTCATTATCTGTTCTTCCAGGCAGTTGGGCAGCAATGATAGACCATCTTTATTATAAGAAGGGGGCAAAAAAAAAAATTAATCTTTTATATTTAATGAATAGTGAAAATTTAAAAATAAAAATTGATTCTTGAAATTTTACCTGCTTCCAATGTTTACATATAGGCTACAAATAATATTATCTTCATCGTCAGTGAACCCGCCATGTTTAATGTTTGGTCGAAGATAATTTAACCATCTTAGACGACAACTCTTTCCACATCTCTTAAGTTCTAGTTGATAAACAAGTAAAATTAATTCCAAGAAACGATGATATAGAGATAAAGAGATGTATATAAGGAATAATTTAATGGTCTTACCAACTTTTGGAGGCAAAGCTATCCAATTCCCACCAGTTCCATGCTTATCAATATATGCTTTGAGCTTAGCATCTTCTTCAGGTGACCATGGTCCTCTCTTCACGTTTGCTTTATCACAGCAAGGAGCTCTCCCCATCTGTTCTTCTATTTAGTAGAGAGAAAGAGAGTGGGAGAGAGAGAGAGATTTCTTATTCTTTGAGAGAGAGAGATTTAAATAGCGGGAATATGCATGTTTTGGGGAGCGATATAATTCAAGAAAATGGTTATGGGGAAAATAAAGAATGAATGTTTCAATATAAAAAGGATATGCCAGAATAGGAGATCAGGGGGTTTTCTTGTTGTCTTTCTCAATGAAGAATCATTACTACAACAATTCATATATATAGCCACTGATATAATTGGACATGTATAGCATATGGAGTAATAAAATAATTCGTGCTAAAACTCGTGTAAGGGTTAATTAAAAATTATTATCCCATTTTAGTGTGTATCAATAATTTGTTATCATCAATTATAATGGACAAAAATAAAATATTATTCAGGTTTACGTGATGTGATATATGCGATGTTATCATGTTGGTGTGCTTCAATAGATTGTTTTTTTTTATATAGATTTAAAATTGGGGTGGGGGGGTGAAAATTGAGTATATTACAAGTTATTTGGAGGTATACTATGTCTTTAGTATTTTTTGGCAATTAAACAATATTGTAGGTGTGCTTACTAGTATTGACATTTGTTTTCTAGCTGGAGGGCCACTTTTTATTTGGAAATTTATGAAAGATGGAAATTAGTCATAACTATATGTACGGCTGTAGAATTATTTAAAATTAGTGTATTTTTAAACCGGCATAGACAGTGATAGACTGTAAATAACATTTTTTCAGACTAATAGGTAATTGTCAAGCGTGCTATGGCTGAGAACGGCTATTATGATTCATTACTCAATATATATAATTATTTTAATGTGAAAATGTACATATAATTAAAATGTAACATTTTAAGATTGTACAAATAAAATAAAACATTTAAAAAGAAATGTACTAAGACTATTACATGCACGTATTGATTTAGTTTGTATATCAAATTTCGTTAATAAGATAGGTACAAATTATTTAAAATTAAAAGATAAGCTTCTACAATTGATACCAATGAATCCTTTTGATAAAATAGTACAAGTATCCTAAAAAATACCAAAAAAAGTAAAATACAAATTAAATTGGTACAACATAAATTTTTAGTGATCAAGCAATGAATCACTAATAAACATAAAACATTAAAACTTAATAAACTATTAACTTTCCACCCAACTACTAATATCATTTTTGGTTTGCCTATGCTTAGTTTGCACTACATGATTTTGTCACTATTGCTTCGGAAACAAGTGGATTTTAATTAAAACATAAAGTAGAAATTACAAAAATCAATATGTAATAACAACAAAATAATTAAAAAGTTTGCTAACCGTCAATGTGATCTTCGTTTAGTGGATCTATGTTTACATTTGGTTCTCATCAATAGTTTAAAAGTTGAAAGTTGATTCTAAAATTATTATAAAATTTTATATTTAAGCTAGTACAAGTTACATCCACTATGAATGATCGAAGTCAACAATTACATGCATATTTGAAGTCTCAACAATTGAGACTCAACGGTTTGCGGGTTAATAATATTTATTTAGTTTCTTGAGGAATTCTTGATAAAGGTCCGAATAACATATCATAGCTTTATTAGTTGTAAGTCAACTATATTATTAGTATCCTTATGGAAAATTTAGTCCATGTATTATGATGGGTATACTATGGTATGGTAGGTGACCAAAAATATGTTAAGATGTCAACCAAATATGAATGTAGTCTCACACTCTCGCTATTCATTAATTAAGGTACAGTGAATCGTTCCAGAAACCTAACAACTATCACATCGATCGATGTGCATTGTTTTATTTTCTTCACCTCTTCGATCGAGCCTATTTCACAATTTTAGTTTCGACTTTTCTTATTGAAATTAAAGTTCGTACTACATACATAATTTAAACATTATATTTGTTACATTATTACTTACATAAGCACTTGATTGTCGGAATTGTTGCCAGCCTAAATTAGACAGCAAAATCAGACATCATCTCTTCAAGTCCGTCACACTGCGATCTCATTTTGGTGTAAGCTTTGAACAGTTCCATGTAGGAACAAGTCATCATCCTACTCAATGTGTAAACGTATCCAAATAAAGATGAATAATTACATGATGCAGTAATGAAATCGTCAATAAAAAATATTTAATCAGAATACCCACTTTATGCTGTCAATAATTCTGTTAGTACTCGTCACATTGTAAATAACTTTTGACTCGTACATAAAAATATTGTGGTTAATGTTGATTATCAACAACTAGAATATGAATCGTATCAATGTGAGAAATAATATTTCGTGTGTAGGAGCAGGAGTGCCGTTAATGGATCAGGTAATTCGGAATTTGACTCGAAAAAATCTGTCGTTATTCGCTCGTATTCTTATTGAACAATACTCGAGTAAATTCTTTTTACTCGATAGCTTATCGGACAAAATAAATCTGGGTCTGCTCGGTTAATACCCACGTTTATTTTTTGTATTATATCGGAACGGCTCTACGGTTCATTAATAATATTGTTCATTAATGTTTATTAATCTACGCATACAATTATTTTCAATTTAAAGATGAGACCCATTACTAATTTGTGTATCAAAATTATATTATACACGGATATAATTTGTGTACCGAAATCTATTAACAAGTTGATACAAATTATTTAAAACGAAAAAATAAGCTTAGATGATTGACATTAATAATTTTTTGATATAATGGTACGTATTTAAGTGAGTGCAATATACATTTTTTTTTTATCACAACCATACTCTCGTTTGCTTGTCGCTTAGACTTAACTTTGGACTTACTGCATTTTAATTACTCCCTCCAATCCAAAACAAATGTCTTTTTAGACATTTCAATAATATCCAAAACAAATGTCTTTTTACATAAACCAATGTACAATATACCACTTTTTCCTTTAATATCCCTATTTGCATAGAATAACTCAAAAAAAGTAATGATTGCATCATATAGTTAAGTGATAATTGGATTATTAATGATTGTTTTATAGGGGCATAGATGGAAAGTGTGAATGTAATGATTGTTTCTTAATTTATGTGAAATGTCTAGAAAGACATTTGTTTTGGATTGGAGGGAGTAATATTTTTCATCCCGTGAAGATGCGGATATTTTATAATTTATCATAGTTAATTTCAATGACCAATATAAATATAGAATTGAAAAAAGAAATTTTCAGATTTGTATTTCAACAATTAAATATTGTTGGAGAGAACCCTTCAAATAGGATTTTTTTTGGTAGATTAGTGATAAGATGAGTATCGTACCCATGACCTTCTAGTCACTAGCAAGAGCCTTTTCCAACAGGCTATCCGATTAGCTCACTCAAAATAGGATTTTAAATAGAAATTCCAAGGTAACCAGCACCCGCTCGACATTCTGCTAAAAAACCTGAATCGATACATATACTCGTGTCTTTATTGAACGATATGAGAATAATATATTTTCCACCCGACTTGAGTACATAGTAACTATTGCCTGGCTCGACCAAACTAAAATCTGATCGGATAACCCGGGAGTAAATTGCTGAAATGGTCCTCGAAAGTGGGTTCAGGTTGCCTTTTGGTCCTCGAAAGTACAAAAGTTGCAACTTAGTCCACGATATTGGTCAATGCTTGCAGATTGGTCCAAAATTTAGTTAAGGTGTTAATTTTTAACGCCCAATGGCGATTGTAGTTCACTCCTAAGCTAATTTTATTATTAACATTCTAACTTATTAACAACACATGTAACTCACGAGGCGCGTGGGCCACTAACATTTAACAGCGCCGTTAAATTTTGGACTAATCTGCAACCGTTGGCCAATATCGTTGATCGATTTGCAACTTTTGTACTTTCGGGGACTAAAAGGCAACTTGAGCCTATTTTCGAGGACTATTTTAGCAATTTGCTCGATAACTCGGTATCCATTCGTACCGGCATGCAGCATCAGTTAGAATTAGGAAATTATCTAATGCTACCTTTTAACTTCCACCTTGACTTTAAAGTCGTAAATTTGACATTTTAATATGTTTACTAAACTCAAATCTCTCTGTTTATCAATTATCATACCTTGGAAAATGGAAATAGCCTTTTCTAAAGACTAGTGAAAACTTTTGCACCTAAAGGCTAAAAGTCCATTCAATCACAATCTCATTTTCGGTAACGCATTATAGAATATTATTATACTCTAAAACTTTCACAAAAATCTTTGTGCTACAAGGCAAAACATGAATAGTAGTTTAAATAAAAATTATAATAAAGTCAAGTTGAATGGAAAACATATATTAATGGCATATTACATACATAAGACAAGAATAAATTACCATCAAGTAATAAGTCGATGCACTAATAAGGAGAAAATTATTGATTTGGTTCCAAATGATGGGATGAAGTTGTACTATGGTCCCTAATAATGATATTGTTGCATATTAGTCCTCGAAAGTGGCTCAAGTGTTGCGATATAGTCCCTAATAGTGATAATTATTGCACATTAGTCCCTATTTTTTCGAGGACCATACTGCAACATTTTATTACTTTTGAGGACTACATTACAATATTTGTGCCATTTTTAAAGACTAATCTGCATCGTTGTAACTATCTGAGATTAAAGTACATCTGCATCCCATTAACTGGAAGCAAATCTGCAATTACCTCCACTAATAAGCATCTGTTTGTTGTCTTATGTCTTGGCCCTACTTGGTTGAAATTATGCAACAATTTGAGAAAGTTGCTGTTATTTTACTACTTGTAATAGTGATGGTTTCTCGATCAATAATCAAGCTCACAGTTTCCTCCAGGCAATATATATTCATCAGTTACATCTCTTTATTGTTGGTGAACTTACCAAGTCAAAAGATTGTTATTGGCTTAGATTGTTTTTGGTCAGATACTATTCATTACTAAAATAAGGAAAAAAATTCAATTTACTTGAATTGAAGTTAATAAAATGTTAATTTATGTGAAATACATCAAAAAAAGGTTATATATATATATTATATAGGCTTAATTTCATATAGGCACCTGAACTATGATTATCTTTTGGGCAAAAAGCTGCAACCATCATACATGTTTTACCCAAATCCCTGTTCGTTCACATATGTTTTAGATGGACCCATTCGCTCACTGATGTATCAAAAAAGGCCACTTTTACCACTGATGTCATAAATAAAGTCAACAACCACAAACGTGCCTACCACGTGCCTACCACGTGGCATTTATTGGAGGCAAATTAGTCATTTACTATGTTAATTTTAATTTTAGAAAAAAAGAAGACAAATTAGGGTTTAATAATGTTTGGCTAATTCGATTAGGGCTAAATTTCACAATCAAACACTCTGATTGCGCGAAAACCCTCCATATCAGTTACAATCAATTTCTATAATTTGCTCGAGTGGTAAGCACATGACCCTGATTTGTCTTTTTTTAAAATTCAAATTGGCATAGTAAATGATTAATTTGCCCCCCATTAATGCCACGTGGTGTGCACGTGAGTGGTTGTTGACTTTATTTATGACATCAGTGGTAAAAGTGGTCTTTTTTGATACTTCAGTGAGCGAATGGGTCCATTTGAAACACAGGTGAGCGAAAATGAATTTTGATAAAACATGTATGATGGTTGCAGCCTTGTGCGCTTATCTTTTCAAATAAGCACCTGTAGTATTTTTTAACCATCTAGGCACCTAAGGTCATTTTTGGCACCTGAACTTTCCGGTTTTCTCATTTTTAGTCGTTTTTAGATATTTGATATTTTAAAAGTCCTTAACCCAGGGGCAATTTAGTCATATTGAAAATGAAACTTTTTGGAGGAAAAATTTCGACAATAGTTCAGGTGCCATTTCCAAAAAAAAAATATTTTAGCGCCAAGGTTGGAGAAAAAATTCAGGTGCCAGAGGAAATAACATTAATCCTTACTATAATTGTCATTGTTTATTAGCAGACTAACAACATTTTAGATTTGATATTAGCAAATATATGCGATTAATTAATTTTATTAGGTTGATATTTGATATCCGATTCAATACACGTATTTGATATTTGACATTCGTATTTGAAACTCACATTCATGATCGTATTTAAATTTGATACTCAAATTCTATTCGACATTCGAATTCAATCTTTTAGATTAGAAATATATTAGTACTTCTTAAAAAATAAATATAATTATTATAAAGAACTGAAAATGAAAAATCACCCTTACCCCCCACCCTCACTGACCAGCTAAAACATCGAAATATAACAAATATGCCAAACCATTTTCATCTGCATCCTTTCCATGCTTCATGAACTATGACTGCCAAATTGGTCTATTAGATGCACTAACATCACTTGTTTAATCAAGAACAAAAATGAGGGGTAAATCAAAGAACTCGATCAGTAGATCTCCTCACTCTAGTTTAAACAACAATAATCCTAATTTCTTCCACCATGAAAACCGAAGCCGCTGCAACGTGGTCCACCCCTTCCGTGACCTCTTCCACCACGATCTTCAAACTTATAATCATCAAAGTCCGACATCATCACTATAATACATACACCAACATACTAATTTCATATATACTCCATTTTATGACATTGACCACCAACCACTTATAGATAAAAAAAACACCATCTTTGTCAATTGTCATCTCAATTAGTAATATAATGAAATCATGCATTGCAAAAGCATACATCACCAAATGGTTAATTTGCAAATAAACAAGTAACCCAAAATCAGTTGCTACTAATTATATTACAGATCTTGTAAAGAAAATACCACCTTTGTATATTGGTGTACGTATTATAAAGGGAGGGGTGAGGTCGCCAAAGGAGGTGGGGAAGGGGAGAGAGGGAGGGAGGGGTCTAATTATGATTTTTGAAATAAATGAGTTTAGGTTAAGATTTGATGTTTGGTTAGTTTGTTGGTAAGTTGGGTTAGATTTATGTGTGTTTTGTCTAATTTATCCTTTGTTAAAATAATAAATAACTGAAAAATGTCTGAAAATGGTTAAAATTTGAAAGTTCAGGTGCTAAAAATGACCTTACGTGCCTAGATGATAAAAAAAAATACTATAAATTCCTATTTGAAAAGATAATCAGAGTTCAGGTGCCTATTTGAAATTAAGCCTATTATATATTATATATATATAAAAGTGGAGGAGAAATTTTGAAAATTGCCCCCTCCTCTTTAGTTTTTTTTTTCTACCCCTCTTCCTTATGAATGACTACTACGCCCTTAATGAAATCACTCGTTCGTTCTCCTTCTTCGATCTTATTCTTTCTTCTTCTTATTCTACCACCACTACCACCACCACAACCTTCAAACATCACCATCACCACAATCGCATACCACTTTCCGTGCCCCTTCACCCAAATTGCGACCTCTTTGCCGCTTACAACCCATATCGCAACCCTTTCCCCCTTTGCAGTTTGAATTTCAATTAAGAATGTGATAAGATTTTGACTTCAATTGGATGTGGGACTAAAGAAAAGGATAGGATCGTGACTTCAATTGGTGGTGATTGTGGAAGAAGATGGAAGAAGAAAAAGAAGAAGAAAAAGAAGAAAGGAATGAAAGAAAAAAAAGAAGAAGAAGAAGAAGAAAGAGGGTGAAAGAGGATTTCATTAGGGGCATTATAGTCAATTTATAAGAAAGAGTGGTAGCCAAATCTAAAACAAATAATGAAGGAGAGTAAAAATTAAAAAATAAAAGGAAAAGGGCATTCTTCAAATTTTGTCTAAAGTTGAGCCTATATCCATTTACTTGCTTATATTCCAAGAAAAATTAATGATTAGCGAGAATCAAATTTGCCTTAGTGAAGTGAGAAAATTGTCACATTAAAATTATCTCAAATAATATTTATAAATTGCACTTTAACCTCACTAACTGAATAGATTACTCATGGCCACAATTGCTATAAAATATATAGTTTAATTCTTAAATTAATGTTGACGTTTAATTAATGACACGAATACACATCAATTTTGGACCAAAATGAATTTATTAACACTTAATATTTAAACTACTTTCATTCAATCCCATCCAAAATCCTTCCCTACTTATTATCAAACCAAAACCATGAAATCCTCTTATATTTTTATTTAACCTCATCTCTTTTCCTGTTTACACTCGAGCAAATTGTTGAAATGGTCCACGATAATATGATCGAGTTGCACTTTGGTCCCCACGTCAAGTTTTACGTTAACATTTCATGGTGAGGAGTTAGAATTAGGATAAAAATATAATTTTAAAGATTTAAAGTTGATTTTTTTGCCCCAATTGGTGTCAAAATGAAACTCCACAACCCCCTCCAGCCAAAATTCCCTTTCTTCTTCATCCCAATTAGGGTTGTGGAGTTTCATTTTAGCATCAATTGGGGCAAAAAATCAACTTTATGTCTTAAAAATTATATTTTTACCCCAGTTTTAATGCCTAAACCTGAATTGTTAGCGGAAAACTTGACGTAGGGACTAAAGTGCAACTTTTTGACCACTTCCGGGGACTAACGTGCAACCGCGTAACTATTGGAAACCAAAGTGCAACTCAATCATACTATCGGGGACCATTTCAGCAATTTTCTCGCTTACACTCACACTCTTAAAAAACGTCATTGAACTGTCATTTCCTACATTAAGCATCTGTTTGAGACATTTTCTAAGAGTAAGTGTGTATGAGTCGTTGAGAAATAAAAGAAGAGATGAAGTAAAAATAAAGTTTAATAAAGAAATGGTTAAATAAAATTTCTCATCGCTTATTACCAAAAATAAAATAAAATTAGGATTGTATTGTTTTGGTGGGAAAGTAAGAGTGAAACTGAATGTCGTGTAAATATTACTCCCTCCGTCCCTAAAAGATTGATACATTTTAATTTTTGTGGTCAAACTTTAGAAAGTTTGATAAAAAAATTCTCATTAAATGGTAAGATAAAATATAGTCATGTGGGATCTTATTAGATTCGTCTCAATATATATTTTTGAAATATCAACTTCTTATAATTTTTTCGCATGTAAAATAGAAAATATTTACGTTTTAGATTGTGTTTTGTTGATCATGGAAATCAAAATGTAGCAATTTTTTAGGGACGGAGTGAGTAGGTGTTATAAATTTGATTTTGGCCCAAAATTAATGTATATTCGCATTTTTCGTTTAATAATTCATGTCATGTCATCATTTATTTAGAGACTAAATTGTACATTTATACTATTAACGGTACCTTTCCATATACCATTAATTTACGGGACTAAATAAATTACAACTTAGTTGTACATTCCTGAGACCATTATTTTGATTAAAAAAAGAAAGTAAATTAATTTAAAATCTCTGATAAAGACTGTGTGAGTGAGTATCACGTTGCAATATGCCTATATAAAGAAATATGGACATATAGTGCATTGGTGATTAGTGGCGATCAATGTTTGAGACTGACGTATGTTTCTAACCAATGATTAAATTTTTGTCCAGTGCATTATTTCTCAATCATCTCCTCATCTACATAACATATCGAATTTTGAATTTTAATTCACCTTTTAGAATGATTGCATATATTCAATATAATGTAAAACGTCTATAAATTAATAATGTTGGGATCGGTCAAATTTATTAATTTAGAGAGTTATTAATTTATCTATAAATTAATAATTTATTAACTAAAAGAGTTTTTGCATGAGATGAAAAGTTTTTGCATAAATATATGTAGAGTTTAATGACATGAAGAGTTTAATGATATTACTATTATCATTGAGAACAATGTTGATGATGAAGATGATACCGTGTCTTCGGAACCTGTTACCCGAAAGGAAGCACATTTGGTTTCTAGAAGTCTTCACAAATAATTTATGTTACAATTCGAAAACACAACACCGAAACTAATGGATGCAATAAGAAAAATAAGAGATGAACTCCAATGTGATTTGAACTTTAAGAAAAAATAAACTATTATAGAGTCATATTTTAAATAAATTGTAACTATATTATTTCAATTTCTAAGGATTATCAATTTATAATTTTCGTGGAACCTTATATTATAAAGGAATTTTATAAAAAGTATTATCTTATTATTTTATCGATTTCATTAATTTTTTTAAGTAGTCCAAGTCGGGACCGGACAAATTTATTATCTTAAAGAAATTATTAATTTATAGACGTTTTACTATATACAATCTTCTAATTTATGAAATTATAAAATTAAAGTATGCAATATAAAGCTCCGTATTCAAAAGTTTCCACTTTCTTTAAAAACAACAATGAGTACTCAACTCAACAAACTTCGAATTTACTCAAGAGTGGACATCGTCCTAACCGAGGGCTGAATATTTCCTTGTGATTGTTGCAAATGCAAATGTCATGCACCTTTTAGATATGGTACTTGTTCTACTACTCTAGCTAGATGCAACTTTGTTATTGTTTTTTTTCAAGTTAAATCTCTCTCACTTTTATCATATATCCCTTCATTATGTGGGTTGTATAGGCTATAGCAGTCCTCCAGTGCAAATGATCAACGATATAAGAAACCAAAAACAAGTTCCTACAATAAATCAGTAATTATATTGACTTCACATGGATTTGAGCGATGTCGGAGTATCTCAACTCAATAATCTTGTCACTTACCACAAAATTATGCCTTGGAACACTATACATGCGATATTTGTTGTTAGGAGTTCCGAACTTCTTTATATACTTCATTTATGTTAAGATGTACATTCTACATCGAAAATCGGTGTTCTTTCGGATCAATATAAAATCATGGACTAAACCATTTACTACTATCAATTGGTTTTAGAGTGGAATCTCATAGACTCTTAATAATTTCATATTTACTCTTTTGATTAAAATTGTATATCAGCATAATTCTATAAGCAACATAAAGCATGTTGTAATAATGTATCAATAATCTCATACAAATATTTATAACACCGAATAAATGTTGGAGAGTAAATTGCTGAAATGGTCCTCGAAAGTGGATTCAGGTTGCTTTTTGGTCCTCGAAAGTACAAAAGTTGCAATTTTGTCCATGATATTGGCCAATGTTTACAGATTGGTCCAAAATTTAGTTAAAATATTAATTTTTAACGTCTCAATGGCGATTGTAGTTTACTCCTAAGCTAATTTTATTATTATTATTCCAACTTATTAACAACACATGTAACTCACGAGGCGCGTGGGCTGTTAACATTTAACAGCGCCGTTAAATTTTGGACCAATCTGCAATCGTTGGCCAATATTATGGACTAATTTGCAACTTTTATACTTTTGGGGACCAAAAGACAATCTGAACTTATTTTTGGAGACTATTTCAGTAATTTGCACAATGTTGGAGGAAGAAAATAATAATTTGAATTTATATTTTGTTACAGTGAGAAAAAGTGGAGAGGGTGGTGTGGGTTCTATTTTAAGCATGTATGATGTAACCATATTGGTTGGTGGGGCACTAATAATGTATCATCTTTTGGACCAAACAATTCTATATGATTATGTGTTCATTGTTTTGCTTTTTACGTATCTCAGTCAAGAAAATGGAAAAAGAATGGAATTTAGTGACGCTCATAAGATGTAACACTGGTCACACTCCAGACATCTGTCCAAACCGACGATCCGATAAATAATTATAACCAGTGAAAATGGTTCGTCGATCGATAGGTCGTTTGTAATTTATTTAAATAGGGGGAGATTTTAAGTTAAATATCACTTTTCAAGGCATCAAATTAACTTGAAATACACATTTACATTTTTTTTTGCAAAATAGCACAAAAGGGGATGAAATGACTAATTTACCCCTATAAACTTAGGGGTTTTTTTAAAAAAAAAAATCGATTTCCTTTTTTTTAAAAATGATTTTTTCGACCTTTTTTTTCGATTTCTTATCAACTTTTTTTTATAGTTATAAGTTTTGATTTTGATAGTTGTTTCGCAAAAGAGTTCGAGTTTGATAATTGTTTTGGCAAAAGGTTCGATTTTGGTAGTTATTTTAACTAAAAGTTTCGATTTTGAAAAAAAAAGATCGATTTTGATAGGAAATAAGTTTGATTTTGCGAAAATCGAAATTTTTAGCAAAAAAAAACTCCTAAAATCGAATCCTTTTTACTATGAAAAAATCGAAAAGAAACCAAAATATGAAATAAAGGCGATAAAAAAAATCGAAAAAGTAAAAAAAAATTAAGTTCATAAGGAGGGTAAATTAGTTATTTCATCCCTCTTTTGTACTATTTTGCAAAAATATCTAAATGTGTGTTTCAAGTTAATTTGGTTTATTGTGAAAGGTGGTATTTAACCTAAAATCTCCAAGTACGAGACTAATTATTAAAAGACGAGATCTTTATTGCCGCTACGAATCCTTTTGTTATGGGACTGCCTAATAAAAAAACGTGATATTTATTATAGCTATGTAATCATTTTAAGCACAAGACTAACTAATAAAAAAATGAAAATTTTTATTGCCTTTTAATTAGATAAATACAATAGCTTAATATATAATTATAGACCTTCAATTGATAGATGGACCGCAATAGTTCATCAATTATAGACATATGTGGAAGAATAAGTGTCGTATGAAATTGGAAAAAGAAAAAACTAAAATCGTGTTGGAAAATTTGTGGAAAAGAAATTGTGTGGGAAAAAATAAATATGAAACAATAGTAAATGGGTCAAAAGTAAAACACCAAATTAGTAAAGGGGATAAGAACAAACAAAATCTTTTTTTTTTGTAAATTAGCGATGAGGTGAGTTTCGAACCCAGGACCTTCTGGTCACTAGCAAGAGCCTTGTCCACTAGGCTATTCGATTAACTCAAGAACAAACAAAATCTTTAAAAGAAAAAAAAAGAAACAAAGGAATATGGTGGAAAAGGAATAAAATCATGTAGAATGAAACCCGGTCTATTAAAAAATATATGTGGAAGAATAAATGTTGTAAGAAATTGGGAAAAGAAAAAAAAATATGAGAAAAACAAATATGAAATGAAAATCGTTTTGGAAAATTTGAGGAATAAAACATGTTGTGGGAAAAAATAAACATTAAACAAAATTAAATACTAAATGGGATAAGAACAAACAAAATGTACAACTACTAATGTGTACCATACATGTGTCTGGTGCAGCAACCTCTCATTGTGAAAGTACAACTACTAATGCGTAACGTACAAGAGTCTAATTCATGAATTTAGCGTTTATGTGTCACTCTCCCTTTCGCAAGTGGACAATTGACCAAATGTACAACTTCTTATGTGCTATGTACAACTTCTGATCATAAAAACGAAAAAAATAATCACCAGTCGCAGCATCGCGTATGAACCTTTCGCGTGGTCCACACGCAATCTCCTCTTTATAATACTCCCTCCGTTCCTGCTTGTCACATTTTGACTTTTGTCGGTCAAACATAACAAAATTTGGCCATGAATTCTCATTAAACGATAAACAAGAATATAATCTTGTGGAACCTTGTTGGAATCGTCTCAATATATATTTTTGAAATATCAACTTTTTATAACTTTTTCACATATAGAATAATAAATATTTATGTTTTAAATTATGTTTTGTTGACCATCAAAAGTTAAAATGTGATAATCATTTATCCTGGGATAGAGGAAGTAATATCTTAGATTATAGTGATTAATTATGGGGCTTCTATTCATCTAATACGTACAGAATATTATTATGTTAAAGTATGAGTTATTATGATAATTTGCACAAACATTTCTTAATAATTCTTTAGTTTGGAGTAGTACGACAATCCCTCAAGTTATGCAACCGTGTTGTCCAAACAGTTCTTAATTTAATGTTGTTATCGAGCCCGATTCGAGGGAGTACGAATAAATATTTCGAGTATGGAAATAATGAGTTTTACAATCAATTTGTATATAAAAAACTAAAATTAAGCTAGGTTTAGTATAGGGCACATGTGTTCGGTTGAATATGAGAATTACCTGATTGATAAGTAGTCGAGCGGGTAATGAAATTTTGATTTTTCTGTTTGAATACCAAGCGGATATACGTATCGGGTTGCCCGGTTCCCTGGAAAGCCTAATAATATTTAGTTTTGTGATTAAATTGTTCTTAAAGTTTTAAGTTTATTCTTAGGAAAAATACAAAAAACATACAATATGTTAAAATATACTTTCTCCGTTATACTTTAGTTGCCGATTTAGCCTAATTTTTTTAGTTGTCGTTATAGCATACTTAAAAGTAATTTTTGTTTTTTCTATTGAAGTTATTAACCATCCAATAACATGATGACAATCAATTGTCATTTTACAATGTCAATGCACCTTCAATGTCAATGCACCTTTTGATTACTTTTACATTTCTTAATCTATATAAAAACTTGATAGAACAATAACTAAAAAAACTTACAATACTAGTCATAAAATAAGGATTATTTATAGAACAATTACCTGAGTCACTCACCCAAGATTCCTTACAACTTTTTTCTGAAATCAACTCCTTAGAGCATTTGCAATAGCTTCCTCAAAATAATTCCCTAAAATCAACTCCTTAGAAAGTATGTTTTAACATTTACACAAATGCAGATTTCCTATTTGTAATTTACAACACTTAATATAAAGAACAAAAGCGGCGGTTTGGGGAAGATGTAAATATAAGACACTCTCTATAATATTTGAGGAAAATTTTAGAGATAGAAAATCTGATATTTGATACTTTTTTGCTTTTTATGCTTTTCTCTATTCTAAATACTCCCTCCATTCTTAATTAGTTGTCTTTCTAGCCTTCAACACGTTGATTAAGAAATCATGTAAATTTATCTATTTGCCCTTCAATAGAGAATTAATTATTGTAGCAATAAATTTGATTAAATAAATAAAGACAACTTTCTATTAATTGATTATTCCTTAAATTCCATCATCACTGCAAGTCTCAATAAAATCATTTATTGAAATGATGCATGCTACCTCAATTATCATTAATGAAACAAATCAACTAAATACTTTTACAAATTCTTCAACCCATTTCAATGAGAATTAATACTCCATTAAATTTCATCCAATGAGAATTAAATACTCCATTAAACTTCATCCAATGAAAATTAAATTGACTATTGGTATCCTAATGACATTTATTGGGGCTAAAAGAGGAAAAAGTTGATGAAATATGCATTGGAATTCTAGGAAGACAAACATTTTGGAACAAAAAAATAGCTAGAAAGACAACTAATTAAGAACGGAGGGAGTATAAAATAGGAAGTGTTTTAGGACATCTGTTGCGAATGTTCTTATTATCAAATTTAGGAGCTAACATTTAGAGTCTACACAAAACCAGATTCTCTATTATACTCCTCAAATCAACTTTATTTTTATATTTTTAGCTCCAAGCTTAAGACAAACTCAAATTATTTCATACGAAAAATGAAAATAATAAAAATTTAAATAAATTAATCAAGTATTTTATTTGAAAAAAAGAATATGAAAATAATAAAATTTAAAACAACTTTATATTTTTATGTTCCAATATAATTTTCTAGCTCCAATATGAAATAAATTGTAATTAGTCTAACTTTTTTTTTTTAAACTAATAAAAATTGAAAGGAGTCCCCCTAAATAAAATAAGTGGGCTGTTTATAGATGAGGAAACTGAAAATGAAGCTTTTTTCTTCATTTCTAATACTCCTTCCCCAAATACCTGCCAAGGAGACATATTGGGAAGCTGCTAGGGATGCTGTGAGGGCTCTAAGAACAGTGTACAAGTTGTTTTGGCATTTATACCACTTCAAAAAAGTTAGCCGATTTTGGGCTGTGCAAACCAAAAAAATGTGTTGCGCCCATGGGGCTGATTTCAGTTATATCGAACAAAAACATTGTATTGCATTCTGGACCAATACACATACATACACCGATACCCGGTTGGCGAAATCGAATCCAAGTTTCCGAATATTTGATCTCTAGCAATTCGGAAATTCTGATCAACCTGCTTTTCATGCTTTAAACATTTTATTTGAAGGGCTTGTGATTCACTTATAAAATAATGAACATACAAGATATAGTTATACTATAACTAGTTTTATACGACTACTTAACATTTATGGTGCGTTTGGATTGGGGTGAATCTAGGTGAAGGTAAACATTAAAATTAACCTAGGTTAGGGGAATGTAGGGGAATGCAGGTGAATGTAGGTGAAACTATTATAATTCCTGTTTGGATACAATTACCCTTCACTAGGTAAAACAAAACAATTATTAACTTGAAAAACAACATTATAAAATTATTAACTATTAAACTGACATTTATATCCTTCTCTTTAATTCTACACAAAATACCTTGTTTTTGTTTGCAAATTAAATGTTATTAAATAAAAACATTAGCAAAACATAAATATGTTCTATAATAAAAAAAAAATATAGGAAACGTATCAATAATCTTTAGCAAATTAAACATACACATGTTTAACAAAAGATAAACATAAACAACAAATATCGTGTACTTAATGATTAGCACACATATAGTACACAAGGTAGTTTATAACAAGGAATATGTCAATGCTCGTATATGTTTATTTACTAACATTACAAAGGTGATTTGATAATTAGAAGATTAATTGAAAAAATGATTAACACTGATTATTGCACTAGGAGAAAAAGCTAGACGTAGCAACAAACAAATATAGTACACACGGATTGAAATTAAAAAGCAAAAAGATATGATCTTTTTATTATTCAAGCGAGAAAGAAAGAGCAGCCAAGAAAAAACTATTTTTTCAAGCGGAAAGAAAGAGTTGGCAAGAAATGCAAGAAAGAAATGAAGCGGCAATTTATATGATGAAGGAAGTTTTTTTTTAGAGGCAAATAATATTTGGCGAAGAGTAATATTATTGATGGGTAGTTTAGTCTCATCTAATAATAATAAAAAAAATTAATTCGTTAACCTAGCATTACCCACCGATTTGGGGGTGAATGATTTGAGGGGGAATGGAGGAGAATGTGTTAACCTACATTAACCTAGATTCACCTACATTAACCTTAAAAAAAATAAAAAGTTGGTTCCAAACAGGGTGAATGACAAATTTCACCTAAATTCACCTAGGTTCACCCCAATCCAAACGGACCATTAGAATACAACTTTGCATTATTCAAGTCTCTCAAAATTCAAAAACAAAGCCAAACTTAAATTTCTTACAATTTGGTTTCAACTAGGCCTCTTACAGAGCTCAGAAAACTTGAAAGTTGCTATTGGGTTATTGCTGAAATGTATTTTGAGAAAGTTTCTTTTAACATGAGAAAGTAATATAATCCTTATTATGAGGTACTGTATAATGTCAACAATTCAAAAAACATGAGGCATTTTGTAACAAGAACCCGCGACATCTAATCATAATGAACTTCAGTATAATAGCTTACATACTACGTCATTACAAGAAACTACACTACTCAGTACGAATAATGTTTGTATTGATGGTGACTAACATTTATATTTGATCATAATGTTGTGAAATTCCAAATTGCCAGAGTAATGGCTTCATCAACTGCTGGCTCATAGTAACGATTCTATAAATAATCTCCTAACAACGGCTTATCAAATAATGATTCTGCTAATCTTTTCCTACACTTGATCAACCCAGAAAAGTATACTTGACGCTTCAACAATATAATAATGATTCACCAAATGAGACATGTATAAATAAAATATTGTTCATATATAAAATACATCAACATACACACGAAAAAAATTACACTTGAGGGTACAAACAAATTAGCCAATCTCCAATTTATTCACTTATATGTAAATAGTAAAACTCGACATTCCGATTATAAACTAAGCAAATAACTTATACTTCCTGCTTCAGATTCAGAGCACTGCATTTTATAAAATTCTTGATCATATATATAAAAATATTTTGAAAATCCTTATAAGAAAACGGGCAATGAGATGAGAGAGTTTCATGGCCCCAATCTATAGGGGCCTTCACCCATGAAATGAGCATCCATGTAAAGGGCTGTAGTTTGTGGATGAAGCTGACCATCCATCACCATAAACTGCATGTCTTCTGAAGGCTTCCAATGTCTTTTTCTTTGGTTTATGAACCAGTTGTTTATCTGCTTTTGATCCAATCCAGTTGATTCGGCCAACGCAACCTTCTCTGTTTCCTGCATCAATAAGTTTACGTTGCTTTCATGCAATTTTCACCCAACCAAACTAAGACTTTATTGAAACCAAAGGTGCACTGGGAGTGGGAGGAAGTTAAACGTTACCGAAGGATAAGGCCATTTGTAGTGCAACTCCCACCAATTGAGTAGCTTCTGGCGAGCTTCTTTAGGCAGTTTTCCTTTCTTTTTCTTTTTGGAAAGTTCTTGCTTCAGACTGCTCAAATAACCACTGTATTTTCTCAGCAGGTGATTCTTTAACTCACGATCTTCAGCTCGAGGATCGATCTCTGGCGGGACTTCTGTTTCACCGCCGCTATTATTCTCCATGTCTTCTTCCGATGAACCGACTCCTTCGCACTTTTCATCTGTCCAATATTTACCAGGAGGTGAATAATGAATATATATACTGTGTCTGTGTGTGCCTGAATATTTAATTGTAGCTATTTTGTGCTAATTGGAACAGTTTGGAAGGCATCATAAACATATTATCAGAATCATTGAGTTTCGAAAAATCCAAACATCTGAGAGATAGATAGAGAGGTAGGAATTTCTCACACAATATTTTGGAATGCAACAAAAGAGTGCGAAAAGCAAAAATAGAAGTTTACGAGAACGAGCTAGTCCACAGTGGTCAACTCTAATTAGTAGTGGTCAACTCTAATTAGTAATGGTCAAACATGTCCCCAAATGACGGGTATATTTTGACTTTTGTGGTCAAACTTTAAAAATTTGATCAATAAACTCATTAAATGATAAGAAATAATGTAGTCATGTGGGATCTTGTTTGATTCGTCTCAACATATATTTTTGAAATATCAATATTTTATAGTAATTTTTTCGCATGTACAATGAGAGATATTTACTTTTTAAGTCTTGTTTTGTTGACCATGAAAGTCAAAATGTACCAATCATTTAGGGATGGATGAAGTATTTAATTACTTATTATAGGGCTAATGGGTGCATCAAACGTGTTTTGTATTTACAAATTGATCCCAAATGCATATTATTATGTTGAATTAATATTTTGCTACTCATTAAAACTTAAAGTATGTCAATTTTAACTTGAAAATCTCCAAAATGACTTGTTTGGGCAAGTAGAACAACATTAAAACTTTGGGAATAAATTGACAAGAACGTTAAAGTTGGGGAGCAGAAAAATTAAAGTCTATAGGTATCCACTCATCACAATTTTCATTATAGAGTAATTACGTACTAATTTACCTAAATATAATATGTACATTTCTTTACCATTCCATTTAAATATAGATTATTATATTGTACAAGCATTGATTATGTGAAAATGCTAGTATTATATTATAATTAATTAATCGTTTGTGCATAATTCAATATGTACGAAAATTTAATTTTATTATAATATTTTTTTATAGCATGTATTATAATTCAAATAATATGTAGGATAAAAAATGAAAAAATGAAATGATTGTTATATGTAGTCCAAAATTCAAATCAAAGGAAAAAGTTATTAACTAACTTACTATTATACAAGAATAAATGTCTGACAATCTAATATGACCGTGTGTGTATTCGAATGTATAAATAAATGTATTCATATGTCTAAATTATTAATACTCCCTTGATCCCTACTTGATCAGGATATTTTAATTTTTCTTTTTCTCTTTTTACCAACTTTTTTTTGAAATCATAAATTTTTATTAGTCAACAAAAAATAATATAGCCATATGAAATCTCGTTATATTCGTTTTAATATATGTTTCTAAAATATCAACTCCTTATAATTCTTTCCGAATATATAATACGAAAAGTCAAAATGTCCCTAATATTTAGAAAACAAGGGAGTATATAACTTTGTTCGAGAGTGATTGTGTATGGCAAGGGATGTAGCTTATTTTAAAATTGGACCTAACAAGTAACAATTAACCATATACTACTAATTACTTTTATAAGTATGATGCAAACCTCCAAAAAATATACTAATTTTAAACGGTAAATGACTGGGATGATCACTTAACTTTGGGGCATGGAACCAGTTGATCACCTAACTTTCGAAAGGTCCCAGTTGATCACCTAACTTTCTAAATCGTCCCCATTCAACACATTCTTCACTAATAATGCTAATTATGGACTAATTACATCACAGGGTAGTTAATCATGGGCAATTTAGTAATTTCACATCTTAATTTTTTGAAAAAATAGTGTAATCTTATCTAAACAAACTCAATCCTCGATTCACGTGATGGGCTATTTTAATGCAATTAAACTATTTTTCATAAAATTAAGATGTGAAATTACTAAATTGCTCCTAATTATTATTATTAGTCCGTAATTATTATTATTAGCGAAGAATTATTAAATTAGTCCGTAATTATTATTATTAGCGAAGAATTACTAAATTAGTCCATAATTATTATTATTAGTTAAGAATGTGGTGAACGGGAACGATTTAAGAAATTAGGTGATCAGCTGCGACCTTTCAAAAGTTAGGTGATCAACTGATTCCATGCCCCAAAGTTAAGTGATCATCCCAGCCGTTTGCCGAATTTTAAATGGAAGGAGTATCTCGATTTAATAATTACTTTCATTAAATATAGAGTGGCCGGATGAGGTGATCATAACGGGATTAGCCTTAATTGAAGAATTTTACCGACATATAAGAAACCGACTCGGATATCCGACTCGGCATACAAGTTGCAAGACAGTAGTAACCTACATTGTCATTTCATTTCCTAGGGTCAACTTTACGTAAAATCACCAACTCGTCAATAGGACGTACAATTTACCAATCATACAAGTTTAGTTATGGCTAGGGGTGAGAAAGATAGAGTGGTGTTGAGAGAAAATTATAAAAATAATTTTTCATAATATGTGCAAGATGAAATTTAGCATCGGACATTATCAGTAAATATATGGTCTGTGTAAATGGTCCTTAAATTAACCTAAAAGATGCAGTTCAGTTTATCTTTTGATGCATACGTTAAATTTAAATGGAAATAAGGTCAAAATAAAAATTTCAAAACTTAAATATTTGTGGAATTTGTGTATTTTAATTCCTGATATTGGTTAAAAATATGCACTTTGGTCCCTCTTTCCGTTAAAACTTAACGTCTTCCTCAAAAAAGGGACTAAACTGCATCTTTTACACCAATATCAGAGACCATTTGCGTAGACGGAACATTTATTGGGACTAAAGTGCAAATTGCATATATGATCTGAGACTATTTTAACCTATTGTTTGGGTTATAATTCTTGTGCTTTTTTAAGATAGTGTTTACCATTTTATCCTTAATAAAATAGTATGCTTTATTGACTTCTCAACTTTCAAGACATTAGCTAATAGCTTTATGGGGGAACCAGTACAATTAAATAGGGTAGAAAAGTAATAATTTTATGTCTTTAATAAAGTAGATTGTTGCCAAATAATAGGTTAAAAAACAGAGGAAGTATTTATTTTTATTTTAGTTAATTTAGGGAGTAAAATGCAACTTCCAGACCATTTCAACAATATCACATGATGTTGGTGTGTACTACTTATTTTTGTTTTAGTTAGTTTAAAGATGATTAAGTTTCAGTAGTAATAATGTATCCCAATATTTAGTTTTACTTAAAATAAAAATATGAATCAAAATGAATTTAACTAAAACTGTGATGAACATTAATTAAATAGAAAAGTGAAGGTGAAAAGAAATTTGCAAGAAACAAACACATTCTATATAGTTAAGGCTAGAAATTAAATATAATGGAGACAATGTGGTATACAGGCTAAATGGGGTCGAGTTGGTGATATGAGTAGCATCCTATGTTGTTCATTTTCCAAGAATCAAGTAAATAAAGACAAGCCAATCACAAAAACCACGCATTTACTATTTAGGACATGTTTACACATGAGAATAAACCACATTATTACTCCCTAAATAAACATGGTATGCATAGTGTCAGAAGACTCTATGCTGCCTGCCTGCATCATTTGAGCAATATTAAGCTCTCAATGTAGTTGCCCGCAAACACACTAAATGTTGCCTGCATTATATTATTTGAGCTAATAATAAGTATACGGAATGATTTTTATTTCGTTGGCATTCACAGTATTCTTAAAAACTTCATATTGCAGACATTAATTAATAGGGGTTTTAAGGTTTCCTCTTCCTGACACATATCTAAAATCTAGCTTGGATACTCTATTATTAATCGGTGTTACAAACAAAGACACATCCTATGCCAATTTAACTAAGTTGGTGAAGTTGGTTAGTTTGTGACCGTGAGGTCATGAAATCGGTTCTTTTTATCAACTCTCTATTGATTGAATATGTCACACAGGACTTGTATAGTGTAATTTACTTGAGTCTTGAGTGACGCGAATTACGGGCTATTACATTAGCACACGGTCTACCTAATACGCACTCAATGAATAGCGATTTTGAGTCCCAGCTATAAAAGCTAAAGTTTTGTTTACTACACTAACTTTATTACCTAATAAACAACATTTTTTTTTGAAAATAAACCGAAGCTTAGAGTTTCTTGGTCAATACTCCTAACATAGATAGGCTCATTATTTGAATTTAGGATATTCATTTTATCATTGGCAACATAAAACATAGACATTAACAATCATTAAGAAAGAAAAAGTGAATAAAGCAACATAAAAGACATGATTACGACAAGGCTTGAACTAAAAATCTTTCACAAATTTTCTAAAGGTTTAACCATTTAACCTATTTAGTTTTACGTAGAACATTCATGTGAATACCTACATACACTATAGATCCGTCCATAAACTTATGTAGTCATTACTACCCAACCAACCAAACATCAAACCATTACAAATGGTCTAGTAATCACGACATGTATGTACTTGTAGATAAGGTGAGTTTGATTTCTTACAATAACACATGAATTCCATACTATTCTACAAACGAAGTAATGGTAATAATCTGTCAAAATTGAATAATATTCCACTAATTTTGAAAACAAAGACTCGCAACCATTACTCGTGAAATACATCATGAATAAACTTTGGAGTCAGGCAACAACAAATCAAACATATTCATGTTAGTTATGCAGATGGTGAAGATTTATTATAGGCAAGGACCGATATTAGCCTTGACAAAAAGACCAGTTTCAACTATCAGTTTTACACTGCACTAGAAAAGCTTCAACCACATACATTTATTTGTTGTCTGCCAAAATACTAACAGTAATGTACTACAGTACTTCTTTAACTCTATCTCGGGAATCAACATGGTCAACATTGTTTATTCTTCTGTGCATTATATTTCCAAAGATAGACAACTACTATGTAGATCTTATATAGATTTGGAAAAATAAATTAGTAGTACTAATTAAGGTAGTATCTATACATAAATACAATGATTTGACTATGTAAATAGGGTCTTATTATAGTAGTATATAATTCTAATAATTCTTAATTAACATGTGTATGTATATGATTAAAATGACAATTTTAAAATATCAAGAAGAAATATATTGTGATTTACCTGAGTTTAAAACACGAACATTGCCATCGCAGATCATGTTTAGTTGTGTCTCGATTCGTTTCATGAATTCCATGGCCTCTCTTAAAGGTCTTGTTAACTCCTCTCGATACTTCACCAGCATATCATAGTATGCTTCCTGACCAAATTTAGACAACAAACAAACAAAGCTTTTATAGAAACAATAAATTAAGCCTAATAAAGAAAAGAACCAAAAAGATCGAATAGATAAATGAATAGTTTAGTGGTAAATCTTATTTATAAATTAATACAAGTATTAGGAAATTAAATCATCACCATAAACTGGTCAAGCTCCGGGTCTTTGGAACAATCTCTACTAGGAGGTATAGTAGCTCGCTTCCTTGCTTCAAATTCTTGCTTAACCACCGTTAACCGCTCGACCATATCCGGTGGAGCACCAACCTAATATGTGAAAAATAAAACATCCAATAAAATTAAGAAAAAATATAAGAAAATCGAATTTTAAAGAATACAATTTATTTCAAAAATGAAAACTTTACCTTTTGGCAGTCTAAATAGGCTTCCAAAAGATTGGCATATTGAGGATGTGCAACAATTTTGGCCTTGACAGCTTCAGCCTCACTTGAATTTTGAGGCTCTCTTTGTTGTGAATAATCATCTTGAGTTGTGGGATTATTATTGTTATTAGTCCCCCTAATCATGACGGAAGAGTAGTGAAACTTTTGAGCTGAAGGAGAAGCTTCAGTCTTGACCGTTGGATGATCATCATAACATGATTCTCTGGATTGAAAATTATGAAAATTATTCATCCCCAAATTGTTGCTGCCGCCTCTAGCAAACACAGGTGAAGAACTTGATCCAACAACCGATGAACCACCGTATAAAAAGCTTCTGCTTGGAGGTGTGTTTTCACCCATTTGATTGTATTCTTCCATTTAGATGAAAACCCAAAAAGCAAAATTGTAGAAAATTCACTTGATATATAGTATGAGAAAACGACAAGTGCAACCCTAAAGTGAGTAGTACTAAATTTAGTTGAAATTCATAGAAACCCTAGAGAATTATTGCATGGGGTAGATTATGAGTATGAAATTTGATAAGCTTTTAAGGGCTATTAAATAAGATCTAAGGTTTTTTGGTTGAAGATTGTGAATACTTTGGGCAAGTAAATATGGAATCTTGATTTGGGAAGTGAAATTTTAGTAGAGACTTGGAGAATTTGGCATGAGTAGTATTATTTGAGCAATGAACGGTGGAAAATAATTTGGCCGGAACAGGAAAAGCAAAGGTTGGGTGGATGATAAGATTTGGTAATAAAAAGTGTAATAGGAAACGGATGGCTTCGAATTCAATATTTAAAAGCAAAACACAGTAAAACACTGCTTTACTATCAATAGCTGGAGCTTCGATGATTGAGAGATTAGTAAAAGATTATTTATGTTTTACCCACTTACTTACAATTTTGTTTCTTCACTTCATTTCTTCCAATCCCCAAAGCCCCAACTATCTAATCTAAACGATTATAGATGAAAGTTTATATCTTTTTGTTAAAATTTCATCTTTATAAAATGATAACTATATAGTTAGTCACATATAAGACATGAGTGTACTTTCATCCCAGTTAGTGAGAAATACTTTCTTCATATTCTTTTAGTTGACGCTTTAGGTTTTTAATTTAAGTTTTTTTAGTTAACGCTTTACAATTTCAATGCAATTATCTAATATTTTTTTCCTCTTAATCGCCCCCTATATAATGTATTCAAATTAGATACCAATACATGAATATAAATGTTAATTATTCATTGACTAGAGGTATATGTGTAACATGTTATAGCTTCTTAATTAACGTTAAAAGAGTAACTAGAGCGACAAATAAAAGGAAGAAGTAGTGTTTATTGGTCCTTGTTTGGGACATTACAAACTTGGATAATTTTGCAATGCAATTACATGGGACACTTTTGGGGTCACAATGCGCTCCATTTATGTCATTTTAGATTGAAAGTGTTGCATTACCACTTATTAGGATGAAAATGCAACTCTCTGCTAACTCCCTGCTAAGTAGATCTTATCTCTCAAATTTTATTGTTTTACTTATCAAGTGGCAGGTAATCCCCAATTTCTTCCCAAAAGACACACCTTGGAGTTACCAATGGTTTAATGGCCTATCGGTATGTTACTTATCTTCTATTAGAAGGTGTCAGGTTCAACTCTTGTTAAAAGTATATTGTTTCATACTATACTCTAACTGTTACTTTAGCTATAAATTTATGTGTTGGTTAATTGTAAACTTGTAATATTATTTCATTTGACTATTTATTAGTTTGGTAGTTGTAATTCTATCACCAATTTAGGGGGGGCGGGGGGGTGTGGAATCACGGTTCGAGTTTTACTTGTATGGCGAATGTCATGTAGTCAATCCTAATTATATTTAATTTGTGAAGATGTTGTCATTTCTAAGACCAAATCACACTTTATTTTACAATAGGTGTTCTAAATAAAGCATTCCAATACCAAAGGCTAGCTTATGCATTGATGCGCCCATACATCTCACGTGTTACTCTGTTAGGATGATGAGCCATAGTAATAGTATTATTGAAAGTAGTGGTACAAATAAACTTGGACTGAAATAGTTGAGAGTGGAACTAACGACACTACCCAAATCAAATCACATAAGTCATAAGTCACTCATTATTATTATTATTGTTATTACAAGGGAGTAAGTATCTCAACCCAGTTTGCAGGTTGACCATGTGCATGGTTCTTAATGTACAATTCGGTCGTACTATGTATCACTCTTCACTCCTATGTATGAGTAGTAGAGATATACTATATGCTTGAAAGAAGAAGACACAATACTCGAGTCCTAGTATATATCAGAGCACATGTCTATCTGCAAAGAGAGACAAGAATGACATATGTTGCTGGATGACATGCCCTGTGTGGGCTTCCTATTCAACGCTAGTGTAGCTGGCCACAATCATTCTCATTATCATCTTCTTCTTTTTCTCTTGTTTACTACTCCAAATTTCTCGGTTTCTTTTCTGCAAAGTTTTCAAGATACAAGATATTGAGAAAATTGTTAAAATGGTTTTAGATCATGTGTAAATTGTGGTTCAGTGTAAGTAAATAATGTATGGTTTATATAAATGATCCCATATATTGATATAAAATAAATGTGTAGTTTATTTCCTTTTTTAACGAAGACGTTAAATTTTGATGAAAATAGGGTCAAATTATAATTTTCAAAATTTTAATATTTTTTTAAAGAGCAAATGACTTCATCGATCACTCACGTTTGTTAAAAAACACTAGTCGATCACCCTAGTATGACTTTGTATACTTTCGATCACTCATGTTAGGTATTATGTATACTTTTGGTCACCCACACGTTTTTTTGGTACAACTCTTAGTTTTTCGAAATTTTTAACATTTTTGTAAGGGTATGTTAGTATTTTCCCATAATTTTTTAACTTACATCAACTAACTTTCATTAACTTCCATTGCACTCTACATTTTCGTGACAAAATTATGAGAGAATGACTAAAATATCCTTACCAAAATGTTAAAAATTTCGAAAAATCAAGAGTTGTACCAAAAAAACGTTTGAGTGACCAAAAGTATACATAATACCTAACATGAGTGATCGAAAGTATACAAAGTCATACTAGGGTGATCGACTAGTGTTTTTTAACAAACGTGAGTGATCGATGAAGTCATTTGCTCTTCTTTAAAATGTGCACTTCAGTCCTTGATATTGGTGGAAAGGGTGCACTTTAGTCCCTCTTCTATCAAAATCTTACATTTTACTCAAAAGATGGACTAAAGTGCACCTTTTCGACCAATAGCAGAAACTAGTTGTGTAGACCGGACATTTACAAGGGGTAAAGTGCACATGCACATATTATCGGACCATTTCAGCAATTATCTTGGCAGTAAGTACAATGTTGAATGAAAGATTTCTACTAGGACAAAAGTATACTTTCGTCCCAGTAAGTGACAGTGTCGTAATAGTAATCCCTGATAGTTTACACCGTTCACATTTAGTAGTCCCTACTCGAACTATATACACCATTGGAACTTTAAGTTTTTTTCTACTTTTTAGGTGTCAAAATATAATTTTTAAAATATTTGGATGTACGTTGTCAGTTGTAATATAATAGAAGACAATTGGGGGATAATGTGATTGAGGGAACAATTGAATTGTTCCCATGTAAACTCCTCAAAAGATGTGCCAGAAGTTGAAAATTGATGCAAAACTATATTTTGTACGATTAAATGCTCATTGTTTGTCCAATTTATTATTTTAGTCTACCCTATAAGGATAAAATAAATTATATAAATTACATCAATATTTTTTATTTTAAAAGATCTATAAATAGAAATGTAATTTGTTTTATTTGGATAATTAAAAAAATTAACCCATTTCAAAGTTATAGATTATGAAGTGTATGTTGGTGATATGATAGAAAGATAAAAGTGAATTATTTTGTGAAATGTTTCCTATTGCATAGTATACAAATATTTGAGGACATTTGATGATGTGGTAAAAGAATAATTGTTGTGGCAGGGAATAATTGATTTTTGAATTGTCCTCTGCTGTGGCTAGTCTAAAAGCAATGAAGAGATTGTCACTTGGTCAATTTTGGAGGGAACATAGCAAAACGTTACCCCATATTCCCAAAAATGACAATCTGTAGAAAACATCAGTTTTGCACGATATAATCATGGTTAGAGCATCAATATATATCATATTATAATTTAGAAGCGTAGTCATAGTAAGCAATGTCACGACTAATAAATACAGTCGAACCAACACTTTCTCACGTATGATACCTCTATCTTATACTCCCTCCGTTCCTATTTACTTGATCATTTGAAATTTTTTTACTTTTTCAAAATACTTGATCGTTTGTATTTCCAATGCAACTTTAAGGTTATTTTCTTCTTTTTACCCTTTAATAAAGTAATAGTACTTCAACATATTTTTTACTTTTTGAGGATATATTAGTAAACTCTCCTCATTCATTAATAAAGTGTTTTTTTTCCAAATGATCAAGTAAATAAGAACGGAGGGAGTATAAGATATACTTTATTAATCCTGTATATAGATATAATGACGCCGATTAGTCCAAAAACATTACATAAAAATTGTGGTACATATCATCTTTGTATAAATTATACTAACTTATACTTTCTCATATCACAATATATGTCATTTGATGGGTGAATGTACAACACTTAAGTTATTTTTGGACTAATATAGTATATACGACCAAACTTGATCGAATCTTTCGTTCCAATTTATAGAAAATATATCTTTAATTCTGTATTCACTAAATCCTTTAATTTAAATTTTAATTTATAAATTAAGATTACAGTAGTGTTGCCTTCTTCTACATTAAATTCGACTTTTTGAATTTATTGTCAATTAGTCCAACCATTAGATCAATGAACTATGTTATACAAAATCTACCTTTAAATAAATTTTTACTACATACTGTATAGTATACAGTGTATAGGTAAGATAGAGAGAGACGGCCCTTTTCTATCCAAATTTAAGGTTATATGAATGTCTATTAATAACTTTGAACCATATGTGATGTATTTAAATACTTTGTGTCCCACATTTTTAAGAAAACTTTGACTTTTATAATGTTATGAATGCTATGAAAATATTAGGCAAACAGTTAAAGAATTTTCTACGAGTAGTACTAAGTTAAGGTTTTGGGTTCATAACATTTACGTCACCTTCCAAATTAAAATGAATTTATTGTACTATACCATACTTTCATTAATTTGGAGTTTGACATGTTTCTTGTATTGATATAAAAACCAATACTTACTTTTTTCTTGACGTGTCCTTGAAATACACAAATAAAGTAGTCGTAATAATTAGAGAGTAAATAAGGTATCATTAGTAAGCAGCTCTGCTGGAAACTCTGGTATGTCTTTGTCAATAAAAAATACACCAAGTATATTCCATGCCAAATAATGCCCAAATAAATTAAATACTCCCGGGAAATTCGGGTTACAAAATAATGGGGCCGGAGAAACATATTGATTGTTAAATGCCAATGCAAATAGTTTCAGCAAGACTAGATCAGACATTAATTTCCAACTCATCACTTCTGAGGCCCCTGGTATTCCACGTTCAGCTGCCACCGATGTCTCCGGTCCCCTCTAGTCAATGTTTTCACCAGTAAATATACCCGTCCGTTCTTAAAAATATGATTAGTAGCCCATAATTATTTGTCTCATTTCTCAATTGTAATTTCACTTTCAGTTTAAATTTTAAAAAGTTTGACTATGAATCTTCATTAGCCGATAATAAATAACATGGTAATGCAAGATATCGTTAGATTCGTTCAGTATATATTTTGAGATATAATATTTTTATAATTTTTTTACATGTAGAATTAGATATATTTACATTTTAAGGTCTTGTCTCGTTGACTTTGAAAAGTTAAATTGAAATTAGAAATTGGAAAGAAGGGCATACTTATTATTCTAGTCCTTTATATTTTCAATTTATTTCTACTACATCTTTCATCTCAATTTATTTAGTTACTTTACTTTTCCAAAAGAAAATTAGGAAAATTTAAATTCTTCTTTACTCCATTTTCCTCCGCAATTCTGAGCTAATGTGGAATCAATTTTTTTGAGATTTTTGTTTTGAAAAAAAATGGGTACACAAATTGGATGGAGGAGTATGACTGTGTGAGTACTACCTTTATTCTCAAATAATAATTGTCAATCAATCGATGACATTGTTTCAATTTTTTCGTCATTCTATATATAATATGCATACTTTTCTAATTCTTAATTTGTGTATGTGTATAACTGCAAAAATTAAAATTAATATTCCCTCAATCCATGATTATCACATTTTGACTTTTCATAGTCAACAAAACACGATTTAAAACATAAATATATATCTCTTATTTTACATGTGAAAAAATTATAAAAAGTTGATATTTCAAAAATATATATTAAGATGAATCTATATAATAACAAGATATCACAAGACTATATTATTTCTTATCGTTCAATGAGAATTTATGATCAAATTTTATAATGTTTGATCAACAAAAATCAAAATGTGACAATCTTTTAAGGACGGATGAAGTATTAAAGAAAAAAATGTAATAGTATTTAGTATGTTACTTGCTCAGATAATAGTGCATTCGTAAATTGAATATGCTAAAATATACTAGATGAAGATGGGTTTATGTGATCATGGTTTACTCCGATTGAAGGATGTATAAATATGATCATTCTTAAATTGCGATATTAATGCGATCGAGTAGTATTGAAAATTTGAAATAGTGTGTGAGTCAAGTCTATATTGCATGGTTGACAAGCTGAATAGGCATTTATTAGTTACTAGGTTGTCGAGCTCATCCGTTTATTATTGTTACGTACTCAGTACTCGGTACTCCCCTTTTAGTTGAGACGAGGAATTGCTAGTATATTATACCGGTGCAAGATTTTATATTTCGACCAACCTATATATTATTAATAATGGGTTATTAAGTTTCCATAAATTTGATCGGTCACACTCATATTTAGCAATCTAAGGACCTGATTTTAATATCATACTTCCTATTAAGAGTCATACTTTATCTTTTGCCTTTTGGATGCAATCAAGTAGATCGTTTAATCATTTAATGCGCAATAATTATGGATATTAAATTTTACAAAATATAAAATATGTTAAATAGATACTATATACATTTATTTGCTCATTATGAAAATACATATTTAATTAGTTAGTTTTTTATGAGTATTGAATTATAGTCACTGTTCATGTAAATTTTTAATAGGAAAAATAGAGGGATTATCATATAATAACTTTTTAAGAATTATAAATAGCATAAGATTATTGTTGAAGAATATACATTGCAACGCATCATGCAAATATTTAGACACACATTTGAGATAGTGTTTCAATCAAAATAAATACTAGTTACAATACATGTGTATATGGTTTTTATATATGGAAAGAAATAAGTAGGTATTTTCAGTAGTTGAAAGCAGCTAGTAGCTGTTGATATTGAATGTGTGACACGTCACAACAATCCTTGGTCCGAAAATCGATGCAAATGCTAATGATTGATTAATAAAATTGATTGATTAGTAATAATATTCCTTGAAATAGTAAGATAATGATAGTTTAGGCAGCTCAATCATACAAGGAAAGTAGTATCCAAGAGGAGGACAATTTTCAAGAGGAGGACAATTTTCGTGATTATCATGTACAAATTAAATTAATTAACTACTGCAGCGTGGACTCATGTCCTTCACAAACTAATTTCTTCGTTAATCGTAGAAAAATATTTAATTATAATATCAATTATCTTCCCAAGATTTTCCAGTTGCTAGGCATTATTTCGGAACAGTAACACTATTATTGATGTATTTTTTAAAGCATATACTTGTATTATCGTATACAGTATATAAATGATCAAAAGAGAAAAAGTTATCCCACATGTTTGCTTTATGGTGGAATCTTTTGCATCTACCCCTGTCTCCATTTCATTTTAATAGTAAATTGAATAATAAAATAGTTTTCAAAATTTACCAAAAGTTAAAACTTACTATTTTTTTTTTAATAAAACTTACTATTTATAGATCCATAGTATTGATTATCAGCTTAATTTCTGGAATAGTTATAAATTAACATCACCAAAATTTATACTAATAAAAAGCAGTTCTTTTTTTTTTGTAAATCAGCAATGAGGTGTGTTTCGGACCTAAAACCTTCTAGTCTTTAGCAAAGAATTTTTTCACTAAGCCATTCGATTGACTTAATAAAAAGCAATTTTGAGTACGTACAAACTCTTATGGAATAATTATGTAAAGATGTAATATATGATGAGAATATATTACCTATGCCTAACTGGATTGATAAGTTACATCATCACGAGATTTTTATTGTTCTCCAAAGTTCTATATATAAGAAAAGTCCAATAATATTGAGAATAAAATAAAATTGCTTTTAACTCACCTACAGCAGTCATCATCATAATGGCAGCCAATATGGCAACCACGAGAATCTAAACTATACTCATAATAATAAAAGTAGTGTAGAATATGAAGCTAAGATATAAAATGAAACAAGAAGATGATAAACTACTATTATTATTGTATCAATTGGATATATTTCTGTAATCCTGTTTCCACAATATATTTGATTTGACAATGCTTCATCTATTATGACTTCAATCACCCATAATAAACAAATCAAAAAGTTGTCACGTGATAATTGATCGATTAGACACTGTTAATTAGGCCGAATAAACTAATCTCCACTTAACCATAGACTCCAAAAAAAAAATCTGCAATTTACTCCCTCCATCGCTAAATAGGAAGATTTGACAATAATGCACACATGAAAAATTTCTCTTACCCTAATGTTGTACTTCATTTATTTTAAAATAGTTGATCATATCTATCAAAAAATATTTTATTAAAAATTAAGAAAGATTGCTATAATAATACACTACAAATATAGATTATTACCTAAAAAGCAAAAGATATTGTTAGGATAAAAAATGTAAAATTTAGTTGTAAAGGACATTGAATTCCTAAACAATTAGTTATTATGAAAAATAAATTTTTTTTACACAATCAACTATTTTGAAACGAATGAAATATTTGGGAGATGGGAATGAAATGTAACATATTAGAATAAAATATAATGAAAGTTCATTGAATTATCTGGTTTAATATTTGGAAATACATTTCTATTACATTCTCTAACTAATTAATCTAATTATTCCATATGAAATTTTAACTCGTCACTCTCAAATTAGTGGATTGATGTTAATAACTCATTACCTTGGTGTAGAAGGCACAAGGTAATAAAAATCAAATAATGGACTAACATTATAAATATAGATCCATAATATATAATATAATCATTAAATATATTTTTATATTAAAAGTATTAATGTTACATTAAATATAAGAAGCCGATTGACTATAATTAGTTTGAGGGAGGGAGCAGGGGCGGAACCAGAATGAAAATAAAGCGGGGCTAACTTTGAGAAAAATAAAATGGGGGGAATAAAACAAAAATATTAAAGTATCGAAATAAATTAGAAAATATGTTAAAAATGAAGTTCAGAGGGCTTCAACCCAAGACCTCAACCTCTTATAGGAAGGAAGTAATCAACCAAACTGCATATTCACTTGTTTTACCTACATTTTTATAGTATCCAAATATTCAAAGAAATCGCATAAAAAAAACGATACCGAAAAACCTAGGGGAGACCGTGCCTCTAGGTCCGCCCATGGTAAATTGTGTGACATCTATTCTGTACTCCCTCCAGGAACGGACCTAAGATATTAACATTGATACTCATTTTAAAATTTAAAATAGAAAAATTCAGTTGGAGTATTCATTTTATAGAAACTTGGATTAAGTAGAAGCCAAAAAACTAGTATGGAGGTGGATTTGAACCTTATACTTTCTACAAATTAACCAAAGACTTAACCATTCGAGCCATAATAGATCTGCCCGTGACTCCTTCCATCCCAAATTTGTGGTCCCTGTTTCTTTTTTAGAAAATCTTAAAATAGAGTCTTTTTTTAATTCTAATTTTTGGAAAAAAAGTTGATATGAGATGAATTTATATTATTCTAACAGTTTATGTAAAAGTAAAAGAGACAAATAAATTGAGATGAAGGAACCACATTTATTTAGTACTCTTTATAAAGATAGAGAAATTAGGGGAGGGTGCACATCATTAATGACATGTATGTAGGTTAATGTAATCGTAATAAGTCTTGGTAATATTATTAGAAAATGGTTGTTATTGAGTCGTGTGATCAATTATTTGTTGGTATATCAAGTTCGAATACTAATCGAACTATAACACTTTAAATTTCACAAGAAATATTATTTAACATACAGAATATAACTCCAAATTTATTAAGAAAAGTTTAACAAAACGGAAATGTAAATAGAGATTTAACAAAATTTAAAATGAAGTCACTCTAATTTTTAGCGTTTCAATAAAATAGAAAACTAAAATTATGGAAAGTGTATTTTGTTAATTAAATAGAATCTCGAATTAGGGATTTTGACAGATTACTATCGTGGATATATATGATGTCATAAGTTAGTGTAGGATGTGCCTCGTCTGATCAGAGGACTAGAGCTTTTCATTAACCACTTTAAAATACAAGGTTACCTTTTAGTGAAAATCGAACCCGAATTGCATGAAGAGGTGAGGTTACCTTGCAATTCACGCTCTAATTCTTTATCAGTTAAGCTATGTTCGAGAGTATGAAAATTCGTGTGTGGGGTGAGAAAGTTAGTGATATAGACTAGACAGAAAGAGTATGTGTGCGTGGGGAAACAGCTCCCGCGGTGTTTCCGCGCGACCTCAACGGGGCCATGTCATCTGACTTTACTGCCACTCACATCATCCAATCACATTTTTCTGACTTTGACAAGACGTGTCTCTCATCTATTGCACATTTTCAAATACACTAATACTCTCTCCATTTCTTTTTATTTGATTGTTTGAGCATTTTTTCTATGTTTCTTTTTAGGCTTTTTTTCATCTGGGCACCTGAACTTCTGATATTATAACAAATAGGCACCTGATGAACTTTTTATAACAAGTAGGCACCTGAGACGAAAAATTGGCACCTGAACTTTTGTTTTTCTATTTTTTCAGATTTCAAACAATTTTAAAATCCTTAACCCAAGGGCAAGTTAGTCATATTGAAAATATAACATCTTGAAGGAAAAATATACAAAAAAGTTCAGGTGCCAATCCGAATAAAGCTTTTAAGCGCCAAATTTAGAGGAAATAGTTCAGGTGCCATTATTTTCGTCCTAACCACCTGGATTGACCGTGCAACCCAAAGCACTTTCCAAAGCACTGTGCAAATTATATCTTTGGACATATGCTTCACTTTCCAAATCAATTTCGTCTGGTTTGCTTCACATATACTTCACTTTCGCTTCACATATGTTTCACTTTCAAAATCAAGATCTTTTCAATTGCTTCAGCGGTTTTGACAGTGCAACCATACTAACAAGGGATCCTCAAAATTTCCACCAAGCTCAACTTGCTTTCCAAGGAACTTTAAGATAGCAAACACTCTTTGACATCAGTAACTGTTGAAGCCCACCTGTTAAATCTGGAGATCAAATCTGCGTGAAGACCCTAACGGGCAAAATCATCACCCTCGACCCTCAATGTCATCATTTTTGCTGAAAAAAGAAGATGCTTTGACCCTTACACTAACCATTTTCGATGTTACATCTTGCGGCATAGAGAAATCTAGTAGACATTTGCTTGTAAGTTTTAGATGATTAAATCTCGGCTGGTGATTTTTCCATTTGTTGATTGTGACTGTCGATCCCACCTTGCGACCTTACGATTGGGTTGGCCGATTTGGTCTTCCGATTTGGCTAACAAATAGTGTAAAAGAAGAAATAGATACACGATAGCAATAGCCAATAGCCGAGAGAGGTTTAATTTTTTTATGAAGGTTGATGAAGGAATAGAGTAGAAAAAGAAATAGATAGATATTAATGGGGGTTGGGTAGAGGTTAGGTTAAAATCCTTACTTTAGTTAGTTTAAGATGTGATCTGCCTATTTTGCCCTCCATCTAAATATTTAAAATCTGAAAAAAGAGAAAAACAAAAGTTCAGGTGCCAAATTTTCGTCTCAGGTGCCTACTTGTTATAAAAAGTTCATCAGGTGCCTATTTGTTATAATATCAGAAGTTCAGGTGCCCAGATGAAAAAAAGCCTTCTTTTTATTTGATTGTTTACAATTTCAATGCACTTTTTACAATCCCAATGCACCTTTTTACAATTTCAATGCACCTTTTTACAATTCCAATACACATTTTTACAATCCCAATGTAATTTTTCACAATCTCTTAATAAAGTACTTTTTCCCCAAACAATCAAATAAAAAGAAACGGAGAGAGTATCACGATAATATTTACTGTTCTTTTCCACTCTATTGCTTTCCATTAAATCATCTTATCCCGTAATAATAATAAAAACAATTAATTACTCCGCCTTCTTTTCTAGGATTTTTTTATACATTAAATTTTAAATGATTTGATAATAAATTTTTATTAGTTGATAAGAAATAAAATAATTATGTGAGATTTTATTAGCCTTGTATTAATATATAATTTTAAAATAATAAATTTATTAATTTTTGCAGTTAGAGTATAATATCAAACAATATGTTTGTAACAAGAGTTAAGCTTAAGACGTCAAAATAGAAGCTCGGGACAAGTACCACCAAATTATTAAATCATCAATAAAAGTTAAATTCATCATTAAATACTCAATATGATTTAATGCTTTATTTTTCTATATCAAATATTATCTATAGTAATTATTTCATTATTTATTATATAAAACTGATTCAAAAAATATTTTTTTTAAACATTATTTGCTTTTAGTTTTTATAACTCAACATTAAGTTATTTACCATTTTTTTAATCTATAAAATTGGTAATTTTATCTCAATATGTTTTCATGGTAATTTTTTCTTTTATGTTTTAACGTAACTAAAAATTATTTATATTTTATTTTAGGGGATTAGTACTCCTTAATGAGATAACTCTCACATTTATTAATAGAATATTTTATATAGATATAAATTAGTGATGAATTATCAATACAAATTTATTATAAATAATGAATACAGAAATTGATAACTAATAGAGAGTTAGAGTATATAGTATAATATGAGGCATATTTTTCTCCAATAAAATTCAAATTCATGATCTCTTACATGAGAGGTTTGGTCGGATGTCATTAGACCATTGAGTCATCGACTTATAAATAGAATTGATGACGCAATAGCGTTGTATATCTCATCCAAGTTTTTCACGGGATTTTAAATATTGCAGATATATATAGAGGGTGGTAGTATTACATACGGAAGGGGGACATTTACATTTTTATTATAATAAACCATTCGTAGATCTGATTATATGAGGTGCTAATTAATGCTGACCAAATCACAATTAGTTTATCTTTTACGACATCAAATCAAATAGATGTTGACATTAGGCCATTAAGGGCATATGAAATACATAGATTGTAGCCCCATTCAGTGAATATATATATTTGTTGACAGAAACTTTTCTACTCCATCTCTTTTCCTCATCATGCATCAACTTGCTATGAAATTAAAGACTTGATAATTTACATCTAGCTTCTTAAAATTTATTCAGTATTCAAATTTCAAATATTTTTTTTATGAGATGAACGTTTTATGCATATTTGTTAAACATACGGTAGGGAATACTAGAAATAAAATCGTAAGATGTTGCACATCCCTAAATAATGGATTACTGTGGCTGAACAACTCTTTTATTTAAAAGTGTAGTAGATAAAGAAATTAAATGGGAGGGCGAAATGATAATTTCTAGCTATGACAATCCACTATTTGGGTGTGTATAGTGTTACCCGATACTGATAGTACGGTAACAAAATGCACATACAGATGATAAAAGAAAAGGATAAAAAAGTAAAAGTAAGGTCTGTTAGCAGTGTTTTAGGAAATGGTGGGGGTAGAATAGGGAATGAGAGACAAGGATGAGACTGTGTGTAATTGTGATTAGATTAGCCGACAAGGGTCCTCATTTTCATAGGAGGAATTAGAGATGGTGGGAGTCTATTAATGGATTTGACAAAAGTGGACCATTATCTTTAACTCATCCAATTATACATGGGGCGTTATTTAGAAGTTGGAACTCAAAATAGTTTTCGTTGTCACAATAATAACCATAATATTACAATAATGGTTTTTTGGAATCTTGTACTAAAACCAAAAAAGGGTTGGTATTTGGTACCATGCTAAATTAGTACCGAGCATTGATATTAGGTACTACATATGAATGTAAATATTGTACATTTTGGTAACGCATTCATATTTTAGGTCTTAGTTTAAATGTTGTATGTATACGCAATAGGCAGCATTATTTTTGAAATATCATGCATGGATAGTGATTTAAGGGATATTGTGTCCATTATTGTATGTAACTATGCATGTAAACAACCCTAATCCATGTAATAGGCTCGAATTATATTAGGAAAGTTCGACCTTATTCTAAAACTCATTTTAATGTAATATGACTGAATCGAACACTAATGTAGAGCTGTCAAATGATGATTTCAAGGAAATTGCTCGATTCCCTTTGATGTAATTATATATAGTATATAGTATATATGTATTAATTTGCTAAAGTGTATAAATCTATTAACTACATCAAACAACCAAAAAAGCTCTCAAAATCCATTGTAACAATTAACAAATCATCACATGCTAACTTATCAACCAATTACAAAACCTGATTAACTAAACTCTTGGATTCCTGATATTGGTGTTCTCTAGTATACTGCATTAGAGAAACTAACCTAAATACCAAGTCACAAGCAAAAAAATTCGTATAATAGTAATGTTCTTAATTCGTACTTCCCCATCCCTTTTTGTTTATTAGACTATATATTTTGACATACACAAAATTTTATGCAAATTAAAATGCCTCTTTCGATTGATGTTTTCCATCCAACCCATTACTTTATTTTATCAAAATCAGGACATGTTAAGATATGTCGTCTTTTTTTATAGAAATGGTCCTAAACTTTTGGGTCAGGAAGGATGAGATGATAATGTGGTATACAGGCGGGGGGTTGGAGAAGATAATGGTGGTGGTGAAGGGCGGCTGGGCCGCCTGGGGGATGAAAGAGATAGGGGTAGCGTTGGTGGATTTGGGATAGCCGGGTAGCGTATAATAATGAAGTTTATTATATATTGCGTGTTTAAAAATCATATGTTAAACTACTCTATATCCTGGGTTCTTGCTAGTGATCAGAACGTCCTAGTTCGAAACTTACATCTATCGCTAATTTATAAAAAAAGAACAAACCATTTGTTAAACTACTCTATATCCCCCTGTTTACTTTTGATTATTGGATCAAATATGACTTAGAAGTCATGATCTAATGGTTCAAATTTGTGCAAGCATGGTGCTTACAAATTGTACCGAGCATACAAGAAGAAACCCCAATGAAAAAATGAAGGGAGTGGACGAAGGCTGTTTTGATTATTGAGGATGAGTCCACATGTAACCCAGTCCAACTCCAGTAAGTGAACTTAGTTATCATAAGCCCACCAATGGGCAATTGCTATTTGCTATGCTATCAAGAAAAGGGCCTAACCGATAAGTTGGCTAACAACCCGTAGGGCCAGACAGTCAGACAGATAGGGGTTTCACCCCTGGGCCTCAAGCCCCGGTTCGAGCCCATTTGAAATTCTGTGGGTATGCGCCCGGGGCCCGGTTTGAGGCCCCCTAACTAACATCCAAACGAGGGCACGTTTAGCTACATATTATATGGATAGTTGTATACAACAATAATTATTTTTAACAATATACTTTTTTATACAAAATTTGATCAATCATAATTGAAATTCTAATATAGTGATAAATATTCAATAATATAACTATCTTACTAATAATAATACAGAACCTAACAAATTATTAATATGGTACAATAGTTAGCCTCAATCTTTTCATCTTGAAGGTCAAGAGTTCCACTCCTCCTAATAACACATAAACTTTTTTGATGTCTATTAATATACCACTTAAAAAGTAACACTCTAATTGGACCAAGCTCAAACGGTCCCACACGGGTGCCTAACGTGGGCACGTCAGGCCCCTGGTCAAAGGGGGGTTCGAACTGAACTTGGGCCTACCCTTCCCTTAAGGGCCCGAGCGTGCTTCGTAAATGGTCTTCGACCCAGCGAACACAGTACATTGGCGTTGTTTGTGGCTTCATGGGTGGATATCCGTTCAAATTGGTTCTTGATATATTCAATAGAAAAATCGAAGAAAAACAATTCCAAATAAATAATATATCATCTAAAATTGACATAAGTTATTAGAGACTTTATTCAATATTTTATCGGGTAACTTAATGAGTAAATGGACTGCTAATTTTGGAACCGATACTGCTGGCGGATCTTGGTTCTCCCGATCCAACAACAACATTAGTTGTATATATATGAAGTTACCTCTCTTGAATTTGTTTTTATCTATTTATAAAATTTTGGGTTAGGGTTTAGAGCGTGGTATTATGTCGATAGTTTGAAGGATCTTGCTGGACAATGAATTTTATAAATAAATTTAATGTCAGATGTTAAGTATAGCCAAAACTCTCACCTACTTTACTTATTGTATTCATTCGGTCTCCAAATTTCACTTGCGTTTTAAGGTATATTATTAAACAAAAAGTTTAATGAAACACTAAATTGTAACTTTTTATGAAAGGTAGAAGATCTTATTATAGACCGGTGATAAAAAAGTTTGAAAAACTGTATATCGACCTGAACAATAATTATTTTGTAATGTGAAGGCCAAATAGTGAGTTAGGCAAATACGTCAATGATGTTTCAAAGTCATAGAAATGTTCATACTGACTGGAAATGAGCAGTTTTCCATAATTATATATCTTCATGCTAATCATAAAAGTAGGATATTCAATGGTCTAGAAGAAAAGAGTAAACGAAGAAATTTAGAGAACTATTTTTGCACGGAAATACTCCCTCCGTCCCTAAAAGATTGTCACATTTTGATTTTTGTGGTCAATTACAATAAAATTTGATCATGAATTCTCATTAAACGATAAGAAATAATGTAGTCTTGTAGGACCTCGTTAGATTCGTCTCAATATATATTTTTGAAATATCAACTTATTATAATTTTTTCGCATGTAGAATAAGAGATATTTATGTTTTAAATCGTGTTTTATTGACCAACAAAAGTCAAATGTGACAATCATTTAGGGATGGAGGTAGTATGTTTTATGGTGATCTGCCTATTAAATACTCCCTCCGTCCCTAAAAGATTGTCACATTTTGACTTTTGTTAGTCAAACATTACAAAATTTGATCATGAATTTCCATTAAACGATAATAAATAATATAGTCTTGTGGGACCTTGTTAGATTCGTCTCAATATATATTTTTGAAATATCAACTTTTTATAATTTTTTCGCATGTAGAATAATAGATATTTATGTTTTAAATCGTGTTTTGTTGACCACCAAAAGTCAAAATGTGACAATCTTTTAGGGACGGAGGGAGTATTAATATTCGTTGAGTGTCTCATTCTCTAAAGCAACGTGCAATAAGTAATATTAGTAAGGATTATTTGTCTCAGCTAAGAAACATTTTACCTACCTAAAGCTACTCCTACTTTGCCAAGAAATTCTCTCTAGAATGCTCTCTCCCCTTTCCTTCTCTGTTCTTTATTTCCAACAGCTTTCCTTAAATTTTTCTCTTCTTTGCCTTTCATCTTTCTCCCTTTGAAAACCTCCTGATCTTCCATCCAGCTTCCTTTTCTTCGTTTTAGTGTTTGTCCTCCAAACTTCCTTCCCAAGTGAATATTAATTCCCTTCCTCAGAATCTGTGTAGACAACATTTATTACCTCTGTAAAGCCCTACTTCCCTTTGTCCCTTCCTATTGTCGGCTCTTTTCTACCATTTACCATCAACACATTACCTGGGAATTGATCACTTCAGCAAACAACAACTCTCTTTCCTCATTTACTTCACCCCCACGACATTCAATCCCCACACAAACATCATCATTCTTCTTCAGCCTTGAGCAGACTCTACACCTGACCTGAGCCTTTCCACATCCCCGAGAACTGCTTCCCCAATCAGATCTCTCCCTTCGCTATAATGACGACGGCTCAGCCTCATTTCTACCCCAATTACCAAAAAGCTAAATCACAATCACTCCTTAAACCTCCTCTTATCAGCCCTAATCCGCATATTCACCCTCATCCTCAACCCCCTCACCACACTTACCCAAATAAGCTCCACCCCTCTGTGAAAATGGGCAGCAACCCCCCTTCCCCTACCCCCCCCAGCTCTCCTCGTATCCCACCAGAAAGAAGAGGTTGGATAGTTGAAATGGACCATGACCTCGCTCTTGCCTCTCGTAACAGACTTAGACTATCCCTTATTGGTTATATCCACGACTCGGCTATCTTCACTGTGGAACAAGTGCAAAATTATGTGAACTCTTGCTGGCTTCTCAGGGGAGTTGTTAATGTAGAACTGAGAGGTAACTTTTTCCTGTTCTTCTTCACCCATGAAGATGATATGGACGAAGTTATCATTAGAGCACCACTCGCTATCAATGGGGCTCTCCTCTTGCTTCAACATTGGACTCCTAACCTCCCTTTCTCGAGGATTAACTTCACCCATGTCACACTTTGGATCCAGATGCACAATCTCCCTACTGAGTACTACCACGATACGAATATAAGGCAGCTTGCTAGACTCATTGGGGATGTCCAGGTTATTGACTGGTTTGCCGACCATGCTACTGCCTATCACCACATTCGGGCAAGAGTTAGATTCCCTCTTGGAGCACCCCTTGTTCCAGGAGCTTTTGTTCGTACTCTTGAAAGAACAATAGCCTGGATTTCCTTTAGGTATGAAAGGATTTTCCGGGTATGCTTCCAATGTGGAAGGATAGGACACACCATTGGAAGATGTAACCAAGATTCAAACACCACAATAAACAGGTTTCATGCGCATATGCAACTCAATAATCCTGATCAACATCTTCGTGCTTACATAGATCATGATGCCTTTCTCTATAATTCGGACATTATTGGGTTGGCTAACAATGACCTTAATCGAAACACATCCATTTACTTGATTGACCCGATTGAGAATGAAGAGATCGATGCAGAAAGGGAGATAGAGATTGAACCAGTAAACGAAGAAACTGTTGATGCTCCTGCGGAACATACAAATCCTCCCAATGGTAACAATCTTCCAAGGGCCTCCACCCAGCTAACCCCTGTTTTACCCACCTCTACCCCAACCCCTAATCTCAATCTTTCCCTCAACTTACACCCACCTAGAGCCAGAATCTTCCCCTTCCTCCGTCGACCATCCTCCTATCCAAATGTTACCACCAGAAATTTTCCTTCTCCCACCCCAAACCTTCACTTAAGCCAAGACCCTTATGTCCCGATCCGCAGGCTCTCATTATCCAGCCCCTCTAGTGCACCAAGTGATGTCCAAAACCAGCATAATCTATCACCCACAACCATTTTAGAGCCGCAGCAATCTGAATCCTCAGAAGAATTTGCTATTCAAAGGACCAACACCAATCCATGGACGGACGAAGAGATGGAGCTATTTTTCGCTGAACAAACAGAGATGGCTGCAAATCTCTCCTTCACGGAACACCAAAACAATTTGGGATCCAATCCCTTATCTTCTCCAGATACATCGAATGCCATTAAAATCAGATTCTATGAAGATTGGGTTCAATTCAAAAAACTTCTTCAGAGCTTTAAATCGGAATCAGAAACATCTTGGGACTCTAATCTGGAAAGCATCCTTGAGAGAATTGGGTTTAATAGTGATAGCGAACTCTCCTCAATCAATGGACTCGATTGGTTTGACTCCCAGTCCACCGACTCTTCGAACAGAACTCAAAACACAATATCAGGCAACACATCTTGGAATACAGCCTCCTCCTCATTCAGTCCTAACTTCTTTGCAGGATTTGTGCTTTGCAAAACTAATCTTTTCATTTGTCTCTTTGGAGTGGTGGCCAATTCAATCCGCAACTGGAATCTGGAAATCGAGGACAGGATCAAAATATTCTCGGACATCATCTCTGGGAAAGAAGAAATTGAAAATTCCCACTTCATGATTTTTGGACCTTGGTCAAGCAGAGCTGAATTTCCGCAAAAAATTGAGCAATACTTGATGGATAACTGGATCTCAGGATCCTTTGCACTTAAACCCAAATGGTTCACGGCTCTGAATGAGGAAGATCATGATTTGTTCGCCAAAGTACACACCTTCTACGCAACTCTTTGCAAGGCTAATTGGAAGCTTGAGGACTCTCTGACAAGAAGTGTGGGATTCAAGATAATGGCTGAACTCCTCCGCTCCCACGCAGGCTTCAGAGTGGGGCAGATAAATAATTGGCTCGAAGAACTGGCAATGGTGGATAGCTTTCATTTGGCTATTGGTTGCAAAAGAAGCAGAACTGAAGACGCCAAAGACACGGAAGGATCTGTTCTTGAAAAAGATGATTTCCTGCCGATGAAAAAAAGAAGAAGAGCTCCAAGGGCTGATGAACCAGGACCCTCTAATTGGGCGGAGGAAGAAGCTAGGGAAGGAGCTTTTGTGGATTGCAATGAGGAGATCAATGAGGAGACAAATGAGATGGATCTGATTTCTGATGAGGATGGTTTTTCACCACCTGAGAATGGTACGCCCCCCCCCACTAATATCTTTTTCTCATCCTTTATGCACACAATAGTAGACTGCTTCAATATTAAAAGACGGATTTGGGTGGTTGTTCCAAAACAACCCCAAATGACGTCATGAAAATCCTTAGCTGGAACTGTAGGGGTCTCGGGCAGAGAACTACAGTTCTTCTCCTTTCGTCGTTAGTACAGCGATATAAGCCCGATATTTGTTTTTTAAGTGAAACCTTATGCCCTGTCAATAAAGCTAACTCTATTTTATCTCGTCTCCTTTACCCTGTGACTTTTGGTGTGGATGCAATAGGCCATAGTGGGGGACTATGGATTGGATTTTCGTCTAATATAAATGCTACATGTATAAATCTCAATAAAAACATTCTCCTCTTCTCTATTTTGACGGAATCTGATTCCCCTTGGTTTTTAGGATGTATTTATGGTCAACCTAAACTGACTCTTAGAACCGACACCTGGAATTTCCTTCTCGGACTTCTCAAACCCTACTTCTCCAGCCCACTCCTCCTTTGTGGGGATTTTAATCAAATTCTCAATAGTTCCGATAAATATCCTTGCCCCACTAAGTCTATTCAAGGTGCTGTCCCTTTCCTTAACTTCATTTCCACGTTAGGATTAGATGATCTCCCGTCATTGGGATGTCATTATACTTGGGAAGGAATTCGTAACAGACATACGGTCTATGAGAAACTCGATAGATCTATGGGCAATTTTGAATGGTCTACTCTCTTTCCCTCGGCCTCGTGTCGTTATCTCCCAATCCAAAGATCAGATCACAGCCCCTTCATCATTAATACAAAAAAAGAAAGCCCTTTTTTCCCTCGTCCCTTTAAGCTCGAAACTTTCCTCTTCTCGCTCCCCGACTTCTCGCAAGTTATAAAGGATGCCTGGTACTCGTCTCCTCATCCGCCAAACTCCTCGGTGGCTTACTCCTTCATTTCGAAACTCAAAAATACTAAAGAAAAGATCAAGGACTGGAACAAGAATCGTGTAGGTAATATTTTTCAGCAAATTAAAGACATTCAATCATCTTTATCGTCACTCCAAAACAATCCTTCTTTCTCCATTAACCCCTTGATTGAAAAAAATCTCCGCACTCAATTGGACTGCCTTCTCTCCCAGGAAGAACAATTCTGGAAACAGAGGGCAAAAATTACCTCTGTTATTGATGGGGATAATAACACCAAATTTTTCCATGCCCATGTTAAACATCGGGTCAAAACTAACAATATCCTTGAACTCACCAATGATAATAATAATACCACTACTACTTCTGAAACAGAGATTCAAAATCTTTGCAGATCATTTTTCTTTGATCTTTACAACCCTGTTCATTCTACTTCCTCAGCTAACACTAAATTCCAAACCATTGATAATATCACCTCAAAACTTTCTCCTGAGCAATACGCCAGTCTGGATCGACCCTTCACCAAAGAAGAAATTAAAACAGCTCTCTTCCAGATGCCTCAGAATAAATCTCCGGGTCCTGACGGCTTTCCAGCGGAATTCTATCAAAATAACTGGAACCTTCTTCAACATGACCTTTCTGATACAATCCTAGACTTTCTAAATAACGGTCATCTTCTTAAAGAGATGAACAACACCTACATCACTCTTATTCCAAAAAAACCTAACCCCTCTCTTCTTAAAGACTTCAGACCTATTAGTCTTTGTAATGCATCCTATAAAATTGCCTCTAAAATTCTTGCGAACAGACTTAAACCTATCCTAAATTCTCTCCTTTCTCCATTCCAAAATGGATTCATTAACGGGAGAGGGGCACAAGACAACATTCTTATGGCCCAAGAACTCTGCCACTCAATTTTCCATTCAAAAAATAAAAAGTCTGGGCTTGCCGGAATTAAAATAGACATGAACAAAGCCTTCGACCATGTGGATTGGGAGTTTCTTTTAGCGGTTCTAACTAAACTTAACTTCCCACCCCATTGGATCACTCTTATCAAAGAATGCATCTCTACGGTCCAATTCTCTGTCCTCGTCAATGGATGTCCTACTGAAACCTTCAATTCTTCTTGTGGTCTTAGACAAGGAGATCCTCTCTCACCTCTTCTTTTTGCCATGTGTACCGAAGCTCTCTCGGCTACTCTCTCGAAACACCAACAAGACAAATCCTTAAAGGGAATCTCTATAGCTCGTAAAGGACCGGAGATTTCCCACCTTCTGTTCGCAGACGATAGCTTTTTCTTTCTTCAACTCACTAAAAAAAGTATTCATACTTTCTCTAGCATTATTTCTAAATTCTGTTCTGAATCTGGACAAATTATTAATTTTGACAAATCTGCGATCACTTTTAGCTCTTTTACTCCCTTATCTTCAAAAAACTGCATTCAGTCAACTTTAGGAATCCCGGTGTCTGATCACTTTGGGAACTATCTTGGGCTTTCTATTGATCCCCATAAATCTCACCGGAATTGCTTCTTTGCAAGCATTGTTGACAAAATAAAAAATAGAATTCTTAGTTGGAAATCCAAATTCCTCAATTTTACAGGTAGAACTACACTAATTAAATCTGTTCTCACTTCAATCTTAGTGTATCCTATGGGAGTTTATAAATTCCCCCTTTCTGTTCTTAATGATATAGATAAAATTTTCGCCAACTTTCTGTGGAATGGAAATCATGACAAATCTATCCACTGGATCAATTGGGAATTTCTCTGTCTCAAAAAAATTGATGGAGGTCTTGGATTTAAACACCTGCACCACTTTAACCTTGCCCTTCTTGCCAGAAATGGCTGGAGGCTCATCAAGCACTCATCCTCCCCCCTTAATAAAGTTTTCCAATCCAAATACTACCCCTCCTCTACGCCGGATTTAGCGGCCTCATCTAAAATCACTAAAAATAAGCCTTCATGGGCCTGGCGAGGTCTTCATGCTGGACTCCAGCAAATTATTAACCACAAAACTTGGATTGTCGGAAATGGCAGGAAAATTAACATTTGGGAGGATTCCTGGATCCCTAATCTCCCCCTAAATGTTAAACTTTCTCTTTTCAAGCCCTCCAACCCTTCCCCGGCCCTGGAGACAGTAAGCCAACTGCTGATTAACGGTAATCACTGGAATTGCGCCCTTCTCCGATCTATATTTCCTCAAGAGGTGACACTCAAAATTCTCGAAATTAAGCCGGTACCCCATGAAGATCGATGGGAATGGGCTAAAGATAACCTCACTACCAAAGACTTATATAACAAATTAAATTCCTCCCAACCCCTATTGACCTCCACCCCTAATAATTTCCATCGAATACCTCACAAAACTTGGAAACAATTGTGGTCCCTACCTATCCCTCACAAAATTAAAGCTTTCCTTTGGAAACTTCTACTCAATAGACTTCCCACAAAAGATCTTCTTTCCAGGAAGACTAATAAAAATATTAACACTCATTGCTCCTTTTGCTACAATAATATTGAAACGAGAGATCATCTTTTTCTTCAATGCCCCTTTGCCTCATTCCATTGGAAGGACAATCTCACCATCATTGGGCATCCCCCAAGAGATATTCCCAACTTCCTCATTCGCGTCTTCAATGATGAACATAATACTATAAATTTTTTCAAAATCTGTAGTATTATCTGGAATATCTGGCTTTTCAGAAATGATCTTATTTTCAACAATAAAGAGCCCAGTCATTTCAACTTTAGAAATAATGTTGAAAGACTATCCAAAACCTGGTACCTGGCCTTTTCTCTCAAATCCAAACCCCGACTCAAGAAGTTCGGCTTCACCCCCCACACCTCCAACTCAGATAAAACTACTTTGGCTAACTGTCCAACTTTATTCCATAGGCGACAACTTCTATTCGCCAGAGATGACTTGCATCATCCCAGAACCAAAAGGGACATTAAGATTTGTATTGGCATCAGTAATGACGATTCCCCCTCTTGGAATATCGTCATGTACCACAAAGGATCTCGGATTACTATCCCTGGAGACAAGATTTTCAAGGAAGATTCTCAAGACATCAATGACATTGATCTTGTGAAATCTATGATGGCAATCATTACGGCCTTCTTAATGCTCAAAGATACTCATTATCATGCTGCGTACTTCATTACTGATGCATTCTTTTCACAGGTATGGAATAGACATTTTTTCAGGTTGATGAGTAGCAAGGATGGTGAGAAGATTAAAAAGAATGCTTTGGGATCCTGCTACAAGATCTTTTGGTTCCCGACGAATGTCGGATGTCTTTTGAATTTGCTAGACGTTACTATTTCGAATTTTAATGATGTTAGTTTTTCCTCTAGTGACTCTTTGATGTACCCTAATCATCAGGATACACTTTATGTAATCCCGCGGGAGTAACATTATTTTCTTTAATGCATTAATTATCAAAAAAAAATTTGTCTCAGCTAAGACCTGCATTTTAATATTTAAAATTAACAAGAGATCGATAGATCACGTTTTGACCAATATAAAACGCAGCCGGTAGCCAATCTTGACCACTGACCACCTTCAACTCTAGATTCCTCCGCGAGTTTAATAATATGATGATGAGAAACAAGGCAAAAAACTAGTATGGAATAATAATAAAAAATTAGTTATAAATCTATCTTATGAAAAATGGGTATTTGGAGTTTCGTTCTGACACATTTTAAATATTTTCATTATGTCTTTAATGCTCCATTCCTAGTCGATAAAATGCATCAGTCACATGCAATTAGTGGTATGTACTACCAAATAATTGTTATCATCATATTTTACTAATTTTTTTAATAATATAAGTAATAATTACGATTTTGCTATAACGTGTCCTTCAGAACGAATTAAGCTTAAAATACACATGTTAATGTTTGGTGAACATAATTAACGATGATTAATAACCAAGGTTATAAAAATTTAAAATACTAATACTTTCCTTACAAACATTAGCATGTTGCGTCCCTTAAAACACATTATTATAAAATTGGAGTAAATTGTCGAAATGGTCTCAGAAATTGAGCCCAGTCAGTTGTTTCTCGAAACTTTAACGATTGCACATTAGTCCTCAAAATTGGACAAAAAGATTCAATTTAGTACACAAATTGACGAAGCCGTTAAGATTTAGCGGAACCTTTAGTGGAAGCCAATTACACAAGGCTTTTGATTTTCCCACTCCATCCACTACTAACCACACTCCACATTCTCATTTTTAACCCTCATTCCATTATGAAAAGTTGTACAATAATTATACAAGAATTGATAGTAAGGGTATAAATATAATTTGACACTAAAAATGGAGTGTGATTATAAATTAATGGAGTGAAAAAATCAAAACCCTTACACAAATACCGTTATGTGTAACATCTTCATTAATTTTTCGACTAAATCGCTACTTTTGTTCATTTCGAATTTAATTTACAAATTATCAACTTTCTAAGTATAAAAATATTGTTCTAGAATCTTTGAATTCTATGATTTGCTATTCTATCTCCACATCAACTATCATGAGCTTCGACCATGTGATCCAATTGATCAAGAAACTAGAATAAAGTGGTACCCCACTGCATACACCTTTCACCTTCGTTTCTGTTTCAAGACAACATAAATATTCCACAACCTGACACACATCTACATATAACATAGCTATAACTGTAATTACTGTATTAGTACAAATCTAACACGTCGTCCTTAAACACGACCAAAAACTGAAAAAGCCCACTAAAGAAACTGTCTCAAAATGGGCAATAACAAATCAGAAGATGTTGGTCAACACAATTTACAAAGTATTGCTACTAATGATTATGACAATAATGTTATTCCACTTAAAAAGAAGAAGATCAAGAAAACCAAGTATGGCTCTCTTGTAAGGAAATTAAGATGTATGAGAGCAGAGGATGATGTAGTGAAGGAAGCTGATGCTGCCGGAAATTTCAACATGGAGGCTGCCGGCGGTGGAAAAGACCACGCGCCGAAGCATTTGATCATCATGGTCAACGGTATCATTGGCACGTATGAATATTAAATAGTCCTGCTTTTTTACTTATCATACATTTGCATATTGATTAAGAAAATAGTTAATTTAATGTGTATGCCTTCAATTGACAATTCACTAAATCTTCACTATTTGGTTAGTAATGTTCGTCTCTAGTTACTTTTGATTGCTTCAGGTTCAAAATGAAGTGAACTATGAATTAAAGAAGAAAAAGAATTGTTATGAATTGATTGGAAGTGTAAAACGACAAATAAAAAGAAACAACAAGTTTTAGCTAGATTAAGTAAAAAAAGGATATCTTTAGAAAGAAATTAAATTATATGAATTGTAGATTTATTGTTGTGTTTGGTTTGCAGTGCGCAAAACTGGAAATATGCTGCGAAGCAATTCGTGAAGGCATATCCTGATGATGTTCTTGTTCATTGTGAGCTCATTTTCGCGCAATTTATTTTGTTTAATCATAAAATATGAATTAACATCTTTTATTATGACAAAGAAGTTGAATGCACTAGTACATTGATTTATATTGTCCTTATTAAAGATGTAAATTGCAGTTTCATTAATAAATACTATGATAAAAATTGAGTCTTTGTTATCTGATATGACAATTATTAGGTGTTCAGAATTTGTTGCATATATATAGGGACATTTGATTGTTAAAGGTAGGTTTTTTTTCTTCATAAAGCATCCTCTTTTACAAGTTCTAGGATTTAAGGTCTATATGCCAAGATTGGAGTATTAGAAGTTGCTTACCTCATTCTGTTGTTAGTAGGGTCTTGAATGACTAGGTTAACTGTCAATTTGAATATGTATATAGTGAAAATGTGAATGAAAAAAAGACTGTATATTGGAAATATCCTTGATCAGTTGAATGTTTGCAGGTAGTGATGCGAATTCAAATATGTTGACATTTGATGGTGTTGATGTAATGGCGAATAGATTGGCTAATGAGGTAATGTTTGCAGGAGTATCTATCTATTCTTAACATCTAGTGAGTTCTGTCCGCTTCTTTCTCTAATTGGTCTCATACAAAACTGTGGTTATCGACTTTGTTTTTTACTCTGCCCAAGTTATTCTTTGTGGATTATATAAGTGAGGTACTGATTAGCATAAATGTTGAGTTTTATTACCCTGCAAACTCAGAAATGCAAAACTCTTTTGTTTTTATGTTCAATAGGTTTTGTCTGTTGTTCAACGCCATACAAAGCTAGAGAAGATTTCTTTTATAGGGCATTCACTTGGTGGTCTGGTAGCAAGATACACTATTGCCATACTGTATCAAGAAGAAAAGTCAAAACATGTCTCTCATGAAAATGGGCCTAGTAAAGCCGATGGATCTGATCCCTCCTGTGTAAAGGAGGAAACGATAGGAAAAATTGCTGGGCTGGAACCTGTGAGCTTCATAACATCTGCAACACCTCATCTTGGTTCAAGTGGCCATAAACAGGTGATTATGCCTTACTACTTGTTTTGATATATTCCTATGTATTATCTGTATGGCATGTCTCCGGTTTCTTGTGTCCCCTTACAATGTGTGTGGGTGGGTGGGTGGGTTGGGGGATGGGGGTGGTGCCATAGGATTCTCAGATATTGAATGTCTGTGATGATGACAATGCTAGTAATATAATTGACACCAGATTGTTCGTATATGTGGATCAATTTCAATTATTTAAGCAGGGACACCCTTGTACTCTGCGTTCCTCTTATGCATCTTACATACTGGGCATGAATATTTCCAGAGCTTAATATCACATATTCATATTTTCCCATGGGATTGCCACTTCAGCTTCTCCCGTCAACTCTGAAAGCTGGTTCCACTTGAAGCCTTTTGTTAATGTGAACATAATGTCCTTTATGCATCTTTTAATGGTTGCTTCTTTCAGGTACCGATGTTTTGTGGACTTTACACTCTTGAGAAAGTAGCATCACGGACGTCATGGCTAATCGGAAGAACTGGAAAGCATCTATTCCTGACTGATTCTGATGATGGAAAACCTCCTCTTCTACTAAGGATGGCTAAGGACACTGAAGACCTCAAATTTATGTAAGCATCTATAAATTACTTTTCCTTATAGGTGTACAGTTTATCATTGAATGACATGCTAGCTTCATTTCACAGATCTGCTCTGAGATCATTCAAGCGACGAGTGGCATATGCTAATGCACGTTTTGACAGTATCCTATTTTTACATTGTTTGAAGTGATTGTACTTTCTACTTTGGACAGGTCTGAACGTGCTTAATATTAATCTCCCTCCCCCTCACACCATCACACAAGGAAAAGCTTACATAATTGCCTCTAAAAGAGTTGAGATTTAGGATTATTCTTTAGCGCATTGTCAATCCTTTTAGCCGGTCCTCAGTTACTTAACTTATTGTCTTGATTCCTATTTCCTTTCCTTTCTATTCATTGTTATCTAAGACATATTAATTAGTAGAAGTAAAAATGGCTACCGTTGCGCAAGGTGGCATCAACAATAGCATAGCACTTACAAGAAATACCTTTATTTGATCTTTTGTAAAACTTGACTCCACATATAGATCTTGTTGGGTGGAGTACATCGTCACTACGGCGTCGAAGTGAGCTCCCTAAAGTATGCCTTTGATTCTTGTATAATATCTGTTAACTTTATTTAAAGAGCATCTGAGTGATCTGACACATTTTTATTCAGCTTCGTAATCTTTCGCGGAACAGCAAGTATCCCCACATTGTGAACGTAGAGACAGCAGATGCACCGACCACACAAGACGACTTCTCCATGGAAGATAAGCTCGATCGAAGAAAAAGAGCAGAAATGGAAGGTTAGGATTGTTTGCTTTGTCGAACTGGAAAATTGATTCTTGTTTGAAAATAGAGCTTCATTCGAGACTACATGCATGGATCATTTTTTTCCCCTTCATTGTTTCTTCCATAACTTAGTTCCTCATATCTATGTTATGGCATTAAAAGAGTTTATAACTAATACTACCTGTTATATGGTTTGTAACTTTAATTTATCTTAAATGTTACCCTTTAATCTGATAGAAAACTGTTTAATTATGAACAATTGCAGAAGCAATGATTAGAGGATTAACTAGATTGTCTTGGGAGCGGATTGATGTTAATTTCAAAGGAAGTAAACAAAGATTCCTTGCACATAGTACTATACAGGTATTGCTATCTGTTTTTCTTTATTTATGTCCTTCACTTGTCAAATAGTTTCTGCTGCCAATTATTGAAAGATTCCTTTCTGGATTTCACCTTCTCGTTCAACTTTGAGTTAGTACTAATTTTATAGTCCAACTATCCTTAATTCTCCAATTTCTCATTAGATGTCCTAAAACTGAAACCTTGTGGCCACATGAAACTTACCTGCACAGGTGAAAACCAAATGGCTTAATTCCGACGGTTCTGATGTAATACAACATATGGTGGACAGCTTTTTGTTGTAGACGGAAGTGACCTTATCCTGCTACCGTTGTGTATTTATTTTCTGGAAAACCTCGCATTAGGATTAATGTTGTAAAGGCGGGAGTGTCTGTAAAGTAGTGAATTTTGAGCTCCCTCTTACATCACTGAGTTGTGAAGATCGTCAGCTACCTATGTAAGTTGGTTTACATATTAAGCTGGAGAACGGTTGTTAAACTATTTCTTTGTTATTGTATTGAATTTGTAACTCAATTGTCAATTGATGATTAATGTATTCGATTAGAATTGTTGTAAAAAAACACATCTACAATTGGAAATGATATCTGTAACTATCAGGAAATACAATGCATTTGTTTCAAACTGTTAGATGAGAAGTTTTGCCTTTCAAGTCTAAGTCAGATTTTTGAGCTGTTCTTCAATCTCCATTCACAGTATATGGTATTTTGTGGTTCAATTGAAATCCAGCAGCGAACTCAACTGTTTACTTGGATTTGAATGTTAAGTAGTTCTACTTCCTTCAGTTTACGTGCTACTGCAAAAAAATTACCATACCATTATTTCTACTCTGTATGAGGCAGTTGATCATATTTAGATTGTCAAAATGAAAGTTTGCTCATTTCTTGCATTCATTGACTGAATTGTGACAAAGCAAACTCATAGATATGTTGCACAAAAGAATGAGGGGGACAAATTGAGTAAGATATGTAAGAAAATGAATTAGCCCCAATTATTTCTCTTTCTTTACCAGTTTTACAGTTACACTTTTTAAGAAAGAAAAACACTTGTCGTAAGTCTAAACCCTCTAATGCACTTCATGTGACACTCTCTATTATATTTCGTTACTATTGTAGCATGTGTCTTGATCATCTTAAAATGTTAATTTGACTGATAAAAAGTGCAATAATACATGTTACGATATTAAATGTAACATAGAGTGTCACGAAAAGTATAATATAGAGATCTATTCTCGTCAATCATCTGCTATTTGAGTGCGTCCACTGATGTTAAAAGCATGAAACACAGACTTCCATCTTTGGACCATTAAATACTGTACTCTGTTTACCCCCTTCCTCAGTCACTGCAGTTTCTGTGAAACACTGTGCTTTCCTTTGCTCTACTTGAAGTTTAAAGCTAGTGTGGGATTTTTTGAGGCTCTTCACACGAGGGTCAAGTCTTTCCCATTTTAGCCTCTCTTTTTGGGGTCAGAAGGGGTTGTGCACCTCTACGTGCTTTCACACCACGGCCCGACAATGCCCAAATGAGCTCACTTAAAATGAAACTCTCACACTGACACTCCTAAGACTCGAACTTGAACTCGTTGAGATCCAACCTGCTAGAGTGTATTTAATTACCAGGCTATGTCCGTGGAGGTTTTCTAACCCTTTCCTTGATCTGTGTTGTGTATCCATCTTTCTGGAGCAAACACTTCTTCTCAATCAATCCTCTATCAATATACTCTTGAAAATTTGAGCCATACAAGACTAGTTATCTAAATATATAGTATATTCAATTTAAGTAAGAGCAACTTCACAATTTACCTTGCAGACTTATATCCTTCTCTGCTTCAATGGGGTGCCTTCAGAAGTGCATATTTATCTGCCAACCAACTCGCAGTCTGATCTTGATTATTCTCTTTTTCTTTATGTTATCATCCACCAGTCATTATCCATTCTTAGCTGAAGGTATAGCTTTCAACTTATCAACTCTGCATTATTTCTTTCGTTCTTTAGTCAATTCGAAAACAGCCTCATTGTTACCACAAGGTAAGATTACGTACTACTCGACCCCTTATCCCAGTTAGTTAGTTAGTCGGGAGCCTCTGTATTAGTCATTGGAGGATGCTAATCATAATGTCTATTTCATGCAGGAAGAGTGATACACAACAAGTTGGATTCTCCTCAGGTATGAAGTGCTTCAAGTAACTTTCAGTTCATACAACTCATTTTTTTCGGTTTCGTGAAATTCTCCAAACAATTTCTGAAATATATAATGAATCTGTGTGCAGAAATCTGTAAGAGAAGAGAAGATAGTGAGGCAGAGATATTTGATAGGATCAATTCCACCAAGATGTGACAAAATAAGATGCATTTCTTGTGGTCATTGTGAGGCAGTTCAAGTTCCTATTGTTCCAAGAATCAAACATTATTTGAAGTCAGATCATCTTCAGTTTAATGGAACAATACCAACCATAGCATATTCAAGAGGTGATGGAATAACAAATTATAAGCCCATGTTTTGGAAATGTAAATGTGGGGACTATACTTTTAACCCATAATCATTAGTTAGCTAAAACGATATAAACATATAAAATTTCTTCAATTTGATCATGATGGGTACATATATTTCAACAACAAACATTTCACGACGTCAACGCACATTCCGTGCGTTCGGTGTTTTTAATTTTAAAATAAAACCAAATGCATGCTATAGATAAACGCGTGCCGTGGAAATATTTTTTTTCCCAATTATGATGTGTGTCTACTATGTAAGCATGTATGCTATGTGATGTGTATAGCCAGTAGTTAGACCAAACGACTCTTTTGTAATTTTGTGCAAATATATTGGCGTAATTTCCATAATTAATGCGTATTTAATCGAATTTAAATTTTGTAGTACATTATAGTCCTTGCATTTGTTAGAAAAGCTGGAGTAATCATTTTAGTGGAGTTGAATATTTCCCGGGGAATGTGACAAGACACACATGTATATGGGGCTTGGTATTTATGATCAACTTGTAATAAAGAGCAGATGTAGTAGGACATACAGGAAGGTATGACCCATGACCCATGACCCATGACCCATGAGCAATGTCAGTTTTAACTTTGAAGTCGGCTTCTGTATTACTAGTACATAACACACAAGTTGATATGATTGTATAACCAAACATTGTCAAATAGCGGAGCTGTTTAAATGAATATGACGTCTTAATTCTGTGTTAGATTAGATATCCAAATTGTGTTCATATGTATATAATAAATCGAACATGAAACCTACTTTACACATCAACATTGTTAAGATTGTTCCAAATGAATTCAAATTATCATATGTCAAAATCTTATATTAAAAATAAATGAAAGAGTCATTACTTAATAAACTAGGAAACTACTCCACTTAAGACCAATTGATTTTAAGTTGGTGTCTGTTTGGGTTATGAAGTGTGATCTCTCTTCTCAAATGGATGTGACCCAAGCTCGATTAATAAAAAATTTACAAACATTATGCAAACTTTAGACAACTTTTTTCCCCAATGTCATCACTAAAGATTTTTTTCTTTTTTTGAATTAATCGAAGGAGTTCCAAGAGAACAAATGAACCACATATGATTTGGAATCTTGATTAATTTGAGTTTAAATCAAAATGGAAACCAACAAGATGGTATTGAAACCTATGAATAACAAAGAAGTCGCTTTGGCCGAGTGGTTAAGGCGTGTGCCTGCTAAGTACATGGGGTTTCCCCGCGAGAGTTCGAATCTCTCAGGCGACGATTCTTTTTCATTTCAGGCGCCCATTCCTTTTTGAAGTTCCTACATCTTGTTTTTCGTAAGTAATTTGATGAAACAAGAAAAACTGCACGCATGGCCGCATGTAAATATTCGTTAGCTGTTGAAAATGGCTGGTCCAAGTATCTAACAAACACATGACAGTAGGTGATGGAATATGGATGGCAATTGGCAAGCCTTGTGGCATGTACTTCCTAATATACGAATTGTGCACTCTACACAAGGGCCACTACATCTTCATATTCACATGCCTTCACTTTTTTTAATATGAATACATTTAGGAGTCCTTTCTTTAGGATTTGTAGTCGTTACTTGTTGAAAGTGAAAGTGCATTAGGTAGACATTAAATTTCGATGCAATAATTTTCAAATCACACTAATCAGGTAAATCACATTAGATAAGTGTCGAATGAATATTTACTACTCTTGTTGTGGACTGGTTACGGTTCTAGAAGAATTTTTCTATTAAGATTGCTACAATGCATCAATTACACAATCAATCCTTACACATTCTAAAAGGGGAAACCAATTAAGGCATTTCCGTGTTGCATTAGTAGGTATCGATGTGGAAACAGTCCTCCATTCTCGACCATGTAATAAAGGGCATTTCTAACAGAGAATTTGCTTGCTTGCCTTTGAAATTGAATTTATTCTGATTCTTATGCTCTTATATATGGAGTAAAATTCTTTCCTTTTATTATATTACTTGATTTTTGGCTATTACAACATCAGAATTGATATTAATATGATATTGGCACTGTGTCATCGTGAAAAGTTACAGTTCATTAAACGAACTCGTCTCATTTATGTTACAAATGAAACGCATTACCAATGTACTGCACTCTACTTAATTCACTTTCAGAATATATATTTCTAAAAGCTCCTTAATAAAAGTTGTGGTAATAAAGAAAAAGTGGGAGTTTCCAGTCATAGAATAATAAGAGGTTGATATCTCTAACTCTTTTTTTTTATTTTTAAATTAACGATAGATGTGAGTTTTGAACCCAGGACCTTTTGGTTATAAAAATGACATCTCTAACTCTTGTGCTTCACTTTTATATGAATGCGCATCATGAATATATATCTACCTCAAAAGTATTACTTAATTGAATTGTTGAGATCGGTGATTTTTTGGTCCCATAAACTAATAAAATGTAATTGACAAAATGTAATTGAATATGAAATATATGTCGGCAGTATCTGAAAATTCACCAAGAATATTTGGTGAGAGTCCTTTATCACTCAAATCAATCATGATATATGAAGAAATGATTATATTAAAGGAATATTATTATGCTACACATTAAATCGATCGATAATATGCAAATTTTGATAGAAGGTAAAGCTACCTAGTGTCTGGACATATATAATTTAATTGGTAATTTTTTAATATAGTGATAACAGTTTAGGCTATTCGCATATTATCTCATTTTATAAAAGTTAATTCTTTCACAGAGCAACAAGAGACATAATTTTATACTCTCTCCGTCCCTAAAAGATTGTCACGTTTTGACTTTTGGTAGTCAAATATTATAAAATCTGATCATGAATTTCTATTACACGATAAGAAATAATATGGTCTTGTGGGACCTTGTTAGATTCGTCTCAACATATATTTTTGAAATATTAACTTTTTATAATTTTTTTCGCATGTAAATAATAGATATTTATGTTTTAAATCGTGTTTTGTTGACCATCAAAAGTCAAAATGTGACAATCTTTTAGAGACGGAGGGAGTATTAGAATTATAAACAAACATATTCAAATCCTTTAATCCTAACTCTGAAATATATTCTACAATTTAATTCCTAGCGTACCTCATGACAGGAAACGATGAAATCCTTGAGGATTCGGTAAAAAAAAGTAAACTAGCTAATAGAAACGGTTAGACTTAAAAGACGGTGAATAATGAATCATAATAATGTTTGAAACTTTCATTTGAACGACCCTCCGCATCCAATGAATAAACAACATTTTGTCAAACTGATGAAAAGGAGATTAGAAATAGCATTTTGTCAAACAAAGCGATGATGAAAATAAAAAGAGATTGAAAACTTCTCCATTCATATTAAACTAGCTACATACTATCGTTTGCATGCCAACAAAGGCTTTAATTTGTCAACACCTTCACTAATTATTACCGTTAGTTATATTGACTTGTATTCGACCACAAATATAAAATATAACGACCTATGTCCCCTAACCACTTTTTTCTTTTTCTTTCCGGTTATTTGGAGAATCACTTACTAATTTTGATATTGTCATATATATATATATATTTATAAAGAAATTACTATTAGTTGAAATTGGCACATATAAATGATTATCATCGTGGCACACTGCTCATCATATTATATATAAATTAAATGATTATTAGTCTAACATGAAATTATTGAATAAAAACACCCATTTTGGAAATACAAACAAGTGGTGCATCAAAACATCTATGAATGGTCAATGGAGATTGGAAAATAATTTTAGTCATCAATTATTTTTTACTGGGGTTCCACTCTAAAACCAATTGATAATAGAGGGAGTAGCCTAATATCTTATATATTGACCTGGGAGGACATCGATTTTCGATGTGGTAGTGCATCTTAACACTCTCCCTCACGTGTAACCTAATCATTGGCGGAACTTTCATCGCCGGTATTAAATGCCGGAAACAACATTGACGGCGGGGTTACACGTGCCTCATTAACTCGGGTCTGACTCATGATACCATGTTAAGAGTCTCTGGGTTTCCACTCTAAAACCAATTGGCAATAGAGGGAGTAGCCTAAAATCTTATATATTAACCCATGAGGACATCGACTTTCGATGTGGGATGTGCATCTTAACAATATATAATATAGAAAAATACAACAAAAATAATATTATGAAACAGAAACATATACTCCATCCGCCCCTAATAGATTTTCATATTTTGACTTTTGGTGGTCAACAAAACACGATTTAAAACATAAATATCTATTATTCTACATGCAAAAAAATTATAAAAAGTTAATATTTCAAAAGTATATATTGAGACGAATCTAACAAGGTCCCACAAGACTATATTATTTTTTATTGTTTAATGGAAATTCATGATCAAATTTTGTAATTAATGTTTGACTAACAAAAGTCAAAATGTGACAATCTTTTAGGGATGAAGGGAGTATTAATTAATAAAATAAGACAAGTGGGTAATCAATATCTTCTATTTTTTATGTGTAAACATGTGCATTCCACACTAAACTCACGTGATTAATTACTTACCATTTACCAATCATTTCCATAACCAGACGTATAATAACTCCATTAATTTCCAATTAAGCAGCTAAAATAAAAAGGAAAAGCCGAAGGCACCGTCCATATAATATCATCGCGTAATTAATAAAATTCTCATGGGCTGCCCCATGGCCCACTAACCCTTCTCTCCATCAAAAGACCCAACTTTCCTTTTCCCTTTATTTTCCTTTCAATCTAAAGCACTATATATAAATTCATCTATTTTCTTCTTTTTTCTTCATATTTATTTTCTTACATATGTCTCATACAACAAACATACCATACTTCTCTTCAATAGCAATTTTCCCCCATTCTCATCTCCTTGTGAGATGTCCTCTAAATTCCAATTGTTATTTTCATTCTTCTTACATAATCAATTAGTTTCTTAAAGGATTTTCGTATTGATATTTTGGGGAAAAAAAATTCTCTAATTTTGGTATCACTTGTATTTGTCATAAAAAAAACATTTCATTTTAATTGAATCCAAAAGATGGGTGTAAAAGGATTTGTTGAAGGAGGCATTGCATCAATAGTTGCTGGTTGTAGCACCCACCCTTTTGATCTCATCAAGGTACGAATGCAGCTTCAGGGTGAGTCTTCCGCCGCCGCCCCAACCACCGTGGCTTCCCATGCGCCACTACCCAAAATGAACATTCCCGCCCCACCTCCTAAAGTTGGACCCGTTGGAGTCGGTATCAAGATCATCCAACAAGAGGGTGTATCCGCCTTGTTCTCCGGCATCTCTGCCACCGTACTCCGCCAGACGCTATATTCCACCACCAGGATGGGGCTGTATGACATCATGAAGCAAAAATGGACCGACCCAAGAACGCAAACGCTCCCTCTCATGCACAAGATCACGGCTGGGCTGATCGCCGGTGGCATTGGGGCAGCGGTGGGAAACCCAGCTGACGTGGCGATGGTCCGCATGCAAGCGGATGGGCGACTGCCATTGGATCAACGACGCTCTTACAAGAGCGTCATTGATGCAATCACTCAGATGACGAAATCCGAGGGGATTCTTAGCCTGTGGCGCGGTTCATCGCTTACTGTAAACCGCGCCATGCTGGTCACTGCATCCCAGCTAGCATCATATGATCAAATAAAAGAGACAATATTGGAAAAAGGTGTAATGAAAGATGGACTTGGGACCCACATAACGGCTAGTTTTGCAGCCGGGTTTGTGGCGGCGGTGGTATCGAATCCGGTCGATGTAATCAAGACACGAGTGATGAACATGAAGGTGGAACCTGGGATGGCGCCACCCTACAAAGGGGCAGTTGATTGTGCAATGAAGACAATAAAACTTGAAGGACCAATGTCCCTTTACAAGGGATTCATCCCTACAATTACAAGGCAGGGTCCCTTTACTGTTGTGCTATTTGTCACATTAGAACAGGTCAGGAAATTGCTCAAGGATTTTTGAAGATGATGATGACAACTAATCATAAATCTATACTAAGTCATAATTCATTATATTAAAACTTGCTCCTTAATAGTTGGAGCAAAGAGAGTAACCTTGGAGACGTATTTTACTACAACTATGTAACCTATATAGTTTTTCTTATTAGTTTAGAGTTTTCGTAACACGTAACCAGAAAGTGGACTTTTTATTTTATTAAAAAGATACTACACAACATATTTTTTTGTTGCTTATTAGGTGTCCTTGTAAGACTTTTTCATGTATATTTATTTTGTCACATTGCTTAAACCATTTTCAATTACTCCTGTATTAAGCTTACGTACCATTGTTAACTATTTCATCAACATAAATTTTGCTAATCAAATCCAAATTTGTGAAAAGAAGAAAGCGTGATACTTTACATTCTATATTTACCAATTGAATTGTGTCCTAGGACTAAGTTATGTACGGAGTATATTAAATTTTACTTAACACAGAGTATCTAATTAGTAGTCGTAACGATGATAACCGCACTTCATTTTCTATGATAAGTTACAATGGATGGTATAATTAAAAGCCTCATTCTCGCACAGAAGATTTCTTGATGACATTTAATTAAGTCGTGAAAGCTTTAACAGCTCAATAAAAAGGTTAAAGCAACCCCTGGATGTTAGGATGAGGCTTAAAGGCTTTTCATTATCTTGAATCAGCACTACTCCGTAAGATTGAACCCTTCAGGTTGAAGATTTCAGCTCATTAAGTATAATCTTTTTTATTTATTTGTTTGATTGGGTTCTAAATGGTCGAAGAGACAAATTCTTAAAGATATAGTTATCAACTTTATCCCATATAGTAGTGAAACGAAGTTACACTCTGATCCCCGATATATAGTTACTCAAGTGTTTTAAATTTTTAATATAGTCTCCTACCGTTTTCAGTAACTAATCTACAATATTATATTTATAACTATTTAAACCTAAGGTTTAATTACGTCTCACTATCCAAGACCAAATTAATAATGATCTCAATTCCTAAAATCTATTTTAGTAAATTAAGTGTTCTCTTTTGTAAGTATGACAGCAAGAATGCGAAAGGCAGTTGAGAATAAAAAAAAGGAATCCCTTACAAGGAAAGGAACACAAAAGTGTTGTTAAATACCATTCGGGAATGGGCAAGTAATGAACGTATGCTCAACTACGTTTGCTATTTTAATACAATTCTAAGTTTTACAACTTCTTGAAATCTTGTTAGTTGTCACTTAACTATCCCTTAAATACATTTTCAGCTAAAAAGGATGGATCTGAATGAAACTTATCTTTACTACTCTTCCTCCATACATATATGTGAAGAATGATTTTGAACAGGTGGATTTTATTCTCACGCTCCAATGGTTTCAGGACACAAATTTTTAATGTTTTTACCCTCACCCAACACACAAAACCATCATTAAATTTGAACTGAGCGTGCCCACCAAACATTTGTTTGTTTTATATTTTCCAACAAACGCATAAAAATCTTGTTATAACCTATCCCATGTAAAATCTTGTTCTAAATACCTATCCAGTATTGAACTAAATAAATTTAAAAATAGAACACATAAAATCATCATTCAAAATATTAAATCAATGCATTTTCATGTATTTGATGAGGATAAAAATTATCCAAATTTAGTTTCTTAGAAATTCATTCGGTGAAAATATAACCACCCTTTTTTTTTGAAATTTAACGATAAATTATGATTATAACTAAAGAATTAGAGTAAAATATGAGACAAATTTGTCCTAACTAAAGAGTTAGAGTAAAATATGAGATAAATTTATCCCCAACAAGATTCGAACCCATGACCTCTTACATGAAAGGTAAAACATGATACAAATTTATCTCCACTAGATTTGAATATCATACAAGTTTGAGAATCTTATGAGGTTCAGTCCCCATTTAATAGAAAAAAATTGACCATACTCTCAACGTAATTGACATAACGTGTGATAATATACCCCCTTGTGAGTTTCGAAATTCAAACATATTCTGCAAATACCTTCCTCAGATAATTACTAAGCAATTTCAAACGTGAACCACAAACGCAATGTATTTGTCTTGTACCAACTCAACTGTCTTAATTGTATCATTGTATGTGTGATAAAGAGTATTATTATATTATAACTCATAAGCTCTTTAATTAACCAAAAAATTGTTCCAGACACTACGATTTACGTACACTAATATTATACATGAGCATTGATATTTCAAGAGTCAAAATATTGACTTAGCATCAATTGGATGCTCATTTGCCACAAGAATAACTCAAAAAAGAGGACAGCCTACTTTTCGAAGGCTAATTTGATTGCCTTTACACTAAACCCATGGTGTATATATTATATATATGTTACTTCTAATAGAAGTAATTGTTGTCTTTGTGGTTAACTGGATCTTTACAGAGCATTGATTGTGCTTCAAGTATTGTTCTCGGTGGTTCCAAGTCTTTCTTCTGTAATGAATTTCCAACTAGTTGTTGCATTTTAGAGGCAAATGTATCATGCAAAACCTACCGACAATAAAGAAAACAGGCGAGAGTTGTAAAAATGATGAATTTATAGAATGAAATAACGAATAATTGTCGTTAATATCAGGAAGATTTGACAAGTAGATAAATTAGATGGTGCTGCATCAGAGATAGATTTTGGAAAAAGGCTCTTACAGATATGGCTACGCGTGAAGCTTTGTACAAGGATATATTCTCCTTCCTCTCTTGTAAGAACTTCAGCAAATCCTGAATCAAAGTGGGAAATGAGTAAGGTAAACGGATGATTAAGGAATATAGTACTGAGCATCAATGCATACCTGTCCCATCCGATCCCAAAAAGATCTGCAAAGAGAAACAAAAAGTTGATCATCGAAGACAACATGGAGTTCATCTATCATCTTCTCTAACAATTCTTTCAAGGGCTGCATCCTATTCCGCAAATCAGAATCCGCATCTCCCTCCTTCGCATCTTGCAGTATCTTTTTCAACTTTGAAGTATTCTGCAATTTAGTCTGGGAAAAGGTAGAAAGTCTCATCAAACAACTTTTGTATGGCATATGGACAGATCAATATATAGACAATTAGACACCACAGCAAAAGGCATATACTGAGTATATGAAGATGAACAACACAGATAAAGTAGGAACAACACATTTATAATAATAATAATAATAACATGTTGCAAAACAGATGTACATTTTCCACGAGTTTCTCAGTGATCCCTTGCAAGTAAGTTCTCAGCTTGGCTCTCAGCATTACAGTTATTTCACTAAGATGTTCACCAGGGACTTCATTTCCACTAGCTGCTATGCAAGAACTCCATGACTTCAATTTTGCTTCTATTGGTGGCCATAAGACATTCAGCATTCTTTTCATGGAATTCAAAGCAATTCCCAGCTGAACAGATAACAAGAATAATGAAATACGGAGTATATAATATGTTACACGTGTGCATAATATTTCAATGACGATTAGGATATCTTGAAATCGCACCTCATTTGGAACACTATAACAGCTTGTACCTCCTTTTGCAAACTTGTGAACATACTTTAAGCCAAGTTTTACTGGCATAGAGTTCTCCTTCAAGGGGTATAAAACATCAGCATACAGATTTTCCAAAGTATCTACCACAGCCTTCTCAACATCAGCTATTGCCTGTTTATCAAAATCCACAAAATTACCGGATAATGAAGCAAAATGAAATATTTCATCACATGAGACAACATGCACTAGAGTTGAGGACAGAGATATAAATATAATAGCTAATACATGACATGTGATATAATGGACAGAGATTTAATCAATACTGAGTGAGAGAGAGAGAGCATACACATTCTAGTGGGTAAGTATATTCTGGCCACCGATTCATGATTACTTCATACTCGTCCAAAGTCTCTTTCAACTTATTGTAGATATCATCAACAAAAGGAGTTGCTGGCTGTTGTCTTTGATTGGATTTCACCTGAGATACATGGCCTCAAGTTAGTTATCACAAGAGAGTGGAGGCATCAAATAAACAAATACTATTACACACTTAATCAATGTCAAGGTTATGCGAAATGAAATTTACCTTATCAGGCTTGCATGACTCGAGCAAAAAGACACGTTTTCCCTGAATCCAGCGAGATATGTATGGGTGGAACAACTCTTTTGCATCAACTCCACCTTTTACTGGGCTGCAAACGTCATATTTAGAAAAATCATGCCATGGACTAGAATCCAAGATATAGTCATATCTAAAAAAGACTACGAGGGGAATGTCATTACTTGATGTTCCACGTTAAAAGATCCCTTTGGTAATCAGCTGTTGCAATGGCAATTTCCATGACAGGAAGTGATGGAGTAGTTGGAGTATGCGAGAGTAGAAATTTTCGGATTCTAGTAGAAAGCTCTGTACTATATAAGGATGAAGAAAGGTTTGGGAGGTCCAGGAAACTGCGCAAAAGCTACGGGTCAGTGGTCGAGATAAGAAAACAACATTAAGTTGTTATAGGTACAAATATCATATCTGATGCAAACATTTAAAGTATCAAACATCTGAGTAAATACACGCAACATATATGTACTTGAAAATATTAAAATAAGATAACTCCACAAAGTCAGCAAACAAGTTAGTATAGTGACAGTACCTTGGGAGAATATTAAGATTGTGAATCTGAATATCAGTAAATAATTCACTTTTTATGTTGATACACATAGTTTTCATTTTCTGGTAAGCGGTAAAAAGAGCCTGAGGATCCATGGACGGGTTATCATTGTTGTTGGATACATAGTCCTCTGTTTCTGCCAAGTGTCGTTTACACCTCTTCCTTACAGCAGCCTACAGGATAGACAAACACATCAATTGAAAGTCTCAGAGAGGAAACACTAATCAAGAAGGGATAGTGCCAAAACCTGAAAATACTTGCATAATTTCAATTGTGCCTCTGGAGATAAAATGTCATACAGAAGATTATACAGCTTTAAAGCAGATGCCAAAGCAGGGGCTGCCGATCCAGATGCAGGTTTGAATACATCAGTGACACCAAATGGGGAACTTTCATCTAGTGACTTATAGTTTTCAAAAACGACAGCGATAATCTGCTCAATCTGCTCAGAGACCTCTCCTAATATACGATTCTGGCAAAAAAGAATCGTAAGGCAATGTCAATGAACTCAATTGCAAGAATTTAAGAACCCTAGTGCTTTACCACCACACAATGGGCAATTAGGGAAAACAATAAATAGTTTACAAATAACATTGTTTCAAAAACTATATTTATCATGCTCTGCAACGATCACCATACTAGCATTATTGCTCAATTAATATATGAAGAGCTAAAGTTATGCCACAATTGATGACTAACGACTTGTCCTGAGCTCAGGTTTAAAATAAGGCGTTTTAGGCTAAAAGTAGAAGGTTCACCCCCCCCCCCCTTCCAACAAATTGTTTCAAAACTACATCAAGCGTGCTCCAAAAGCAACAACATAATAACGCTCCACTTGTTTTTTCTTTTCAAAGTGATCATATCAAAGAAATGTAATTGACTCTAACCAACTTGGGCCAGTTTTTATGAACATCTAGAGCTGAAGGCATCTAACCTCTTGGCGACTTAATCTCTCCTTAGGCATGCTGCTGCGAGCCACTGGTAACAGTAGATCATACACCAAATCTAAACAGTCTGCTGTAGGTGTGGCAACATCCATGATGTATGAAAGATATCTACAAAAAGATCATATCATATGTATATCTGAAATTAAAATAACAAAAAGTGATCTAAAAGCACACAGCTATTTCAGAATGCCATTGAGCCTAGATTACCTCAAGTTTGTGTATGCATCTGAAACTCCGTAATATTTGGAAAATTCAGTTATTAACCATTTCCATGGACCATGCAATAGCAACTTCCTGCGCTGAAATTTTTGATCTTTCATTGCTGTCTCCAAGACAAAGTCATACGCAACAGTCTCTGCAACAGATCCGCACTAAAGAAAGATTCAGCAATTAGTTATTCCTTCAGAACCAGAACTCTGATATAGTTGCACATGAAATAACAACATAAATATTTAAAAATATGAAATCTCTTTATTGAAAGCATTTTTCAACATCTTTTCCTTTGCCTTAAATTTGATGGCATCATTACACTACATAACATGACACTTAGATACAAACTTCAGCAATGGGATCTTCTCAACATCAACCCAAAGCCTCTGGACAGGCTCCCACCTAAGTGTGTGTGTGTGGGGGGGGGGGGGGGGGGGGTCAGAATCAGATAGTATGCAGCCTTCACTGTTTCCATATTGCCTAAGTGAAGTGCACATTATTATATTGTTGGAGAAGATCCTATTGCTGGGGTAAGTTTTACAGGTCTGAAGCAGTTTACGTAAACTCATATATATAGGAGTAACACAGATTCAGTATTATCGAAGCTAAAATACCTTGATGTTACTAGTTTCATCATGACTTCTCCCATAATTGATATATAGTTGTATTCTCCCAATGACCTCATGCTGTGGCTCTTGATATACAGACCACCAGCGTAGCTTGTCTCCCTGCAATCAAATTAATTATCATAATTTATATAATCCATCTTCCTTTCAGAACCCGTCGGTAAAATCATGAGAACATACTGGGTCATCAGCAATATCAGCCATCTGGGCAATGACTCGGCCATGGTATGTTCCTTTCGAATCATGAACTTCAATTACTAAATCGTCACCCAACCCATCCGGCAAGCTGCACAATATAGATTTAAATGTAAACCATCCATATAAAGAAGGAAAGGAAAAAGAAAAGAGCATGCACATTATCACTTACAATACGTAGTTTTCACCAGATCCAGGCAGCATTCTGACAGTATCTTCCTCAGGCATACTCTTTAGTCTCAAGAGGCAATAATGTGTTTCTGTCCATAAAGGATTTATAGGCGCAGTTAAAAGGCTACGTTGCAGCTATATATGATCAAGAGAACACATTAATGTAACTCAAAGACCTAATCAATCATCAAAAGCACATGCAAGAAACTAAATATAATTAAGTAAAACCCCAGAGGCCCAGACAACATTTGCAGTCAAGGCAATATATAAGTATTGAATACAAGAAGAAGTAGATATACCCATATCTGGATTGTAATTCTAAAAGTTCTATTCACTGATGGAAGTTCTTCCTGTTCTAATTTTAGAATCAGTTATCCTTTTTTTATTAAATTATACATGTATCCCGTTGATGATATAAATTTGTAATCAAGTTAGTTTCACCACAATTGGCAGGAGAAACAACTGAACCACCTATAAGGATTTTAAGCAAATATGGAGAATATCTGGCATTTATCCTTAGCAACGGAAAACCAATGGAAGGATCTCTAGATGTTAGAATCCAACTTTTTCTTCACTCTCAACAGTGGAGTAACATTCCTGTCTATAGGAATAGCATGTTAGTTAAGTGCACCGAGTCCTAGTAGTTAAGCGCACGAAGTCAACAATGGATGTGGCATGTGGGTCCAGTGATATTATCTCCAGTCCAAAAACACTTGTTCGACATATTACTCAATCTATCCAAAAGCAATGAAGTCCTAGTGCTTCTCAGAATAATTTTAAGTGGGAATTAATTCCGGAGTCATTCTTGGTTGCGTTTTGTATGTTAGGAGAAGATTTATTAAAAAGCAAAACTTTACGACTAGAAGCGGAAGGAATTAAAACACCACGTGATCATTCTTCAAAGGATTACTCAGTAAACTTAGAAGAAAAACTTGCATACCATGCTCAGCTTCAGAAGTTGATGAATTGTAACGCATAGAAGTCAGGCCAACCTTGAGAACTCCATATATTTCTTTCATTGACTGAGCACCAACATGCATGTATGCCAAGCTTTTGCTTGAAATAGAGCCATTTGATGGAATAGGTGGTCTCACACGTGTTTTACGCACACTCTCCCACTCAGCACACATAGTTGCTTTCGTATTAGATATATTAGCTCTCAATGCGTCCACCTTCACTCGAGAAGGTTTAATAGATGAAAAGCTGCAGCCTGTAGGAGAGTCCAACCCTATCTTCACTTTCCTCACTGCAGATTGATATATCATATTAACAACAAAATTTGAAAGAAAGATGTAAATCTTAGTATACTGACGAAACAAACCTTGTACTTTCATCTTGCCCAAGGTTTTCTTAGTTCTAACAGCAGCTGCCTCACTAATTAGTTCTGATGATCTTCTTGTCATTAGTTCCTCCTCTGATTGTAAAAGTATGTGCTTCAAACTACAACATAATGGACATGGCTATTGGAATGACATAGATGAACAATGTGAAGAATAATGGAAGCGCGAGAGGAATAATCCAATCGAAAGAGGAAGTATCGTGAAGATAGAGAAGCAACTTTTTCCGAAACAATAAGAACTATGTAGTCAATATAATCAAGGCATATAAAAGCATGACAAATATAAAGGCAGAGCTTATATTCAATATTTATAGACAAGCAATGTCATATGATACATAGGAAAGAGATTGTAAGTGATCATACCTAAAAGAGTTTCTCAGTACAGCACACTCATTTTCAAGGAAAAAAGGAGCTTCTTTGTGACCCCTGCCCCATGCATGAAGGCACAGCCGCACACATGCATCATATGAAATGACAGCAGACCATGAACCAAGCTCACTGTGCCCACATCACATGCAAAAAAAAAAATTGTTTCTGAATCACCTCCATTAAAGAAAGAGATGTAAGACACTTTGATGGGGTAAGTAAAATTCATCATAACATCGTATAGTTAAGAGTGATACCTGGCATGGTATGTAGGGAAACTAGCTGAGACGGGGTAGGAAGATATGGAAGCAGTCCTGGGAGATTCAAAGAAAAAATTAATTTATCTTTTATATTGCAGTACAAGCTATTATAAGAGTTTTATAATATATTGTCACACCTTACAGATGGATTAAGGGTGCTGCTTAAGTTGGCAACTGCAGGTGTGGCTTTGTATGCATTTGATATGTGCACTGAAGCAGAATCGACATTGATACCAGAGTACGATGTAGCTCCACTTAGTTTAACAGTTCCAGAGCGAGCAACTTGGTTAACTTCATCAAAACAATTAAGTGGTGGCGCACTAGGAGCATTCATGGAATACTTGTTTTTCTGCAACACTGCCCTGGGAAAATCCTGCTACCAAAACAAAAGATGAACACAAAACTGATGCAACAGAGAGTGCAATGGACCTAGTGCAACAACAACAGGACTAAGCCCGAAAGGGCTTTTCCCTTTATAATGCTCCAAAAGTATAGCAAACATACGCTCAACAGACCGAAAGGCCATTTCCCTTTATAATGCTCCAAAAGTATAGCAAACATACGCTCAACAGAACTTTTAATTTGAAATCTAGATATAGAAATACACACAGTGAAGCCGAAATTATTGATGTACAACAGGATGCCCTAATACCTCTTATAAGGTTCCCTCCCAAGCGAGGTAGGGATGGGGGGGGGGGGGTTGACACAGCCTTGCTCTGAGATAACAAGGAGGCTACTTCTAAATTGATAAAGACGAAATGCAAAGACCATCTAACTTCACAATAGATAAGAAGAGTAGGTAGTGTCATGAGCCATTTTCATTTATACCACTATATCGAAGAGCCAAAAAAATACAATATTGACATACAGTTCTATGTTTGGCTTGAGGAACTCGATATAGCTAGCTGACTTCTCTTTCAAGAACACAAAAAAAGGCTGGAAAAACTTAAACAAACTGATTATCCGTTTCATGTCTGTAAAAATTGGCAAGACAATTTCGTATAGAAGAACATATTATGGATTGTACACATAGTTTCAAGTACAGATGTTACAAAATTTCAATGCATGCTGGCCATCAGATATAGATAGTGTCTTGGTTGAGGAATAATGTGTAAGAATGCTTAGATGTAAATTTGGCACGACTCAATCTACTTTTTCTATTGGCCATTGAAGTAATGAAGTTTAAGCATAAAAATTATATACTTTAACTGTATGTCCTGGGCAAGTTTCGTTGTCTAATAAGTGGCAAAACAGAAACTGAAGAAGAGTACAAAACAAAGCTATAATTTGTCTCATAGAATTACTTACACCATTTCGCAGAACAGCATAATAAAGACAAAATCCACTAAATTGAGAGGACGCCAAAATAAGCATAACTAACCTGCAAATTATATCCTGAGCCGGCAGAAATGGAAGCCTTGTCATCTTGGGGTGAAGTCTCCACGGAATACCGTGAACCATAAACCTCAGCATCAGAATCAGAACCAGTATCCATATCAGAATCAAAATCCTGTTGACCACCTCGCCGCACGGGAGTACCCCAACTTGGAATATGCTCGTTCGACAGAGACGGCATTGCACTAGCTTGCCTATGATTCCTCAAATTCATAATGGTATCATATCCCAGTCCCATCTTCGACATTAATGACTAATCACCAACTCTCTGCACTTTCTTTCTTCTTCATTAAGGGAAAAAAAAAAGTAATGACCACAGGATCCTTAAAAATTGAAGCAAGACCATCTCACACAAAAGACACACACTAAAGTTAAAAAGCAGTATTAACTCTCCAAATAAAATTTTGCCCATAATCTTTTAATGAGTCCTACTCCTGTCCCATTCTTCATTAGCACAATCTACTGTATAATACTAACCACCAGAATTAATCACAAAATAAATATCTAAACAAGTAAACAACAGATCAAGACAATGGTATGAACATAAAAGCAAATCACTATTGGTGGTCCACTGGTCTTAATTTATAATCATTACAACATCAACCAAACAAAATAAGAAAAAACAAGCAAAACAAAGAAAATGCACTTGATCTGCAACTCACTTATCTCCAATTTGCAGCCAAAATACTGCAAAAACTCTTCCTTTTCTACTTTCTTTGCTATCTTTTCTCCAATTATTACAATGAGTAATCACAAAACAATATTTAAGCTTATAATTTCATGGGTATAATAGATTTCTTGATTATTATAATATAAAAACCGATTCTTTGACCCAAAAAGATGGTCCAACTCTCTATATCAAATAATAATGGCATTTCTATAATTGGAAAAAAGAAAAAAAGTATCCAATTTAGGCACATTACAAAATACGAGTATAATAAAGATAGCAATTATGAATCATAAATAGAAAATATTAATCATACCGCAAGTCAAGATAAGTCAACGGCTCTCCACATTCATAATTGTGGTGAATACTTGAATGGGGTCACAGTCTTTTTCATAACATTGAGTGTCTCTCTCTCTCTGTGTAATGTGTATGCACTTTCACTACCTTTTGGTTTTCTTGATTTTTCTTAATGAAGAAGATTGGATTATAAAATGAGAGTATAGTCTCTTTCCAGTTGAATATAATAGTAGTAGTATATATTTGTTGTACCAAATTTTATATATTAAACTTACATATTAATGATGCCATACGTTTTATTTAATTGTTAATGAAGGATATTGAATTATAATAATGGGAGTGTAGTTTTTTTGGTTTTTTTAAATTTGGATCATAGTATACTGTATTTTTTTTCTTTTTTTTTTATCATATTTTACTGTATGTTAGGTTTGAATTAGTATCACGTTATATATTTTATTTTAAATTAACTTAAACATTAGTTATATGCTTTATTTTTTTTTTGTAAATTAGTGATGAGGTGAGTTCCGAACCCAGAACTTTATGATCACTAACGAGAGTATTTTTTCACTAAATTATTCGATTGACTCACTTATATGCTTCATATTTTAAGTGCATATAACAGAAAATATCATACGGAATATAGGTAGATGATTTAGTTTGGATTATTATGACTAACGTAGTGGAAACAGGAATGTGTTTGAGGTGGTGATGTGGCATGAAATTCAATGACGACCACACCGCTTTATGGCGCGGCTTTGGGGGGTTCTGTTTACAGGTTGTTGCACACTTGCATGAGTCTTTTGGTGTGTGCCCCCCTCTAGCTTTTGTCGCACATTATGGATTTTTTTAATACAAGTTTAATTACTGTACTTTTATTTGTTTTAAGTGGCCCTTTCTAATTTTAAATTGTAAATCGAGATATATGTGTTAATATAATTTCTATAAAGAAGATAAGTAACGAGACACAAGATTAAAAACAACCTGTAATATTTCAACACTTGAAGTGTCTCTACCCAATCGATCATTTTGTCACTTTTTATTAAGCTATGTCCGATACCTAAAATACACACTAAAATAATACTTTTTAAATATGAATTAAGATTTTGCTCATAACAAAACTTTCTCATGTACTAAAATCCAAATAAAGGGGAAATAAATGTACAATATTTTATTAGAAACTTAAATGTTCAAAAACTTATTAAATTTATGTAAGAATGATGGATTTAATAGGACTAAAATTTTATATGCTTACCAACACAGTGCATACGTATGTGCATCACCACTAAAAACGCCAAAGATTGTAAGTCTATATGCTGATGGGATGATATTACCACAAATGTATAGAATTTCAAGTCCTAAACGAAGATAAAGTTTCTTATCAATTATCATATCTCCAATTGATTTGTCATATAATTCCATATTAGTGAAGGAAATTAAATAATGTCAATCACCATTCACTAGACAGTAGATATGTTAAAATATATAAAATGATCCGTATAGTTTTATACTCCCTCCCTCCGTCCCTAAAAGATTGTCACATTTTGACTTTTGTTAGTCAAATATTACAAAATTTGATCATAAATTCCCATTAAACGATAGGAAATAATATAGTCTTGTGGGACCTTGTTAGATTCGTCTCAATATATATTTTTTAAATATTAACTTTTTATAATTTTTTCGCATGTAGAACAATAGATATTTATGTTTTAAATCGTGTTTTGTTGACCACCAAAAGTCAAAATGTGACAATCTTTTAGGGACGGAGGGAGTATATTTTAGTAAAAATTATAAGACATAAATAAAAATAAATTAAAAACGTATATATCAATTCAATAATAGTTGTGAAGAAAAACTATGAATGAATACTTGTCGTAGTTTTTGTTGGGTAGTGAAGTAGTGTATTGGTGTATGAAAGGCAAAAGAAAATTGGACATTCTCATCATCTCATGTCTGAAATATGACGATTTGACAATCATGATTGATTGGTGTGAATAATACTACGAACTTTGACATCTACTTATTTCCTTGTTGTATTGATGCGAATATGAAAAGATTGGGTGCATCAATATTTTCATGTATCAAATTCATCAAGGGGTTTTAACATAATATTTTACAAATTAAAGGTCATGATGTAATTATATATATAAATTAAGGGTCACGCTACAATTATCTATATATTTGTGGGTCAACTTACAAATCACATATATATTTACTACTTTTATTTTGGATTGATAAATATGTGGTACTGTACCATTGTTATAGTATAATTTGGGTACAAGTTATGTTGATATTGTTTCTTGTACCAATGATTAAGTTTCAAGTGGGTACAATACCACATGAAACCTTTAAATGAGTACATTCATGAACCGGATGCATGAAATTATTGATGCACCGAAACCGGACTCGATGTGATACCCATACGCCTAGTCCTGCCTATACTTATTACTTTCTCCATTCTTAAAAGATTGTCACATTTTAATTTTTATTGGTCAAAAATTAAGAAATGTGATCGTAAATTTGAATAAAAGATAAGAAATAATATAGTTTTGTGGGATCTTGTTAGATTCGTCTCAATATATATTTTTGAAATATCAACTTTTTATAATCCTTTTGCATGTAGAATACGAGATACTCCCTCCAATTCAAAATAATATATGTCGTTTTTGTTTTTGCATGCCCAACTTTGATTAGCAATAACTAATTAGTTATATTATAAAAAATTACTTTTATGAAATAGTTTTAAATATAAATTTATCGATGTTAATTTTATATTTTTCGGATTAAAGAATAATAATAATTGATGGTTAAAGTTAGGCATGCAAAAACGTAAACGATAAATATTTCGAATTAGAGGAAGTATTTATTGATGTTTTAAATCGTGTTCTTATTGTTCATGAAAAATCAAAATGTGACAATCATTTAGGGGCAGATATAGAGTAATTACTTCTTGTGTTTATATATGATAATGTTTGTCGACAGTTTGAGTTTAAAACATGAGAAGATTATAGGGATTAGAGTTTAGAAGGATGTGATCACAATGAGAAGGGTAATTATGAAAAGAGGCTTCATTTAGTCAACAAAATGGTAAGCAAACTGACAGAATCATTTTATTTATTAATTGTCCACAATCCACATGCATGCATATGCATTTACAAAAAATGAAGCTTCTGAGGTAAGAAAAGTAGACACTAGCGACGAATCACTAAGAATCTCACACATGATTTACAAAAATTGTCACCTTATTTTTACGTCACATTCTTTTTATAGACAATTACAAAGCACCACAAACTAATTTATAAAAGGTTTTTTTAGTCTAATGCCCCTCAACTTTCATTATTTTTTTAAATGACTTTTAACTATTAAATTTTATTTCACCTGTTCGGCTGTTCCCTAAAAAATTATTCTTTTCTTCCTTGTCTTCTAACCCATTTCTTTAATTTTAAAAGACAATGACTATTATACCCTAACACTACTGTAAAGTATATGAGACCATTTTATATAATTTACATAATTAAATTAGACCTTCACTTTCTTCTTCTTCAATACATCTTACCGCACCCCAAATCCCTTAGAACATTCACAAGAGCCTACTTAAATTCATTCTTAACGTAAATATTGGGATAGGAAAGTGAAAAATTAAAAATCAAACCTTTTTCAGGCTCCTTATCATGGACTGGCCCACGGAAAAAATTTGGGGAACCAAGTTTGGGTGCCTATATCTTGGCTTCTTGGGGTTTCCTCTCCAACCCAAAATATTTTCCTCTTTTCCCTCAATATTATTTTGTTGGTACTTTATTTTCTTTATTGATCTTTCTCCTTCCTTTATAGCCGATCTTCAATTTTCAACCATCTTACAATCGAAGTAATTTTCCTTCATTGTTCGGATTCTTTTGCTCCAAAAAACTTGAATTGTTTCACATTGCAGTCTATCATTGGCGGAGTCCAGATTAAAGAATTAAAGGGTTTGATCGATTTCGTTTTATTGAGATGGTGTTTATTAGGTGATGTGATCTCTTTGGAGCAAAAGAAACCGAACTCTAGAGTCCAGATTATGATTGTTGGTGCAGTAGTACTTCTCTTTTGTGGCAATATCAACTTGTGATTTGTATCCCTTCTGTAGCAACTTGTCATTTCGTCAACTGCATCTGTCATCTTGCATTGCACTCCAAATCCCTTTACTGCCATCAATTTACAAATATCTCTAATTCACTTCTCCAAAATCTGCGTCTGTGAAAAACAAGTCATTTGGAGCATATGTTCTTAGCTGCTAGATACTCGGTAATCCTCAACATGGACTTCGAGCAGTGGAGTTTTCTGTAGTTTAACATCAGATCTAGATTTATTTCACATTAAAATGCAAACAAGATCCATCTAATTTATTCGAGTACAACCATGGCAAAAAAAGTCTCTACAACTTCTATTCTAATTTCTACCTATCCCTTTTTACATCAAATGAAGACATAACAAACATCCTCCTACTAGCAAAACTACCAGCAGAAACTAAAGGATATCTATCTAATGCAACTACATGGATTCATTGAGTAAGGGACATGCCTTAATCCAGATTACTCATCTTCAGAACCAAGGACTTGCTGCTTTAATTCTTCGACTTTGGCAGCTAATTCATCTCTATTCTTCTGTAAGTGCCAATATAAACTAGTCAAGATAATAGCAAAAACAATCAAGGCAACAAATCTTGAAAGTATTCTTTGATACCAACCTTGAATATTAGATAGCGGCTGGTAAACCATATTGAGTATCCAAGGCCGACAACTTCCATCATTTTGGAAAACTGAAAGTCGTTAAATGGAGTTAGTCATCAATGAGGTCGCCTGACTATCTGCTGCTAAGAATTCAATTCTTGGTAACAAGAGTATATGCATAGACACACTTACCACTGGTATAGAATCGATAGCTCCAATTACAGCAGTTGCAAAATATAGAACAGCGGCTGCAGAACTACCATACAGGACAATGGAATACGAATCCTCTGGATCAAGCTGCATGTCCATAAAAATATTTGTAATCTGTTAAACCAGTTGTAAAGCTGTCAGCTGAAAAATTGCAACACAATAATAACTAACAATTTCATAAAACCTGTCCAGACTTTCAAGTCAGAGAAACTTTATCATAGGAAACAAAGATCACTTAGCCTAAACAACAACAAAATCTAGGGATTGATCAAGTAAAATATATAATACGTCGTACTACTTCCAACCCTTAAAGGTCAAGATTGTTTTTTCAATGTAAAAAAATAACAAATCATGCAAAATTGATCGACACGTACAATTAGATTTAAAAAATTATCATTTTTAATAGTAGAATAGGTTGAAAAATACTATATTTTGAACATACACAAATATTTGAGTTCAAATTTTAAATTCTTAACCATCAACATTCAAAACTGGATGATCTTAGATGGAGTGAGAAAGTAATAAAGCATCGAAGAGACTGAAAAAAAATGGTACAGAACATACCTTTAAATTGAGCTTATCTACAAACTCCGCTATTTTAGTTTTCACATCTAATAAGGAACCTTCTTCATAAGATTCACTTGGCCGAGTTTCATCATGCACCACACTACCAGGATCGTCTTTAAGGGTTTCGTCCGGGATAGTTTTACCATATTCATGAACTTTAAATCGTTGTCTATCCTCAAAATGTTCGAATTTATCAGGTTTAGTATTCCGAAACTGGTTTGTTCCACTTGAATTGTCATTTGATTTAGTTGACCTTATTGAATAATACTTGCAAGAAACCACTCCTGATGAAGATAGAAGTCAATATCACAACTAAACTTGAAAATTAGTTCTGATAAAACAAATCATTAACATTGTTCAACAAATCATAAATCCAAATCCACAATTAGCAAGTAAATGCCGACGTTTAAGCTACGAAAACTAAAAAATGGAACTTTTAATTCAATAGAAGAATACTGCAGCCAACTACTACCTCAATCCCTAAAAGATTGTCCAATTGCTAATTTTGAAGTGCCAACTTTTTGAACTTTCATCTCAAGTATGTTTTAATATGTTTACAAATATCTGTGAAAACTATATTCAAATATAGTACTTCACCCTACTATACTGTTTACAATATAACTTCGCTTTGTGATTCAATTAAATTATCAAAATTAGTAATTTAGATCATTCAAAAACAAAACTAGACCCTTTAGTTTATGAAAAAAAAAATTGGAGAATGAGTAATAAAAGTACCTAATCCCCAAGAATCTCGTCTAGATTGGTTTTCAATAATCAATCAACAATTCTCTTTTATATCTCAGTTGGCACACATGAGTTTAATTTACATCAAAATTAACATATTAGTAGTGAATATAATTAAAATAGCTAGCATATGATATATTTTCTGTCAAATACAAGAACGACATGTATAAAAATAATGAAATTCAAAAATCAGAATTGTAAACAATACAACATTCTTGAAATAACTGGAGAAATAAAATAAAGAAAGAATGAAAACAAACCTTGGTGAGAGAGGGAGAGCGAAGAGTGTCTGTGAAGTAGAGTGGGGTTGAAGAAATTAGTAGTTCTGGGAATGGGTTGAGCTTTACAAACCTCCATTTTCACGATTTCTTCCAAAAATTAGAGTTTTACAACCTAATTCATAGACAAGGTTTCATTAAAATTATGCGATTGGACCTAACTTTCTTAATCAAATGCTCGCCCTTAACCTAGGGCGTCGTCGTATTTTGTCCCAGCTACTCCATATTTAGCCAATTAAACAAGGCAATGCATCAATAAACTTTAGCTTCCCAAATAACTCGAAATAAATTCTTTAAAAAACGAATCAAACGGTCCGATACTATTAAAGTACAAGTCTTAAATCATAGAATGGTACTTCAAAAGAATATTAGGGGCAACACTATTAGTAGTGGTATGTATTTACTCCTACTAATAGATTTGGATATAATATTAATAGACGGATAAATACTCGATCAACTTGATAACTTATATTTACATGTAAAAAGCAAGTCACCGTAATGTAAGTTAATATTGAATATTGGGCATATATAAAATTATATATCGAATCCGTTTATATATATATTTGTAGAAATCATAATTAGCCCAACCAGAAATATTTAATTAAGGTATATCCACTAAATATAATTATCACCTAAAAATTGGTACATACTATCAAAATATCACGTGCATACAATGATTTGTTTGGGTGTCTCTTTCAATCAGAAGCTTTTAGTGTTGTACATCACGCGAGCCGAGCTCGAGCTCAAGAACTTTTGCCTAGGTTCAGCTTGGTGAAAGCTTGTCGAGCTAGATCACGTAGCTTATTGCGAGAGTTCAAGTTCAATTGGATTACCTGAAATTTATTTTACATAGATAATTAATAAAATTAATTAATATCTAACAATAATAAAATTAATTAACATGTAATAACGTAAGTAAAACATTAAATTGAATACTAATTAACATTAATCATAGTAATTGAATATAACATTAATCATAGTAATTAAATATAACATTAATCATTTTGTTACGGGCCGAGCTTCGAACCTCAGCTTCCCGAGCCGAAAGATTCGTTTAGCTCGGCTCACGCACATCTCTAATTGCTTTATGATGTTCAAGGAGATGAGATATTAAAATTAGGTAATTGTCACATACACTCTCATACTAAAAGGCGTAGTCATCGTCAATAAGATTTTAATACTAGAATAAACGATCAATTAAACAATTTTCTTGAGATGAAAGGGTATTAATAGATTGGCTTATAGACAAATTTAGTTCAAACAATGTTAAGAGTTTATGGGACAAACAATATACTTAAATATCTTGTATATATAGCTAGAACTTGTAAGTGAAGATGTTAAATATGAGTTGTTATTATCATTTGACATATATAGCCTTGAGACTAGCCTGATCTAGTGTTGATTCTGCTTCAAGGGAAGAAGCTAGACAATAATGTCTTTCACGTAAAGCACTTGATGAAACTTAAAGCACATACTTTTATTCTGTTCATTTTAGTCAAGATTTAAACGAAATTTGATGTGCTCCATATTGATAATGTCTCTATTTACGTGTAGAGATATTTGGCACGTAAATCGCTATAGATTATACTAATAACAATCATCAAGACCCCAACCGTCACATAACTGTGTAAGATTTCTAATTATGTCTCTATCAATCAACCTAGGAAAATAGGTAAAGTGTCGTCCAAATTAAAATCTTATGTATTTATTAAGTTTAATTTTCTCTAGTATATAAAGTTGATTGCCGTAGAACTATTACTAGCAATGCAAAAGAAGTGTAATCCAGGAGCAATCAAGTTGATGAATTGATTGCAAATGCAAGTGTAGACGTGTGCTCAATATTATTTACTCCCTTCGGTAAGAAACGTTATGTCGATATTTATGTACAAAGTTATTATGCTGGTACTATTAAGTGTTATTTTACTAAATTTTCTTCTAAGGACTATCACGGAAAAATTATACACAATTTTAGGGAATAATTATATAATTCATACATTAAGAAGAATTTTAGTTAAAATATTCTTAATAAATTCGTAACCGGTCCGCTAACTAAGTTAATGTAGTTCACATGTCAGTACTAAACATGTCACCAGAGGAGTTGAAAATTCGAGATGAGCTAGAGGAAGACATAGAAAGCAACATAGAGGAAGAAATCAAAGATGGAATATACCATCTTGCTCTAAGGCTCCACAGGCTTTATCAACAGAAGAAGGAGAGAAATGAGAAAATATTATCAGCCAAGAATTCAACAACACTGGCTGAAATCAACATTAACATCAAGTTGGAAGGAGGAACCAAAATTCAGATTAATGAAATCAAGAAAGAAGATCCAAGGAGTATCCGGCGTCGTCGCCTTAAGACACCTCCAGGTGCCTCAAAAATTCATGGAGTTTTAGCTAAAAATAATCATGCTAAGCAACTAGATTGGGCGACTACTCTTCGATCACCTCGACCAACTAGTTTGTCTATGAAAAATGGACATGCCAAACAAACTAAAACAAGTGATGATGACAATAATAATGGGACAAGTAATCAATATTTAAGGAGAAATTGCTCAAGTGTTCCTCGGTTGAGAAATGGAAATGTGGATGTAATAAAGAAGGCGACGCTTTAACAATGTTATTACTTACATCAGATAAGTCCATTATTGTCAATTATATGCATTATGCAATAAGGATAAAATACTCCATAACTCAAAGTATGGGATATATATATGATGAGAATATGATAATGTGTGGGGGTCAACCGTGAATCACATATTTGTAACGTGTGGATTAATAAATTATGTATTTAATTATTGTGTGGGAATTAATAGCTAGTTAAAAGCCCCTAATCTTTTCCTTGGTTCATTGGTCTATATGTCGTAGAAAGTTAGGGTGCCTTATAGAAATATTCCGTACACATTCCGTAAAGGGTTAATATACAAATATTGGTGGTTGGAGTGGGGATTGAAGATGTAATTATTATTTTTTCATGGGTTATTGTGTAAGTATTTTTCTGTACGGAATTCTATACGGAACAAATCTATACGGAACCGTAACCGGTCCGATAAGAGAAAGCTTGATGATGAATAATCACAAAGCTCAACTGGCCGGAAATAGATTATTGGTTGCATATTGATATGGTTATCTTCAATGTAATTCAATTATCATTGCTGTTTCATCAAAATTTCATTTGGTTTTAAAGGACTCGTCGTACGTATAAGGTATAAGCGTGCATAGCATCGCCGGTCAAGTTTGATTGAGCGGGTTGATCAGTTAAACTTGATTTGACTGGTGGTTACCTTTTATATTTTTTATACTGATAGAGTTGAATAAATTTACGTTTTAAATTATATCTCGATAATCGTAAAAAGTTAAATTAATCTTTGCAAAACAAGTGAATCACATGGTTGAGCACGTTCTCATCAACTAGAATAGTCATCAAATCAAGCTAAAAAATTACTTGAGCTCAGTTGACTCATATACAATTCTATATTATGTGATCGAGTTAAATAAAACTTGACTTTGATGAGATGAGATTTGTTAGATTTGGAAGCTAACTAGCTAAGTGAGATTTAATTTGACGTTGTCAGAAACCTCATCCTAATATCTATTCAAATGAAATATTATTATCCAAGTTATTCTCGACTTGAACAAAAGTATTGTATTTGATAAAGATATACTCATTCTGGTCAACGTCAGATGATTCTTCAATAAAAACTTGATTGATCCTAATAATAATTGGATGTTGAAAATTTTCGTGTAGTTTTGATCTGATAATCGTCCCGATGATTCCCTAATGCTAAAATAAACATGAACACATGAAAGCATGATGAGCAAAAGAGGAGGCATGCCCATAGGTGATATTGATGGAGGTGATTGATAAGATGGCCATAATCAATTATTCATTCACATATATATTCAACCACTATGCTATTTTGGTTTTACCTCATTCCCTTTTAAAGCTAAGCATGCGTCCATTCATGGACCTAACTCGATAAAAATTAATTCCAAATCCCTACTTTTCAAGGCCCCAATCGAACCAGTAAATTTAATGTTGGAAGGAATACTCAACCTCAGATTCTTTGGTTCGGTTCTAAACAACAATTCAATTTTTCATTATTATATAGCGAACCAGTGAATCTAAGGTTGGATATTCATTCCAACCTTGAATTCACTGGTTCGATTGGGGCTTAGAAAGTAGAGCCTTGGAATTATATATACCCTCCTAACTCCTACCTATAACTCCAATTGTCCATCCAGGATTTCCCAATTATGATGGCCAATTAGACTTTTCGACTTTTAAATATTCCTGACCTTATTTCGACTTTTAATAATTATAACCCTATATTTACAATTGATGTGATGAGAATTTTGATTTACCAAATAATGCATGTAAGCTGAGCCATGACACGCTAACCCATCCAAGAATTCTAGTTTAATATTATCTCGTTTGAACTTATTTTCAAGATGTGTAAGATTTCATTTTTTGCCGAGGAATAAATTTAAAACATATTTATTTTGTTATTGGGCTGTCTTTGCAGCTATTCAACATATACTCTATAGAATTTCGGCAGATGTTTTGGACATTGTCAGCACATACTTTGTGGGATTTCAAAGATTTTTAGTTAACTTCGGATATCAAAGTCACATAAACGAAATTCGGACATTACGTAGATTTAATTAAGTATTTGTAATTTCTATTCATTTAATATAAAAAAGACACGATTGACAATCCGTGCTTGTGGACAATGATGTAACTAACTTTTAATATCACAATGTCCAGAAATTATATATGTAATTATTAATGATATAAAAAAATCATGATAAATCAATGTTGTTGTTATGAAAATTGAATTTTATCCCACGCACTTGAGATATTCTGCTTATAATCGCTTCATGATAAAATCAATTATATTGCTCGTATCTCGTCCTTACACATTGTAAGAGTTCGATTTTAGTTTGGTGAGAATTGCTTGCTCACATGCATTAATTAGTGTGTAAACTAGTTAAGTAGCTAGGAGGATTATGAATTAGAAAGTTAATTATACTTTTGATTCTACATAATGGAATACAATTACACTTTCGTTCTAGATAATTACAATATTATAAATTAATCATTCAAAATGACACAAGTTTTAAAGTATAGTCTTCGAAAATAAGAAAGATTGTCCTATAATCCTAAATAAAATAGGGATTAATGTACAACAATTATCGCTTTCGAGAACTATATCACAATACTTATCTTAGGTCACTTTTAAGGACCAATATGAAACAATGTAAGTATATATGAATGAGATCAAAACGATCATTATGACAAATTTATAGGTTGTAGAAGTGTTTGGTTGGAATCTTATAAAGAAGTTAAAAAGAAGGGTACTAACATGGAAGAAGAAAACAAATCTAGGGAGTAGGGAGTGCTCAACAAATTTTCCTTTTACCATATCTGTATTATGTCATGATCAGTCCAGCTAAGAAATAAACATGCGATGGAGGGAGTTTCATTGGACTACTCATGTATGATGGCTTTAATTTGATTTAATAAGTATAGCAATAAAATTCTTTTGTAAAAGTGATGGACGATTGCATTAAAGAGAGGTGAAAGATGACTACACAAAAGCATGTGTATGCAGCAGCCAAATTGTAATAAATTAATTGAAATGAAAGCATGTAATAACTCTGCATCAACATTTCCAACAAGACACTGATTATTTGAATAAAACAGTGATCATCGACTGCATGCCCTTCTGCTACCTACTGTTCATTCCACCAATGTAGTCTTGGTTCTATAAATTCAACATTTAATTCATCACAAATAAAGCATTGCTAATTTGTTTTAGTATATATAAATGATATGCTCATTTAAGACGCGTCCGTTTGGTTAGTTCAATCATCATCCAACAGAGGAGGTAAATCTGGGATGTGTCTCTAACGGTTCGGTACTCCACCTCAAGAGTGCTCAAAGAGGCTGGGTAACCACCCACCACAAGCAGATCCTCCTTTGAACTAATGCAAAGTTACTCATGCACCTACCGTGGATCAAACCCACACACTTGTGGAAAAGCATATTCTTACAATAAAGTTTCTTACTATTTGAGCTATGCTCCTGTGCTTGTTTTAATATATATATATATATATATGGAGTGTTATTATATTGATGATATTATTGGTACTCCAATATTATGTTACAAAAATATACTCATCTTTTAGTTTTCATTTACTTTTACTTATAACTATTTAGAGTATGGATACTAATGATGTTTGGATATTTTGAAATATTGTTATAGAAAGTGATTAATCGTTCCAAAAGAAGACACATCATAATTCAAATGCATGTTGCCATAGTGCACACATGTTCCCTCTGAAACGTCCAAACCATAAAAATGAATAAGAGTATTATTATTACACTCCTAATAATAATAATAATGAAGAAGAAGCCAAAAAAACCGAAGTTTAGGATAAAGATAAGCAGTAGCCTTGTCTTAGATCGATTTAACATGGGGATTCTTTCCATGTTTGGATTTTGTTCTGTGGAATTAACTTACTAATTGTTCTTACATTACATACTCCTACGTACATAACAACAACTGTCCTAATAATTGTACATTTGTAAGTATTAAGTATATAATAATACTTCTATTAAGGGAAGACAGTGTCGTGTTGTTAATTGGCTTGTAAAGTCTTAGGTCATTCCCAAGGTTCATGCTCGTTTTTCTGTATGATCACCACACATCTTTGCCTTATGAGAGATCATAAATGGATTATTGAGCTCACTCCAAGCCAAACAATTTTTTCAATTTTGTTAACATTGCTAATTAGCCTAAAAATTTCATAGTTAAGAGTTCACGTTGAAAAATAAAAAGATAGTTCACAATTTAATAACTTAAGGAATTACTCCATTTAACATCAATTGCTTTAGGTTATCTCTCTTTTAATAGATCTGCTCTAGACCCATAAGATAAGAATGTCAATTATTAAATTATCATTGAGATTGAAGTCGCATAATAGTTCATTATTAATATTACGTTACATAAAATTGACAAAATGGATTCGTATAATATGTACAAATTGCACTTTAGTTTCAAAAAAATTGCTGATATGGTCCCAGAAAGTAGGTCAAGGTTATCATTTAGTACTCATAAGTTCAACAATTGCAATTTAGTCCGCGAAATTGAACAAAAATTACAATTTAGTAAAAAAACTAACGGAGCCGTTAAACTTAACGGTATTTGAGCAATTGGCTTCTATTAAAGGTTTCGCTAAATTCTAACGGCTCCATTAGTTTTTGGACTAAATTGCAACTTTTGTCCAATTTCGAGTACTAATTTGCAATTATTGAACTTTCGAAGACCAAATGGCAACCTCGATCCAATTTCTAGGACCATTTCGGCAATATACTCTTTTGGTCTCAGTAAATGCATGATCTGCTCAAATTAGATGGTCCTTGATATTGATGTAAAAATGTGCAGTTTAGTCTCTCTTTTGATGCAGACGTTAAATTTTGAAATTTTTCAAAACTTTAATATTTCTTGAAAAGGTACACCTTAATTCCTAATATTGATCGAAAAGGTGGACTTTATTTACTCCATTCTTCCTTCAAAATTTAACATCTAACTAAAAATAGGGAGTAAAGTACACATTTTTTACTAATATCGGAGACTATTTGCACAGACCAAATATTTACAAGAAGTAAAGCACAAATTAAACATATTATTTGAGACCATTTCAAAATTCAATTTTATTCAAAAAATTTAGTGAGATCTTTAAAATTTTCCCTTTTTCTTTATATTTTTTTGTCTTTATTTTTTTTAAATATTTATGTGCATAAATAATGAATAAACAAAGTATTGATTCACACACATCGATTATACAGTAAATAACTATTATTAATAAGGTCTTGAATTTCATTAGTTTTAATACCTTACATAGCATTATTAGGTCTTGACTTTTATCCATATTCGTTCTTCTTTAACTTTCACATATTGTGGCCATGGTATCATGAATAAGTTCTGGCAACATGTAAATTCATATATATGGGTGTGAAGACAGTAAAAATATGGCTAGCGATAAATGCCAAAACAATTTTTATGTTGTCAGAGTAAAACTACCTTTAATCTTTTTTATGCTCTTTGATTATATGACTTATAATTACAATATTGATTATTAATGATAAAAAACTTTAATTTTTACTTGAATAATGAAAACATGAATAAATGTCACAACTAACAATTGAAATTACGTTGGAAATATAGTTTGATAAACGGGATATAAAAGGAATTCAACATGATTATGCTCTGGCAACATGAAAATTGCTCTGACATTATCGCTGCACCATATTGGTTGATTAAGACCTTTTCCGCGTTTGAATTAATTGGACATGCTAGTAAAAAAGGCTCTTGCTAGTGATCAAAGGTTCTGGGTTCGATACTCACCTATTCCTAAATTACAAAAAAAAAAAAGACTTTTTCCGCGTTTGTTTTTAATTCATGGTAATGAATTTGAGGTTGAGTATTTTTTTCAACCTTGAATTCACTGATTCGGTAAGGATATTTTCGAAAAAAATTTAGGCCTTGAAAAGTAGGGCGTTGGAAATATTGTTTACCTATGTATAGTTACAGGTTACAACAACAAATTGAGTTGACATTAATAGCAAAAGTGGAAAGAAATGCAATGGGCTATAATTCTATAAACCATCCAAGGTGAGTAATTCGATTGATCGATGAGAAAGAATGAGCCCTGAAAAAGGGCTGAAAAGTTCCCTAACTCAAAGCACTCCATCCTTTATTTGAAGGGACTTGACTATACACACATTGACTTCATCCCCATTCCCCCACCCACAACATCATGCGAACGTAACACTTCCAACTTCCAAGCAATAATAATTATTAATAATAATAATAATACTCATATGCACATCATCATCATCATCATCATCTTCATATATTCCAGCTCTATTCAAAGCCTTTTGGTATTAAATTTGTAAAGCTGTTCGAAGTTGTGTTTGATTCAAATTTGGATGGACCTCTTTCATACAATGTGGTCACATTCATATCAAACAGAACTGGACCCTCTCCTGACGATCTCCTGTTTTGATCTTCACATTTAATTTCTCACTCAGTTTTCACATGCACACATTAATACCTTACTATCGACAAGTGTATATCATTATTGACAACAGTAACTCCATGCATCTTTTTTAGCCCAAAATAAAATCCACATAACTAACAAACACAACTTCATACAAACATTCATGCTTAATTTAATCACTTTAACATAGATTAAATAAAACCCCTAATTAGCCCATGTCCTTACATACTTAATTCCACTAGTCTACTACTACTACAAACTACTTGGGAGACAGAGAGAGAGAGAGAGAGATTGAGAGAGATCAGAGAGATTGATTAGCTAGGGTGGAGTTGTTCCTTCTTTCTTGCCTATAGTGTGCTTGTTATTATGCATCCAAACCTTAAAAACATGTCTTTTGATACCAAATTCACTGCAAAACTGTTGAACAATATCTTCATCTGCTTTCTGCATTCTCCAACCCAATCTTTCAGCAAGCTCTAGCATCTTCTCCTTCTGCTCTTGACTGAACTTCGTACGGTGCCTTTTCTTCGCCGACCCACTCATCCCCATACTTGTCTCCAGGTTCGAAACACCATCCTCCATTTCTTGATCCTTAAACCTTCTATTACAATATTAATTTACAAAATATCTAAATTTGGAATTGGATGGATATAATAATATTATAATGAATATTAACCATTAAGGTTAGCCTAGTGACCACGAGTATATTATTACGAGCAAAGACGAGGTTACACTAGGTTTGAGACAATCACCGAATTTTTGAAAAAGGAATGAAATTAGTTTAATGAATATATATATACCTTCCACCACTTGAACTAGATGGCAGCAGCAACAATGGCTGAGGCCGAACATGAGGGTGCCCAGATGGGGTTGTTCTGAAATACGGCGGCGAGAAGTTGTGTGTTCCATGGGGGTACTGAGTGAGGAGAGGTTGGTGGAAGCCAAATTGAGTGTCCATGGGAGAAGGGTTGGTCTCTTTGCGGTGGAAGTTACGGTGGCAGTTACAGGCGGCGCATTTGAGTGCATCAAGTGTACCGTCTTCACCACCAGGCATGAACTCTCCGCAACCATCGACGGCGGTGGCACCAAGCCCTACGGCATGATTCTTGAGACATTCTTTGTACTTGGGCAGCTTCATGGTTTGTGAAAAGATGTCAATATTATTGACTACTACACTTTGTGACATTTTCTTGGAGTTGTTATTACTATGATCTACTGAGTTATCATAGGTTGGAGTCATTACAGCATCTGCTGATTCTTCTTCATTGTGTTCAAACTCCATTTCTTGATTTTTTTTGTTTATTTTTGGGGGGCTAAAATTTGATTAGAAATGGGATAGTCAGAGGGTAATTATGCTAAGAAGATGTATATATAATGGCCTACGTGGGTAGGGCATGTACTTAGCCCTAGTAATTGAATTTGTTTATTTTTGGGGGGTAGTGAAATGAAAAAGTGGGTCCTTGTAAAGGGTAAATGACAAATGAAAGTGTAAATATGAGAATGAGTGTGGTTACAGTAAACACATTACATATGCAGAGGAAGACAGTTCGTATGGTTTCTTCACGCTTTTGGTTTACGTAAAAACCACGCACAGTCTCACCTCAGCCTCAGCTTCTTCCCCAATGGGAGCCTGTTGGGACATTTTTGCTTTTGGATCCACGCTTCACAATTGTAGGTCCTAATTCGAATCCTGACAAGATATTCTATTAAAAATTGATCATCTGCTCCGTTATAGTGTAAATTTTCCCTTCACGATAATGTAGAATTAAGTTAATTTCAGTAGTAGATATTGTTTAAATTAAAAATAATCTATTAAATCATATCTCATCATTGTGTTTGATATATATGTAATACTCTCTCCGTTTCTAAAAGATTATTACATTTTGACTTTTGTTAGTAAAACATTACAAAATTTGATCATAAATTCTCATTAAACGACAATAAATAATATAGTCGTGTGAGATCTTGTTGGATTCGTCTAAATATATGTTTTTGAAATATCAACTTTTTATAATCATTTTGCATGTAGAAGAAGAGGTATTTACATTTTAAATCTTATTTTACTGACCATATAAAAGTTAAAATGTAACAATCAGTTAGGAATGGAAGGAGTATTTAATTATATATTTGAAGATATTTTATGGTTATGTTTGGTAACAAGAGATGAAATTGAATTGTATGTGGAGTAATGAAAATCTCAATTAAAACACTCGTTGATATAGTAGTATTAAGTGTTATGTTGTTACACTTTCATTTTTTTATAGTGATAACAGAACATTTTAGTAGTTGTATGTCTCTAAACGTGATTAGTGATGCATATTCATCTATTTTTTTGTGTAAAGAAGTGGAAGATATGGTGTAATATTTGTTATATTTGAGAAATAGTAATACTCAACGAGTAAAGACTAAGAAGATATGGTGCTAACATTCTTTTTATTTTTCCCTTAATCCATCCCACATATGATAATTATATTATAAGAACGAAATATTATGGAATGGGGTTGGGGTTGCGTGGGGTGGGTAGGGTGCGGATAGGTTATATGGTGGGGGAAGGGGGAAAGAAGGTATGTTATTCAAGGTTTAGAGGGAAAGAAGGTATATTATAGGATGAGATGTGTAATGTGTTGAAAAAGGAGGGGGTGAATGTTTATGCTTAGTTATGTAAGATATTTTGAACAACGCCTTTCTTTGTAATAGTAATAGGGGTAAAATAATTATTTTTAGAAATAGTTCAAAGGGCACCGTAAACAAGACTAGTAGTTTAAGGGATCCATATATACAAAAGATGGTGATAGTTCAGGGAAAACTACCAAAAAACCTTAAAACAATATCAATAATTAACTTCTTTTTTATTATTTATAAATTAACGATGAAAGTATACGTAATACAAGCTTGGGTCATATGCCCCTAAGCTGTTAAGCCATTTGTAATAATGAACTTTTTCAATAATACGAAATAGGGATTTCTCATTCTCTTGATCTAATCGAGTAAGTCATCAAGGTTTTGAGTTTCCATAGCTCAAAAACATTATTATTGGAGCATTATAATTTATGAGATGGAATAGTGAAATCTTTAAGCATTTAAGTTCAAGCTCGAACTAATCATATGGATTAATTTGAAACGAAAGACAACGATTCCTGATTTCTAAATTAATAAAAAGGAAAGATATATCTTATTAAACATATACGAAAATATTTAGTACTCACGACTCAGATAACACTTATACAGTTATACTTTGAAGATTGAAACAATAAAATAGGTTGACAATTTCTCTCTTCTTTGATAACACTTGTTGGAATTTACAAATCTTAGTTCAAGGATTCCCAAATTTTTTGAACTATGTACTACAGTATTCGACAAGAAGAAATTGCAAACATACAACACGATGTTATTATTACAACATGAAAGTAAACATAAATTTCTTTCAAAACCACCAATAAAAAGTGAAAAGGAATTATGTATTGTACTGTGTTTGTGTGTCGTATGTGTATGTAAACTTGCAAGAATATTTTGGAAGCTTAAAAGAATGCAAGATTGTGACAAGACGAACAAAAAAAAGATGGACATCATGTTCATTTCTGAAATGTTTTCCCTCCAGCAAATTTATGCACATGAAAGAAGGAGAACTCTCTCTGCCTTCTCTGCCCCCTCGATCTATTCCTAAAGCCCCACAACTTTATTCTCCTACAACTATATTAAACAGGAAATCACCATGTACCCCATCAGGGCTGGGCATAGCTCGAACGGTCACGGGCTTCACTATAAGAGTGTATTTCTCCATAAATGTGTAGGTCCGATCCACTGCAGGTGCATGGGTAACTCTGCATCTGTTCAAGGGAAGACATGCTTGTGGGTGGTTACCCTGAGTCCAGACACTTTTGAGGTGGAATACCGGACAACTAGAGGCGCATCCGAGATTTACATTCTCTATTGGGCGATGGACTAGCCAAAAGAGTCACTTAAGATGAACATATCATCTTTTTTAGGAAATCACCATGTAGTCCGGATCGATATAACCTAATGGCAAAGTCACCGTAAATTTGAACAAAACATCTCCTAATAGATTGGAACAAACAATTCTACGTTCGAGTCTTCGTCTTTTGGTTTACAAACTCCGTAAGAACACCTAAGAGATGATTAACTACTTATAAAACCAAAGGAATAAATCACCAACTTATTAACTCATTAATTGTCATATTAGTCTTTTCTTTTGTTGGCAGCTTTACTTTTAGAAATTTTGTTCAATAACGACACAGCTAGGTCGATAAGACATTGCAGCAGGATTGTAATGAGATTACCATTTAATCTTTCCAAAAGGAAAAATCCGAATATTGTCCAACTAGTAAAAAATAGTTTACCATTGAACTAGTAGTGATTTTTTATTGGAAGTTTGCCTTTTAAGTTGTGGAGCAGAAAAAGTACATTTGACTGATACCAATTATGTTAGTTGAAATCAGATGCTTATTGCTTTAGGTAAGTGTTGATAAATGAATTTGAACATTGTTACATGTGAGCATCTCAGGGAACATAAGAGCCTACACAAACTTATAACTTATGAAAATTAATGGACATGTTTACACGGTGACCCGTTACTGATGTAGTGTTATATTGTTATCCCATGTATAATCAAAGGCTTGGTCTACTTGTATGATGTGGTCACATTTTCAATCAAACTAGTTGAATCGCCCTTCGGGAGACGGGGCTTAAAGTCTATATGTAGTCACGACTATTAAGGATTAGAGTCCAATTCCTCTACTCGAAACTTGTTCAGACAATCTTTGTTTCCGTAATTGAAAGAATTTTGAATTGATGTTATTTAATCTACAATATATATGTCTCTTATTGTTAAAGTGATCTTATTTATCTTCAGTATTCTGCAATTCATTGAACACAATCACGTAAATTTTCAAAACAAAACGCAATGACTAATTTTTATTAAGTGCTACGGTAATGACTAATTAAAAGAATGACTAATTTTTTGAACTCATGTAATTTATGTTTGATGGTCGTTTTGTAACACTCACTGATCTTATCTATATGAATGTTGTGAAGTATCAAAAAAAATATAACACTAATCAATCGAATAAACAAACTAATACAACCCACTTGAAAGTCACGAAAATTTTCAAAACAAAGAGCAATGACTAATTTTGACTGGTACATTTTGACTTTTCATACTTAACAAAACACGATTTCAAATATAAATATTTTCTATTCTACATATGAAACAATTATAAGAAGTTGATAGTTCAAAAATAGATATTGAGACGAATCTAACAAGATATCATATGACTATATTATTTTTTATTTGGTTAATGAGAATTATTGATCAAAGTTGTTAAAGTTTGACCATGTAAAGTCAAAATGTACCAATGATTTAGGGATGAAGGGAGTAAAAAGAAAGGTTGGGGCCAAAAAACAACTATTAAAAAATTCGGGTCCCAAAAAAGAAAAGAAGAGCTATGAAAATGACTAACATAGCAGTTATAAAAAAATGTGCTACATTAATTACTAACATAGCACTTATGAAAAAGTGCTATGATATTGATTAATCACAACACTTATGTTCTTTTTATATATAGAGGCTAAATAAAAAAGAGGAAAAAATAATTTTTAAAATTTTATTCATGACTCTTATAAGACAATCTATTTAAATACATTTCATATTCTCCAACTTGTTTGTGAGGACAAGAATGCGTACTATTTGTCCCTTACCTCGTTTAGAACGAAGTCTCTTCAAAGACATTGAGACATGTTGATATATTCTTAAGGAAATGAATATATTTATTCAACCACCCTTTGATCCTCTACCCCTTTTTGTAACGGATTTCGTGGCATGTTCTTTATAAACTATATATCATTCTTTGGATACATGATCGATGCCCCCAATATCTAACGAATAATTAATCGAAGAAAGGCATAATAAAGAAGCACAAAAGGGTCAGAACTCAGATGATCTTTTCTGCAGTTTTAGGAAGCAGAATTTGGAGAAGTTTCGACTAAACAAACAACTTCTCCCTCCCTTTCTAACATAATTTGATACTCCATAACCATAGGGTAGTAAGAAGATGAACTGCTGGGCACAGTAAAACCAATGCTAGAAATTGTAAGCTGCTATATAGATTCTTTGCTGATGAATAACCTGCAAATATTATGAGTTGATCAGCCAATATATCTATATTTTAAACAAGTATTAGATCTATCATGTTGATATTGTCAGCATTAAAAGTTCTATAACATGAAATTGCTTGCATGCCTACCCAAAGGGATGCTCTCTGGGAACGGGGAAGCAACATTATTAGGCGTTCCTGGAAAAGTTTTCGACAATTAGTATTTTTATATCTGTATATTTGCAAGTACAGGAAAGTTGAACGAGAATTACCTGGTTGCAACTGAAGGTAGTCGTTCCGAATATTCCACTCGAAATCCCAATGCTTCCTGTCGTTCTTAAGCGTCCAGTAAGCCCATCCAAACGACGCAGAATTATACACCTCTAGTTGAGCATTTCCAAAATCTTGATAATCTGTCTGTGATCTACTGGATGCATTCCACTCGTTCACCCACTCTCCTGCAATTATTCCATCCACGAGAGTCGCATTCACCTGCTATCTTCTAAAGTATGGAGATATTGAATTTGAATAGTCGAAGGTAACTTCTAAACTTACCAATGAAGAGAAGTGGTCCATTTGTACTGTTTAAAGCTCTTACTTGGGATTCTCTGCTTTTGTAAATATATTGAATATTTTCTGAGGAGCTCATACTGGAAAAAAAGGCATCAAAGAGATTGTAGTAATGCAGATCAACGACAGTATTGATGGAGCCTAAATTAGCTTGGTAGAGCTCAAGAGGATCTGCATTGCCAATCCTTTGGCAGAAAATCACATACGCCGTGGTTGAATACTTCCTAACGATCTCATACCCTTGCTTGTAATAAGAAACTAGAACGTCCAGTGGCACTGATGCTGCAGATGGCTCATTAAGTAACTCGATGCCTAACAATGAAGGGTGCTTGGCATACCTATAAATGAACCAAGTCAAAATAAAAAATAGAACATTTTATACTAAGGAACCCGACTAAGTGTGTGTAATGATTTATAGATATTTATACACATACTAGAATCTACCTGGAAGCTAAAAATTCGATTACGTCCAACGTTTTCAATATGTCATCTTGAGATGTAGGCCATCCAGTTGTACCATCTCTGCTAGCGCTATGTTCCATCCCATTTTGAGAGCCGGGAGCAGCATGGAGATCTATTATGCACTTCATATTGTAGGCTCTGCACAGAACTGTTAATAATTGAACTCCGAAAACACATTGCAGAAAGATGTAAGAGAAAGTGAAACAAGACATACTGTGCCCATGAAAATGCATCATCAAGAGCTTTCGAGCTTCCCCCAACAAAAGGGGCAGGAGGATTGGCATCATAAGCTATCCACCAGCCTACGGGTATTCTAACAGTATTGATTCCATGTTCGGACAAAAATTCAAAATCTACCTCTGTGATAAAGGTATCTCTATGATGCTGCAAGGTGTGAATAGTAGAGTGAGCACAACATGGGACTAACTGAGGAAGACCTTAATCAATGTAGTTGCAGTAAACTACTCGTATTGCCTCATTTGAAGTTTTCTACTGAAAACCTAAGTCTAACTTTTGGCATTAACAATTCAATACAATAACTGCATACAAATTGATAGTGTGGCACCATAATTTTGCGTGTGTCAAAAGCTTGATATTTGAGGCATTATTACCTGAAGAACTTCTCTTGCCTTGTCGTAGCCATAACCATTTGCAAGTTGGTAGTCTCCATGCAGAATATTTGATGCAATTGTCATCTCAAATGTGGCTGCATTATCATCCCATCCTGGTGTTCCTAAATAGTCTGCAGTAAGCTGGTTGTCGGTTGAAGCCTAAGAAAATGGAGTATAATGATAGACGACGGAGTCGTAAGTTCAAGAAAAACAAAAAAAGAAGAGAAGAAATGAAGATGACTTTTAGATGTTCACATATACATCCCCTTATTTTTTCCATGAACTAAGATTTAGTCATTTTTTACACTAGCTAATAGAGAGTAGATCACCAATGAGTATTTCATCTACAAGTGCCAATGTCCTGAACTTATGAAAGCATTACGAACAAGTTTGGATTATCAAGTTTGAATGTTGGTTCCTTCATCAAGTCACGGATTCTCAATCATTCGCTTCCAAAATCATGCAAAATAATTAAGAAAGATAAATATCAATGCTATGCAAATTATTGACAATTCGGTAGAAACATACTTGAAGATAAGTCCCACTCTTCAGTCTGATGTGGATTCTATTATCAGTATTTCTTTCAAGGTAAAATGTCTCTGGATCTGAAGGTGATTCTGCTGTCGCTTCGACGTAGTGTTTATCTTCACCACATGTTAGAAACTGGCCTTTGGACGTCCTGAACTGAAACGATGACTCTGACATTCTCCACAACTAATTGAAATAAGAATTCAGATGAGTTTCCTACAAGTGATTATAAATTTGCAAACTCCTTATATTCATCTATGAGGACCATATGTTTCTACCTTCTCGAAAACTTGATAAACTAGAGTCTAAATTGCAGGCTGCGAAGGAATCATATATCCTTAAGGTTCCATAAACATAACTAACAAGTAACTCCTGGGAAATACTGAATGCAAAAGGCCAAATCCAAGAATCGTATGCTACAACAGGATATTAAACACAAAACAACATTGGGTGCCTCGCATCCATAGTTCGTAGCCCACATTTATATAGTTAGAACGGACACTAAAATATGATAGGTTAAGAATCATCAATTTGACAAAGTCTCACTCTAAATGTCTCCCAAGTTGAAGGAATGTCTCTATCCACCGTCACATTCCCATTGCCGCCATTCTCTGCCGACACATACTTCTGAGATGTCACAGATTTGAAAGTAACTTCTGTTCCATCCTACATTTTATTAAAGCAACCAGAGAACCATTAGACATACAAATCAAATGAGCAATCCAGATGACGGCAAAACACCAAAAACTAGACATGGGAACATACAAGCATGTCTCCATTGGTAATTTCATCAAACAGAGAAGGCTTTATCCAACCTTCAATAACCAACCATCCACCTAAGTTCACTCCTCTTACTTTTGAATCTCCATGCAATCCCTCCACTAAAAACAATCTTATTAAATTCAGTTTGAAGCCCAGAAAATATAATTTTCATAACAAGCATTTAGTGTTGTCAAAATCAAGAAAATTGAAGTAATATTGCTGACCTGAATATGCAACAGAACATAGTAACCAACATGAAACAAAAAATGCAAAATCTCCTTTACAAACCACAACCTCCATCAAGAATATAGGCATGCAGCAACATTTACATCATGGAAGCTACAAAAAATTGTAGTTTTTCTGCAATAGAAAGATCATCAAAGTTAAATGAAGAAGAAAGTTCACTGGGACCCTCAAGAGATTCAAACTTGAAAGAAGAGATGAGAAAATTAAGGAGATTCCTTCCTTTTTACTTAATCATCAGTAATAAATGATCACATAGTCATAATTCATAAACCATTCAATATCATGTGCTCTCCATAAATAAGAGTGAAACAATCTATAGAAATTCAGACAAGACAAACCCCAAAAAAAAAAAAAATCATGAAAGAATGGATCACAAGAAAAGCACCCAAGTTGTATTGAAAAGTGCTTACCAGAAAAGTTGTTACTTCCCTTGAGGATTTGGCTTGGAATGAGATAATGATATTTCAAGGTTTTTGATTGGTGAAGTTAAAGAAATAAAACACCTTTATACTGTGAAACTTGTGAAGATGATAAAGTGCATGATTGTGAGCTTCCATTCCTAAAGTCACCACCTTATCTAAATTTGATCATGTTTTACATTCACACTAACCTTAATACATTTCCGTCAAGATATGATCAATATCGAACATGTTCCAATAATTTTGAAGACGTTTTCGTCCAGATGAAATAAGGAGAGTCGATAGTACACAATCCTTTCGTGTAAAAAAATAGTCCGTATTAGAAAATAATGATCACTGTAGTCTGTATTTGAATTAATGTATGCACTAACCTAAAAGAAACAGAGGACTTACTAGTAGATAGTAGCGTCCTCACCATTTTGGGAAGAGACGTCTAGATTAAGAATGGCAATATTTGTTTGTATCTTACAAGGGTCATAGCCGAAAGGAACTAGCAACTACAATCAAAGATAACCACAAACTACTATGATGGATTACGGTTTCATTATTAATATTTCTCTTAATACATAAATTGTACAATTAATCCATATATCAATGTATAGTATACTATTATAATCTTAATAGAAATAACTTAATAGAATCATAACGTTTTACCAAAATAACTATTCAAATTTGTAATAAATTAACGGTTACTCCACATAATTTTAGTTGGTTAAAAATATTCGTTAACATTCTATAATTATTATAAATTATCCTCAATTTCAACGTTTAAAAAGATTACGTTTCAACAAAAAGTTTATGGATCAAGTTTCAGCAAAATTTCAACGCATATCTCATATTAAAAGTTGATGTACTTTCGGATCAATATATAATATCTTGAACTATTCCTCTATTGCCAATTGATTTTAGAGTCTCATACACTTTTAACATTTAATGGTCATGTGTGTGATAATTGTGTAATTATGATAATTAATTTGCACTAATTAAACATTTGATTAATTAGTCTATAAACTCTGTATGGGGATTATATGTTAATTATTTTTGGAAAGTTATGAGCACAACATATTGATGCACCAATTTAGTTTTATAAAATAGTTGTTAACTCACCCTTTTTGTGTCTCAAGTAGTTATATCATATGTATTATACTCTTAATATTTTTGGTGTCTAATAATTTCTGAATCCTATAAACGAAGCCACGAAGGCATTAAGGTAGAAATGATGTAGAGTTTTTATATTATTATTTTCGCGTACGGTATATTATAATGTTACGCTTTAAAAGAGAACCTAGGGGAAGAACTATTTTAGTATGAGGCCATTTGATTAAGGTTTTGTTTTACCTTGAGCTTTTGAAGCTCTAAATTCTTATCATGATTTAAAATAATGTTACGTGATTTTGTAACGGATGTGCATGTAACGAATGTGCAATCGCTACTCGTAAAGTACACAAGATCTCGAGGCCTATAAATCACGTTACTTGGATAAATCATATTAGACAAGATGTGAGTGGCATGCTCAACCAAGAAACGTTCTAAAATGATTAACCTTAGGTATCTCTTTCAAGACATTAATTTCAAAGAGATTCACATGGATGATGAAATGAAATTCATGAATTCTAGTATGGCCTACCCAATTCATTGTACCCAAAGCAGACAAGAAATTCTTGCTAAAACAACACACAATTAACTATGGATCTCAAACTTGATGATATTCACATCAGACAATAGTATATTGCAGTATGTTTTGAGATCAAGCCCTCTAAACAATATGGTACTTTCCATTTCTTTCTAATGGCTTTTAGAAGCATGATAGGTGATTTACCTTAATCTATTATCTATTACCACAGGAAGCAACAACAACAAGGAGATGTAGTCTTTCCTCTTTAACTTGCCTAATTGCTCAGCATGAGTCTTCTTTGGTGTGTGCAATTACTTCATTTTTACATCAAGTATTACTCTATGCTCATGCTTTAGAAACTACATTTGCAACCCCCACGATATTCAGCTTCTGCACTCGAACGTGATAGTACGCTACCTCCTGGACACATTAGACTATCGATGCACTTGCTATTATCGACCAGATCGGTTATTCCCTCTTACCTTATTTCCCTATCCGGCTCAAAACACAAACTATTGTCGCATATTTTAATAGCAGCATTGTTTTCAACCGGCAATGAAGTACAATCCTCAATGAAATTCGCCCTCATTTCGTTACCTCCATCTCCCCCCTCCTCATCACTCCAAACCACAGCATGGTTACTAACATTCTCCACTTGATTCCCTTCATCAGAACCTAAACTATCTAAACTTGACTCCTCCACTGCCACCCTATCGACATTAGCATCATTCACTACCGGAGCCCGACACACCGGACAATTCTTATGTGACCTTAACCAAGTATCAACACAAGGAATATGGAAAGCATGACTACACTTAGGCAATAGCCTAAGGTTCTCATCTTCTTGAAATGCACTCAAACAAACAGAGCAAGCAGACCCTTCAACCAACCCTGCTCCTTTCTTGTACCTAAAAACCTCAATTGAATCAATCACAGACTGGTTTAAACCAACTGTCCTGATATACCATATAGGATGATCAAGAACTTGCAAGTTATCCTCATCAATAAAACCATGTCCAGAATCATTAAAAACATGCAAATTTCTTCTCCTAGAGTTTCTTACTTTCGACCTGTATCGAATTATGGACACATAAGAAACGATCAAGAAAACAATACCCAGAAAGCAAAGAACACTTAGCAAAACAGCCGAATTGTCATAGGCTGCATGTGGTGGTGGTGGTGGTGGTGGAGGAGGAGGAGGAGGAGTGGGTGGAATAGCATTACAGTCATCAGGGCAAGGTGGAACGCAGATTTTAGGACAAGGTTTGGGAATTAAAAGAGGATTTGCACCTAGAGGATCAGGTTTGTTAGGCAAAAGCTTTCTATGATGAAAATCCATCAAGAAACAGAGGATTAAAACAGGGGAGTTTAGAGTAGTATCTTAAACTTATGAAGATGTAATAATGAGAATATTTGATAAGATTAATTTTGAAGCATAACCCATCTCTGAATTTGTAACGATCGTGATATTTGAGTGGTCAATCTACTTCTCCACTCTTTCCCTTTTTTATGTTAGTTGTTGGCTTGTTGCAGCTTTCCCTTTCATCCCCCAATTTTGTTTTACTTATTTTAAAGTTAATAAACTTGAATATAAATATTTTTCAACAAATATTTAATAATATCCATAAAACATAATAATTGGTGTTATTTTTTGAAAGTATGAAGATTTCATTAAATTAAAATTTGATTCTAATTTAGCAAACATTTTATTATCTCGCTCTCAAATAATATCACTCCCATATAATATTAGGGGATGTTATGTGGTCCCGTCTATTTAAGATTGATACATATCACACTTTTCTTCCATTCATAAATTAGAGGGGACCTTATTATGTGGCAGACATTATTAATCTCGTTTATGTAATTATGCGTAGTGTGTGTCCGAGTGATCAAATGTCCAACCGAAAGATCATAAGAATTACAATTACAATAATCGCATACAAGTGAAAGTTGATGTCACCGTAGTATTGTAAGACAAATTAGACAACCTCGTCAGAAAAGGTTGTGAACATGCTTCAACCGACAATTCTTAAGGAGACCCCACTTTTCTCAACTGGTCACACGCTGCCACTTTATATTACACTATCCACCACAAACGTTTATACTCAATTTTTTTATTTTTTTTTGGTATTTAACATTATTTTATGTTTCCTCCACATAACAATCCAATTCCCACATAAATACACGCCAGTACACCCATTCAATTTATGTTTTGGAGGTTAGCACCCACAACTGTGGATGGTCACATAACTAGTTTTTATAAATACAATTTTTCTTTTTTAATTTAAATTTTTATTATTTCAAAAACTTGAACTTAATATATTAATATTTAAATAAGATATAGCATAACATATAGGCTAACCTAATTGAGTAAACATAAGATATGAATCATAATTATGCCTACATCTATGAAATCATAATTATGAACTTGCATAATCAGTTTGTTATACTATAAAATCTCTATAAATTAATAGTATATAAATTAATAAATTATCTAAAATAATAAATTTGTTGATTCCAATTTGAGCTAGTTAAAAAAATTAATAAAATCTATAAAATGACATGAGTGGTTTGGTGTGGTAGTGATGGATTTAGTGTTTTGAACAATTATGTGAGTAATGGTGATGGTGGTGTGATGAAAAAAATAAATGATATATATTGAAGAAGAAGATTGTGTAGTATGATTGTCATTAAAGAGCAATTTTGTTAATTTATGCCTTATGAGTAGAAAATTCATAAAACAGTGGAAGGGGGACAAAAATTAAAAGGGGAAGTGGAGTATTCTTCCAAATTCTCTAAATTACATTTCAAACACAAGCGATCCCGCTAATATATATAAAATTGACTTTTATTTTTGTAATAACAAAAAGTTCGTTTAGAATGATCTTATTAATATTTATTAATCCAGTTAATCAATTAAGTATATCCTTTCAGTACTCGACGACACTTTTTTGTATAGAAAATAAGTAAATTTCCCAACAATTTTTTCAAAAAGAGAAGAGCCGGTGGTGAAAATACATGAGCATAACATCCACTGAATTTGTTCCTCTCCACCGCCTATATCCTCTGTACATAGATACCCTATCTCCTCTTTACTACAATTTCTATTCTCAATTTGTTTATTTAAGAATTTGTCACTATTCGTGCTTACTTCTTGGTCATGAAGGGGCTCAAGCGTAAATTACAACCCGAGATTGGCAAAATGTCGGATCTTCAAGGTCAGTTATCTTCTTTGATTAACAATCTGATCATATATTTGCTTCATGATTTCTCCAAAAAAGAATTGCCTCATTCGGTTTTTCAAAAGGCTTGTCCGATTTAGTTTTGAAACAATTTTGTCTCAAGAGATTGTCCAAGAGTTGAACTAATTTTGTCCCAAAAAGATTGCCCAAATTTGAATCGATTCTGTCCAAAAAGATTGTCCTCAATTTATGTTCCACAAAGTTTGCCCGATTGGCTTTTGAATTAATTTTGTCCCGAAAAGATTGTACGTTCAAATTGGAAATTATTATGTCCGAGAAGAACGCGCCATTCTGTTTGGAAACAATTTTGTTCCAAATAAATCGTTCAATGGTTGAACCAATTTTGTCCCGTTGCTGAAACAATTCTATTCTAAAAAGATTTGTCGAGCATTAAACCAATTATGTCCCGAAAAGATTGTCAACATTGTCCCATTCTGCGTTGAACAAATCATGTCCCAAAAGATTGTCCCGTTCGATTTTGAATCAATTCTTTACCAAAAGATGTCTCATTCGGTTTTGAATCTATTCTGTCCCAAGAAGATTGTCCCATTCTGAGTTGAAACAATTCTAAACCAAAAAGATTGTCCCATTCGATTTTGAAACAATTATGTCCCGAAAATATTGTCTCGTTCGGTTTTGAAACAATTCTGTCCCAAAAAGATTGTCGCATTCGGTTTTGAAACAATTTTATACCAAAAAGATTGTCTCATTCCGTTTTGAAACAATTTTGCCCCTCAAGGATTGTCTCACTCGGTCTTGAAACAATTCTGTCTCAAGAATATTATAAGTGTCGACCCAATTTTGTCCCATAAAGATTGTCCGATTTTTGCACAAATTTGGTCCCCAAAAAATTGTCCCATTGTTGAACCAATTCTTTCCCGCAAAGACTGTCCGATTCGATTTTGAAATAATGATGTCCAAAGAATATTGTACAGTTATTGGCCCAATTTTGTTCGAAAACATTGTCCGATTCGGTTTTGAAACAATTCTGTAGAATTTTTTTCCCATTGTTTTGCCCTGGAATGATTATTGTCCCAAATGATTGTCTGATTCGATTTTGAAATAATAATGTCCCAACTCCTAATAATATTAACTGATTGTTAATCCAGTTTTGTCTCAGAAAAGATTGGCCGATTCGATGTTGATACAATATTTGTAATAGAAAAATGCCTACTATTTTGTCATAAAGAGATTGTTGTCCCTAAAGATTGTCCCATTCGGTTTTGAAGCAATTGTGCCCTAAAAGATTGTCCCGATCTTTCTTATAACAGCTACGCACTGAAAAGATTTTTCATTCGATTTTGAATCAATTATGTCCCAATAATATTATCTTCATCCCGAATTGCAACAATTCTGGCCCCAAAAAATTGTCCCGTTTTGTTTGGAATGAATGTTGCCTCAAGAAGATTGTGAGTGCCAAACCAATTTTTTCTCGAAAGATTGTTCAGTGCTCTGCACCAATATTGTCCCTGAAAAATTGTCCTATTCGATTTGGAAACATTGTTGTCCCAAAAGATGTCAAAATCGGATTTGCATCAATTATGTTTCAGATTGTTGGATTCGGTTTTGGAATCAAATATGCCCCCACAAAGATCATCTTATTCGGTTTGGAATCAAATATGTGCCAAACAGTTTTGTTTCAAAAAGATTGTACGTTGACAGTTTGATGTATTTGTTGTGAAGAATGTTTAATTGTGCTCGTGTTAATGTGCATGAGTTCTAATTGTTATTTGTGATTTTGTTACTCCATTTTAGAAGGAGTTATGTTGCTTGTGCTACTTGATGTTACTTCGTATGTTACACTTCGTGTGTTTTAGTTAATTGGTAACATATATTTTATTACTTCTTGAAATGATGTTGAGTATGTGGAAACCATAGCTAGAGTTGGATGGACTGTTGGTTACATGCTTAAAATACTCTTAAATAGTAGTGGCTTGTTATTTAGCGTATTCGGTTTTTGTTGATTATTTTCTGTTTGATTCTTTATGATAAGCTTTTTTCATGGCTGCCTGTTTAAAGGGTGCGCATGTGAATGTTTTGGGATCCTACTTTGTGCTTTTTCTTGTTTCATCTTTTCATGGATGTGCTTTCATGCTTTTTAGCTGATTTGCAGGGGTTCAAAATTTTAAGACTATTGATTGTTTATTCATAAGTGCGTTGTATTACTTCACATTTATGGTGTTTCGATTTTGTCCTCTATTTTTAGTATTGTTTAGTGCCAGATTTCTCCATCTTTTGTAGACGTTTGAACTCTTTGGTCATTCAGTGGCATACATGTTGCAATTCTCCATCTTCTACATATGTATGCAATTTTGCTAGTCCCCTGATCCTTGATGTTATTTTTGTAATTTGTTAGAGTGCAGTAGACAAACACATCTAAGGTGTTGACATTTTTGGAGAGTTGCAGTGGTTTCGAGTATGTAATTCTATATTTTTATAGATTCTCTTTTTTGATTGAATATTTGACTTGTGGTCTGGCCTTTTATGGCCTTCGATACTTTTTTTCTGTCTTCTGTCTTAATCCGACTAAGCTAACAGTGGAGAGATTTTGACAGGCTACTAACCAACAAGTAAGAAAAAAAATCAAGAAGCATTTGCCCGAGACTAATTTTTGTTGACTTCATGTCCGTGCTTTTACTTGTAAATTGTAGGGAAATTTGACTTTTGACGAGAGGTAGCAAGGCACGACATATTCTGTATATAAGAGTAGCATTCGTACACATTGCATTGGCATCTTTTATGGTGCCTGATATGTTTTGGCATTGGTTCTGTCAATCTTTTGGGTTTCTATGATGGTGATTGATATATGTGTAGGTGGCGGCTAGATATCTGTAAATTTTTTTTATTAATGACTGAGTAATACAAAACCAAAAATGCCTTCTCTTACTAAGGTTGTCAGCAATAGCTTGATTATAAACCATACAATTTGAGTGGAGTACATTGGTTTGTTAATTATTTTACCTAATTATATACTTCCTGGACTTTTTGAATTGAGGTAAACTCTTCCCATATAATGCTAAATTGATATACATGCAGGCATAAGCAGTGACATCGACTTCTTTTAGAAATTAGTCTTGTTGTTTAGCATATCCTTGTTTGTAGGTGTTACGCCAGAAGCTTCACTAACTGCCTTCAAATGCTGGCGGTCAATTGTAGTATTTGAAGCCTCGGCATTTTGGAAGTAGTTTGAGTGGTTTTCAACTTCAATTTTTTGTTCCATTTCCATATAATCCGATCCCTCCTCCGGTCCTCCCATTATGTTTAAGTGGGAGCCTCTTCAAATATATTATGGCATGTTAGTGTTTGGTTTTGAAGCAATGGCACCAGTCGTTGTCCGAGTTACCATTTGAGTGACACTTGTAGATAGAATGTCAAAAATTGCTTGAACGCGTTCCTCATTTTCTTGAAGAAAAAAGGTGGTTATGTTTTCTTTACTACTTTTCTTTGTCTACCAATTCTGCCAAGATGAAAAAAGGTAGTTCCGAGTATTTGACTTTGTTGGTTGGACTCATTTTCAGAAGCAAATCGGTCTCCTAAAACATTATACTTATAGCTTATTTGGTTAACCCAGTTTATGATGTATTATAGTTTTAATATGAGTGTGCACAATCTATTGTAGATTTTACATTTTGTTGGTTACCGAGTAATTTTGGTTTTCGGTTTGGGATGAATCCTTCTTCTTGCCTTTCGGATATCTTGCCTCATGGGTTGTTTATAACCCAGTTTCTGTAGCATTATAGTGTATATGAGTGTGGCGTTTCTTGGTGTGTTATTTTGCAGCTTGCCGATACATTGGATATGGGCTTGACCGCTTGACATAAAAATCGCCTTTGTGCTTTTTCGGTATTTTTCCTATTCGAAATGGATAGTATTATATGGTGGGGTTAATGTGCAGGTATTATTTTAAATGATTCGATTAAGGTTATAATTGACCGCATAACCAATTGATGTGGTAGTTCGATAAGGTGGATTATGTACTCTCAGTTATGGTGTTCAGTACCCTTCTTGGTCATTTCTGTCATATCTCGCACATGCCAGGCTGGTTAATGTTGTCCAGATTTAATCTAAGAGTTGATATCAATTTTTATTGTATATGTTTGATGGATGTACTTGTGAGTGTTTTTTATTGATTTGCAAGGTTGGTATCTGATTTATAATGTCTTGTGTTGTATATCGATTAATGTCAAAGTTTTATTCTCTGTTTTTGGTATTAGTTAAATTTCAAAATTTGAGATTATTCTCCCAGAATTTGCTAGATTTTGGTTTGTCATCTGCAGTATTCAAAATTTGGGATTATTCTCCCAGTATTTTGGTTTGTTTGTCTTCATCAGGAGCAATAACTTGAATGGAGTTTTTTTTGGTGACTTCTTCATATTTGTTTTGAATTGTAACAGATTGTGATTTGGTATCTCTTTTTTAATACTGATTATGTCAGTTTAGGGTTGCTCCTTGTGGACACTTTTATAGGGAGTAATCTGTTTGTAGATGGTGAAATAGATAATCTACTTGATACCTTCATATGTTGGTCGAAGTTCAAATGGTGTAACAATCAACGTGGTTGGTTTAGTTTGTACCAAAAAGATTGCCCGAGTGGGTTTTGAATCAATTTTGTTCGAAAAAGATTGTCCGAGTGTTATTTCAATTTTGACACAAAATTGAAATAATGAACAAGATTGTGACAAAATTGAAACCATGAAAAAGATTGTTGAGTGTTGAACCAATTATATCGCGAAAAGATTCTCAAGAATGTCTCGTTCGCTTCTGAATCAATCTTGCCCCAAAAAGATCGTCCCGCCGAACCAGTTGTGTCCCAAAAGTTTGCCCTATTGTTTTCAATTCTCTCAAAAGATCATCTCATTCTGTTTTGAATTGATTCAGTCCTAAGAAGATTGTCCCATTTGGTCTTAGATCAATTCTATTCCAGTTTAGTAGATTCCTACAATGTTCAACAAAAAAGGGAATATGAACTCATCCCTAGCTCACTGTATGTGTGATATCATTAGTAGTTATTTTGTGGTGACTGGTTTGGTTGCAGATGAAAAATGAATGGCGTGGTCAGATACCTTACAAATTTTGGTTGTCATTTGCATCGAGTAATAAACTATTTCTATGAATTCTTTGCCTTCGCCTATTTCTTTTTGCATACACGCCTATCTTCGTCCAGCAAAGTACGTGTGAGGCCAATCTTGGCGTCTTGTTTTGCACTTTTATTGCTACACTCAGTTAACGAGAAATTTTGCAATAGACATAAACCTCGTCTTCGTGTTCTGTGGCTTCTTCTTGTTACCATATATGGTGGCTCATTATGTGGCTTCCTTCTACATGCTTTTGTGGTGATTGGTTTTATTGTTGATGGATACTTTGCAAATTTGGGGTCATTACAGTTGGTAAACAGTTCGAGTACCGTATCTGGGATCAGTTTTAATAAGGAAGATGATGCACAGGTCTTCATTAACAACATTTTAAGCTGCCCTGTGAGAGTGATTAGACTGGTTTGTGTCTCTAGGAAGTTGCTTTTTCTTCATGTACCCATAGTTGGACTTCTCATCTTAGGCCATGTACGATGGTTAAGAAGTTTGAACACCTCTTTTTCATTTCTCATCATTCCATCTCATCTTCTCTTCTTTCACCTCGTGTTTCATATGTCGACTTATATAATAATTTAGTGGGTGTATGTCATCCTTTATTAGTGGGCGTATTTGTCATCTGTCGCCCCCAATGATATAATAACAATCTTTTAGAGATGATCATTTGTTGTTGCAAAACTCGTTTAATTCAACACTAGTCTTCACTATTAGCAACTAAACTGAATGATGTTATTATAACTTCATCGATCTAAATCAATAAAGGAGATGATCATTGGTTGCACACGCGCTATATTAGCTTTGCTGCGGGCAGCGTGGAAGCGCAAGGTTAGCTTTGCGGCGGGCAACGTGGAAGCGCATGGTTGGCTGCTTTTCACCTCTCTCTTTTTTATTACCCTTATTTAATAAATGTAATATTTGTCCTATAATTCATGAAAATAAAAATATAAAACGTGTACCCAAATATAATGAGTTTTTTTACACCTCTCTCCATTCCTTCTTTGCAATATTTTCCTCTTTAATTCGAATTTCTTCCCAAAGGAATAAGTTAAGAAAAATTGTTTGACAAAATTATTTTTAAGTTTATCAATGTTTAGTGTGTGCTTTTTATTATTGTTTGTTTTTCAACTTTTGAATAATCTATATATGTTTTGATTTATCGAGTGATTAATAATATTGTGTGTTGTTTTAATAAAATATTGATTTTTATTTTATTTTATTTTATTTATTAATTTTTATTGTAATTAATTAATTACAAAATAAATTACAAATAAATTAAATTTTTATTTATTATATTATAAAAATTAATTATTATAAAGATTATAGTTTTAATAATAAGATATGTATAAATAATGAGATAAATAAATATATGGTGGGGTATATGAAAAGATGATGTGAAAAGGAGAGAAATTGAATTGCACAAATAGTCCCCGATAGTGTCACCAAGTTCCAGTTTAGTCCCCAATAGTGGCACCATTGCAGTTTAGTCCCCGAAAGTGGCTAAAAGTTGCAGATTAGTCCCCACGTTAACTATTCCATTATCTTTTAACACCAATACGCGATAAAATGTTAAATTTGGGGCAAAAAATGATTTTTTTGAAGACACAAACTCATTATTGGTGTTAGAAATTATTAAAATTTTGCATTTCAACTTCGTAATGAATTTTCATGAGATACAAAAAATGAGTTTAAGTATTAAAAATTCATTTTTTTGGTCCAAATTTGACCTCTCATCGCGTGTTGGTGTTAAAAATTAACGGAATAGTTAACGTGGGGACTAATATGCAACTTTTTTGCCACTTTCGGGGACTAAACTGCAACGGTGCCACTATTGGGGACCAAACTGCAACTTGGTGACACTATCGGGGACTATTTGTGCAATTCGCTCAAAATTGTGAATAAAACTCTATTGTGGAAAGTGGATTCAAATAAGGGTGTAAATGGTTTTAAGCTGATATGATGCTGAACAAAGTGAATTTAATTAAATTTTTGTTGTGGATGGTATGTGAGCATGATTAATTTGACCTGGGTGTGATATCTCCACCATCTCCAGACTCCAGCTATGAATGCTATCCGATTCAGTCGACAGGTAAAGATCATATACGGGACACAATACATGATCGATCTCACCTAATTTATTAAATACTCACAGTCCCCCCATTTGATTGGAAACCCATATTCGACAATAAATAATCAACAATTCTTATGAAATACTCCGTGTTAAAAACTTTAAATAGTAATGAAATTAGATAACACAATATACGCTTATACATTACTACACTAAATAACAAAGTATTTTAATGAATTTTTCTTTCAAATTTAAGTAAAATATTTTTAATTGATCAAATCTTTTGATTAAATAGAAACTGGCGTACCCCATTTTAAATAATTTCACACTTGGCCCATCATGATGAAATCAAGAACATATCAAAACCTTGCTGGATATATAATTGGACACGACTAATTTTTTATTAAAATAATTTGTGACTAGTTTAATTTATTGCTCACAATGGTCCACTTGCAACAAACATGCATAATTTCCACAATCATCTGTTTAGATCATGCATTATTTATCAATTCAAAACGATCATCACATGATCATAAATTCATAATAAAACATAAAGACATTATTTGTATAAGATGGACTTTCTAATTTGTGCATGTTTCTTTGTCAGAGAAGAACACCTTCTTTCTTCTTTTCTACAATTTGAGCTAATCAAGAATTGATCATGCAGACAACAATTCTTTCTTCAACTTCAAATCTATGTTTCCATGTACATCAAAATCAACCAAAAAACTTGACTCATCATGCCTTCAATCTCAGTGTTAAACATGGAGCTTCAAGGTAACTTCATTAATTTTAGTTTTCAAGTTATAAAAAGTGTGAAATCGTCAAGTTATGATAATTAATAACTACGAAATCTAAATGTGGGTTGATTAAATTGCAGGATCATGTGCTCATCGGAGGGCGCAAACCAATCAAATGGTCCACAATCTCAAACATCTGGATGGTAAACTTCATGTTCCAATTTTTATTTGCAGCACAGTTGATTACTTTTCTTGTCATCGGTCTAACAATATTTCACTTGCAGGAAAAAATGGGCAGCTGGTGTAGTTCTATCTGTTGCAATTCCTTCAATGGGGTCTAAATATGGACCTTTGTTAGTCTTAAAGAGTAAGCATAACCTAATTCCTGGTATCTGTTTTTTTCCTGTTGTGTTCCTAAGTCAAGAATTTGATGATTGTTGGTTTCAGACAAGATCGACACGGCTCTGAAAACAGCAGAGTCTATGACAGAGGCTATAGAAGATGTAGCTGAGCAAGCAGAGAAGTTTATGGAAGAAATGGAATCAAAACTTCCAGAAAATTCCAATTTAAAGGAATCTCTGCATTCAATGGAAGCTCTGGCTCATGAAGCAGAAGAGGAGGCCAAGAAAGCTGAAAAACTCATTCATCAGGTCCTTCAATTCTACCCTTTTCAATTTCTGTAAAACGGACCTTCCAAGAATATGTCACTAGGAGGGGCGCGACTACATTATTATTGTCACAGTAGTCGCGACACCATTAAATTTTCGATATCTAATGCATATGAAATAAAATAGCACAATCATAGGTTAATTAAGTTTCAGTTCACTGATTTGGTACACAAGTTTACACTTGGACACAACCAACTAAATCTATTTAGTTTTGAAAGTGTGATATCTTCATAATTCTGACTATGTCACTTGTTTGATTTTTATCTGATATTTTCAGGTCGAAGATATTGAGAAAGAGATAGAGACGGCACTTCTGAAATCTGCAACCGGGCAGAAGAAAAAAGATTAATTTTGTGGAGTTGTTTATTTGCTAGGAGATTTAATTTCTCCTATAGATCAAGACTAATGATTTGTATACCATTAGTATTTTGTCTCATGAATTGTTGTTCTTCATCTTCAAATAAAATTTTAAATTCATATGTTCTCCGTCATATTATCCTAGCAAAACAGTTAATCACATTCACATTCACATTCACAATCTCCTTTCTATTGATCCCCTAATGGAGGTGTCTGCTGGTGCAAATGTTCTTACTATATTGTGGAGGGCATGCTGAGAAAACTACCTTTTACCATTGAAAACTAATTCCAATGCACTAATTTCGGACCATTTTATCATTCGCCTAGGTACGAAATATGTGTTAATTGTTACCAGCAAACGTGTTTCTCATGTGTTCAATAATAATATTCAAAATATGGAGTTAATCGTATAGCTAGTGGAAAAGGCTATTGTTAGTGACCAAAAAGTTCTGGGTTCGAAACTCATCTCATCGCTAATTTACAAAAAAATAATATTCAAAATCTGATTTTTTTTTTTTTTTCTTTTCTTCAAGCCAAATGTATCGAACACATGAAACCTATGGGTGTGATGCATTTCCAACCCATCTTACATGGGTTCGATACATCGGACACAAAGTTTGTCCACCGAACATATGACTTTATTGGTTGCCAAATGTATCCAACACTCAAACTTAGTACGGTTGTTATGCATTTTTTAAAAGCATATTACATGCATTCGATTCATCAGACACTATTTTGGAAATATTTCAATCGCATGAAGAACACGTTTGATATGCCCGCCAAACTCAGGCTCTATGCGTTTGCTAATAGTTAAATGGGAAAAAAGGATTTGGCTTTGATTTCTCGCAAATCCTCGCAAACAGTTTTCAAAAAGTTCGATTTACTTCCAAATTAACACTTATATAATACGATCCAAATCGAACATTTGACTTCCACTCACAACCTTACTCATTACAGTACATGTAGAGTGGGAACTTGTAACTAAGGAACGACCCCCAGAATCTTGGCCCTTGAAGTTACATATTAGGACGATGATTCAATAGTTGGTGACATCTGACTCAAACATTTAATTAACAGATTCTGAGTTTAAACTTTGTTGGAGATAATTAGTTACATATTTACCCTAATTATCTACTAATTATGAATTTCTATTTTGTGCTTGTAATATTATTATATTTATTTTCTTGTTGGTAATTAAAAAAAAAAAAAAGACATTACACATTGGGAAGCCCTGACAAGTTGTTGCCCTTCTTCAGGGCTCATGTCCTAATCCAATTGGGTGAAAAATATGATGAGTCCATAATCCAGAACAGGTCTCTGGTTTCTGGCCTTTGGAGAGATGGGGCTACACTCTGCCAGCTATAGGACTTTGGGCTACACTCATTCAATTAATTTGTGGTTGCTCCAATATTCTCTATTTTAATTTGTAATTAAGTAAACTAAACTAAGCATTATTCACTAAATAAGATCTGCTAAAGCACGGTAAATTCTAAAGATTGTACAAATATATACAATAATTATGAATGAGATATTTCTGACATTGTCAAAATCAATTAATTATTACAAAGAAAAACAATTGACTATACGTAACGTATATCTGATTATTTTTAACAAATAGTAGATCTTGAAGGAGAATCAAATTAATTTTATTAAGTTGTTTGTTTGATTATGTGGGGGCATTCAGTATCTTTAGTACATCAAGTTTGATGAACAAACTAAAGCCTTCCCTTATACACAATACACAAAGTATCCGATTGAGATTATTATTACTATCAGCAAATGATCATGGGACATCTGAACCTATGCCTTTAAATTTGTTTTATATAGTATCTTCAACTTTGGAAATTCTATTCAATCCTCATTATTCAAAATTAAAGCAAACAAAAAATTATTGGATTCTACTTTTTCACACTTTTCCCTTAGCCTATGGCAGCGTTCAAGAATAAAAAATGGAGCAACAAAGTTATTAGTTTCCTATCATTAGTATAGTCTAATGCCCACTCACCTAACCAAATACCATACCTTTCTGCATTTCTTTTTATTATAAATTCACATTATAGCAAAGGTTAACTCGCTTTATATTATAGTATTATAAGCTATACATACTAGTTAAGCTACGATCCATACACAACTATCATTATTTTTATGTGAAACAATAATGGAACTCCTCATAACTTGCATTGGGAAAACTATCTTTAAATTCTACGAAATTTTATAGTATGAATCCCACATTGTGCTATCGACCTCTGTTTTGGTAGCATAAACCGAGTGAGAAATAGTGAAGAAAACACTCCCTACGAGAGAGCCTAATGCTAGTACTCCAGGGCCGTTAGTGTGACGATTTCGCACTTTAAGATAGTCGAATGTTGAAGGAGGAAAATGATGTAGACATGTAGCAAGCTGAAGATAGAGGTGGGAGTACCAAGTTATTTAGCTGCATATGGAGTTGGAAAGGTGTATATAGTGTGTGTATAATCCCCATTTTGTTCGTGAATTTATCTACTTGAAGGAGTAAGTGTCGATTTTAAGAAATGGTGCTAGTTCAGAAAAGTTTACAATAATGAATGGATCTATCAATTGTAAAGTTTGGTAAAATAAATAAAATAAAAATCAATCAAAATAGATTAGAAAAAAGTAACAATAACTTTGTAGAATGTGGTACCCACATAGGAAAATCATTACTCCTATATTATGAATTAATGGGTAGGGGCAACTCAATTCTTGATTCCGACATGCCTAAAACCTTAATCGTGCATGGTAATTCATAATTACTACAAATGGCAATTTTCAGTTTTATCTAATTCTGGAAGCTTGATAACGAAACGGTAAGTTTCTTCTTCATTATTTCTATGACCTTGTACAAAATCAGTAGTGTATTCAAAATCGAAGGCATGAAATAGTCTTTTCACTGTTTCTTGATGGAGGAAAAATATGAAGTGTGGGCAAAATCGAAGGCATAATTTAATGCAGTACTGAATTTTAGGTGTGGAATTTAATTTGCATTTGACAGCTTGACTATGATTTGTGTACAGTGCTACACAGTGTGTTGATATATCCCTGTTTCACCTGATTCACAGCTTTTGCTACCAGATCTCTTAATCCTAAAATATTCTTACCTTCTTTTATCTTGCATATCAATACTTTTGTCTCAAGTAAGCTGAAATCTGAATTAAGGGACATATTTCGATAGTAAACACGTAGAAAAGAGACATCACGTCAACACCAAAAACAACCTCGTAATATTTCAGTAAAACATTGTTCTATATAAGAATGAATAAATCTTCTTAACAACATCGCAAACCTTACTAACTCGCTCCTGTCTTGGAGGCTTTTCAACTTGTTTTTAGTACTCAGAATGATCGTTTGGAATGAGTGAGTAAAAGTAAAAATAAATTACACTCCATTATGGATAGATAAATTCTACTGTTTGCATCAATATATGGACAAAATTATTGAGAAAACTTAATACATGTACCACTAAATGAGATGCAATATAATGATGTAGGTTTGTCTTATATGGAGAGATATATAGGTCTTGCATACTATACTCTAGCTATGTTGAAAGAAGACATTTCATGTGAATTCCATAGTTTGTGAACTACTCTGCTTTCCCATTGAGACTGTAAAATATTACTCCTTTCGTCTCTAAAAGATTGTCACATTTTGATTTTTATTAGTCAAACATTACAAAATTTGATCATGAATTCCCATTAAACGATAAGAAATAATATAGTCTTGTTGGACCTTGTTAGATTCATCTCAATATATATTTTTGAAATATTAACTTTTTATAATTTTTTCACATGTAGAATAATAGATATTTATGTTTTATTGACCATTAAAAGTCAAAACGTGACAATCTTTTAGGTAGAGCGGGAGTATATTATTCATTAGTTACGTTCTATAGTTATTGCATAAGTTACACATAAAACTTTATGCAGTATGAATTTTCAACATTTTAGAAACAAGAACCAAATATATCACCATTTTTTGTAAATAATGGTTGTCCATAATATTGATTGCAACCAAAATTGTGGGGGTTAAGAAGACGATGTCCAAGCAACATGAATATGCAGTCGCCTTCACTATATTTCTCCCCTTTTCCTTTATCTGGATGAGTCAGTAGTCCCTCCCCAACTTTTGTGTAATTTTTTGGGCAGATGATTCAATAAAGATGTCCACTGTTTTCTTGCAAAAGCCATTTTTACGCTTTGGCCACCCTTCCGAACCCCAAGGACACCGGCATATACTAGTGGGTAATCAGTAATGGCACCAACAGATCAGATTAAAGAAAAAATTAGGTTCAACTAATTTCACTTTAAATGATCTTTTTGTAGGCACCGGACTCGTGGCGTATGAACTCTAAATCATCGTGATTTGAATCCACTTACAATATTAAGATGTAAGGATTTTGAAGTATTCAGAACTTATTTTGAGATCCAAAGGAAAACAGATTCCCTTTTTTTTCCGGGTCCCCTGCTTGTCTATATGTGTCGGGTCGTTAAGGTAACTTTCGGGTACTACCGAAGAACACATCTTGGATTAGCAGATTGGATTTATAAATTTTAGGAAATGAACATATCATGGTCGTTTTTAGTGACCTTCTTATGAGCACCAAATACTTGATTTTTGGTGTTTGAATTTTATGTCATCGTGATTTAACCATCTCACAAAAGAACGAATCAAATTATAGGATCGTGTAAGGAATGCAGAACTTGTTTTGATAAGACTCAAATAAAAATAGATTCCCCTTCTTTTTTCCAATTCCCCTGCTTGCTTGTGTATATGTGTCCCCTGTGTAAATTGAACTTTAAGCAAAGGCTCCTTTGAAAGGCTTGCAATGTTTCTTTTTCCTTTTACTGATAAAAATTGTGCTGAAAATGAGTCCGATGGAGTATTGGATCATTCCATCCTATTCAATCAGATAATTATCGAACTAGTGGTATTGAAAATGAGCACAATTTTATAATCGTATTCTACTCATTAACCATGGCACGTTCGATCAAACGAACGAGCGATTAATCCGACGGATCCTAGCACTACTAATGAATGCAAAGTAATAGCAGAAGCACATGGGGACAGGTCATTGAGTCCCCTTTAAAGTGGGGTTTCTTTAAAAAAATTGAAACTTTGTTTTCCTATTCACACGTGTTGTCTACATTGGATATATTGCAGAAACTGAAGACATTATGAATAGTGGGGTCATGCATGTAATACAGCTAAAGAAAGATGCCCACTTTCTTGAATCTTGATCACAACTCATCAGCTTTTAAAATGCAATGTCTTGTTCTATTCATAGACTTGGACCAAGAAGAATTTCTCATCTAATTTTATGTCTATAGCTAGACTTATTGAATCATACACTAACCTAACTTCACCTCTCTGTAATAACTTTCCAACTTAATCACTCAATTTGACCATCGTTGACTACTACTCAAGATGGTCCAGACCACCATGCTAGAGGACAATTGTGTCAGTCACCACTAAAAATATCTCATCATTCATTCTCATCTCTAAAAACATCTCCTTCATATACTCACAAGTCACAACTCACACAGTCACACCATTTTAATTTCTTGGTCTCTTCAAAACTTCACCATTATTAATTTACTGTATTATTTAATGGAGTATATATTTTTAGAAATGAGCAAGAATGAATAACATATTGAAAAATGAAATTGCTGGATTTGTTTTGTGAGTTTATGTTGTTTTCAGTTTTCACATTGTTCTATGTAGACTTGTTTGCAGGCAACATAAAATACATGAAAGGTAACATATAAAAGATCTTCACATCTCAACTGTTGGGATTCTGTAATTTTGCAAGTTGTCCATTTTTTATGTTGTCACTAATAACAATACATGGCACAATCACATACAATTCCCTTAAAACTGAGCTCACCGACCATGTCTTAGCTACTACCGAGAAGATATGCTGACACTTGCAGATAAATCTTGTGAAGTCTAATTAAGGAATTATTGATGATTAACTAACCCATAATTGTAAGGATAGCGAAGCTACTTATATAGATGAGTTTTTATGATCGTAAATATATGAGTTCGATTTTTTTACTAATACTTTTTTGGTCGAGCATGTTACACAGAATTTTTTTTATGTGATTTATCTGACTGACGTGATTTGCAAACTATTGCTTCAGCCAGAATCTATCCAACATCGCATTAATATTCTATGAATAACGATTTCGGGTCTGCCATTATAAAAATGATTAAAGTAACTTGGCGACAATGTTGATATAAATTTTTAAAATGATATCAGAATTAACTGATCATTCATTAGATGCATTTGCCTGATATAGATAAACAATTTGTCTTTAGAGTAATTTTTTGTTCATTTAAGAATCTTAAATTATCCTCAAAATAACTTCTATATTCACGTAACGTCCTCCTTGACAAAATTAGACTATTATAGAATTGTAGTTATCACAATCCATAAATAGCTCGTACACATAAGATGAGTAGTACAACATCATCACCCAACTATAACATCCAATAAAATATCTCCCTTTGAAACGGTCCACTAACCGGTTAAGCCGGTTTCATTTGGGCAAACCCAAATTTCACCAGGGTGCCTTAACCCCAGTAAGATCTTAACCATGTGTCTGACCTCAGCTGGTTTATATATAATAAAGGGTGACAAGGTGTGGAGAGCCAGCTGGGTTATCAATTCGTTTACTCTTCTTTTTTTCCCATTTTCCTCACCCTTCCCCCATTCCTTCTTTTATTATAGAGATTAAAATAAACAATTTCAGACAATTTTCTTGAAACTTAGACCACATGGTATTGATGATTGAGTAATGATGTAAAAAGAAAGTAGTTACATAGAAGCTTTGGTTATAAGTTTGTTATTTGTACTTGTTTTTGTTAGACTTGTAGTAGATTTTAATTGTTTGATGGGTTCAGAAGTTGAGGAAGTTGCCATAATAAGGAAGAAAAAATACCAAGTACCCAAAACAACAAACTTTTGGTTCCCTAATGACATCAACACATGCCTTCAAAACTATGCAAGTTGGTCTTGTTTTAGCTATGGAAGCTTTCTTCTTGCAAGTCAAACAAACTAACTACTCTTCATACTAATCATATAACTTTGATCAAAATTCTCTTTCACTTTTCCTTTGTTTCTCTTTCATTTTCTTGATCAAAATTCTTCTCATTCTAGCAACAACAAAAGTAAAGGGGTGCACACTTTGATCTAAATAGATCTACTCTTGTTGGTGTTTTAGTGTTTATTTTTATCAATTTGATCTGTTTTATCTTCAACCAGTCATGAAGAGGCTTAGCACTTCTGATTCTTTTGGTGCTTTGATGTCCATCTGTCCAACTTCTACAGGTGCTTACTTTCATAGAGGATTAAAATAATCATACTTGGTTCAATTTCTTTTAATTGATTTATTTTCTTATATTAAGCTTCAAAAAATAAAATATTAGTAGAATATTCTGGATGACAAATTTAATGATCTATATATATTTATTAGAGCAGTAAATATAAAATAATTAATGTTTAAAATTTGACATGAAAAAATGAAACTGTCAATTAAAATGAATCCGATATTGTACCACTATGAAAACTTTGAAGTAAGTACTAACAAATATATGCTCTTGATTTAGTAAGTAGGCAATGATAAGATTTTACCTTATGGTGAATAACTTTATAGTCTTAGCTTTTGTTAAAGCAAAATATGCAGGAACTTTAATAATGTTTGCCATGATTGGTACTGTTGTTACAGATGAACACAATCAAGGGAACAATAATCATGAGTACTCAAGAGACTTTCAGTCTATGTTGGATGGTTTAGATGATGAAGGATGTGGAGATGATTTATCAGGACACTTTCCTGAGAAAAAGAGACGCTTGAAAGTTGAACAAGTCAAGGCTTTAGAGAAGAATTTCGAGGTTGAGAACAAACTTGAACCTGAAAGAAAACTGCAACTTGCTCAAGAGCTTGGCTTGCAGCCTAGACAGGTGGCTGTTTGGTTCCAAAACCGCCGCGCTAGGTGGAAAACCAAGCAACTTGAGAGAGATTATGGTGTTCTCAAAGCCAACTTTGATGCCCTCAAGCATAGCTATGACTCTTTAAAGCAGGACAATGAAGCCCTTCTCAAAGAGGTACTATACATACACGAGGTTTGGTCTGGGTTCGAGTCTTTGTAATGATAAAAATCGAACTTCCAAAAAAATGGTGCAAGATTCTCAATGTATGATAATAATATCTTGTTCTTGGTTGATTTGTTATTATAGATAAGAGAGGTGAAGGGTAAGCTACAAGAGGATGATGATAGTGAAGACAAAGTTGAAGTGAAAGAGGAGGAGATTGTGTCGGAAGAAGAGGAAGCAAATGGACTAATGAATTGTTCCCCTCAATATGATGAAGATGTTACTAATACAGAGCTCAACTTTGAGAGCTTCAACAGCAACAATGGAGATATGGGTGCTTCACTTTTTCCAGATTTCAAAGATGGATCATCAGATAGTGATTCAAGTGCAATATTGAATGAAGAAAACAACAATAGCCCAAATACAGCATTCTCTTCATCTGGGTTATTCAACTCCAATAATGGATCATCTTCTTGCTTTCAGTTTCCAGACTCATCAAAATCCATTCTTGAAGAGGCTCACAAAGCTTACCAGACACAGTTTGTCAAAATTGAGGAGCATAACTTTTTCAGTGGTGAAGAATCATGCAGCACTTTTTTCACTGACCATCAAGCCCCTACTCTTCATTGGTGCAACCCTGAGGAATGGAATTGAACAAATGGCAATCTTGAATAAGTTAAAAGGGCAAATAAGGAAAAGCAATCCTATAAATTTCTGGAAGACTAGTTTTGTATAGTGGCAAAAAATTCCTGTTTTATTCCATGTTACATAAGTCAAGGGTATGAGAGATGAGGAAAAGAGAATATTTTAAGGGGAGAAAGGTAACAAACAAAAGGGCAAAAAACAGTGTTGGGTAAAAACCATCAAAGATCAAATGATGTGGTAGTAATTAAATGGAACAGTAAAAGAGTACTTCCTCCCATTCAAAACAATTGTTATCGAGATAAATATTTAATTATATTATTATAAAATTAATATTACAAAAGTATTTTTAAAGATAAATCCAATTAGTATATAAATTTTTATATTTTCTAAAGTAAGTAAAAATAGTGGTTGGTGGTTGAAAACTCAATCATAAAAAGGTCAAATAATAATTATTTTGAATGGAAAGTGATAGTTGATACACGTTAATATTCACTTACAATCAACTTTGCAAACAAATTGCTCAATAAATATATATTGAAACCGTAAAAGGAGTTATTACGGACCGTTTTTTTAAAGAAAATATATAAATAAATATAGGTTATACGTTTTGAAACGAGTCGAATCGTGTTGTGTATTGGAGTACCCGATACGACTCGATAGGATAATGATTATATAATTTGTTAAGGTAACGAGCACGACTTTAGTACCCGGCTCGCCCGATAAGTAAAGGACTATCGGCTCAACATGTTTATTACCCGACCTGTTAAGGTAAAACAAAACAAGACTTGTTTTTTAAACAAATAAGATATAAATTGGTATATTCGAACACTAATAAATTATATGAAGCTTAATTATTTGTATATGATAATAAAATTTGCAAAACATAATTAAAGATAATTGTTCTTAACACATATATTAAATTTATTAATTTATTTAATAATTAATTAAAAAATTGGATAAATGTCAAGCAAGTCTAATTTTTCATATGAGTACAACTTTAAATAGGTATCGTAGTCGTTGACTATGGAGCGATTTATCAAATGAAAAACTTAAGTCAATTACCCAAACGGATGACGGATTACCCGTTAATACTACTGATACAAGTTGATAGACTTTTTTGTAATTGCATAGTAATTTTAAAGGAAAAAAAAAAGAGTTAAATTACGAATATTGAGTGAAGTGTCACCAAGTTATAGTTTAGTCTCTAATAGTTGTCAAAAGTGGCTAAAAGTTCCATATTAGTCCCTACATTATCTATTCCGTTAACTTCTAACACCAACATGCGATGAGAGTTAAATTTGGGACAAAAATGATTTTTTTTTCAAGCCATAAATTCATTTTTTGTGTTTGAAAATAATGAGGTTTTGCATTTCAGCTTAATAATGAATTTTTATGAGACCAAAATTGAGTTTAAGTTAAAATTTGTTTTTTGTATGTTTAAATTTGACTTCTCATCGCGTTGGCGTTAAAAAATTAACAGAATAACTAAGTGGAGACTAATCGGCAACTTTTTGACCACTTTGAAGACTAAACTGCAACTATATCATTATTGGAGATTAGACTGCAACTTAGTGACACTATCAAAAACTATTTGTACTATATGAATGTCATATATTAATTTTTTTTGTGAAATTGAATGAATAATACTCCTACTATGATCTTGTAGAAAATAAGAGAGGGTTGATTTTAGTGAATGAGACTAAGCAAAAGACAAAAGATTTAATAGGGGGGAGGGGGTACTCCAATGAAAGCTCTTAAAAGCTGTGCCATATGATTAGGCCTGTAAACGGACCGAATTATACCGAACGTAGACACGTTTGAGTTCGGTCCGCACCTAAATCGAATGTACGTTCGATCCGGTCCGAAAATCGCGAACATCTATTTTTTACGTTTGAGTTCGAGTTCGCATGGTTTTTTGAGAAAAAAGTTCGACTCGATTCGGTCCGAGTTCGCGCACCGTGCGCAAAACGTTCGATCCGAGCCAAGTATTTAGGCTTTAGGCTTTACCGTTTTAGTATTTAGTAGTTTATTACTATTAGATTATTGGACTACATATTATATATGAACCAGCTAAGTGCGGACCGAACTATTTCGCACGGTTTGGTCCTGTTTGTCGAACATCCATTTTTAACGTTTGCGTATACGTTTGAGCGTGCGCACCGAGCCACGAACCGAACTTTTTCGAGTCGAATAATGCAAATCGAATCGAACGTACAGCCCTACATATGATTATATCCCAACTTACGAGTCTGCTAAGAGTCTCAGTTTGAAGCACATTATTACATCGCTAACTTTCGTGTCTTAAAATTAGCATCTCCACATAGGAATATTGCAGTAAACTTTTCGATTTTAGTACCACCATTTTCTCAAGTCCCCACAATCTTCCTGAAATTTAATTTAATTATTTATAAATTTAAATAGAAAATGGATTTTATATTAGCTTGATTTGATTTGAGGCTGGTGGAACATGGGCAAATTAGACTTACCCAGCTGTACAAATAGGCAATGGATAGTGGAAGGAGGTGAGTGTCGTTTTATTAATTACGATTGTGCTTCAAGCTGGCATAATATTATAATTAGCCGATAAATCACTTTTAAGTAATTAATCTCGTATGCCTTTATTCACAAAATCATATCTTTATTACTTTTCTACACACTTTATTTTGTTTCACTCAGACAGCTACCACGTAAGGTGGTATGCTCCACTTTCTTCAAACCAATTTTTATTCCAATACTTTTACCTAATATATTATTGCTTTCATACTGCGTTAAATTTAAGTTGAAATTATCATTCAAGTGATGTAAGGAGTAAGAAATATGAATATATGATAAAGAAAAAAAAAAGCTTGATAATTTTAATTACAAAAAAGTCAACAATCTTTCGGGACGAAGACGGTATCTAATCGTCATATGTTATATATAAAAAAAAACATTTCTAATCTTATTTTGTAGATTTAGTAAGGAAGTGAAATACATGTTGAGTTTGAATGGTGATGTGAAATTATTTTGATATGTGGGTCCAGCCTAGAAGTAGATTAACATTAGTGTACAAAAAAACTAGAAGAGGGGGTGGCCATGGGGGTGGTGAAAACAAACAGTGGACGGCTATTAGAATGGGGAAGGGAGGAGAAATAGTAGTACCGGCACAATGTGGCGTAGGAGTAGGGGCAACAACTAATAGTGACATTTCAGCTGAAAATGACAGAGATGGAAACCAAAAATAGAGTATGAAAATTACGTCAATTTCGAAGACTATTCAACAATAGCAAACGTAGTACGTCGCAATTTTATAAGTATTGGACTTATGATTAAATTTGAACATTTAAAAAACATTATGGAACCAATATATGTTATGTTATGGACTGCATATAACTTACCGTTGCAACTTGATACTTAACTTCACATCCTGATTAGTAACAAGCTTTGAGTATGCTACCTTCAATTATAGATCATTATTTTTTTTGGGTTAATCACAAGTTAATCACTACTCACTAAGATTAAATTAGGATGATGGGTGTCTTTAAACATTTGGTAATTAAATCAATCTAATAACCAAACCGTTTATGTAAGTGCTGATGAATTGTTTAAAAATAACATAATAATACTCCTTGTTCGACTCTAAATAATATTACTACCTCCATCCCTAAATGATTGTCACATTTGACTTTTGGTGGTCAATAAAACACGATTTAAAACATAAATATCTCTTATTCTACATGCGAAAAATTTATAACAAGTTGATATTTCAAAAATATATACTGAGACGAATCTAACGAGGTCCCACAAGACTATATTATTTCTTATCGTTTAATGAGAATTCATGATCAAATTTTATTGTAATTGACCACAAAAGTCAAAATGTGACAATCTTTTAGGGACGGAGGGAGTAAATGATAAGCATATTTGTTCATTAAAGGTTTGAATTTCTTTCCTGTATTGGATTAGAGATCGTTTTCAGGGGTGACATTTAATTTGTGCTAAGTATATTAGTATATCTATAGACTAATTTAAAAGTATAGTCAAGTGACCCCTCATTACTCTCACTTCACAAATTTCAATATCTTACCTGCTCCTACATGTTGTGGGGACATGATTTCAAATCGAAGATGAATATAATACGCTAAATTCATCTTAGACAAAATTTCATTTACCTTTCACGATTTCGATATGCAATTTAATATTTAAATATTTTAAATTTTATATGGATAAAAATTATAAGGAGTTAATATTTCAAAAATAAATATTGAGATGAATTTAACAAGATTCATATGACTATATTATTTCTTATCAACTAATAAAAATTTATGGCCAAACTTTTTGAAGACTGAAAAATCGAAACACCTCCATCTTTTAGGAATACGGGAAGTATTTGTTTTAGTTCAGTTTAGTTTATTATCTAATTATCAATGTAGAATAGTCTAATACTAATATTTGATCATATTCTTTAATTAAAAGGGGTTTTGATTTAATGAAATATTTATTTTATTTCATGCATATCTACAGAATATACAATCTTTTTGGTCGAAAATATTTTATTTAATTAATTAAATTAGTGTATTTGTCATACTCGTCATATTAAATAATTATGATCAATCAATGTCAAGACAAGTACTTCCCTGGATATAAAATGAACATATACAAAAATATGCAGGCTATGTTTGAAAATTCATACACCTAATGTATATTTTACTCCTTGGGGAATCAAATTCGTATAAACAATTTCAAGAAACTTCAACCTATTGGCAATTTATAATATACTATAATTATCTAAAATCCTGACATTATCGAATAAAATCATATGATTGTCTTATTAGCACTTGATCCGAGGTTTATTCCTGTAATTAAAAAGTTCATATGAAAAAAAACAAAGACATATCATGTGCAATGTTGTTACTAGTAGTTAATATGTCCTAGCTCCCAAATTATTAAATTTGATGGATTAAGTTCACAAAATATTTTGTGTCTCTTCCATGTTTGTGTTCTTCATAAACATTTTTTATACAACCAAATTTGTTTACAGAAATATTATTTTTTAGAGATGGAGGTAATAATTGTTTAACCCTTATACTTTAAAGTTATTAGGAGTTAAGTTTTCAAAAATCAAAATACATCTTGATGATATGAATTATTATAACTATGACCTATCAAATCTCTTTTGTCTTATCATTATATTCACTTTGGATGAAAGTATATACAAACACATTTATTTTCTTTTACTTGTATATCTTCAAGAAAATAGATGTTGATTATGCAAGGATTTTTGCTAATAGCTTTAAGAAAATGATGACCAAGTGCACATGGAGGTCACTAAAGGGGAGTCACACTCACACGTACATCATCTTTATATTCTGCATTTTATTGGGGATGACATCTTCATTCAAGTTAAAAGAAAAATATGGTAAGAAAGTGAAATTATATCTTGGTTTCATAAGAAATGTGAATTTTTTAGTAGCATACAATATACATAAAGAACTTAAAAATGGATACCGAATTGAATTAATCGAATAGCCTAATGAAAAAGGCTCTTGCTAGTGACCAAAAGGGTCATGAGTTCGAAACTCACTTCATCACTAATTTACAAAAAAAAAATGGCTACTGAACCAACTACCTCTTTCAAATACTCCCTCCGTCCACAAAAGATTGTCACATTTTGACTTTTGGTGGTTAACAAAACACGATTTAAAACATAAATATCTATTATTGTACATGCCAAAAAATTATAAAAAATTAATATTTCAAAAATATATATTGAGACGAATCTAACAAGGTCCCACAAGACTATATTATTTTTTATCGTTTAATGATAATTCATGATCAAATTTTTTAATGTTTGACTAACAAAAGTCAAATGCGATAATCTTTTAGTGACGGAGGAAGTAGTTGATGACACATTGCTTGTATATCGAATTTTCGAGTAATTTTCTAGGCTTATTTTAACGGAGGCTTACAAGCATGAGCCCACTTAATTGAATGGTCAGTCGGACCCTTAGCAAGCATGGACTGTCGTAGATCGTTGGCCCACTATTTTTTGGGCCAATGAGTTGAACTGGGCAGTAACAAACATGGCTGGGGGCTGGGGCTAGTCGGCTAGAGTAGCTGAGTAGGATTGTAGATACGGCCTAAGTCTGATTAAGTTTCACTGGAATTTTTAATGTTGTTATTCACTTCTACTTTTGTATGTTTTAATTGATAGCCAACTTGCAGGTTGTTGTTGTTAGTGCTATTTGGACTCACATTCTTTTCAAGATGTCTCATGTTCGATTTCTAGCATTTCAGCATCCATTCTACTGGATTTTCGGGCGTTTTAGTCATTTTAGGGATAAAAGTCACATCCCTAAACCGACGTTTAGTTGTTTGGCTCCCATATGTTTCTTTTAGAATGTAACTCCAGATTCTTATTGTACGACTATTATAACTTCTATTGTTTTAGGGGAAAAAGTTGCTAATTATTTTAAATAAATAAGTGAAAAAGATCAGTTTCTTTATCTTGCCTTTACACTCTGAAGTGTAGTGTTTTTCCAAGATTAATTGACAAATGACATTTAGTACATCTTTAAACGAACAAAGCCCAATAAGAGATAATTCAATTAGGTGAATTTCTTATTAAAACATGCCAGAAAGCTTCAACAGAATACACAATAACTTCAATTGAAATTCCCAAGTTTGCCAATTCGTAGGTAGATAGGAAATGTTATAATCTTTTGAGGTTGTCCATCTTCGTTCCAAGCACGAGTCAAGTCCTCAACCACATCATCCTTCAAGAGTTCAACCCCATTTTCTTTTGCAGTTTGATAAGCTGACCAAGACTTTATATACAAAAAATATCCTTCTAAATCCATCAATCTCTCTGACTTGAACTCGAATGGCCCATTATCATCACACCCATCAACTGCTTCAAACGGAAACTCGATACTCCTATACATATCATCCACTAGCTTCCTTTCGGGTGCCCAATAGGGATCCGAGTCAACCTTGTAGAACCTATTACAAATATCGTTAGGTATTGTATTCATGTTATTGTATTAGAGATATTATTACAGATATCGTATGTAATAGAACCTTTGGAAAACAGAGTCGACGCTTTTGGTCACGAACGGACTCTTGTAACACCAAGCAGCAATGACCCCATTAGGCTTCTTAAGAACATATTTGACTTGTTGATAAAAACTTGGAAGGTCAAACCAATGAATTGCTTGAGCTACTGTAACCAAGTCAACGCTAGATTCTGGGGCAATGAGATTTTGTTGAAGCTCTGATATGGAAATGTTGGGAGGTGTACATTTGTACTGGACGTTAGGAAGCTTTGGTGCTAACTCCAGCTGCTTTGCACTTGTGTCTGTGGCTATCACATTTTTGTATATTCCAGCCAACTAATATTCAAATATTCAAATCTTATTTTTGTCAAAATAAAATTAAAAGGACGACTGTTAGGTAGACTTACTGATACAGTGGCCTGGCCGCTACCGGTGCCGACGTCCCAAACAAGGTCATGGGAGGGGGTCTTGGAGGCTATGAATCGGAACAACTCCTCTGGATAATTTGGTCGACTGCCAAGATATTGCTGGGCCTGTTTGATGAACAAATTCGCCATTCTTGATCAATTTGATACTTATATTAGGAATCTAGACCACCACCTTTATTTATTTGTAGGCAATTTGAAGATATTTTTCTGAGAGGTGTCAAGAAATTGGAGGTTTATCAGAACAGTATAAAGATGATAGATGAACACGGAACGTAGAAGGTGGGAACTGGGAAGGTTCACATTCGATTTGGAATTGTCATGAATGACCTCATTACTGGTCGTCCTATATTTGTGTTTTATTTTGACTTTGTTACTCATTTTTGGTATTGTGCTTTAGTCGATTGGCCCACGGCTAAGCCTGCTATTTGTATGAATATGAGAATTTGATAACATCGAATGGCTTAGTCGGTTAGGAGATTTATCAGTCAGTTGGACATCTCGATTCGATTTTCAGGGTGATGGGGACTTTTACAAAAGAAATAAATAAATAAATAAAATCCTGCTATTTCTATTGGTTGCCAACTCCCATTAACCAGGTCACTGTTTCCTTTATAATAAATGGCTCTTTTTAACCTTTTCCTTTTTTACTAAGTTTATTAATTGATTCCAAAATTTGATTTATATTCAAGATATTTATAGGTATTAATAAATTAGAGCAATTTATGTTCGATATGTAATTCGAATAAAAATGATTCTTAAAATTTTAAATTGGTATTTTTCACGTATTATGTTAATTATTTTAAGAAGAATCCTTTTGCTAGTTTCACGAAATTGAGACCATCTTAATTTCTTTTCAAATGTATTCATTCTGCAGGTAGTTGCTAGATGTTCCTCTTTCATTACTATGAACAAGGTTTGAAGTAACTTTTTATAGGATCAATAGATAAATAATATAGCGCACATTATCAACTAGAGTTACTTTTTTTTAGTTCGCTTTTGATCAATTTTATAATAGCTCTAATATAGTTCTTTTATATATACACTCGGCTATCTTTTAACACTATTATGATGGAGGATCTTTAATTGTCGAAGTTTGACAAAATACATCAATAAAAAGAATTGATAAAAACAATAATTAGAAAAAATGAAGATCAACTTTGTCTTATTGATTTGTTCTAGTCTTCTAGATTTCTTCACCAAGTCCACCCAAGATTATTTATAGCAATATAAGTAACTTCTTATTATTCTCATACGTTAGCAAAGGCACTAATCTGCCAACTCCATTATAAAAAAAAAAAACATAAATCTTCAACTCTCTAATATCTTTCAATTATTGATTCATTTTCACATTATAAACCCTCATACAGTCTTCAAATTCATTCTTCGTTTACTTTTTTGTTCTGATTTTCCAAAGCAACTAGTCTTACAAAAAAACGCGGATTTATTTTGTCACATATCAACATGTTACGTGCTAAATCAAGGTACTTCAAATTGACAAAAGATTAAAAGACCATATTTATATATTCTAGTCTTTATTACTTTTTCCTTGTTTGGTAATTACAAGGTTTATGGTTTATCTCTTACGTCGACATGTTGTGAATTTAATATATATGTGAAGTTTGTTATGTCGTTCATTTATCCTTTTTCATATTTTTTTCAAGCCACAATATATAATATTTTTCTCTTGTATGATATAATCTTAAAGGTTTGATATTTAATTTGTTTGATAAAACTTATAGAAGTAGTTCATCTGATTTGGGATAGAAGAGCAATTCAGCAATTTTCTCAAGATCAAAACTGTAATAAGAGGTAGTAATCCTATTTTCGGTTTCTTGATTTTTTTTCATGTGTGTCTGAAATGTTTTGATTATTTGTTTGTGTAAGATAATCGATGGAGATGAACTGAAAACGTATATATGATGGGGTTGTTTTGTGCTTGTTTGCTAGAAAAAAATCGATAGAGATATGATCATGCAAGGCCAGATGGAACAGTTAGTTGAGGAGTTAAATAGGACAAAGGGACAATTAGTTGTTGCAGGGGATGAGATTAAGAAAATAAAACAAGATAAAAAGGTCCTGGAGATGAAGGTGGGTGAAGCCAATGAATTAAATGCAGAGGTTAGGAGTTTGAAGGAGTTGTTATCGAGTTTGAAAGATGAGGTGAAGCAGAAAGATGGAAAAATCAAGTCTTTAGAAATGGAGCTGCAAAATGTAAAACTGTTGAAAACTGAGTTGGCGGCTAGAGACTCGTTGATTGGTGGATTAAGGCAGGAGCTAAATGATGCGAGGGCATCCGAGTCTCAGGTGAGGGGTTTAGAAGCCGAGGTAAAGAAGGGGAAGGTATCAGAACTTAGAATGCTTGAGTCGTTACAGCACCAGACGAAGCTGCTTGAGGAGACGAAGATTGAGTTGGAAGAAGCTAAACTGGAATTGATATCCTTGCAGAAGAAGGTCGATAGCAGAGATGCTAACAAATCGAGGAATATAAACCGGAGAGCAGAAGAAGGTGAAAGTAAAACGTCTGAGCTCCAAGTGGCAAGAGATCAGCTTGCTGAAGCACTAGATGAGGTTGAATTGGTGAAAAATGAGCTTAGATTGGTAAATAATAAATTGATGCAAGCAACTGGTGTTGAAGAAACAAGCAAGAAGGCCATGGATGAACTAGCAGTAGCGTTGAAAGAAGTTGCAACAGAATACAATCAGATGAAGCAGAAACACGAAAGAACCCTATTGGAAATGGAACAAGTAAGAGAAGAATCGGAACAATTGAAGGTCATTATACGGATCACCCAGGCGAGATACCAGAAGCTTCTTGATGAAGCGGAAAAAGAAATCGAACTGTACAAAAACACTGTAGAGAGATTAAGACTAGAAGCTGAGGAATCAGTTCTGGCTTGGAATGACAAAGAAATTGGTTTTGTCGCATGTATTAAAGCAACTGAAGATGAGAAAGCTACACTTGCGGAGGCACTCAGAGTAGCTGAAACGTTCACTAGGTCATCTAAAGATGAAAATGTGAAATTGAGGGACATACTCAAGCAGGCTTTAAATGAAGCAAATGCAGCAAAAGCAGCCGCGAGTATTGCTAGAGAGGAGAATTCTCTATTAAAGGATTCCTTATCCGGGAAGGATGAAGCACTACTTATTCTAAACAAAAAGAATGAACGCCCCCAGATAGATGAAGTTGCCAATAAAGAAACAAATTCAAAATTGAAGTCATCAAGTTCAGAGGATGAAAATGAAGATAATGGGGAGAGTCGTCATCTACATGATTCAGATAGAGATCAGAATAACTTCAGAAGAAAAAAAGAGAGCCGGGGTACTGTACAGTGGAAGAATATTTATTCTCTGATTAAAAGATTGTAATTAGTAGTTTTGCGAGCTTAGTTTAGTTGCTTTGATATAAGCAAGGTACAAACATTTGGAGATTCTGAATATTATTGGAAGCATAGTTACATTGTAATTATTTTTATCCTGCAATCTTGTGTTTAATGTAGTTGTGCATATGTTTCAATCAATTGAAATTATTTCATCTTAACGATCATGTTTAAAGATCACAACCACTTGCAGTCACTTAGGTCGGACATAATATGTTCAGGTATACTTTAAAAGCTTGTTGGTTCCCATGTTTCTTCCTCCATCATGTGATTGATTTATAAACAGGTTATGCAGAAGTTTGCATATTGAACCCTTCGGAGTGAATTTTCTTGATCCAAAAGTATATCAGCTCGTGATGGTATTGCCCCTTACTATATTGGTATATGTGGATTAGTAATTTTATCTTTGGCTATGAAAGTACAGTGTAAGTTAAGATTGGAAATCAATCTAGGAGAGCAATGATTCTGCAGAACTTGTTCAATATCATGGGAAAAAGGGAAAGAGCAAAGTTCAGATGTTTGAACATTACCTTGATTTGTTAATCCTTGTATCGGTGCTGATTTGGAATGATGATGTAGCATGGGCAGGAGATATGTTCCGCGACCATGTGGGGGACATGCGCCATGGGTTTTACCAACGAATTCAGTGTAATAACGTTCTGTATGCTGAATTTCAAGACTGCCAGTGGCCACAGGGATATTATTATTAGTTGTATAATACTGATAATACTCCGTACTATTGAAGACGAAGACATCTAGATTGATCAACATATGAATTCTTGGAAAAAATTGCACAAATCTCACATTTCCCAGTCTATTACACCAACTAGCAGTTCCGCCGTTCTTAAAACTATAGAAGAATGAACAATTTACAACCAATTGAAACATTAACTCCAAATCACACAGCAAAGTTCACGAATTCAAGAATTAAGAACACCACACATACAATTAAGATGTACAGCACATGTTTTTCTTTTCTGGGATGACTTGTCCTGGCCCCGGCATTACAATCTTTTTGCCACTCAAAGATGCTGCGTTGCCATTTGTTTGATCTTCGCCAGCTACAAGATTCTTCTTATTCACAATGTTGAAGATTTCTGTCAAGACAGTCGAGAATGCTGTCTCTACATTAGTTGCTTCTAAGGCTGAAGTTTCCAAGAAGAACAATTCTTCCTTCTGGGCAAACTCCTTAGCATCTTCGGTAGGGACTGCACGCTGGTCTTCAAGATCCGTCTTGTTTCCAATCAGCATGATAACGATGTTCTTGTCTGCATGAGCACGCAACTCTTCCAACCAACGAGGTATGTGATCAAATGTCTGACGCCTTGTAATGTCATATACTAGCATAGCACCTACAGCTCCCCTGTAGTATGCACTTGTGACAGCTCTATACCTATTGAATGGAAAAATAAACAAAACAAATAAGTTACTTACAACTTACAAGCAGCCTACAACAATTTCATCTCAGAGAACCCAGAGCATGACACAATATATTCGCTTAATGCAATGAAATTCCATCTGGTTTTAGGTACTTACAGAGATAGTTGTGGTAAAGTGAAACCAAAAAAATTATATTGGGTTGCCAATAGCTCGCAAATTCTAATAAACAAGAATAGTACATGGGCTAACTGATTAGGAGAGGAGTTGTATATCAGAGTCTGGATAACGAGAAGGTTTTAAAGGCAAAAGTCACAGGATATGCTATCATTTTTCGTATTGACCTCCCTCTGTTAGGTTATAGCAAGCTAAGTTACAAATCTCTTTAGTTGTTAATGGTTGCCGAAAGGAAAATAGACGGAAAAAAAAATCTCGTTGCAGGGTTATGGTGAGAATGAGTCAAGTTATGCAGAACATCAAGAAGAATCTATTTTACACATCATCAACATGCTCTAATACCTTTAAAGACGCTCCAACCTAGCCCCACTACCATGAACTAAAATTGGGCATATTACTCTCAGTACATAATCTAGAACACTGAAAGCTGAAACTGATCAAATCTCATACTTACCAAATATACCAATCAGCTCCCAAGTGGTAACAGCAAAACAAAAGTCAAGTATATCACACTTTCATGAAGTTTTCAGCCAAGAACATGAAGTAGTGCACCTCTTCATCTCCCAAAACATAACACAACGATTTAACCATTTTTGACATATTATATTTAACATCCTGTCAGTATTTTGCCTACTTAGCTATTTACTAGAATTGTCGACTACACTTACAAAAATAATAGGTTATCTCAGTTGATCTAAACAAACTTAATTCATACCAAGAATGGTCCACTGCCCTTAGTTTGTTTCAATGGATCTAAAACGATTGCCAACTAATACAACAAAGTTGATAATTTTACACACATCAACATCAACATCGCCCCAATGTATGTAAAGAGTCTCCCGCCTAAGCGGGGCAAGGGAGTCAAATAATATTAGCTAGGAAAATATTTCTAAAATTGACTCAAAAGTGAAATGCAAACTACTACATACTACTTCACATATAGATAATAAGTCTAGGCAGCATCATGAGACATTTCGATTTATTTTATTATATCTTTCATTATATTTGATAGTCCACAAAATATAAATTATTCGACTCTATATGACAGGAAAACATAAAAGTTATATAATCTTACCCACTAAAAAACCAATCTTGACACTACTTTTTTATGAAAATAATAATACGAGTACAATTATATAAAGTCAAAAATCACGAAATACCACAATCAAGTACAACTCTAAAAGCATGCCCTTCAAATGAAGTGCACAATAATGGTAATACGCCTTACTTATAACTAAAAGGTCATGATTCGAGTCATCACGAGGGTAACTAGTACCTTTGATTATAAGGGACAGGATAGAGTAGGTGTGAGTCATTTCAAGAGTAAGTATGTAACCGCCAGACGTTTCACCTCTAACCGAAAGTTCATATGATTAGGGTAGGTTCGAGTCATCGAGTAAGTAGGAAAGTGATAATCCCACACATCAGAAAGCACCAAGGATCTTGATAGAAAAAACAGTAAAAGCATAGTATTAAGTACCTTTCTTGACCAGCAGTGTCCCAGATCTGAGCCTTAACAGACTTATGTTCAATAACAAGCGTACGTGTCTGAAACTCAACTCCAATAGTAGCCTTCGAATCCAAACTGAAATCATTTCTAGCAAAACGAGCAAGAATCTGAGACTTCCCAACTGCAGAATCTCCTATCAACACCACTTTGAAGACATAATCGATTCTTGCATCGTACCCTCCTGATGTCATTTTGCAACACTTTCTTGATTTAAAAAAGACTCGACTTTTTTTGGGGGGGAGTCAAAATAGTGAAGTGGAGTGGATCAAGAGGAGTCTTTGTATGTTTGAGTTGGGATTTGTAAAGAATGAGAATTTGTTGAGGAAATTAAAGTGACTACAATAGATTAGTTTATCATCATATTGTTATCCTTAACTTGACTGTGATTGGTTAAGTGTACATTTAGTTTAGTAAAGATTATTTAATGCCTAACATTAATAATACACTCAATATTGCATGTGTTGTTATGTGTACATTTATACTACCTCAGTACCTCCAACTCCAAAATATTAAAGTTGTTGTTTTAGTTTTATTTCTTGTATATTTAGTATTGAATTAAATTTAGATTTAGATTTTGTTTCTTTCTATGACTATTTTTTACTAGATTAATTGATTATCTTAAACTGCAATTTTAGTTTTTTAGTTTCAATTTTGAAATAAAATAAATTGAAAAAATTAATAAAGTATACACTACCCAACCTCTTTTGACAATATCAAGATTCCACTGTGACACTCTATGTATTGCAGCATAACTGCTGGAATATCAAGATTCCACTGTGGCACTCTATGCATTGCGGCATAACTACAGAAATAGCAAAATTTCATTGTGGCACTCTATGCATTGCGGCATAACTGTTGGAATATCAAGATTCCACTATGGGACTTTATGCATTGCGGAGTAATTGTTGGAATATCAAGATTCCACTATGGGACTTTATGCATTGCGGAGTAATTGTTGGAATATCAAGATACCACTGTGGCACTTTATGCATTACAATGTAACTGCTTGAATATCCAGATTTCGCGGTGGTACTCTATACATTGCAGCGTAACTGCTGGAATAACAAGATTTCACTGTGACATTCTATGCATTGCAGCAAAACTGCTAAAATATCAAGATTTCATTGTGGCACTCTATGCATTACAACGTAAACAACATTAGTAAACGACCTAAGAAGATTCAGAGTTGCAGCTGTCTGGCTGTAGGCTCTGATCATCCTCTGTGGATCAGGAATTCTTGATTCCTCGTCTAAAGCATCAACTTTCACGTTATCTCCTTTATAACTTGGCAGCTTCGCACCATCTTTCTCCTAAAATGAATCAGACCTTGGCTTAGCAAAACTGACCAGCAATCATTCCCACCCTAAAATTTCAACATTCAAACAACTACTAAAATCACTCACTTGCAAATTCCATCTATATAGTTCATATCACTTAATAATCACTGAATTGGGCCGGCCAGATGATGTTTTATGGCACGATGCAGCCGCACATGTCCCCTTTTAAGGGTGCCCCAAAATAATACTAATATTAAATCTAAGATAAATATGAACATGTGTTGGACATGATATGCACATATGTTGCACAAAATGTGCACTCGTGTTGACTATGATATGCGCACAAAAATGTGTGCGCTTGTTCCACAAGATGTATGTGTCGTGATTATCCATCTTAATCACAAAAGGTACCAATCAAATTTTAATACTCCGTAGTACATTTGCAATTTACATTTACTTGCATTCTATAAAAATATTTGTGAATGTCTTTTTTATATAATTTTATTTCCTTTCACATTGTCTGAAATTGTTTGACTTAAAATTTTATACAAGAAAAGTTATATGTAATAAATAAATACTCCAAATACATTTTTTTATAACGAACAACAATATTAGTATTGATTTTTACATCGAATCATATTCAAAGAAAGCATTGTATGTTTAATTATGTGCGAGATAAAGTTGTTGAAAAATTGGAAAAATTTGTGTTTGCACAAATAGGCCTTGTTTTGAATTTCGCACATGACCTCCAAAATGTCGAGTCTATAAACCATATATCCGTTATTTCGTATATTGGAAAAAAAAAAGACGAAAAACTTTTAACTCTTCAAGTGAATTAGCACAAATAAACCCTTTCTTTTGTTTCAATCACTTAGATTTGTCGAGTTTTATTTTCATAGAACGGATTTAATGAATTCATATAACTTAATTATTTTGTTAATTATTAACTAATAACTATTGTTACTCTCAATTATGTGTAGTAAGATAATACCAGGTTAGACACTGAACCAAGAAAAGACGAAAGTAGAAGGAAAAGAGCTAAAAAAAACATAGAAAAATCCGACCTGCCGGATTCGAACCAGCGACCTAAGGATTTCTGACAAGTAAACACCTTCTACAGTCCTCCGCTCTACCAACTGAGCTAAGGTCGGATTATGCTTTTGGATTTGTTTTCCATGATAACTTAAGCCAGACTAGGTAAGGTTTTTTACCTTTAATTCTACCCATCAAATAACAATGATATGAAATTAGGAATGTACCATTAACTACCACATTAACAAAGTGGAGGGTCGCAATTACTGGATTTTTATAGCTTCTCATTGCTTATTATTCTCATCTATTTAAATATCTAATGTTTGTTACACTGTAGTAGCAAAAGTTTGAATCCTTGACTTCTACCTTTCCTGTTAATGTCGATTGTCACAATTTTGCTTAAAGTGGTTCATGTTGTTGAGCCTCGTCACTACTAGTTCTGATCGGATGACAGAAAGCAGCACATATGTGGTCCCAAATGTATAAATCTCACTTCATATATTTCATTTTTCAAATGTTCTGGTTGCAAACAAATGATCTAATTGGAATGACATTCAACAAACTTGCAGACAATTTACATTGCAATATATTCAAGAGTTCGAAAGTGATCCTCTCTCCAACAAGGGAAGAAGAATCGGCAAAAATATGGCACGATTCAATCTCTCGGACTTCCTTGACAGTTCACACCAACTTAAATGCAACAGAAAGAAATCCGCAATTCAGATGAATTCATCTCTCAGTCTTCCTTGACACCGATGCTATTATTTTCCACTTGATGAGGGAGAGCATTTATCAGAAATGACTTCAAATGTTTGTACATTATTTTCGGTTTTTCCAAATTAATTGCATGCCCTGCATTCTTTATAAGTACCAGCTCTGCATGCCCACCAAGATGCCTGTAAGCATATGTGTCAAACAACATTAACATTGAAGTTCAGATATGCATATGACTTAAAGCAAGAATGTTGCTACCCTCAAATATTTACTTTCTAGGATATGGCACTAATTAGATATAGTCCTCTGCAATTTCCCCTCACATTAACATTTGATATGCTGAAGTGCAGGTCGATTTTTCATATCTATACTGCCTAACATGCTATATAGTTCTCAGAGGACTGACCTCTTTAACCTGTGAGCCAATTCTGGTGGAAATATCCGATCCTTGTCCCCCCAGACAATCAATGTCGGCTGCATTAAGGAGAGTACACACTGTTAACTGAAACTTTCATATAGCATCTGAGGAAGTTCAAACCGAGTGGGCAAATTGACTTGGAACAGAAACATCACCTGTGTTATTTTAGGAAGATTGGAGAGCTTCCTGTCCTTGTGTAGTGCTATAATTAACTCTTTTCTCTCTTGTAAATACTCGGTACACATAACCTACAGAGCAAGAACTCAATATTATGTTTGGAAACTTCATGACAGATACTCCTTCAAGATAGTTGAATGTCAAGGCCAACCGTTCACAAACATATTAACAGATAAATAGAGAAAGTATGATGACACAAACTGTGACCTAAATAAAATCACTTAAGCTCTATACAGAAATGGTAAATCAAATTCACATCGCAAGTACAAAAAGAAATGTCAATTCCGAGAGCAATGAAGATGAGACTCTCACACAAAGGAACACAAAATCCAAGCTCATTTTCAAACAGGGCGAGTGAAAACAAAACGCAAGCTCGTATTGTAAAGATCGAGAATAATAAAATATCTACATGATGAAGAATCCACAGGTTCCCACCTAAACCAATTGACAACAATGGAGTAGGCCAGGACCTTTTGTGACCTCACCTGAAATTCTACCAATATGGACGGAGCACCTCAAATACATGATGATGGGGCCAGAAACAACAACAAATTGCTTCACATCGATTGCTTTAAGAAAAAAAAATTAACTACTATTCATAGATAGATCATAAAAACCAGCAATGTTCAGCCATGTGCCCATGCTTGTCCATGAGTAAAAAATGATGCTAAAGAATAGGCTACATGTACTAGTAGACATTACAAGTATAACATGCTCCTCAAACATAAAGTTGTGATATTTTGGCTGATGTCTACAAGTTCTTGATTATTATAGTAGCACCACTCAAAATAAACATCTTATAATCAACATTCAAATCCGAATTTCGTCTATATTAAGAGAAGCTCAATTCATTAACATGTCTTGATGCCTTTAACGAGTTGGTGGACAGTACCAAGTGTTACCTTCTATTCTATCCTCTGAGAGTTCATTATTGTAATGAACCGTTTTTTTATGTATTCCATTATATCCAAAAGCCACATAATATATTATTTTGGAGAATATGATCAACTAAAGAATTAGTTCTTCATTTCCCAACTAACAATATTCACAATTGACTAAATAAAATTCACTAAAAATAATTCACTCACATTGATAAAATCAGAGAGGAAACAAGAGGGCACATTCTTAGGAGGTTTATAAAGAGAAAGCCTCATCAACTCCCTCAACTTTTCTGGTTTTTGTGGCAACAATATACCAATAGCCTCCTCCACACATTTGACTTCAAACAACCCATCTTCCACATCCTTATCCTCCAAACATACCCCAGCGCAACCAATCACCACCCTCTCCACACACTCAGGAAACTGCGCCGCAAGGCTATACGCCACAAACCCACCATAGCTCAGCCCAACCACACTCATCCTCTTCACTCCATAACCCCCAAAAGCCTTCATCAAACACTGAGCCTGAAAAGCCTCACTCCTCTCACTCCTAGTGGTGTAAGACTCCCCAAAGAATACCAAGTCTGGGACATAAATATTGAACTTTGATGATAATGGTGAAAGGAAATCATTCCATTGCCACATTGCATTAGCACCAATTCCATGAATGAGGACCAAGTTGGGTTTGTGATCTCTCTGCTTTCTGGGCACCCAACAATGAATAATGGTACCATCTCCAAGATCAGTGGTCGAGGATTTAAGACCTGCATATGTAAAAGAGTATCTAAAACATCTATCTCTTGAAGATGTGAAGCTAAAACAACTTGCCATGGAAAAAAGATTGGACTTTTATCAATATAATTGCAAAGATTGGATTTTTATAAATCAAGAATTAACAATTGGTAATGATATATGACTTTATTGCAATTGATTTTTACATATATTTCGAGGGTTTAGGTAGGGGGGTGGTTCAAGATATCTGACAATGTCCAATGAGAAGTGAAGACATGACAAAATTGCAGGTAATATTGTAGAGAACGATAAATAACAGACAATTTGTAGGTGATTTGTTGTTGATGTTGTTGTTGTTTGGTTTATGTCTACTTCCAAAGTACCAAGATTTGGCTACTCTCTCATGTTACTACGTGCGCGGTGCGCCCATATGTTAGAATATGTTAGAATCCAGATAATAATCGTTTGTGCATACTACTCCTTGTTTAGGCAAAAAAAATCTTATTAAGGATTAGAAAATTTATTATTACATCTTACATAATATTATTACTTTAATAAAAAGTATCTCATAAAACAAGAATAAAAGAAAAAGTATGAATACAACTGTATTAAATTCCGTAAACAATCAAATATTACAAAAAAATAGTACGTAACTTTTTTCAAAACAATTAACTATTTTGAGTCGTTGGAGTATTTGCGAATAAATAAATGTATTTTTTTGTAGTGAAAATATTGTTGTATATATTTCAAAAATCAAAATTAAAGAAACAAAACTATTCACTAATTATTATTATACAAATATAAATATTTATTTATAAGATATATGATAATTGTATTTACATTAATACTTTTTATATAGATAACATAGGTAGTTATCTTTTAATCTTATTATAAATGACAAGTTAATATAATGCACATGACAAGTTAGATGGTGTTATACGGACCGGTTACGATTCTTTAAGATCTGTTCTCTTAAGAACTTTTTAATGCATTAAGGAGGATCATAACTTTCTACAGTGTTATAGGCTTCACCAAATTAATCATAACTTCCCACTTCATATATATAACAATATTTCGAGGATTTAGTTATATTTCGATCAAGAATGAAATTATCATATAAGTGTTAAATTATCAAGAATTAAATTAATCAAAACTTCCCACTCCATATATATAATACCACTTAACCACAAGGTCAATTTGATGTTTTCTTTATGATCATAATATTGATATTATAGGCTATCAGGTAACTCATTTGGTCAAACATATTGTTTCAATGTCGAGCAAATTTTTACTTGAATCTGATCTAGATGTCAATAGATAGTATCAAATAGAATTGTTTGGTTGATTATCAAGAGGATATCGATTTACAAGGTCAATTTATACATAAAAATGCGTATAAATTATAAACGAGTCTGATCACGCGTGTGATTTAGTTACTTCATCAGGTTGGGTGCTTAGTAATTACCTCGTTGTTTTAGTATCAATCATTACTTTTTACATGAGTCCAAGTCGATAATTAATGAACAGGCAATGAAACCGTTTTCAGATCTAAGTATTGAGCTTATACTCGATTACCGGATCGGTTGACACCCCTAAATATATCCTTAAGCTAACACTACTATTCATGATCCGTATAATTCATGGTTAGTCTACCTGTTAAATCATTGTGCAACTAAGTTAGTCAACATTATAGTCTTTGTTAAGGTAGTTTTCCACTAATGATAATGTCAGTTGACTCTTCTATATCATTATCAACCATAACTAGTCAATCAAACGACTAACAATTCACTCGTATAAGTGAAAGCTTTATCTGCTTCATCAAGAAGGTCAGAAGGACCACTTTTGCAATTCATAGAAGTCCTACTTTTGTGGGGTTTCCTTAGCTCGGAGGTATAAAACTGCCAACTTAATTGCCCTTTTGGTTAGTAAGTCATGTATCACTTTTTTGATCTTCTTGTAATAAAGTTTTTGGTTTTTGCAGAGTAGTGTTTACTGCTAATAATAGGTGTCGTAGATGTGAAAAACTTTAAAGGTGTTTGAATTTTGAGCATATGTAGGAGAAAGATTGATTCTTTATTTGGAAATTTCATCTGAGTGTACATTATGTGATCATGTTGGATGAAATGAACATATGAAATTGAGTAGTAGCATTAGAAATGTTCTTTGAATTTGGCCAAGTTCATACTTGAATCGGAATCAGGGCTGTGATATTATCTTTTTTTGTTTTCTTAAGAGTCGGGTCCGTATTTCTCCGAGTAAGAGTTTATTGGTGTGTTAATAAGTTACTTTATATTCTTCATATCATATACGATCAATTGGTTTGGTAATTAGTACCGACCCCCCAAATTTTCAACATGGTATCATGAGACACTGCTGGTGAAGACCATATTGGTTGGTTACGACCTTACCTAGCATGTAATGTGTTATATTCACAAATTACACAACGATGGAACTCTGTAATGTTTTGGTAATTCCAATGCAATGATAGAACTGATAACTGATATGAACGGTATGACTGTGAGAGGGTTAAAGAGTAATTTGAAGTTTAGTTGAAGAATGAGTCCCTGAAGTGAGAAACTTCTTTCTTTTACTTTAAATCATTGATCTGAGCTTTGATATAGTGTTAATACGATTGTAGCGCCTTAGACGTTTGTCGGACTAGGACCAGTTTTTACTTTTTCCTGACAAATTCTGAATGAAATCATTTCCATTAGTTCACGATCACATTACTACTCTTAATCTATATGTCAAATGTAAATGGCTGTATTAGACTATAGAAGATACATGTGCATACTATTTATCTCTGTCATCTTCTTGCAGATTTAATCTTGCAAAGATGGTGTGGTTTTATGTGTCTAAACTAAATGTTGGTGCTATCATGTTGTTCTACTGGACTGGATGGTGATATAAGTTGACACAAACTAAACCGATGCCATCATTGATGATGGAACTTTTCTTTACAGCTCTGCTGATATCTAGCTTTTATCGTCTTGTAAAATCAGATTATCAAGGTACCCGCGCATTCACTATCTATCCTTTTGTCTATCACTAGTAAGTATGTTCTATGATAGTAAATGGAAACATGATAAAATATGCAGTTTACCCTGAAAATCATTCTGGATATTATTGCCTGATTATGTTTTATTTAAACTTCAATTCAGGTGACGTCCTAATTACTATGAAAACTTCTCTGAATGCGTCTGGTACTCAGTTGACAGATTGGTACTCGAATCAGGTTAATCCATGCACATGGTCTGAGATTATATGTGACAGCGGCCTTAATGTTATCTCTATGTAAGATAAATGTCACTTAAAAAGTTATAAATTCAGGCAATATGTCAAGCTTTGATATGATATAAGTGTTTTCTACTGATATGTTTACTTTTTTTGTAGATCATTATCTAACATGGGATTCACAGGAACGTTGTCTCCAAAGATCGGGGACCTGAAGAGGCTTGGTATTCTGTATGTCTAGACAAATGAAGCATAGTATCCAATAAAAAATAGATTCTGTTGGACATTAAACTGCAAGATACAACTCAATTGTTGTTTTCTGCTTATGTTGCATCACAAGCATATGAGTGACCTTTAGATGGTTTCATTATTCCTCTAGATTTAGGTTCCATTATTGAATTTTTCTTTTTTCCATATTGCTGTTCAGGGAGAATTTATGTGTTATAAAGAACCGCCAGCCTATAGGTACTAGACAACTCACGTATAATGTAGATATTCTAGCTTGTAGTACTATTAAATGACCTCAAGTCTTAATTAGAAGCTGACATGATTTCGTATACTTCCCTAAGGAACCTAACAAATCTGGACTTTTAGGGGTATATACTTGTTGCACAACAAAACTAATCTTGTTGTTCGATCATTTGTATTTTGGGAGGATACTTCACATGCCTAGTATTTCCATGTAGTTCTATGAGACTCATGATTGCTCATATATTTTGGATAAATTTTGAGACCATAACTAGGACCTGATTATATATATCATATATGCAAGAGCAAGGTCATCGACAATGATTTTGAGTGGCTGCTTTTTCAAATGTATATATATAGAGAATTACATGATGTTTAAAAGTCTCTATTATGAAGTTGAGACTTTTTACTCTATTGGAATGCCCTTTTGATTCGTGGCTCAGTTCTCAGTCCATATTGTTATTGCAGTGTTCTCCAAGGAAATAATATTACTGGTAAAATACCTGAAGAATTTGGTAACTTGACAAGCCTGACAATGTTGAATCTGGAAAATAATCAATTAAGTGGAGAAATTCCGTCTTCCATTGGGAACTTGAAGAAACTTCAATTCCTGTATGTGTTGTAAACTGATGTTACTGGATTCATCTCAATTGACTGCATTGAATATTCAACTGTAAAATTTACTGATTTTAGTGACGCAGGATTTTGACTGAAAACAAATTCACAGGCACAATCCCTGAATCTCTTTTGGGTCTCCCACACTTAATTAATCTGTGAGTGATTCGTCATATATTATTAAGCAATTGTGAAAATGGTAAAGTACTTAGATGGCTTTTCCCACGTACTTTCAACTTGGAAAGAGATCACTTCTTTTAAATTTTCTTTGTTTGTTCTTGTGATGTTCTGTGTCTGTAATTCTGAAGTTTGACATCATTCGATGTTCATTGCAGCCAGCTTGCTTCAAATAATCTCAGTGGCATTATACCTGATCCTTTATTTCAAGTTTCCAAGTACAAGTATGTATTCTCTCTTTCCCTCTTCCATATCTCTCCAGATGCCTGAGGAAACATGAAGAAAATTAGTATAACAATTGGAATTTCTTCAGTAACTTAATTTTATTTTCATGTTCACTTGACAAGCGTCCTCACCTGATAGCGGTTCCATTCCCAGTTTTGCAGGGAATAATTTGAATTGTGGAGTAAATTTCCCACTCAAATGTGAATCTGATAATGGAGGTAATGTATAAATATGAATCTTAATTGTATGAAGATTGGCATTAGCTACAAGTGTATCAAGTCATCATGTCATTAGTTTGTTAGAGGTGGTCATAGTTTCTGGAAAACAACTCCTCTTCTTCAACAAGAATCATCATGTAAGGTTACTGTATTGGCAGGCAATTCGAGGAAGTCAAAGACTGGAACCATAATTGGCATCATTTCTGGAGTTTTGGGTATAATAATTTTGGCAGCTCTGATTCTACTATTTCTATGGAAATGCAAGTACAAGGGCTGCAAAAGAGAAGCTTTTGTAGATGTCGCTGGTAAGTGTTGTAACTTGGTAACACAATACAGTACACAGCCTTTTTTTAAAAATGCTGTGACACAACTTGAGTTTTTGTTTTTTGTCAATTAGGAAGAATGGTTCTTTATGATCTCTCTATCTCACACACGTGCACACTATTAGAATTAAAAACTTGGAACCACTACATTTTATGCATAAAGCATTTATTGCTTGCTTGTTCTTTTGATACATAATCATAAATCGAAGATTAGTACTTCATGCTATGAATATTTGCAAAACATTTATTTTGTATGTTCAGGAGATGTTGATAGGAGGATTGAATTTGGTCAATTGAAGAGATTTTCCTGGAGAGAATTGCAGCTTGCAACAGACAACTTCAATGCAAAAAATGTTCTTGGCCAGGGAGGCTTTGCAAAAGTTTATAAAGGAATTCTGCCAGATAATACAAAAGTTGCTGTCAAAAGATTAACTGATTATGAGAGTCCTGGTGGTGATGCAGCTTTTCATCGTGAAGTTGAGATGATTAGTGTTGCCGTGCACAGGAATCTCTTACGATTAATTGGGTTTTGCACGACACCAACAGAGCGCCTATTGGTATACCCTTATATGCAGAATTTGAGTGTTGCATATCGTCTAAGAGGTAAGACAGCTCCACTAATCCAGACCAACAATTTGTTACTATACGGTACATGTCATGGTACACTGTATGTTCATGCCAGCTATGTTAACTTTAGTCAAATAATCTGAACATTTAGTTTTATCCTTGTGTGGACTGTGGACACTGATTACTTTTAGTATTTGTTGTACTAAGTATTACAATCTCAGTCACTGCAAGATTATAGTTTTGGGAGACAGTGAAAATTTGTGGCTGAAACAACAGATTGTCGTAATATCTGAGAACAAGTAGTTTGGCTGAATTCTTATATGGTTAATTATACACCAATTTTTTTAAAGAATGCTATGCTTTGTATGTTGAAGTCTTTTTCCTGGGGCTATTTTCATTTGATGCAGAGCTTAAGCCAGGCGAACCCTTTTTGGATTGGCCTACAAGAAAACGAGTAGCATTAGGCACATCACGTGGGCTGGAATACCTTCATGAACATTGTAATCCCAAAATTATTCACCGAGATGTCAAAGCTGCTAATGTGTTGTTGGATGAAGATTTTGAAGCAGTTGTGGGAGATTTTGGCTTGGCCAAGTTGGTTGATGTGAGACAAATAAATGTCACAACTCAGGTTCGTGGTACAATGGGTCACATCGCTCCAGAATACTTGTCCACAGGAAAATCATCAGACAGGACAGATGTGTTTGGCTATGGTGTTATGCTATTAGAACTTGTAACAGGCCAACGGGCAATAGACTTCTCCCGCTTAGAAGATGAGGATGATGTCTTGTTGCTTGATCATGTAAGTGATTTGTCTCCTTTGAATAGTATGTTTCTGGGGGAGATATATCATTATAACTATGCTATCTATTTTAGTCCTCTTGAGCCTATTTTTTAACCTGACCTAGTTATGTTGCACTGTTATTTTTCAAATTTCTTTATATTCAGATATTGTTATGTATGTTCTTAGAACAATGAGAACACATGTGTTCATCCTGAGTGCATGTGGAAAAATGATTTTATGAAATTTATTCTTATACTCAGATGGTTGATTGTGACGATGGCACATGCATGGTTGCAGAGTATTTGATTATGCAAAAAAATTGTGATTATAGTTGATTTCAATTACGTTCTTTCACGTGTAAAGAATACAGTTATATCTTATGTATGATTGAACCATTTTGAGCAAAATATCCATCATCCCCATTTTATCCTGTTTCAAGGTCAAGAAATTGCAGAGGGAGAACAAACTAGATTCTATTGTGGACTGCAATCTGAACGGAAATTATGACATCCAAGATGTAGAGATGATGATTCAAATTGCTTTGCTCTGTACCCAAGGATCGCCCGAGGATCGTCCAGCAATGTCAGAGGTGGTTCGTATGTTAGAAGGTGAAGGCCTGGCAGAGAGATGGGAAGAATGGCAACATGTGGAAGTCACACGTAACCAAGAGTATGAGAGATTACAAAGAAGGTTTGATTGGGCAGAAGATTCAATCTACAATCAAGATGCTATCGAGTTATCTGGTGGAAGATAACACAGTATACAAACACACACGAAGATTGAGTATCGATCATCTGGAGGCCTAGTCGAGAAAGGAAGCCGAGTTTTGTTTGTTGCATAGTATATCCATTAATTTATATAGCTTGAGCGTTGTAATATATGCAAGATCAAACCTTGATAGGTGTATATTATACAAGAATTTTGATATGTATATGCTTGTATAAAATATATTGTGTGAATGAATCTATCTTTTGGCAAAATCATTTGGAGTTTTATTGCATAATTATATCATAACATGTGATACTTATGTGCATTTTAGGCACATGAACAAATTGTCAATCTTAAACAAAATAGTCACCTAAACCGAACTTTCACTATTCCATACCAACTTATACTTGTAATAATGTAACAAATGTTTCAATATTTCACGTAGTTTAATCGTTAAGCTCTTCTTCTCTAATGAATCCCAAAACCCAGGATTTGTTTTGTTTTCCACATCGACTTCTTCACCCCCAATATCATAATCACATTCAACATCAAACCCATGGTTGATCACCTCGTTGTCGGGGTCCTCATCGTCGGGGTCTTCATGAGGAGTACTATCATGTCTCCAATAATGGTTGAAATCGTTTTCTTCATCTGCTAGTAATAGATGTTGAGGAGTTTCCATTTCGAGGAGCTCTAATTCTTGCATGCTCATTCCACATTCATTATTATAGTTGGCATCTGCCATAGCCATAGCTTCAAGTGAAACTCTAGACATTATGCACTATAGTATTCAAAATCTAATGTGTATTTTTTAAAAGAAAATGATGAGAATAATGTTGCTTGTGTTTGTTTCAAACTAGTATAAACTATAAAGAGTAATTATTGTGGTAAATGGAACATATGAGGAGGTATATATATAGGAGAATAATAAGTAATAAAGCATCACATGAATTCAAAGCAGCATATATATACTTTGGTATGCATTTTTCAAAACACGTTTTTGGTTATGGAGATGAAACTTTAATCATAAATAACTATTTTAATTATATTACAAAAAATAACAAATTATATAGGTATTTTTTTAGAAGTCCAAAAATATCAAATGTTTATTTACTAGTAAAAATGTAATAAATGGTTTTATTAGATATATAAAAAAATATCAATGAAAATGAATAAAAATGCAATGAAAAAATTTGAATTCTTGAGAATGGACAGTCAAAGTTCATTCGTGGGGATTTCACAAAAACATTCTCGTGACCACGACCATTGATTGTTGATGATTACGGATCCTCAATTTCAAAATTTTGACCGCGAGGTACGTAAGATTTTCATCAGCAATTACGATAATTAAAACGTGATATTGTATTAATCTTATAATAACACAAAAGTGAAGAAGTCAAATGATAAGGAAGTCAAAAAGATAGAACCGCAATTTTAACGATATCATCGTTTTCTGTGTTGGAGAATCGCGAGGAGGTAAATCGCGGGATATGTGTCATTAGGGGACTTGAAGTTTTCCGTTAACTACCTCCACAACATATTATACCTTATAGGAGACTCGAACTCACACACTACAAAAGAGGTCGACATAATACTACTCACCTCGAGCTCTTTACCACTTAATTTATGCCGTGAGGCAAATGGTAATAAAGCTTAATTATAGTTTCGTTGAAGAATATGCGAAAATCCATATTGATTATAGATTTTGTGAATTTAACTACCAACTTTTCAAGCAAATTTTTGTAATGATGAACTCATACACGCATACTTGACATAAACTTATCAATTTGAAAATAAATTTACATCAAAATATTCAAAATTGAGTTTGAAAATAAATTTACATCAAAATATTCAAAATTGAGTTATACGTTGTCATTACTTCGAATTTACTTCCTTAAAGTACAATTTACTTGTGGGCTTATGGTGAACACATGATATTCAATCTAGCCTATGGGCATACTCAAATGAAAAAAGAACTTTTTTTTTTTTTTTTTTTAATTAGTGATGGATGTGAGTTTTGAATTCAGATTTTTTTTTGTCTCTAACAAAAACTTTTTCCACTAGACTATTTGATTAACTCAGATAATAAAAGAACTTGAGTGTTGTGATATTAATCTAGTTCATTCGTACAATTATGGTTTCGATTTATATAACACATATAATCTCGTATTAGAATGGTAAACATATAAACTTGAATTCTCTAACCCTTTGAGACACATCATTCGTTTACCTCCTCACGCAGGAAACGATGAAGCCCTTAAAATGTTGGATTGAGTTGTAAATGATATCCAATCTAGTATATCCTAAATACAAAATTGACAATGTAGAAGTAACTAGGTAACATAGTATTAAATAACTAAATGTAAACCCGAACTTCTAGTTTTCTATCAGGAGATTTTTTATTCAATTCTTGTTAGAAATATTTAATTTTCATATTTATATTCTAACTATTATTTTAGTTAGTTACATACGTAGACATTTATCTATTCATTATTTGTAACTATGTTTAATTTTTTCATATATTAATTGTAATTCTTGTAGCTAACTTTAAAAAAAAAGGTATCATCTTAAATTCAATTCTTTCATGTACCTAAATGAAACTTCAGTTCACAACAAACTATTAAAACTTAAGTTTTAATCGGTTAATTGTAGATAATTCTAACAAGTATCTCAACTGATCTTCTAAACTATGATATATGGTACCATGTTTTTCATATTTAAGGAAGAAACGCATTTTATTGAAAAATATGACTACTAAATTTTAGTACATACAGGTGTGAACATATACAAGCTACTAACAAAGTATAATTGTAATTCCCGTGAGTTGTACACTAAATTGAATTTGAATTGGTAGCTTGTGTTTGGTCACTATGCTCAAACAATCGTGTTCCCATGTGACGATATGGAACATTTTCTAATTTTGCAGTACTCAGATTTACTTTCTCATATTCGCGTTAATTTAACTAGTTATCGTAGGACTATAAATGTTGATACTGTAAATTAGCCATTCAAGTTAGCATTTGAACTTCCACGAAATCCTATTTTTTCCAATTTTTATAGATTTATAGTAGACAGCGCTCAATGAATGAACCTAAGGACAAGGTGACTTTTTTTTTTTTTTTTTTATAATTAGCGATGAATTTTGACTACAATGATATTACAAACATGAATACAGAAATTGCTAACTAATAGAAAGTTAGAGTATAATATGAGACAAATATGTCTCCAACAAGGTTCGAACCCATGACCTTTTACATGAAAGGTTGGGCCGGATGCCACTAGGCTATTGAGCCATCGGCAGAAGAGAATTGATTAATTAGGATGAGCATGTTGCTTTGACTTGAAATGATTAATCGATTTATATATATGATTCTAGGGTTACATACTACTCGACAATTCAAGAAAGAACAAACCTATTAATATAAAAGAATATAATAGACAAAACCATTCAAAAAACAGATGATCCCGATGAATATAATCTATTACAATCAATAACTAAATGCATATACATCTAAAATTTCAAAATATCACAAATTTACAAATATATACACTAAAAATGAAAAAAACTTACTTAATTCACCCTTCCTAATTCCTATCATGGTTGCAAACCTTATGATTATACATCTAAAGCATAAGAATGAATAAAAAAAATTTGTTTACTACAGTTAACCATTAAAATTTAATATAATGACCAGGGAGAATAGATAAATCACGAATAAACACAAATAAATACTTTGTATGAGTATAATAGAATTTCAAATGAAATACGAGACAATTGTTCCAAGCGAAAGTTTAAGAAAAACCTCCGAATTAAAAGCTTAAATAAAATATCACTAAACTATTGACCCATTAAATTTAAAAAAATTAAAAGTACGATCTATATCCTCCATTTAAACAATATGATAATTAAATCACCCTAATTCCAAGATTACATCCACCCTTTTTTATCGGTAAGCATTAAGCACCATTCATCCATTGACTAATATCTAATCAATAAAAATCTGAAAAAGTTGCTCCTATTTTCACTCTTGGCAATAAAGCCTATAATAAACACTTGAACACATTAATTTTAAGAGGGAAACCAATCAAAAAGCCAGAGAGAGAGAGAGAGAGATTTACAAATTACAAGAAGCGGATAGAGAGATACAAGATGGAGAGAGCTACGCCTGTCCGAACCTCTCACACCGCCACCGCCGATTTGCTTAGTTGGTCCGAAACCCCCCAAAAGAACACTTCCTCCGCCGTCTCCCACGGCGGTGCTCGCTCCTCCACATTATCCAACCAGGTATTCCTCCCCCATTTCTTTTTCTTTAAGATCATTGTAAGAACTCGAATAATTACCTAGTCATCGTCATAATGTCGTAATCATTAGGCTAACTAGCTAATTAGTCAATGGTTTTATTTACCAAACTTGTTTTTTCTTTAGTACTATAAAATTTTGGTCATGGTCATTGCAACGGTACAAATATCACATATATATGAAATCATTATTATGATTAATATCCTGTCTACTCACTAACCTAGTGATATATATTTTTTTAAATGAGATCATTTTCGTTGCAAGGACTCGAACATCAAAATGATAGTAGTATTTTCACTTGCCCAACATCTTTTTTCTTGAAAAGTTTGTTCATATTCGTAAGTTCATTGCAAGAACTCGAGCATAGACATAGGGTATCGATACTGTGAGTAGCGCCGTGACCTTTAGACTAACCTAAACCTAGTGGTTTTACTTAATCAACCTGTTTGGTGTTGACTTTCTTACATTATTTAATGTTGTTTCCTCAGCCTTCAGATGGGATCAGTAAAGTGCTGTTTGGAGGACAGATCAGTGACCAGGAAGCTCAAAGCCTTAACCCCAGGTAAATTTCTTTTGATTTATGTTTTTTTTGTTCATACACATATGTGACAGTATACAGATTAAATAGTTTATTTAAATAATTTATAGTTTGTATGTAATGATTTAATTTTTTGCTTGATTACTGAAAGTGTTGTCAGATTTCTTGTTCTGGCGGAAAAATCAACACTTTATTTGGTTTTTTTGTTCTTAATGACTTTTTTTGTTAGTCAAGGTTTCATTTTCAATTATTTTCAAGAAAATGATTACAGTATATGATGTTTTTTTTAACAGAAGAAATGGATACAAAATATTTGGTGCATTGTAGTTGAGCTTTGTTTGTTCCATTAAACTGATACCATTAATGCGTATTGGGTATATATTGTTTGCTTTCTAGAGCTTCACGGACCACTAAGAAAGTGATTAGAAGTTGGTATCATGTTAATGGAAGATTTTTCTAAGGATGGTTCAGATGTCATTTTCGTATTCATTATATAATAAAAGATAAAAGCTTAGACACATCAACACATGTGATTTGTGACGAGAAAGATGATGACTTCCATTGTGTTGCCTAAATCAATCTAATTGTAATCGATAGGTAATTAGTGAACAGTTTTCGTATTAGCCGGTTACAGAAATATGGAACTAAGGAAGTGAATCGATATTGTTTATAGATGGTATCAGAGAACACACCATTTATTGGCACATTTAGGAAAAAAAAATCTGAATTCGATGTCGTCAAGAACAGAAATGGCGACCATCGATTACTATATAAGTTAACTTGCTCTAGTTTAAAATTGAACTTTCTCTCACTTTTCGAGAGACAAAAATGGTTGCCATTGCATAATATATAAGTTTTAAGAAAAAAAGGAACTCCTTCCATCCAGATATAAGTGGAGGATTGCCTTCTTTTTGTCAACATCTACAGGATGCATTGGAGGCAGTAGTTTAGTGTAGTTCTGAATTTCTTAAATGAGTCAATCTTGAGAATTGTATACTGAAAGAACTGTTCATAATTTTTTCTAATGCATTTTTTAGTATTTTCTTTAAGTATTTAGAAAGAAATTAAATGTTGAAGCTGAATCCCGGAAAAACTACTTACATTATGAATTGGAAAATAATCATAATGTAAGTAGTTTTATTGTTACCCTATTTCCTTGCTAATGCTTTGTAATTGTAGTTGTAATTGAATGATAGAAATCTGAAGATATGGTTAGGTAAGATTACTTTAGCAATGTCTCCAAAAAAAATTATTGTTACCCTATTTCCTTGCTAATGCTTTGTAATTGTTTGAATTTGACTTTCAGGAAACACTGTTCCGAGTACAAGTTGAAGGAGATAACTGGAAACAAAATATTTAGTGGAAATGATGAGGTGGACAATTCAATGGAACCTGGAATGTCTAATTTTACTTCAAACAATAGAACATCAGTCCGAATTGTCCAGGTATATGTTGTAATGACATATTGGGAATAATCTTTTACTTGAGGAATTGACCTTTACTTGAATTAAAATTCAGCAAGCTGCTACTGGAGTAAGCCAGATATCTTTTGGTACGGACGACAGTGTTTCTCCCAAGAAGCCTACCTCTGTCCCAGAGGTTGCAAAGCAGCGTGAACTGAGTGGAACACTGGAAAAGGAGTTCGATGGCAAGGCAAGGAAACAGATCTCTGATGCAAAAAGCAAGGAACTAAGTGGAAATGACATATTCGGACCTCCATCAGAGGTTCGCCCAAGATCTTTGGCTGCTGCAAGGTCCTTGGAATCAAGAGAAAATAAGGACATGGGAGAGCCCGCTCCTCGCACAATTCGTACATCTGTCAAGGTTTCTAATGTGAGTTAACTTTTAAGACTCACCTTGTTGCTTAGTTTGCTGCCTCATCGCTTCCACTTTCTTCTGTACAACTTATCGTTCTGGAACTTAATTCTCTGTGAATATGGTTTCTTTCTGAAACGTAATTCTCTGTGAATCCATAATCCATTTTTTCCCTTTTAGTATGCTTGTACAACTTATCTTTTGCATATCCACTATTTGGTATTGTCAGTACCTAATTGTTTTCGGAACTATTGCAACACGTGACTGGGAAGGTCTCTCAGTTGTTGCTTAGATTGGCTTAAACCTCGTATTGATATTTGTCATGTTCCATCATTTAGCCTGCAGGAGGTCAAAGTAATATCATATTCGGAGAAGATCCAGTTGTCAAGACAACGAAGAAAATACATAATCAAAAGTTTGCCGAACTAACTGGTAATGACATCTTCAAGGGAGATGTCACTCCAGGATCTGCTGAGAAGTCATTGAGTGAGGCTAAACTGAAAGAGATGAGTGGAAATGACATATTTGCTGATGGAAAGGCTGAATCTAGAGAGTACTTTGGTGGTGTCCGTCAACCTCCTGGTGGCGAGAGCAGCATCTCATTGGTTTAATTATGTAATGCCACTAATCCTCGAAAACCACTTTAGTTCCTACGTTTCTGTTGTTTGTTGTTCCTACCTTGTAACACTTGAAGACGCTTTCTTCATGAGAAACTGTGTCTATGTATTGTCAGTTCAAGGTACTTCAATACTTCAATTTCATTATAAACTTCTAATCATATGCTGCTTCCAATCTTCTAAACCTATTGCTACAATTTTATAAATCTTCTTTAGAAATATACTCCCTCCGTCCCTAAAAGATTGTCACATTTTGACTTTTGATAGTCAACAAAACACGATTTAAAACGTAAATATCTATTACTCTACATGCAAAAAAATTATAACAAGTTGATATTCCAAAATTATATATTGAGACGAATCTAACAAGGTCCTACAAGACTATATTATTTCTTATCGTTCAATAAGAATTTCATAATCAAATTTTGTTAAGTTTGACCAACAAAAGTCAAAATGTGACGATCTTTTAGGGACGGAGGGAGTATTAGCTTTTGATGCTTGATGTCGTGGAGAAAGGTTTTCAAAAATGGTTTTCGGTGTCTAAAACGTTACTTTAGTTTTCAATGGTTGATCTTTTAAATTTTGCAAATATATCTATTGTACAATATCATCAATTGAGTTTGGCCAACAGAAAAGAACATATTAAAGAAAATGATAGTGAAACCGATGCAAAAAGGTTTCCGACTCCGCTGGGGATCGAACCCAGAATCTCTGGTTTCGTAGACCAGCGCCTTATCCATTGGGCCACGGAGTCATTTGTTAGATGCATGCTTGTTCTAGTAAACATCCTAAGAATGAGCAACAAATTCTTCAATAGACGAACTCCTTGTTTCTGTTTTGTAATTCAAAGTAAGATTTAACACATAACTAATAGTGAATTATTGCTTTCTATCCCTAAATGAGGGTTAGCAAAACCAGCTTTTTAACGTGGTACAAAATTTTGCTACAAATTCCGGTCGTCAAGAAAATACTTGAGTCGTCACTTAACAATCAAACACACTTCGACATGAAATGAATCTTACTCAACTATATTTGGTTCTTGGAATCTAAAAAGGGAACCCACCTGCTGTTAAGCTTCTGTGTCTTTGCATAACCATAGCAGCATTTAGTTTCTGTTTCGAAGTCCATACTCATTTCTTAGTTTAGATGCTAAGTGTGTAATACTAAATCAATATCGAACGCACAAAATGACTTACTATAATCGATATCACTAAAGAAGTTCGCAGCGCCCACATGTGATGTTATCATGTTACTTCTGAAAGCTTGATCCTTATTGCTATTAAGGTCTCAGTACATTTGTGTAATCAAGATATACTAATTTCTAAATCCTTCCATCTTCATTGTCTTAATCACCTTTGAATTTCACCATCACCGCCGCCAGTGCCACTGCAACTACCGTTTTCTCCACAATTCATCTCAACCACCATAGTGATGTATCACACTTCTCTTTTCAACCTAATCTGAGCAGCAAAGTAACTACAAAGCAACACCAATTGGCTTGGAAAACCAAAATCCCTGAAACTCCATCCCAGCTTCAGATTGAACCTCAATCAAGCAAGCCATAATTGAATTCCTATCCAGGTGACCAACATCAATGGCCATATCCTAGCTGACTTAATCAAACACTACCTTTCCTACACCTATCGAAAGACAAAAGTAACGGCACCTTAATGCCATTCCATTAAGAACATCTTAAAATGACTCTATACAGTTGTAGAGTAGCCATTCGAATTACTGCCTCTATACAGTTATGTAGTAGGCATTAAAAACATCTAACTTTGTGCTTCACAGTTTTATTTGTTATACAATCTGTATTTTTTTTACTAAACAGGCATATGATTTTCATACTAATCCTATCAGTTATAATTTATAATGGGTATATACTACATTAAGTCGTTGACTATTATGGTAACATATGCCATACGCGAGATTACCTGTTTATGCATAACATCCATGAAATTAATAAGCTATGGGTTGGGACATGAGAGTGAATAATATCGTCCAGTATGAAGGCATAATCTTCAAGCAGGAAAGTCTGTGATATTTACAGAGTGAACTTCTACACATAGCCAATAGAAAATAACCTCATTGTCATAAATGAATTCATTACAAGTGACAACGCAAGTGATGTTTGCAAAATTATTTTCATACCTTATTAAGTACTCGCATTTATATCGGACAGTTGAGAAACTAAAACATGGACAAGGGAAGCAAAATTGAAGTCCCATCAAAACTAAATTCATGATATCATATGAAGTGCAAGGACCAATTACAAAGTAAATAAACTTACCGCAGATGGACAAAAAATAATGATAATTCTTTCAATAGATGGGACTAATCAGATTCCAAGAAAATCAAACTAACCAAAATGTTACCTTTTCTATTGAAATCAATACCCTTACACCTATCTATTGTCCAAAAATCTGAAATCACTTCTTCAACAATCAGCATCCATCTGAACTCGAAATACTTACTGCCCCAATACGATCACAATCTTGCAAAACAGACCAGTTAGGTGATTGAACAGCCCTCAGCCACTTAAAATCATCCACATTGGCCCAATTCCCGGACTCTTCACCAAGATTCGCTTCCTCGAGATCCTCATCAATCTCATCATACCTCAAACAATAAGGTGCAAACCTCACACCATTACTATCCTCAATGATCGGTCTGCTCCTAACGCGAAGATAAAAATCACACCTTTTAGCATGATGGATTCTTATCTGATGCGACGCCAATACAAACACACAATCATCCACCTCTTCTATCAAAACCGAGCCATGAACTGGCCCCACGTAAACCCTACAATTCTTCAACTTATGCACAAACAAAGCTCTAAAACACCCAATCAACCTCACCTCACACCCCTCCAAATTCACTAGCACAAATTCCCCAACCTCGCTATTCCTAAAATTCTTTACCAACACCTCATTTACCTTATCCTTAAACCCGGGTGAATCATATGACTTCCTAGATTCAGTAACAACCTTAGTCTCCCCAACTTCAGCTCCAATGTCTTTTTGAGAAATTGGGTTTGTGGGGTTCTTGAATTGAGACTTATTCTTGAAAGAAAACTTCTTTTTTGGGGCAAGGGTTGATGAAACAGAATTAAGAGACGATTTCAACGATGATATCGAATCAAGGCAAGAACGTAGCTCATATGATGGAAGGAGATAAGATTGGCTAGCAAGCAGTTGTTCAAGATCGGAAATGGATAACGAAATTGCATCAAGATCGGTTTTTGTTGATTGGGAATGAGATAAAAGGGAGATCTGAGACTCGATTGATTGCTTTGAATTTAAGAAATCGGTGAGAAATGATTGAGAATTGGTTGTGGAAGAAGAAGTTTGATTCGGTTTGTGGGAGATGCGAGATTGGTGGAGATCGGAGAGGCGTTGAATCATGGCGGCATGTTTGCGGTTGAGGGAGGCGTCGGTGGCGGAGGGGGAGGACTGGTTGTTATCTTCCATAGAGAGGAGGTAGTGGGAGGTGAGAACTGTTTGGGTCTATTAATCAAACACTTCACGAACGATTTATAGTTTAGGCTTTTTTTCATATAGGCACCTGAACTATTAAAAAGTTCTCAATCAGCAATATGGTGAACTTCTTTTCCCAAATAAGCACCTGAAACAAAAAAATGGCACTAAACTTTCATTTTTCACATTTTTTTGAATTTTCTAGATTTAAAATTTTTAGATTGAGGGCAAAATAGTCAAATTACACTTAAAACTAAACAACCTAATTATAAGCTAATCCAACCTCGAAATTTGACTCAACCTCATTAAAACATTTGAGGCTAAGTTAGTTTATAATTAGGTTGAGTTAGTTTATAATTAGGTTGAGTTAGTTTTAAGAGTGGTTTGAGAATTTTGCCCTCTATCAAAAAATTTAAAATCTGATAAATTCAGAAAAATGTGAAAAAAATGAAAATTTAGGTGCCACTATTTTGTTCCAGGTGCCTATTTGAGAAAAAAAAATTACTAGGTACTGATTTGAGAACTTTTTAATAGTTCAGGTGCTTATATGAAAAAAAGCCTACTTATCAAAAATTGGAAAAGCTATACACACGCCCAAATAGCGTGTCTCTTTAACTGAAATGACTATTTTGCTACGATAAAAATCACTAATATTACAAATAGGGGACAAGATAATCATTTCACTCCTAAAAAACACTTTTTAAAATATTTATAACAACTCAGATAAGAAATGTTACTATATATCAGATTACTTTTAATTGTTTTGATATTTTATATAGTAATGTACTCATTTTCTTGAAAATAAGTTTGAGTATATGTTTGTGCACAATCTAGTTGATCGTATTCATAATAGATAATTTGTTATTAATAAATAAATATAGGAGTAACAATCAATATATTGTTTGATTCATCTTAATTATTAACTAAGTTTAATTTGATGTGCAAAATATAATTTGAAAAAAAAAATTTAAAAAGGTGGAATTAAAATATATTTATGGATATAGTTTTGGATAGTTATTGTAATATATATATTTATAAAAAGATAAATAGTTCTATTAATTATATTATCTCCTACATTTTAAGAGAACATATGGTTTAAAGGACCTCAAAATAAATTCTAACTCCTCCATTCTCCAACTACATATAGTTAGATTTTCAAAAGTTGAAGTTAAAATATATTTATTGATATAATTATGGATAGCTGTTGTAAAATATATTTATAAAAAAGTAAATAATTCTATTAGTGATATTATCTCATGTATTTTAATAGATCGCGGGGCTTCAAAGGACTTCAAAATAAATTCCAACTTCTCCTTTCCGCAATATTTATAGTTAGATTATATATTGTATGAGAACATGGACTTCAAAATAACTTCTAACTCCTCTTCCCCAATTATATATAGTTATATTAGATTAGATTAATATGAATTGTGTAATCTTATTTTACATTTTAAGTAATTTTTAACAATTTGTTTTTCATCGCTTATTTTTGCAACAAGGAAAATTTATTCAACGATTGTTACATTACTAATTATGTATATAATTTCTTTCTGCAGTTTCTTTTTTATATTTTTTTATTTGTATCATTTTAAAATATTTTATTTTAATTGACATATGGTGTAAACAAAATTAAAGATGATGGAGGTGAATAACGATGAATTTATTAAAATATTGTCTCGACAATATTTGATTGATTGAGATATACTGCAAACATCATTCATCTATATTACATCCTAATTTGAGGAGTAACGAAAATAATGTAAATCTAGGTTAATGAAGTTAATCAATATGACCTTGATTAATATACCTGCTTGTGTATATACAAAATTGATTTTCAAGTAGGGTGATTTTAATCGATGTTTTATCTTTAGTTACAATTATTGAAACACATTTACAAAATTGATCGTTCAGGGAGACAAATGAAGACAATATTCACCCAATATACAATGTCGGAAGAGGAGTATTAAAAGTTATGTTGAAATCCATGATCTCCTAAAATATAGAAATATAAATAATTTATTTTTGATAAATATTTTATACACTAACTACACATCAATATTTTAGTTTATTATTAATGTTTAAAAACTAACCTTGCAAGGATCTTACCATATAATTTATTTAGTAATTCATATTATGCACATATAACTTTCAATCTATAAAAATTATGTTATCGTAATAAATTAATGATAATAAATTTATGTAAAAATAAATCAAAAATTACATTATAAATACGAACTATAGTGAAAGGTAATTTGGCAAATAGCAACCGAGACAAACTAAAAACGTTCACTAGTCAAATACTCGGTCCTATAAAACAAACAACAGTTGAGGGGGGCAAAAGACCGAATTAATCTTTTTCATTGAATTTAGATTATGGTTTATTTTCTGAACGGATAATAACACAAAAAGTTAAAGAACCCCAAAAAATCACCAAATTTATTATTGTCTATATTCTCTATCGAAAAATTCACCAATTGTTCATCAAATTCTTCTTCTATTCCTAAATATTCAATTTAATCTCATTTCCTTGTTAAACATCACATATCAATTGAATTATACCGAAGTTGATAAAATACATGTTATAATTCATATGTGCGTAATTTGTAATTATTAGCATTCGAAAAAATTTGTTACAATTCAGTTAATCGAGCCTAAATCGAGTCAACGGAAAACGAATGAAGTGAGAAATGGGGGCAGCGGGTTCAAGACTCGAGAAGGCATTGGGAGACCAATTTCCTGAAGGGGAACGATATTTTGGTCTCGAAAATTTTGGCAATACTTGTTATTGCAATAGTGTTCTTCAGGTTCTTGAAATTCTCCACATTTTGTTTCAATTATTCAATTTAATTATTATTATTTTTTATTGGTTTGTTAATTTGGGGTTTCTTGGTGATTGTCGAAGTTCAATTCTTTTTTGTTTTATGATTGGTATATGTAATTTATTTCGTAGGATATTATTAACTTCTTTAATTCAATTTGGGTTGGATTTGGGTTTTTTCTATGACTCTCAAAGTTCAATTCCTTATTGTTTTTTGATGTTGTTGTGTTATGAAATCGTGAAGTTTGGATCTATGAAGGTGTAATTTATTTTGTGGGAAGTCTTCTTATTTTCGTAAAGCTGTTGATTTTGCAGAAGTGGGTTGCAGATGTGATGTTCATTGTTGTTTTGCTTGAATGCGTGTGTTGATTTGGGGTCCTCATTGATTGTTGAACGGTTAAAGTTGAATTCTTTTTTGTCTTTGATGGAGTCATGTTACAAGTTAGGGCAGTTTTCATTCGTGAAGATGTAATTTATTTCTAGATTAGTGTTGATTTTTTGTGTGAAACTGTTTGTTTATGTAAGTGGGCATTGAAGTAATTGTGCGAGTCCGCGGCAGGTGTATTGTTATTGTTGTTTATCTTCAAATGGTGTGTTGATTTGGGGTTACTTGATGATTGTAGTTAACAAGTAATTATTAAAGTTCATGTGTTCTGTCTCTTAGATTGATTTCTATCATAAAGTGTAGAATATGAAGATGTAATTCATTCTGAAAGATGTTGTTTTTGGTCAACTTTTTCTTTCACGTATGTGGCAAATGAAGTTGTTATGCTGCAGATGTAATGTGTCCGATGATAAAAAGCAGTGTGCTTCTCGGTTTCGTTGCAATAGTTTAGGAGATCATGGAGCTCTCCTGTGGTAAAATTGGGTGAATGTTGATTGGTAACTATGGTTAAGTTCAATTAGGATATATGATCTTAGTTGGCTATCCTCTATGTTACTGATTTTTCTGATGAATTACTTAAGATGATGACCTCATTGATTGGGGGCTTGCATAAGGCACATTCAGATAGTACCTGTAATTGCGGGACTTTCTATAGAGTTAATATTTTCTACTTACTTACAACTTCAACATCTAATTGCAAAATGGTTAATGCCCCTTGGTCCCACTTTGACGTTGTGCACCTGCGTTGAGATTATCAATGGCTGCTCCTTGAGCATTCTCTGATGCTGTTCACATCTTATGCAGGCACTGTATTTCTGTGTTCCTTTTCGGGAACAGTTAATTGAATACTATTCAAATAACAAAAATCCTGCTGATGCAGAGGAGAATCTGTTGACATGCCTTGCAGATTTGTTTATGCAGGTATATACCATCTCATAGCTTTGAAATTGCTACTATATTTATCCTATTAATCTTCTTTACCAATGTGATTTCCTACCCGCGATAGTTTATTTATGGACGTTGCTAGTCTTTCCGGGACGAGTTGTATGTTAGTCCATACTGTATTTGAGTTTCTTAAGTGTTAGATCCTGGAAACATATGTTGGACATCAGTCGACGATCTCTTTCAAGTTCCCCTTTCCAGAATTACGAGGTAGAAGAAAACTATAATCATTACATAGAGCATGGTGTTGGACTCATTGCTAGAATTTGATATTAACTCGATTGCTTCCCCTCTAATTGTGGTGACTGAGTATTGAGTAAAGAGTTTATTTCTATTAGATCTCCTTCTGTGGTCTTCTTCCAGTTCTGTGTTCTACAGGGGAAGATTTTGGTCGACCATTAGAGGAATGGGTGCTGCTTCAGTGACTCCTAAATCTCTGTATTCATTCAATTTATTTTTAATCAGTATTAAATATTGTATACGCATTTCATTAGAGGACCTAAATTGAAGCTTGACACGAGTTTTAGTCTAATTTGCAACATGTAATGCCTTAGAAAGAACAGCAAAGGCCTAAAAAACGAGTTACTGAAAGAAGGTGGTATGTTGGTAATATTTTAAAGACGATAAACCTGATTGTCAATCAAGTAATTTTGATTCATAAGATCATGAATTACCATTTGAATAGCAAATGTAAGTGCTTTTGAAGTAGGTAGGTCATCTCAGTATAGTATTGTATCTCATGCAATGCAAGATGCTATATTAGCAAACTGCAGTTTGCATATGAAACTTTAGTACTTGAAAGTTACTTCTCTCCGTTAAATCCTCAATTTGATAGATATGGAAATTTCAGGTGTTATATGTTATGAAAATCACAAGGGTGCCTGAAAGATTCTCTCATAAACTCAACATATTTGGTGACTGGTTATATGCATCTTGCATATTATCTTATAGTGGTGGCTATCTGTATGTTTTACTTTTAGTAGATCTCTGCTTACTCTACTTCTTTCTTGTAGATAAGCTCGCAAAAGAAGAAAACTGGCGTCATTGCCCCAAAGCGCTTTGTGCAGAGATTGAAAAAGCAAAATGAAATTTTCCGCAGCTATATGCATCAAGTATGTAATTATATTTAGTAATTTATTATGTACTTCATCTGTTGCAATTTCCATTCTGAACCTAAACAGTTGTTTCTATAAAAGAATTTATTATGTTCGAGAAGTTCTCGCTGAGCCCTATGTTCCCCGCTATGTATGGTGTTGGTTAAGAAAAGAAATAAATGGTGACATAGGAAGAAAAATAGTTTCTTCACCCATTTAGTTTGTGATTCCACTATAACTGTAATCAACAATGCTTAATGATTTTCCCTTTCATTTGTTACTAATGGCTCTCTACTTGAAGTATAAAAGTGGATCCAAAACTACAATGAGAACCATTGCCCTAACAGTTAAGAGAACTAAGATGGTGATAATGTTTACAGTTCAAGTGCCATAATGTTTACAGAAAATTTTGAGAACTTAGAAAGGTGATATAAGCTGTAACTACAAGAAGATATGATAAGAACCTTATGAGTAATGCCACAGTGCCACGCCATATTCTACCATGTGAGCTCAATTCAACATAAGACCAACGGTGATACCTTGAGACTTATGGAAAACTCAAAAGAGATGTTCCATTCTCTTTGTTGGGATGAATTGTGAGAACTACCCAAGTACATGCATTGACTTGACTGGCTACAAGGCACTGAGTGATTACCATGATGAAAGATTTTAAGTTCATGACAAAATTAATTGGCTTTATTTAGTTTGAAATGGCTGTAAGAAATTGAAGCTCTCCTTGGTTGACATGCTTCTTACATATTTCATAGTTTGTTTCTTGACCTCATAGCCCTTATGTGGTTTGTAAGAACTTTATTGTACGTTTTATGTACACGAAATTCTTATACAAGTCTTGCATGTCTAATTACAATGTTTCTTTTTGATAGGATGCACATGAGTTTTTGAACTATTTGCTGAATGAATTGGTGGATATACTAGAGAAAGAGTCGCGTTCTACCAAGAGTGATTCAGATACCTCATCAACATCTGAAAAGGTTGCAAATGGACCAAATAATGCCCATGCCAATGGTGGCCAGAAGGAACCTCTTGTCACCTGGGTGCACAAAAATTTCCAGGTATAAGATTTAATCAAATGGAAGGGAACATGTCCTTCCATATTCATAATTTCTGATGTTTTTCCAAACTAGTATCTCACACTGTTGGTAGCTACTTTCTCAGGGTATATTAACAAATGAAACAAAGTGCCTATGTTGTGAGACGGTGACTGCAAGGGATGAGACATTTTTTGACTTAAGCCTTGATATAGAACAGAATAGTTCAATCACTAGCTGCTTGAAAAATTTTAGTTCTACTGAGACATTAAATGCGGAGGACAAATTCTTTTGTGACAAGTGCCGCAGGTATCCCCTATACTCAGTTTATTAGTTGGGTTCCTATAGGGAGATTCAATTTTCCTACAATAGTGTTGTTTCTAAAGTAGGGTTTAATCATCTGTTAACTTACCAATTATCAATGCCACCACCTATTATTAATGCCACCCAGTGTGGTGTCTTTACTTCAAGATAAAATTTGAAACAAGTTTTCAAATGGTATAGTACTCTTTCATGTCGGTACAATACCAAATTTGTGTGGAGGTAGGATTCAAAGAACTTGCTTTATGGTGGGGGTCATGGGACTATTTGTCACGTTTTTTTTTCCAACTCAAGAATAGAATTCATTCGCTAGTCCATGTTGCTGGACTATCTTTCGTTAATTGAATTTTTTTGTAAATAGGGGGATTTCCTTAACCGATGCGATCAATTCTGAAGTTCTATAATCACCTAATAATTTCTTCTGGTCTATCTTGGTCTTCTATTTGAGTGTTGACATTGGGAGGATGTTACTGTGAATTTGAGTTGACTGGAGTGTGGACTCACGGCAATTTTAGGGAGCATGAGATTTTAGAAAGTTACTCTCTGCATGAGTGAAAGAAAAAGTAACTGCTCAAATACTTGCAATATGTACCAATTTAGCAAATAGAAATAATAAATCTATAGTTTCATGTAATATTGCTTCTTGCATATTAAAAGAAAAATTTTGTCAGATAGCTATAATTGTCTTTGTTTGAGATTTGCAGCTTGCAGGAGGCCCAGAAAAGAATGAAAATAAAAAAGCCACCTCATATCCTTGTCATCCATTTAAAGCGATTCAAGTACATTGAGCAGTTGGGCCGTTATAAGAAGCTATCTTACCGAGTTGTGTTCCCGCTTGAGTTGAAACTCAGCAATACAGTTGAGGATAGCGATGCTGAATATTCTTTATTTGCCGTGGTAGTTCATGTTGGGAGTGGACCTAATCATGGACATTATGTCAGTCTCGTGAAAAGCCACAATCATTGGTTGTTCTTTGATGACGAAAATGTCGAGATGATTGATGAATCTGCGGTCCAGACTTTCTTCGGATCATCACAGGAGTATTCTAGCAACACAGATCATGGTTACATCTTGTTCTATGAAGCAACTACTGCCTCAAGCTCGAGCTAAGAAATCCCAGTATGATTAAGGATCAGTGTGACAATTTTGGACTTGTTTTTCTAATATTCTGTATACATCATTGTGCCTCTTCTTCAAGGTTGTGGGAAGATTTTCTGATGTCTGGTTGGTTAAGAAAGATACTGGAACAGCTATACATTTGTTATTTTCATGTACAGTGGATAGGGAACTTACAGACCTTATCTTTGATAACAATAAGGATTAAGGAGAGATGGTGTATTTGTCAGTGAGATTCAACACTCAAATGTATTAGTGATGTTTGCTACTAACTAGACTTCAAATTGCCAATTGCAACATCTACTTTTGTGTTCTTTAGCAAATTTACCTTTTCAAATGATTTATCAAATATACTGAGTCAATGAATTTTATTTTCTTTGGCTCTTGGATTTACTGAATTTAAACAAAATGTCTTATAGTTACGATTAAGATTGCGTATTATCCTGCCTTCCTTCATCTCAGGCGTCGGGGCATGGTGATGAACTGATGATGTCTTAGTCAAATATAGTTGTTGATTCATTATGTAAAGGTGAATCAATCTTGTTCAAATCAAGTTGGGTTGGTGAAGAATATTGACAAACAAAATATTTTTGTAGTAATATCGGCTGTCAATGACCAATGGTTGTCTCCAAGTTGTGTGTAATTAAGTGGAGTATTAAAGAAATACAATATTTAAGTTTCAACATTACATATTATTAATTGCAGTAAAGATGAATATGAAGCTGGTCTTATAGACAACGTTGATTTAACTTGACATCTTTGTGATGGTTCCAGAAACCAGAGGCAAAATAAAGAGTATTTCATAGTTTTGACTAGTGTCTACTGCCCGTGACTTAAGTTTTGAGTTATTTACATGACTCCAAATATTATGATTTGTCTGGGATGTTGATGTAACTTGTAAACCAATTTCTTAACTCACATGCACCACACCAACAAATCTTACTCCTCCTGCCTTATTTCTACATTCTACACTATGCAACATCTATTCATTTCCCCTAAATGCCCTTTATTATTTTACTTACATGGACTACAACATAATGGAAATCACCAAATATGATGTTTTTTTTCTTATTCGATCTGTTAGATGATACTTTTTTCTTATTTGACCACCTCTACCTTCTTTCGGGGATACTTCATGCGTCCTTGTTTTTAAAGGTATAATATCCTTCCCGTGCATCATATGAGATGATGATATCGTCAACAAAAAGTGTATATTCTAGAGAGTTTCTTGGTCACACTCGTCAATACGATACAACACTAGTACACCACAAGGTGATTGTTATCATATGGCTAAGATTGCGCACTATCAATCTATTATCCCGCTTAAGTGTTATCTTCGAATGCATTAGACAAGTTGATGTTGGCGAAATTTAAGGCACAAAGCCTTGCATTTGATTATTTCGCACCCATTGAACTGCACATCGAACGAACTAATACCACATAGCAAATTGGTATCTCACTATCTTGTATGAACGACGCCTTCAAATAATTTGGTAATTTTAGAGGGGTAAAAAGGTCAAAGAAAGGAAGGTCAATAAGATGACAGAAATAAAAAAACAAGAAATGTTTGTCGTGACCATAAATGTCGTGATGAGGAGCTCCCCTGGCTATTTCCTGGCATGCCCTTTTCATTACAACCTCTTCAAGATGTAACGTTTCTCCTTTATTACACAAATCACAATATCAAGATCCATTGATTCGTGTATCTTTCTGTTTCTCTTTTATTGGCAATGTATTAGAGATTTGAATTGCAAAAACCAAGAACAATGGCAGTTAATGCTAGTGAAGAAGAGGTCAGTTGTGAACTAGTTAATTTTCTTAGTAATTATTTGATTTTGAACTGCATTTTGAAAATAAAGACTGAATTTTTATAGTTTCTAAGTTACTAAATTATATTATTTGAACAGCATTTTTTGAATAAGGATTGAATTTTAATGATTTCTAAGTTGTTTGCTGAATATGATCTGATGAACTAAAGGTAGTTCCTAAAATCATTAAGCATGGTGCTTAAGGTAATTTATTGTTATTGAATTAGTGTTTTTATTGTAAGTTTTAATTTTTGCCAAAACATGTTACTTAAAGGTAATGGAGGATGAAATTACTAGCATTCTCTTCTTAAGCACGGCATTTAAAGAAATCGTTAAGCACACAAATCGGACCCCCATGTAATAATGCGTAGCTAACTATTAGAAAATGCAGTTCGAGAGTAGATACTAATGCCATCTAATCGTACTTTCTGAAGTTCTCTTCAAAGATTATGAAGATTGGATTTTTAGTTTTAAAGTTATTTTGCTAAATGTTGCCTGATTAATTTAAGGTGGTTTTGTTTTATGTCCAATGATGTAATTAGATTTAGGTGAGCCCCATTGGATATTGTGTTAATTATTTAGTGTTATCTTCAACAAATAAAATTAACTCTTACTACTTGGATTTTTGGCCATTTCCTATATAAGTGATGGTGGGTGGAAGTTTAATTGAAGCATGTGAATGCATTAGTTTAGATATTTAGAAACTTTCTAAATTAATCATCTCTTCAGATTAATTTAAGTAAATAATAGAAGTGGTCCTCACTGTGTTATGTGTTGTTATAGAATGCTAATCTTGTTAATTGATATGCATGTGTTTGTTATAGAGTGTCATTATCAAGTTGTATTAGTTCATATGTAGGGCAATTTGTCTAATCATGATGTTCTTATTTGAGCAATGCTTGTTTGTCTGTGTCCATGACCAATTCTATGTAATATATACTACTTGGGACCCTATAATGATTATGATGATTAGATAGGCTCTTTTGATCTATCATTAAGTGAAGTTGTCTGGTACCCTTTTGAAATAAATTCTGAATCATTTTTCTAACGAAATATTATTGATCAGGTACGATTGAGACAAAGGAGGATAAATTAGTGTTTGGTGTATTGCATTGAACTACGTGTTTAGTTCTTGCATAATGGTTAGGTTATTAGCTGTTATGTAGTCTGATAAGATCGTGACCTGTGAAATAGGCCAGATGCGTTGTAGCTGTCTTGATGCAGTCTTTAACTCGAGTAGATAATTGTGATAGAGCTATGCTAATGTACTTACAAAGAATTTGTCTATGGTTATAATTGAATGTGTAACTGAATGTAAACAGACTTTGGAGTCTTCCTTAAATATTAATATAGTTTGTCTCTAACTCTTGCTTTTGCATGTGGTCACCAGTGTATGTTAATGCTTCTTGTCTCTATGTTCATATCCTGTATTTTAGACTAACTTTGGGGTTTCATTTTCTGTATTCTTCTTATTATTATTGTTATCTGAAAGTTTCTCCTGAATATGCATAAGTGCACTATTTTGCGAATGTTAAGGATATAGAGTAGCAAAGGTTGACAGCTTGCGGACATGCCTTTGTTATTGCAGGGTCAGCAGAACTCTGATGCAACTTTGCCGGACAGACACGTCTCCAAACCTCATAGTGATTTACAATCAGAATTCCAGAGCATTTTGGAAGACCCAAATTCAGAAGGTCCTGTGTGCTTGAGTTTACCATCTAATGCTCAAGGAAAGATGGGTAAGGACGATTGCAGCGTTCCATCAGTGTTCGATGTTGATGTTGAAAAAGGTTTAACAGAATCACCCAAGTCCAACGATGGAACTTCTGAACATATGAAAATGGAAACCACCTTCCTCGTAAGTTTCCTGCACTCTCATTTCACTCGTCTTGCAACTAACATATAATTGCATTGTCCCAATGCCCCTTTTTTGCCTTTCAATGCCTTCGTCATTGTTAGTTATGCTCATTGCTTATCATTATTTGTAGAGAGCTGTGCAGAGAGAGCTTAGCCTTCAGATTGGAGGAAAGTTTATGCAGCTACTAATGAACCAAAGTGCCGATCTACCCAAATTTTCTCCCAGGGGTAGGGACTCTGAATAAGCATACTGATATCAATTCCTGCATTATATTAAGAGCCACAAAAGTTTGCACCAATGTACCCTTTTCAGGTTTTACCGCAGCATGTAGTTATGCATCATTTATGTTAGTACGACCAAGCGACTTAGTCATCAACCAGCTACCCATATTATACTTTTCTTTTTGCAAACAGAATTTTTATAGTTATTCCATTAGCTTGTTTATCAATTAAAATAAATAACCATAAGAACTAATTTTATTTCCAACTATTCACTTTAGCATATAATCTGTCCACCTTCTGGTTATTATAACCTGGCCAAGTGTTATTTGTCCGTCAAAACAAAGGGCACTAGTTGCTTAGTTATTCTTTAGAATGAATATCAATCCACTTACTTTTGACTTGTGAACTTTTGAGAAACCATTGCACATACATCTGTTTTCAAAACTAAATCCTGCGTTAAAAGACGAGAAATACGTGTTAACACGACCATAACTCTTAATTAATAGAAAAAAAACTCCGCACTTCAGAGTCTTGTTCCCTCATTTCGTTAAGCATCATATAAACATGTCCAAAGGTTCCCTGAACTTTCACTCTTTGAAATTATATTTATCTCTACGTAGGTTAACAGATTATCCTTGAGAAGTGCGTGAAACTTCCTTAGATAACTACTGTATTACTCCATTAGTAATATATGCTGTTTTCAATCTTGGTTTTCTGTATAGATAAAGTTGCAGTGGAGAGAATTTATGATTCATCTATAAACAGATCAAGGAAGTATAAGCGGTCAGCCTCATTCAACTCAAGACGAGTTGTTCTCTTATTCTCTGTCTTGTAAGTAAACTGTTTGATGTTACCCTACATGTTTTGTTAAGTATGTATTTGAATATTTCCTAGATTGCATGGATTTCAACATGCCATATATATCAACCCCTTCCCCCCTCCCACGGCTGGTCAGTGTGTTTCTAATGATGTACGATCTTGAAGAATGGTTGTGATCCAGGTATCAAAATTGCCTCTGATGTTATTGGGTCAGACAAGTTGGAATCAGGTTGAGTTGTTTCCTAGATTATATGTATACAATGATTAAACTAGCAAGATTTATATGACTATTTGTACAATGGGCATTAGTAGTTAGTGTTTGGTATTGCCATTATCTTCCCTGATTCTTTACTTCTTATCTAGCTATGTTGTGATTCATTTTCTGGCTGCTAACGTTGTATTGAAATTACATTTACATGTTTTTTACAGATCAATTATGGGAACAATGATATTGATATATCTGACTTTGAGAGTTAGGCAGGTCACCGATGCAGCAGCCAGTGCCTGACTATATATGTGCTATCTACATCTTTTAACCAGTCTGATGTCTTTCATGGTTGTTGCTTCTTTTGCATTTTCTTTGCCATTAGCTTCTCAGTTGCTTAATTTTTGTACATAAACTGAAATTTTGATTACTTCACCGATTAATTGAGATACTTCGCATATATGCATTGCAGCTTACATGTCAGTTTTCGCTTATCATTGATGCTCATTAATATTGCTTAGTCTTAACTTAGCCCGAGGATTTCCAAGTGATATTAAATGTGCTGTTTTTCTCTCCACAAAGAGCAACAACAGAAAACCGACGAAAAGGAGAACCACAATCAACAAAGATTTTGTGTACTGAGGTTTAATAAGATTAATGAACTTCTATTGAAATATCACACTATCCTAAACAAGTCTGACAACATCAACTGTTTGAGCAAAAATACTTCCAGAGAATTGAAGGAAACTACCAAAATACTGATTAATCTACAAGATTATAGCCGCAAAATTCAAGTTGATCAATAAACTCAGCTTCTTTATAGATACGAACTTTTAACATGCACAGCCTCCTTGCTGCTCCGCCTGTGAAGTGTAAGTAGTTGTAGTCTTCAAGTTCACGTCGACCATGTCTTCCTGTCTTGTAGAGGAAAACTTTTCCATCCCCGGCAATGCAGCAGCAATTTTACGAAAAAGTGGCTGCAAAATTACGAATTATGAAATTCCAGAGCAAAGACTAAAATCGTGTATCAGAAGAAACTAGACAGTTCAGGATTCACAATGTCTGGTGCAATGAAAACAAAAACATTAAAAAGGTCACTATGTTTTTTTACCTTAATATTAAAACCTGCTTTAGCACTGGTCTCTATGAACATGACACTGAATTCACGAGCCTTGGCTTCTCCTTCTTCTATAGAGACTTGCCTATATGCATATTAAACCGATAGCATACGTCAGAGTGTAAACTATGAGAGAATAATAACATGTCCGAGGAATCACAAAGAGATCTAACCTCTTATCTACAAGATCTGTTTTGTTACCAACAAGAACAATGATGACATCGCTGCCTCGCTCAGTGTGTACTTCTTCTATCCATTTTGAAGTGTTCAGAAATGATTGGCGATCTGCAAGGGTGATAATAGCAAAACACATTAGAATTCAAACTCAAGTAAATTTAACAAACATATGCCTGCAGTGGCTAAGGGTCGAATTACTTGCTACTCTTTATATTTCAACTTACTTGCTACATCGTACACAATTACTGCTACAGAAGAATCTCTAATGTAGCTAGGAATGAGACTTCTAAATCTCTCTTGGCCTGCAGTGTCCCTGCCATATTTCAACCGAACATCATGAGTGCAAAGATGAATAACCACATTACATAGTACAAGATCAAGTTGGCAGTCATATCGGTCAAGGAATAAGCATATTGGTAAAAAACTGTGCATCGGATTCAGTGTTTCCAAGGAAGGTACTCTACCAAAGCTGCAACCGGATTGTCCGATCTTCAAGGTACATTGTCTTCGACAGAAAATCAATTCCAATGGTAGCCTACAAAAGATATTTCACCTCAACTCTTAGATTATTAGGCAACAGTAACTTTTTTCAAGAAAATGGAATTAAAAAAAAATCCAAGCTTATATATGAAGGCAGATCATATAGATCTTCACATTGCAAACATAGATCCTCAAAGGGACATCGCTAGACCATTCTTATCATATATCCTGTCTGCGTGTGCAATGAATTAATCAAGTCTTGAACTCAGGAGTCACCTAGGTTCATCGCGATCAAATGAACCATTAATGGGACACAGGGCACTAATCGAGTTTTGAACTCAGGACTCAGGAGTCGACCCTAATCTCTAATTGATTCTTTTACAACTCCAAATTAAAATCTTAGCCACATATCTCTCTTGATTATTTAATTCATTACATAAGTATTACTGTACTAGATAAAATGTTAGATTCGCAATCACATAAAATTAGGCCTCTCTCTTAGTACTTTTCTTTTCAAATGGAAATCTTCTAAAAAGAAGAATCGATGTACGAAACAAGAAAAGCCATATTAACTTATGCCCTTGATAATCATCTGCGGGTTCCACTCTAAAACCAATTGGCAATAGAGACATTAGCCAACACCTACGTATTAACCAACGTGGGACATATCACATTAGCAGCTATGATCGCAATAAGATGCCGAAAGGAGAAAATGGAAACTAAAAACTTAAAACCAATCAACACATAATGAATCTAAGTTATACCTCAAACATTAAGAAGAAACACAAATTGAACTAAACCACACTATCATAGCATAAATAAATAAAACTGTACCTGATATGTGGCGTCGAATTTATCGTACATGAAACGTGTGATGATACTCGTTTTCCCTACAGATTGATCACCCAAGAACACTAACTTAAACTTAGCCAACGGTGACACGGCTGCCATTTCTGCTTTCTTCAAGAATCACTGCAGAAAACTAATTCAAGAATCACTTCAAATGGAGCAAGAAAAAGAGATTAAAGGGGAAATTAATATATCAATCAATGGGTACGAATATATACAAGAAAAGTCATAGTGTTATGCATGTTGTGTTTGTTTTAGTTTCATAAGAATCCGAGTTGATTAAATGACTAAAGACCGCAAAGTCAAATATCATTCTATTACATGTGCTTTGTCTAATTGTCTTCACACGTTTTTGCCAATTCAACTAATATTTCTTCATTTCAAAGTAACAACTTTTTTTAAATAGTGGACAACCATTATTGTTCATATTCTTTACCATTCAACTAATATTTGCTATTTATGAAATTGGGGGATACAATAATGTTTCCATTTTTATTTCCTATTCACAAAAAATTACTATTACCATGCAGAATCTTCATTTACCATGGAAAAAGTAAGCAAATTAAGGTCCCTTTCCTTGGTAAGGAAGAATTATGACATACTTTGAACAACTGGCTCAACTCAAGCAAATGTGACTTTTTCCAGTAAAGGACATCATCTTTTAATTGTTCTTTAAACAATTGAACAAGTAACAACCCGAATTTCATACATTATAACTTATAAGTCGACATGCCTAGGCATTATTACACTCATGAATTCTTATTTTATAGTCAATGATTTTCTCACTCGACTTGTTGATAACGAGACTTCACTTGTAGTGTAAAAGTAAGTCCACTATAACAAATGAAGGAAATACTCATATAAAAAATTTGAGTGAAAAAATCGTTAGCCTAATTATGTATCAAGGTAACCACTATTAGGCAAAAGAGTACTTTCTTTTTAGTCGTCGTGGATGAATAAGGAATCCGAATGAGTTATATTGAATTTTGTAATCCGTAATGCATGCTTTTGTTACTATTAATCAAGAAAATTATTAAATAATAGTTAAGTTTTAGGCTTAAGAATATAATTCATTTCGAAGCGAGGGTCGTATTCTATTTTTCCTATCGAACCAACATATACATATTTATAGACCTCTTCTCCGAGAGTTTTATATGCCAAAAAAAGTAGTGATTCTTATGCAGCATATATTACTTTGCTCCTTGATAGACCAACAGCAAGTCCCACATAACAGTGACCCTCAACTTAATTGCAGCTCTTCTTGAATGCATAATACCCAGATGATAGCACCATTTCATTTGATTCAGAATGTATAAGCCACAGAATCATCTTCTGGTCAAGTTTGCAATACGTGGTTTCATTCGAATAAGACTTAACGCAGCCAACATTCTTCCAGTTCATGATGTCTTCTGAACAATGACTGCTACTGGAAAATTTAATAACACACCAACTTTCTTCGTATAATATTCATAGTATTCAATATGCTTCATCCACAAACACATATATCTTAGGTTGTTAAGCCACAGTCCACTCGATTAGTCACTTCGTTTCTCATACTGAGGCTCGCACAAAGGTTCACTCAACAAATCAGAATGAAGAAATCAGCCAGCCAGTTGCTTCAGAAAAATAGTGCCAAAGGTGATACTAATGGTAACGATCCAATTCATAAACAGAGCGTGGTTACTCCTACTGAGTTTATCACTTCAGGCGAAGGTTTTGAGAAAAAAGAACATTCATGGTAATCACTTATTAAATAGAGGTTAAATCAAGATTCAAGAAAACATATATAATCATCTTTCATTTGCAAAGAAATTGAGTTTTCGCAAATAACTTTGCCTAATAACTTCTACATTGGTGCCATCCTGATGTCATATGCAGGATTGCTACTTCTCAAATTCCTACAGATATATCGATCCTGGTGCAAGAGGTCACCTTTCATGTTCACAAGGTAATGCCACATATTATCATAGATATAGAAATTTAAGGTCCTCATTGTAGTTACTACAAAAGACATAGTAATTGAAACAATATGAATGTATGATCCTATGAGAATAATTTATTTACCGTATATCTGAATCATATTTCATCCATGACAGTATCCACTGGTTTCGAGGTGTGGCTACCTTGGTCGGCCTGAATTTCAAGTAGCGAATTCCACTGTTGGAGTTGATATCAAGCTCGATAGCTTCCCCGGGGGATCAGACACATTTGAGATCATTCTGAAATACTGCTATGGGCTTCCAATCAGCTTGACTCCTGATAATATAGCAGCAGTGAGATGTGGTTCAGAATTTTTGGAGATGACAGAAGACCTAGAAGATGGAAATCTCATATCCAAAGCCGAAGCTTTCTTCACATTTGTAGTCCTTTCTTCATGGAGAGACACCATCAATGTTCTCAAAACTTGTGAAACTTTATCTCCTTGGGCTGAAAACCTTCAAATTGTTAGAAGATGTTGTGATTCAATCGCCTTGAAACTAACTCAAGAAAACTTCCCTCCAGGACAACTCACTAATGAAAGCTGGTGGTTCGACGATGTGACAACTCTACGAATGGATCACTTCATGAGAATTATATCTGCGGTGAGGGCGAAAGGGATGAAACCAGAAACTATAGGTTCATGTATCATGCAATATGGGGTGAAATGGTTGCCAACGTTTGAATTTGAGATGGAAGGATCTGGAAGATACACGAAAGGAAAAAGCGAGTTGCAATGGGACATCACTAGTGGTAGGAAACAGGAAATGAGCACTGGACAAGATAAGGAGCTGAGAGTGATAATTGAAAACCTATTAAGTATGTTACCTCCTCAAAAAGAAGCAGTTCCCTGCAAGTTTCTACTTAAGATGCTAAAGATGGCTTTGATGTATTCAGCATCACCCGCTCTAGTTTCAGAACTCGAAAAAAGAATAGGGATGATGTTGGAAAATGCATCTGTGAGTGATCTTTTGATCCCTAACTATACTATAGGAGACCAATGGAGGCTGGCAAAGTGAGTCTCCCTTTCCCATTTAACCACTCTTATATCAATTGCTCTAATATGATTCCACTGATTTTCACTTTTACTGCAGTTCACCAAGAGAAGAAACAGTACACAACACGGATGTGGTGCTAAGGATTTTGGAGTACTATTTAATGTATGAACACCAACAAAGTTCAGAAACTATGAACATCAGTAAACTCCTAGACAACTACCTAGCAGAAATAGCAAGAGATTCAGGTCTTTCGATTACCAAATTCCAGCTGTTAGCTGAGTCTTTGCCCGATAATGCTAGGACATGTCATGATGGCCTTTATAGGGCCATCGATACCTATCTCAAGGTAAGGCCTCGACAAGTTCATGGTTTCCCTAAGTGTTAGCAATTTGATCACAATGCATTGTAATAGTGGATGTCTAACAGGCTCATCCATCCCTATCGGAACAAGAAAGAAGGCGATTATGCAAAGTCATGGACTGCGACAAGTTGTCTCTTGATGCGTGCCTTCATGCTGCTCAGAATGAGCGTCTGCCTCTTAGAACTGTTATTCAGGTAAACTGCAGACATATTTACTTTAGAATATGAAGTTTCTAGAATCAACATCTCTTCGACTATATATTGAAATCAGATTAGCAGGTCTTATTCTCAGAACAAATAAAGATTAGGGCTGTAATACAAGGAAAGGATCACATAATAAGCGTTGAGAAATCAGAAGAGGAAAACGAGTCATCTACAAAGGAAGAGGTCAAATCCCTGAAAGCGGAACTGGATAAAGTTAAGGAATCAATGGCTGAATTGCAGAGAGACTACAGGGAACTGCAAGAAGACTACAAGAAACTGAACAACAAACACATGAATCTCTCAAGCTGGGCAATAGGATGGAGGAAGATCAAGAGGTCTGGGATGTTTCAAAGAAAACTAGATACAGAAGAAACTGATGAAGGCCAGGTAAGGAATAAGCCAGGCCGCAAAACAAATTACCAGAGAAGGCAGTCTATTTCTTGAATGTCTCAAGTCTCAACTAGCATATTCTATAATATTTAACCAGGATCATTATTATCTATCATAGTCAATTATTATTTTGCTAGTTCAATGTACGGAAATAAGAAATATTTACTCCAATGGCTATAGATTTTCATGGTAGGGGCAAATCCTCATGGACATACAGGCATAACCAGCATTGATAGTCGATGAATCTTGAATCTTGAATCTTGAATATACCTAATCCGCTATGTAAACTTGATGCTACCTATTTGCAAAATCCAGATTTCGAAAAAACTAGATCATAAACTTTAATGACAACATCTATGTTGTGATTGATTTTCAGGCAGAGGTGGAGTATATGTGCAATCTCCTTGTTTGGTTAAAGGTAACATGAAGGATGGAAGTGAATCTTAAATTATATGCATGATCGCCAAACTTGCCTAAAAACAATTGAGTGTCGTAATTTGAATGGTATACCCAAAACAGAGGAGCAATAGGCAGGCAATTCAGTGATAAACTGAAAATGGAGCTGGATTTCATGCAACTCCTAGCATAACTAATTATACATGTTACACCAAATAAAGGTTTTAAATGAGCAGTTTTCTAGATACAGAAGTACTTGGTTACCTTAATCAATAGAAACTTAAATTACATTAGTATCTATCAATGACACCAAATAGGGCATACAAGTTGGTTATGTTTCATACCCCAAGAGATATTTTGTGAGTAGATGTTCCAATAGACTTGAATATGGCAAAATATATGGGTAGAAAGGCATACAAAGTAGATCGATGTGTATAGCAATGTAAATGACAAAATCAAGAACAATGATCTTACACACAAAGAGGGGGAGAAGTCACAGGACCTATCATTTGCCTCGCAAGGAGGAAAATTAAGTGAAATTAAAGAACAGTTATAGAGTTGCCCACCATATTTAGCTATGTATGAACTAGTACTCTAGTAGGATGGATCACTATAGTTTATAGAGTTCTTCCATGGTGTCTTTCAACCGTTGAACGTCAGCCCCAACAACTTCTGAAGCTTTTTTCCCCTTTTGAAAGAAGTGTAACGTTGGCTGTACCAAGGATCATAATGTAGAACAATTATGGAAAAGCTGGTGATAGTAATCATATAAATCCTAGAACATCCAATGAAAGACATACCACAGCAGTGATGGCTAGCTTTCCTAACGGGCCTGCAAGACCCTCCTGCATTAATCAAGCAATTCCATAACATTATTAAAACATATACTCAATTGACTTTTCATAGTAATGAGCAATGATATAGATTCATTTAATGAGTAAGAAAGTTGACAAGAGAAGGGTGCTCTTGAAGTCCACAACACACTCAAAATGAGCATACATAACATTAGACAGAGGAACTGTGAAGTGCATTTCAATGAATAATATAGGGTTGCTATTGAACATACAAACCATCACTAAAAAAAATAGATCTCCTCAAAATGAACATACACATAACATTCCTTCACTATTAAATAAAATCGGTAGATAAAATATGAAAACACTAAAATTTAGAGCACATAAATTGAGTAACATGGTTTATAATAGTAGAAAGGATATCACAACTACATAGCCAACTCCACATGATAGGACTAGCTGAAAGAGCTTTGTCTAATGTGGTTTAGATTAAGAAACAGCAATACTATCCAAATCTACAATGGGAAGTATGATCTTTCTGAGTGTTGTTGTTTGCTTTTCAAATGCTAAATTCAATAGTAGAGGACAGTAGAGGATGGGTTGTAGAATTACGTGAATTGTTTTACTGGCATATGAAAGCCGAAACTATTACCTTGTCTATGTCAACTTTGAATGTTGTGACATGTGGATATTTTTCGCTCAATTGCCCAATAATAGGAGATAACAGCCGGCCTACAGAATACAAATTAATTAATTTTGGCTTGAAATGAACAAAATGATGTTATTTTCATGGTCATACCTCATAAGCAAGAAATGTAATGAAAATTTGGGCTTCTTGGTCCAAAATATTTTGATTTTAACTACGACAGAAAGAACAAAGAGAACTAGAATACCCAAGTTACATAAATCAAGGAGATGCATCATCTAAGAGCTTGTTAGTTGAAGCATAATAGCAATTAGACTGTCATAACGCTGTCATTATCCATATTCTCATTTTCATTATCTACAAGTTCCTCTTGATTTCCATATGGAGAGCAACATTATCAATTAAGAACTGCCCACTGTTATATCTATCTATCCCTAAGTAATAATTTGAACTTTGTAACAGTTGACATTCTAAATGTTAGCTTGCACTGCTAGGTTCAGTATTCTTACCATCTGATATATGTCAAGTAAGTGATATTCCAGGAACTTTACGAACTGAAGGGACGGAACAAACAAGCGCAATGAAGAACTAACCCACATGTCATTTGTTCTTCTCATCAGATACAATAAGAATTATAGTAACACCAACCTAAAACTACAAATACTTTTTGTTCTGAAACTTACAGGGTCCACACCAGGCAGCTGTAAAATAGAAAATTGCTGGGAAATCTTCATCTGCCACAAATTGAACCAATAACATGAGCAATTAAAATTTGATATTTATAAAGTAATAATAAATATATATAAACGTAAGATAGGAATACATTATACCACAAGCTTTGCGAAGCGAATCATTGAACTGCTCTTCAGACTCTATGACTACCAGATTTGATGGGCCTGAACATCAAAGGCATACAGGTTAGGTTAACATTAACATTTAGTTAACAAGACGTCTGCAACTAGACTACAACTCACAAGTCGTATCACATATTGAAACATTATTTAGTAGAAGCTGAACTGAATCCAATAAGGCATTTTAAACGTAAAAATATATGTAAGTATTTGCACATTCAAAATGTAAACATTGTGGATAGAAAATTATGACCACATCCGTGATCCATAGGCTACTGGAAGACTGGAAAGTTAGAATCAAACATTTCAAAAAGGCTATTATCAAAAATCAAAATTCGACAATCGTTTTAGGACACAAGCAGTGATGAAAACTGACAGTGAACTACATTTAAAAGTACCATATTTTGATATGTTTTCCACCAAATACTATACATCATAAAAAAATACTACACATCATGCATAAAAATACTTACTCCCAAACTATAAACAAAATCAAAACTGGACAATTTTATTGGGACGCACAATTATTTCACAAGTCAAACGAATGCTTCTGTGATCACACATGTCTAAACAACATCCAATTCATTTTAATTAACTTTTTTATCTTTTTCCTATCAACCTTTTATCAACAATTACCTTTTAATTGTTGATCCAATAAATATGAACTTGATATTATTAGGTTTGCTTTTAAAAATATTTTCATAAAATACTTTTTTGTGTAGCATAAATAAAAATTAATTGTTGAGCAAGAAACAAAACGAAAATGTTAATAAAAAAATTATTGGATGGGGTAAAATATGAATTAGAAAACCAAACCTGAAGGGGATTGCGACGAGAAGTTTCTAGAATAGTTGAGATTATTACTATTGGAGTGAAGATTGAGAGTGAGGGTGGGGGCAAAAGCGGAATGAGTGAAAAGGGGTAGGGGCAGTTCGGGAATTACGTAGGAGGCGGCGGCGGTGGAGATCATCAGGGTTGATGAAGAGGAGGAGATGTATGTCCTGTTGCCAAGACGACGTAGTATTGAAGATATTGCCTTCATTTTGGATCTCTTCAATTAGGGTTCTACTCAGGGTTTAAGGTGGAGTACTTATAAAAATAAGTCTTTGTAATTGATATATACATTAAAATAAACCCATTCAACTTTTAAATTAAGAGGTTTTAGGTTCAATCTATTAACTAATACATATTCTAATAATTTATTAATTAGTCTGTGTTCATTATTTGTAATATTATTATATTTTTACATACATCATTAAATAAATATATATATATTTATTGGTGTGTTTAGATTGGGGGTGAATAAGAGGAATCGAGGGAAATTAAAAAAAAAAATGTGTTTGGAAACTAAATTGGTTTCTAGGTAAGAGAATTTATTACCACTACTCCACCTCCATTATTATGGATTCCCCTCAAATTTTCTCCCCTCCAAATCGGAGGAGAATGGAGAAAAATCACATATTTAATTATATTTTCCCTCATTCCACCTGGTTCCTTAGTTTATAATTATGGTACTCAAACAACAATAAAATATATATTTCCCTGATTCCCACTAATTCTCTTTCCCTGAGATAATTTTAAAAAATTCTGCCCCATCTGATTCACCCCGGTCCAAACACACTATAAAGGATGAGTTTCGTCTTTCGTCTCCTTTTTCTTCATTTCTTGTAACATATCAACAGTTAAACTAATAAATACTCCCTCCAATCGAAAAAAAGTGTAGTTTGACTTTTTTAAAATTGAACTTTTACCATCAATTACTAATTACTACTTATTCTAAAAAATATAAAATTTATATTCGTCTTTTCAAGTATTTTCATAATATAATTTTTTAATTTAAAAAAATATATAAATAAAAAATAAGTAAAGGTCAAATATTTATATCGATATGTAAAAAAATAATTTTTTAAATTGAAGTAAGTAATATATATAGTAGGGTAGTCCAAATGTGACATACAATCGGCCTTTGTTTGTTGTAGCTTCAAATGAGGTCTGGAGCATAATGACTGCTCACCCACCCCACCCCACACACACACAATAACTAAAATACTCCGTATTCATTACGGCTAAAATATTGATTTGAGCTCTTCCTTTGTAGCTTTAAATGAGGAGGAGAATGAGCAGCATCCTAAATTGCCAAATAATCTCCATCTGTTTTTCCTAATTTACTCCGCCTTTATTTATTACCGTCCATCTGTTTTTCCTCAATTTTTCCGCCCTTGTCTCTCTATATATCTTAACTATAACTATCTGCAACACACATAAATCAAGTGTTGATGAAAATGTTCAAGGCACTAACTCTTTCGTTCACGGCTACTCAACCAACATTCTTATCACTAACACCTTTCCCTAATCAAATCACTCCAAAATCCAATCAATTTCGATGGTTATCAATTCACCAAAATGCCAAATCATCCTCCAAGACAATGTAAGCACTCTGTACGATTCAATTTAATTCACGTTTTTATTTCTCATATGATCGTAAATTAATTTTGAGAAAATGTAATAAAATGATATATAAATATATTCTTAAAGACATATCTAATTTATATTTATTAGAAGGTAATTTATCTGATATGTTCTCTTATACTCCCTCATTGGCGTTTTTGTATATGGAGGTGGAGCATTGATCATCAAATTTATTTAATTAGATCGTATTTGAAAATAGTTTCGTAATATTATTTTCTTGTAATTTTTAAAAATATAAGCTAGACGTTGGTATGTCAAGATTTATTATTTTTATTTTGGATTGGGATGAGTAGAATATATGTTCAGCTTTGCCTATTAGTGAGAGTATATTTTGGTTTATTAGGGTGACTAGGTGCGCCATTGGAGGACCTCAGTTGATTACTAAAGTAGATGAGGAAAAGATCCAAGCAGATCTAGATGTGTCTCAGAAATACAAACATCTCTGGGTACAATGCGGTAATTGCTATGGATTGAATTACAAAAAGACTTTGAAATCCAAGATGAATATTTGCGAACAGTGTGGATTTCATTTGAAAATGACTAGCACGGAAAGAATCGAGCTTCTGATAGATCCGGGTACTTGGGAACCTATGGATGAAGATATGGTCTCTTTAGATCCTATTGAGTTTCATTCTGAGGAGGAGCCTTATAAAGACCGTGTTGATTCATATCAAAGGAAGACGGGGTTAGCCGATGCTGTTCAAACAGGGACAGGGCGGCTACAGGGTATTCCTGTAGCCATTGGGGTTATGGATTTTCTGTTTATGGGAGGTAGTATGGGATCTGTTGTGGGGGAGAAATTAACTCGTTTGATTGAACATGCTGCAGAAAAATCTTTACCTCTTATCATAGTTTGTGCTTCCGGAGGAGCAAGGATGCAAGAAGGAAGTTTGAGTTTAATGCAAATGGCTAAGATCTCAGCTGCTTTATATGATTATCAATCAAATAAGCAGTTATTTTATGTGGCGGTTCTTACATCTCCTACTACTGGTGGGGTAACGGCTAGTTTTGGTATGTTGGGGGATATCATTATAGCTGAGCCCAACGCCTACATTGCATTTGCAGGTAAACGAGTTATCGAACAAACATTGAATAAAACAGTTCCTGATGGTTCACAAGAGGCTGAATATTTGTTTCAAAAGGGCTTATTCGACCAAATTGTACCTCGCAATCTTTTAAAAAATGTTCTGAGTGAGCTACTTACAATCCACGCTTTTTTCCCCGTAGATGGAAATTAAACTATGTAGTATGGCGTTATTTGTTTGATCTGTAAAAGAGAAGCACTCAGTTTGGCAGAATGAACTTGATGATTGAATATTTCTTTTACTTTTCAGAAGATCTCTAATTGTAGGAAGAAACAGTTGTTGAGGGCATGTCTTTTTAATTGTGTATTGCACATTTTGGTTGTTGAGTTTTAATTTACACATTTACATCTTTCTAATTGTGACCAATTTCCAAATACATATTGGAACTTTACTCTTCTGTCACTGATTTTATTATTCAACAATGAACATTTTTCTTTCTTTTTATTTCGAAGTCGGTCTTTGCTCTTACAGTGTGAAGTTCTGCTTCATATCTTGCCTGTTTGAATTTGTAGAAACATATAGCATATACCCTTGTTGGCACTGGATATAATTCCTTGGCCGTTGTTGAAAGTTCTTATGTTTGGTAACCTTGTGGCTTTGGAGTTGAACCAACAAGGCACAATGTCGATGGAATGTAGGTGTATCGCAAATTTGAACTTCCTGTGTTTTCTATCTGATATTTGACTTGATTAACCATGGACTATCCTATCTTACTTGTAAAAATTATGATTTATCGTCATTTACTGTGTCTGCCATACCGAGTATATTCAGGTCATATCACTTGAGGATCCTGATTTTTTCGCACAGTCGCTTATATTGTTTGTGTTAAGAATTAGAGAGATTGCGCAAAATACCCAATCACATAACAATTGTCTTTGGCATGGAAATAGTCCCTGTCCTAGATGAAATATTCTGAAGTTGTTGTTGAACAGATGCTCCAGTAATGCTTTACTTAATTTCTAATTACAAAATAGTATAAGAACAATATTAGCAAAGAGATTTTACTTTTAACAAATGAGTGGCACACAATCTAAATTTGACAATAGATCACTCTATCTATACATGTCAAGTAAATTAGGAACACCTCCAAGTTTGTTTTGTTGTACTATGTAAGTAACACAAACTATGTATTTAATTAGTCATGGTAACTTTATTTTAATTAGTGTTTAAAATCCATAATTTAATTCTGACGTTTTAGTAAAAAATATATAAAATCAATCAGTTATGCAGTATCTATTTCTTAAAGTATTTTCATAATAGGTTTATTTTCCCCTCCTCTACTACTGTGTAGGTTTTAAATTGCACTCTAGTATTATTTGTGTCAATTTGTCCCCTAAAGTATACTAAATTTTAGATTGTCCCCTAAATCCTAAAATTATCCCGTAAACTAGTATAGTGGTATTTTAACAAAATGTCAAACTTGAAATAACACATATATGAGTTTTGAAGGCATTTTAAAAAAATAACTAATCACATTCACTTATTTTGAATAATAACAAAAATTATTAATAAAAAATTAAATCACCACCATTATCTTCTTCCCCCAAAATTACGTACATCAGATTTGAGACTCGAATTCTTAAGTAATGCAGTAGATGAGCTTGTGACTAAAAGATCAGGAATTCAATTTTCTTGACCTAAACTATCACACCAAGCTTAAAGAAGGTAATTTACCTGATTGGCATAATTTGTAAATTATTGCATTCAGTCTGAAGTTGACTATGCATATGTATCCCCACCCCTTCAAATGTCTATTATACGAAAATAAACAATCTTTCAATACAATTATACATATTTTATTATTGGTATAGATGTTTAATGAGTACTATTTACATTCTCAATGATACTATGACCATTTAGCAGTGGTTATCGAAGGTCTCAAAAAAGTGTAATGAAATACCCAAAACCATCTTAAATATTTTCCGTAAATAATTTGTCATATCTGAATGTTTTTGTCAAGCTATTGGATTTTTGCTCATTACATACAGAAGTACATGAGATCCACCGAAGTGCAGTGTTGGAGAAACACGTCAGTATTATATACAAGGTTCCGCATTTCGAGCACCACCCAATATCTATAAACGTGGTATGAGGGCGGAGCTGGAAGGCAATCTAAAAGCGACAAATACCCGGAGCTTCAGTCTGTAGTGCAGAAAGGATCTCTTCAAATTGGGAAGCATAAACAAAGCCCCATAGCTGCAACGTAAAGAAACACTGGGTTCTTATAATTTCAAAATGTTCATCGAGAGAGATGAAAATTTCTGAAAATAGATGGTAGATGTATGCTAAACAGTGGTAACGTAGGCAGAATGACTGAAAGAGTGAATCCATATACCTCAACTTCCTTTACTTCAAAATCTTTGGACTGTGCCAAACATGGGTTTCCATAAGTTTCTGAGGCAGAACTTGATCCATTCAATCTATAGAAAATAAAAAGAATGTGATGCACACCACAAGAACTCTAATAGTACAGGATAGCAAATAACAGTGAGGAGGAGAAAAACAAGAACAAAATGAATTTTTCTTACAGATCTCCATCTAAATATAAGGCAAAATGACTACCCCCGCCCATGGCTAAATGATCTGTAGAGCACAAGGTGAAATATCGGTTTGCACCTGCATACGCGGAACTAAGTTAATGCAACGGAAACCCCTCAAACTTAATGCAAGGAAAAAGGCTCGAAGACCCCAGTACGAAAGAAGGGATATAACTCAATTGAAGGGGAGTTATTCGGACGTCACTTCGATGTTCAGGAAGTTGGGCGAAGTTGGGCACAAACTAAAAATGAACAGTTTGAACAGATAAAATAAAGCAGAGATTAATATGCAGATCACGGCAAAGATGGTTAATAAGGACATAAGTTGTATACAATTGTTCTTTAAAGCTAAAGGCTTCATCATTAAGTAGATTAATAGGGGAACTTGGGAAGGCAATAGGTTAACTAATCTAAAAAGAGTCCAAGGTAAGAGAACAGGAAATTACATCCGCACCATATATTAACGTGTACCTGTTGCACGATAAACTTCAGGATGGCCAGGTATATTTGAGAACACAAATGTACTATTTGATCCCTGCAAAAACGTAATACTTAATCAAATACAACCGGTTCTATCCAAAACAGAAGGGGAAATAAAAAGAGGCCACCATGGTTCTATCCAAAATCAAATACAACCGGTTTCCTATCTATATTTTAGGATCAAATATTTTAATATGAAGTAAAAATGTCAGAAAAATTCGCTCAACATTACTTGGTATCCTCTTTTAGTTGACGGCATCAAAGGAGCTTCAACCAAACCACCAAATACAGTGCCATTGCGATCTCCAACAACCTAAAGTTACCAGACACAAAAAAAAGGATATCATTAAATATATCAAAACATGTCACTACGTTTTAAGAAATGATGAATTAAGAAAACATTAAATTTTATTATTGTTCATTCCACAAATGAATCAGATTAACGAATGACACAATTTAGATCCTTTATTGTACAACTTGCAACAAATTCCAGACTTCAAAGCTACAGTTAAGGATACAAGTACATCAAAACGTCCGGACTAATAAATGAAAGTAGACCTGCAACTTAAAACAATAATATGGAACAGATGTACATTCTTGAGGAAAGAAGGCCAATTTTCAGTTAGTATAGCTTAACAGTCTGAAAACGTGACACTCTCTAAGAATCATGCCAATCAATAAACTTGTTCAACTTCATATGGATTATCCTGGTGCAAATACAGAAGGCCTCCCAATTTATAAAAGGCCTAATTGAAACAACTGCAAATAATTGGATTTCCTTTTCATCAGTTCCCAAGAGTGGTTCTTTACAAAGTTGAAAGATATATCCATACCAGCAGGCTAGGCCCAGGCCAGAGGATGCTTCTCCTGTACAAAGTTGAAAGAGATATCCCATGCTTCCATGTGCTAAAAAGACAGCATAAAATATATTAACACAATTACAAATGTTAATAGAGTACATATAAAAGAGGCAAATGATGCTAGCGCATCAAAATTGAAGATAGAGATTATAAAAACAAACCTGTACAGTAATACCCATTTCCTTCCTTGGACAAGTACTGGTAGTGCAGCATAAAGAACACGGCGGAATTTGTCAGAAAGTAGTAAAGACGATTCAGAAGTTTCTGGTAGATCAGTGGTAGACAGAGTTCCATTTTGCATGGGAGGGCCTTCAACAGCATTGATCTTTTTATTGGTTTTCACATCAATAATCATGTTGGAACTACCCTTGGCAGAGTGTTGATATCGAAAGCCACCTAATTTAGCAGCATGATACATAGATTTTCCTAAACTCTTTCCCTTAGACAACAAACTTTTCCTTTTGCCACTGTCCCTTAAAATTGGCACTGGCTGTTCTTCATGCATATCCTCATGGTTTCCATGTTGCTTTTCCATACTAGAGTCACCTTTAGGTTCCGAAGATGACAGTAATGAGAATATAAATGCTGTAAAGGAGGATGTATCAGGACCATTAACTGACTCTAACTCGTCCTCTGAAGTTGATGATGCTTTACTATCATCTGACGTTGCAACATCTCTCTGTTCAAAGAAGAAAAAAAGATGTCATTAAGTAGAGAAGGAGGGGGTATGTTCACAAGGACAACAACCCACATACACATTACTAAGCTTGTCTGCATATTTACACATCATTTTGAGTTTATGCTTGGGCAATAATTGCTGTATATATAATATACTTATATACCCAAAGACTGGTATTACTAAGCTTGTGTAGTCCGTTTCCCGAAGGGTAACCGTGTTCATATCTTCTTAGTCTTGAATTCTTGGCCAACATTAGTGGCACATTCACAACATTAATCAAATGGTGGACATTTTGTACAAATGAAAACCAGCTTTTGTATCTCACGCTGCTAAGCCGATAATGATCAAAACGCAACATTAACCTTAAACTGCTAACAATGTTCTTCTGGAAAAGATAAACTTGTAAGACTAAAATTTCAATAAACTAAACGCAAACATCCTTAGACACTATATTGAAGAACATAGAGTTCATCGGCTTAATATAAGGGATGACCCTGCACAGGGCTGATTAATCCCACACTCATCAAATGAATCATAAAAAGTAGATATTATCATTTTTCTGCCAAAGAAATTAGTGGATAAATAAATTTGTAGACTACAAATTGAAAATGGAACTGCTGAAATTAAATTTCAGTAAACTCAATGAGAAAAAGCCCATCTATCTTTAGCTTTACACACAAAAATCAATCAGAACTTGACAACCTTTTTCCAAACCCTCAATAAGATATCTAAATTAATCCCACAAGCACACAAACTTAAATTCATTTAATTAACGTTTTCGAGTCAAATTTGACCATCTATATTACTTTTTTATTCTTTCCACTAATGAACAGTACAAATTTGATATCTTTAAAATTATTTTATAGTAATGTTTTAAAATCAAAAGTAATTGTTTTTCAAAGATTAACAAGGAAAAACGAAAACGTCAATTGAAAAAAATGGGAGCATAACAACTCTAACAAAGTGGAGAACACTTACATTAGAATGATGAGATTGGTTTGGACTCTTGGAAGGTTTATCAGAAATAGGGTTGAGAAGACCAGTGGTAAGATCAGATACAAAATGGACAGCTTTATTCCTTATTGCAGAATATGACTTTCTTTGGGTTTTTTCAACTATCTGAGGTGGTTCTTCCTCTTCTTGATATTGATATCTCACCATTTTCATTGATTCTCAACCTTATGTTCAAAATTAAGAATCAAGAATTGGAGAAAATGGTAACTTTATATTATCGAAAAAGGTGTGGGGTTTAAGGGAATATCTTAGTTTTGGGTCGAATTGTTTTGTGGGTTGTGGTATGATAATCTAGATGATGATCTTCATCATATTAAGAAGTCGTCATTGTATTGAGCTTTACGCTTCAAGGAAATGCGAAATTCAGCTGATAGTTATCATCACAATATGCCCCCACCTGTGAATACATTTTTTTAATTGGTAGGTAAGGGTTGTTATAGATGAGTCGATCTGAATTGAAATGTTCGATTTTAAGGGATTCAAAGTTTTTAAGTGGTGTTTCGATTATTAGATCGATGACTCATGTTTTATAATTGTTGTTACATATTAATATAAACTTATTTAAGACTTTAGGGACGATATGGGTAAGGTTGAGGAAGGTTTTTGCTATATCCACTATTCAATCCTAATTTTAAAAGTATAACTCAAAACCCGATCGTCCCAATAATATATCTACCTATCACCCGACCCGACTGTTATTTGAAAAATCCGATGAAACAGGGGAAGTTCAAACAGTTTAATTTTACTTTGGACAAAATAAAATTTCACAAAAAATAAGTAATTCACTGTTCTAAAAACTAAATAAAGACAAACATAAATTCAGGTTGGAAATAATTAAGTAAAGAATAAGTTATAGTAAATTTTATTAAATATGAAAAAGCTTTCAAATTTCAATTGTAAAGGTTTATAATGTTACTTAATTTCCATCATCATAATTGATAAGATACTAAAATTCTTAATTTTTTTAATATGAATTTATTATAATATATAATATGTGTATATGTATGGGTAGAGTACGGGTTTACCATATACCCATAACCCAACTCTTATCCGCCCGAATTGTAAATTGTAAAACCCATAACCCGACCCTTGCACGAAATGATCCCTACAGGCTACAACCTTGACCCATTAGGATAGGGTTGGATAGAGTATCCGTCGGATTGAGTCAAAATTGTTATCCCTCCTTCACAGTAAACCTAGTTTATATTCTTATATTTGAACACTTTTTTATTTAGTTTAGAGAAGTTTGAATATCTTGTATCCTAAATTATTTATGATTTTTAAGTTTTTATATCAAATCAACGATTATGATTTAAAAATTATGCCATCCGTTCATATTCATTTTCAAATCATTTGACAGAGATTCTGAAAAAATAAAAAGTAATAAAAAAAGTATATAGAAAATGTAATATAACGATTATCTAAAACTATATCATTAACAAGTTGACAATTTCATCATAAAAATAATTCACTTCTAATTTATCAAGATTGAGTTAGCAATTGATAAATAAAAATGAACATAGGGAATCTCTTATTTTTAATTATTCTTGATTCAATCACCGATTGGTACAAACTGTTGATCGAGTGTGAGTGAGTGGGGAGGCTAGCAAGTAGCAAGCATTGCCTGAGATGGAATATTATTTGTAGCTAAAGTAGGAAAAGTATGTCAAGCAATGACTCCATGGCCCAATGGATAAGGCGCTGGTCTACGAAACCAGAGATTCTGGGTTCGATCCCCAGTGGAGTCGATATTTTTGCGTCAGCTGCTCATTTTATTTTCTTGATTTTTTGTTGTTACTATATATAAGTATATTATTAATATCTACAAATAATCATGACAATTCAAGTCATGAAATTAACTAACAAATTTCACCCATGATTCTTTGAAGATAAATGATTTTGTAAATTTCGACGAATACTATGAACATCTAGCTTAGCTTGTTACAGTCTCTACTCTCTATGATCATCACAATGTTTTTAGTATGTTTACAAAAACTCACTAATCACTGTTTCTTAGTTGTTACCGCACTGTGTACTGCTTATTAAAGAATATGCCCTTCTTAAACAAGGGACTATTAGTACTAGCATTGACTATAATTGAGTAAGCTAAATTTGAGATTTCATATATATTTATACTTATTAATTCAAGTGTTATACGAAGTTGCATGCCCATCAATGATCAACCTATGGATCTTCAACATGAACTCAAGCCCCAAAACATACACAACCTCATAGCTAACTTTAATGTGATGGGTATGTTTGACATATATAGCTCAACTGTTATATTATTAAACACGTGTTTCGGACATAGTTCAACTGTTAAGAGTTAGAGGGCTAAGTATCTTTAATCTCGTCTCTTCATGCAACTAATCACACGAGGCACATACATCTATGATTTACCTTTATCGTGTATTAAGACAAGGATGCTCGTGGAACGCTGAGATGACGGTTTCATCCTTTTTTGTATTTGCCAAACATGTATCGTAATTTATTATGAGATGACCACTTATATATATATTAACCCTTTATAACTTGAAACAATGAACTTAGCCAACAGACTCTTAACCCTTATTTCATACTCTCAAACTACTCGTACCTCTTGAAGAATCTGAAGAGCTTTTTTTATCTCAAACCCAAGCCAAGTGATTTATATATTTTAATCCAACAAAATCTATGCAACAATCAAATCAACTTCTTTGTAGATATCACTTTAAACTCCACTAGTCCCCTTTCTTCAAAGTCAAGTACTCCCTCCGTCCCTAAATGATTGTCACATTTGACTTTTGATGGTCAATAAAACACGATTTAAAATACAAATATCTCTTATTCTAAATGCAAAAAAATTATAATAAGTTGATATTTCAAAAATATATATTGAGACGAATCTAACGAGGTCCCACAAGACTATATTATTTCTTTTCGTTTAGTGAGAATTCGTGATCAAATTTTCTTGTAATTGACCACAAAAGTCAAAATGTGACAATCTTTTAGGGACGGAGGGAGTAGTATATATAACCAACCACTCCAAAACTTCTCAATTCACCAACACTAATACATACTCATCACAAACTCTCCCTCTTAATCTTGAATCTTGATTATATTTCATCATGGGTGTGTCTCAAACTAACACCTCCTCCCTTACATGCAAATTGAGAATCATAAGAGCCAAAAACATAGAGCTCAAACAGACAAAAAACCTATTCATTAGATGTTGTCTCTCAGCAGGAAACAATAAAAATGTTGAAATCAACACTCAAGAAGTTTCATCAGTAGATTCTGAGTTTTACTGGAACAACTCTTTCTCATTAGATTGCTTAGGCTCTCAAGAATCCATGAATTCCCTCAAGCAAGGGAACATAGTATTGGAGCTGAGAAGCAGAAACAAGTCACCTGTTCTTGGAATAATAGGAAGCTCATCACAGCTCATAGGTAGAGGTGAAATTGCATGGAGCAAAGCATTTGAGTCACCAAACATGGAGATTGAGACATGGGTATCCATGGTTTCTATGGGTAAAAGGGTCAATGAAGATTTGAAGCCACCTGTAGTACAAGTAGCAATTGAAGTGATACAAAGTGTTGAACAAACAAAGAAGAGAAATAACAAGACAAGGAAGTGGGATGAATGTGGTTGCACAAATGGAGGATGCAATAATAGTATTAGTTGCTGTCTTGACTATGACATGTTTGTTCTTGGACTTGGTTGTGACTTGTGATGGTTTGTGCTTATAAGCACAAACAAAACTAGATAAATTGTTGTATAATTTTCTAATTTTTTGAAACTGTGAGTATCAATATACATGGTTAAAACAATAGGAATTGAACTCAAATTACCATGCTTATAATAGGAATTGAACTCAAATTACTCGACCGAAAATCATTAGAGTATTCGATATTCTCTCTAATATTTGTAATTTATATATGTAAGGTGTTGTATCGATATTGATAGAGGAATATTAAGAAAATATCTACATATCATTCAATGTTTCTTACGAAGTTTCAACTTACATAGAATTGCAAGTAGTTGCGCCCAATTTAGACGATGACTTCCTAATAAATTTCTTCAACTATATTCATCAAACAAAAAAGTTGGTATGAAATTTTGATATATTATTATTCATTAATGCTTCTACATTATTAGGTGAAAATTTTACTAAATGCTTGCATTTAGATGAACATTGCAATTGATAAGTTGCATAATAGTTTTAATTCAAAAAATTCAACTAAAAGAAACTAAAAAAAGTCAACTATTGATACTCAAATTAACTTAGACTGTCTTCATGAAATGATGGGTATTTTGCACCTTATTATTTTGTTAGAATGTAAGAATATGGAGTATTATGTTTCCCTTTATGTTTATATTTGATTATTTTGGATATCGTAGATTCATTCAACTCCTGACATTACTGGTTATTGATATTTGATGTATATATTATATGCCTAGATACTGTTTAGAATATACCATACTTGAAGTAGTCAATTGTAAATTCCTACTAATGACATATACTAGCAATAAGATGATAATATAAATTGTCTCAGATAGCGAGACCGCGCACTTCTGAGTGTATGTCTTTTAATTTGAACTCAAGGCAATAGGCAATGTATGTGCACCACATGTTTTCAAATGTGAACATCCTAGTACAAGCTTTGATATATATAGTCATATAATACTACCTCCATCTTTTAAAAAATACTCCCTCCGTCCCTAAAAGATTGTCACATTTTGACTTTTGTTGGTCAAACTTAACAAAATTTGATTATGATATTCTTATTAAACGATAAGAAATAATATAGTCTTGTAGGACCTTGTTAGATTCGTCTCAATATATATTTTTGGAATATCAACTTGTTATAATTTTTTTACATGTAGAGTAATAGATATTTACGTTTTAAATCGTGTTTTGTTGACTATCAAAAGTCAAAATGTGACAATCTTTTAGGGACGGAGGGAGTATCATCTAATTTAATAAACTTAATTATATATGATTTAACAAAATTAAGATCTTGATGACTTACATACATATATAGCTGTAATTTGAATAGAAAGTATATTCAATAAGGGTTAATAGCAGGGATGATCACTTATGTTTGCAAAATGTTTACAGTCGATCACCTATGCTTTAAATTGTATTCCACTTGGTCACTCCATTAAAATTTCCGTCTAGCTTCAGTTATGTTGGTCACGTGGTTGTCACATGGTTGTCACATGACAATTAAGGAAGGGTATTTTAGTCAATCATCTTAACCCCCTCCTCCTTCACAATTGGCTGAAACTTTCTTGTCGGGAAATTAGAGACTGATTATTCCATTTTGTATCCTTCAAATACATTTAGTAGATGACCAAAATACCTTTAATGCAAATCACGTGTTAGTCACATGCAAAACTTAACAGTGGAGTTACAGATTGGGTGATCGACTGGAACGTTTTAAAACATAGGTGATCGATTGAAACGGTTTAAATCATAAAACATTTGACAAACATAATAATAAAGTAGATTAACCGTTGAGCGTTGATGATATGTTTTTCTTTATATACTCATATTAAGAAATTTTATGCTAAAAGCTAAGTATATAAATTTAATTTATTACAATTTAAAACTTAACAGTTTTTTAATAATAAAAGGAGTACTCTGTACTATACATATATAGTGATATGTGTTATCATTTCATGCTCATTAAGATTTAAGTGCTCTTTGATTGCTAGCATCCCATTGATCTCTAAATCTTATCTCTGAGATCTCATATAGCAACAAAGGGGTTTATTATACTTTATTTTGAACACATAATCAAACCATTATATGGAATTGCTACTCAAATCTAGTCATAAAGTTAAAGACCCCAATACTTCTTCTAACCCTTATCATAGTTAGTACTATATTATATTTATTGTACCCCTTCAAGAGTTTCAAAAGCTTTTTAACTTATAGTCAACCTATTTTAATATCTTACACAAACCACTGCTCTCCCTTGTCCACTATCTAACAAGATCGTCTAACTTCTCTCAAGAGTAGAGATCATATATTTCTCTCAAGAGTAGAGATCATATATATAAATATATATTTAGCAACAACCTATTTTATTAAGAGTATGAAAATTATTATTATTTAATCTTTATTTTATAGAAGTTAATAAAAAAATCTGAACAAAATCTATTAATTTTTTATTAAAGATAAAATAGAATATATGATAAAAAAAATTATATTAAAAATTTAAATACTAAATAAAAAATATAATAACTTTAATCTAAACAAATACGTTAAAAAAAATAAAGGAAGTAGTATATATCACTTTAATATACCTCCACTTTCTTCCTAACAATTCAAGACTTTTCAATTTATCATCAACATACGACATCAATCACAAGCCCAAGGATGAATGTGGTTGTAGAGATGGAGGATGTATAATAATTGCCTGGTTATGACATGTTTGCCCTTGGACTTGCTTGTGACTTATGATACTTTCTAGGACTCCACCAAGAGAAAGAGAAAGGAAGACCATCCACATCAAGGGTGCAATTGAACTCACTTTATTCAGTGTCACGTCAACTTTAAACCCACTTACACCCTCAATTAAACTCAGTTTCCATAACAAAGTTTTATTCATGATTTTATTCACTTTCTCTCCCTTCCACATCACCTTATCCTATACACTATCATATATTTACTTATCTTATTATTTATGCATATGTTATTATTAAAATTATAATCTTTATATTAATTAATTTTTATAATATAACAAATAATATTTAATTTATTTGTAAAAAAAATTGTTTTTTTTTTGTGTCAAATGAAGCAAACCTAGATTCTATTTATAGATCTCGAAAAATAAAAAATACTGATATATTTTTTATATTTTTATTTTGATGAATTATTGGTCAAATAATACTTTTAGTAAATAAGGGGAAAGAAAAAAAGAAAGTGAAATGCATGGGGCTGCATGGAAGCTTCCCATTGGCTACTTTTCAGCACGGGGCCCACATTAACCCCAACTATATGAGCATCAAAAGATGATACCCAACTTAAACCTCATCCACTTTAATTTTTGTTGTCTTTGATTGATCTTGCTTTAACCCCACTTTGACCCCTACATTAACCTTTGTTGTGGCCTGTGGGTGGTCTTAGTTGGATCTTTTATCTCATAGTTTTCCCTTCTTGGATAATTGTGATTTGTGATTACTTAGTTAATATTCCCTTCGTCCATAAATGATCGACACATGTTGAATTTTTATGGTCACTAAAATATGATTTAAAACATAGATATCTCTTATTCTACGTGAAAAAAAAAATTCAAAAATATATATTGAAACAAATTTAACAAAATCTCATATGATGACCATATTATTTCACGTTATTATGTACAAAGTATGTTCACTTGAGGTCTATCAATATGTACTCATGTAGTTGTTACACAAACCAGGTGTTAGTTAACACTTTTTGAGACTTGGTTTTTCGGTTTTATAGCAAACAAAAAATCAAAGTGTACAATCTCAAATTAAATAGTGTCTACACGTTTAATAATAGGCTTGGTGAGCTTTGGTGGGAATTTTTTTGAAGAATTTTTATAGAATAAGAGATTTAATCGAATAGCCTAGTGAACAAGGATCTTGCTAGTGGCCAAAAAGTCCTGACTTCAAAACTCATCTCATCGCTGATTTATAACACAAAAATTTGTATGTTTCTATTCTTCTTATAAATTAATTATTCTATATATATAAAGTAAGGAGTGATTTCCTAGAAATGCTCTAACTAAAGGAAAATTGAACCAAGTAATTTGGACAAGAAACCCGTAAGCAGTAGGGAGGGAGCCGGGGGAGGGGGGGCACATTTGACATTTCCGTGGCCCGCCTAATTTAACAAGAATTCTTGCTGCTGCTCGACCATAGGTTCACACATGGAGATGGAGATTGGTTTGGGTTACAATTAGGCCCGTGTAAGCTTGTAAAGCCAGTGAGTCACTGACCATATCTTATAGTCCAACTTGTGACCACCAAGTAAATCCAAGTTACTCCCTCTTCCGTCCCTTAATCATCTAAGATCCAATTTTTTAAAATAGAAATTACTTTTTTAATATTTATTTGATTTGATTAAGTAAGAAAAGTTGGACAAAAAATTAAATTTATGGGAAGAGTTGAATTTTTCCTAAAATTTGTGTAAAAGTAAATGGTTATTGGAAAAAGGGATGAAGGGAATATAATTTTATATTTTAATTATTTAATTAAAACTCATTTTATGGTCGGATATGGTATTCAAATAGAACGGATGAGCTGTGATAAGAAATGAAACTAGGATGAAAATGAGGGGAGGCAATCTAAAATAAACAAATAAGAGGGGGGGCGGAGGGCAAATTTTGAACATGAATATCTAAACTAACAAAAGTTCCAAAAATATAAAGCTACAAGTAGGGTTGTTTGCCAGCCGGGTTACCCTGGACTCGTCTCGAAATCCAGACAAGCGACCCAGCTCGAAATGGAACCAATTCTAATTCTGAGTCAAAATTCATACTCGAAATTGAATTGGGTATACTTGGACCGGTCCCGTAACACAATTGATTTCATTCTTTTTTCTTCATATAATAAAGTATGCAATTTTGAATCGAGTCCATTTGTCGAGCCAATTCGGATAATTTTGAGTCATTTATTTCTGGTCCTAAGTCAAGTCCCTCTTGATTTTTTCAATTTCGAGTAAATGCTTTTCCAGCACTCGGTTACGAATTGATCCGAACCGGAAGAGTTTGGGCATAGCAAAATCCAGATCGACTCGGCTCATAACAACCTCTTCCTTGTAAACAAAGACTTTCGGCAGGTGAGGTGCTCTTTACCTTGGTTTATTTACTACAGTATCTATATATTATACTCCCTCCATCCCTTTTTGTTAGAGGCTTATTTCTTTTTTAGAAATCTCAAATTAAATTTTTGTTTAATTCAAAAAAATTAAAGGGAAAAATATATATGTGATTCAATTTGAATTAACCTAAAATATTGTGCAAAAGTAAAACACCCTAACAAAAAGGAATGAGAGAGTATTACTAAATCTAAGGACTTATGGGGGTTAGAGTCCCGCACCTTAGGTCTTATCTTAATTGTGATTAAAGATCATAAATTAAATTTTTATTATCTTCTTTAATAATAACTTAGTAATAGAGTCTGTTATGTTTGTCTTATGTCTTATTTAAAGTGATTTATTATATTGACATAATTTATAAAGTGTTATGCTCAATTCGAAATCTATTTAGGGGAGTTTCCTAACAACTATATTATCATACTATGAGTTTACAAATTGGACAGCTAGCAATAAGTGATTGATTTCACATCATTTCTGTGTATGGCCTGCCAAAGTGATCTAGTAAAGTTGTTGATTTATGAATGAATACATGATCGAAAAAGTTCAGTGCCTTTAGATAGTTGAGAGATCTAAAACTATCGATGGTATGTGCACTACTTTACTTATACTCGTCATGATCATCTCCACTTATTTCCTCTACATACACCTTTTTTTAATCTCTTTCTTGGCAACTCCATGTGCCAATTTACCATATTAAGATTTTTTTTTATTTGAAATATCTATGAATTATGATTGAGAATTTTTCTACAGATCGTATCAATGTCACTACTCACTAATTATGATATGAACTGTTCATCAGCTAATTAGTAAGGTAGTTTATCATCTTGATAGTTCTATGGGCATCAAGTCTATGTCTATATCATATTGTTCGAAATGTATATATAGTAACAATTTTTATGTTCATCAAACAAAATATAATTATATAGACCTTAGCCAAATGATAATATATACTTATATATTTTTGTTAGATACACCGGACCGGTTACGGTTCCGTATATATTTGTTCCGTATAGAATTTCGTACAGAAAAATAATTACACAATAACCCATGAAGAAATAATAATTACATCTTCAATCCCCACTCCAACCACTAATATTTGTATATTAACCCTTTACGGAATGTGTACGGAATATTTCTATAAGGCACCCTAACTTTCTACTATACGTTCCTATGCTGCATCTTAACGCAACCTTAATAAACTCCTCAAATCACGGCACCAATCCCCGTCTAAACTATGGGCGTGTTTGGTTTGGTAAGATAACCTTGGATACATTAACATTTACTATCTTCATTTCAATCAATATTTTTTATGTATTAAATGAAATGAAAAGTATATTTAAAAAAAATGAAAACTATATCATTGTGGTGTGTAAAAATGTTGATCGTCTGTTATATACACACCAAACTAAAAGTCAAGTGAAATGAAACTTGACAAAAACGAGTTGAGTCAAGTAGGTACTCGACTATACTCGATAAGATAACGAACCGACTAGTAATCGATTCGATTAGCTATTGAACAAACTTTACTTGATAAGATAACGAGTCGGCTACTACCCGACTCGTTAAAGTAATTACGCGGTTCGACTCGATAATTACCCGACTCGTCAAGACAAAAAAGAGAAAAACTACTTTTAACCATAAATAAAAAATACATTCGTATAATTAGAATAATAACAAATTAAATAAATCTTAATTGTTTCAAATATTCATGATAAAATGTATAGACCTTAATATAAATAATTATTATGTATATTATTGTACTTATTAATTTATTTAATTATTTATTAACGGATTGAGTATTTTGTCAAGTGAATCGGATATTTCAAACCATCACAACTTTAAATTCGTACCCTACTCATTAATTTGTGAAGTATTCTCATTTCAAGCACTACTCCATAGTCCATATCATAACTTCGAAAATTGAGAATTGGGCTATAGGAAGTATTTTGTTCCACCCTAGATTTGTATACGTTATAGGCTATTATGGTTTTCTTACCTACAAACCTAGGTGGGTAAGATATTGATGAATTTAGAAAATAAAGTTAATTGAGTGGAAGTATAGGAAAGAAGAAGGAGTACACACGAAAGCAGACAAAAGTTAGAGCTACTGGACTTTTGCACAACATTATTCAAAATAGTTGGAGGTATGGTGGAACCACGAGGAAGCAGAGAGGAACAAAGTTTAATGTTAAATCAGTTTCCATTACAAACATATATTTATGAGAAATTTAAGAGTGTCGATTTTGTTGGACCATTAAATATCACATGTTTATCCTTTCAATTCATAATATATACGTCAACAATATATACTCTCTCCAATCCAAAACAAATGTCTTTGTAGACATTTCAACAATATCCAAAAAAATGTCTTTTTACATAAACCAATGTACAATATATAACTTTTTTCCTTTAATATTCCTATTTGCATAGAATAACTAAAAAAAGTAATGATTGCATCATATAGTTAAGTAATAATTGGATTATTAATGATTGTTTTATAGGGGCATAGATGAAAAGTGTGAATATAATGATTGTTTCTTAATTTGTGCGAAATGTCTAGAAATACATTTGTTTTGGATTGGAGGGAGTATAAGTTTCTAATAATGCTTCCATCACCATCTATCCAAATTTTACGAATTAACTTACAACTTAACACTAAAACAAAATAACTATGAAATCATAATAAACCAGCTACTTTATCCCCCACAATTGTCAAGATATTGTAAGCCCATAGTAGATACTACTATTTCATAATAATCTTCGATGTTAATAACTTGTAAGATATTTAATCATTTACTAATAACAACATCTAATTTACATGTATAAGGAGATAAAATGAAATGACTCTTAAATAAGATTAACCTTTCAATAATGTTTGATAAAACAAATTAAAGACAAAAACCTAATTACAATATATATCATCATTCATACCTCAAAAATATAGTATAAAGTTTAACACCTTCGATTACCAATTACATCAACAATGATTAAAAGAGAACTAGTAATATATACACACTTAATTAGGGGAAAAAAAATACTCTACATGAGTAGATTTTTCTCTGAGGTTTAGTGAAAATCATGGTTAGAATAATTATATGATAATAAGAGCAACATTAATTACTAGAAAATCTCTCCAATAAAACCACAATCATGAATCATGATCATCATACTTACACACTTTCTATGGTATAATCATTTTTTATTTTTTCATTCTGTAGATGAACAAATCCAAGTTTCCATTATACCTTGATTTGTTGCACCAACTCCACCATCTTCCACCATTCTCTTTAGCCTCTTTCTATTTGCAACATTTCTTGTGAAATCATCACACCCTCCATTGTTGTTTCCACCACCTTCCCACCTCCCCGGATCCGCCGAAACGAGTCCCGGAAGTAAACCAAGACTACCATTCTTGTCAACCAGACCTTCTCCTAATCCACCAAACTCATCCAGAACCCCATTTGATGATTCAATTTGCATCGACCCATGACTCGTTCTCGACTCGAAAACCAATGGACTATTATCACAAAGGAAGGGTTTATTAGGAGGATTTGATTGAAGCAGAGAAGCAAGAATTGGATTCTGCATGGTAAAAAGGCTCGAACTTTGCAGACGTTGGTAACTATCATCAACATTAGTACGTAAGGAATCAACCATTGAAGCACAAAACATTGAAGAAGCAGTTTGAGATGTAAGTGATTGAAGTTTATACGGTGGTGGTTGAGAAGAAAGAGAAATGGAATAATCCAAAGGGTTAGTTCTCATTGAAGCAGGTGTCCCAAAAATATTGTCCAGTAGTCTACTGTTTCTTGGAAGAAGTGAAGAAGAGGATGATGTGAAAGGGGGTGCAGGAATCCCAGTAAATTCTTGGACCATGGCTCTGAAATTAGTGGTATCTGTGGTAAGGACAGTAGTGGGTGCACGCCTCGATGCTCTTGTTCTTTTCTTCAGTTTGGGAATTTGGTTTGACTCGCTCGTTAATCGCTCGTTAAACTCTGAAAATGGTAGTGAGGAAGTTTTTGAATTGGTAGTGTTCATAATTTCGGGGACCGATGAGGATGATGAGATATTACTATTTGGAATTGTGAAAAGTTGGTCTGAGGAGGTGCAGTTTGGTTCTGATGTTTGTGTTTTGGTAAATCCCACATCAAGATTGTTGTTGAGTAGCATATTGTTTTGCATGGTTTGGTAGTTTGAGACTAAGGGATCAAAGATGGGTTCATTTGTGGATTGATGATGCAGTGGGGGGTTGTACATGAGGCAACCAGCTCTGGTGGTGGACGACTGATTAATGAAGGCGGAGATGGTGGCTCCACCACTATGTGAATTGTACTCTTCATCACCACCACCATTTGAAGATTGAAAACTATCACTATTTCCAGAGTCCATTTTTTTTGGGGGGGGGGGGGGGGGGGAGGGGGCAGAGATATGGTAAGAGATATAGCTGAGTGAGAGGAGAGATATATGGTTTACTTATAACACAAGCTCCAATAAATAGAAGCTGATGTAATTCTTTCTTATTTTTAATCACAGAAAGTAGCCCATATGTATCTTTAAAGCTCCCTGATATGCAAAAAAGGATCAAGACTTTTCTCTCTTACTTTTTTTTTACTAATAAATGGAGAGTAGTATTTGTTTTAGCTGCAAAAAGGTACATTCAAGAAATTAAAGGGTTATGTAATTGATTGTTTCTAATCAAAGATCTCTCTTTGGACAGTAAAGTTAGTTCTTATTTTTAGCTTGTTCTGGTTGAATTAGAACTAGGGTTTCCTCAAGAATTTAGAATTGAAAAAGAAGTACATTAGAGAAAGAAAGAAAAAGAAAGAAGAAATGATTCTCTTAATAATTCAGAGTTAAAAGATAATGATGAGGGGCAATGACGGAATCAGAATATTTGTAGAAGCACGCAAGTAATTTAATAATCATATAAATAAATAAAAATGTAAGAAAATTTCTCCGTTCGAGGCGGTAGCTAGTGGAATTTGAATCAAAATTGGGGAGATAAAATTGTAAGTTCTTCAAAAAATGAAAAAATTGATGACAAGGAATCGGTTAAATAAATAATTTAAAATTATTCGATAAAGTATAAAAAAGAAGAAGGTCATACCCTCCCTTAATTTTTTGAAACTAGGCCAGTTAGTAAAGGGGTTGGTTGAGCTAATGTTTCCAGGGAAAAGATGAGAGTGGGGTAGGCTTACATGAAATGAGTCTGATGCTATGTGTTTTCGTGTCTGCTTTTGTTGGGGGTGGGGATTGGGGAAGAAAGATGCTCTTATTATGGCATATAGCTGGTTTGGGGCTGGGAGGGGGGAGGTAGGTATTACATTTATTTTAATGTAAAAAATTATAAAAAATTAGTATAAAATAGCCTATAATTCACATTGTCATACAAAAATAAGAGACAAAAAGTCAACAAAAGAATTCAAATTTTAGCAAATTAATTAGCAAAACAAATTACATTAAATAGCAAGATGCACGGTATATTATAAAACATATTTTTCAGGACGTCAATTATTGAATCCATGAAATATATATGTTGGAGTTATTTTTTTTAATTTTTTTATTGTAAATTAGCGATGAGACGACCTTCGAATCCAGGACCTTCCGGTCACCAGCAAGAGCCTTTTCCACTAGGCAATTCGATTAACTCGTTGGAGATCTTCTTTTGGAGAATCAATAGCTAACTATACGTCGATATCGATATATATCAAACGTGACTATGTGAGTAGTGAAAATAAGAACACCAACAATAAAATTTACCATATATTTGAGTAATGAAAATATGAAATGACGAGGGGTAGGGAAGAGCCAAATTAGAGAAGATGGTGGTTGAAAGGTATGAAGGAAACAGGGACACCATCAGTTGTTAGCTTCTGGTGTCATTTATGAATTAAAAAAACGACATGCATTATTATATTTCTAGTGTCAACGTTCATATACAAGATGAAAGAAGTCCAATATTACATGATAATTTTTGTTTTTATACGACTCTAACTTTACATAAGGGTTGGAAATTTTGAAATGTACAAGTAATTAGGAAATATTTATCTTATACTCAATATATATCAAAAATCAATTTTAAAGTGTTCAACTAAAGATTTTCATAATAATTTTTTTGATCATATATCACTTATTATTGATATTCGTATTTTGTTTGATAATAAGGAAACGTAAATACAGGGTGAAATTCCGAGATTGACCAAGTCAATGAATGCTGTTCGACCATCTTCATTTGTCAATGAGTTAACATATATATATCAATATCTTACTCCATTTTTCTATCAATGCTGCTGAATGCTGACTATAAAAACGTTCGCTCCCTTGTGTTTTCTAAGGTTATTTTCTTAACTTTTATTGTTAAACTTTAATAAAATTGACTATGAATTTCATTATTCAATAAGAAATAATATACTCACGTATGATATTGTTAATTCATTTGAATGTATATCTTTCAAATATTAACTTTATATAACTATTTTTTTACATTTAAAATTAAAATTATTTATATTTTAATTAGTGTCTTGGTGACGAGAAAAAATCAAACAACTTAAACCTTTTTTTAAGGGACGGATGGAATACTAAAGACATGAGACATTATCAGTCCTCATTGACCGTTAAACAACTACATATATACATTCAATCAAAATACGAAGTATGCATATCATTATTTTGTGTGTGAGCACGCATTAGATTTACTAGTTAAAGTTTAAGTATGGAATTTCAAAAGATGTATCTAAAAATTGGTGAAAGAAGATAAACATGAAAAATGAAAGTGAAACTAAACTAATTTCATGAGATGATGAAAAAAGTGCTTCAATATAGGTAATGGTACTCAAACTTTCTTAAATACTCCGATCCTTTACAACAACTATCTATAATGGATTTTTTGTAATCAATTGACAAGTTGGTTCCAATAATAGTGATAAATGTGTAGTTTGGTCACAATTATATATTAGCGGAAAAAATGCAAATTAATCTTTAATAGTTTATAAAATGCTCGAATAATGTAATAATAATTAGTGAACAAAATCACCACTACATGACTACTCCCTCCGTCTCTAAATGATTGTCGATATATAGATGTGAGTTTCGAAACCAGGACCTTTTGATCACTAGCAATAGCTTTTCCACTAGACTATTCGATTAATTCGTAATTTTTAAAGTTAAGAGCAATGAATTAGATAAACATAATACAAGATGCACTTGTAAATTAATTGAAAGCTAAAGATGAGCTAAATATGCCTTTGACATAATGAATTGCTTGCAACTATGAAACTAGTCTAAAGATGTAACGTTGTGTGGGCACTATCTCGAAGGCAATAATTATCGAGATAGAATTAATACATAAATATGAGCCAATTATACATACGAGTATGTTGTTTGCTGATTGGTCTTCCCATCACTATCGTTGAGGATTCAGCAGACACAACTTTCATTTTCAGCCGTTGGATGGACTTGTAATTATTCCCTCCCAATCTTAATTATAGTAGTTCCATCTTGCCTCCACGTGCTTTGTGCTCCCCAAACGAATAAAAGAACATGGCGATCTTCCATTTTCAACAAAATCTGCAGGTCAAGTTGGAGTTAGATTCTATAATCAATATTTTATCAATCGAATTCATCATACGTGATTTGTCTAAAGAAATTTTATTGACATTATTTATCGCTTAATATGATAGCTCAAAATTAACATAACGCGGGCTAAAATTAATAATTTTAAACATGCATAATCAAAAAGGGATATTTGATAACATGTGTGATTAAATGGTGAATGGTTTGGAACATGTATGATCGAGCGAGCTATGACATATAAGTTTATTTGTATAAATTAGTAATAAATGTATGACTGAACGGACCATTATATATACTCCCTCCGTTTCTAAGAGATTGTCACTTTTTTACTTTTGGTGGTCAACAAAACACGATTTAAAACATAGATATCTATTATTCTACATGCGGAAAAAATTATAAAAAGTTAATATTTCAAAAATATATATTGAGACGAATCTAACAAGGTCCCACAAGACTATCTTATTTCTTATCGTTTAATGGGAATTCATGATCAAATTTTGTAATGTTTGACTAACAAAAGTCAAAATGTGACAATCTTTCAGAGACGGATAGAGTATTATGTATCCAATGTATTTAGTGAAGGTAATAAATATAAGTTTATTTGTATAAATTAGAGTAGAGTAGTTTATTTAGTGTAACTCTGTAATACGTCTACGAGATTTACTATAGATATAACTCAAGTAATCCGAATTAAATAAGCTACTACTATCATTATATTTCATATACATATATACATATATTTTAGAACCAAATAAAATTATTTGAATATTCTATCAGTTTGACGTGGGCTCAATCTTTATTAAGAATAAGTTTACTTTAATGTATACACACATCTTTTACAAGACGTTATCTTTTGTTGTCGCCTGTCGGAGTGATTTTAGTGACATTTAATTGATAATTAAAAACTATTGTTTAAAAATCATTAATGATCGTCCTCATATGATCAATGTTTCATTATCAAGTGTTACTAGTTAAGTTAATATATAGAAAGGGGCCCCATTTGCCTATTTCTATTAAATAATTGGTTAAGTTGCGTTCCATCCATAGTTTTAATAATAGAGGATGAAAATAAATCTATAATACTTATAAAAGAGCCAACACCCTTAGGTGTTTCTTCCACATTTTGTCAAGACTATTTTACCCCTTCCCATTCATATGTTACTATTGATTTAATTTTTTAATTATATGTATCTTTTAATGAGAAGCTCAAGGGATGGGTACATTATGAAGTAATATTTTTGAATATTTGAAAAATGAATAATTCATCTCAACCAATTGTATCCATTAATTATTGGCCACAACTACATTATTTCATTCGAATGCAAATAACTCAGAGAAGGTGCATTATTACCGTTATTAGTGTTATCATTTCCTACACAATAAATGTAATTAAATGTATTGTTTAGTGTAATTTTAGGATCATCACTTTGATGAGCCAATTCAACTTTCTCTAATAATAATTATATCAAAATAAAACTAACCATATATAATCAAATTAAACTAATACAATTTCAATTTTATAGCACATTCAAATACTATATTTTCAACAATCCTTGTGATAATAACAAGATAGAGAATTTCAAGAGCCAATAAGAATCACATCAAGAGTATAAGGCTCTCCATTAAATTTATTAATGACATAACCTAAATACTCAAATAGTTTTTAATATTCCACGAGAGTCTAAAAAACAGCTAAAAATATTTATACTTATCAAAATCATATTTAGCTCTAAAGATGATAATATGGAGAACTATTTCTTTTACATGATTTAATTACAAAATATCAATTGATATTGAGAGTTGAAAAATGACAATATGCATATTATGAGATCAAAAAGCAATATTTAGACATAAAAGTTGCAAAAATTATTAAATATTTATAAGAGTTCGAATTCGATTATAACAAAAGTTAGAAGTTAAAATTAGTAGAAAGATCTTTAAAAGATTCAACAATTACTAAAAATAACATTTAGCTTTTAAAACTACACTATATAGTTAGTTGGTAATAATGCCAATTAAAAATCTAATTTAAAAAAATAATGAGAATAAATAATGTTTTTGAGAAATAATGACACTCAATAAATGTGTTCTAACACTATATCTTGGAGTTACCTTACTTTTAACATTCCTTTATATCCTTCAATCTATTATCATTTTTTCTTGTCTTTCATCTAAAGTAAATTCATTTTTTTTGTTAGAGCAGTTCACTTTTTCATTTTCATCAACATCGATGATTAAGAAAGAAAATCATACACAAATTCTCTGTTGTTTATCAACTAACATCGTTTTTATCTTTCATCTACAGGTGTGGACATACAATGTACAATTGAACAATCATCAGGAATATTGATTTGTTGTTGAGACTTCTCAATGTAAGATTTCCTTTATATTATAGTTCTTTACTTACTTTTATGAATTATCGTTAGTTCATTCACAATAAAAACTAGAAATATGATCAATATACTAAGGTTAATATATCTATATATATATAAAAAAAGTACATTCATATAATATTATTTAATTATTAAACTTGGATGAGATATGTAAAATTAACTGATGACTTTTATATTCTTTCTATATAAATTTATTTATGCATGAAATAACAATATGTCTTCTATTGATATATAATACTCAATAAGAATATTATGAAAATATTTCTTTAATGTTATGGTAAGCTCAATCAACATGTAATATTATTTTAAATTTTGTAAGAGTGTTCTTTTATTATATATTCAAACGATATATATACATACATATATATCTATGTATATATGATGAAATTATAAGGATCAAAAGTCAAATTAAAAAATTAAAATTGTTATTACTAAAATATAAATTAAATTCATATAAGTTAATATAAATTACTCCCTCCATCCCTTTTTGATAGAGCCATTTTGACTCTGGGTCAAACTTCGAAAGTTTTGACCGTAAACTTTTATTAATCGATAAGAACTAATATAGTCATATGGGATCTTGTTAAATTCGTCTCAATATATATTTTTGAAATATCAAGTTCTTATAATTTTTACACTTGTAAAATTAAAAACATTTATGTTTTAAGTCGTGTGTTTTGGAGACCGTAAAAGAGTAGATGAGTCTGTCATTTAGGGCTAGAGGGAGTAAATGTTTGGGTTAATTTTCGAAATTATATATGACCCTTTAGTTTCTTTTAGAATCAACATATACAACTTTTTCATTGCACATTATTTAATTCACTATTTCTTTATAAGATTTTTCAATTATATGATTGATACTCAAATAAGGCTAAAATATGTATTTGTATGTATTTATATATGACTTATATGTAATATATTCAATTTTGTATAATATATGGCTCACATATGAATGTCAATTATGTAAATTGTAAAAAAACTTAGATTCATAGTTTATTTTAGCAAAAGTAGTCATCAAACCATATAAATCTCACAATTGGTTTAAAAAATTATTACCATTACATATCTAATTTTATTTGAATTTTGATCCTTAAAATTTCATGATTAATATATATTTTATTCGTGATTTGTTTTAGGAAAAGTAGTCATCAAGTTGTATTAAAGTTATTATTGAAAAAGGAGGTCTTCGGTTATTTATAATTTCAAATCTTTTTGACAATTTATCTCATATGTACTTTAATTGTATATTACTTAGAAATTTATTGTAATAGTTAAGTGTAATACCATCGCATTCATAACTCTCATTGCTAATTTATATATAAAAAGTAATTGTATTAAAGTTATTATTAAAACATTAATTTCAACTATAGATTCAACTATATGTGGATGTATTAAAGCCCTTATATTTTAGTGTAATAATGTTTATATATTTTAGTTTTAAAAATCATATTGATGACTTCAAATTTGATTTTTTACTTTCTTTTTATATCAATGTCATATTTCTTTTATTATAGAAGATCAATTTAAAACCAAAAATAAGTAGAACGGTTATATTGATTTTATGATTTGATTAACTATATTTTTTATACGAATAAAAACCATCAAGGTAACTGTTTTACAAGAGAACTATCTAAGAGACGCGTTATCGAATGACTTATATCTCTTTATGGATAGATATTTGAAGAAATAATAACAGTCGATTAGATGAAGTTCTTATAATCTTAATACTATCTAAGACCCAAAACATGTTATGAAACTTCTTCTTAGCGTGTCTCAATCTCATAATCTTTTTTCAAAGATGAATTGCAAAATCTTTGGTATGTACTTTTGTATGGCTCGTTGAAATTATAGTCAATTACTATTTTTATATATTGCACATATGCATCATCACATTTATTAATATAATGTAGTTATTTAGTATTACGTAGAAAATACATTAAGTAGAATGGTGAACTATCATATGCATATTCTTAGTTACAAATATGAGTTAATCCAAAAAATGTAAATTTTTTTAATCTTTTATGGATAATATTATTTGATTTAAAATCATCATCTATATATACTACAAATAGATAGATATAGTTGAAAAAGTATTAATTATTTTAGTTAGTAACAAACTCACTTTTAAAAGAGAGGTTCTTATGTAAATGATTTCTTTATTATATTTTTAAATTTAGATATTTTTGCTTAACTTTATATATTTACTACAACGATGACCCAGTAATGGTAATAATATTTCATAGTATTTCTCAGTTATCTATTAGTGATGAAAAGCTATAACATTTGAAGTGTTTATCATGTGAGATAATTTTCATTCTCTTTCATTAAATCGTTATGTATGAATTATCTACATATGGAGAATTTTAATAATAAGCTATAACGTATACGAGAGTGCATGTAGTCTTTGAGATATTTTATTGGTATATAGTATATCAATAATCCGTAGAAAGTTAGGGTGCCTTATAGAAATATTCCGTACACATTCCGTAAAGGGTTAATATACAAATATTGGTGGTTTGGAGTGGGGATTGAAGATGTAATTATTATTTCTTCATGGGTTATTGTGTAATTATTGTTCTGTACGGAATTCTATACGGAACAAATCTATACGGAACCGTAACCGGTCCGCAATAATCCATATATGGATATCTTTAGTTAAGTATATCAATAGTATAGTACTCTTAAGAATTTCATATCATATTACTTTATGCATAAGTAAATGTCTTTTTTAAATTCATTATTATTGATAAAATATTTATAATAGTTGTACACTTGTGTTTTTTGATTACTATTAATCAATCATGTGCAATAGTATAATTTCACTTTTTTGATATTTTCTTCAAGGAAGTTACAAATTGCACATGAACTGACATTGAACTCGATTAATGTGAAAAGTTACACATCCATATAAATTTTGATACATGTAGTATATATCATTAATAATTTATTCAAAAATTTATCACGTGCAACGCACGTAACATAATACTAGTGCACAAAAAGATGTAGAGTAGTTGAAACTAATCAATTAGTATGGTGTCCCTAACAGAATGTGGTATAAACTTATCAATCCATTATAACTAAAGATCAGCCAAAAAATTAATAGTATGGAGTAGTGTTTTTTTTTTTTTAATAGTATGGAGTAGTGTTTGTTGGCTTGTTGCTGTAGTTTAACCAACCATCTAACAGAACATAGTATAACGTACTTTCTTTTCTCAAACGATAAAAATAGCAAATTGCAAATAAAGATATAAATTTCTCACCAATTTGTTAATAGAGGTCTGAATCCATATATAAACAGCTTTATTTTCACTTTGACTTTTTTTTATACGATTCGAACTCACGTAATATAATCATTATGAGATTTTACAAAGTGGGTACTTCAAACCTGCAAGAATCAAATTCGAGATTTCTTGGTAGAAGTTCAAGTCGAATATTACTAGGCTATTAATCTATCGAGTATAAGTACTTTGATTTGTGTAATTTGTAGGTCATATTAACAAGACACAAATTTATAGTTTTTTAAATTAATTAGAAATATAAAAACTATTATCATGATTTTAATAAGTAAGTACAATATATCAACATAAGTGGACATCTTATAAATTGACGAGTGTACATCCTTAGAATTGTGATAACTAAAATACTGTTTGCAAACTAAATTTGTAAATACAATAATATCCACCCTATTTATAATTTGGGAAAGGAGAAATTAAAAAAAAAAAAAATTAAAACCTCATGTCCCCCTTAATTATGATGTAATATATAGAGTTAATTGGATAGTCTAGTGGAAACGACTATTGCTAATAAGCAGAAGGTTATGGGTTCGAAACTATTCTCATCACATACATAATTTATTACCTCACATGTTACACATTAAATGTATAAATAAAATTAATCATACATAAGATGTAACATATTTAAAAGAATCTTACCATCATCTCAAATTTCAAATGCAAATTAATTATCAATTATTTTTTCTTATTGGCTTCCTAACTTGTGCCCTAAGGACACATTCTAGGAAAATCCTAAATATTACATTAGATAAAAATGTTATACGTATTTATTAATTAATCACAAATTATATACTAATATTTTTAATAGTATGATAAGTGATTATGTATGTATCGCATAGGGCTTAATCGTACGCAACAAATTTATATTTGAAACATATATACATAGTGTAACACGGCGTTAAGGTGCAAGTGTAACAACAGGTTCTAAAAGCAATAAAATAAATTGCACTGGGAATATTTTCTCATCATAACTGGAAAGTTTAGGAATAAAATATATTTTGATGATCATAACCAGAAAGTTTATGAACAACATAATTCACATATATATTCTCCAAATCGGAAGCTCGTGAAAGACAGCTTGATAATAAGAATAAATCTCCCTTTTCCCCATTTTCTACCAATAGTATTATTTTGTAGTAATTCAGTCATATATATGAAGTATGTCTATTACACACTTCTCATAACATATGCCCATTTCTCACAAAACTATGACTACAAAATAACAGCATACTAGTATATTTTTGAAATTTTATCGTTGCGAATGGCTAAACGCTATTTACAACTTTAATTGCATATTGCTCTTTTATCAACACAATATCAAAAATGTGCGTTATAATTTAAGAGTTTGTTAAGCATAAGCCTCACTTAGAAGAGTAGCCAAAGCCCTCTTATTATTTTGTTTGGGACGAAATATTAGAAAATAACATGTTTGCAGAATCATTTTCCGTAAAAAATGGATTGCCACCAAGGAAAATTGAACTTATGATCAAATGGAGAACATTTGGGGAGTCCTGATGTATTGAATTAAAAAAAAAAATAGAAATTTATCAATACCTCTCATGGAAACGAAGTTTTATTCTGATGCATACAAATCCCTAAATTTGTGAAGGCGGACTATTTCCCCTGCTTTTCCTTCCAGTTCACCGCTCCCCATCTTTCCATGGAGGGGCGGGTACAACCTACGGAAGTCCCCTCGACCCGACGAGAAGACGTTTCTCTCAACCTATGGCTCGACACAAATCGCCTTACAGAAGACGATGAAAAACAATCTACTTATGTTGTTCAGATGCCCAGGGATCAGGTTTACCGTGTCCCCCCACCTGAACATGCCAAGATCGTCGAAGGGTACAGAAATATTACCAAAGGAAAAAAGGGTAGGAGCCTCTCATGTTGTTCTATGATCGTCATTGCTATTCTCATTCTGGGACTCGGCATTGGAATATTTATAGGGTTATCACAGTTGCTATTTCGTCCCAAATCCCCTGTTTTTCATGTCACTTCCATTCGTGCCAAGAATTTCGAGGACAACAAACAACGTTTACCGCCAACTTATGATGTGGTACTCGCGGTTTCTAATCCGAATTCCGGGGTCCAGGCTTCATACAAGAATGGAGGGGTGTCTTCCCTCATTTTCAAGGAAGTTGTAATTGGTGAAGGACAAATTCAATCGATTACCGAAGACGTTAACATTAAGTTGGACGCCACAAAATATGGTTCATCTAAGGATATCAAGGCAGCTTTGAATGATATAACCCCAAAACCTATGTTCTTGGAAGTTGACATCATTGTTGAGATGAAAAATAGGGTGCAGTATTTGAGAAAAGACACAAAGGTGACATGTGATTTCAATGTAAAATCTTTTGGAAAGAACACTGCAGAGATATTATCTCAAAATTGCCAGACTGATTTTTACTGATCTAACCCATTATTAAAGCTAAGTTCATCAAGACAATTGTTTGATAATGATAGTTTTCTTCATTTTCCATTGCAAATTCTTGTAATTAAACCCAGATTCATCATTTCATGCCATCTTATGTTTACCACATTTGGCTTTGATAATGAACAAGAAAAAAAAAGAAGAAAATACAAAGGAAATTTAAGAAGATGGATGTTTTCCAGATTGAATATTTTGTCTCATATTTTTGTATTTTTGTTTTAATTCTTGCTTGTCCCTCTGTTAAGCATGCATATGAAAATAGGTGGATTTGGCTAGATGATCAAGTGATAAATTGAGCAACCTATTATGGGCTATGCTACTTACAATTTCATATTTCCTACTTTAGAGCTTGAACCAAGTTTTGCCATAATTGAATTTGTGTTTGTGAACTTCATAGAGCATAGTGTACTATACTGTCTCATTGATATACTAGTCGAGTTGTTGGTGGATCGAGCAATTCCGCCTTGCTTTCGAACGCTTACTAGTGCTAATTCGGGTCTCGAAACCGATGAAGCGATTATCGCTTGGTATTGACTATTGACCTAAGAGCTTGAGAAGATTACTTCATATGTAAACATATTCAAATTACTCGCGAGCTAACCTATAGCCATTATAAACTTATTACACATTTTGAACTGGATAAAAAATAAATTTGTAAATTGTACTTAACAGTTTTATTCTTCAGCAAGGCCCATACAACAAAACAAATATAGTCCGATAACTTATGGAGCAAAGTAATTGATTTGGAAAGTTAAACTGGACACGAAAATATTGTTATTGCGATTAAGATATTAACGAGTCAAATTGCATCGGTTTAACTGAAACAAGGTAACAATTTATGATCCGTTGTTCAAATACAAACCGAGCAAATTTCGATCCCGATTAAATGAACCGCATAACTGGGCGATTACCGCATTGTTCGATAACTATTTAATTGAGAGCATATATTCATTCACTAGGACTTGTTTGGTATAAATTTTGTTAAAGAAACAACAATGAGCAATCAATCATCTAATGAAACTCAAGTTTAAATAAGGGCAACGCATTGCAACTGGTACAGAAGCAATCTAATTTCGAAAAGGAATCCCTCAGTTCGATATTAGCTCTATTAACCCAATTTGTAAATTATAACGTATTATTCAGTCAGATGCTGAAGGCTCTGGGTGGTGGCCTATAATTCAGATAAGCAGTCCGAGCGGTTTCACACTTCTGCTTGATATCTTCAAACGTTTTCTGGGAAGTTTCTGAAAACTTCGTCAATTGGTCAAGAACCTTCGTCAAACTAATATGCATTGAGCTCAAGTTTGGAGAGTTATCACTGTTCTCATAGGCTTTGACTTCAATATCGCCATTGTCATTAGACTCCGGCATGCTTCCTTTCTTCTGTGATTCGCCTGGCTGGTCTGCAATATTGTGGCGCAAATCAAACAAGAATAATCTGATGGCATCAATGATTTCTTGAGAAGGCAATGATTTGATTCCAGATGACAAGTCACGGCAGAGAACAAATATGGGTGGGGCTAGAAGTCTCCTAGGGGAGAATGCCCTGCGGCCCTTGGTCCGCTCCTGTGGTTGCAAGATACAGTTTTGTAGCCAACTGTTGATCCCTTCAACATATAAAGTAAGACTATTAATCCAATCAGCAAAACTCAATCCAAAACATTCCACCTCTTCTTGCAGCTCTGCCATAATTTGGTTCTGTGAATCTGCTAGTGGTGTTCCAGCCGAGTGTGGTTTTGCATGGTTAGCCAGTGAGATGATTATATACTGTGAGTGGTGACATTCGAGCATGGCCTTCCACATTCTGATCAAACTGCACAGAGTTTTTGTTACATATCCAGTGCTAGTATTATGTGTCGAGAAAATTGAAAAGTTGCTTAAAACATTATTCTGAAAAATACAGGCAAGCAAAAATATAGGTGAGCGAGATGGATGGATGTTGATTTATGTTGTTTTTCCCCTTCCTCGTTACTGTGATACTTTTAAAGCTTAAATTTTGTCAAATAGTTATTGGTCTCACCCTTGAAGAAGCTCCAAAAGCTGGGGAAGCAATTCTTCATCCCTTATTTTCTCAATCCTTTTTGATATTGCATCGACAGAATGAAGTGCTACCCCAATGCGTGAATGTAAATCTTTCACTACTGCACGGGTTCGATCAATCACCTGAGTGCTAGCATCCTTGGCAAATTGTTGCCTAAGCTGGCCACAGTGTCTATCATACTTCACTTTGATTGATTCACTGGCCTACAAAGCTAATAAGTAAGCTCAAAAAGATTGAGAGTAAACAAAGAATAACAAGTATGATAAGTAGAAAACAACTTACATGGAGAAAGTAAAGTGTGACGTAGCAAACAGACGAAAACATTAGAAAATCCTAGGGAGATAGAGAGAACTGGTACTATACATGATTGTTGTTGCTTACTAGACTAGAACACTGTTGGCAACGATACTTATAGGAGAACTACATTTCTATTCTGTTATTCTATTCCATCGACTAATACAATAGGTTCATGACCAATATCTCCATTTTCACTACAGTTAGACAGAGGTCACTTCATCCAAAGCAGGAGAATGATGGATGGCTAACAGTATGCCAGGTCTGTCAGGAGTTTGTACATAACATTAAAGTTAAGATTCTACGTGACGTATATATATCCTATGGTTAAGATTGCTCCAAATGAGACCAAATTGACACATGTGAGAGCCCCACATTGAAAATAAAGGAGAGAGTTCATCACTTAATAAATTAGGGAGCAAATCCACTTAACACCAATTGGTTTTAAGATGGTGCCTCTTTGGTTATGAAGTGTGCCCTCTCTCCTCATATGGGTATGACGCAAGCCCGATAATGAAAATTCTACACCTATAAAAGGAATGATCTTACATTATGTACAGGACAGCAAAGCCCGGTGGAAATTTCTCAAATTTCTCAGAGAGGAGGTTCCCGTCCAAAGAAAGAAAACTAACTATTTCAAGGAGAAAATTTGATGAAGTTGGCTGCATTGGCTAACATCTTACAATAAAAATATTTTGTTGCTCAACATTTAGGATTACATATTCAGACAGAAATTCTGATTATATTATCTTACCATTTGACCAGAGTGATAACATGTCAATTACCGTTTGTAGTGTTTATTAAACTTATCAGCAAACTATGTGTTGTCTCGTTATCAAATCTCTCATTTCGGAGAACAATGTTTTCTTTTTCCAATTTCTCATTTGTTCTCATACAAGTCTGGCCTTCTAATTATCTCATGCATACATGTGTGTATTTTAAGTAGATAGATATGTGGTTTGCATATGCAAATACAAAAAACCTTCAATAACAAAAGAGTCACTACAGGCAGCCATTCAGATAATATGTGCAACAAAATAAAGTAGTCAAACACAGATAAAATAGTGACTTCGGTCAGATGCAAAAATAAGTAGAAAATACTACAGAAACAAAATTTGGAAGCCTAGGAGTTATATATCTAATGTTTGATAATATTTAATGAAATGGTACTCACAAGAGAGGGTTCATGACTGTTTATGGGATATATACCTTTACTTCATCATAGAGTTTCCTCTCCCATGCATACAGTCTATCAAGACTGGAGGAATGGCTTCCAGCAATCATGCAGAACTCTTCAAAAAAGTCGCTCCCACTATCATCGGTATCATTACCAGCTGTGAGAGGATTCCTCGATGAAGATGACCTTGATGATGTAGTTCTCTTCCATGAAATAACTTTGGTGACATGTTCATCATCTACATAATTGACCAGAGTTTTTACCTTTAAGATTTTACTCATGCCTAGTTTTCAGATAAAAATATACCCTATAACATATATTATGAAAGATGAAAGCTATCTAAATTCATAGCTGACTGTTATTTAGAAGAAGTTACTAGAAGAGGTTTTTTTAATTCTGTGGATTTGGCTCAATGAGTACCATTGAAGTTATATAACTCCATCAAACATAAGTGAAGGTAAACAGATAAACATATACCCATAGTTCCAACATAGCCCCTACATATTCAAAACACGTGTAACACACAAATTTCGATGCTAGAGTAACACCTACCTTCAGATGAGTTATTGATTCCAACTTGACAACACCTCGGTCCTAAGGAAGCCAAATACATTGACGCTCGGGAGTTGCCTGTAACAGTATGACATCATGTTAAGGAACAAATACCTTTCAATTTCAAATGATTTTGATTTAACGGCATTATATCACAATTGCGTCTGAAATCTTGATGTTTTCCGAACTCCTGAATCTTACCTTTAGTGTTGGAGTATTCGACCCGAATTTTATTGGCCTCAAGCATCCTGGCAACTTCTTTTCCTGATTCAGATGCTTTAAAGAAACGATGTTCAATATCCTTTATGCTAGATAGGAAGTCCTTATCTTTATGTGTAATAAAATCTGGAGGATCTTCTTGTCGTTCACGCGCCTCCTTTTTCCCCACAAGCTGATCATTCTTTGAACTAGATTGCTCAGGAAGAGACTTAACTACTAAAGTTCCAGTTGTGTTATTTGTCTTAGTGTCACTCCTTACAGCTTGCTTATTGGTGCTCTCACTATCGTGGGATGTAGCTGATCTACTGCCATTATCTACTACCAATCTTTTCTTGTTTTGGTGCTTTAACTCCGGAGTTAGAAATTTCTCATCAGTTACATTACTCACATCCAATACATCAGTTTTCTCACCAAAATTTCCAAACCTTCTGACACCATCAACATTCTTACCCCCACTGTTGTCTCCTACAAAGCGTAAGCTCTCTGAATCATCAACGGGATCGAAGAAATCCCACGAATCCCCAAATTCTGGTGGCGGAGGTGGTGGTGGCGGAGTAGAGAAATCAACATCATCAATATATGTACTCTGAGATGGTGGTTGTACCATAACAGTCACAGCAGTAGCTCCACTGGATCTCATATAACTCAACAAAGTTCCAGTAGGTGAACGTGGGCTTCCGTTAATCCCTGGGGAGACTGAAATACCCCCAACATGGGATGGTGAAGGAGATTGGTGTGATGAATGTAATGGGGCTTTATCAACATCAGCGGCTGAAGATTCTATCACGACTTCGGCCTCAGCATATCTTCTAAGTACAATGCCAATACTTTTCAGCGATTGAACATATGAAACATGTGCAGCTGCTAATGCATATCTTGAATCAATTGCTTGTTTAATGAACTTTTTCCTCTCTTTACACAACCTCAATGCCGGAGTTCTCTCTGATTTTGTATTAGCAGCTCCCATTATTTATGTTGCACCAATTAGCCCTTCTTCTTCATAAACTAATCACATTGACCTTTTAAGTTACATGCACAAAAGTTAGCAAGATAATAAAATTTAATCTCGTAGAGCACTTAACTACACAACCTTAATAGTTTGAGGACAATATAATTAATCCTAAGCTTTATTTTCCATAGTTCAAAAAGAGAAGAGCTGGAATTCCCTCTAAAAAATAACTCCCTCCATTTCCCTCTAAAAGATTGTTTACTCTGATTTTCAATTGTCCAAATTCGCAACTTTTAACATCAATCTACACACTTAACTTTGATTACATACAACTGAAAAGTAGACTGAATATACTCTCTTTTTACAAAACATTAGACAACATAAACAAAAACATTTAAAGTTGAAAATAAGTCCACCATCAAGACTAAAAACTCGATAATTTCGTTGAAATGGAGTATGAAACACTTCATCTAATAATGAGCCAAAAAGCGTAGTAACTAAAAAGCCGAGCTAACCAACCTATGAGCCACAGCACAAAATAACAGAGCAATTCTTCAGTTACTCTATGATTTTCAAGAAAATCACTGCCAACCTTACAAAATCCCTCCTTTTCTCAAAATAGGTAAACCCTTTGGACGTTTAGTAGCTTACAGGGCAAAAAAACTACAGAAAATCCATAAACCAAACGAAAAAACACTACTAAAATTGAAACAGTAAAAAACAATTGCACATTCGTAGTGTTATCTTACATGAAATAGGTAAAATAATGCTTGAAATGTGAGCACAAGAAAGCAAAACCTGATGTTGTTCTTCAGTTCCAATGTGCATTCTGACAAAGATTATGTGGTAATGCATTTAAAATGGAACTTGTTTAGGGCATGTAGATTTTTAGCAGAGAAAGAAAGATGGGAGAAGTAAAAAGAAAAAACGAAATAAGAATCAATAGGAGTAATACACTAATCTGGTACATATATTTCGAAAGGCATGTGTACGCAAGTCATGATTTTTCTTTTTCTTTCTTGTTCTTACCGAGCGAGTCTATGTTCAGTAGTAATACATATTCAATTGATGGTACGTTGATTTCATAAAAATATATGATGTTTAAAAATTATAATTGTTTCGTTTCTTGTGTTTGAAAATAGGCCCTCATGTCACATTATATATAGGAAAATGAGTTTTTCGATTAATCACTATATATATTTAACCAACTAAATTTTTATAAAGTAATAGACAGGATTAAGGCAATTGTAACAAATTATATGACATATAACCCAATATGAGATCGAGTAGACATGGTGAAATGTGAATGGAGATGTTACAACAGGTTTTTCATAATAATAAAATGTTTTGATTCTGAGATAAATCTTGTTGATTAAATATTTCACCATACATGAAAGCATATGGATTGTTTTGTATAAGGTGAAGATCGATGACGGGGTGGATCCACGAATTTTCATAAGTGAACTTAAAATTTAGATTTATATAGAATAACGTTAATTAAACTTGAAAGCATCGAATGACCTAGTGGTTATGAGGTATTTCAGTAATTTAAAGGTCCTGAGTTCGATTCTTATTGTAAAGGGACGGTGGGTGGGTTTTAAAGTACAAAAAAAAAACGTTAATAAAACTTAATAAGATATTAAGTAAATAAAACTTAATAAGATATTAAGTAAGATCCTTCATTATTACATTTTGTAAATTTTCACTATCTTATCCTCATTTTGATTTTTTTTTCTTTTACTTGTAATTTAGAGTTGTAAACACGAATTAAAAGATAAAATAATCAAAAAATAAATATATTGGTGAATCCGCAAAAATGTAGAAGTACGAGTAATTGAAAATTATATGTAATTATGCTTAGAATACACGAATGAGATATATGTGCAACAAGCCAGTATTAAGTAGTTTCCTTAACTTCACACATAACGGAACAAAATTATTTGTTTGTTAAACTTTTAGTTTAATTATTACCATGACTCATGAATCCAAGAGTACTGTGCTACGTATTTTTTAATAATGTAAAGAACGTAAAATAGTGAGATTCCTATAAATTTATTAAACTAAAGATTCCTTTTAATTTAATTTAATTATATTCCTATGTTGTGTATAGTATCAACCTAGATACCTCTAAATTTAATCAATTTGAGCTTTTCCCAAAAAGTCGAATATATATTCCACCTGAGCTGGTGAATCGTTGTGGGCTTGTTTTTAGTGGAGACATGTACTAGTGGCATGCCACACTCAAAACTATCCTCTCTAGTCTCTTCAATCACTAGTAAACTTTACGATATAAAGTGAATATTCTTCGTATTTTTCTTAAAGTTATTACTTGCGTGATCATCATCCATATATATATGCCTCAAATCAAGAACACTTTGTATATGTGTGTTCAAAGTGGGAATAAATCATCTTTTTTGTTTTATAAATGGTCGTTCCAAACATTTTTGGGCCTTAATAGAGATTAAAAATAGAGCCCTTCAACACATATCATAAATTTTAAATATTTAGTAACTAATTATTAATAAAACTTGGTATGCAAGAAAATCATAAAAGTCCAACTATGGTACAATTTAAAAAGAAAATCAAACTAATATACTTTATGAATTAATAAGTTATAATACATTTTCCAAAAAGGTTGAGGATCTTCTTAAGAGCCTGGCCTAGCATCATCGCCTCCCTCGCCCAAACCAGACCCAAGGGTCGGACCTAGTTTTATATATGATATTATTTTATTATTACACTCCGTATTTTGGTGAAAAGAAACTAAAAAATCGAAATTAAAATATATCATGATCTTAAAAGGTAAAGTAAATCGAGTCAAACAAAATGTAACAGGGTATTCATACTCATTAAAAATAGTGATTGAAGAGAGAAGGTACGAGATGACATGTTCACATGAATGAAGTTGAATATCGTTATTATTGAACTATATTTATACACCAAGCAAGACCTAACTACTGGGCTACTTGCGATTGATACGAACCGATTACAGATTAGTTTTATAATTTTTATTTCGAACTCATTACAAATTAAACATGTGAATTAGTTATGTATATAGTATACTAATGAATTAATTTGCGAAAGTATTTAGATTCGCTTAATGAGCCAATTTGACCCAAACCGAGTAGATTGGGCTGGTGATAATTATTCGTGTACATTAGATGGCATTGATAATCCAGTGTAACTAAACACGCGAAATAGTTGGCGGCATAATCTCGTGTCCCAGTTCTTTACGAGATTCAGAAAGAAAGTACGCAAATAAAATTAATTCATAAAATAGGAAAGAAAAAAATAAAGGGAACAAATTCAAACATAAAGAAAGAAAGAAAATCTCTGAAATTAATGCACCCACAATTCACATAAAGAATTCCAAATTTCCATGCCCCTCTTAAATTTGATGGCAGAACGAAAACCCAAAAAACAACTCTTGGAAAGTTTGATCGTTAACAAGCATCTTAAATTTTTGATCTAAATTATGCAGATTATTAAACAAACAATTTGAAGATCCATTAATATTAATATTATTGAATCTGATGATTAAGTCCTAATGACAAAGTCCAACGCCAGCCCTAGCGATGCCTCCCCCTCTTCTTCTGATAATGACAATAATAATAATAATAATAATAATTCCGTCAAGTGTGAACGTAAAAAAAAGGTACGCATTTTATATTTATGGATTTTTTAATTTAGTTTCAAAATTGTATTGGTTTTGTTTAATGTTTTATTATTGTTGAAATTGTGATGTATGTGGGTGGATAAAGTCGATATTCCCAAAGATGTTTAAACGTCAAGTAGCAAAGGATATTAGTTCAGATGATGAGGATAATGTAGGACCATCATCAGATGATTATCATCAAGGTATATATCTAAATATTGTATCATGTTAATCTCATTTTTTAAATAAATATATTGCTTTTTTATGATTTATGATGTTTGTTAATAGATTTGCCGACAATTAGAGAGAAGAAAGCCTTCCTTGAACAACCTTCAACTTTCCGCAAAAATGTTGCTTCCGGTATGCAAGAATCATCATTAATATAATAATTTTTTATTTAATAATCAATGATTAAAAATAATGTTGAGAATTCACAGTAAATCATGATATTTCAAAGTAACTGAATACTACAATATATATGCGACTTGATTACTACATAAGCAACATCTTGATGTTAATTTGGGGGCATTATAGGTGATTATCGTGATGATGAACGGCAAACTCCAATAATAATAGAGTATTTTTTCTTTTAATTTTATGATCTCGTCTATATTCGTTGTACGCAATTAATATTCTTCCTCGTATATACATTCAATGAACTACAAATAATTAAAAAGTGAAAAAATTGATATTGTAGGGTACAATAAAATATTAAAACTCAGACATCTAGAATATTAAGATTATCCTTTTAGTCGTTGTATGAAGTGTCTCTTAATTGGTAGCTCAATGCAACCACTGGAGACTAAATTACATGCATGTGAATTATTACTAAAGAATTTGAATACGTAGTACAATATTTAATGAATAATAAGCACTTTTAAACTGTAATAAATAGTGGTGATGATTTAGATGTTGAGTTATTGTTTTATTTGACTCATGCAACGTTAACTGCTACTTGAAAACGTTGGTGATGTTAATGTATTGTTTAAATTCCAGGAGCTCGCAGCGCAAGAATTGAAGGGCTAAATCTATCTAACTTCGATGACTCCATCATGCCCACCACTATAGTTCAAGATATCCGGTACCACCGATTCATAACGGTTTAATTAATTTGTAAACAAAATGATTAATGGAATTTTAATTTGATCATCAGCTTTGATTTCTGTGGAAATACAGGATATTTGTTGGAACATGGAATGTTGGAGGGAACCCTCCAACTCAAGGGCTTAATCTTGAACAATTCCTGCAAGTTGAGGGCTCTGCAGATATATATGTTGTAGGGTAAGTAATTCATATTGCATGTACTTTTAATTTGTTATTATCGACTAGCACAAATATTGCACATTCGTTCATGTAACGTCGTGGATTTCAAATTTGTTTGATGCATGTGCAGGTTCCAGGAAATAGTACCATTGAATGCTGGAAACGTTTTAGTGGCCGAAGACAACGAGCCAGCATCGAGATGGTTAGCCATAATTAGCTATGCATTAAACAAGCCATACCATGAATCAATCGGCAGCTGTTGTATCGATTCATCAGGAGGAGGAGGAGGCTCAACCAATTCCAATTCCCATTCCAAATCCAATTTCTTTCATAAAGCTTCTATCAAACTTCTTACAAAAAACATACGTGCCAACAATGCTCGTCTTAAGTCATGCAATTGCAACACAGAATCAATAAACCCCACCAGAAAACCTAGAAAACTTTCTGATCCTACTAGCAAATCAACTTTTCCTAGCGATTCAACAGTAGATAATAATAAATTTGCTTCAATCATCGAAGAATTTACTGATACTGCGCCTGCCAATTTGAGTTATCAGCTCATTGCTTCTAAGCAAATGGTGGGATTATATCTCACAATTTGGTCTCGTAAGGAGTTAGTCCGTCACATTGGTCACCTTAGGGTTGATTCTGTTGGAAGAGGAATCATGGGTCGTCTTGGAAACAAGGTTGCTTTCATTCTATAATTTTCCTTATTTCTTATGTTAATTTCATTTCTATTGAGAAAGTCGTTTACAAAATCCTTCCAACTTAAAAGAATCTTGTAGTGGTAAGATAGGGGTCTCAATAAATAAAACACAATATACACTGATAATAAAAGACTAGTTTTACATTATTTGGATCATCGGTATGTTACCATCTCGATATCTACATTATTTGTCGATTTTATTGTAGTGTAACATATATACATTGTCACACTGATCGCAACAAGGATATAATAATTAATACGTTTCTACTCATCTATCTTGATGCTAACTACATCTGGAGGATTTCTACAGATGAACAAGAATGTTTATTATACTTAAGTATTGATTTTAATTGTTTGCAGGGATGTATATCAATAAGCATGACATTGCACCAAACAACATTTTGTTTCATATGTAGTCACTTAGCTTCAGGAGAAAAAGAGGGCGATGAGTTGAGAAGAAACGTCGACGTAACCGAGATTTTGAAACATACACAGTTTCCCAGTGTTTGCAAGAATTCTCGACGACAAATACCAGAAAGAATCATTGGTCATGAGTAAGTTATAATCTTAAAATGTGAGATATTGGCAAATACTAAACGAATGCATGTTTATATATTTAGGTTTTGAGTTTGTTAGTGACTTATATATGTATATGTTTACAAATTATTTCAGTCGAATTATATGGCTTGGAGACTTAAACTATCGGGTGGCTTTGAGTTATGAAGAAACGAGGCATCTGTTAGAGGATAATGATTGGGACTCACTCCTCAAAAGAGACCAGGTTGGTACTTCCTCCCATTCTCAAAATTCGTAATATTATCATATGTAGTTTATTTAATTAAATATCGAGTACAAACAATACGTATGTCACAACATACAAACATAAATGAAATATAACTCCATTACTTAATTTTCAAAATTTGATTACGGCCTAAACATAAACAACTCAACGGCACATAGATAAAGGGCCCACATGATCTTAATCAATGCCATCACCTTTTAATTTTTGGGAGATAAGATGATTATTTCTTTCTTTATTTTACTAATATATCTATACCTTCAATATCTGGTGCAGTTGATATTGGAGAAACAAGCAGGAAGGGTGTTTGTTGGTTTCAGTGAAGGGAAGATATTGTTTGCGCCCACATACAAATACACACACAATTCCGACTCCTATGCCGGAGAGACTGTAAAGTCCAAGAAGAAACGTCGCACACCAGCATGGTAATCAGCGTGGCTCTTTTATTCTCTTCACATGATCAAGGAACGCTAGCTCATTCGCTAGATTATTCTATCATCTGTTATGATAATTTTTCACAACAATGATTAATATTGAAATTGAATTGTATATTTGTAGGTGTGACAGAATATTATGGCTTGGTAGTGGCATAGAACAATTATCATACATAAGAGGAGAATCAAGATTTTCAGATCATAGACCTGTATGTGCTGTGTTTGCAGTTGAAGTTGAGATGAAGAGCAAACACTCCAAGTTTAGGAAAGGTTATTCATGCGCAGCCACCAAAAGTGTTTATGAGGACTGCTTACCTCCAAGACACAGCTTCTGTGAATAATAATTAGAGGCTTCATTCTGTATTTTTCAACTCATCACCTTTATCAAATTCAGTATAAAGAAATTAACACCTTCTCTACCATCTTATAATTTCTTTCGTTAACTTTAACATGTCTCAATGTCTTTAAAGAAAACTACACAACATTACTCTTGTGATAACAAGGAGGTTGATACCGAATAGACCAAAGAAAGAGTGCAATCCCTTAATACATTATCTTTAGCTAAAACCAAAAAGAGGAAATAGACAAGTTAATTATACAAACTTATAAATATCAGTCAAAAAACAAGCTACAAACTTAAGCTTAAGAAAAGGAGTCTCCATCTTTTTTTCCTCGCACCAACGATACAAAATGATACTCCATGCTATTTTGAAGAATAAGATTAACCTAATAAATGTATGCTAGTGTGGTTTCCTCTATGAATACATAATTTTGGGCACATACTAATCATTCTATAATTAGCTGGCCCCAAAGATATGGGATTGTGAAATACAGTCTCCTGAGCAAAATAATCCTAGCCATAGGCCTCCACCAATGGTGCACTAATGGTAAAGTGATTGACATACTAATAGCGTGCTGGCTCACTTGCAAAGCTTATCTTCTGAAGCTATCAATGAAGCAAGCTGAACAGACCGCCCGTGATTCTAGTTCCTATGAGATGCTAACTATTGCAGCAAGCTGAACAAAAAACGATACTACCATAAGCAAGCATATCATTTACTTCCAAGCAACTAACAAGAGTAAGAACTGAACACTTTTTACCTCAATGGCTCAATGACTGTTAATTTCAATTTCATCTAATCGTTGTCTATAGAGGGCCAAGCTCTGCATAAACAAGGCAGAAAAGGTCAGTAGAGTAATTAAATAGGTAGTAAAAAATTTCATCTTTTCTTTTCTTCTACATTCTACATTCTACATTATCTGGAGCACTTCGGATCCCTTTCCCCCATCCCACCCCCTTCCCTTCTACCTTCTACGTAAAAAGAACCAATGGAAAGACAAATATACATGGTTGGGACACCACATCATCAATTATCGTGCAATGCAAATGGTAATTCAAATTATTTAAAGAGGTATGAGAAATTCTCAGTCGTTCCTAAGGTAGCACGATTGGTTATTGTTGTAGCAGGAAACTAAATGAAATATTACTCCCTAAAATGAGGCTCAATAACTAAGCGATTGAAGTAAACACTAATGTTACTACAATTGAGATAATATAATTCCTGTAAGAAAAATCTGTCACTGTCTGCATATGTATTTTTGCAAGAAATTATATTACGGGTTTTAGAGCATCGCAAGTCAAATACACTACTATGAACTGATAAAGAGTAGTGTACAAGTATTTCTCCTCTGTATAATACATTACTTCAGTGAACGGCTTGCAGGTAGAAATAGAGTCATTATGTTGGAACCTCTATCACTATCTGTTATCTTCTACTTATTTTCTAATTTAACATCCTATAAATTACTGAAAAGCTCTTACAAGTTACTATCGCGGTCTGCGAGTATACACAAGTTCAGACTTGAGATAAATAAGCAACAGGTCGACTGATACTCAGATTCTGACCCCACAAACTAAATATTTCATAGAAGTATCTTTTATACTATCCCTATCCAACTTTAATAACATGGGGTGAATTCACGAACAAAGCTATTGTCAGCAGATATGAACTTCAAATAAATGAAATAAATAAATACTGGATTAGACTACTCATAATTGATACCTCCGTATGAGCATATACACCTGCTTCTGCAGATCCACCAAGACTTCCTCTTCGAATAAATTTTCCAGCTTTGTATGTGTAAAGCATTGGAACCCCAGTTGACAATTCTAAATCAATGACCTAATATACAAAGACAAATAAGCAATTCTATATTTTATAGAAAGGACGTTCAAAAGAATATAGACGGTCAATTAGAACATTTTATCACCTCGTCAGAAGTTAGACTGTCAAGATACATGATAATTGATCTCAGTGAATTTGCATGAGCAACAACCATAACATGCTTTCTATCAAGTAAAGGCTCAATCTGCAAAACGTTTGTCAAAACTAGGATGCATTCCTCAAAACACTTAGTATTTAAGAGATGGTATAGCTCAGGTGAATTTAACAAGTAAAATTCAGGCTTACCTGTTCTTTGAAAAAGGTAACTGCTCTTCCTAAGCACATTTCTAGGCTTTCACCGTTGGGAGGCCTAACATCATAACTTCTGCGCCATTTGTGGACTTGCTCCTTGCCGTATTTTTCAGCAGTTTGCTGCTTGTTAAAACCTTGTAGATTACCGTACCTGTTTATAACAGCAAATCTCTTACTTTATTATTCTGTAGTTTTAGTACTAACCAAATCAAAAGAGGCATCATTGACATTAATATTACATTCTTTCATTTAGTTGCCATGCTTTAACAATTGGAATGGTCTGCTTGATGGTGTCTTCACTACAGATTTGAGTCCATATTCTGGCTTGTTCAGTTTCATTATGCAGAAAAGTAGGAACCTGTAAATTTGAGGGGACTAAATTGCCAAATTGCAAGATAAAACCTTAGGAGATAGCGATGTACTCTTTACACACTAAATTGCTGAAAAATGATAAGGCATGCTGCTGGACAGAAGTCATTTTGAGAGACCAAATATGTATAATGCTTACTCAATATAAAATAAATTGGCTAATTGTAGAATAGCATTTGTAGCTGGGAGCGATATTGTAAACTTCGATATATTTGCATGCTGCAGATATGTGATAGAGGTGGAGACACACACTACATCAAGTTCATCTTCCTACAAAACTTCATACTGGAGTGCAAGTAAGTGATTTATTCAAAAGTGTTTTCCTACCTTCTTCCTACAGTCTGTCCATGAAGGCTTCTCCCACTTGCATTTCCAGTTTCAAGAAACTTAATTCTGTTTTGTCCCATTTTATATCCACAATATTAAATTTCAAGCATACTACTACGACACTTCAATTATTTTCTTTGAATTGGAATATATTTATTCCTATGTAATGAATCTAGAATTAGCAGACGTCGAGTTTTCTCCACAGTGTAATATCAGAAAATTATTCAGATACATTCCTTCTACCTTTTCCCAGGCTTAAAAAACAAAGGACTGTCACATAATCAAGTCAAAAAGTGTTGTAATTACCGTCTTGCAGCGATGCTGTATTAGAGAAAGCATTGCCGTCATTTGGGAACGAATTAGTGCTGACGTGTAGACAATATCAATAGGCACACTGCTAATTCTCTTGCCAGCTTCAATGGCTTCTTTGACTCCTTTTTCGGTCAATGGAACATCAACACAGCCCGTGAAGAGATTCTTTTCATTCCACATTGATTCTCCATGTCTCATCAAAATCAAAACAGATTCATTTAAACCTAAAAGTTCACCAGCAACAAATCAGTTACTTAGTACAACCAATCGCAAGTTCAACGTAATTTACTACAGCATGATACAATAAAACCGCACTACAGTTTGAAAAAAAATCTCTTACGCTCTGCTGTATGTGTATCATAAAGACTGCCCTCCAAGCCATATGAAACTGGAGATGCAGATGCAGCTGAACAGGATACTAATGAGCACATAGTGTGCTTCTTAACCAGTTTATTCAAGCAAATTTCTTCCCTCCATGATATTTTATTGAGACTATAGTCATCACAATTAAATCTCACAGAGGAAGTCTGCAATCTTTCTTTACTTGCACAAGCATTTGGATGTCCACAAATGCACCTAGCTTGATGAAATCTTGTAACGATCATTGTGATAGTTTATCAAATCCCAAAACAAGAACGCTTACACTGCACCTCACGTGATCCAATGAACAAAAGAAAGGGACAAAATGTCAAACATTGTACTGAATAATCATCTATTTCAAGAATTACAATTCATCTATTTACATAGTTCTCTATCGCACCCTGACATCTATCAAGTCCGTTTTGAACTTTCTCCGTCCAAAAGAATAGTCTAATTTGATCTTCAATTGTCAAAATTAACAAGCTTTATAGGTTTAATTGATTCACATAATTCTGGTTCGAATCAAATTTGCCATGTCAGTTTAAAGTACACTAAGAATACAATAATTTGATATATTTTTCACCTGATTCCAAAATCTAATAAGTTGACCATCAAAATTCAAATTTAACAATGTTTTTTGGGACTGAATGAGTGGTACAATAATACTAATAACAATAACTATTCAACATTATGCTAAAATAACCATTTACGAACTACAAAATTTTTATACTTCACAACTACCTACCAATCCCATTTTACAGAACAATATGGAAATCCCATTTAAATTATACTGGAAACATTCCACTAGACAATTAAGAAAATACATTATAGGTCATGTGCATTTATTGATCGAGGTATTATTAATTATATTAATTCAAACAAAACAAAACAAAACAAAAACTAGAATAAATCATGGCAATTTAATAAGCAAGCAAAAATAGAATTGGAAGCGGAGATCCGTGTACTCCAGGACAGGTGAGCAAAGAGGCCGTTACACTAACCGCTAACGGCTTTATATTTTTAGAACCGGAAGAGGAGATTATGGAAACTACCTGGGTATGGAATAGGACGAAGCTTGATCGAGACAATGCCATCGTTTCTTGACATTGGTCGTACCTGCTTTCAAATAAAAGGGTCGGAATTGACTATTTTACCTCACGTACTACCCACGCACCCTAATAGTACAGTACTATTTTGGCTTATTACCTATTTGCCCCTATACTACCATTTTGGTTTATATGTGACCCCTATTCCTTTTATGAGTTAATCGAATAGCCTAGTATGAGTTTCGAACCAGATCTTCTGGTCATTAGCAAGATCACTTTCAGTTTTAAAACATAAAATGACTATTGTACCACCGTCACTATTACCAAGTATAGGGGGCAATATTGAAATACTTTAGATAATTAAAATTAAACCCAGGCCCACCCTCACCCCAACCCCAACCCTACTTCATTGTTCTCGACACCCTCTGTTTTCGTGGGGTGGGGAAGGGGGTGTCGAGAACAATGAAGCAGGGTTGGGGTGGGGTGTGTTGAAGAAGAAGGGTGGGATTTAACTTTTAATTATATAAAATATTTTTATATTGTCACATATATTTCATAATAGTGACATGGTACAATAGTCATTTTATCTTTTAAAACTGTAAAAAATGATTCAGGGCACCTCAGACACAAAAAAAAGAATATGAGGCACATGAAAACATAAAGGATAATATATGGGGCAAATAGGAAATAAGCCTACTTTTTTTTGTGAGTGAAAGTACTATTGTACCCCGGATATCTGCGTTCGAATCTTATGTAACATTTTGTGTGACAATCACTGTTACACCTTTATTATTTATCTATGTTTTTAAATTTTCAATCATCATATCTTATTCAATCATGTTGTTATAGTCAAATATTTACTATTCATAACTTCTATCATTCAAAATAAAAAGTAAAATTTTTGTATAAAAAGCAAAAATAACCTGTTTTTTAATTGGGTTGTAAATAACGTTACAAAGATTATTTTTTAAGGTAGTATGCTTATAAGATTGAAAAAACAATCATATAATAAGAATATAGCAGAGAGTGTCGCACAAAAGTGTAACAGGTCATCCAAACTCTAGATATCCCCTCTTATCTTTGTATTACAAACCATAATGTTTGGACTTCGGAGTAGGAGAGTTTGTGGACGAGTACACTTAGACTGAGCAGCTTGTTCGGTTAAACGCGAGGGAGTAGAAGAGTTTGTGAACGAGTACAATTAGAGAGAGCGAGTCGCTTGGTTAAACTCGAGAAGCCTTGATCTTGAATGAACCGAGATTCAAGCCGGTTGTTCGGCTCAACAACTCACCCACATTTTAAATGATAAATATATGTACCTAAAAAAGATGATATAGTTTCAGTAATCAAAATATTTTGTATTTAAACTAGTTTTTTATATGACAATTCTCTAATAAAGTATATTATTTCTAATTCTCTTAGTCAAATAAAGTTTTTTTTTTGAATAATTAATGATGAGATGAGTTTCGAACACATCATATAAAAAACAAGAGCTTTTTCTACTATATTATTCGTTCAACTCTATATCAATCAAATAAGGCTTATTTTTATTTTGGACCCTGAACTATGATGAAAATTTTAAATTGGACCCTAATACTATCCTAAGCCTCATATTGGACCATATACTATGGTTTGTCTCATTTTACCCCCTAAAATGCCAAATATGATGTAATTTTGTTTTAAAATAAGGGCAAAATCGAAATAGCACATATATTATACTTTTGGGCACAATTCACAAATAACAAAACTTATTAAATTAAAAATAAATTCCAATCTTATTTTCATTTTAGACCCTGAACTATCACGTAAGTTTCAAATAGGACACTGATACTATCATTAGTTATTTGTAAAAACGCCCCAAAAGTTTGATATATGTGATAATCCAAATTTTCCCTTCTTTTAAAACGAAATTCAATCTAAAATTGGCATTTAAGGGGGCAAAATGAGACAAAACGTAGTATAGGGGGCAATTTGAGGCTTATGATAGTATCAGGGTCCAATTTGAAACTTGCGTGATAGTTCAGGGTCCAAAATGAAAATAAGCCATCAAATAAAGTTAATGATACTAATGATTAGTCTTATATGTTGAAACATATTTACACTACACCAATTAAATTAAGAGTATGAACAAAGCATGATTTAAGTGAACCAACTTGGGGCAAAAGCTTTACTAAGCCTACCCGAGCTAATGTCCTAATTAAGGAGCTAGCTGAGCTAAAAAAATTCCACCTCGAGCTCGTCTCGCTTCACCTACAACTCTACTTGGATTGAAGTTTCAATTATAGGCAACACCACTACATGTCTACATCCACACCACACCACACCACACCAGGCACCAGAGGTAAAGGGGGAGAGGGCCGAGGAGTACGCAGCGGTGAAACCATCTACTGATGGCATAAAAGAGAGCATAAATAAAAATAGGTGAATGCTAAAACAGAGCAAAGGACTAATGGCACCAATAAATAAACTTATAAGCTAAAGAGTAATAACTCATATGGTCATATTACAGCATTGTCAAGTAAATTTTAGGAATACATATAAAATGTGTAAACAAACAATCTCAAAGGAACATCACAATCAATTCCATCCTAAGAATTTGAAGTAGAGACATGAAGAAACCACATCAGATAATTTAAATATCCTCGGACTCTTGGTATTTCTGAAGGATCTGGGGGCAAGCTGCCATCGGTACGTTCTTCAGGAAACCCAAGTTGTTGGCATAACGGACATCAGAAACCATCCCATTGTTGCGGGTGAGGATGACACGGGCACGGTCACGTCCACCATTAGGCACGCTGCATTCCCTGTGTGAGCTCTTAACCAAGATCACATCACAGACATCATCGCCAAAGTCACGGTCCACCACGAACTTGTATGATCCGGACCTATCCGTCACTGCAGTATCGGTGTAGGTGACTGCCTGGGTCTCCCTGCTATTGCACTGTAGCTTCACAATGGATCCTGCTCAAAACCAACTCAAACTCATTTATTTTCTTTCATCAAACTTCCCCAAAATGATCCTACAACCCTTCATAATCTAGATCTCATATTACTTGGACAAATATATAGTTCAAATTAATACTCATACTACATTTAGAAAAAATCAAAGTTTTACAATTTAACTTTTTAAATTATCACATACTTCATAGTCTAGGTCTCATTTACCCCTCAAGTTCAGTGTTACCAAAACCAATCAGTTGGACAAATAATTAGTACTATAAAACTACTTGACAAGACCAAGAAATTTACACAAATGCTTCAGATCTTGAATTACACTAGCAGTAATATAAAACTGAGAATAATTTAGCAAAGTTAACATCTTTTTGAAGAATTAATGAGTACCCAGTAGATCAAATGCAATAAATAACAAGTTAGTGAATAGATCTGGAGAAATAATGGATGAAGAAGGAAATTACCAGGAAGGTACTCGCTGGCATCAGTCTCAAAGCCAACACGGCAAGTATCACAGTAGCATTTACCGATAAGTTGGAATGGGCCAGCGCTAACAATAGCTGGTAGCATACATAGAGCAAGAACAATTAGGAATCTTGCCATTTTCACAGGTTTTGAAGTTTAAACTTTTTTGGGGGTTTCAAGAAACTGAGTGATGGAAAAAAAGGGAGGGGAGGGGATGTTAATTATATGGGGAGGGGTGGGGAGAGGGGGTAGGGGTGGGGTGGGGATATATGATTATGAAGAGTCGGTGTGCATGTGGGCTGGCAAACAGCAGTGTGGTCACATGGAGGTCTTGCTGGTGAAGCTATATCAGTGACATGTGATTTTAATTACTAGTTGGATTTACTAACTCTAATAATACTCACTCCAATTTTTTAATTATCATTTTAACTCTTTTCATTTTAATTAAAAACTATTACTGTTATTTTATACTCCCTCTGTCCCTAAAAGATTGTCACATTTTGACTTTTGGTGGTCAATAAAACACGATCTAAAACATAAATATCTGTTATTCTACATGCGAAAAAATTATAGAAAGTTAATATTTCAAAAATATTTATTGAGACGAATCTAGCAAGGTCTCACAAGACTATATTATTTCTTATCGTTTAATCGGAATTCATAATCAAATTTTGTAATGTTTGACTAACAAAAGTCAAAATGTGACAATCTCTTAAGGACGGAGGGAGTATATATTTCTAGTTAATGAACAATCAACAATTACATTCATATATTGAAAAACTTTTTATAAAATAACATTGTTTGACAAAAATATTTGAATTTACATAACATCCTCCCATTTGCTAAATTACACTTTGAATATGGAGGGTGATTTAGTAAATTCAAAACACTTTAAATACATTGTGAAAAAAGTCATTAATTACATTGGAATATAAAATGAGTATCAACTAAAGAAAATGAAAAATCTAACAGGTCAACTAAGAAAAATGTGAAGGTAAATTTTGCGCTAAAAATGTTATCATCAATTTAAATATTAAATTGTTAGTACATGTTTTATAACGTAATATTATTTTTACCTAATACAAATTGTTGACATATATAGAAAAATATATGATGCCTACAAAATTTTTGGATTATATATGTTAGATTAAATCATATTTTGCTAATTTTATTATTATCTTATACCTATAATGTAAGAAGTATTATTTATTGGTGTGATCGAATAGTTTAAAAGGTGCAATCGATACACTCTTTTTAAATAAATTTTTTCATATAATAATAGTTTACACAAATAAAAACTTGTTTAAACCGGTGAAATATATTTGAATAGATGATAAATTGAACTAATGTACTTTAAATTCTGAGGTGCTATAGTTGAATTTGTAAGGAGAATATTAGTATAATTTTGACCTATAAAGTAATATTTGGTCCGCATATGAAGTAGTAATAATTGTGAATGATTTTCTCTTTAAATAAAGGAAAAAAGAAGGTGAAAGCGCGTCCTATCCGGCGATAAATTCTGTCGGTAGGTTCCACCTTCCACTCTAGCGGAATTTTGTCCCCACTGTTCACTCCATTTTCGTGAATTCCTCTTACAACTTGCTTGTTTGTTTGTCTCCCTTTTCTTCATTTATTAGATTTATTAGTAGCTTTCCCTGAAAATAAATAAATTACTAGGTAATTTCAATTATGTAAATTATAATTTATTGTGTAAATTATAATTTATTTTATACAAAATATAGCAATTGACCTTCTCAATAAGAATCTCTTTTTTAATTTGAGTTGATTTAACTTTTTTAAATTCCTCAATTTTGGTTCAAGCTTCACCACAAACTATTTGATAAATAAAGTAGAAGTTTGAGAACAATTACTCAGATAATTACTACTACAGTGCATATAGAACTTTTTCAACCATAGTGTTTAAGCTTTACATGCATAAATTGTGTTGAAATATCGATTTTGACCATTAATAAATACATAATATTACTCCTCCGTCCTTAAAAGATTGTCATATTTTGACTTTTGTTGGTCAAACATTACAAAATTTGATCATGAATTCCCACTAAGCGATAAGAAATAATATAGTCTTGTAGGACCTTATTAGATTCGTCTTAATATATAATTTTGAAATATCAATGTCTTATAATTTTTTCGAATGTAAAATAATAGATATTTACGTTTTAAATTGTGTTTTGTTGACCAACAAAAGTTAAAATGCGACAATCTAGGGACGGAGGGAGTATATTATAGGGAGGAGAAGCTAATCATGGGTAGATTTCTTTGATTTTCTTCATTGGATCTGGACTGGAGCCAAGGAGTCAAAATGGGCAGGGTCGAAGGACTAATCCCCTTTGGCCCATATCCTTGACTGGCCGAGTTGGACTTTCGCACAATCTTATGAGTTATGACAAGGGTCTAAATGTTTGGATATTAATTTTGAAAAATTGAGATGCAATTTCATGTATAGTATGGTAAAAATTATTTCCGCTATTCCTATATAGATTAGATGTGTTCAATAGTGATATCGAAATTACAGTAGAAATAATACCGTGAAAAACTATTAGGGCATGCATGCCATTGTCTGTCGCCTGTCATCATAACAACATACTGCCTATCTTTAGTTAACAAAGAGGTGGTGCATCGCTAAATGATTTTTGTTTAGAATAAGTCGCTGAGTCTTATTGTAAAATCAATTGATGATAAGTGTAGTTATTTATAATTTTCTATATTTCAATTTCCCATAAAGTCTTCGTTAAAAATATGTTGTTGGGTATTCTAATACTTCCATACATGGTCCACTTAGACAACTATTTTATATATTCACCAACAAAGTCTTAATTCGAAAATGAGATTTAATTCGATAGTACAACTATTTAAAAGATGAGAATGGCTAATGAATTAATCGAATAGCTTGGTGAAAAAGGCTTTTGTTGGTAACCAAAAGGTCCTAGGTCCGAAACTCACCTCTTCGCTAATTTATAAAAATAAAAATAAAAATAAAGATGAGAATGGCTAATCTAATAACAAAAAAAAACAATGTTAAAAAAGATAATGTAAAATAAAAGAAAAACTTAATTAGAAAAATAATACTCCCTCCTTATTTTTATTTACATTTTACTCATTTGCACATATATTAATAAAAATGAAAAATAGTCAAATAGAGTACTTAACAACGGCGTGCATTAAATGGCCACCAAATAGAGTAGTTCATGTTGATCAAAGAGCAATGCCTAATACTTTAACTACATGATTATGAGGATTCAAAGTTGAAGGAATTATCTTTTTTCTCCTTTCTAATCGATCTAAATGTAGCAGACATTGGTGATACTTTCAGGACTCACCTCAACTCAATTAATCAACTTGCATTTTCAGATACATAACATTTCAATAACTACTTTACTATTTGGATTGTTTGCCAGAACAGTTTATTAGAGGCATGCACTTTGATTTTACATGCTTCTCTCTTTTCACCTCATCCTCTGTTTCACCAAATCCTGCTTTACAACTCCTGCGATTGTAAACAATTTATCAATGTTATAATTCACACTCAAACCTTCTATTCTATTTGATTCAATCGAATAGCCCAGTGAAAAAGTCTCTTGCTAATGACCATAAGGTCGGGTTAGAAACCAATCTCTTTGCTAATTACAAAAAAGAAAAGAATAAAAAGCTTCATTTTAAAAATCTAAAACGTAAAGCAATTTAGCTTGGAAGAACATTGAACTACCTTTCTTGATTGTAAGAGGAAGATTTCTTCAAAGTGGGTTCCACTTGGACTCTTTCCTCAGTAGCTATCTCTTCAACAATTGTCCCACTAAAATACTCCCTCTCCTCCACCCCACAACCTCCAAACCTGGGATTCTCCGACATGCATACAATTTCCGCCGCCTCATCCTCCGCCTCCTTCGCCGCCGCAGCCTTACACAACACCCCTTTATGCAGAACACTACTATTGCTCTTCCTAGAACCCACAATGGTTCTTGGTACCAATTCTTGAACATGTTTTGTTGTCCCTATGGTTTTAGGTACCAATTCTTGAACGTGTTTATTAGTCCCTCTAAACGACGTCGAACCCCCACATGAAAAGAGTTGAAGGAGCATTGAATTACGGCTCAGGAGGGACCCGGAGTCCCCGTCTTCGAAGACTCTGCTTGCCTTATCAGAGGGGGTGGATGAGGAGGTGGTTGAAGGTGGAGATGGTGGTTGTGGTGGAAGAGGTGGTGGTGGCAGGTCGAGTTCATCAGTGGAGACACCAATGGAGCATCTTGAATGAGGAGTGGTGGATGTTGTGTCGCCATTTTTGGCTTCATACTCTTCCTCTTCATCGTTTTCTTCTTCCTCCTCCTCTATGTATAGTTGGTTGACTTTTTCTGCTTGAGGGGGATGTTTTGTGGATATATTTTTGCGTCTAGTCTGGTGGCTTCCTTCAATTTTTTGTTCATTATTGTCACCATCTGAAACAAAAATAAAAATTAGCCTATGTTTAATAATAAGAAAATGCAGGTATTGAATTTTTAGAAATTGGCACATGATAATAGTATATATTCATGATAAAAGTTTGTGTCACTCGGGCATGAATATATTTTATTAGATCGTTGAAAATTAAATACTAGTAAGATAATTTTAGGAAAATGGTAAGATTAATTAATTCAGCCAACAAACCTTCAAGTAATTCTGAACCCTTGAGAACGTACTCAACTCCATCAGATGGATAAATCTCGTCATTCTCAGCCAAGTCATACCAAACATACCCATTCTTGTAGCTCCTACCAATTGAATAATATGTTGAATTAATAATAATAAAATAATTAATTCTTAAACGACAACTAACTAAACATATTTTGTGACTAGTATAAATGTATACCTTTTGCATGACCAAGAATAGAGTGAAGGCATGCCTCTGCCTCTGAGTAATGTTAAACGGTCCAAGACATCTACAAATTCAAGAAAATGCATAAATACTTGTAAATGAAACATCGAGTTACCAGTCACATTCTGCGATTTACCTCATTGTGATGATGCCTGAGCGAGGACCTAATGAGGTTACCATCGTAAATTAAACATGAAATTTGGCGAAGTTTAGATAAATTACCTTTCAAACGGAGTGGGTGATTAGAGAGATGGTTTACTTCCATATAGTGAGGATGCTCAAGTTGACCATTTCTTGAAAGGTAGTAAATGACTTGAATTTTCTTGAAAGAGGGTTGGATAAACCTAGCACGTTGGCGACCAAGTTTGGATGTGTCTGGAAATTGTGGAATTGAATTTCTTCGAATTGCAGCCTCCATTTTGCTATAGCTTTAGTTGCTGTCACTGAGTAGCTCAATTGGGACACCCACACACTAACACCTCGATTGGGGTTATATATTGATCCGCTGCCAAACTAATACTGCATTCATCATTCCTCATAGGTACATTTCAATTTTTTTAGAAATTTAAAATTTTTGATTATATAATAAATAATATTATCATGTGAAATTTTGTTAAATTAATTCTAATATATATTATATTTTTGAAATATAAATTTTTGTAACTTTTACTTGCGTAAAATTAAAATAAGATGTATCTACATTTTAAATCGTATCTTGGTGATCTGAAAAAGTAAAATGTCGTAATATTTAGGGATAGAGGGAGTAGTATTTATCACTGTAATAGAATTTAAAAGTTTAAAATATTTTATTTCTGCCCAATTAAGTAATGTACTCCCTTAGTTCGAAATAGATGATCATGAACATAAATTTATTTTCTTCATAATAGTTGATTATTTATAGGATTCAATGTACATTGAAACTCATGTTTTTTATTTTTAATCCTAATAATTGTTTTTGCTTTAAGGCTACTTTTTATTTTAAGAGTACTATGTAGGGTATAATAGTAAATTTTTCTAACTCTTTAATAAAACAATTTTTGACTAAATAATCATCTATTACGAAACAGATAGAATATATATTATTTAATTTTAAATTTTAATTGGTCAAAATCAAAACTATACAAATACTTTTAAGGCAGGGGAAGTGTTCCTGTGCGTCTACGCCAACACGTGAATATGTACATAAACGCAGGTGGACTAGTCATTTTTCACTAGGGAAATTGGCAAATTGCCAAGATTATAAACTGGAGTAGGAGTGACAAAGATACTTTTAAATGAATTAGATATTAGATATTAGATATAATAACTATTTAGATACAAAAGTATTTAATATTTATATCGTTTCTTTTATTTTATTGGCAAATTGCCAAGATTATAAACTGGAGTATTATTCTACATGCGAAAAAATTATAAAAAATTAATACTTCAAAAATATATATTGAGACGAATCTAACAAGGTCCTACAAGACTATCTTATTTCTTGTCGTTTAATGATAATTCATGATGAAATTTTGTAACTTTTGACTAACAAAAGTCAAAATGTAACAATCTTTTAGCGACGAAAGGAGTATAATAAAACTTAATAAGTTTACCATTCAGTCTTTTCAACGGTTAATAAAACACTTCAGTTAGTATATAAATCAAATAATGTTACTCTCTCGGTGCCATAATCTAAAAATCATTTTTCTAAACTAACCTTAACTTTTTATGTCTCATTTATTACATTTGATGAGAAAAGTTGGAAACAAAATTATATTTGTAAGATAAAATCATTTTTAAATAAGACTTTGTAGAAAATCAAATATTCTTTAGAAAAAATGAGTAAAAGAGTAGTAATTTTTTGGCTAGCTTAGGGATGTGGGATGTAGATAGTACTCCGAAAGGTTGCATCAAGCAGCTATGCTTTGTATATTGTGCTTTGAAACAGTAGCCATAATAAAAGAGAATTAATTATGATGAACAAAAAAGTCAATATGATCCCAAGTGGGGAAGAGCGAAGGTGAAATAAATATATAGCTGAGAATAGGTGGTTCCTTTTCTCAGTCTGCAACACTTTCAGTAATAACAACAGTTCCATCTTTCGTAACTACTTCTCATTCGTCTATATACTGCTCTATTGCTTTTCTCCTCACCTCTCTATTTTAGGCAACACTATTCTTTTTATTGTCGATATTACTATTTGCACTACACAACTATTTATTCCACTCAAACGTACATTTTCAACTTTCATTTTCTTTTTTTAAAGAAGAAGAAAACGAACTTAACTTCATTCCGTGATTCCGACTTATTAGTTCAAATACTAGTTTGTCAACTGTGTAGACAACCACACTATGAGAATCACATATGTACCATTAACACTTATACAACGGTTTATAAAAGCACTATATGAATGATTAATCCAATAGCGTTCATGTTAGCGACGGAAGATCTTCAATTCGAAACTCATCCCATCACCAATTATAAAAGAAAAAATTAGATGAATAACATCTTGTAAGTATATATAGTGAATTAGTGATCATATACATGTGTAATTTCTATATATATCAAAAGATTTCCTCATGTTCGTGGCATCTCAACTATTCTCTCAATTTAATCGTCGATGACGTTTTCATTTTTGCATGTCTAAGTTTAATTTTTTTAGTTCGAAAAATATAGATTTATTATCGAGATTTCTACTAAAGAATATCTTCACAAAAGTAACTTATTATAATTTTTTATATTATAACTAATCAGCTATTGTTAATCAAAGTTAAACATGAATTTTTTTTAAAAAAAAAGCTTATGTTTTAACATGGAGGAAGTGTTATTTATTTATCTCGAATCGGAAAAACTGAAAAAAATTTACAAACACTTGCACCGTCCAAATCAAAATCAGACCATATGAGTATTCCTAAGAACTCCCAAACTAATACAGTACTCCATTTTAAAGTTTTAGTTGGTCAAAATTGTACTGAATAAAAGACAGAATACGTTTGTATTAAAAGAAATCAAGGTACGTACTATGATGATTAAGCAATCATGTTTTTTATAGTCAACGATACATTTGATTGGGAGTGATATGACCCCCAATAATAAAACAAAGGTGACATACAGACAATACATTGCAGACAAAAGAATGTGATTTTTCTTTCTTTCTTCTGGAGATGTAATAATGTAACCAAAGGATGATATGATGTTTTAGTTGATCCATGCTTTATTATTCAAGAGTAAAAAGAGGTATCTGAGTATCATTCAGTTTTGTTCATAATACATTTGATTGAACATTTCGCTGAACAGATGATAGTGTTAGATGCAGCCAAAAGTGTTTGATGCAAAGTGAAAACAATATGTTAAATCATATACATCCGTCTGTAAGTAAGAGGTTGCGTAGCAAATCGGCAACAAAAAGGAATCTACCTTCACATTGCTAAACAGAGATCCTCAGAAGAGGAAAATAATAGCTTCAAAATCAAACGTAGCATACAACATCACTTTATAGTTTATTGACATCATAAAATTACTACTTTATTAAGTTTTGGGCTTTTTGGCATGTTGCTCCGTCATCTATCATTTTTTTTCCTGAGCTGCCACTGAGTTGGTTTTTGCGACTTTAAACAATTTATTGTAATATTTTAAACCAGAAAAGAACAAAAATTCAGGAAAAAAGAAAATGATAGTTCAGGAAAAACTGGACGAAAAGCCAATTATGTCATTCTTTTATTAATTAATTAATTAATTAATTTATTTATTTTGCTATTTAATTCAGTACTCTTTAAATCATTTTAGATTACACTCAATCAAGTTTTTTTCGTTAATGAAAAATAATAATAATTCTATTTTTTTTTCTAAAAACTATTTACTCTTGTACAAAAATTAAGAAAAGATTGAACTCATCATTTCATCTCACAAACATAATTTTACTCCATTATTCTTGATTATCAATTTGGTAAACGTTACTCTAGAAAAGGAAAATGGTCTTTAGATTACGATCGAGGAAGTACATTTTACTTAAGTATGTAACTCATCAATCTCCTATTGTACTCCCTTCATCCCTAAATGATTGGCCTAATTTAGTTTTTGTTGGTCAAATTTTGAAAAATTTGATTATGAATTCTCATTAAACGATAATAAATAATATAATCATATGAGACGTTAGATTCTCAATATATATTTTCTAAAATATCAATTTTTTATAATTTTTTCAATATAAAATAAAATCTAGACCAGGAGTTTATTTTTTTCATCAGTTAACAATATGAATACATTTCAGATACAATAATCAATCGGCTATACAATAATCCAGGATGTCATAACCTGGATAAAGAATTAAGAATCAACAAACAAATTAAACTGTAATTATCTATATAATTTCAGAAATGGTTACTCTTCATACCAATTCTTGGGAAGATCTTGAAAACTTCCCATCATATGGTATGTCTATATCTTAGACAGTATTCCAAATCACTACACAAACAGACTTTCATGTTGTCCTAATTCAAATTTTCTTGTTTCTTGATGATCTCTCTTCATTCTTGATCATCTGAGCAAGGAATGAGAATGTCTGAACAAGTGACTGATAGGCTTATTATATTGAGCTCTGCAAAGAATATCTTTCACTCTTGTTGTCATTCTTCCCAGGCTTAGCCTTGTAGTATATGGTACATTCCTCTGGTAAGAAAGAGAAGTTGTCGCGGGAGGAGATTTTCTGCAGCTTGTTCCTTCGTTGGATGGATTACTAATGATTCTTCCACTTCTTGGCGTGTTTTGCCATTGATTTTGCAATGCACTTGGGAAGCTTGACTCCTTGAAAATCGTTTATACACACGAAAAATCAGAAATTTTTCATGCATATAAAATTTTCATGTATATGCATTAATGCAACAGGCTGCAAAGAGTTGGAGTAGATACCAGTGATTTTCTGCTTCTCGTGGTTACCGTTGGAGTTCCATGTGATCTTCCATTCAACATATCTGGCAGGCTAGACTCCTGGTAGAAGTAAAGATCAATTTCTTTTAGTAGTTTCCTATGTATAAATTTCATTTGATAGTTTTGTCTCCGACTTTAATCGTTTTTGTTTATATGTTCTAGTTAAGATGTTTTGGCCTGCGGGTACCATACTACCATGTTACCATTGAAGTTTAATTTAAGCATTAAGGTTAAGAGTAAGAGACATGAAAAATTACCAGAAAAAGTACAGTTGCACAATGTTTCAAGACTTCCAAATTCATCCGAACATCATCGAGGCTCCTGTGTTTTTGCTGCCCGAGGCCGAAATAAGTTGCTAAAGATGCCATCTGATAATAAAATGAAATGAACAAAATAATTATCCAAATGATTTTTTTTCTGCACCAAAACAAACAAGTACTGTACTGTAAAGAAACTCAAGAGTTTGAGATACATACTTTCATGTTTCCAGCTCTTTTGCCGAACTTTTCACTCAATATTCCAAGTGAATCGATCATCCCTACTGGTACAGGAGGGGACTTTCCAATCTCATTGAATGCAGCCTTAAGACGAACACAATCAAACCTCTGAATGTTATGTCCTGCCCATATCCTACCATCAAGAATGTTGAAGATCTTGTCTGAAACTTCTTCAAACGATGGAGCATTTGCAACTGCTTCCCGAGTGATTCCATCAATCCGGGTAGGCCTCAATGCTGCAACGGATAAATCACCCGGCCTAATGAGTGTGCAATAGCTTTCCAACTCGACTAATTTACGCGGGCAAACTACTATAGCTCCAAACTCCAGTATCCAGAACTTCTGTCCTGTTTTATTTGGCACATTCGTCTCTAAATCAAAGAATACTATCTCCGTTGGCTTTTGAGGATTGGTGGTATTAAAAATTGCCATGTTTCTAAATTCTGACAAAGTGATCGAAAAATCTATTGTTTGATCAACAATGATTTGGGATATAAATGGTTGAACATTGAAGGACTAGAGAAATGCACGGAGAGCCAAGAATATTCTTCATGGTATAGATTGATTGCCATGTTGTGCAAGTTAGTAGATAAGTTAGTTATTTGGACAAAGGTGTCCTTAGCTTCTAAATAATGTCTTCTTTATGTAATAAAGCAACTCAAGATTTCAAACAATGAAGTATAGGTTTTCTTGTCCCAAATTAATTGTCTCATTTTGGCTGAATCTCCATGCTATGTTATTTTTGTGTAGATACATCCAACCAAATTTTCGAAGCTAAGTCATAGGAAGAAAAGGTTGTACATGATTAGTTGTGTTACGTTTGATAATACCATAACTAACAAAGTGGGACACGCATGCTTACATGTCATGTAGGTAGGTTAACAATTTTGACCTGTCAAAAAAGTTTTTTTTTTTTCTTCTAGATTACCTTAAAGGTCTCCCTTTCTAATTTGTTTTGATTTACTCGTTTACTATCCAATTAACTAATTGGTTCTTGTTAAATTTGATAGAAAAGAAATATCACATCATATTCTTTGTAAATGACATTATATCTATAATACTTATAAAAGAGCCAACACCCTTAGGTGTTTCTTCCACATTTTGTCAAGACTATTTTACCCCTTCCCATTCATATATTACTATTGATTTAATTTTTCAATTGTATATATCTTTTAATGAGAAGCTGAAGAGATAAGTACATTATTAGTGTTATCATTTCCTACATAATAAATGTAATTACATGTATTATTTAGTGTAATTTTAGGATCATGACTTTGATGAGCCAATTCAACTTTCTCTAATAATAATTATATCAAAATAAAAACTATGCACATATAATCAAATTAAACTAATACAATAGCACCTTCAAATACTATATATCTTTTAATGAGAAGCTGAAGAGATATGTACATCATGAAATAATATATAGATATTAATATTAATTTTTCAATTGTATATATCTTTTAATGGGAAGCTGAAGAGATGGGTACAATATAATTTATAATACTTATAAAAATAAGAATGTAGTCACGTATTTTAAATAGAATATTGATTCTCCATTAGCATGAATGATAGATTATTTACTTTATGGAATAAGCATTAGTTTATAAGTATGCTAACTGTTTCATGATTAAATAATATAAATATGAAATGTTTTTATTTAGTTACCATATAACAATAATTCAAGTAACGTTTTATTTAAGTAAAAATGATACTAGAATGACTTTTCAACTTAGAGAATAAGTATGTTATTTTGAATAATATTTAATGGTCTTTAAGTAAAAACATAGTGGGTAACTAAGTTACTCTTTATAAGTAACACCATTACACAAATCATTATAAATATCATGTGTCTTACTCCATCTTAATATACGAATGAGGTGTGTCATATTCTAGAATGTCAATTCGATGAATTTTACTTGGCAAGATGGCTTCATATACATATTTATACATGTAATCAAGTTTATTTAGAATTTGAGAATTGTTATCACGATGATATTGTTTTGTTGTTAATTTATGGTTTTGTGCTTCTCTATAGTCGCAGGATAATGTAAGATGATTTCTCCAAAGGCACCCGAGATAAATTCTTATTGTGAAGCCTTACTTGATCTTCTTAACAAGGTATGTCACACTTATTTCAAACTTCTTCTTTTGTAAAAGAAATACTTGTAAAAGTTTTTTATTCAGAGTGCTAAGGGTGCATTTTGTTTCATATATGTTGTGTTCATTTTCTTTCAACAACATTACTAATACCTTTCTTTCTTGTGGCTAGAGTGACTGATCAACTACTGGGTGATGATTATATTCTCATATGAAGACCAGAAGAAGATATGAAGATGAACAAAATGAAATAAATGAAGATGATTTCTTCTTGTCGTGTAAATTTATGTATTTTTCATAGCATTTATCTTTTGTTTTAAATTGAAGATAATGTAATTTTCATAGACAAGGGGACCTTATGATGGGGTATGAATATAAATTATATTATTTGAAAAATTAAGTTGAATCCTTTTTTTGTTGTCTATCTTGATGTGCTAATTATATTATTCTCTCAAGTGACATTAGTTATTTATTTTCATTACTTATCATATATTTAATAATTATTTGAATTTTGTAATATTTTCATATTATCATAAGGCATGTTGAATGTAAATATTTTTATCTTAGTCCTACAAAAAAATGAAAGAAACACATGGCATTTTCATATTATCATAAAACATGTTAAATATAAATATTTTTATCTTAGTCCTACAAAAAAGGTGAAAGAAATAAGGCGATTTCTATTCTTTCAAATGTCATTAGTGATTTTGATAACTAATAATATATTTAATCATTTTATGAACTTTTAGTACATGTTGAACATAAATATTATTCTTTTAGTACTTTAGATTAGTTTAAAAATTTCATAAGTTTTGCTTTTTAATAATTTAAATATAATTATTTTTATAACTAATAATATAGGTTCCTTATGATTAGTTTAATGTGGAATAACCTTCGTAAATTAAATTTATGGATTCAATTCATGCTAATAATAAGTCATTAAATTCAATGAAGGTTATGACTTTCACAATTCGAAAGTTACACATTAAAAAACATAATTGATATTTAAAAATATGTTTATGATTCATTCAATTAACTATCTATATAAACTAATATATAAGTAGAGATACATAATTAGATAAAACGAATAATATGAATTAATATATTCAACACAAAAAAAACATAACTTATATTTAAAATTTAAGTTTAAGAGTCATTAAATTAATTATTTTAGGAGATAGTATATAAAATAAAATTACATAATTAGAGTAAATTAAATATATGACTTCAAATATTCAAAAGAAAATAAAAACTAGAAGTAAAAGATAGTTATGAGTTAATATATGTATGTAAAATATTAAAAATAAGTATACGAGTAGCTCTATTTACAATTTTATGAACTAATATATTTTAAGTACAATTATATAGTTAGAGAAATTTTCAGTTGCCCTATTTATAACTTTATGAAACTAATATATTTTAGGAATACTTTATGATACTAATATATTTTAGTAAAATTACATTATTAGAAAAAATTTCAATATATTCTATAATGATAAATGATGATTGTATAAATAAATATATTCATGCAATTTAATTCATGTTAATAATAACTCATTAAATTGTGTGGAGGTTATGACTTTTCACTCTTTTCACAATTAATGGAAGGAAGCCATGGGATTAAGTAAAGGCATTTAGCATCAGGATCGGCTGTAGCAACCCCCCTATTTTCGTTTAAAAATAAGTTAAAGAGTCATACAATTAACTATTTTAGTAACTAATATATAAGAAGAATAATTAAGTAATTATAGAAAAATGAAATATATGACTTCATATATATAAAAGAAATTTAAAACTATAACTAAAATATATTTGTATATTTTTTATAATGTAATCTATGAATTAATATATCTATGTACAAAATGCAAATAATTAAATAAGTGTAACAATTGCTCTATTTACATTTTATGAACTAATATACTTTAAGTAAAATCATATAGTTACAAAAAAAATTAGTTGCTCTATTTAGAATTTTATATGATACTTAACAGTCATGATAGTACAACTTATCTTTCGTGTAAGCTAATAACAAATTATGAAATTACTTCGAACAAAAAAGATTAAAAATCATTCGATAGTAAGGTGAAAATTCAAATACATAAAAAACAGAAACTCCAAAATTTCTTTTGTCTTTGTATAATATTTTGAAAGAATGTCTTATTTAGTCTTTTCTTCTTACTTCTTTTTCATTGATCAAAACTTTATTGACTGAAGCAATTATAGATTTGATTGTCTATTAGTCATATCTTAATGCAAAATGAATTCTATCGATAAAAATATTAAATAATAATTAGTCAATATTATACTAATACGCCTAAAGTTAAAAAGTACACGATAGAGCAAATTAAACCAAGAGATCATAAATGAGCAAACTATGATTAAACGATCCTCTATTATTACTTCTCCAATTATAAAATATTAGAGATTTAAATTATACATTCTAAATAGATAAAAACTATTTAAGGTGGCAAAGGAAATTATTGTCATATTTTTATTGTTTTAATATATCATTAGGGATATTGAAAAAGTTCATAGTTCAACTTATTGTAATCTAATATTTGTTAATCTTTTCTATAGAAATCATATATGTTTAACCATTGAAGTCATCTTTATCAAGTACATTTCATATGAAACTAAAGAAAATAACAAATAAATTGGACATGTATTTAAATAATAATAAAAATTGATTGCTTAGTTGAAAATTAAGTTGAATTCTTTTTTTGTTCTCTATCTTCATGTGCTAATTAACTGTAATGAATATAAATTAAAATTCAAAATTAATTTTTTTGAATATGAAACCTTTTTTGTTGCGACCAAACATTGGTAACAAATATCTCTCTTATGTTACGCATGAAAGAAGCATAGTAAAAAAAAGCTCTTGTTACTGCGTTTAGCGTAACGATTACTTTTTGTGTCGCCATTATTTACTACGCCTCAAAAACCGTAACAATAGCGTAACAAAAGCTTTTTTGTTACATTTTTTGGGCTTTTGTTATAATTTAGTTGTTGTAGCAAAAAACTTCTTTTTTATAATGATTATTTGGTATTATAGATTTCAACAAAATTTCTGTGTAGACAAGTGATCAAGACCAAGGAATCAGTGGCACAAATTATAACTCTCAAACTATTTATACTGCGTATTTCTTAACTTGTAATTTATTTGCTGATATTTTTGTAAATTTATTTGTATTTTTTGGATAGGTGACATTTTGAATTCTTAATAAAAAAAAGTGAAGAATAAGGTGTTATTTCTTATGTAAATAATGTAACTTAGTCCACGTTTTTTTTAATGTTTGTATGTTTAAAAAAACTTGTTCGATTTACTTGTACCACATTCAGAAATTTTTTACTCTCAACTAATATTATGATTCATGTGCATTATGATACTTTGTACATCACAATTATCCATTCTCATTATACTACTTGACACGACTCGGACTCGGCAAACACTAAAAAATATGTTGTCAAAATTATTTCTACATGAAAATTTCTTCTTTGAAATATTTAGTATGTGAAATGATTATTTAGTATCAAAGAAATACTGAAAATTCTTTATATATTTATTTTTATACAAAAAGTATTATAGTTAAAATAAGTTATTTCACCATTTTAACATATTTGAGGATTATACTTTACTAATTTCTATGAAGTCCAAAGGACAATTATTTACATGTTGTGCTTAGATGTTATACCTCTTGTAAAAATATAAGATAATAAAGTTATTTATTTCAAGGATATCATTCTTTAATATATTTTTTCATCCAACATAATAATGTAACTCTATGTGAATTTGCTTTTCTCTATTGATCATAACACTAAGTTATTGATTATTACTAAATTATTATCTTCGATAGAATCTTTCTATAAAGGTTAGTACTCCTACCAAGTTACTATTTGATAAGAGTCTATGGGGCTCCACTCTAAAACCAATTGGCAATAGAGGGAGTAGCCCAAGATCTTATATATTAACCCGGAAGGACATCGACTTTCGATGTGGGATGTGCATCTTAACACTATTTAATTATTATTTGTTTTTTAGATAATATAAAAGAGGATAAAATTTATGATGCTACATACCTAAGGGACCAAATGACCACTAAATATGTCTCGGTCAATTTTTTAATCTTAAACATGAAGCTTCATACACTAATTCACCTGCATAAAAATTCTACGTCTGACATACAAAATATCACTTTACATTATGTGTGAAATGTCTATTTAATATTGTTTTCATATATGAATGATGTATGTTTAAACATCCAATATAGTATTTAATCATGTCAAGTGGTAACAATCATAGTTTTTTGTGATGTTTGTGTGCTGTCTTTTCTTTTTGCTCTATTATTCTAAAGCTCTTTCATACATTTTTTGTCACTCTTCTCAGTTTCAGCTACAAAATTTCTTTTTGCAATAGTGCATACCATATGAAATTCTTTTTACATTGGTGAAGAGTCCTATGAGTATTCAGTGTATAATACTTATAAAAATTAAAAAGACTTTGGTGTTCCTTTCATTTTTATTTTATTATTGGTATAACTTTTACATCATATTCTTATCTATATTAGTACTATTATTGAATGTTTATTTTTATTTATTAGCTTGTATCTATGAACTTCCTTTACTGTAATTATAGCTCATATTTAAAAGTTATGACTTTCACTATCATATGACAACATTGTGGTAATAAGACTGTTAAATCTTATGGGCTAGGAATAATTTTAATGATCTGAGTACCACAAAGAGATGATTGATTATCTGATCAAGATTGTCAACGGCTTTCACCAATACAGAATAATAAACCTTTTGCACTTTGTCACCATCTCATTCCTCGACTTCATCTATGTATGCCACACGGAGAGAGGGATTGATGTGCATTGAAGATCATGAACCACTCAAAACTTAATATGTGATGGTTTAAGTGAGGCTTCCGGAGAAGTGCGGATGTATGTGCTTCAATGTAAATAAAATATCATAATTAAAATGGTTGAAAGTTACACAATCATAATTATTTCATCTTTTGAGAGTGACGCGAATAATAAAGTACTCTTTGTTTCAATAAATATTCTTTATTTTATACAAAAATAAGGATATCATTCTATTAATTTTCTTAGAGAGTAATTTCTATAAATATTATTGATTATTTGAAAGTAAAAGTCATTTACACTTTCCATTTACCTCTAAATAAGCAAACAAAATTCATATAATTTTTCAATAAAACTCTTACCACGTGCAACGCACGTAATATCTTACTAGTCTTATCTAAAGGTGTGACTATGCGTTCAAATTTGTGTCTCAAATCATGATAGAAAGACACGTATCAAAGTGATATAAGATATTAAGATAATGTCAATAAAATTTAAGAAAATCACATTTCCCACGCTCATATGAACATCAGGAATTGATATACCAATAAGACGACACCAAATCTTTTCCACGATGTATGATGGAGTCGCTCAATAATGGATCAAACAACCCAAAAAAGAATAATACTTACCTCATTCTAGAGAAATTTAGCAAAATACCATGGTCAACGCATGGTATTTGCAAAATTGACCAGATGTAAATTAAATTGGAGTTTAGCACATTTGACACGTGAACTGACTATTTTGCCCTTAAAAAATCTAATATATATACTTTATTCCCTCTTCATTTCATTCACTTTCTTCAACTCACTCTCTCTCTTCTTCTCTCACCTCAAATTCTCTCTAGCTTTCTTCCTCCACCGCTCATTCCGCCGCCCACCGTCTTCACCGGAATCGTCATCTTCACTTCCTTTATAAATGCTTTGGTCCTTTAAAGTTGTTTTTCTTAGAAAAGTTAAAATCTTTTTCAATTTAGTTGACTCAAAATCCCGTTTTTCAATGTAGTTGATTTAAAATCACGTTTTTTAATTAGTTATATACTTTATATGTATTGTGTTTTTATTATTTGAAGGTTTTTGAACAAAAGTTTGGATCTTTTCTACAAAGTTTGAATCTTTTCTAAAAAGTTTGAATCTTTTCTAAAAAGATTGAATCTTTTCAAAAAAGTTTGAATCTTTACTAAGATTTTTATGGATATGTGGCTAAATTTGCACTAAAAATTATAGATATATGTGTAAAGTTTGTTCTTTTGGTACTTTAATGTTGTTTTTTGAACAAAAATTGAATCTTTTTAAGTTGAACACAAGATTTTGAGTTTAAATAATGTTTAAACTATGAATTTATGTTTTATATGTGTTATGTGTATGTAATTTGAAGATTTGATGTTGTTTTGTAATAAAAGTTCGAATCTTGGGGGTATTATGTTGATATAGTCTCGTTTCTTATAAGTATAACAGTGTATAATGAAGTATAATCCAGTATAATAAAGTATAATAAATTATAATGAAGTATAATCCAGTATACATTTTATGCGTAAGTACAATTCATATAAGTTGTTTAATACTGAATAACATTGATATAGTTGAGTTTTTTATAAGTATAACACTGTATAATTTTATGTGTGTTACATGTATGTAATTTGGTTTAATTATTTCAGGTTGAAGAATTAGTGAGTTCAAGTTCGAAAGTAGCACAAATGGCCGTTGGAGAAAATATTCATGTTGAAGAATATAAATTTGATTCTTTTTATTTCTTTTTTCTTTTCTATGGTTCTTTTTAGTCTTCAAATGTATTAGTAACATTTATTTGTTCCATACCCTAATGAAATCAACATTTCTTTGTGGTTTGTACTAATTTTAATATATTAATCCAATTTTTATGGTTGTATCCAATATATGTCCGATTTTTTTGTAGTGTATATCAAATTAATAGTTGTTGGGTTGAACTTTGTAACATCAATTTGATGCAAAATAAATCGCAAAGATAAATCATGACAAAGTTAGGTTATTTGTGAATTTAAAGTGATTACAACGTAATATAATAGATTATAATGGATTATAATAGCTTCAATTTCATTAAGGGCAAAATAGTCCGTTCACACATCAAATGTGCTAAACTCCAATTTAATTTACATTTGGTCAAAAACGCAAATACCAGGTAGTTTGCTAAATTTCTCCCTCATTCTATTGAATTAGTTTGTAAGTATAACAATCAAACTTGCTTTAAAATAACACAATTTAAACTCAATCTTTTATGAAAAGAACCCTCATCATACCTATCGGCCTTGCATTATTGTATTAGTAACATCATTTGTAGATGAATATCCCCCACTGAAAAGAGAATAATCAGTCTCACTATCATAATAGCCTTGTGTGGTAAATCCAGGTCTTTTGGGTTGAGGAAGCATTGCAGTTTCACTATCCAACATCATCACAACTGATGACATTGTAGGTCTATCATCGGGACGTTGTTGTACACACAATAAACCAACTTGAATGCACCTCAACACTTGAGAAATTGGACACGAGTCCTTCCTCAACAATGGATCTATAAGTTCAACGCCATTTTCTTCGCCCCACAGCTTCCATGCCTGCCACAATGAAATACTTTGGCATGAGCAGGGACCGAATTGAGGGTAGCAAAGGAAACCCGTCCCTCATAGGTTATTAAAATATGAGGTTCGAGCTCGGCTCAAGTTACATTGAGTCGAACTTTCAGCCTCTTGTACAACATATGATAATTAGTATGAAAGGATTGATCAACTTACATGTCCTAAGAGATTAAACTCATGGTCAGGATGATGAAATTTGACATTTCTTTTTCCACTAACAATTTCCAAAACTAGAACACCGAAACTGAAGACATCAGATTTCATGGAAAATAGGCCACGGCTAACATACTCTGGAGCCATATAGCCACTACAATAAGAAGCTTTTATAAGTAACTCACATAAACGCTTAAGTATCATATTATAGAAATCAGATCAAAGATATATGATCATCACTTACTAGGTTCCCACTACTCTTCTAGTTTCCGTTGTCAATTGTGTTTCACCAAAAGTTCGAGCCGTGCCAAAATCTGAAATCTTAGGATTCATCTCGATATCTAGCAACACATTGCTCGCCTTGAGATCCCGATGTATAATCCGTAGCCTTGAATCGCGATGAAGATACAGAAGTCCTCTGGCGATTCCCACAATAATAGAAAACCGATTCTCCCATACTAACAAATGCCTTTTATCTTTTCGTTTCGAGTCACCTTCAATCAATACCATTTAAAGTGTTATATTAGTTCATCAATCTTCCAATTAAAGTATAGATACTGTGTAATAAGACAAGAGGACATACTAAATATGTAAGTGTCCAAACTGCCATTATGCATGTACTCATAAAGCAACATTCTCTCTTCTCCATGGATGCAGCAACCAAGAAGTCTAACCAGATTCCTATGCTGAAGCTTTGCAATAAGAGTCACCTCATTTTTCCATTCATTTAGACCTTGGGACGAAGTCGTTGATTGCCTCTTGACTGCTACCTCTTGCCCATTTGAGAGTACCCCCTATATATCTCAATTAACAAACATCAATTAAATTGTACTCCTTTCATAATCTTAAAATGATGGAAAATTTTAGAACAGCATACTTTGTAAACTGGTCCATAGCCACCCTCTCCAAGCTTGTTTTCGTCTGAGAAGCTTTGAGTTGCTTCTGAAACTGAGTCAAAGGTGAAGTATGGTAAATCAAGATTTTCCTCATCTCTGATTGCTTCTGTATCTACTTGTTGGCCTGTCATGACAGTATGATTAGATTAGTATAATTTGATATTCAATGGGCATTCACATAATGTATTTATCAAGAATGGGAAACAATGAAGGGGAGGAACTTACCTAAAACTATGTGTTCCCCTGATTTCTTCTTCTTCCAAATGAAACATACAGCTACTAACAACAGAAGCAAGATCAATGCAGCAATAGGCAACACTATTTTCAAGGTTTTATTCCCCGTCTTTGAATGAGAATCTGGAATTAGAGAAATCAAGAATGATAGAACATCAAATATAACTGTATAAGTAATACTGCAACAAAGTCGAAACAAAGTCAATCGCCTTTTTATACCTAAGTATGAAGCTATAACCCGAAGATAAAGTATCTGGCTAGGAAATCCATTTAACTTCCTAACATCAACAATGTCTCCGTACCAATGCAAGCAGCCATGTCCGGCTCCTGAAGCGCCAGAATCAGCATAAGCTGTACAAGAACAGTTCTTTAAGCATTCTGTTCTGCATTGATCAAGAGACATACTCGTATTTAATGAATACTGCAAAAGATCAGGCATTTTCAGCCCATCAAAGTTCATAATATCTTCATCTTCTGTACAATTCAACGGAACTAAACGCCTACAGCCCCCAGACCATATGCGTGCATCCCATTCCTTCTGATCCTTTGGTTCATAACCCAACAAACAATCACAAAGTGGAACTTTGCTCGTGTTACATAGAGAATTAGGACCACAAAAATTATATAGTCCACAATCATCCTCAGGCAATGACTGCAGGATTTTCCACTCATTGCTGTTATTATCCCATCTACGTGTTTGAAGCAGCCCGGTAGAGGTCAGATGAACCATCACCAAACCTGATTCCTGGTTTACACTATATCCATAGTAAACTTCATCTGAATTTATGATTATTTGAGGGGTGAATGGTAGTTTGCTCTTCACAAGCGATCCACCAAAGTCTGCTCCATTCCAGGGGCCACTCCGGAGATGCTTTGATGTACCCTTCCAAATAGTAGCCTGTGCTAACCCCTCAAGATCAAACCCAAATGTATATTCTCCAGGGGAGGGATCACTAATCCCTCTCCATGATGTTATATTTCGTGTGACACTAGTCCTCCGGTTTTCTCCCAGAGTCATTCCCGCAATCCAGGCATGAGACGGGTGATCAAAGCTTTCCCAAAGGGAAGTCCCTTCTTCCTGATCATTGACATCTCTTATAACAAGATTCCCTGAATCCAAAAGCTGAACAGCTATGTTACTGTTTCTTGATCCCTTGATATTAGTGGACCAAATTACCCTTTTCTCTCCATCTTGAACAATAAAATTACCATCTGTTTCCAATTTAGCAACCATAAATGAGTCATTATTAAGAGGATTCTCTCTGTTTGCTACCCAAACAATTGTCTGAACTGGAATTTGATTGTACCATATTCCCAGATAAAATATTCCTGAATTATTTGGACTAAAGAATCCTAACTTGAACTCTTCTTTTGCTGAGATTAAAGTTTGATTGAAAGAAATAAACTCTGTAATGTTTAATGTGTCAACTGACAAAGAGAAAGCTTTAAAACAAAACGTGACAACGAAAATGAAACAAATAAAAGCCGCCAATCTCATCATCATATGATTCTTGATTCTTTACCTTCTTACACCTTCAACCCAGTCAATAATAAAATACTACTACTACTAAAATTTTATATAAAGAAATAGTTCAAGAAGATGTAATATTGTATATATAATCTTCCTTTCCTTTCATTCTTGACCATTCCATATTTAGTTACAACTCACATAAGCCAAATGAAAATACTCCACTTAAATTGTTTATATTCATCGAGAACAAACAAGTGAAACTTTGATACTACAAAAAACATGTTATTACCAAGAACAAAAGGAAAAAAAAAATATTTGGTGTATACATAATTACATATCAAGATAAATTTACAGAGATTTCATAGAGTTATGAGGACAAGTCTTCAATCGGCAGTGCCACTTGGCCATATATGAGTGAGAGAAGACGACATAAAGTTGTGAGCTACTTGCTCCTGGACTTATAGTCTACATTTTGATTGTTAATTTAATCAAAGTGGGTTGAGGAGTAGAAATAACTACATTTTGTCCAATTGATTTAGGACACAATTTTTGTCTTAAGAAAAAGATTAATCTTCAACATAATTCTTCTATTTTCAAGGTCTCCAAGGCTCCAACTTTCAATCTATTAACCAAAGAATGGTATTGGGGTAGTTAAATTAATGATATACGATTGTATGTAAGATATTTCATTAGTTCATTTGTACTTGTCGTACGAGTCATTTATACATACATTAAAAAAAATAAAAATTAATCACAAATTATATATATATATATTTTTTCCAATCGATATGATATCATTAAAAATGACAAAAGGATAATAAATAAATAGTCGATGCAAATGTTAAGTATTACAATCAGCTATTAAAGCTGAAACAAGCCAATGTGGTGGAAGTTTCCAAGTAATGTCATGCTCCAATGTACAATTGAGTGTGCAATATTGTTACCACTTCGTTTGGTGAATCAGAATTTCGCATCCAAATTCGTAGACCATCGAAGTACAATCCATAAGAGTACATCAACCTCCAACACCATATCCACTTAACCGTTAAGAATTCAAATCAAAGTGTTTGAATCACCTTCCAGCTCTATTGAAACTGTAAAAATCACATGAAATTGTTCAGGCAATCGGATTCATAGTTTTGACTTTTCGTGAAGGACGATAAGTCAACATGGTTGACTAACATCAGCCAATGACGGGACGACCACCCGTTGACTATTGCCTAAAAAAGCATTCATTGCTTTCTTGTGATAATTGGTTGGCTAAAAATGAATTTAGCCAAATTTGATATGAATTTTTTTTAAGGCGTCCCCGCTTGGCTAGCCCATTACCCAACAGAGGAGGTGAGTCCGGGATGTGCCTCTAGCCGCTCGGCACTCCACTTCAAGAGTGCCCAAAGAGGCTGGGTAACCACCCACAAGCAGATCCTCCCTTGAACAAATGCAAAGTTACTCATGCACCTGCTGTGGATCGAACCCATACACTTATGAAGAAGCACACTCTTATAGTGAAGCCCCTTACCATTTGAGCTATACCCGTGGGCAAATTTGATATGAATATAACTACTAGCATTGGCTTTTAGTTGGAACCAAATGAATAGGCAGCTTTAGACAATATCAGCTGAGGAGGATTTCCAGAAGGGAACATCACATTGTTGGGAACTGATGCGCAACCAGATCTCAAATGGAGAACTTCACAACACCCGCGCACTTTGCTCTATATGGCTGTACCCTCCGGCCTCCAGATGGATATTGCTACGACCGGGGAGCCCGGCTCCCAACAGGAGAACTCATTGAAGCAGCTCGACCCAAGCACACAATATCTACAGGGGATCGAATGTACTCTATGTTTTATGAAAAGAATCCACATCATACCTATCGGCCTTGTAGTATTGTATTAGTAACATCATTTTTAGAATATCCCCCAGTGAAGAGACAATGATCAGCCTCACTATCATAATAGCCTTGTGTGGAAAATCCAGGTCTCTTGGGTTGAGGAAGCATTGCAGTTTCACTGTCCAACATCATCACAACTGATGACATTGTAGGTCTATCATCAGGGCATTGTTGTACACACAACAAACCAACTTGAATGCACCTCAGCACTTGAGAAATTGGACACGAATCCTTCTTCAACAATGGATCTATAAGTTCAATGCCATTGCCTTCACCCCATAGCTTCCATGCCTGCCATAATGAAATACTTTGACATGAGTAGGGACGGAATTCAGGATAGCAAACGATACCCATCGAACCTAAAAAATAAGGTTCCATGTCAACTCAACTATCTTGAATCTAACATCTGGAACCGAATTGAGCTTTCTGACATTTTGCCAGACTATGATAATTACTAGGAAAGGATCGATTAACTTACATGGCCTAAGAGACTAAACTCGTGGTCAGGATGATGAAATTTGACATTCCTTTTCCCACTAACAATTTCCAAAACTAGAACACCAAAACTGAACACATCCGATTTCATGGAAAATATGCCACGGCTAACATATTCTGGAGCCATGTAGCCACTACAATAAGAATATTTTTATGTAAGTAATTCACACATATGCAAAATATTACTCCATATATTATAGTCTATAGAAATCAAAACAAAAATATGTTCATCACTCACTAGGTTCCTACTATTCTTCTAGTTTCTGTTGTCAACTGTGTTTCACCAAAAGTTCGAGCAGTGCCAAAATCTGAAATCTTAGGATTCATCTCGATGTCTAGCAACACGTTGCTCGCCTTGAGATCCCGATGGATAATCCGTAGCCTTGAATCTCGATGAAGATAAAGAAGTCCTCTAGCGATTCCCACGATAATAGAAAACCGAGTCTCCCATGCTAACAAATGCCTTTTATCTTGTCGTTGTGAGTCACCTTCAATGACTTCAATTTAAAAAGGTCAAGTATAATGAATTTAATTCATCAATTGCAACTAATAATGTAGGATAGGAAAACATACTAAATATGTAAGAGTCCAAACTCCCATTATGCATGTACTCATAAAGCAACATTCTCTCTTCTCCATGGATGCAACAACCAAGAAGTCTAACCAGATTCCTATGCTGAAGCTTTGCAATAAGAGTCACCTCATTTTTCCATTCATTTAGACCTTGGGACGAAGTCGCTGATTGCCTCTTTACTGCTACCTCTTGCCCATTTGAGAGTACCCCCTATATATCTCAATTAACAAACATCAATTAAATTGTACTCCTTTCATAATCTTAAAATGATGGAAAATCTTAGAACGACATACTTTGTAAACTGGTCCATAGCCACCCTCTCCAAGCTTGTTTTCGTCTGAGAAGCTTCGAGTTGCTTCTGAAACTGAGTCGAAGGTGAAGTATGGTAAATCAAGATTTTCCTCATCTCTGATTGCTTCTGTATCTACTTGTTGGCCTGTAATGACAGTATGATTATTAGATTATCATAATTTGGTATTCCAGGGGCATTTGCATAATGTATTTATCAAGAATGGTAAACAATTGTAAGGGGGAAACTTACCTAAAACTATGTGTTCCCCCAATTTCTTCTTTTTCCAAATGAAACAGATAGCTACTAACAACAGAATCAAGATTGATATAGCAATAGGCAATGCTATTATCACAGTTTTATTCCCCGTCTTCGAATGAGATCCTGGAATTGAGGAAATTCAAGAATGATTGAACATCAAGTATAGGTAATAATGCAACAAAATTGAAACAAAATCAATCGCCTTTTTATACCTAAGTCTGAAGCTGTAACCCGAAGATAGAGTATATGGGTAGGAAATCCATTTAGCTTCCTAACATCAATAATGTCTCCATACCAATGCAAGCAACCATGTCCGGCTCCTGAAGCGCCTGAATCAGCATAAGCTGTACAAGAACAGTTCTTTAAGCATTCTGATCTGCATTGATCAAGAGACATACTCTTATTTAGCGAATACTGCAAAAGATCAGGCATTTTCAGCCCATCAAAGTTCATGAACTCTTCATCTTCTGTACAATTCAATGGAACTAAACGCCTACAGCCCCCAGACCATATACGTGCATCCCATTCCTTGTGATCCTTTGGTTCATAACCCAACAAACAACCACAGAGTGGAACTTTGCTCGTGTTACATAGAGAATTCGGACCACAAAAATTATATAGTCCACAATCATCCTCAGGCAATGACTGCAGGATTTCCCACTCATTTCTGTTATTATCCCATCTACGTGTTTGAAGCAGCCCGGTATAGGTCAGATGAACCATCACCAAACCTGATTCCTGGTTTACACTATATCCATAGTAAATTTTATCTTCATTAATGATGTATTGTGGTGTGAATGGCAGCTTACTCTTCACAAGTGATCCACCAAAGTCCGCTCCGTTCCAGGGGCCACTCCGGAGATGCTTTGATGAACCCTTCCAAATAGTAGCCTGTGCTAATCCCTCAAGATCAAACCCGAATGTATATTCTCCGGATGAGGGATCATTGACTCCTCTCCACGATGTTATATTTCGTGTGACACGACTCCTCCGGTCTTCTCCCAGTGTCATTCCCGCAATCCAGGCATGAGACGGGTGATCAAAGCTTTCCCAGAGGGAACTCCCTTCTTCCTGATCATTGGCATTTCTTATAACAAGATTCCCTGAATCCAAAAGCTGTACAACTACGTTATTATTTCTTGATCCCTTGATTTTAGTGGACCAAATTACCCTTTTCTCTCCATCTTGAACAATAAAATTTCCATCTGTTTCCAATTTAGCAACACCAAATGAGTCACTAAGAGGATTTTCTCTGTTTGCTACCCAAACAATTGTCTGAACTGGAATTTGATTGTACCATATTCCCAGATAAAACTTTCCTGAATTATTTAGACTAAAGAATCCTAACTTGAACTGTTCCTTTGCTGAGATTAAACTATGATTGAAAGTAATAGATTCTGTAATGTTCAATGTGTCATCTGACATAGAGAAAGCTGCACAACAAAACGTGACAACAAAAATGAAACAAATAGAAGCTGCCAACCTCATCATCATATGATTCTTGATTTTTTACCTTCTTGTACCCTTCAAACCAATTAATATCGATGATTGACTAACATCAGCCGAAGACTGGATGACCATTTGTTGACTGTTGGCTTTGTTCTTCTTTCTTGATGCTGAAAAGCATTCATTCACTGGTTTCTTGTGATAATTGGTTGGCTAAAGATAAATTTGGACAAATGTGATATTAATGCTAACTGGTTGTGGCTTGTATTCATTAGCTTTTAGTTGGAACCAAATGAAAAGGTGGGATCTTGATAAACCTGGCTCCACTTGGATGCTGTTACATATCAAGCTGAATATATGATCTGGAAATTTATTATTTATGCCTCATGGCTAGAAAAAGCATACCATCAACTTTTGGTTAAGGTTTTGGATGGATTTAAACATCAATTCAAGTTGAGTCTCAACTCGATTCAGTCCTAACCACCAAGAATAAGCTTGATAAATTTCCCAATGCAGCAGAATGAGTGTTATAATCGGAGTTTGTTCCATATGACTTTGGTCTAAAATAATGAGGTGTAACATATGCAGCTCCAGACAATATCACCTGGGGAGGATTTCCATAAGTGAACATAGAAAAGCTGAGAACTGATGCAGAACCTGATCTCAAATGGAGAATATCACAACACAGAATACTAATGCTTGATCTTATTGGAAATCGAAATATTATATAAAGCAGATAATGAGATTATTGAGTAATCTCAGAGGGATATAACATCACATGTTGGGTAGAAAGGGAGGTCATGATTCATGAAATAACCGCGATCCATATTCTCCTAAAATTAGTTCTACATCCCGCCCTGTATGCTTCATGTATAAGCCATTAATATGTCCCGCTCCCACAATTTATTTTTTATGACTGTACCCTCCACCTCCAGATGGCTAATGAATCATAATGGTAGCATTTGGTGGAGCCCATCTCCCGCCCTTCGCCCCAACAGGAAACAGGAGAACCCATTGAAGCAGCTCGACCCGAGCACACAATATTTGCAGGGGATCGAATTGCAAGTCCTGCACATGTAGCCTGTAGGGAACATCATATTTAGAACATTTGCTCATGTTGTATATGACATTGAATCATTGTTAACAAAGTCAAGATAATTCTTATACTAAAATCAAATGCCCCTATATGGTTTATGCTCAAGCTTAATGAAAATATATACCATAAGCTGATACTCGACTTGTATGTTGCTTGTATCCAAAGGCATGCACTCTTCCACTCATTAAGCAAGAGGCCGCCAAACAAATTAATAGACAGGTATGAGGTATTATAAGAGAATCCATCCCACTTCAAATACGACAGATATTATGTTAATAGTCTATGAGTTCCACTCTAAAATCAATTAGCAAAATTAGCAATAGATGGAGTAGCCCAAGATCTTATATATTTACCCGGGAGAATATCGACTTCTGATGTGAGATGTGCATTTAACACTCCCCTCACGTGTAATCCGAACGTCGGCGAAATTTTGCACTCTTGTATTATTTTCGGAAACAACATCGACTGGTTACACATGTGTCATTAACTCGAAATTGATTCTGATACCATGTTAAGAATGAAACCCCGTACACTCTTGGACCACACGTCAACTTCTCGAGACTGCCTCGTGATACAAACACCTTCTTTCCAAATTACAAACAGTCCCGCACGAAGTCACTTCCCTCTCTCCGTTTCCACAAAACCGTTGATTTTTCTGGTAAAGTCAACGCAGTTTGGGTGAAGCATTAAGCATAGTAAAAGAGCATGGAGAAGCGAAGCAGCAGTTATAGTGAAGCAGAGGTAATAAAGAGAGCAGAAGAATTGGTGAAATCAGTAATGAACCAAAACGATGCTTCGCATGACGCTGCACACGCGTTTCGTGTGCGTGACTTAGCACTCTCTCTCGCTCGTGAAGAACAACTTTCTCTATATTCTTCTCCTCAATCCATGTTCACTGTATGCACCTACTTCTTCTTCATTTATTTATTCAATATATTAGTGTATGATTCACTCCAATTAGTATTATTCCATTTATTTAGATTTGTATATAAAATGAAAAAAATTGATATTTTACAAATATTGCCACCTTCCAAATTAATGGTTGGTGAAACTTAGTTTAAAGTCTAGAATGATTAATGTGCAAAGTTCGTTAATTTTGATTCATATCAAAGTTATGTATACAAATCGAGTCCGCAAAGTTTGTTAATAATGGAGCTTTATAATTTGTTAACAGGATATCAGAAACATAAATACTCATTAGGAACTTGTTACTTGTGCGAGCGCTTTTCATAATCTATGCTATGTTGGTTGATTAATAGGTTTCACGCATATGAATAATTTATTAGGGTTTATCTATCTACAATTTATTTGTTTTACTATGTAGCCCGTTAAGTCTTAACAAAATCAAACTAGACAATCTTAAGAGCTTGTAGGAAACATATTACAAAATTGCTAGCTCCCAAATCAACGCTTGTGATTGAAATTTTAATGGTTGAGACTCGAGATTAGAACTTATGAGAATTAGAAATACGAGTATTATAATTTGGGAGGATCAAAACTCACGAGTGTACTACCTACATTGTAATTATGTTTATGTTGACTATTATTTTGAAAAATGTTATGCGTTTAATTGTGATGGAGTGAGTTAGTATCAAATAACTGTGATCAGCTTTCACATTAGGATAAAATATCTGAAGTTGATGATGATGAATTAGTTAATATTTTATCATTTCATGATTTATATGAATGTTCATTTACTTGTCAGGTAGAACTTGCTGCACTTCTTCATGATATAGGTAATTACACTGATCACATGTTGTTTCTGCAAGTGCTTCTGAATCTTTATACCAATTTCTTACGTTATGGACTTATGGTATAGATACATAATTTTTCCTTGCGCATGTAGCTTATTATTTTTCCAGCATTCGTTATCTTGTGATCTGTTGTTAATCTATTTGTAATGTGGTTGATGCAGGGGACTACAAATACATGAGGTTCGTATTGCTTTTTTTGTTTTCTATTGTACTGTGGTCTACTTATCAGTAATCGGTGAAAGATAAGTTCCCTAATGTTGGTGGTGCTATGACTAAATGTACTCTTTTATTTCGAGCATACAGATTTCTTATCAAATGCTTGCTTTCTTTATATTTTATTATTGCTTCCACACAAATAAATTATGCAGTGTACGGCCTTCATAAACCTCAGAAGGTCACTTTGCTAGAGACTTAGAGTGGACATTGTCAATTCTTCCTATAGTCTGGTCAGGCCTGTCCTTGAGAGTTAGTGCAACACAAGCTGTAGGAATTTCTATAGATGCAGGCATTCCTGAAGTTTAAACCATCAATATATTATGTACCTGCTCTAGGAAAAAGCTGATTGACCAAAAGATTATAGTTGTCTGCCTGTTTTAAACTGATAACTATTTGTTTAAAAAAAAGAAAACTAACCATGCTAGTTGTTTTCTCTCTATCTGGTCCTTGGTGGCTGTTGCTCTAGCTTTTAGCTATTCCTTTCTCTTTCATATACTTTCTTCTTCTCGTTTTGCTCTGCTAGAGATGCATCCGAGGAGAAAATTGTGGAGGACTTTCTCAAGAAAGAATGCGTAGAGGAAGGTGTGACAATGAAGATATTGAACATCATTAAGGGGATGGGTGAGCTAATTCCAAACAATTATACATTTATCAGTTTTACCTGAATCAATGTCTCATCCTTCCACCTACTGCCCTTAATAATTTTTTGTGCTTTTACTATCAACATGAACAATGGAGTAATATGCACCATATCCCAAAATAATGCTTCAAAAATGCGTTAACACCCTCAATCCCTTAAGAGTTTTGTTACTTCAAACAATACTGTAAATTTAAAAACTGCACAAGGTCCCCGATATGTTGACAATATTGCATCCAACCCATTGTATAAAGTGGGTACGTATCCCTTGAAAGTTATTATAGGGGCTCTAGGTATCCTTGTTGAAGTTTATAGGGGTTTTGGTGCACATTTCAGAATTATATGCATTTTATGCCTAGATTTGTTCTTGTCTGACAAATTATAATCTTATAGTTATATGATTATTATTGTTCTAATTTTAAGAACAGCTGATGGCTCATGTTAAATTTTATAGGATTCAAAGAGGAACTTGGGGGGCTTGCCAATTGTTATTCATCTCTTGAATTGAAGGTGGTTCAAGATGCTGATCGCCTTGATGCTATTGGTGCAATAGGTAATTTAGCTCAAAAGAGAAGCAATGTGGCCATACTACCTTCAATTATTTCACAATGAAATTATCATGCAAAAGGCATATTCCATAAAGCAAGGATACTAATTTGTGATTACCCTTTTTTGAATTTGTATTTTAGTGCTAAATATCCCCCCCCCCCCCCCATCTTTCGCCTAGTGCTCCAAATATATGTGGTTAGTTCGCCTATGTGTTCCTATCTTGTTGTTACGAGCCTATGCATTGACCATCATAATAATGTCTTCATCTGCCATTAATGGAATGTGCAATGTATGGTGCGCTTAAAACTTTTTACTCTTTTCTGCACTTTTAGTTTTACAAAGCTCCTGACCTGTGGTGAGATTTGAATCCCTTACCTAGTCTGAATTCTGGACTAATCTACCACTAGGACCCTCCTCCCCTTGAGTATTCGTTTTAGATGCTCTGCTCACATTGCTAGTGTACTAAAAGAAATTAGAAATGGGCTGATAGAGTTGAGTAGTACCTCCTATCAGGCTTGACTTCTTTATATATTTCTGGAAGGGCCGACAGGCTCAGTTGAGCTGAAATGATTCTTTGGACACAGGTATTGCTCGTTGCTTCACATTTGGAGGGAGCAGGAAGAGAATTCTCCATGACCCGAATATCGAGCCTCGATCAAATTTGTCAAAGGAACAGTATATGAAGAAAGATGAACAGACTACTATAAATCATTTTCATGAGAAGTTACTTAAACTAAAAGATCTGATGAAAACTGAGGTACAAAGTTACTCATTCTTAGTTGCTACCATTTTGGGAACCATTAGATGTGTTTATTGTAATGTTATTTTATACACGAGGATTGATTTGTTAGTATACACAGGCTGGGAAAAGAAGAGCTGAGAAGAGGCACAAATTCATGGAAGAGTTCCTCAGAGAATTTTATGAAGAATGGGATGGCAGGGCCTGAATAAGATGCCCTATCTAGTGCTCAGACTCATAAGGGCTTTAAGCCTTCTTAGATTTTTTTAATTTAAGTTTTCTTCCCTCTAATTGTCATGATTCATGAATAAACATGTTACATTGATAAAGCTTTGTAATTTGTAAGAACAAATTAGGTCATTGAGCTGTGCTTCCTTTACGTTTGAGTTTCCTAGTATAAGATCAGTTATTCGGGCTAACTTTCGTAGACCCAAATCGTCTACCCCTTTCGATGATCCTTTCTAGAGCGAATTCTTGTATGCTTACAAATTTTTGTAAGCTTCGTTATCCTTTTACAATGAGCAGGTGAATTACATATACGCTCCAAGTTATCACTACAACACATTAGAACAATTTTTTAAGATTGTAAACAAGCAGACTCTTAATGAATTTGAGAGGTTCAATACAACGTTATGTTATAGTGTCATTGGATTTGACTCAAATCTATTTAAAGAAACATGTGTAAATAACCAAAAACTAATCACAACGATGACTGGAAATTTATTTCTAATAAGCCAGCAAACCATCCATGAAACATGATAACCACACGGACTACCTAAATATGATCTTTGATGATTTATACACCGAAAATTCCACATAATATACTCCCTCCGTTTCTTTTTATTTGATTGTTTGAGCATTTTTTCCATGTTTCTTTTTATTTGATTGTTTACAATTCCAATGCACCTTTTTACAATTCCAATGCACCTTTTTACAATTCCAATACACCTTTTTAAAATCCCAATGTAATTTTTCACAATCTCTTAATAAAGTACTTTTCCTCCAAACAATCAAATAAAAAGAAACGGAGGGAGTATTAGATTCAAGAAATGTTTCACCAAATACAACTCACTTTATGATAACCTCAAAAACTGATATCCAGCCACTTTTTGAAGTACACACAAGTGCTAGGAGAGATCATACCACCTGGGGAACATACACTAATTCTTGGACATGCGCCACATGGTATCGACGCCATTGCTCCAACTATTGGACCCTTATCAAGACCTACTGCACTACCTACCTTATAGCAAAGTGTACCAAGAGGAATGGCATGGAACTCTCCGTAACCAGTACTTTTCACTTCTATGACTTCGTTGGATAAAACCATTGAAGTCAAAAGGTCGGATGCTTGTTGCTTCGTCAACTCATGGTTAACTCTCTTCAGTGTATCATGTATGACATCCAACGTTGTTGCCTTTCTTGTCACCACAAAACAGGCTCGTTTTAGTGCTTGGATAAGTTCTGTGTCAAGCTTCCCTCCTGCATACCACGCACCACCAGTGATTTCGTTTGAGGGTTCATACTCTACTGCCATGAAGAGTTTCTTTCCCCTGTTCTTGACATTTACTACCTTTTTTATAAACTCGAATAGTTCAAGATTCGCCAGGGCCTTCTTGACGTCCTTAGCCATGAGCTTTGTCTCCATTTTGATATCTCCTTCAAACATCCCGAGACATTCCTTATTCTTTATTGCGGTAAGGACAGCTTGATCATGAACCGACAATCGACCATCAGGCGCTCCTCTTTTCCGCTTGGAGGCGACGGTCTCTTTTGACTGACTCATTCCTTTTATGAATTGAAATAGTAAAACGAACGCCAAAATCAATGTGTGAACAGATATAACAACAATAACAAAGTAACACTGTTCATATATACACAAATTATATACAACCCCAACACAATTTAAATATTGAAAACAACATACAAATAATTTACAGAATTAAACAAAGTACCACTGTTCAGACACTGGCGGAGCCAGCCCGTTCCACTGTTGCCATGGCAACCAGTGAAATTTGGAAACGTTAAAGTTAAACTTTTCTTATTTAATCGAAAAATTAAACAAATTAAACCTGGTGGCTGCTTGTTGCTCGCTGCTTGCGGCTCGGATTCTCAAACAACATAGGGTTTCATTTTTTAAAATATCATAATTGTCTGAGAAGGAGAACTCACATAGGGTTTCATTCCACTATTGGACGGCCTGGGCTAGTATGGATCGATTAAATGAACTTGTTTACCAAAAAAAAAGAAGGCTAGCGGTCCCTCAAATATTATTAATAGTTCGATCCAGGGACTAAACTTTTGAATAATTTACTTTATTTCTTGAACAATCTTTTTAGAGAAGTCACCTCTTGAACAATCGTGTGTACTATAATTATTTGTTGTTACGTCTAGCTTTTTCTCCTAGTGCAATAATCAATGTCCATCATTTTTTCAATTAATCATCTAATTATCAAATCACCTTTGTAATGTATGTAAATCAACATATACGAGCATTGACATATTCTTTGTTATAAATCCTTGTGTACTAATAATTAAGTACAATATATTTGTTGATTATGTTTATCTTTTGTTAAACATGTGTATGTTTATTTTGCTAAAGATTATTGATACGTTTCTTATATTTTTTTATTATAGAACATATTTATGTTTTGTTAATATTTTTATTTAATAACATTTAATTTGCAAACAAAAATAAGGTATTTTGTGTTGAAATAAATAGAAGGATATTAATGTCAATTTAATAGTTAATAATTCTATAATGTTATTTTTCAAGTTATTAATTATTTTGTTTTACCTATTGAAGGGTAATTGTATCCAAACAGGAATTGTAATAGTTTCACCTACATTCACCTACATTCACCTACATTCACCTACATTCACCTACATTCCCCTACATTCCCCTAACCTAGGTTAATTTTAAATGTTTACCCTCACCTAGATTCACCCCAATCCAAACGCACCATTTGTCTTTTGTCACGATTTTTAATGAAGGGTAAATCGGGACTATTACAAATATTAAAATTTTGTGAAATTGTTCAAAACTTTAATACTTGAGAAATCCTCATTTTACCCTTAATAAAAAAAATCATGACATGAGGCGATTCACGAGGCAAACTGATATAAAATAATGGGTTTTTGGGCCGGGGACATCACCTACTTTTTATCTATGTCACCAGTTGATCACTCACTTTTCAAAGTGTCCTGGTTGATCACTCACTTTTTAAAGTCTCTTTTGGTCAGTCGACCACTTTTCTGGGTGGTCAACAGCCGGTCAACTCACCTGGCACCCATGTGCGTCTTTACTAAGGTTATTTTAGTCTTTTCAAGTCAAATTTGGCCGAATTTTTTTTAACTAATTATGTATTTGGCCTTAATTTTATGGTTCATTATAATTTGACCCCAAAATTTTATTTTGACAAAATCAAACATGAATGTCTAACATAAAAGTTAATGATATGAAAAATCAAACATGATCGAATGCAAAATTTTAAAAAACATAAATAAACTCTGGTGTCATGTTCCCTTTTTTTAATTTTGACAAATTATTGACACCCACATTCCAATTTATTAACTTTTTTACTTCCTCTCGATCCATGTGGCACAATATGTCATAATAAATTTAATTAATTCGATAATCTACAAAATAAATCTCCATATTCTTGCAATTAATAGTGTATTGGAGCATTTAGTTCGGGGCTCTTGCAATTTGTCATCCTATAGGAGATAGTCTAAGTAAACCTTGTTTTTTATTAATACGAATAATAAATTATAATCATGACACATCAATACAATTCGTAAACTCGTAAACCTCGCCAAACATAAGACACATAAAAGAGGCCTTGCCAAGAGAGGTAGAGAACTCAAAGAGAAATTCGACGGACCTTGACAACATCAATAGTTGAAGTATTTAATTTCCAAATGACATCCTTACGCTATACTAAGATCCTTAACTAAAAAACTTATGATGAAAATTAGATGTTGTCCTGATTTTCATAACAAGCTAAAATCATGTTACGTGATGCCTGCAACCGGCCTTTCTTGAATGAACAAAGAAGACGGCAACAAATCAACACATACACACATAGTCAAATACTACTATTTAGATTACTTAATCTCGTTTAATTTTACGATTTATATATTCTATTAACAAAAATTAACAGCTCGCAAAATCTTGTTTCATTTCGAAATCACACGCATAAAATATCTTACAACCATTTATGAAGATATCTTGCCACATTTTTGGGGATCACGTGCTTTGATATTAATTTCTAACTCCTTCCACCTAAAATAACACTACCTCACCATTTTTCGGTTTTCGTTTTAATCATTTTTTATCTGAATGAAAAAAAGTAAAAATAGTCATAAAAAATATTTTCAAATGTAAAATGAGAGACTGGGAGTAATTGATTGACACTATCGTTGGATAATTGATAATCTCAAAAGACAACTATTGGTAAAACGAGAATTGATAAGCAAAACCGACAACTAAAATGTATTATGCTACAACGACGTATTATTTTCAAACAAACTATTTAAATTAAAAAACGACAATTTTGAAAACCCGGAGAAAATATCATTTTCAATTTTAATGATCGAATTTTAAATTTTAGCATTATGACCTATAGTGTATAATATTTGATTACAATAATATTAAAAAGCTTTTATTTTATATAATTTGTTGTCGCCAGGATAATTTTTTCTTAAACCTCAACATCGGCTTCAATTAATATTACAAATTTATAAATTTCAATAATGATTATATAGACGTTTTTTTCTAGATGACGGGCATGACTATATTTTGAGCTATCATGGATGATTTTTATTTCATTCAAATATACTCCTCTGCGAGATTCGAACCTGAAAACCTCATACCATTAGATTAGAAATGTTGGATAGTTATCATGGACGATGACGGATTAAATAGGCGTCAAAATTGGGACTGCAAAGCTATTGTAAATTGACCAATTGATTATTTAGATTAGAGCTTTGAATTCAAGCTTAAGCATTAATAGTCCAAAAAAATGCTTTGCGAACTTTTTAAGCAAACTGAGGCTGTAAGTATAATGCTAATGGCCCAAGAAAATATAATACTAGAGGCCGAGAGACTAATAATACTGATGGCCTAAATGTGTCACACAAATACACAATGACACAATTGAAATACAACTCTCCAAATATTTATTCAAATAAGTAATTAAAATTTGAGGAAACTAACAAGGTCTCACAATGCTATATTATTTCTTATCGTTTAATGATAATTCATGATCAAATTTTGTTATGTTTGACCAACAAAAATAAAAATGTGACAATCTTTTAGGGACGGAGGTAGTATTTATTATTTAACAATGAAGTGGGACATTTTTACTTCGGTCAATTAACTCATTTTCACATAAAAAAATGTGTACTTTTGGGACATTTTATATTTTATATTTTGGACCAATCTGCAACCATTGGTCAATGTCGTGGACTGATTTGCAATTTTTGCACTTTTGGGAACCAAAAGGCAATCTGAACCCACTTTTGGGGACCATTTCAGCAATTTGCTCGATATATACACTAGTCATTTTACTCAATCTTAGGCGAATTTGAAAACAATTTATCTGTGGAAGCTTCTTATAATCCGACCTCTTCCATCCCCGTGGATTAGACACAAGCTTTTTTTAGAGGTATTTGAATAGAAATTTACTAAATTGGTGTCTCAACGTTGTATTTTAGTCATTGGAAAATGTTAAGTCTACACAAACAGTTCCTGATATTGACGTAAAGTTTAGTCCCTTAAATGTTTCTTGAAATATGCACTTTAGTTCCTTATATTAGTCGAAGAGGTGCACTTTAGTCTGTTTTAGTCAAAATTTAACGTCTTCCTCAAAAGAGGGCGGGACTAAAATGCACATATTCAACTAATATCATGAAACATTTATACAAACTGAAAAATTACAGGAATTAAAGTACAACATGCACACATTATCTACTACCATTTCATTAATTATCTCGACATTGAAAATGGAACATGCCAATTCTATTGATATTATTATTTGTTGGCATTCTACTATAAAATTAATAAAACAACTCCAATATTTCACATGATTCTTATCTGTCTCGCCACTACATATTCTGATATTCCTATATAATCCCCACAACACTCCTATTATTATTGTTACTTAGGACCATATCATAGTTATTTTGAGAGAGGAACTCTTTCTCTCCCTACAGCTGAAGGGTCTTATGAAAATGATGTCCCATTATTTATACAAAAATCTTCTTCTTCTTCTTGTGGTGACTTGTGGTCTAGCCTCGGTGGCTCTTGCTAGACATCAAGCGGCTAAGCCCCGAGGAGGCGCCTGGGCGGAACAAGAGGCTGATCGTGTAATTCGGCTTCCAGGGCAGCCGGCGGTGAGTTTTGATCAATATGCAGGGTATGTGACGGTGAATGAGACTCATGGAAGAGCATTGTTTTATTGGTTTTTTGAAGCAACTCACAAACCTCAAAACAAACCTCTCCTTCTTTGGCTAAATGGAGGTAAAATTTCATCTCATCGGTTTATTTTACTAATAATTGTGAAAAAAAATCGATTAATTCATTACGGGTTTACATGCATATATTTAGTTCCAATTACTATAATATGTGCATGGTATATGGATATGCTAGGAGATGATTTATACCATAATTTTTGCTAAGGATAAGAAGATATGCGATCTTTTTCATTTTAATGAGTGTTAAGAATAGTCAACTTTATATAACTAATCATTTAGTAAAAATGAATATTTAGATTTCTATAATTTTTAAATATATATACATACAGATCGATGGTGTCATATAGGAACCTTCATATGCACCCTTACCATCCTTTTCATGCATTATCTCTTCAAATTAATCGCCATCATTGAGTCCAACAACCATATTATTAGTTGACCAACGTTATTTCATTTGGGTAGTATATTAATTATTTTAATACTCTAAAATAAAATAAAGGGTAATAATAATGAAGTATTTTGTAATACTAATAAGAAACAAGCAGTAGAAAATAAAAACGATAGGTACGTTTTTTCTCCTTACATTTTTGTCTTTTAATTTATGTCCTAGTCACATTCACAACCAACTCATAAGAGACAAATTGAATGTATGGTATATATATCACTCTGTGTTACTTAAATCGTATATAGATTGATAAATTAATTATATTGAATAATGGAATTTTGACTTTTCAATTTTTATGATATAGGTAACCTAGCTCGATATACATGATACGTATATAATATATATGGTTTATTGTGTATACTAGTTTGAAATTGTTCATACGTAACCTATATGTTATTTTAGTTGTTTCTATAGAATTCAACAATTTTGTCAAAAACTGAAAACAATGCGGCCAAATAAAGACTACTTATAATTGGACACTTGCTTTTTTTCATTCAAATGATAAAAGTTACAAATAATATACGATAAAAAAAATACATTACATATCTAAACTTTTCGAAAGAGGTGGAAGTATGTTTAAATATAAAACCTCTACGAGATTCGAACACGAGACTTCTTGGAAAGAGGCTCGACTTCAGCCCGGTATTACTAGACTAGAAGTCTTGGATAATTGGACACTTACCTACTTCATATAAATTCACAAACACGCATTCAACTCATAACAATTCAATTAAGAATTTTTATGGCTCGGTATGAAATGTACGTATACCAGCCTTGTAGTATATTATTATTGTCACTTTTGTTTTTGTTCCTAGATAGTGCCTCGATAATAATTTCGTTCTCAATTCATGATTTACGTTTTATTATTTATCGCTCAATTCTAAAAAATTTGGGTCATCATTAAAATCAATTGGTAGCATGTAGCCGATGTGATGATAAGAAAATGGATGTTTAATTTATGAATAATTAGTTCCAAGTAGATAGTAGGAGTACAATTTTGTTATTACACTTGGTATAAATTAATTATTTCTATTATAGAGCAGGCAAGGAGGTTGTTTGGTCCTTGTCTTGAATATGAAGAATTAGCTGGCCGGTGTGTTCTTAAATGGGGTCCCTACTCCCTCGCAACTCATATTCCACATGCTCAACGTTAAATAATCTCAACACATCTACTCGTTATCGACTCATATTAATGCTAAAAAAAATTACCATTTATAGTTATCGAGTCATTATATAAACTTAATTAGCTGTATAGTGGTCATTATTATTAAATACAGTATAAACTTAATTAGAGGTGTATACGTAGTTTAATTATTATTAGTCGTTTAAATCTTGTGGAAGTCAACGACGACTTCTATAGCTGTATAAACTTTCCCAGAGAGCTGAGTGGAAATAACTCCATGCACTATTTCACGAACCCATCTAGATCATCCAATTGAAGTCAACTCATGATGATTCAACCTTGTTACTCCCTACCTTTTGAATCAATTTATTTTAGGGAGGGATGTTTCGAGTAAAATAACATATATAATTATGTGATACACTTATTATTATTATAAATTTTAAATTAGATACCGTTACGTATTTAGATATCAATTTTTCCATGCAATAATGGGTTATCTAAGCGAGGATTAAATACTCCATATGTGTACATGTCAGATCATAAATTAGTAATTATATCCGATTTTCATAACAAAATCTCAATTGTGTCGAACTTATGATATAAAAAAAAACATGCATAATAAGCCAGCTGAATTAATGTGAGGTACTTTCAGGACCAGGATGTTCATCCATCGGCTATGGTGAAGCAGAGGAGCTAGGACCTTTCCTTACTCAGAAAGGCAAGCCAGAGCTCAAGCTCAACCCTAATTCATGGAATAAAGGTACTTGTTAATTACTTTAGGTCATGTTGATAGGTACGAATTGGGAGTCTTCTTACATTTAATAATTAATTTATTACTACAATTATTACGTTTCCATTTTTATGCAATTTTATTAAAGGAACATGCATGGTACCATCTAGATGCATGTTATGTTGAAATGAATGTCCTACTGGTTGTCTTAGGATAATCGTATTGTCACTATCTTTAATTAATTTCTTGTTGACTTGTTACATGTTGGTATTCTAATCGACTAAATTAAACGTCTATCGAACATTTAGTGTTCAATTTATATCTTTAATACTCCTAATCCATGTTCTTACTACTTGTAATTTTGACTTGATGCTTTTCAATTTTAGCTGCCAACTTACTGTTTTTGGAATCGCCCGTTGGTGTTGGATTTTCATACACGAATACAAGTAACGACATTAGGGAGCTGGGCGATACAATTACAGGTTAATTCATTTCTATAATGTCTTTCATTATATTTGCCCTCTGGTCTTATGTTATCTTATATGTCGATTTGATTACTAATTATATTGATTTGATTTTGGAACAGCCCAAGATTCTTATAAATTTTTGGTGAACTGGTTCAAGAGGTTCCCACAATTCAAATCTCATGACTTCTACATTGCTGGGGAAAGCTATGCAGGTATATATAAATGCACTGATTACAGAGTATGAATGTATACCTTTTATTATTCACTTAACAGAAGAACATTTCTCAGCATATACGGTTAGGTATTACTTAATCATCATGGTATTTATACTCGATGTCTGAGTGTCCATATTGATATATACGCCATGATATATAGCACCTCCTAATAAGTCTATTTTTCGACGATGCTAGTAACTGTGCTCAGAGTTAGATGTATTTTGTGAACGAACCTAACGTTGATACTAAATATTGAAGTTTATCATGTTTAAGTGACCTACATTGAACTCAGTTGATTATTATTATTATAGAATATTACTCCTCTAAGGCTCTAGAAGTCGAATATTTTTTTAGAATTACTAGTTTAATCAAAATTATTTATGTTCAACATTATTGTAGGGCATTATGTACCCCAACTAGCAGAGCTCATCTATGATAAAAATAAAGTTGTTGCAAAGGAAGATGTCATAAACTTCAAAGGTTTTATGGTGAGTTCAATTTCTATCAACAATGATGGCATTATGGCCATTATTGTATAGGATTACATTTCTTAAACCACCAAAACAAGACAGTTTTTGTAATAAACTGATCTGGAATTACTTGAAAATTCAGATAGGTAATGCATTGTTGGATGATGAGACTGATCAGAAAGGAATGGTTGATTATGCGTATGATCATGCTGTGATATCAGATAAATTATATGATGACATCAAGCAATATTGCGATTTCAGTACAAATAATGTATCAGACATTTGCGTTGAAAATATCAACAAATACTTCGAAGTTTACAGAATTATTGACATGTATAGTTTGTATGCTCCATCTTGTGTTGCCACCAACTCCTCCTCTCGCCCCCTTCCAGTTATGCAAGGAATTGCTCCTCATTTGTTCTCCAAGAATGTAAGTCACTCCGGCCACATTTACAAGGTCTCACGCTACATTTCATTCTTCGCATAAAAATTTTAATTACGTTAAATGCAAAAGTATACCATGTGTTAAACTAATTGAACTTAAGTGAAACATATCATATTTGTAAATATGAATTAAACGTCTCGATAAATCCTGCAGGATAATGGGTGGCATAGAGCAGCAGCTGGATACGATCCATGCTTATCTGACTACACAGAAACGTACCTGAATCGCCCAGATGTTCAGAAGGCATTGCATGCAAATGTCACAAAAATTTCGTACCCATGGACACATTGTAGGTAGGTTATTCAAGAACATAAGAATTACATAGTCAAGAACTGTATTATTTAATAATATGTTTTATCTAATTATCCTCTTTTATACAGTGATAGTATAACATTTTGGAGTGATGCACCAGCTTCGATACTTCCCGTCATTAAGAAGCTTATTGCTGGAGGATTGCGAATTTGGGTATACAGTGGTGATACTGATGGACGAATCCCGGTAACATCAACAAGATACACGTTGAAAAAGCTCGGATTAAATATCACTCAAGATTGGACACCATGGTACACATTCAAGAAACAGGTAAAACACTTTGCTCATTTATTGATCCTACATAATTATTGGATATAATCATACAATATTAACACATAACTGATTGCTAATAACCGATGTTTCCGATTGTGTATAGGTTGGTGGGTGGACAGTGGAATATGATGGACTAATGTTTGTGACTGTCCGAGGAGCAGGGCATGAAGTTCCAAGTTTCAAACCCAAGGAAGCTTTACAACTTGTTAGGCATTTTTTATCCAACCAGACATTACCTAAGACGCCATTCTAACTTGATATTATTATTTTACATCTTCACAATATAAATGTAACTGAAGATGTAAACTCTAGTTTAATTAATTTGCAAGGTGAAACAAAATTACAATTTCGGTCGATCATTATTTCCAATGAATATTCAATTTGGCAAGACAAACATGCACCACCACAACGCATACAAAAGATACAACGAAAACAAAATCATCATAAATTAATGAAAAATAATCATAAAATTTATTTGAGAACATTAGTAAACAAATCAACTTGAGAATTTTATACTAAAATTGGGTAGGGGCCGCGCGAACGCAGGCCCCCGCTGCCACAAATTATGACGTAGGCTCAACCTCTTGGGCTGACCTTAGGTGGGCACCCCTCCAAAGTGCAATGGAGGTCACCAACCTAGGCCATGGGCCTTTTTGATCACCCATTGACCCCGTCCAGGTAAGTATGTAACAAGGTGTTAGGCGATACCTATTTATACTATTCACTAACTTACCCAATTTATGTATCTAATCGATGTGGGATGATGTGATGCATGCACAAGGGAAGCTTAAGTCATCAAGATTTTTGCCTTCAAACTTCTATCACTTCAGCAAACACCTAAAGCAAAAACTTATTTAATGTACAGATGAATTTCTTGTATGTTTGATTTATTGATTTACTCGATATTACTAAAGAGTTATTGAAAAGTCTTTCAACAATATCCCTTCACCATAAAGCTACTGTTCTATTGCAACGACAAGAGGGGCTACTGATACCATTAAGCATACGTTATTAACATATATGCCACAAATTTACAAAGAAGTTCCCGTCTAAGTCGAGTGATTTATGCTTATTTATTTTACCGCGTTGATCGATTTAATTCATTAACTTCATGGTGAATCCTACCCCATTAAATTATGAAGTTCAAATAGTTGGAGTACATAATCACATTGAATGCTATCTGCATACAATGAACTGAAAACATCATAATACATCCCATCACATCCATACATACACAATCAATCAAGCTAAGAGCGTTCAAGTTGACTTGACAATTAATGGGATTTCAATCATCATATATTGAGAAGTTTGAATAACAAAGCCAGCTGAATTAATTGAATTTTCTTTCACAAAAGAGGAGGAAAAAACAAGTTGGTATTGTAATTTAATTAGTAGTTGGAAGTACACATATTGAACAACATTCTATTGAAACCTATTGAGGTACATACAACAACTACTAGAAAGAATGATGATCTATAACATAATACTAAAAGATAACAACTTCCCAAATAATTAACATTTGGGAAGATCAAGAGGAGGTGGTGGTAGCTTTTGATCTTGACGCTCTCCATCTCTCACAACCCATGCCATTTCCATTCCCCAACTTGAATGGATTTCAAGATGACAATGCATCAGCCAAACACCTACATATTATAACAAAGTTTACACTATTATTGCCACATAATTTGATACGTGACGATCTACAAAAGTTAAAAGACGTTTCACCTTTAATCGAAAGCTGATATAAAGAGAGACATACCTGGATTGTCCGCAACAAACCGAATTGCAACCCAACCTCCGGGGGCCATGTTCACAGTGTTTCTCTTGGATGGATCAACAAGGTTAAACTTGGGTGTATCCCTAATAGGATCAAAGTTCCAGAGACCACGACCAACGACATAAAAATCGAAGCCATGAAGGTGAAATGGATGTGTCTCAGGAGTGACAATACTTGTCCCTTGAATAACCACTTGTACACTAGTACCATAAGCAAGTTCCACGAGCCTTGTTCCTCTTGTTGTCATAATATTGCTAGGTGGATTTCCAGTGTAATTGAATTCAAAAGGCGGATTTTCGGGGAAATCGGTAGTGTATACACCTTCGGATTTGTTTGAATAATGTGCCTCAAGAAGAGCTGTTTTTGGATGCAAAAATGTGACATTATTTATGGGTCCAGCCATTTTTCCCCCTAATAAACCTTGGCACGTTTGGTTTTCAGGGCATTCATTTACTCCCAATCCTACTGTGAAAAAGTAATATTTGTCAACTTTTTTAGCTACTTTAACTCCGGACAAAGTCCGAAGTTTTGAGCAAAAATTATTTGCATAATCGTAATCAAAATAGTCCGGCATTTCAGGTGACAAGAGGGGGAGAGTGGCTTTAGATTGCCCGTATTCGAGGATACCAATGGTCGAGTTCCCGTTGAACTCGACACGGCCAAAAGGGTGAGGTTTAGCAACAATAAGAAATGATGCATTGGGATAAGATTGCTTGGTTTTGAGTAGAACATTTGTTGTTTGTCCAGGACTAATCACAACTAGATCTGTTTCAAATTGTTTGGTGTAAACAGCATCAGCTTCTACAACTGTGAGGGTATGATTGGCAATTCCAAAGAAGAAATCGCTATTCAATGCAGCATTTATCAACCTTAGCAAGTATGTCTTTCCTGGCTCCACTCTCAATTTATAAGCATCTGCAAAAAAAATTTAAAAAGACCAACTATATAAATATCAAAATTTAGGGCATTTATTTGTTATTAACAACACAAATTTATATACTATATGGAAGTGATATATAAGCCTCGTTAGAAAAACTAAAATTTCTAGGAGTGATTATGGTATATTTTATCCGTTTATTCAAATGAACGATTACTAGTGTTTATAATAATTAGGTGATTTGAATAAGAATCGATGAGGTATTTTTGTAACTTGTAAATAAGGAAACTGATGCATATGTTCTTATTAATGTAATAGTAGTATTCGCTATATACCTCTATCGGAACAATCATTCGAAATTCCAGGTTGTCCGTTAATGGTAAATGCATCAGAAACCTCTGGAGGTCCTCCAGTATGTAAAACGTGCGCGATAGAAGCCTCAGTATCCGATTTAAACCATTCACCTATGGGAGAAAAAATCAAATTGATAAGCCACTAAATAAAATTTATATATTCATGCATAAACACTTGATTCATCAAGAACAGTAAAAATAAATTTGTTTCTTACCTAAAAGAATGGGAACTTCTCGGTAAGGTTTGGGGAATGGATATGGAACATTTTTCTTGGGAAGAATTATAAGAGGTCCATAAAGAGTAACTCTAAGCCATGTAATGTGAGCATGCCAAAATAAAGTTCCAGTATGTCCCTCGACGCTGAAATCATACACAAACTTTTGCCCCGTCTGAATTGGGCATTGGGTTATATACGCTGTTCCGTCTGCCCAAGCGTTCCTTACTTGTCGAATCCCGTGCCTGTAATAATATTGTTCGAGATATATCTGGTTAATATGTCAAGTCGATTATAATAATTTCTGAAATATTACTCGAGAGAGTATATAAATAACACGTTATGCATACCAGTGTATTGTGACATTATATTTGACACGATTGATCACTGTGATGATCAATCTATCACCTTCCACTGCAGTAATTTGAGGCCCTGGAAATTGCCCATTCACAGTAACAATACTCTTTTCTTGACAAAGTCTCTTCACTTTTTGCAATTTAATCTATGTATTAAACAATCACAAAATAATTCAAGTGAGCTTAAATATAAGTTAATTAAAATATAGTAACAATTTCAAGATCTCTAATATCTTATTAAAAAAATTGACTCACCTCAAAATTGTAACGCCTAGTACTTCCTAGAACTGGTTGTGCCAATGTGATGAACAAAATTAGCCCTATCAAGACTCCTTTTAAAACCCCAAAACCCATTTTACCACTTTTCTCCAATAATATTTTATCAAAATTGAACAAGAGTTATTGCTATTTGAAGTATTATTTGCTGGTTACTTATTTCTGGAAGAGAAAGTTTAATAATTAAATGTGAGTTCGAAAATTGAGTGGCAACTTTTTTTAGAAATGCTAATGTATTTTTTATTCGAAAATATTGAATACTTGTAAAAGCTATTTGTTGTTTGATACATAGGCTAGATAGTGAGGCTATTTATAGGGAACTTGACGCCAGCCAAAGAAGATTGCATTAAATACAACGGTTAATGGCCGCAACAATCACCTATGTTTGCTGAATGTTTCCAGTCAATCACCTGTGTTTTAAAGTGTTCCGTTCCATCACCTATGTTTCAAAAGTTTCCACTCCATCACCCATTCCGTTAACGAACCGTTAAATATGTCATGTGACTTTTTGCAAGGGCATTTTAGTCATTTTACATTCTACTATGTTTGTTATCCATTCCATCACCTCATCTATGTTTGTTAAATGTTTCTAGTCAATCACCTGTGTATTAAACTGTTCTGTTTCATCACCTATGTTTTAAAATGAATCTCACTTGATCACCAGTATATATAATTATAATAAATACAATTATATATATTAAATTATACATCGAATAATATTAAGTATAATTGTGTTTATATATATTATATATATTAAATATGATTTGATATTAAATATATATATATATATATTAAATATAATTATATATACAAAATAAACACGACAAATATTAAATATATATGATATATATTATGTATGTAGTAAGTAACTATATCTAAATAAATAAAAGAATATAAGTCGGACCAGATATCAACTTAGAAATAAAATAACATGAACACTATGTAGACTAATGTTTCCCCAAGCGTGAGATCGTATTTAATATATATATTTATAGTTATTTTATATATAATTATAATTTAATATATATAATTATATTTAATATTGATATATATAATTATATTTAATATAAGTGATAAAATGGAACACTTTAAAACACATGTGATAGAGTGGAACACTTTAAAACAGAAGTGATTGACTGGAAACATCCTATAAACATGGGTGATGCACTCTAAACATTGTAGCATTTGAAATTACTAAAATGCCCTCCCCTAAATGTCATGTGCCATATACGTGACCAATTTAACGGAGCTTCAACGGAAATGTTAACGGAGTGACCAAGTGGGACTAATTTTTAAACATAGGTGATGGAATGGAACACTTTAAAACACAGGTGATTGACTGGAAACATCCTATAAACATGGGTGATGGTTCCGGCTATTTGCCGTAAATACAATGCAAGTTGGTCGAAATTTCCTTCTCATATTCCTTTTATTTTGTTTTATTATCTTTATTTCCTGCTAATTAATAAGCTAAACTTTTATTGTTTCTCAAAGTTTAGAATTTGCGAAAAGTCAATCATGCATAGACGATCTTTTCGTAAGAGGCCACATTTTCGCTCCTTGTCAATTGAAGATAAGTCAAGTTGGAACATTTCCTATACTCGTTACGTATACTACTAGTTTTGGGGATGACTTCAGACGATCAATCTTTTGTCAATATTTTACTACTTCCTACGTACTTAAATGATTGGTACATTGTGACTTTTGTGGTCAAACTTTAATAAATTTTATCAAGAATTATCATTAAACGATAAGAAAGAATATAGTCATGTGGGACGAATCTTGTTAGATTTGTTTCAATATATATTTTTGAAATATCAACTTTTTATATATATTTTTCGCATGTACAATAATAGATATTTACATTTCAAATTATGTTTTATTGACCAATAAACATGAAAGTCAAAATGTACCAATCATTTAAGGATGGAGGGAGTACTATTTATTGAATGTCTTAGAAATAGAATATATATTGAATTATATTGGCAAATAAAATAAAATACATAGTGTAAAAGTGGAAGAATGAAATTCTTTTTTATTAGTGTAGAGTAGTTATATTAAATATTAAATTAAGTTATTAGTATTAGGAGTTTTGTCTATCTATCTACTTAAGCAGTGCATTTATATCTGATAAGTCGTAAAGGCTGTAGAGGAGTCCTATTTTGATCAAGTCTACGCGGTCCTATTATCACATTCACTATCAACAAAATACAAAAACAAAAGTTTCACGTGTCCTTACTCTGATTTGTTATATGCACACATAGGGCTACAAAAGTTTCGAATCGGTTCGCATTATTCGGCTCGAAAATGTTCGACTCGTGGTTCGGTGCGCATATGCAAACGTATACGCAAACGTTAAAAATGGATGTTCGATCGATCGAACCGAACGGTGCGAAATAGTTCGGCTCGCATATTAATACATGAAAGTTCAGAATTGAAAGTACTAAGCCTAATCTAAATCATCAAAATCACTTTCACTTCACATATTTTCATCTCTTACTCATCCTCATCCACTCAAATGCCTAATTGCACCGATATTTTTAAGAACCAAACCGAACGTGTTCGCATAGTTCGCAAATATTCGGTCCGATTCGCACATTTCAGATCTAGTCAAACGTAGGGTTCGGTGTGGTTCGCACATTGCAAACCGAGTCGAACGTAAGGTTCGAGCCCTTGCAAACCGAACTCAAACGTAGTATACGTTCGGTATAGTTCGGTCCGTTTACAACCCTATGCACACACAAACAGTGTATTTAAGGGATGGAAATACCTGAATTACCTCCAACGCCCTCAGGAGGCGTTGGCAATGTCTCCCAAGGACGTTCGGGCTAAAGACTATTTTTTTAAATTATTTATATAGTCATTTTTTATGATGATTTTTTAATCAACTTTATGATTTATAACATTAATAAAAATAATAACACTATAATTTCAAGAATAAATTAATTTTTATTTTTTTAATTATGTTTAAATTTCAGGGTACAACGTTGATGCATTTATTTTTTAATTATTCATATAATCATTTTTTATGATGAATTACTATTCTCACTAATTGACTATCTTGCCCCCCCTATTTGAAAGTGTGGTGATTGAGAGAATTAAGTGGGAGGGGTAAATTAGTAATTTCATTCTTGCTCCCCTATTTGGAAATTTAACATTGTACCTTCGAATTTAAACATAATTAAAAATAAAAATGAATTGAATCTCGAAATTATATAGTGTTATTATTTTTATTAATGTTACTAATATTATATATTAAATAATAAATCACAAATTTGATTAAAAAAAATTCATCATAAAAAATGACTATATGTAAAAAAAACATAGGGCGTTGATTGCCTTACCAACGTCCAATGCAAACGTTGACAAGGCAACTAACGACTTCGGAAGTCGTTACTTGCCTTATCAACGTCCAATGCAGACGTTGGTAAGGCAACTAACAACTTCCGAAGTCGTTTGGCCCAAAACGTCCTCCAAGAACGTTGGAGGCAATCTAGGGATTTGAGGGGCGAAAAACACTGTTTGGGTGCGCATATAGTGTTGCCCGTCCTTACTCCTTATATGTTTCACTTTCTCAACTAATTATTGTGGAATTCCGCATGCATATGGAAGAATTAAATTATTGTGGATCTAATTAATTTTCTTATGCGCTTCCAATTGTTACGTGAGCCTGAGGAAATTTGACGCTTTCCAAAGGGAGCAGACCAAAAACATTTAGTCTAGTGGTGTATCATGTATGCTTCAAACTTTTGAACAAAAAGACTTTGATTTGAGTCCTCTTTTAAGTACTCCCTCCAATCCATATAACAATTATGGTACACCAAATAACAATAAAATATGTTCTTCCCTAATTTCCCCAATCCAAACACACCTTAATAAAATGCATTAAAAGCTTGAGACACATGTTCAAATTGTTATGAAATAAAAGCGAGGTAAATAAATCATTACAAAAGAGGACAAACTGCGATGTAATTAATTTAAGAATATTAAAGGAATGTTTCACTCGAATAACACTTAAAATAGCTACTTCCAACCACTGTCAGTGTGATAGGAAAAAATGTTGTATATACGTGTAGAAAAGTTTGTTTTCATATGCGAAGAAAATGAGAATTCTTCAATAATTTAGCAAACAATGAAGTCTTAAAAGTCTATAAAGCTCCTTCGCAACTGAAGCAATTGAGTGTTTCAATTACTGGGTCTGCCTTACATAAACAGAATAATCAATAAAACAATTTTGCAGTGTTTCTTGTTCTAACATCCATAATCTTTATAACAATAATCATACATTTTACATAGTTTTGCACATCGGCTAGCTGTTCCCAGAAGTAGATACCTCCGCATTGCATATTGGGCACACCTGCAAGTTCCGAGTAACATGAAACGTAGAATTAGAATAATGACTTCTGGAGAGAAATTGAGCAATTTGAGTGCTCCACTAAACACATAAACATAACTTGGTGTTCAGAGAAGTCCTAAGACTGTTTACAAGCTACCCAGAATACCTTATTTTGACGTAACCAGTTGTTCACACACTCAGAATGATACGAATGTTTGCACGGAAGTACAGTCAGGGTCTCGCCATCTTCATAATCGCACCGACATATAACACACCTGAAGGCACAAGATACAAATGAATACATACTGCATGTACCAATGTTTAATTTGGAACAAAGCTGCTATACTTACGGATCACTGTTTCCTTCCTGAGTGTTCTCAGATTTGTAATTCACTGAACGCAAAGATGCAATAGTCTCAGCAGGAAGGCCCCTACTCTGAGTTCCAACAACTTCGCCCAAGGCAATTAATTCCTGAATGAATAAGTATATCTTGTTAGGTGTAACTTAAGAAGTATCTTGGCTAAAACATAAATAGAAAAAAGAAACTATTTGCTTTATTGATAACAATTTCCAAATAAATCTTAATTTTGGGATAAAACGTACTTCGTATGACATCTCATCTGGATCAACCTCCTCCCAAGCATCCTGAAAAATTAATATGCATTTTGATTAATCAATTCACCCAGACAAGTTAATCTGTTTACTGATGAACTAACTCCTTAAAAATTTGCAACTTTCACATGTGAAGACAATAGTTAAGAATACAAAACACATGAATGTTTCTCTCGTCACATAAGATTAGCAATATGTTGGAAAGTACATTGTTTATACTATAAATATAACGATTATACGAGAAAAAACTGCCCAGGAAAATAATGCACCCCAATTACATAAAAGGTGTTTTGGGGTGAGGTTAGAATTGCATTGTAATTGATGGTGAACTTGATAAAATTTGTATGCATTTAGTATTAATTTTCCTTCAGCTCTACTTCCACGAATCAAATAAACACGCCATAAGTTACTCCCAGTGACATACTACATGGCTATAACCTACAACAAATAATTTTCTTCAAAATCATTGAGGAGAAACTCTCACTATACTAAAAAATTCAGGAGTTCAGAAAACATTCCAACAAAATAAGATTTGAGATATGCAGGAATAATATCAAAACAAAGTGCCTCCACTAATCTTCACATTCTTATAGTTACTAGATTTATCTCTATGATTTAGTCGCACACACATCTAAATTGATATATCTATACAGAAAGGAAAGAAGCCATCATTGTTCAGATGAGCTGTTTCAAGTAGGTGACGTCCTTTCCTTAATAAATAAATACGGTCACCAATTAGAGAGCAGCAATAAACACAAGAACATGTTCTAAGCCCGACAAACTTGAACCATTTAACTGGGAGCATGCAACAAATAATTAAGATAATATCAGTGAAGCTGCAATTTGGCATCATGCCTGGTATTTTTAGAAAATTCTCCTATGTTGGAACACACTTTTACCATTCCCCTGACCAAAACCGACAATCTATTAGCTCTTTTTTCACTGATATATTATTAAAACTCTAGCAATATCATGTATAGTATGATAAGAACAGACAGTAAAGGAGGCCACCAGGCGATTGAGTGTGACAAATACTGATGTCGCATTCACCAACGATATGTCGCATGTATAATGTGAGAAGAACAACAAAAAAAGAGACTAGAAAGGAAAAATAAATAGTATATAACCATATAAGATGAAATGGATAGTACACGTGTGACAAATACTGATGGCACATTCACAAAAGTGTTGTTGCATGTATAATGTAAGAAGAACAACAAAAAAGGAGAGGAAAAGAAGGAGAGGAGAAAGGAGAGATAAATAGGATATAAGTATATAACCATATAAGATGAAATTGATTGTACATATGTACCTGAGAATCTTGATCACTGCCATTCTCATCATCATCATCCTCATCATCCTCGTCGTCATCCTCTTCATCAATATTCTCACCATCTCTAACGAATACTACACGGATGAAATAGCTTTTGTTAATCAGATGACATCTTAAAATGGAAGAAAAGAAACATTCATCAACACAATTCAAAGCGATGGAAAGAAGACCCAACCATCATTTATTCCAGCAAGAGCTAGCAATCGGGTAGCCATTACCCGTTCTTCAGCATCTTGAAGTGCTCTCGCATAAGCCTCATCATTTGGATATGCAGAAGGATCCAATGGAGCATCTGGGTGTTCACCCTCCCCTGATTCAATATGAGCATGTACATCAAATGCATCCTCATCTTCATCATCATGCACGTCACTACCATTATATTCATCTTCACTAGGATCATCAAAATCTTCATCATCATCTTCATGGACATAGCCCGCAGCTCCCCAGTTGCCATAAGGTATGCCATCAGCGGACATACTCAGCATCATATATGCTCTTTCCTGTTTCATAAAATTACATGCTACTCTGAGATACATTCTCAAATTTTCCCGAAGCACATGAACCATGCTCGAAAAACTATTTTTCTCAGAGAACAAGGACCTGATGTTGAAATACACAGCAATCACATCTGCTTAAGAAAATACAAGAATGATATCACCTTAACCATGTCCTTCCTAAGTACATTGTAAAACAATCAAATTGGACAGACGAATTAAATGTGCCTTTTTCTTGTAGAAAGAATTTTACAAGTACGCTTACTGGTACCTGATATGCCTTAGAAAAGAAGTAATTATCTCCTTAAGAAAGTTGACCTGTTCAGCTAAAACTTAAAGAAGATACTGCATCCATTATACAATCTCCAACGATATTTTCCATTACTTCATATAAATTCTATGACAGCAATAGTTCTCGATACAATACAACAACATGTCCCAACTTTCCAATTCCTCTACCAAGTCTGCTGCCTAAGTTAATTAAGGGCATGGGGTTGCTCAGAGTTTTCAAGACTTCCCATACACTAAGATGGAGTTTGTTTCTGAATCAACCAAGACCAAATGCAAATACTATCAAATAAAGTACTTCACAATAGATAATAAGTATAGATGATGTAACGACCTATTTTTATATATTTCATTATATCCGACAGCCAAAGAATTCAAATAATTCGACTCGTAGGACATGAAAATTATCATTCCGCGGAAACAATTGAATAAAACTCATATCTTTATTCCAAATATCTTAACTTCAATTAACACACCACTACCTAACTAAACCAATCAATTAGACATAATAACCCCTCAACCAATGCCACTAAACACCAAAGACAATAAACACAATTAGATAGAAAAAGCACCTGTTCTTGCAAAGTACGAGCGAGGGCAAGATCGGCATCTTCTTGACTAAGCTCTGTAAAGGCTCTCCGGCTTCTTCTAGTACCACCACCTTCTTCTGTCAAATCATTCATACCATTATTGATATTATTATTATTATTGTTGTTGTTGTTGTTACTACTATTAGGATTCAGTTCATTCTTGGATGCAGTAGTAGTATTGTCATCAGTTTTGTTGGGTTTTGCTGAACTATTATTGTCTTTCTCCATTTTTTGTTTCCAAGAGAAAAAAGCAAGAAAATTGTTTGGATGAATTTGGATGGGTTTGAGTATGATAAATTGGAGGTTGGTATGAAAAGAGAAGAAAAAAGTGGCGTGAGGGAAAGAATAAAGCAAGAGGATGAAGAAAGGATTATATCAAAGATTCGAATTTCTTGATTTTTAACATTACAAAAATCACTCTTTAAGACATGGACAGATGGAGACCGCCCACCTTAATTATCTGAAATGGAATGGTGTAGGAATGGAATAGACAAAATAATGGAATAGACAAATGAAATGAATGAATTAATTAATTTTATTACTTTATTTGGTATGTGAGTAGTAATGTGATTGAATTATCACATTACCCCTAATTTTTCTAATTTGATTACCTAGTAGGAGGTAATCATCCATTAACCCCAATTTGGACGGAATGGTTATTACCTCAAATGAGGTAATTCAATTAACTAGCGAATGCAATCAAAATTCATTATTAACTACCAAACTAAGTAATACAAACTAATTTAATTTCATTCATTCTTATCTCATTCCATTCCCACGTACCAAACACAACCTTGTAGAATGTTGTAATGGAATGAGATAGGAATGAATGAAATTAAATTAAGGGTGAGCATGGGTTTGGTTGGATGGATTTTGGCTAAACTCAAATCCAACCCAATATTTTTTGGGCTTTAAAAATTTGACCCAAATTTGACCCAAAAATTATTAGATCCACTGCTTTGGGGCCTCCGATTTTCGGGCTGGGTTGGACGGATCGTTCGGGTCAGACTTCATTAATTTTAACGATTAAAATTATATATAAATAACTTAGAAATTGCAATAACAAAAACAATAATAATTGTACAATCGTGTAAAGACTATTAGTAACTCATTCAAAATACAAAATCAACATATTAAGTATAAAAAACTAAAAAATATTGCAACATTATTATGGATGTATCATTTTTATTTATTTACAACCTATAAACAAAAATTAAAGATTATAAGTTAGACTAATATATATTTAATTTAGATAACATATAACAATATTAATTACATTTAACAAAAATTTAATGATCAGTAATTTGTCAGTCAATGTTGATATTATTAGGATCATTTTCCTTTCGTTGAAAATCTTAACTTGAACACATCTTATTTATTTCTCTAACTATACTTGCCCGTTCTTTGACAAAATGATTTGAAGTGGTGAATAACGAATCGAAAAATTTGAGAGTGGTAATGTTGGAAAATCTTGAACTTTACTAAAATTCGAGCACCTTGAGTATCATATAAAATTAGTCATCAAACTTATATATGCTATTATTCACCGGAGCGATTACGGTTCCATTAAGATTTTTTCTATTAAGATTTCTCTTAATGCATAAATTACACAATTAATTCTAAATTAGCTTAAACTCTTTACATAATAGTCATTTAGAGAAAACTTAATATAACTATAACTTTCTACATTATGCACATCTAGTGCCGCCTCTATGGCTATTTTTATATATAAAGTACTTTATTAGGTTATAAACTTAAAGTGGACTTATTGTAGCATTTGATTATATTGGGTATTGGATTTGCATAATGTATTTTTATCATAAGTCTAAGATTTTAAGCATACTATTATAAATTTAAATTAATATGTATAATATTCGGGTTGGCTTGGGTTTCAATAGTGTAAACCCAAACCCAATTAACTTTTATCGGGTTTTTTACCGCTCCACCCAAACACGACTCATCAACCCAAATAACCCGTATTTTAGGGTTGGGTTGGGTAATTTCTGCACACCTCTAAATTTCACAGCATGAATGTTTGTACCATTTGTATGTGTGTGAGAAAAATTTGAGGGGCCCAAGCTACTTTGAGGGAGCTGAAAAAGTACTATTTTTTATATTTTTAATTTTTTGGGCTATATTATAACTTTTGAGGGGCTGATGTACATGCTCTAAGAACCAAACCTTATGGTGTACGGGCTAATATTCCTCGGTTACTTGGTATTTAGACCAATAAAACACATTAATTTTTTTTATTTGATGTCGTTTGATTGAGCTTGAATCTTGCTTTTAGGTTTGAATGAATTAGAGATGACGGCTCATTTCAGTTATTTGGACCCTACTCCTAAATAAAACAAACCTCGATCGAAACGATGATATCGAAAAGAAATTAATATCGTAAATAAAACAAACCTCCAATGAAGCTTAGGTTTGTATAAGGTTCTCTAGGGACTAGGGCTTAGGTTTTTGTCCAAGAGGGCTCTTCTTGTAGGGCTTTTAATAATAGTCAGGCCTTCATTTTAACTGGGCCAACTCATTAGATTGTTGAGTGTGGCTCATGAAATGTTATGTATTCGATCATTGGTTATTATTTATACATCGCTAATTATATAAAAAAAAATATATATTTCCATGAAACTTTGAATCATTCCAATAAAACTTTGAACTCCAACATGACTGTGCCGCCGAAACCTTTTTATTCAAGCTAAAACCTATGAAGTTCGCAAAGTTCAACAAGTTTACATATATATTCATATGTGTAAGTGTAGTAAAAAAATAATTGAAAAAAATGTGAATAATACGGTATAACACATATTTAAAAGGGAAACGGTTATAAAAACGTTGATATACATTTTTTATAAACATTATTATTTAGAAAACGTTATTTAATATAAACACATTTCATAACCCATGGAAACACCTTCCTAAATCCAACGATGTTAAGAGAGTAGCTCTGGTGAACTACACTCCTTATTTTTCATTGTAGACTCATTTATCGTTATTGGGTTCATTTGAAGCAATTTTAAGAGAAACTAGATTTTGTGTAACATTGAACAACAACCCCATTGTTTTCAAAAATCTTCAAGGTCAATAAAAGATCGAAGAACATAAAGGTATGATCTATAAACAATTGTGGTAACCATTAAATTCACTTTGTATTTGGAAGATTAAACAACAGACACTGATTGAAGAAGTGTGTCGACGTAGTCCTTGAGTTTTACTTTAGTTATCGCGCCTTCCCTTCTACTCTCTGGAACCTCCTTCCCATCTTTGAAGAGAATCAATGTTGGCAATCCATAAACTTTGTACTCCTCAATGAGCTTAGGATTTGAATCGTGATCGATCTTCACAACAGCGAGTTTGTCTTGATACTCCTGCATTTTTTTTATGTTCACAAGCAACACTAATTTTACCAGCAGTTATATCATATTCTACTATAGCCTATAGGCCAACTCTCAATTTTGACATATGCACAGATATTTGAGTTCAGCTACACAAGAACTCAAGAGACCTTAACATACAGTTATCTGTTATGGCCTTACGAATGTTAAATAAAACAAGTACTGAGCAATATATATAGTCATAAATGTGTATATCGATTGAATATACTAGAAAGCAGAAGACGCAGAGAAGTATTCTGAATTCAGAAAGTCGAGAAATGCTTGTTTTACCCAACTCTTCCTTCAGAAATACCTGCACATTTGCTCTAGGAGATGTCCTTAAATTTCCTTCCTCCCATAGGAATCACATCCAGCCATCCATATGGGTGGGTACCTGAGTATGTCCTCACCTAACTACCTAAGGTGGCTATAATGAAACATGTGGAGAAGATTGAGGGTTGCTCCCAATCTCTTTAAGTCATTTCACTACTAACAATTAGCTTATCGATGTTTGCTCTTCCTTAACGCTACTGCCCCCAACCATTTCTCCACCTATAGTCAGAGCTAGGCACACCAGAACAGCCTTTAGTAACCTAAGTATGTTCTAGGACTAATACGTGGCCTATTAGAGTGCATTTGAACCTCGGTATTCATAGACGACAATCTCTTCCCATATCATACATTGTTGTGGCACAAAGTAAAATATGTCATTGCAGGAGCATATATACAGTCAATCAGTTTTTGTCCATTTATTACTGTCCTAGTGCAGTTTATTCTTGTAATCAACAAATTTCTCCATTGTTCGTGTAATCAACTATATTAATAGACAATAAAACAAAACAACATATGGTTGTAATATACAAATTTCCTCAAATGCTCCACAAATGCACTAATACCACCCTCCACATAACCAAATTTCTACAAATACTTAGCATTCGACGATATATACCCAGTGTTATTTTCTATTCAAATTAATGTTATGCCGAGTAAAAGCAAAGTTATGTATATAAGTTAACACACTTAAGCAGCGATATTTGGTAGAATCCTCTTATCACCAATTGTTTTTAGGACGAAACACGAAAGACATAGATAGTTAGAAACAGAGAGATGAGGAGAAGTACCTTAGCAAGAGATTGAATAGCAGGAGCAATAAGCCGACAAGGACCACACCAAGTGGCAACGAACTCAACAAGAACCGGTCGATCTGATTTAAGTACCGAATCCGAAAACATGCTCTCATCTATCTCCTCAACTCCTCCTCCTCCACCACACTTTACGACAAACGACGAACATGGTTTTGTCAACTGTTTTTTGCCTCCATTTTTACCATAAATATTCTTCTTCATGAAACAAGAAGAAGATGGATATTGAAGAAAAGATAAACTACAACTATTACCATAACTGCTTAAGCAACAAGGAACAGTGGGAGGGGGCAGTTTGGTAGCTGAAGCAAATGAGAACTTCTCCATTCTTATATATTTTTTACTGGTTTATTTTCTTAGGAAAGATTTGAGTAGTTTGAAGAATTTGTGATGTGTGGAATTTTGTGGCTATGAGTTTGTGATGGTGGATTTGTACTTCTTTTGTTTTTTATTTTTTGATTGGTTGGAATATTTATCCCCACTCTGAAGCTAACGAGCATCTTGTTATTTGTATTTGTTGGGGGTTGGGACTCTTCGAGAGGAAATGTCCAATTATTCTTGGATATTCTTTTTTTTTTAATATTATGTTATCTCTAATTTGTTTTAATTTATGTTTATCTTGATTACACTTATAGATCTATATCTTGTTAATTGCACAATTAAATTATGAAAAATATAATAAAATAATATTGTAAACATATTTCTAAAATATATTCATATATTGAGTTTTTATTTAATGAATAAAATATAATTTATGCATCAACATATGAATTATGCATAGTTGTTTAAGATGGTGATGATAATCGTGATGTCTAGTAACACAAATTGAAATGTAACTATATAATAAAAATCTTGATGTGACCAATCTGTCTCCCTTATTTGAATGTGTAGTAGGTGCGAAAATTAAGTCGAGGGACAAAATGGTCTTTTCAGGCTATAGTACACCACTGTTCTGGTGTGTGTGAAAAGAAAAGAAACAAGGCACAAGAAATTAAATAATTAATTAAAGAAAAAAGACGAAACAAATTTCAGTACCATTTTTGAAGCTGTGTGCGTACCATCTTCTGCATATTCTACAGAGTCAAAACCCTAATCCCCAAATTGATCTTCCTTAGTATCACTGATTCAGGTACTCTTAATCAACCGTTATCTAATTCCGAGATTCAATTGAATATTTATGTTGTTGAATTAAATTGAACTCTTTTAATTTATTGATTTACTCATTCTATCCGTACTAGATTGTCACGTTTTTTTAATTTATTAAATGGTTAGCTTGTTGAATTTTGATCACAAATACTTGTGTATATGATATGTAATATATGGCACAAAGCATAAAAAAGATATTACTAGTATTTTTAACAATTTTACTATGAACATGATAATTTTAGTGGTCACGGAATGTTACTGAGGCGGCCTCGAATTCAAGACCAGACTTAAAAAAATGATAAATTTTTGTTTGTATGATTGTTAATTTTGACTATTGGTAATCAAACCAAGCAAACAGAGATCAATGGACGTACCCGGTTCATCAAAGAAGATGATAGCAACACAGGAGGAAATGGTCGAGGCGAAGGTGCCATTGGCATACAGAGATCAATGTGCCCATTTGCTGATACCTTTGAACAAGTGCAGACACGCTGAGTTTTTTCTCCCATGGAAATGTGAGGATGAACGTCATGTTTATGAGAAATGTGAGTATGAGCTTGTCATGGAACGTATGCTTCAGATGCAGAAGATCCGCGAAAAAGAGGCTCAACAGAAAGCTCAGCAGCATCAACCAATTCCTCTTGTTCCAAAAACTGCCAATGCTTGATCATTTAGGTATATCATTGTCAAGACGTGTCGATTTAAAGAAAGTATGAAAAAATTGAAATTGATGATCCTAATGTGGACTTAATAGAAGAGATGACCCAATATATAGTTGAATGGAAGAGATGACCCAATGGATAGCCTACCCCATATAGTAGCTCTATGATGATTACATTGTTTGCATGAGCATTGTTTAGCAAGATACATACAATCATATACTCCCTCCGTTTTTTTTTAACTTATTGTTTGGGTTAGAATTCTTGTATTTTTTTAAGATAGTGTTTACTATTTTCAATGTGCTTTTTCATTATACTTCCTATTTTATCCTTAATAAAGTAGTATGCTTTATTGACTTTTCAACTTTCAAGACATTAGCTAATGGTTTTATGGAGGAACCAATACAATTAAATAGGGGTAGAAGAGTAATACTTTTATGTCTTTAATAAAGTAAATTGTTGCTAAACAATAGGTTAAAAAAAAACAGAGGGAGTAGTAGATTGAGGGTTAACATATATTGGCTTCTTACTAAATGATTTGGTGAAGCTCTTCATTAATACCGATTAGCCGGGTATACACATAAGATGAAGAGTCAATTAGGAATTTGAAATGGAGTTAATACTTCTTTTGGTCTGAAACATGACTAGAATGGGCTGCTTTGTTGGATTACTCAGCTTTCTGGCACTCTATGCTTCATAAAGATTATGCATTGCTCGTTATTTGTTCTTTCTATTTAATTGGTTTATTTGTACTTCTTTTGTAAGTTATAGGTATAGAATTCACATAGAAGTTGGTTGAGAAAGGAGAAGACGGTTTTGATATGCTTGGGAATTTTGTTGTTGCCGACAACTAGAAAATTTAATGGGCGGTAGAAGGTTTGTCTTCATGTGAATTATAAACGATACATGTTTTCTGGCATTGCCTTGTTCTTCCTGAGGTCTGTCCGTCTGGCTTTTAACTCTCACCAGTGTAGGGCAGAGGGGGAGCTGTTCATGTTGAAATTAAACTTAGCACTTCAGATATTAGTACTGGTTTATTGAGTTTTTAGCTGAACAATAACAACCAAGCTGAGATTCTAGTTAGTTGAATTTCACCGAGATCCTTTAATAAATATCCACATACATTGATCCTTTTATAGCTTTGGATGTTGAACCCATTATAGCTTTGGATGCCTATCTTTGAAGATGGAGATACATGGAACTTTGTTTGAAACTAACCACGCACTTCAGTATAGATTTTACTATCATCTAGACTTCCAACTCCGTTGAACACTGTGTTGTAATCCCACCACCTGATGATGTGTTCCGTCTCTCTGATATATTTTCTTGATCCTCCTCTGAGTTGCATTTTCATGGTAACTTTAACTTGCCTATGATGGCTTCTGGCCAAAGGCTGATCTCCATTTGTGGACCAAAGAATGCCAGTTTGCCAGGTCTACTCGAGTTGGGCAACAACTTCAACTCGTATCTCATTTATTCTTCTTCTCATATTACTGTTTATATAAATGTGGCATGAAAGGTTGCCTCCTCCTTTTGTCACAAGTGTTTTGCACATTAGTAACAATGTGCTGACAGTTTAGAACTCAAGAGTCATCCTTTTACCTGTATGTATTCTGATTACTCTCACTTTATACACCATTAGTCTCCACACATATATGGATTTATTTGTACGGTGGTCTGATGAGCTTGATCGGAAACGCCTCTTTTATTCCTTGAAGCAGGAAAGCGGAGAGCACCAAGATACGTGGATGGCTGGACGTGGACCACCGCTGGATGGTAAATATGTATGCTTTGTTGGGGTTTCAGCTCAAGATATTAAAATTGTGATGGTAAACGGATTGCAGATGATAATAAGTTTTCTCATATAGCAAAATATATCATTTGATTATCTTCAACTTCTTTGTAACGACTCTTTGTTACCAGTTTATTAGCTTGAATCAAATGACTAAATAATGGTTGAGTAGGGCCTTATTATAATATAATACCACAATTTTTGTTGCATCTCTTATAAATGCATGACCTAATATTTCCCAATTTTAACCCTAGATGGTGGTAACCCTGCTTTGTATTAAAAAATTGTTCAGTTAAAAGGCAAATGATAACTAATTTTAGTGAGATGTAATGATACATACACCTTACTAATGTGCTTTAGGGGAAAGTAAATTTGTCAAGTGATTCTTATCTTTTACCTGAAAATTAATGAAAGAATTCTACTTTAATTACATTTTAAAAAAATATAGTTTCTTTTTATCACATTTTTTCCTCTTTATTCTTTTACTTTCTCTCCTTTCCACAACTTAATTTTTTAAACTACTTCATTTACTAATACGTCAAAGTTAATCAAGTCAACTTTATTATGATTGGAAAGTTAGATAAGTCAACGTAATACAAAAAGATTGGTTGGTCTATTGAAAATTCAAGTATTTAAGAAAGGATTTAGGGTACTTTTAGAATATAATCTGAAATACTAGTATATACTTCTTCAATGGTAATTACCTCAGTTTTGGACTTTCGACCGTGTTGTAATAATTATTTAAGCTATCGGTACAAGATGTTATTTGACTCGAACAAAATTGAAAAAAAAAATATTGAACTATTTAGTAGAATTGTAGAAGTACATTATACCAATTGGCCAGGACATTATTGATTTGAAGTTCGATTGAGATGATTGATCTCTCACACTAATTCTATGGTGAAAATACAAATGAGTATGATGGTAACATATTTTACTTTCCATGTGGATGCTGACATTTTACAATTAACATGATGAACTAGGCCTTCATAACGTTAACCCCTTGTCCTCAAAATTGTGATGGTACCCCTCCCCTGAGTCTGAATTCTTTGCATAGCCACCACCGGTTTACCAGATAAACCAGGTTCGTTGGGAGATGCCACCAATGGCCGGCAGACGAAGTCTCCAACGGGATGCTTTACCGGCCGTGTTGGTGGCATTAATATTTTCTCATTAATCTCATCTAAGGTAGCATCTCCTTCGTAACCTCCTGGCTTGATCACTGCAAAAGGGTATGCTACCTGTGTTGACAATTTCCTCTTCTTTCTCCTCTCATTTCTACTACCTAAAATTATATTTGAAATGTTTCAATATGGTTTGTCATCATCAAAATACAATTCGAAATTTATTGTTAAAAATAATGCAACTATACAGTTATTAGTTTATGTACTTCATGTTGTAAAAGGTAGTAACCTCTAACGATATTGAACCCGTATATCATGTAATCGTGTCATCATGCATGACATAATAATATTGAAACGATTCGAGCAATACCTGAACATAAAGAGGGGTCCATGCAAGGTGCAACTTCTTTATTATCAGAGATAAAATCGTTGGTAATGGAGTCTTTCCAAGAAGTAGATGATGATGATGATGATGAATAGTTAACAAGCTCTTGTGGAGCAGAAAATGGGTCTCCAGGTGTTTTTATTCCAAGAAGAGGATATGAATCTTCAATAATTGTAGTAACGGAAGCAGCCATCTCAGCTACCAGACAAATATTTGGTGTTATTACAAAAGGCGAGAAATGAGCCATAATGTTTGTCCAGTACTAAGTAACTCACCTGACATAGTATCACATGATGACATGCTCATTCCCACCCTCAAATTCTCATTATTGCCTGAACATTCCTGAGTACATAACGATAATTTATCGCTACTTATTAGCTTTGAACAAAATTCCAAATCTAAATTGCCAAACAAAAAATTTACTACGAAAAATAAAAAATTACTACTTTCATTTCATCTCGATCAATTTCACACATGATTTAACTAATATTATGAGTTAATTTTGTCTGAGCATTATTAATCTCTATTTTAGTAGTCTTTCTAGTATTCAAATTTTTGAAATGTAAGTGTTTGATGCGAGGTACAAATCTCACAAAAAATATTCGGAGAGGTTTGTAAATGAATTATCATATCCCAAGTGTTTTAGCTATTTATTACAAAACGATACTAGAACTCCCAATTAATTTATTAAAATTGTGGGAATAGACTATGTAGAATGGTGAATAATATATATAGGTGTGTGTTTAACTAATTACATAAAATTGATTTTTTTCTAAATGAATCAAATTGTGTTTACCAAATCCTACCTTATAAGTTGTACCCTCAACATGAGGAAACAAAAGCAAACGACTTCTCTTAGAGCTGAATTTGAAGAATGCATCTTGAAGATACCCAGTAGTTGATGATGAGTAACCAGACTCATCAAGAAATGAAACAGATGGTGGGGTGCTCTCCAAAACTGCCATAAAAAAACAAAGTAAAAATAGTATTGTGAAAATAAAAAGCTCAAAAACAAGTGAATTATATATATATATATATATATATAGAAGCTGGAGAAGAAGAAGTTGAAAAATAAAAGTTGTACACTGAGATATGTCTGTGTTGGAAAGTTGAATATCATGAGAATCCCAAACAGAGGTTTGGAGTTTGGTAATACTGCAAGAATTTGAGTGAAGTTCATCATCCATTCTGTGATTTCGGCTGACTACAAAGGCTTTATTTGAGTGTATACTTTCAAGTAATACTATTAATAACACAACAAATAAGCAATATATTATTTGAGCAAGTAAAGATGCTAAAGAGATAAGAATATATGAAGGGACAAAATGGGAGGATTTAAGAAAGAAATGATGAGGTAGTCAACCTCTAGCAACTAAGAAATAAAGAGATTTGTTTAAATGGGCACGTAACGGAATTTGGGAAATTTGTTGCCCTTTTCTTGATTTTTAATTTCGTGATTTGTTTGACTTGAGTGTGTGTAATAGGACACTAATAATTGTAGTGGTTATTATCATGACGAAGTCAAAGACAATGAGGCCAATTTTGAAATACTAATAATAAGGGATTAATAAAATTTAGTAGATTGGATAAGGTTTGCTATATAGCTCATTGGTGTAAACATGTTCTTACATAGTACTTAGTAGGCTTAAATTCCGACAGGCCCCTGAACTTTGCTCATCTGGTCAATTTGGCCCCTGAACTTTGAAAATAGATCTACTTGCCCCCTGAACTATCCTAACTGGTCATTTTGGCCATTTTCACCTTAAAATGAAGGGTAAAATAGGCATACAACAATAATAGGCATTACGAGTCAATTTATAATAGACAAAGTAATAAAAAAAATTTAAAAAAAATGAAAAAGTAACATAAAATTAATATTAAATTATTAAATAATAATAAACCCCCACCCACCCCACCCTACAACCGTTCACCATTGATAGAACCTGCACGAGAAGACCACCCTAGCCCCAACTCCGTTCACCATTGACGAGGCCTTCACGAGAAGACGATCAAGATGGGTTGCACGAGAAGAAGCTCGAGCTGGTGGAGGAAGGGGGAGGTTGAGATCGGATATGGGGGGAGGGGAGGATCGGGACCTGTAAATCGATGAAAATGGACGGAGATCGAGCAGGGGTGGGGCTATTTCAGGGAGGGGTTGTGGACGATGAAGATGGAGGGGATGAGGGAAGGAAAAGGCGGTTGTCGGAGATGAGGGATGGGGGTTGGGGACGACGGGGGAGGGGGATTATTATTATTTTTTATTTTATTTTTAATAATTTTATTTTCTTTTAAAAGAGCCCTAATATATTTTTTTATATTAAAAGTGACCTCAAAATGTCTATTATATACTAAATTCCTATTTTGTCCTTCATGAAAAGTTAAAATTTGTTAATTTGCCCCTGAACAATTATAAAAATGGCCAAAATGACCTGTTGTGAAAGTTCAGGGGGCAAGTAGGCCTATTTTCAAAGTTCAGGGACCAAATTGACCAGATGATCAAAGTTCAGGGGCCTGTCGGAATTTAAGCCTACTTAGTATATTACATTTAGAGCTTTGGATTCAAATAATCATATATCCTAGATTTATTTTAAAAAATGGCACAAATGTTATAACGTGATCTAGACTTATGCAAATGTTATTATTAGATATTCAGATAGTGAAATGTTATTTGGTATTACTATTGGCAAAAAAAATAGTAGTTAAATTATTGTATATTAATTTTTGAAATGTTAAATGATTAAAAACATGACATAATTCCCAAAATCTTGAATTACATGCATATGATTATCACATATATGTATAATAAAATGTAATTGACATACCTTCAACCATATTACGACGTAATTGACATGAGTTGGTTTGGACCGAAAGTGTTGTTGATTCCAAGAACACGCCTTATGATATGTGAAGAGTTTCTTTCTCTTGACCTATAAACTTCTTTATGTGTTATAGTCTTTAGTTTTTGGATTGACTAAATCCTTTTGATGAAGAGATGAGTCTATTTATAGGTAGAGAAATGACCTTCTTCATCTCAAAATAATTGACATATTAACCATCCATCAAGCTATAATGATTATGTAACGGTTATAACGTTCGTAACGGATTTACAACATAAAGATCCTACTAATGACCAACATCATGGGAATATTATTAAAATAATAATGCTTAAATAATAATAATCTTACATGAAAATGTTACATACCTTACAATCTGTTCTCTAAAAAGTAATCCCATTGAGTTATGCTTTTTATCAAAATTTAACATTTTTGTTAGTTGGAGACCACAATGCAATATTTATACCACTTTGAAAAATTATTTGTAACAGTTCAGTTATCCAAAATTAAATTGTGGCTAAATTTTATTATATACTCTATTTACGATGAATTTTTTTTCTTTTTTGTAAATTAACTCAGTTTAGGATGAAATTGATAATTTATTCATTAGTTATAAGAAAATTAATGAAAATAACAATCTCAACCATAAGCTAATAAGATTGACTAGTTTAGAATTTTTGTTATATTATATTGCCTTTATTTTTATTTTTATTTTTTTAGCACAACTTTATGCTTATGGAAAACATATTAAGTAATTTTATTTTAATATATTTTACAATTAACATGATACTTTTAATTTATAAAATATTATTTACAATTAATTTTTGAAAGTCCAAAAAGATGGGTAGGTTGTCCCCCTAGTTCTGTCCAGGCTAGCTAGTAGCTACAATGTCAATGTTCTTTTGTTGCATGCAAAATGATTGTCTGAAGGTCAATTCAAATGAGAGGACATGCTTATGAATTATGATTCATAATTCAAATTCGTCTTTTACCTTTTTCGTTTATCTTCTGGTTGAGGTTAGTAATCGTTTGTCTTTTTGGTTTTCTTTGTGTTTGTGGGGACTGCTTTAATTTCTTTACTCTTCGATCATGTCGACTTCTAGTATTACTTAATAAAAGATGCACTTTGGCTCTAAATCTTTGAGATTTTTCCATGCATGCTACTTAGACCACCATCTATAAGAAAAGGTTTAATTACTTTAATGGGCTCTTGAATTGTTAAGTTTAATAATGTAGATGAGGGAGAAGGATTGAAAAAAAATTAATTAATTGAATTTTTTTTGATGCATGGAATCGTATGTTTGGATATGTCGTACTAATTGAAAATGAGTTGAGAGACTGTGAGTATATGTAGGTGAGTTATAAGCGACATAATTTATACTTCTTACCTTTTTCTAATTATCGTTTTAGGCTTTGACACAACAATTAATAATTTCGTACTTCTTATTTGATGTATACCCTCATTTATTATAGAAAAAAACATCACCATCTCAAACTTTTCAAGCAAAAAATATAATTCAGGCTCATTTAATGACAATACCGTAATAAGAGAATTAAATAAAAAAATATTTTGAAAATGTAAAACGACAAGTAAATAAAAATATTTTTTTTGTTTAAACGATAAGTAAAAAAAACGGAAGGAGTATTAAACTAAATTGTTATATAAGGAAAATTTTGATTTTTATATTGAAACAGAGATAAATGATGATAAGAAGTGTTGGAAATTATAAAGATTGAGGTTTAATATAGGAACTGGACGATCCTATTTGGTCAAATACCTAGCGACAAGCTACTATGCTCCTTTCATTACCGTATATGTGAACAAGTTCTTGGATAACAATCTAAAGATTTTCTTATTGATAATATCAATATTGATGCTAATCCTTGAAAATATCATATGTAATATTGACATTTTTTTTGTCATACTTCATTAAGATCATGACATATTTTTATTTTTTATTTTTTAAATTAACTTTTAACAAAATCAATATATGATTATGAGGTAAATATTGAAGATATTTCTCTAAAAAAAAAAATACAAATTTCATGATTTTAATCAAATATAAAATAAAGTGTTACAAAAATATATTATATCCATCCAAATTGTTTGGGATATTAGACTTTTTACGACTTAAAATGTAACTTTCTGCGAATATTACGTGCAAAATTATTATAAAAAGTAAATATTTCAATAATATAATTTGAAATGAATCTAACAACATCCTATATGATTATTTTATTTTTTATCAACTAAAGTCAAATTTTTTAAATTTGATTCTCAAATATAAAGTGGACAATCAAATTATGAAGGAAAGAGTAACATAATTTCACCACGATTGCGTTGGTGTAAAATGTAAATTGTCACTTGGCATGAGTGGAAGTGTAGGAGTAGGACCACTAATTTGGCACGCTGGCTTGGGACAACTTGGTATGTGGGGTCTCTCCAGCCCAAAGCTCAGATGGCAAATCGGATAGTTATTTTCTCAAGGCCAATCTATAAATTGTGGTTGAATTTTCTTTTACTGAAAAAATACCTAAATCATGAAATATGTAACTTAATATCAGTATCAAATGTGAGCATAAATTTTGAAATCGTAAAAGCAGAATTTGTCATACTCTTATTTTCATGACTCACGTTCAATAACAATGTTGAACGAATGCATTAAGTATTGTTATTTTCAAAAAAACCAATGCATGTTGACGCAGTTAAAATAAATCATGAAAATAACTATTTCCTTTAACAACAAATATAATTAACTACTTAATTCTCTACCCAGGAATGAACATTATACAAATTCAAATGTTATTAAACAAAACTGATCATATCACCAATTTTAATGGGCTCAATTTGGGAAATAGTTGCCAATCCAAGGTCCTATGGCCATGGGCCTCCACTGCAATCGAAGGTCGAAGAATATTGTTCGTTCGGAAATTCAACCAAGTAGTACTGGACTACTAGTACCTAGGGCCGTAAACGGTACGAACTATACCAAACGTAACTACGTTTGAGTTCGGTCCGCAGGAGCTCGAACAATACCGAACTATTGCGAACTATGCGAACAAGTTCGGTTCGGTTTGCAAAAATGTTCGATGCGATTGGATATTTGGGCGGATGAGAGGGAGATGGCTCATGAGCAATGAGTAGGAAATAAAGAAATATGAAGTGGAAGTGATTTTTCAGGATTTTAGAGTATAAATAAGGAAAAATTCTCTATTGATATGCGAGCCGAACTAAATCGAACTGTTTGATTTCGAACCGAATACTGCGAGCCGGATCGAGCCTTTTACGTTCGCTCACAGCCCTACTGGTACCTAATGCAAGGTGATAGGTAAAAAAAAAGTCGATTTTATTTTACGGTGGCATGGGATTTGTGCTTGATTTATTTAATATTCATTCATTTCATTTTTTTAATAGTATTTATCTTTCTAGTTATTTGATTATAGCTTAAAAAAATTAAAAAGTAGTTAAAAAGTGCACTAAAAATGCAGAATGATAATAAGTTTAAACTATATAATTAGTTAGTTGCTAATTTAATAATAAAAATAGTCAAAACAGTACAATGAAAATATAAAATAATCAAACAATATATAATTAGTTAGTTGTTAATTTAATAATTTAAACTATATGAGTACTTTTGAAACAAAAAAAATAAGATTAGAAAGACAAATATAAAAGGACGAAGGAAGTATTTTTTGGTGTGTTATTGAAAGTATGAAACACGCGTTCAAGATACGCACCGAAAGTATGGAACACGCATTCAAGATACACACCGAAAGTATGAAACACGAGTTCAAGGTATTGAGATTGAAGCTAAATTTCTAAAAATATGAAAACCGTCATCAAGACCTGCATCGATCACAGCAGGTCTCCATGGGCACTTGATGGGGAAAATCGGGGAATGGCTTTGGAGATTTCCATAAGACCATAACCGACAGCAAGGGGGTCAATTTGATCGAGACCTCCCATTATCGAGTGCTGGAGCTCTCAACGGAGTTCTAAGATTTAGGATTTCGGCCATGTTTTATGGATTTTTGCCCTGATTTCTTTTTCTAATTAGGTTTAGTCTTATCTTATAAATAAAATATTCTTTTTTTATGTTTATGTGTCACAAAATAGACAAAATATCGGAGAGCAATCTTGTTCTTACGAGATTTATTATAGTTGAGAATTTCATGCAATAAGAAATATACTCTTTAATTGAGAGATCTATAAACGTAGTACATTGTAAGAATTTTCTAATAAATTACTCCATCCGTCCCTAAAAGATTGTCACAGTTTGATTTTTGGTGGTCAAACATTAATATTACAAAGTTTGATCATAAATTCTCAACAAACGATAAAAAATAATATAGTATTGTGGGATCTTGTTTGATTCGTCTCAATATATATTTTTGAAATATCAAATTTGTATAATTTTTTCGCATGTAGAATAAGAGATATTTATGTTTCAATTCTTGTTTTGTTGACCATGAAAAGTTAAAATGTGACAATCATTTAGGGACGGAGGGAGTATTTAGTGAAATCTGCAATATGGCATAATCACTCATATTAACATAATAATCTACTTAAAAATTACAATTATACGTCAATTCATATTTTAAAATATATAGGTTAAAAATATGTGTGAAGTAGCTTAGTACTATCCTCCAAATTGAAACGTACAATAATAGTTATGAGATCCCTCTGATTCATCTTTTAACTTCAATATATAATACTGAGTACAAACAAAACTTATGGCTTTGAATAATAGCTTTATTATAAGGGCTAAGGACTATATTTTTACATTATCATGATTCATGAAGTAGCTCTCGATCTTTATCTTATGAGACGACTAAGACATGAACGAAAAACTAAGGGTGCATATATACAAATAGTTGCTAGTACTTACCATCCAATACTATATTATTACAGGACTGCTAGATCACTTGACCAAATCTGGATTCCTTTAGCGTCTTACTATATTAAATTACTCCGACATATTCTTTAAAATTAATAGTATATCAAATGTAAATTCAGGTTAAAATATTAAAATATAACTCCCTCCATCCCAAATTCTTAGGGCCATTTTTCATTTTTAAAAATCCCTCAATTAAAGTCCATTTGTGAGATGTAAAAAAGGAGGAAAATTTGAATACAAGACACATATTTATATTTCATTAAAATAATGTATGCAAAAAGTAAATGATCTTAACAATTAGGATGGAAGGAGTATTAGTTTGGTATTTGTCAACTATCAGAGTCAATTATCAAAATGATCTCAGTTAGTGGATCATTGTGCACTTTGGTTCCCTTGAGTAGCACGGATGCTGCAAGGGTCTATGAGCACGTAGAGGTGTGGAAATGGTCCACAAATTAACGGTTTCATTAATTTTGACCGTTATAACTTACTTTTGAACGTTTTTATAATTTTGATAAATATTCGAAACATATAATAATGTTCTGAACTTTATGGCACCTTCTCCACCTTCATCTTCTTTTCCTACCCCCTCTCCCCTCCAATTGAAACTATCCCCAAATGCTACACTTTAAATTAAGTAGGAGGTTAATTTTCTTTTTACCCAAAAATAGATTTATGTTTATTTTCTTCATCAACAACTAATGAAACCCTTAGGGACCATTTCTTCACCCCATACCGATGCTACTTACTCGGACCAAAGTACAATAATGACCCATTTACTGAGATTATTTTGACAATTACCTCTAAATCACCCATATAATTTACAATTAGTGACTTCATGTGGTGATATTATTAATTAGGTCTCTAAAGTGTTTATATAAGTATGTTGTTCAATGTTGATTTATCAAAATTCTTTACACTAAGGGTGTGCAAAAATAACCCAACTCAAAAATATGATTAGTTGGGTCGATGGTTTAGTAACAAAAAACCAGAAAAAGTTGGGTCGAGTTTGGTTTAGACTAACAAAATCCGAAGAAACCCGACCCAACATTAAATAGGTACATACTAATTTAAGTTTATAAAATAATATTCAAAACTACTTCAGAAACAATTTTTTACATTCGATGATATTAAGAAGTGAAATTTTTTCTAAGATTTAATTTTATGACTCTATTATGTTTAGTTTATACTCTATTATTACAATATCATTCTTTCTTTATTGATGATCATAACTATTTTGTTTTTATATTGAATACCTCGGATTTGAAACGAAAGAAAAGTGATCTTAATAATGACAACACGATATCTCACTAACTATTGAATACTCCTTCCAATTTTAAGTTGTCATTTTAGTCAAAATATTTCATTTCAAAATAGTTATCGTTCTAGCATAATAAATAGAGTAATATTCTTACATTTTCTCAATGTACATTTTTACTAAATTATTAATCAACCAAGTATATAGTTTCAATCAATTGCCACTCTATAATTTCAATATACATTTTGGCTATTTTTTCTTTTCTCAATGTATGTGAAAATGACTAAAACGATTAGTAAACAAATCATGAGGAATACTTAGTAAGTTTTTGTTACATATAACTAATATTATTGTATAGTATATGTTATCTAAGTTACATGTATATCAATCTTACTTGTCTGATTACTTTATTTAGAAATAGCTCGTAAACATGATACAACTAACAATGTTTGATTGTTGATGATCTTTGTTAAAACGTTAGATTATGACTATTGCTATGATATTTTTATTTTTGATACTTTACTTTGTAAAATTTTATTTTCAAAATTCATTAATAGTTCTTACATAATATTTGCGATATTATTCTTCTTCCAAGTCAAATTTAATTGTTATGTTTATTATTATGTGGAGGTATTTGAGTATATTTTTTTAAGAGCTAAAATTATGACGTTTGACCCGAACAACCCGCCTAATAACCCATCCCGAAAAGTGAATAACTTGAAGTAACGAGTCACATGATTCATGGATCGGATTTGGATCTATTTTGTTTAAACCAAAAATATATTGGATTGAATTTCGATTTAGTCGAAATCTGCCAAACCCAACCCATGCTCATCGGTCACTGGTCACCCCTACTTTACACCAAACTAAAATGAGCGCACATTCTAGCTGCTAGCTATTTTTAAACAATGCGCCGATACCATTTTCCACCCTGTGGCCCATGGACGTATATTTAACCCGGTTTTATGGATGACATGTGAATATCGGAGCAAAATAGGGAATATGCCTTTATGGCTATTTCAATGAGGTCATCTACATAATTCTTTTATTACAAGCAACTTTTCATGAGTGACTAATGCAAGGGACAAATTTTAAAATTAAACAAATACAATTTCTTTTTATAGCTTATCAACTACAATTGTTACATCTCCTTCAGTTTTCAATCTCTCTATCTTTTGTCCGAGATTTGAGTCAATCAAAGTAGTGGTTCGATATATAATGGAAGAAAACTTTAAAAATTATTAATAATAAATTTGAAGTTTGAAGGTGTCAAGATTTGAGCGGCCCTCCTTTCATTTATTACAAGTTCATTATTAATCAATTGAATGAACATCATTTTTTATGAACAATCGCGAACATATTAGCATTACGACAAATAGGCTAAAATATGATAATGAATGGAATTGATTGAACTTAAATGTACAATGTTCAAACATGTATTGAATTACATGAAAAGTTATTAGGTCCAAATATGTTTTGAATCTTTAATTTGTAAGTACAAACATACTTTTAACTTACAAATTACATGATCAATCACAATTTATTTTTATTTTCACTAAAAATTGTGTAAGTCCAAAATTGTTATATGCAAGAGTCACTGATTGAATAATAAGGAAAGAGTTTACAATTCAATGAACTATATATGAAGCTATTCCACTTAATATACTAATTGGTTTTAAGATGGTGCCTTAGCTTCTTGACAATGAAGCGTAATATCTCTTTTCACATGGGTGTAGTCTAAGCCGATTAATGAAATTAGTACAATTTACACGTCAAAATATGTTTTTAGTATTTGAAATGAGAATATGTTTTGGACATAGAGATTCCGTGTCGAAAAGACCAAAACAACATATGCTTGAATCTATGTTTCACTAGACCAGATCTTATTCCCACACGATGATTTCAGACATTATATATAGGAAAGATGCCATGCATCAATATGAATATATGATATGCTCTTATTATTGCTTTACATACGAATGACGAAACGAACTAATTCTTTCAACTGTTAAAGGGATGGTTGGTATACAACATGAACCCAGATAGGCAAACTATCATATGACGGTCACTTCACCTTACGGTGGGTTCATCAATCTCAAATCGACCATTTTATCATAAGTACTTAAAAAAGTTCCGATACTATTGAAAAAATTTGCAAAATTGACAAGTCAATTCTTTGTTTCAGGTCATTCATAGGACAAAAAAGATGTCGTTGATTTGTCACAATAACTCATTTCGTTGTTGTGTGTCATATTATACAACTATATAAGAACAAATGAAAACGGACATCGCCTGGTCGCATTTTATCAATATATTTTAATTAGTAAATTAAATAAACATTATCTAAATAAAGTTTGTTACACTTAGTCATTTCTATGCATAAAAAAAATAAAAAATAAATAAATAAATTCGTTACAATTCTTCTTCGACAACAAATGCTGATTTTGTCGATTTTGTTTTTACTATTTCCAGTATTAAGATTGTGGGGGAACTAGTTAAGAGTTAAGGAGGATAAATAAAGGGGATAAAATTAGCATTCTTTAATTTTTGAAAATAATTTTACCAATTAGTAATTATGACCTTAATTATGACATCTTTTTTTATGTGAAAATACACACTCATAGTTCAAGGAAACACCATTTTAGAATTAATTGATGGTGTGAAGTGGAATAGTTCCTTAGTTTATTAATTTGCAAACTCTTTTTATTTTTCAATATGAAACTCTCATAGAATATACAACAATTTTGGGCTCATTTGGAGATCCTTTAACACAACAATCGTTTGACTTGTTCTCTTTACTTGTCAGTATATGATGATATATAGGAAGGACCAAAGGAGACATCGTCACTGACTTTGTTGCACACGCAATATCCAATGGTTAGAAGAAACTAACAAGTAAAGAGAACAAATCGGATGATTGTTGTATCATTAAAGAGTCTCAAAAAATTAAACGGCTTATATCAAATTACAAGGAGATTGACGGAGCCTAACGGCACCTATCAAGAGTTTGATTGCCTTTTCGAATATAGAGGTTGATTAGAGGAGTCGTGGAATAGAGTTACTCCCTAGTAGACTGTGCATGGTACATGATTTGTTTTGAAGAAAATAGAATACAAAAAATAAATGAAAAATGAAGTACACCATGGCCAAAATAGAAAAAGGAGATAAAATGATAACCAAACCATCTTACGTTAGAAGATCCACAATGGCCAAAAGTAGGAAAAGGAATGTGAAAATTGAAAAAGGGATAAAAGTGATAACCAAACCACATTACGTTATAAGCTCCACTACATAAAAACATCAGAATAGTGTTTTTCAATTTAAAATTACTATTTCGCCCCTCATCTGAAATTCTCACTTTGCACCTTTGACCCTTCCAACTTAGGGGGCACAATAATAAAAACTTCCAAAATTATTATTCACTTAACTCTTTTGGTGTGTGTGTGTATGTAAAACAGCTCAGCGATCACTACTCCTACTATTCCACGACTACGTGTCCTCTTCACCAATATATAAATCCACAAACTAATCTCATTTCATCAAATCATCGTCCCAAAATACATGTCCTAAAACAGTCTCCATTATACTTCAACTTTGAGAGGAATGGCTTCAGTGTTGAATTCGTTGCCTTTAAGAGGTTTGTTGGAAGAAGGAGAAGAAGAAGAAAAGTCAACGCCGACTGATGCAGTGATATTCGTAGGGATCAGTTTGGTGTTGGGTATTGCTTCAAGACATTTGCTGAGAGGGACAAGAGTTCCTTATACTGTTGCCCTACTCGTTATTGGAATTGGCCTCGGTTCTCTAGGTAATCTCTCGTTTCTCAAATATCGTCAAATTTCTAATTTTCAATTTTTATGCTCCTTTTGGAATGGGTAAAAATAAGTGAATCATGAATGTAACTTAGATTTTAACTTCACTCGTAATAATGAGATTAGTCGAATTTATTTTCAACGTTATAATTTTGATTCAGTCGAATTTATATGTTTTCAATCGACACGAAAAAAGATACGCCTTCGTTATTTTTTAGTTGTCGTTCTAGCCTTAATTTTTTGTTTCTGAATAGCGTGTAGTTATCCTCTCCTGTTTGTTGTAGTCAATTATATAGATGTGTGTTATGTTGAAGAATATATTCTAGAGGCTGAAAAGCAGACTGTTTTGCAGAATATGGAACACATCATCACTTGGGGAAAGTCGGAGATAGCATTCGTATATGTAAGTTTAATTAGCTGTTTTAACATTGATGACGTTCTGTTTAATTTGGACTTCTTTTTTTGTAAATTAGCGATGAGGTGAGTTTCGAACCAGGACCTTTTGGTCACTAGCAAGAGTCTTTTCCACCAGACTATTCGATTAACTCTTTTGAATATGCAGGGGCAAGTATTGATCCTGATCTTCTTTTAGCCGTGTTTCTCCCCGCTCTCCTTTTCGAGAGTTCGTTTTCAATGGAAATTCACCAGATTAAGGTCCTTCTCAATTTGTTCAGCTTTCGATGCTTCGTTTAAATGAATTTTTAAAGCTATTTTCTGAACTAAGTTTTCTTGATAAAAGTACACAACAGAAGAGGCATAATTGGTTGAAAAGTGCAAATTTAAAATAGACGTGCAGATTTTTAATTGTAGTGATAAGTTTTCGTATCCTGTTACGGCACCTAGCAGCTAGCACAGTTATGAGGGCCTATACTTTAACCTAATGATGCTCTCTCGTAGATGAAAGCATTAAATCAGAAGAATTCTGAACTTGCATGAACAATTTGATTTAGCCATTTCCTAATATTTTTTTAGAACCTGGGCTGATTCTCATCACGTACTTCAGTCCAAATGGTTATTGGTTGGCCAATTGGTCATCATTAAAAATCGTAACCCTTAACAACTAGTATGACCAATGAATGCATCTTATAGTACTTGGTTGGAACACCTGTGCTGTGGATTTCCATATTGTGTACTATTTTGGATAATCTCATTTTCTGATCTGTTACAAAAGCGTAGGTAACAAAAGGCTTGTTTTGATACTTTTTGTCAAGCATCTTATCACTTAAATATTCATATGACAGAGATGCATGGCACAAATGGTTATACTTGCTGGGCCAGGAGTTCTCATCTCTACTTTCTGTCTCGGATCGGCTATAAAGGTCTGGTGAACTTTTCTTTCAGACAGTAATGTATATTTTCTTTTGAAGTGTATCTAACGAATGTTTAGGTCATTTTCCCATATGACTGGAGCTGGAAAACTTCACTGCTTCTTGGAGGTCTTCTCAGTGCTACCGATCCGGTTGCTGTTGTCGCCCTTTTAAAGGAGCTTGGTGCGAGCAAGAAACTAAGTACCATAATTGAGGGAGAATCGTTGATGAATGATGGGTATGATGCCACAACTAAGTGAAACTTTAGTTTCTTATAGTTTAGATCTCCTTCTCATTCAATTGCCTTTTATTAAACCAAAAAGACAACTTGTCATACCTTGAATTTGTTCAACACTTCCAGGACTGCAATTGTGGTATATCAACTTTTTTTACGAATGGTTCTTGGCTGGAACTTTAATTGGGGGGCTGTTATAAAGTTTTTGGTGCAAGTTTCTCTTGGAGCGTAAGCACTTCCGTAAATGTCATTTAAATTGGGTATATGAGCTTACTCTTACATAGTCGTTTCTCTGGTCAGTGTAGCAATTGGTATGGTCTTTGGGATAGCTTCAGTTCTCTGGCTGGGCTTTATATTCAATGACACGGTTATTGAGATCACACTTACGCTTGCTGTGAGCTATGTTGCTTACTTCACTGTATGGATTTTGCCACTCAAGCTTGTTTCATTATTATTTCAGTTTATTTACTTCACTTAATTCTTATACTAAATGTAGTGCATCTACATCAACAGTTCATAAATCTTACTATCAAAGAGTTAATAGGATTCGGGAACATCTTTAAACATCACTTTAAACCTATACTAATGATCCCTTTCGTTGTCGTGAAAAGAATTTGGTGGAAAGTTGACATAGGCTAACTTTAATTTTATACCCTTGCAAACATTTAATAGCAGATAAGAGTATAAGACTAGACCCCAGTTTGTAAATTGTGTCGAAATACATACATATATATGCACTATGTTGAAATACATATATATATATGCAAAAAATAATTGAGTATAGCAAGTTAAGAATTTAAAAGGTCGACCATCGAAATTCAAAACTAGATAGTATTTTTGGGTTGGAGGAGTATTAAGTTTGATGCACATAAATATTCACATCATAATTTAGTTTGGTTCAAGTTGGAAATAAGAAAAAAGGACAGATTACACTTCTGTTAAAAAATAGAGGCCAAATTTGGTAGTTAGTACTAAAGTTTGTATTCATTATCATGAAAGGAGTTTTTTATTTATGTGATAACTCAAATGTGTTATCCTGGTGATAACTCTATTGTTGACCGTTGGATTAGTGTGTTTTAGGCAGTTTTTGATCTTGTGGCTGAGAATGAATGAGGGTAAATGTGGAAGGGAAAATCTGATTTTTAAGTGAAAAAATTAAGCCCCACTCTCCTAATAACCAAAACCATAAATAAGCCCGTTTGCTTTACGTTCACATTTCTTGCACATTTTCTTCCATGACCAATATATGTGATATAAGAAATTCGCAGTACACTTCATTATTTCCCTTTTGTTATTCATCAATCTCAAAGCTGATGACGACCTTTTTTAGCTAGGCACAAGAAGGGGCAGATATCTCTGGCGTTTTGACAGTTATGACTTTAGGAATGTAAGTGCCAGGCTTCTAGAATATGTTTATTTTTCTTTCAGAAATCATGATATTTGGGCATGCACAGGTTCTACTCTGCTTTTGCTCGGACTGCCTTCAAGGGTGAAAGTCAAGAAAGCTTGCACAATTTTTGGTACTATCTTCTCACCCTCTTTTCCATAAATTGTGTTATCTTGGAGAGTGGAGTTGGGTATTGCCACAATAAATTGAAACAAAAGAAAAAACCAACTTTTGTCTAATGCTTCAGGTGTTGTGGAAACATTTATTAGCTATTTGCCTGGATATAGTGAGACAAAACTTATCCAAGCTACCTTGATTAAAACAGCTGTGTAACTATACACGAGTAATGTATTTTCAGGTTAAACATGTTAAGGCATGTATTGGTTGGTTTTGAAGACTATGGCATAATACATGGGTTTGATGGTATAATTAGCAATTTTGAATAATTAATTACACCAAAATTTAGAACAATGGTAAGGACCTTTTGAATAGTAATCTGGCCTATCATACCAGGAAGATTAAATTTGTTGCATTAAATCAGTCCTTCAATTTTTTCTACAGATTTGTATAGTTTGTGAATACCACTCTATTGAGCAAGGAGAAACTAAATAGTGTTCACTTGCTATGTATTTTATGTTGTGCAGAGTTTTTGCTGTGCATTGAAACGATAATGAATATATTTTTCTTATTTTTTTGTCTTCTGTTTTAGAACTAGTATCTGAAGAATCTAACAAAATCAAATTCACAGGACATATTCTGGAACTAGTATCTGAAGAATCTAACAAAATATATTCAAAATTTCATAGCATATGTCAGAAAATTAAATCAACGGAATACCAATGATCCCTCGAAATCACACTCATAAAGTTAAAATTAGACAAGTGCGTGAATGTATATATTTGATTTAGCAGTAACAAGTTATTTGTTTACTTCTTCCAGGGGGATGGTGGCGTATATTGCTAACACCTTGATCTTTATCTTGAGGTAACAGCATGTTAACTGTTATATTTGGAAAAAGACAACTTTCTGTGATACTTTTGCATTATTAAACCAATTACTGTTGGTAATACCAGTTATCTCTCTATTTCTTGCCTAAGGTTTTCTCTGAGAAGCAAACATTAGTAATAAGAATGAGGAAATAAGTTGGAGATAGAGGCAATGAAGTGTCTTGTTGTGGAGTATCTTTCAGTATAAATTCTAGTTGTCACTGAATCTTGTCACTCGCTTCCTTCTACTTGAAATACCTATTTTTTCATTGAAGTATTTAGAGCAGGCAGATGTCTCACTAACCCTTACTATGGACTGTTAATTAGGAAAGAACTTCCAAGATCAGACGTCAGTATTTACTTTGAAGTAGATGATATGCATATGACTTTCCAAAAGCCAAATTATCATGTGACTATTTTCTCCTGATGACAAATTAAAACAAGAAAGTTCTTTTACAAAATTCTTTATGACTTGGAGATGTATGGATGAATCTCTGTTGAAACTGTCTAAAGTCATACATATTTCTTTTGCAGTGGCGTTGTTATAGCAGAAGGTGTTTTAAGCAGTGATAATATCCTCAAACATCATGGTATGATATCTTCTACCTATTATGCATGCATTTAATGTTTAACCTGTCTATTCCTCATCTCATCTATCTTTTCATATTGGTTTATGTGGATACTTTTTAATCTTGTAAGTTTGATTCATGATCAGAAGCATTATATTTGTGATAGTAATTGTGCCAGAGTTGTACTCGTTGATGTATGTTTTAAGGGACATGTGAAGCAATTTACCTCTTCATTGAAGCATCAGAAGTTTAGTTATATGAAGTGTGGTAGAACCTTTACTCTCTAATAGTGCTCAACAACATGCCCAATGCATGTGACGAGGCTCCCTGCAGTCCTGCCTAAGAGGGGTAAAAGGGGGGGGGGGGGGGGTAGGATAGTAAGCAACCTTATCTTGTGATAACATGGAGGCTGTTTCCGTATTTATCCAAGAGTGAAGTACTCTCTAATATTGCTGATGAAATAAATCTGAAAGTATTTGGTAAATGTATCAGCCATTGTTTTTCTTTCTATATTGATGAACAGTTAAGAGAAATGGCTACTGAGAAGGGTTATCTTGAGTCTTCCATGGATTCTTCTTCTCCATGACTAAATAATGTCTTCTTATTTTGTACTTCATTATATTTATTCTTAATGGTAATTATGTGTCAGATTATCCATGGGGCTACCTTGTTCTACTATACATTTTTGTCCAAGTTGCTCGTATTATAGTTGTGGGTACTTTGTTCCCATTTCTCCAATACTTCGGTTATGGAATGAACTGGAAAGAAGCCACTGTTCTTGTTTGGGCTGGCCTGCGTGGGGCTGTGGCATTGGCACTTTCTCTGTCTGTCAAGGTACATACTGTTAATAACAGTTAACAACTTCACCTCTTTAAGTTTACTTTTTGGTTCTCTGTCTATCAATGCTCAGCCAGTGTCATGTATTTGTGTATTATCATACCCAGACAAAATAATAACCCTGATATGTTTGTTTTTGAATATTTTTTAGTTTCCTCGGCTTGTTCATTTAATAGTAAAGAACAATTTGACAAGATTAGTAGCTTTTGCTTCCATGTTGTAAATGTTACTCTACCTCCATTCTGATGTGCGAATTAAAACTTTGGTTGCTAGTTGGACAGTTTGTTCGCCTTTATGAAATCCTGAAGTACAATTTGCACGTCTTGTACTGTTTTTTTATAGAACTTCTCCAGTTAGAAAAAGAATAACATTTCCAAGAGGACATGTCAAAGAATTACCTCTAAATCTTCAATGCACAATTGTTTTTGTTGATCTCATCTTCTATCCGTTTCTTTTTATGCTGGTATATATATTTAACTATTTTTCCTAAAAAAGTACGCCGAGGTTGTTTAAGTGATAAATGTTGTCTAAGATTTCAGTCATTAAGCTCATTTTCTATGAATTGCAGCAAACTAGTGGCAATTCATATATCAGCTCTGATACCGGAACCATGGTAAGTAATATTGGAAGAATTATCCCATGACGATGACTGGGACATTAGAAAATTCCGTATATTATTTAACAATAAATTCTCTGCTTATGTGTGGTTTCTGTTGCAGTTCCTCTTCTTCACTGGTGGCATAGTTTTCCTAACGCTCATCATAAATGGGTCAACAACGCAATTAGTCTTACATGTGCTAAAAATGGACAAGCTATCGGCGTCTAAGGTAAAATTGATCTTTCAAGTCGAGTGGAAATGGACTCATAAAAAACGTGCCATATACCTTATCATATACATGAAGATATTATAAACATGTCGTGCCCCTGGTCCTTTTTTGCGCACTGACCTCAAAAGGAAATAGAAAATGATTTTATATTTAGTAGATTTTTATTTAGTCTGCTGGCCACTGAAAATGTTTTCATTTCCCCTTTTCTTTTAAGGTCTTTTATTTCCAATTTTTTATGTGGCAGAAACGCATATTGAACTTCACAAAATTTGAAATGCTGAATAAGGCACTCGAGGCATTTGGTAATCTAGGAGATGACGAAGAACTAGGACCTGCAGATTGGCCCACCGTAAAGAGATACATTACATGCTTAAATGATGTGACTGGCGATAGTGTCCATCCCCATGATTCAGCTGAAAATGATGATAATATAGATCATACGAATTTGAAAGATATCAGAGTTCGGTTCTTAAATGGTAAAATTAATTGTGCTTATGCAACTTTATATATTCATCTATAACAATATCATTAATATTAGATTTGCCTCCTAATTGCAATTGACTGGCCAGCTATGACAATACGATTAATATGATTGTTTTCATCACAATGTAATTATCACTTCTTATGTCGTTTAGTGATAATAGTTCTAAAAATCAGAGCTCTGATCTTTATTATCAACAACAACAATATTTTTACAATAATTCCAGCTCTATGACAATACATTGAATTGCTTGGATTGTCAGGAAATGAAGCAGAAAGGTGTTATACATCTGATAATAGTCAAACTTTTGGCCATAGTGATATTCATATTTGAGCTGCAGGTGTTCAAGCCGCATACTGGGGGATGCTTGAAGAGGGGAGAATAACCCAAAATACTGCGAATCTTCTAATGCAATCAGTTGAGGAAGGTCTAGATCTGGTGTCTCATGAGCGTTTATGTGATTGGAAAACCTTGCAAAATTATGTCACCCTCCCAAGTTATTTTAAGTTTTTGCAGACAAGCGTAGTCCCTAAGAAGCTTGTTACATACTTCACTGTTGAGAGATTGGAAACTGCATGCTATATTTGTGCTGCGTTTCTGCGTGCTCATAGAATTGCACGTCAGCAACTGCTGGAGTTTATAGGTAAAGTTCATTGCAATATCTCACCATTGAACTTTATTAGCTTTTTGTACTTCAGTTAGCTTTTAGTAATTGTTCATTTTGTCCAATGTAGGAGAAAGTAACATTGCTTCCATGGTCATTAAAGAAAGTGAAGAAGAAGGAGAAGAACCAAAACAGTTTCTCGAAGAAGTTCGTGTTACCTTCCCTCAGGTTTGTGCATGGGAAAAAATCTGTATATACTTGAGTTGTCAAGGAATGTGAATTCCGGTTCCCTTGAATTTTCCTTAGCATTGTAGTTGGGTTCAACTGTTGTCCTCAGTGATTGAAACCGACTAATCTGAGCATATAGTTGGTGATGTTATTTCCTTGGTATCATGCACAATCGGCGGTCTTCATTACTCCAGTCTCTTCCTTGTTTGTTTTCCATCTGTGTGGTTATGTTGCTCCAATTTGGCTATTTCAGGTTCTTAGGGTAGTAAAAACTAGACAAGTGACATTTGCTGTCTTAAATCATTTGATTGATTATGTCCATAATCTTGAAAAGATTGGTTTGTTGGAGGAAAAGGAGACCGCACATCTTCATGATGCTGTTCAGGTAATTCAACTATTGGTAAAAGTATGGTGACTTTATGCTGAAGTACAACTACTAATGGTGAAAGTATGATATTATGCAGACCGACTTAAAAAAACTAATGAGGAATCCTCCTGTTGTCAAAGTTCCAAAAGTACGTGATATAATTAGCTCCAATCCTTTCTTAGGAGCACTTCCCTCCGCTGTGCGAGAGCCAATACTGGTTTCCACAAAGGAACAAATGAAACTACGTGGATCAGTCCTCTACAGAGAGGGATCTGGACCATCTGGTGTTTGGCTTATTTCCAATGGAGTGGTGAAGGTAACAACCTTCTGTAAATAGAAGTCGGACCAGTTTCCTTCAATTGGCTTTATGCTCCAAAACGTGCTGCTTGATTTCTCACTGTGTAAACCTCTTTTTTGCAGTGGGATAGCAAGAATCCAAGAATTAAGAAATTGCTGCATCCAACTTTTTTACATGGAAGTACTTTGGGTTTATATGAAGTCCTGGTTGGAAAGCCATATATTTGTGATATTGTCACGGATTCTGTTGTACTCTGCTTTTTCCTAGAGAGTCAAAAGATACTTGATGCTTTCAGCTCTGACTCAGCTGTTGAGGATTTTTTTTGGCGGGTATGATTATCCTATATCTCTAATGACCTTACGGAAATTGTGATACCATGGACGGTGGATCGACAACCACAACCACAACCACAACATGCCCATTGCCTCTAAAGAGGCTCACGCCTAAGCAGGGTAATGGGGTTGGACCTTATGCAGCCTTACCTCTGTGTTAAGAGGGAGGCTATTTCCAAATTGACCCAAGATGAAGAGACTACCTACTACTTCACAGTAGATCAGAAGTGTACTACTGCAATAGACCATTATGGTTTATTCTATCATAACTGAAGAGCTAGATCCGACTCCATATGATATGGAGTCAAAACTGTGATATGGTGGAAAACTCGTCTAAATGATTATATACATAGGAAATTGACTGTATTTTATCATGGACAAATCATAAACTATGTTCTAACAAAAAATTGAATTTATAAGCTATTCCAGATTGGAAAAGCAAGTCAAGTTATGTTCAAAATGTCTTGTTCATATTCTCATTTTTCATAATGCAGGAGAGTGTTATAGTTCTTGCTAAACTATTGGTTCCTCAAGTATTTGAGAAAATGGCAATGCAAGATTTGCGGACACTTGTAGCAGAAAGATCAACAATGTGTGTCTATCTAAGGGGAGAAACTTTTGAAGTGCCTCCTTTTTCAGTTGGTATTTTATTAGAAGGGTTTGTAAAAATGCAAGGTGCCCAGGAAAAATTGATTCATTCTCCTGCAGCTCTACTGCCGTATCACGGAGATCAGAGTTTCCATCGTCTGGAAACATCAGGTATTTTCCACGATACATAAAAAGACTTGTCATTTATTAAATCTTCAGAAGAATAAAATTTGGCATAAAGCAGGCATGTTGAGACAAGGGCACGAATAATATTATTTGAGAAAGAGAATAATTATTCTATCTTTTATGTGACAAGTAGGTGCAAGGATTGCCACTGCCAGCTTTTCAAGGATTGCCACTGCCAGCTTCTCTAATCAAGTATTATCCTGTCATGTTGAGACAAGGGCACGAGTAATATTATTTGATATACCTGGATTTGAAGCAAACAGAACGCTTCAGAGGAGGTCATCTTCACTGCTAACATCCGGGGTTGATCATCATTCCGGACCTTTAACTAGAGAACATAGTTTAATGAGTTGGCCTGAACATGTTTTTAAACAGCAACAATCTCACTCTGTTCCTGAAGAGAGTGATCTTCAAGGACACAACTTGTCTGCTCGGGCAACGCAGTTGAGCATCTTTGGTAGCTTGGTAAGTCTAATATCAATTGTTTCTTCATCTTCACGCATGTCTTGCAAGAACAAGTACTCTGTTATTATCAAATTTTGTATCCTTCCCTTCGTTATAACTTTATCAGAAATAGCATCCTTGTTATCACAGGGGTAAGGTTGGTTGTGTACTTACGTACAGTCTGAATCCCCCACCCCTCCAATCTTCGGAAGGAGGGATGGTTTATGATGGATTGAGTACATTGGGTGTCGATGTCTCGATCAAATTAAGTTTCCCACAATTTTAACAACAAAGAGTGTATGTCGTGGAAGCCTGTAGGATACTTTCTTATGGAGGCTGCGTCTCAGGCTTTGAAATTATCCTCCTACATTTTCCTTTCTTCGTCCCTTATGAAGCTACAAGGTCCAGTTACAAACAATTTTTTATATATAGTTATACCTTCTACCTGCTCCTCCTAATATAGATGTTTAATAAAAGCCTGTCTTCCCTTTCTTGCTCTTGAGTATGTTCTCTCTCTGATTAGTTTGCTTCTAACTGCCCTCTGCAATTCATTCTTAGATTTCCCTCATTAATGTGAATTCTTCTTTTGTTTGTTTGAGTATCAGATAAACAATGAACCACCGCGTCCCCATAGTTTTTCACATGAGATAAAACCCCAGGCGTCTCATAGTCAGTCATTTCCCGAAGTTCTCTCAAATCCTAGGCAAGGTCTAGTTTCTGTCAGATCCGAAGGCTCTTCTACAATGAGAAAGAAGTTTAATGGCCAACAAAGAAGAAGATCAGAACTACTCCCACAACTTGAGAGCCTAGATCCAAATAAGAGTCCGGAAGGAGAGGAGTCGAGTGATGAGTCCGGTGGTGAGGACGAGCATATTGTAAGAATTGATTCACCGAGCAGGCTGTCCTTCCGCCAAGCTTCTTAAACCACATGCGTGAACATCACCTCATATTAGCTGGTTATTTGGTTTGTGAATCAGATGAGTGCATTCTGTTGGTCGATTGGTACCACGTTTGAAGACAGAAAACCGGAGGTAAAATGCTCTCTATATAATGTTGTATATTAGGCATGTATTGAAGGGACTATATGTTAGAACTCCAACTGAAGGAACAAGAAGCTGAATAAACCAAACATCAAATATTAGTTTGATATTCGATATTATTCACAGGTTTTCCTCTACCTAGTCTCATATCCATGTACAATGTCACTGGATCTGGAGAGCATTTATTGTTCTTTCCGTGTTGTTTCCATCTTTTTTTCTTGATTTTTGTTGATTGATTTGGACTCAGGCATGAGCTAGACCTAATGAAAATACTAAAGAAGTGCTCGATATGATAGGCTCGGACGGTTGTAGGACTCAGTGCTGTTACCTAACCAAATTCGAACCAAACTTCGACATACGTTATTTAAAGATAAAAGGCAAATTGATAGAAAAATTGGTTTTTACTACAATCAAGTTTGGGCTTCGACAATCAATTAGATTTGATGGTATCCTTTCGAAAATAGAATAGAAAATATGTAGACCTGCTAGACTCAAAATGGATATGATTGACTCGTAATAGAATCAAACAAAATCGAAATAAAAGCAGAGAAATAGAAACAAAACCTAGTTTGGCTGGCCACGACTTAGTTTTCATTGATGTTACGGATTCAAAATCGCTTCGAATTATAAAACAAACGAATTTTGAATCCAATTTACAAATAGCTCGATTTGCTTGCACTAAACTCTATCGGCAACATATATCACCTTTGTCAAAGTAAATTATGTACGAGAAAAATTGTTGTTGCTATACAGAAGCCTTGACTAGAGATGATGAATAGGAAGCTTGAAAGAATATAAAAGCAGTTAAACACCCTGTGCTATTATTTGACATAGCCAGGATATAATTGCACCAAAATCAACAATTATCATAACTACTCAAGTTCGGGGTGCTGCGATGACTATCAGCGAATTCGCGAACTAAACGCTTTAAGACCCTCCCTCCCTTTCCTTGCATGTGCCCTCGACTTCTTTGATCACCGGCACAGCTGCTGACGCTCTCCAGATAGTCTGAAGCTGCACCAGCAAGTGCTCCTAACCATTTTGGCACCAGTGAGTCGGCTTCGCCTGCCTTCAGATACTCGACCGGCAAGCTTTGAAACTGAGAAAAAAGAATTGGAGTTTAATTCAATGTATAACAGGTGAATAAACGATTATAAGCCGTATCACAAAACAACCATGCACACCAATTGCATTTTTATAGTTATCTGCAGTAAATAGTTGGGCTGTATATTTTAAGCAAAGGTGTAATAAGCAAGAACAAGCTTGCCTAAGGGAGTAGTTCTACGTAGTAACTAAGTACTGCGAATTCTATGCATATAAACTTACAGCTATTCCTTAAAATATCTGGTGCTCTTCAACCGAGCTCGAATCCTCTAAAACCGAGCCCAACCCAAGTAGAGTAAACCTAATCGAGCCATCGGTAAACCTTGAATCGAGCTCGAACGGAACTGAGCCAAATTCGGGCGTTTTTTTATAGCTACCGAACCTCTTAGGGTTCGACTCGTATACAATAATAGTTCCAGGCTTCAAGCTCATAATTTCAGTTTCCGAAATACTGAGAAAAGGTCAAGAACCCGGGTTCAAGCTTTTAAGTTTCATCCCTTGTTGAAAACTGAAAGTGCTGATGTTCGCAATTGTTGCTTGTATGTCAATGATTGTTAAATAGACCACACGACTTATAGAAAGAGAGACTAACCGCATAATGTAACCATCTATGTAGTGAATCCCAACAAATTACAGCTTTCAGTGACGTCCTTTCACTTAAACTGCATATTGCAGCTAATTGTTGCAAAATAGTTGCCGCCTTATGAACCTACATAACAGACGGTAGTCTTGTAATAATCAAATAAATCCATTGACAAAAATAGTATCCAATCTTAATCATATAGTATAACGAATATTTTAAGAAAACTTGATCCGACTAATGCGAGAATAGCAGATCATATGGGGAATCAGAAAGCAAACCCTCAGTTTGGAGACATGACGTCATGTGGGTCTGTTCCTTTCTTATGTTTGGGTGACGGTTGTGTGTGTGTGTGAGAGAGAGAGGTTGAATTAATATGAGAATGAATCATCGCAACAATATGAAAATATCGTAGATACCCGAGTCATTGCCGAAACACCTAGCAAAGCATATAGAAGATTAACAACGAGCCCTTCGCCACTATGAGATATGATTTGAAATGACAGAGTGCTGAATGATTCTTCAGAAGCACAAGCTACAGATTCCAGCATAGAAGCAATGCCGGCATCCAAGAAACCTAAAACGAATAACATGTTGAAGAGTTAAATATTTAATCACCATAGACAACTATACAGTCTTCATAAGACACAGACAACTAGAAACACATCAGCAACATATTATCTTCTAATTAAGTAACAAAAGGGCAGCAAGCTAAAAATGCCATTATCCATAATACCTCTAATATTTGAAATTAGGAAGAAACTTTCCCTCAACAGTTTGTTTCATAAAATCTACTTTTTCTAAACATATAATTATGTTTCCTTATTACCTTTTTCCTAATATTATTGTGGCTGGACCAATGAACATTCTTAAAAAGCTCCAAGTCAGCAGTAAATTTTCTAGTCAGATGTGAGGTAAACTTCTTGAGAAAGGATTGTATAAGGTTCAGGCGAATTAAGTTTTCTCAGGATTCTCAAAACATGATGGCCTTCCTTCTCAAGTTAAAAAGTAGTTTGTCACTGAAGAGTTTTTTATTACTTAAAGATTTAAACACCCTTTATTCCTCAATTAAACATCTCATGAAATGTTTAAATTCGAGACTCTAGCATGCAAGACAGTATCAGGGACTACTTCGCCAGTTATAAGATGGGGAAACACCCCAGATACTGGGGACTGTGTGGACCATTTGCTGAAACAAAGAGGTGAATGCGAGGGTCAAGTTGCTTAATGGATATAATGACATTGCAACAAGTGATGCACTAACAAAACACTATGAAACAAGATGCTTACAGGATATATATGACATTGCAGCAAGTGAGGCACCACGATGCATAGCTGTGCAACAAACAGCTGCCTTCTGAAAAGATACTTCAAAAATGGCACCTGAGGCAGTCAATGTTTCCTGAGATGAAATACACAAATATGGGGATTAATGCCAGAGCACCAATTATATTTGAAAATCCCATCCTGTATGACAAAAATTGCATGTGTGTATAAACATTATCATCCCAAGTTCCCAACAAAGGAGGTTGGACTAGAAACTAAAAGGTATTCTTCTTATAATCACATATACAGTTCACGAAGTATATGCCAGAAAAACATACATTTAGGCATGTCATAGTATAGAATGTTAAAGAATAAGAGACAAGAAAATCACCTTCGGACAGCATTTGATAAAAATAGATGAAAAAGAAGTATAAGCATCGACCAAATCTGGCTCTTGATCACATATGTAAGAAGATGTAAGAGCTGCGATTGACGAGGAACTGGTAAATTTCTCAAACGTGTGAACAAACAGCGGTGCACAGTCCTCTCTAGGCCCGAATTCTTCAACAAGAACAGCAGCTGAAGAAAAAATTCGTGCGTTACTAAAGATGCACAGATAGACATCGTAAAATTTAGTCCATCTAAATGTCATAGGAAACAACTTAAGTTCAAAAAAGTTTACCTGTTCTGATGTAGCAGTCATGGTTTTGAAATGATAAGAAGTTTGTTGTAAGACAATTTAGAACTTGTGGCAACATGGAAATAAAATGCAGACCTGCAAATCAAATTAGTTTAGAATAGCTGATCTATTTGGTGCCTGTCAATTATATATACTATTTATCATAAGTCAATAAATGAACATAATTCAAGAAACTCTGCCAAGATTCCTTATAGATCTCATCTGCTTGTTTTGATCAGAATAACTGGGGTGATATGATTTACATTGCTGTTATCATCAGGGATGTTGGCTTTATTAACCTATCACAAAACTATTTCATGAAGGAGAGAAAATGGATTTTATAAAGAATCCACAATAGTTGATAAAATGAAAACTGTTAAATATATCAGCAGGCAAACCAAATGAATGTAGAAACAAAATGGTGCTCATTTAATAGGCAAATTGATTTTTGTTCAACGCCTAAGGACTCAGCAGTGATCATTTAATAGGCAAATTGGTTTGATATATGAGAACAGTTGACTTTGACAGCCAGAATGAATTTATGCACAACAAGAATACCAGATGACTTGATTGCTGGTGAAATAGTACGACAAGCAGCCATTGCTAAACTTTCATTTTCAATATGCTGAGACCTCAGTAATTTCTCGAGCAATGGCCAAAATGCAGCAAGAAGTGTAATGATAGAATCATCGGTTGTTGAGGTATCTGATAAATGTGTTGCATTATGATCAAAAACAGCTGCTATCCTGCACCCAGATTATTTTCAGGTATATCAGAAAACAATAGTTAAATAAATAAGCTACTACCACACTCCTCACTAACATGTACAAAATCATCAAATATAAAAGCAGCAGTTCGATCCTTATTGCAAAAATAGGGGGTCGTCTGAAGACAGTAATTTAAGATCAGCTTAGAAACTATAAGTTAAACAAGTCAGAGATTGGAAAAGGACACCATCAAAATTGAGGACCGAAATAAAGAAACAAGGACTAAAAGAAACTAATGTATAAGTTAAGTCTGAATAGAGAAGAAACAACTAAAACTTGGAATTGGAGCGTTCGAGATAGCATACAACGCCATAAAAGACAACTAAAGAGCACCATAGATGTTTAAGCACTATCAAATTACATGGTATCAGTGGATGTATATCTGAAAATTATAAATCCTGTAGAAGCAAGATCAAACCTATATAATCCCCTAATTGAAGAGGAAACATATTGTGCATATGCAACTGCATCATGCCTCAATGAAACTTGACGGTCTTCATCAATCTGAAAGATAATTAGCATTCAATAGCCCTGAGGTGATCTCCAGAGTTAACAGCTCAAAATATAGGCCCAAATATTACATAACAATCAATTGAATACTTTTTTCAACCATAATAATTATGAACATGACGAGGAAGCAATATAATGTTCCCAGATGATAAAAACTAGAAATATATCCTTAAAATTTTCAACTGATCACAATAACTTAAAGCATGCAAAATTATCTCTTCCTTATAATTTTCTCAATTGCTCACAACATTGAATTTAAGTTGCATACATGTCAATCAGTCAAGGTCCAATGTATCGGGTTCATACTCTTTGCAAAGACGAAATTGGATATTACTGTATGAAAATAGCCTCACAGCTCTACTTAACAAAACCTAATCCTCTCTTAATTTCTAGAACCACTGAAATGAGTAACTTAAATGCATATAAATAATTTGTAGTTTACGTCTTGAAGACTCCTTGCATACGCAGATCCAGGATGAAAATTTTGGTGGTGCTTGAATTTGACGTTTTCGTAGTTCAATGAATATTTGTACATTTGAGAACATAAATGTATATCTTTAGCAAATGAGCTTTAGTAGAAATGCTAATAAATGTCTTCAGCATCTTTCAGAAACCTTCATCTCAAGGCAGGAAAAACATGATGCCAAGAATATATCAATTTTAAGACCAATTTTAAGAAATGAAAATTACACAGTAGATGAAGAAATCTCCAACTTGCACTTCATACTTAATAAGCAATTGTTAAATCCAGTAAACAATTGGAGAGCATATGCAAAAAAATACTTCTCAACGTAGCTTCTATTAGGTCCTTCTATGACTCCCTGGGATCATATATGTAGCAAATATGAAACAAAATACACAAAAGTTGTGCTAAGGAATGAAGTGCGTGAAAGCAATCACGAAATGGGTCAATAAAATGTTTTGAAATTTTTGGAGCTCTGACTCTTGAAAATGTCTAGGGAAATATAATAATTATTTCAAGATTTAAAGTTCTGAAAAGTCCCCTTAATTCTTTAAAATTCTAATTACATATAGACACTCCTGCAATGAGTCTTTTTAGTTACGATAAACTAATGGGTGAAACTTGCCCCTCCGAATGACAACATGCCGTTAATATTTTACCGTTGGTGAACCAATGAACGCAGACCACTATATAAATTTAGGACAGAGTAAAGTTAGCAGTTCTGTTTTTAAACTTAAAACGGGACTCTTTTTGGATATATTGCAAAAACAGAAGGATATGATATGAGAAAATTCAATGATAGACGCTAGTTGGAGCATATTTTTTTTATTATATAACCTTATTAAAAAATTTAAAAAGAACTTGTTGCTACATTCTTGTGAGTTGTTACCAACTCTAACTGGTGCAGCATGACTTACAAGTTTCCGAATAGCTTCAAAGCTAGGGCGAAGCACCCGATCTAAAAAGTTATTCTTCAAGACCTGGTTGGGGATAGAACTAATTACAATAGTGATTGCAATCACTATTTCTTCCTCGTCGTTAATTGGTAAGCGCTTTCCTTCCAGTCCCTGTTTACCAAAATTTTTACGGACATGTTAAGAAAAAAACATGAAAGAAATATGTTGATGTTGTCATTTACAATCCTAACTTGAGAATATAAACATAGTGGAAAGCTAAAGGTTCATTGAGAAAAGCAGTGACAAAGGACACTCATAAGCGGTCTTGAACTTGAATATTTCATATCATGACTTCTAATCTGCGTAAACGAATAGCAATGCCTAGAGGAAACTGGAAAATTAAGCTCACGATAAGACTAACCTCTCCTATCCAGACCAAGACTTCCAAACTAGAAGGATCATGCATTAGAGTGGTTGCATCTTCACATAACTTACGTAAAGCACATGCACAAGAATGTGAAGAAATCGGTTCAAATATACCTGCAGCAAGAAAGAGTCTGAAAGTGGAATATCAGCTGCATGCCTAACGAATACAAGTACTAAAGAAGTAATGTCATAAATAAGCGGAATCGTGTTATTACGATTGCTGCCTGTCAACTGGAAACTCAGGTAAGCTCTGTTAACATGTCAGCATATTTGAGACGAACTCCATATGATAATATATGTCGGAAGCTCACAGAGGCAGAAACAGAAAAGAATAGACAGAAGCTGACAGACAGAAACAGGGAAAGAATAGACAGCCGACCAGCAGCTGATTTCTGTATTGATATGATATTGGGTGTGTTACTACAAAAGTTAAGAATCAATATAAAGAGATGAGACAGCCGACCAACAACCAGGCAAGAGATATTTAATACAATTACACTAGATAGAATATCAGACCAATCCCAGCCTAGGTAATTTAAGTCCGTGTTGGACTTGATAACTTCGGTTGGTTAACAACCAGCAAGCGTTCATCCAGTGGATTGTTAAACCGCATATATTATTTTATATTCTATAATCTATATCATGATACTGAAAAAAACACTTACAGTAGTGGTTTGGGGTCAGATTGAAGAAATGATAAACACTTGGAATAGGAACCGATAACATCTGAGAGGGATTTGTAGACCTGAAAAAATGAAAGCATGTTAGGGCATAAAACATGAGAAAGTAATTTGCTGAATCAAAAAATATTATTCTGAACTTCTTTCATTCATGTCGTTTATTTTATTGAACTATTTTGAGTGCCTTTTTTTTTATGCTTTTAAGTGCCCCAAAAGGTTTGAGCAATCCACAGTGGGATTTATGAAAGAGTATTAGGTTGCTTCATACATTTGCATATATTTATGTGTACGTGTGTGTATATATATATATACCTAAAGATCTCGAGCTCTAAAATAAGCTTCCGTGTAAAATTCCAGAGAAAATTTATTGCTAATCATAAGAACCCTCTAAGAAAAATTAGCATTTATGCTTCTACATGAACTTAAGCGCAAGATGGCTTATGAAACGGCTGATTTACAAGTATGTTCTGTTAGTGTATTAGTCATCCCTTACATTCTAAGCTATCAATGTCTGCATACTATCTTCTGTGTTAATCAAGTTTATTAACCAACGTTCTTTTCCTTCAGCATTAAGGAGCTCAAGCACCCAATGAGGGTTGAAACCAGGTATCTACTGGGCTCATTTACCATTGGAGGATTGAATGTTCTGGTCAAAATTCCTTAAGAGGAAAAAATATAGAAGTGGAAAAACATAAACTGGAAAGCTTCAAGATTAGAAAACAGTCAAAGCCATACCACTTGAAAATCTAACAGATGCTTATTCGAATAAGATTTAATTGGGAAAACTTCTGTAGAGCACGTAACTATATGTTACACTCTTAATAGTTACTCGGCTAATATTGCACCCTCTAATAGTTCTCTTCCAGATCAGCATGCATTCACATACATAAGAACAAGAGGGAATTGTAAAAGTGACTGCAGTAGAAGGAAGTACTATGCGCATGAAGCCAGTGAGTGCTCCCAATGTCTTATTAGACAAAACTGTCACTAAATGCATGATGATAGTAGGCATATCAAAGTTCTGGCTTTCCATGAGAACGACTTCAGCGACCTATATGATGAGATTATTAGAAATAAAACCAATTCAGGAACAAAAGTCATAATCATTCACAACAATATATCTATACTTAATGACAGACAGGTAATGACCATACATAAACATTCCCAACCCAAGCTAAGGGACTAGAAGTTAAAAGTATTTACCTCACAATCTATAATAAACATTTAACATATAAAACCAAGAGTTGGAGGAAGCAATCAGGTTTGTGGCAATTTTGATGGAAATAGGAGGGTAGCCAGGTTGTCAGGTTTTTGGTGAAAATTGCGAAGGGTGAGCCAGAAATTCAGAAGGGACATTATGAACTGTTCTAAGAAAACTATCAGGGAAGCAAAAGAACTAGAATTTTGTGCCTTCAGCTGTGAAAGAAATCAAATAATATACAGATATTTAGCAGGTCAATTTTCCTTAAAAAAAGACATCATTCTTTCAAATGCTAGAGACTTTAAACCAGGAAAGCTCTTGTATCTAATTTACCTACGAGGACCTTGTAGTGACTAGCACTTCTACAGTTCTACCATGTTCAAGTGGTCACTCTGATTAAAAGTCTTACACTTATTGATGTTCTTCAATTTACACTATCAAGAGGTCACTTTGAATGGAGCCCATCTGGTCCAGGGGCAATTCACTATAGATGCTCTTAAAGTTACTTTACATCAACCTTTGACCAGATACTACCCCACTGTCATAAGTACTTTGGGAGCTAGGTCCATTAAGAGTGTCAATTTATGGGGAATGATAAAGTAGAGTAAATGCTAAAAGAAATTATATGCTACACAGCAAATTATATGCTACACAGATCGATATCATCAAGATGCCCCATGCCTCTTAAGAGGTTCCCGCCTAAGCAGGGTAAGGGGGAGTCGATACTCTGAGTTGGCCCAAAGAGTGGAGTGAAAACACTATCTACTATTTCACAATAAATAAGAAAAAAATATATGGTAGCAAAAGAAATACTGTTTCATAATTTTAATTCATATACAAAAAAAAAAAAAAAAACTTCCAGACTTGCAGCCACACTCTATCAAAAACAATTCAACATCTCTGTTTTTTCTTTAACAAAATAGATGAAAGAGATAGTATGCAAAAAAACTGACAGTACTGGTTCGGGCACTTACTTCATTAAGTGCAAAAAGTTTAGTTTCCACCTCCCTCAAAGGAATATTTATGCTGGACGATAGCCAATCTCCAACAAATAGCTGATTTATACATTGTGAGCATGCTATTAGTGAAAAATAAGTGAATCAACATAAGAAAACATTCTAAGTCTGAAATATAAGCAAGAATTTCTCCCTTAACAGCTTATAAGTCAAGTGAACTAGGTCACCTGGCAGGTGTACTAGGTGCAGAAAATTAGTTCTGCAGAATCCTGTACTCTCACGTTTCAGTTTAGGAATTCATATTTAACTTCGGAATTCAAACAAAAAGTTCTCAAATACAATAATTCTTGGATATCTAAACAATGAAGTTAAAAGTTTGATTGTATTCATTCATGGGTTATCACAACTACATAGGTTTTAGTTATAAGTTTCAGAGATCAAATTCAATTAAGGCTCCAAATGAAACATCATTTACTAATGTGAAAAACTCAACTTCCATCATCCATAAAATATGTTCAAATCATATGTGACACTATTTGAAACTATATTCCAGCAAATGGAACATGATGGCTCAATTAACAAAGATAAAATGAGCGAAGTTTTATAAACTATCATAGCCCATATGTAATCCAATCGATAGGTGGCATAAACTGGGTACATTAAGTCGAGTTTGTGTCATTCATAACAATCGAACAAATTGTCTTATAAAATTAGTTATTCATGGGCCTGTAACAGAGTCTGAAATCTCGTTTTAGCTAGAAAGGTTTGATTCATTAAAGCTCGAGCCCAACAAGAACCCTAAATTTGTGTTCGATTTAATTCGACTCAAAGATCGATTCAGTTCGAACTATATAGATATACGGAGTACAAGTTATAACGAAAAAATTATAATCCTTAGCTCCAACCATTAAGTTGAGCCAAACCTTCAAAACTTTCAAATTAAATGGAACTATGATTATTTCGATTCATTCTATTCTGGAATCGAATTCTTGAGCCAAAATGTTCGAGCCTAATCGAACCTAGTGAAGTTGAAAAGTTGGGTTCATTAACAGCCCTACCTACTGATGGCATCAAAATAAGTTATATATGAACACGAGACATATATGTTTCCCTCGGAGTGATAACATTAAAATGATATGTCGAATATAGTGACAATAGGAAATCATTCAAACTGCTTACCGTTTTAATATATGAGGATGGTCTTAAAAGCTGACAGATATCAATCAAAAGCTCAGCTAAATTCATCCTAAATTGTTGGAGGCTATCAGGGAGCTCAAATGTTCTCCCTTTATCGTCAAGGGTAGAATCATCTACCTAGAGTGGAGACACAAAAAGAAACAGATGAGTTAAATAGAGGAAGCTATAGTTTTTAATATAACCTTCATACAGTAATAAAAAATGATCCCGGGATGCTTCATATCATGCATGTTATTCATTGAATATAATTTCATGGGAAGCTAATGAACAGTGCAAAAAGTAATGTTTTATAAGCGGATATAAGAAAGATCTAACAAAACAGGCCTAGCAAGGAAAAAATCAATGAAGTGGAGGTAATTACAGAAGTATGGCAAGGACCCAGAAGTCTGTCTGAAATGTCTGAAATGACTGGGCAATCATATAAATCCAAATAGAGTGGAGAAAATCATGTTCAGATACTGATAAAAGAATCGAGCAACAAAAATGAATGAGAAGATTCTTCAGACTAGAGGGCCATGAAAAGGAAGGCATAAACCTAACAGATGCGATATGATTGCGTGAGGTCAGCAGCTATATAGAAGCATTCTATATGGCCACGCAATATGTTCAATATTTCTCTCATTTGACAGTTTCAGTCACGAAAGATCATTTTATTTGCAATCTACATAACCGTTAATCATGCGTATGTGCACCAAGATATTTTCTGCTTCATCATGATAGCATGAGCAACACCAAGAAATAACTAGTTTATTTATTAAGTGGACATTGCTTACTAAACAGAGTGTTTGATCACGAACAGCAGCTTATGAGGATAAGAATGGGGTTAATAATCCGAAGTGACTAAGCTACAAAAAAAATAGTCAGAAAATGCACCATAGGTACTTTATCGGTGTATAAACCTGTGCTCGCAGTAGAAGAGCATCAAGTAATGCCGTGAAAACAGGGGAAAAAAGATCTTCTACATTCTTCTTGTTGTCTAAAATGTTTTCATGAAGCCCAAGAATGAAGCTAGCAAGGCAACACCTGGCAGTTAAAAGAATAAAAATCCATAAAATTGTTTTTTAACAAAAAACCTTTCAATGAGAGTAAATAAAAGAAAGGTGACATGTGACAAAATATAAAGTGGCAAAATGATATTCCCACTCCACTTGTTGGTATATGCACTCCGACAAACGGTGAGAAGATTATTTTACAGTCACGTTATTATTGGCATGTTAATCTCTTTGGACAAAAAATTGGGAATTACAGTCACGTCACATTTGGAGTGGAAATTGCATTTTTGAAGTCAAAAGTAACTTTAACATAATGGACTTCTGTAATAACCAGAGCATATTGAGAAGAATATAACGCATAGGTACAAATGTCAAATGTACCAGAACTGCAATGTGGAATCAGCAATCTCACATTCCTCACATGGAAAGGCCACACAACTGCCATGTATAGATAGTTGACACAGGTCAGATGATGTAAAGATAATACAGTAACAGAATAATTATCAAAATAGATATTTCTGCATTGTCTTGTGGTGGAGAAAGAATGGGCTCCATGTAGAGATATTATAAACCTTTTGTCTAACTAGCTTCTTTTCCTTTTAGGGTCAGGGGTGTTACGAAAGCCGTTTGCTTCAGATGCTTGATCAATACTATCTAAACCTCATTATCATATAAATGCATAAGTTCATGTTTTTTGGGTAATTTCACTTTAAATAGCATGGAATCAGTCTTACATACATCTCAAAGGGAAAGACAAAACTACATTGATTTTAGCATTAATATGTCAAGTGATTTCCCATTGGCAGGCATGAAGATATCAAGGCAGAATTATGAATTATACCTCAAGAGTGCATCCACCAGAGCAAGTGCATTAGAGTCAGCTTTGACAATTAATGCTGGAACCTGAATACACATAAGAGATGTCAAACGAGGATTATGCAATGAGATAAACAGAAATCCAGATAATCAGCTGAGTCACAAATACTTACGGCCTGACCAATTTCAGACATCAAACAAGCTAGGCCACTTATAACCTTTTCATTTCCACTATTGATAGCTGGTAGAAAAAGTAATTCTTTAAGAAATCCTACTTGAGATAGCAAAACCTGTGGTAACCCCTGTCGAAGTGGGAAGACAAAAAAGTTGCTCCAGCCTTTAGTTTCTACTTAAAATATGCAATTGCACTAAACCAAAAAATGAAAACACGTTTCTCTTCATGTGTTCAGAAAATCTGAAGATATAGGCATACATTTCAACATGCGGAAGCAAAGAACTAGCAGTGGGATCTCTTCATCCACTCCAAACACCCTACAAACACTATGCTGAAAGTCAGCAAAATTAAATTTTCCCCTTCAACCAAGACTTAACCATAATTTAAGGGTTTCCTATTTCTACGAACAATTCCCACGAGAACAGTCCTTTGTTGGCATCTTGATCTTAGAATTTACTGAAGATAAATAGTCATTTGCGTGATGAGTACTAAGATGCATGAAATTCCACACCTTTGAAACTTTGTGCACTTCCAACCCCGTTTATGAAGTGATGCCCCTAAATCCCTCTTAAAGGAATAACGAGCCAAATGTATATCAAAGTAGAAAATTTATTGAAAAAACTAACTCAAATATTTCCCATGCCTCGCCTTAAGTCTGTTTGTAAGAGTTAATGGAAATATATAGGTACCATTATCGCAGTACTGCAACACCTGGTTCATTGGCTCCGTACAGCTAAACCCAACAGACAATGCTTAAAAAAACAATTACCATGCCCCTTAAAAACAAGGCTTATTCTCATTTTGGACCTTGATCTATGATGAAAATTTCAAATTGGACCCTAATACTATCCTAAGCCTCATATTGAACCCTATACTATGGTTTGTCTCATTTTACCCCCTAAAACGCCAAATATGATGTAATTTCGTTTTAAAATGACAAATCAGACAAGATAACTCTTAATGCCTAAATGCAAAGCATTAAGAAGTTCACATGGTAAGCAAGATACTAAGCAACTGTCAACATCCAACCTCTTTTACCTCATGTCGAATCACAAGTTCAATTAGAACTTCAATGGCCAGATCAAATGAAGACGAAACCTATGAAGATATCAACAGTGAGTTGTGCAAGTCTTCATGTAATTTCATGGATTACTCAAATACAATAAACTGAGGAAGTTCACCTGCAATGAGTTTAAAACAAAATTGAGAAGGGGGTGTGCCGACAAAGAGGTGCTTGGAACTTCTAAAAAGCAACCAACTCGTACCTGAAAAAGTGTTTTAGACATGAGTAGGGCAGTAATGTGAAAGAGACACAAAAGCAAAGTAAGAATGTTGCTTAGATAATTATGTCCATGACTCTATCTTATTTAATTAAGTCACTGGAGAACGAATACAAAATCTTTGACTAAAAATTTGTGCATATAAGAATAAGCGACCAAATATATGTAAAACCAGTTTTGGCAACATTCTAGATGCTTTACTGAAACATAGTGCTGGTTCCAATAAAAAAGAATAAGACCACCAATAAATATAACAAAATATTCAACTAACCCAGCTTAACAAGCAACGCAGAATCTTTCTGCTCCTCCCCTGGTATTGAAGATCAGAAGTTGAGCACTTCTCTGACTGATGAAGAAGAAACTCGAGAACCTTAGGAGTATATGACAGAAGCTGCATCAACCAGAAACACCACAATGATAAGCGATTACAGTAATGTACTGGGATTAGAAGGAAATGTATAGGTATAGTAATTGAAGTAAATAATGTAGCACAATAAGATCCTAAACCTCTTGCCCATACTCGTATCTCCTTGATTTACTTATTCCATTATCACAATGCGGATCATCAATAACCTCAGGCAAGACAGTAAGCATTTCCAATACAGCAACATCTCCGTCTTCTTGGGTCTGCAAATTCTGTAGACCCAAGAAGAGTTTCTCAACAGGTTTTTCATGCTCTACAGCATGTAGTAGAAGTGTAGAGAGAGCGAGACAGATTTGTGTTAAGAGCTTCAGAATAAAACAATCATATCAGGCTGTCAGGCAATATAGATGATGGTAATGAATGAATCGAATGAGGGGGGGGAAATGCGCAATATATTAGATTACCTGAGGAGGGCCTGAACTAAATTTTTTGGCAGCCAATAGAAGAGCATTAAGCAAAGCATCCTTTACCCCCGGCTGTAAAGAGCAAGCTCCATTTTGAATCTTCAAATGCCACAATAAACACGAAGTTAAGGCTCATCAGTGGTCATTTGAATACTTATGATCCATGTCAGAATTAAGTATGCAGTATTATTAGTTTAATACTCCCTCTATTCCTTTTTCTTAAGGAGAATTCCCTTTTTTGACAATCCCATAATTGGTTCGTGTTTTAGTTCAACAGACCGAGGGAAAAACAAGTTTGTGAGACAAAGTCAAATATACCTAAAACATTGTGCAAAAGCGAACCTCCCTAACAAAAGGGATGGAGAGAGTCACGAACTAACTAGACAGCATTAGGCACTTAATTTTAGGAATATAAAATTAGGAAACATAACGAGGTAGCCACGATTGAGCTGTAAAAATAAAATAAAAACTGGATTGTAAGCCAAGGATATGTAAATCCTTTAGTATCCTATATCCAAACAACAAATAATATGAACTTGTAGGAGAGAAGAAACAAGGTAAAAAATGCCAACAAAGTTAAAGAAAGAAAAAGGAACATTCATTCTCAGATAGTTCTCCAGTAGTGAGAGAAAGTTATGGTAAGCATAAAAAAGTCGTGGATCATTTTATTCCAAGACAAAACATGATTCTGTCTCTCGAAATCTATATATGGAGTTCCTACAATCTTCCGAAAATGAATGTGCACGTGCTGCTTTCTTATTCTGTATAGCACAGAAGAAGGATAGTTGAATAGAACTCCAACAACTAAAGTGGAGCTTGCATCCACAACCCCATATATCCAATTTTGTTTCCACGACCTAGCTCTCTAAAGCTTCATCCGAACAAAAGTGAGAAAATCTTTAGTTAGGGTACAGTGGTAGACAAATGGGGGCGGGGAGTATAATAAGGGACATCTGAACCATGAACAAGCATTTAGCCAACCAGCATTTCATCATACCATCTGAAGCTCACTGTCTGATGAGATTTCATGATAAATTGACGAATTTCTACCGTATCTCATCCCAAATTGTGCGTACATCTACTTCAAGGAGTTTTGAATTGGCATTGCTAAAGCTAAAAAAATTTACTTAACATTTCAGGTTTTTCCAAAATCATCATTAGTAAGATAAACTAACTAAAATTAATCATAGAGCTAAGAAAAACGGTGCAACAAAAATTGATCATTTAGCAAGATAAACTAAGCAAATCAATCGTACAGAAAAGAGCACAGAAATGCATCCGAATTAGTACTCAAATAGACAGACAAAATATACCTTCTGCTTGAGACTAAACAAACTAAATCAATATAAAGCTAACAACACCAAAATGCAGCAGCATTATTAACTAACAAGCAACAAATACCTTCCGTTTGAGAACAAACTGATTAAAATCAACTATAAAGCTAAAAACAGCAAACAAGCAAAATTAATACCCAAACAAATGATATATATTCTTCTTGAGATTGAACTAACTAAATCAGTTAAAAGAAAAATGACAAAATGCAGCAAATTACAAACAAACAAATACTATCTTCAACTTGAGAATAAATTAAGTAGATATAAAGCTAAAAATACCAAAAATAGTAACAAACAAATGATGTTTTCCGCTGGAGAATATACTCATTAAGATATACTTTATTACAAAGCTGAAAACACCAAATTGCAGCAAAATTAGTTCTCAAACAAACAAAATATACCTTCCGCTTGAAAATAAACTAGCAAAAATCAATTGTAAAGCTAAAAACACTGAAATGCAGCAAGTACTCAACCAAACAAACAACATACTTTCCGCTTGAGACTAAACTAACTATAACCATTAAAAGCTAAAGACGTTGAAATGCAACAAATTTAATAACAAACAAACAATGTCTTCGGCTTGATAATAAACTAATTACAGTTAATTATAAAGGTAGCTAAAAAAAACCAAATTAGCAACAAAAACTACCTTCCGCTTGAGAATCTGAGCAGCGAAAAATTCGACTTCGAAATTGGAAGCAAATTGATTGTGGTGGTGGTGGTGGTCGGAGGTGAGAATCGACGTGGCAACCTCCCACGCGGCGTCGCTTTGCTGGAACTGAACTAGCCACTGATTTGCTGCCACGCGACTGCTCGAATCACTATCGTGATTTAGTATATGAACTGCTTCTGCTACTTTTATTTGTAACTCCATTTTTCTATACTAATTATAATTTTCAATTTCGACAAATTATTGTTTATTATTATTGGAGAATAGTAATGAATAAATTAAATTAAAGGAAGGGCTGAAAGTGAAAGTGAAGCATCAATTGAAGGGTGTGTTTGAGTATCCGACGAATGGGATTCAAACAAATGAACAAAGGGGAGGAGAGGGGGGGTGGGAAAGCAAATGATTGAAAAGGTTGGAGAAATGAAATGCCCAATAGTAGAACATCTTCTAGACTCTATAAAAGAATTGCCCAAAAGTTTGAGTTGGTGACATAAATTATAGACTACTAGCCGTGTGTATACGGTTCAGTCTGTGCGAAGTTATTTTTCTTATACAATTATTTTTTTTGTATAATTTATAATTAGATATTGGAAAAAAACTTTCTATATATACAATCAAAAATTGAATTTAAAGGAATATAAATACATTAATATTATATATAAAACTATACAATTAGTTAAAGTTAATTAATGAAAAATTAAATGAAACTTATTTTTTTAATAAAAATATATGTCACTTATTCATTGATTATACGAGAACATGGGGCTTCATTTTCAAATAAATATAACTTCCAATTTTCCCCTTCCCCAATTAAATATACTAGTCTTTTGGGCACAATCCATGCTGGTGCATCTTAATAAAATAATCATTAAATAAAAATATAAAATTAATAATTATGGAAACAATCGTTGATAATTTGTCATGTAAAAATATTTATTCAAATTTATATTTAAAGTAATTTATAAAGTATTAATTTTGAATTTAACTTTTATTTGTAACTTCTCCTACAATTATGGGATTTTTAGATTATGGGGCTTCACTAAAAAAAAACTAATTCCCCCCTTCCCTAATTACATATAGTGTAGATATATATAATATACTAGATATTTGTACACAGTCCAACCTGTGCGAAATCGTGCATCGTATTTATAATATATGACCTTTTATTAACAAATAAATATAATATTTCTATGTAATATTATTATTTAATTCATCTTAAATAACTAAATTTAAATTTTATGTTCAAAATAATATAATTTTTGCTAAATCATTTTAAAAAAAATAAAGGTAAAATATAGTAATGTTTATGAATAATTATTGTATATGTTTACAAAAAACTAAATAAATTTAATGAAAAATATCTCCTATATAGTAGGAGAACATGGGGCTTCATATTACTTTAAAATAACTTCTAACTCCCCCCTTCCCCAATTATATATAGTAAGATTATATATAGTAAGATATAGTAAATAAATATATAGTAGATTATGATTGGTTCGAGATATTTTTAGCGTGTATATAAATTATAAAATAGTCATGCGGGTTAGGTTGTTAGTTGAGTTAGCGGTTTTTATTTACAAATTATATATTTAAGTGAGCACCAATTTGAAGGCAAGTTCAAGTTGTAGTTTCATACAATAATGTCCATCATTTTATTTTCTCACAAAAAATCAAAACACTAAATCCATTTTGTGTTTATGTTGTGGCAAAAAATGACTTGGTTTTGAGATGGAGAGAGTAATGTTTTCCACTTATAAAAAATATTCATGGTATTTTACCCACAAGCTTCGTAAACCGGAATTTGAAACCCAGCTAGATGATTTGGATGAAAATAATCGGTACATTTTCGAAATTTTGGACCCAGTATAATTTTCCGGGTTACTCGATTTTGAACCAAATTGCCCAGGAACACAAACCGAACCTACTCAAAACATTAAAGCCTCCGCTCTTAACATTTCCACAAGACCACAACCACACTCTCCCAACCATTTTATAAATGTTACAGTTGATTTTCTTTTGGTATAATTACACCTATCCCTGGATCAATTATAAAATTATTTACAAACTCCGAAACATGTATATACATATTCAAATACTATTTTGATACTCAAGTTTAAATAATGAGTTGCACATAGACGATTTCCCTGCTTAAATTTGAAGTTGAGCAAGAGAACATTAGGTGGCTTAGAAGTTTCCTTGCACTGATTCAAGTGCTGGAGGATGCTATACTGTTACATACTCCGGCAAATGTATGCTAATTGTCGTTTCTATCGTGAGTTCTTTGTTTTGAGATTAAAAGTATACATCAAGCTTGATACGAAACCTAACGTCATGATTTAATGAGTACAGAGACATTTCAGCCTGAGCAGTCGATGAACCACCCTTCCTATAAAAGGGCCTATTGATAAAAACGAGTGATACAAACAGCTCATGTGTGCTCATAAAGATTCTTCTACCACAAAAAATACTAAGGCAATGTTATCATCAGCACTCCAGTCAGGATTCATGCACTAAGATGGCAAGCGGATCCAACATCACCCAGGCAGCATATCCTGATATCACAGAAACTTAGTCAAAATTACTATGTACATCATTAAACTTACGGCTAGGGCATAGAAAGAAGGAACATAACATTAACAACTAATTTCACCCATAAGGACTACCCTCGCTCATACTTACATCATAATTGCCAAACCATTTCCCAGATGAATACAAGCTCACGATCAGCAAAATCTTGCTACACGTACAGGATACGACATAAACACATTTTTTTACTTCAAACTTCATAGGAAGTATATTTTCAACAGAAAATGTATAATCAACAGCAGTGGTCTAACACCCATCTTATAGCCTAACTATATCGAAGACTGCCACTTGGGTTGTGAACAGAACACAGGAAGTGAGGTATAGTGAGGTTGGATAAAATCATGAAATTCATGTATGGCAGAGAGATAGGTGAAAGTGACTTAATAGATGCATTAACAATTGAGACCATCATTCCAGGTCCATAGCACACATCTTCTTTGCTCCATATCTTAATCATAAAGAAGGAACTAAATGCATAATCATGATATATTTAGTATCTTGCATCAATGCCTTTATTAGGGGTCCCAAATTAATAGACAGCGAAAGCTCTTAAGGGCTGGTCTTCAATATATGTGAGATTATTCCATTCGGTTTATATTTTCTTAAGTTTCAAGGAGTCCCTTTCTAACAGTTTCAATAAACCTACCACCTTATACAGCCTATTTTAAAGAATTCTTACGCAGGGGCATGAGTTTGTGTAATATAGATTAAGGAATATCCAAACTATAATTCATACTTAATATTCAAACCTCTTGCAAATGTACAAGTTGACAAAAGGTGGAAGAAACTAACAGAATCAATGTACTCTTACCTATTAACTTTAGTTGTGGAAGAAACTAAAATCTATGCTTTCCTATCTACAAATATTAGCTATCGGAGTAGCTTTCCATCCATCAGACTCATTGAACTGGATTAGTTTATCTATAAGATTTGTGATAATAATAAAAAACAATACAGAGCTACTCGGACTACCAGTGTTCATTTGCATATCCAAATATGACAATCAACGAGAAACTTTACCTTTCAGCAAAATCACATGCAACTCATGGCACAGTTAGATGAATTATAGTTTTAATTTTGTCGCAACTCCAAACTATTTACTTCAATATTCTAATTATAGATTTTTTGAAGTATCCTAGATTTCTAACAATCAATCTGCAAACTAGAAAGGAGCCGAACAAGTTTATCGAATCATTTCTTACGCAAATTAAAACTCTCTTGGAGTTCAAACAATCCACCAAAATCGGGGTGGATGTTGACAGTGACAAATTACTCAATGAACTCGAGAATAAGGACAAGTAGACAACCTTAACATATGTATGGTTAAGCCTGAGACCCCAACATAGCTTTCATCTGAATGTGATTTGAATCAAGCGACACATTAGGCAAAGCCTCGTAGTTCCCCAACCTCTTATTGACCCCAACACTCTTCCCAACGATCGCATATGTCACAAAAACAACCACCAAGACAACCAACACATGAACCACAAAAAGCAAATCCAAAATCGCAACCGCCCTGAGCTTCGAATCCTCCAAATCACACTTCGTCGAGCCCTCAACGCCACTCACAACATCAAGAAGCTTATGACACCCCTCAGGAATAAACGCGTCAACATACAACGAAAGCCCCGTCTGAAGCACCCAAAGCCCCTGCAGCAAAAATGCCCCACCCAACCCCACATCAGCCACAAAAAGCCGCGGAATACCCGCCAGAACCAAACACAACAACGACGTAAACAACGATATGTTCCCAAAAACGGAGTCGCATTTCGCCTGGAGATCCGACGTCTGGACCGAAGCAGAGCCGGACGCAACGTTATACTGGAGGAAAAAAAGTGCCGAAGCGATACCAAACACGAGATCGGGGGGGAGAGGGTTGGGGAGCAGTGAAGTGGTTTCCGATAGGAGGAGAGAAAGTGTTAAGACAAGGAAGCATACAAGAACAGCTGCGGATTGGAGAGAGGTGAAGAGATGGACAGGTGTACGGCCCTTGAGGAGGGGGTCCGCATCGGATGCGATTACAGTTTGGTGTATTATGGAGAGTAGAAGGTAGAAAAGAACAAGGTACAACTGGATGTACTTCAACCGGCCGACGGTGGTGAATGGGTGGAAGGGTTTGGCTGAGTAGTCGCGAGGGGGGGATTTGAGGTAGTTGCGGGTGGTGGAGATCAAGTGGTAGAATCCTAGTAGGCCTAATCCGGAGGAGGATACTATGTAGAAGATTAGGGCAGCCATTGATTTGGTTGTTCTTTTTGTTTGGTTTGGTTTAATGAAGACGATGAAGATTTTCGGACAAGGTGATTTTACTGTCGCTGGTTTTTTGGGTGTGTTGTTACAGCTCACTGTAGTGGTAATATTTTTTATTTTAAATTTTTTCAGTGATGTTAATTACTACATATTACAAATAGTAGATATTTGTGCACAGTTCAACCTGTGCGAGTTCGATTATTATATTAAAATATATATTGTTACATTAATTTTTACATGAATATATAATGATAAATATTTCTTGTAAAATTCAAAATATGTGTATGATAAAAATGATTAAATAAATATACATTATATATAGGTAACTATTTTATTTTTAATAACTATACTTAAATAATTTAATGTATACAATAATAATAGGCCTTTGCAAATTTTCGAAAAAAGAAACTAAATGAGAGTTAGTATGTAATTTAAATATGTGTCACTTGCTTATTGGTTAAAAAAGAACATGGGGTTTCACTCAAAGAATAACTAATTCCCCCTTTCCCCAATTAAATATAGTGTAGATTAAATATAGTGTAGATATGGAGTATAAGAATCTAATAGGAGTAAAAAAATTTGTGCTCTTGTTGCAGGTTGCATCAATTTTTTTCATTTGAACATGATTCTAGTTCTACGTAAGCATTTAAATCTAATAAGTGGGATATGAAATGCAATGAAGTAAATGCTAGTAAAAAATAAATATAAACTGTCTGAAGAGTTGAACCATAAATCTCTTTGTCAAAGAGTCCGATCGAATATCACTAGACTAAATATAGATTTAGCATAAATCTCTTAGATGAATCATAATAATAATATTTAACACTTTGAGATATGTGAAATTTACAAGTAAAACATATTCTTTGTTTAAAAATATTTTTACAACAAGTCTAGTTACGTCAATTCATATTAAATCATCATATGTTCATCAAATATCACCATTACCATTTGATTATTTGCATTCAAAGATGCATATTGTTTGTTTATTGTTAGCTTTTCAGTTAATTTTTCTTTTTTTTGTTAAATCTCACGAATAATCTTTCGTTAATTTTACATGCATAATTTCATACATGTTAACCCAAAAAGAAAAAGTAACATTATCTTCCATAATACGTCTAAATTGCCGGAAATTCACCTAGTCTTGATGGTTTATTAAAAGAATAATAAAAAAATTGTGAATATTGCAAATGTTCTTTGTGCATCCCCCTAATGGCAGCCATCTATACCTACGAGACCCATGCAACCTATTTAAAATCCATCTATAATAGGCCACAAACATATATAATTTTAGAGTCTCCTCAAGACTCTAAAATTACACCCAACAAAATCCAGGGAAAAGGAAATAAATTACACCCAAAAAATGTAACTGATAACAGGAGAAGTGAAATACTATGGATAGCTCATCTATGAATTGGAGATGTCTTCGTTGTTCTCTCCATGATAACTACCGAATCTAGCTCCTACATATATACATGTCATAGCCTCTTAGGACTAACTCCGGTATAGGAGTATATATGTACAAACTACCATTTGTGGAAGCGTCAACCTCTACGGCTTAAAATTGCATGGGCCAGTGGAAATGGCAACCTTCACGCCTGAATTTAGTACTTTTAAGATTAAAAAATACATCAGAAGTCATTATGCTTCAGATCTAGACAGGAGATTCGATGCTATTGATTCCAGGACCTCAAAAAGCTCTTATTTTCAATGGTCTCCTCCAAATCAGGAGTCTGATGTGGCATGTTCATCATTCCAATACTGCTAGCAGTCTTATATCCAGCCGTGGGGTCAAGCTCGTTTAAGTAGTTGAGAGAATTTACTGTCTGAGGTAACATGTGGCTAGTGGTATGAACCCCACCGGTCACCCCACCATAACTACCTGACTGCATTAACCGCCGGGATGAGCTCATAGGATCATATTGAGCGCCTCCCTGTAGTTCATTGCATTCAGATAACACCCTGAACAAACTCTGATCAGAACTGCTACCACTTCCAATACCCTGGCTGGGACCCACACCACCTTCTATACAAGACCAGCTACCACGAGCAGGATTGTCCCCAGCATACCAATTTGGATTTAGTAACCCACCATTCACGTGAGAGTGTGGTGCTGGTGGTGCTGACATTTGAACAGCATTAGCAGCCCAGTCCCTAACATTTAAAGGCAAGGTCTCTAGCCTCGGAATAGGATAAGAAACACCATTAGAATACATACTCTCCTGTATGTTCTGATTCAAGAAAATATCACTAAGACCTTTTTGCCTCAATTCCAGGGGTAGTGAAGAATGCATCTGCTCCTTCATGCGAGCAGAACATTGATCGGTCTCAACCAATACATTGGCTTCTGGCTGAAAACTTGTTCCAGCTTGTTTCTGGTCATGTTGGTAAGACAAATCAGTCTCGCTCTTGTAAAGTTGGTACAGTTCATTTCGTTCTTGATTATTATAAGGATTGAAGAAAGGCACTGGGCCAGAATTCAACTGCAAAGCATCTCTCCCACCAATACTTTCTCCATTAAACCCATCCAGAGCTGCTCTCTCACCCATTCTTTCTAGATTGAATGCCTCCATATGGAGTAGTTGAGATGTCTGAACTTGCGGATGACCCAAGGACAGCTCATTCGAAGAAGAATATCCATGGCTCAGAGAAGTTGAATGATAAAACAAACCAGGCATGTTAACTTGTGGCCATGTGTCGACATCAGAAGCAATAGAATCCCGACTCACGGGAACATCAACGTTGCCCAAATCTAACGAGTATTTCGATGAACTCAGAGAAGATTCCCCTTTCTTCAGATCAAGATTGCCATGAGTTTCAATATTCATGTCATCATAATGATGGCAACCATTGGCGAGTGAAGTCGTTTCATGCATAAGGTCACTCTGGGTTGGAACCGAGACGAAGTCCCCAGCATCTCTGATGGAATTCTCTCTCTCTTTGTCCTGAAAACGATATCATCAGCCAGACATTTTATACGAAACAGATATAATATGTACTATGATCTAGGGCAAAATGATATATTTAAACACACTACAAAAGCAGTTAACATGACCAACCTCAAATGTCACAAGACCAACTGCTCCTATTCTGTTATCCTGTTGCTCCTCCATTAAACCATTACAATGTACCTCATCCTAAAGACAAAAAAAGAATAAAAAATCTCATTCTAGAAAACTACAATGTCAATATTCAAGAAAAAAGAAAGACAGAAGGTAGCCTCAAACTGCTACTCAAGTAATGATATATTAAAATGAAGGGCTTTTGCATAAACCTCTTTGGTCAAGTTGCTGGACTCCTCATTGGTCATTGGGGGTGACTCTTCTTCGGTCATTGCGGGAGACTCCTCTTTAGTCATTGCAGGTGCTTCCTCTTCAGTCATTGATGGCGATTCATCTAAGGTCATCCCAGTTGAAGGAGCCGCCTCTTCCATCATTAGAGGCGTTTCCTTGAAGGCCGATACAGGTACCTCCACTGCAGGCATTGAGGGTGCTACATCTAGCTCTTCCATCTCGGTCAATGGGCCATTTGCGTCAAAATTTTCTAGTGGCGCTGGAGGCTTATAACATAAACTCTCCTCCTTATCTTGATCGAAGGACTATTTACAGACAATTGATACAGCATGCTCAGTCAACACTCTCATGAACATGAATACTAACTCTATGAGAAGAAACAAGGATTATGCAAAGGAAACAAACCTCTTTCTGGGACTTCATCCTTTCTTCCAATTCTCGACCCAGGGACTTCGTTATTTGTAATCTCTGCAACTGCAAATTTCTCCAATCGGCAACAAATGGGGGTAGATCTCTATTTGCCAGTTGTAACCTGTTTCAGAAAACAACTTAGTAACAATAGGGACAAGTTCAAATAAAAGTCGTTTTAGCAAGAACTAAGTCAACTAACCAATGGTCATGCAACTTCTGCCACTCTTCTTTCTCATAGACTTCAAAAGGTTGAATGTGGAGAGAATCAATATTACCTAACACACTATATAGAGACTTAGCCTGGATACTGCTACTACTATGTTTCATGCTGCTCTTAATACGTTGATGCTGTGACTTGCTGACCTGAGAAGACAAAATTCGTAAATGCTTGACTTTCACAAATATCCAATATTCTTAAGTTACATGATTTTCTTAATTTGTTGAGCATAAAAGCATAAAATTGTCCAAGAGTAACAAAAGCCTCTGATATTCAGGTTATAGATATGTTCCTACCACTTAATGGTGAAGCATAAGAGTCTTAAACACAATTCTTTCATGTGTTTTTCCTTTTCCTTTTCACTTATCTATTTATACAATAACTATAAATAATTGAAGAGGGAGAAAAAGCAAAATATGCTCATAAAATCAGAAAGACCAAATACTAGTTTATGAGGTAAGATACCTTTATGTAAGACATGTATCTTGCACCATCACCTTGATGAGTACTGTTCTTAAGTAGCTTTTCTTCTTTCCTCGGTTTTGAGACATGCTTAAAACCATCAGGGTTATCAATCTTGCTAGTTGTGAAGCCTTTTCTGCAAATGTAACAACGTTATACTCCGTCATTAAAAATCATTAAATTCCCAAAATTTACAAGCATATGGAAATTAAGTTCAACCATTATGAATTACAAACAGGGTCTCTTTGCAGCTTCTCGTATGAAGTATATAAATGTGCTGGATGAGTAGGCTATTCACATGAAGTTACCTCATGCTGATTTCACCATGCATCGAAATTCCATTTGGGTTGTCACTACTACACACGATCTCAGAAGCAGCCCAACAAGATGATTCTGGTGTGTTGAAAACATTTTCTTCAAGCTCAGGAACTCTAGGTTCTGGTGTGAATACACGCTTCTTAGAATTACTTCTTGACCTGGTGTCAGAAAGTTAACAATTTTGTAATGTAGACACTTCCCAGATAGCCAAAACATGAAAAAAGAAAAGATATCACAGTAATAGTACACTTAGAATGTGATTTATAAAATTTTGTAATTTTCATTGGCACAGTTTTCTGATTATAAAGAGATGTAGCAAGAATTATAAACCTCAGGCCCATGAATTAGAATAGAAGCACAGTTTCAACATTATACATAGATTTAGTGTAAGAGAGTTATTCTGTTATTCCATATTAACAGCAATGTTACATGACTGAGCTATCACCAATCAGGTAAAGCATCCCCTTCCGACATATGTGTATCTGTCAGAGGATGTGTGTCAGAGAGAGATGGAGAGAAGAACTTTGATGGGCAAGTGAAAGTTACACTAGGAGTAGAACCTAGGGTTCTATCTAATAAGATTCATTCAGAACAATAATTTATTTTACAAATTTAAGCCATAACACACTTAGCCCTCAGAAGATATCTTACTAATTTCTCCTCAAAATGTCATGCTGTTTAGGAAAGATGCGACAATTAACTGTCAAAAGTTGATCATTTACTAGAAATCATAAAAGATATACATATCTGCAAAAAGTAACTGGTCAGGATGGCAACCTCCACATTCGCTGGATAATATCTTCATTCAAATCTTTGCAGTCCACGGTTCTTTCTTTCCATCTCTGCAAACTATCAATCATGCTGCCACAAGAACCATTGAACATTTCATTGGAGAGGTCAAATTAGCAGAATAAACATGTAGAAAGGAAGCAGATGATGACTAGGAGGAATTATTAATTACATACTGTGTGTGGTATGTCTGTAACTCTGAGTAATATACCCTTTTGTTGGCTCTAAAACACCTCTCAGTAGTCAATATATTATCAGGATGGAGATTTCCTGAACAAAGTAAGGCCCCCCTATAAGGAAGAACCGAAGAATTACCAGTATTAAACCAACGCTCATATTAAAATAAATAAACAGCAAAATGCAATTTAAAACAGAGCCTACTTTCTCTCAGTTATGAGATGGGATTGAACTAATATCTAGCCCCTACGACAATGATTCTTCCTTTTCCCCTCATGTGAAATCAAAACACTGATCTTTACTTACTTCCAGATATATATGGGTAAAAAGAATGACCAGAGAGGGGTTTCAACCCCTTCAACAAAGTTATAACGATATACAACGCCTTTGAAAGCTAGATAACTAAATAGATTCAGCTAAAAATAGGACTCAAATAGATAACAAATCAACTTCCTGATTAAAAAAGAAATAAAAGTAATAATAGTAGTGGCAGTAATATGATTAATAATAATGAATTGAAACGTGCACTACGAAAATGCATATATAAAAGATGATAGATTATTAATTAATCATAACAAGAACAACAGCAAAACTTACCATTTAACATGAGGATTTCCAAAATGGAAGTTATCACCTCTGAGCAACTGCTGAACAACTTGATCTAGGTCACAATTTTTAGGCAGAAACTGCGTAAGAACGCTCCTTTCACTTTCAGACAAATAATTGTGCCATACCTGTTATAAGTTGCAAATTAGATGCCCCTTCAACATAGATATGCATTACAAGAGAAAATTATGTGTACGAAAGAAACCTACCTCATAGGTAAGAATATTATCCAGATTATCCATCGTAAATATTTCAGGAGGAACAGTAATAACATCTGCTACATTGTCGTGGCAGCGGATACCATGAGAAAAATGAATCAACTGTCTCCGCGAAAGTCCAATCTGCTCGGTCTTGGCAACAACACTCTTCTTGCTGTCATCCCACTTAAGAGAAATACATGATTTTATGTCTAAGTCATATCGAGAGGCTCCTGACTTAATTCTTTTCGCTCGGTAAATTTCTTGAGAACCATCGAGAACAATGGAAGAAGCAAAACCATTCTTTTGCTGACCACCAGCCATTCGAAGTGTGCAATCAGGTGGATATTAAACAGAACATTCCAATAAAAAGATTCAAAATTTGACTCTCGATTACTGTTAAATGGCCACCTACAGTAAAGTAATGGGTAACATACGTAAATTTTTCATAAGCAAGACCAAATAAAATAGATACTCGCACAAAAGGCATTCACATAACAAACACTGTATTAGGTGGACTCAGACTTCGAGTTAGAAACACAACTAACACAAAGGGTAAACTTTATGCTGACTATATAATCTACAACAATAGAAGACGTCAAAGTAATTCAGAAACAGCTAACCAAGTGAAACCTACCACTGAAAAAACCCAACTCTTTTTCTCAAATACTCCAAACCACAGGTACGTATATTTACCCTAACACCATCACATCACACATTAAACCCATACTAACTCGTGAGCACTTCGATTGACAGTTAATCGCATAAAGCTCGCTTTACTGAATCGTAAACAAACGTTAGTATGTCTTCCCTTACAAGGATATTACACTCAAAAAAGAGAAACCACAACTCAAAACTATAACTTCACAAAACAAAGTAAAATTGTCCCCCTAAATTAGGTCGGCTACATGAATATGATGTCTCCATTCAACTGTAACATGGGAAAAACTCCTATTACACAAAATTAAAGCTGAACAAGCTGCAAACTTAAGTAAAGGCAAGTAGAGTATCCTCCTCCATTAATTTCATTATTTCGATATTTTAGAAAATAGGGTTTCGAATATTAATTTATGCATATTTCGAAAAATAAACCCAATAATATAATTAATCGAGCAAATATGCCTTGGAAAAAAAAACAAAAATTAATAAATTAAAGAATAGAAATATGGGGATAATTAAAATAATAGATTATAAATTTCTGAAATGCACAATTAAATAAAAATCTTCAAGTCATACCTGAGAGAAGTGTTTCAGAGCCACTAGTGATTGTAACCTGTCTGGAATTGATAGCATTAAATTTTGAATTATATGATGAAATTGTGAAGATAAGTAGATAGGGTTCGTTAATTGTGTTTGTGTTTGTGTTGACGACGATTTGGAATTTGGATAGTCCAATTTGGAAAAGATTGGGCTCTTTTACAAAATAGGAGTAAAATTCTGCAACTTTGGGCTGAATTCCAATAAAATACGTAGAATGTACGTACTAATGTAGTATGTATAATTACTGTAAGATTTCAACTGAAGTTATAATTAACTGATGATGTTTTGTAGCGAGGGACCTATGATCACTACTTATAGAGTGCATATAGAATAAATTTTGGACGAACATAAATAGATAGGAGTATTAAGTAAACCTCGGACGTTCGTAAAAAGGTAATAACTTTACAAAATCACACTAGACAAGCTATATGCAACAAACTCGACCAAAAGATTATCGATAGCGAAAAAAGTTCACCTACTACATCAACTTAATCACCCTTACAGATAACTAACCGTTAATTCATATCAAATATTTATGTATTATGATACATGTATTTATGTATTAATAACACGATTTTGGAGCTGAATTCGTTCGTTTGTTCCGAATAAAACAATTCCATCAGTGAGTCAATAAGATTACTACAAAGGCTTGGCTCACGTTAATATATTAGGAGTACTCCAGGTCTTCATTGTAGAGTCCAGGGCGATGAAGACTGCTTAGCATTATAGCATGACATATGTGCCATATTGGTGCGTTTGAATTTGGGTGAATCAGGAGAAATCGAGATGAATTTAATTATTATTTGTGTTTGAGAACTAAAATTGGTTTCTAGATAGGAGAATTATTTATTACTAATCCACCCCTATAACCATTGATGCAACTCAAATTTTCTCCCCTCCAAATCGGAGGAGAATCATATTTTTAACTATAGTTTCTCTCATTCTCCCTGATTCTCCTAGTTTTATAATTATTGTATCCAAATAACAATAAAATATATTCTCCCTAATTCCCCTCCCCTAGGATAATTTTTAAAAATTCTCCTCCCTCTGATTCATCCCGATCCAAACACACCATATAAGGGATGCTAAACATGAATTCAGAACATCCAACAAAGAGCCATCACATCCCTATTTGATCTAGAAACCCCCTCTTTATCTACATTCTCTAGCTGGTGCAATCAGGGTTTCTAATAACCAAAGGACTGCAATGAAACCATCGTTTGCTCAACGACTCTAGCGGGTCACCATTCTTTAATGCATCACAGTAAAGCACAGCCTTCCGGCAGTACCATCGCTTGCTGTGCCCTCGTTGTTCCAAGGAAGAGCAACTGCTAAACCCAAAGGGCTGCGACGTAACTCCTCATCAATTGCTCAACGAACTGCCAAGTCTCCAATCAATCATAATAAAGCACGTCCATCATGTAAATGTATCGTAAACAAATTAACAAAGATAGCAAACAAGAATATCTATTCCACTAAAATTTAAACTAGAGACACTGAAAGATACCGCAACTATCGTTATTGCTTTCTTACTAAAGTAGAAAAAGATGACAGTACATATTGCTTGTGCAATCAAGGTCTCGCTACTCAACAACCGCCTTGGACCTTGATCGGTACTGGCGACCCGATTTATGCACACCTTTATCGACTACTGGTAAGTCGTCTTCTTCCATTGCTGACAGTTTGTTGTCTTGAGCATCCTCGGCAGCAATACAAATTGGAGAAGTTCTATCAATTGAGATGTCTCCTGGGTTTTGCTTAGACTTGCTTTCCCTATGAACCATGGATGCTTTTCTAGGTGTGAATGTAGGAGGCTTATAAAATTCAGCATCCGACTGCATTTCTGAAGCCTCTGGCTTCCTAACTAAGTTCAGGAATTCAGTGTAAGCCTTGCGATTAGATTCCTCATTCATATCGTCAGATGAATCCAAAGTATAATGTGTATATTTCGATCGATCCATCGAAATTTGAGAGGATGAGATGAGAGCATCCTCAGTTATGGTGAGTGCTAAGTTGCTAGCTTCCTGATTCTGGCCTCCGGTGGGATCACTCAAAGCATCAAACTGAGGCTCAAATCTGACTCTTTTATGTGATTTAGGAACACATGGATCTATCTTGTTGTTCTTCAGGATAGGCTTGCGATTTGTCGACCCACCATGCCCTTCACCCTGGAAGTCGACGTCATCAGGAAGAGCAGTAATAGCTACCTCAGCATTGGAGACAGAATGAGTGGTTGCCTGTGAAGTTTCAGTGAGTTTCAATTCGTGGGAACTACTAGAAGCCTCAGAATCTTCTTTTAGACGAAGCTTGGCAGCTAGATGGTTAGCTCGAGGGTCTCTATCCACAGCCTTAAAGCTACCAGGGAGCTCATGGAAAGTATTGACATTAATGCCATAATCAGCGACATCTTTCAAGTACAAGCGCTCGCCCGACTCCTCTTTACCTACGGCAAATTTGTCATATTCATCTTCCTCTTCCTACAGACCACAAAACAATAACACAATCATAGTAAGTACTCGAGTGGGTTTACCAGACTTATAAATATATATATATATATGAAGCTAATCTCTCTTCCACATTATTGCCTAACATTCAATCGAAGTAAACAGATTTTTCACATGCAAAAAGATAAAATAACATAAACATATTGGAATTGGAAATACTGTTATACATTTTATAGTATAAAGCATAACAAATTTTTACTTGATTAAACATATCAGTTTGTTTCAACAACTTCCTCTATCTCTTAATAAATTAAATAGTCAATCTCACATCATCACCAATATTCAAATCAGGACATATTAGGGATGGAGTAAAAAAAAGAATACTTAGCTCCAAAATCAACAAAATTCAACACGTCGAACTGGACAATGTTTTTGGGACACACTGAATACTTAAACAGTTGAATATATGAATTTGTTTCAACTGAACCTTGAGCTGCATAAAAATTACACAAAGTTAAAAGGCAGAAGTACAAACCTCGAAGTCAAGAGTACAATCAAGCCCAATTGAAGCTCGAATTTCCTCCTCCTCATCTTCTTCATTATCCCGACTCTTCCCAATATTCTTCTCCGAAGAATCCAAATCCATATCATCATCGCCATCAGCCTCATCATCATCATCGTCGTCGAGGTTCTGAAGGTCAGATACTAACTCCTGCCCTATATCCGCTAATTCGAGTTTTCGTGAATTATTTGTTCCGATTTGGGGTTGACTATTGGTCAGAATAGGGTCAACATCGTCGTCAAATTGACGAGTGGGGGAGTCGCGAGACCATTCTTTTTTCTGGATTTCTTCGTCGGTGAGGCTCCATAAGGAGGAACTTACGGGTGCCGATAACGATCCGAATACTTTATCAACCCTTACATTAAAACTATCTTCCATTATTCAACTAATATTATTACGTACTATTGTAAGTAATAAAGATTTGATAAGAAATTATAAATTAGGGCTCAAATAGATTGATATTTGACGTAGTCACGTAGTAGCTGATAGATGAGAGGGAAAAGGAAGAGTCGGCTGGACTTTTTGGCGGGCTTATTAGCCGAATTCTGTCTGTATAATGTATATTTATAGACTATAGCTGTATTGAAACTTAGCAGGCCAATATTGGGCCTATGTCCAGCTAGGAGACTTCTATGCTACTAATATACTAATATTAAGGCTCTCTTTATTTATTTTTTGTTTTTTAATTAAAAATGAGATGAATTTCGACCTTATTATCTTTTGTCACTAGCAAAAGTATTTTTTCACTAGACAGTTAGATTAACTCTAGGCTTTGTTTGTTTATAGTTTAATATTCTTTCTGTGTTTGGTTAAATATTATATTTATTTATGTGTTAAGTTTATTTATTATCTACTGACACTATTAATTGATTCCCACAAATTATCATAATCACATAAATAATCATAGTTAAAGTAACGGTAACATATCAATTTTCACTAAACTATTAGGTTAACTCTAGGCTTTGTTTGTTTATAATTTTATTTTCTTTATGCGTTTGGTTAAATATTGAATTTGTTAATATGTTAAGTTTATTTGTTATTTATGAATATTTTTAATTGATTCGCACAAATTATCACAATCACCGAAACAATCAGAAACAAACTAATAATAACATATTAATTCGAAAATAGAGTTAAATTCGAAAATAGGCATTATATAATATAATTGGTAAACGAACTATATAAGTAAATTATCAAAATCCATAATACATTAACATTGTATAAAATCAAACGACATAAATGGTAAGTCCATGGTGTGGTGTTAGCCTCATGGGTAATCGTCAAATAGAAAGACGAAGTCTCAATTATGGATAAATGGGGGGGGGGGGTATGAAGGTTGGGGTAAGGTGTAAGAAAGAATAATGGAATGTGGTTAATTTTTTAATTTAGTAATTTTGATATTATAAAAAATGCCCACAAATTATTAAATGTGTTATTCTAAGTTTGCCCGTATATTTACATTAGGTTAGGATCTAAATTTGTGTTTTAGGGTACAAAATAAAAAAATGAAGTATAGAGTGCAACTTGAGGCTTATAAAAATATCAAATACAGTTTGAAATTTCGATTATAGTAGAAAGTGCAAATCAAAATAAGCCAAACAAAAGTATAATAATATATCATTAATGTACTTTCAAATTTTTTTTACTTTTTTGTAAATTAGTGATGAGGTGAGTTTCGAACCCAGAATCTTTTAGTCACTAGCAAGCGTTTAAAACCGTCAAACAACATTTTATTTTATTTTATAATAAGCCATATGTCAAACAGAGTTTATCCACAAAACAAAACAATTGATGAGTATTTTATCTGACAGAAAAAACCAATGATTCGATCTTTATGTCATTGTCTTTTATAGCCTGATAAACAAAGGTGTTGCTTTGCTTATGAGGAAAGTGAACTCACGAAAATATGATAGTCAATGAGTCACAATCAATTACCGATATTATAAATTACTAAAACTAAAAAGAAAATTAAAGCTCACTTCTATCTATAACAAGAACTCATTTTTATCTTAAATCCTTAGCAGACTGCAGATATTGTTAAGACACCCCCTCGTCTCTCCACTTCACAGTCTTTTACCATGTTCCAGTGATATATTCCGTATGTTCCTAAAAACATTGAAAACTATAAATTAAGTTCGAGTTATTGTAATGAGCATAAATAATACGTTCAGTTGGAGTTCTTGATTCGAGTTTTTTTATGTAATGACCATTATAAAATTTGCTATTCTTTAATTTATACTAGTAAATACTGTGATTTATCTAATTATTTCTTATTTCTTGATCTTCTCAATTTTCCAGGCATACCCAAAAAAAGGAAGGAGCTTTACTCTACTTGAGAAAATGGAGGAAATGAAGAGAGCAGGAAGGTTGTTGATGATTTGGGCGTTGTTTTTACTGACTTTTGGGCCTAATTGTTCATTTTTATGGGTTTTGGAGGCCAAGTATATAGAGTATAATACTAGTGGGAGTATAGTTTCTGATAAAATCAATGTACACTTAGTACCTCACTCCCATGATGATGTTGGTTGGTTGAAGACTGTTGATCAATACTATGCTGGTGCCAACAATTCCATTAGGGTATTTGCATTTCTTTCTTTCCTTTTCATTAGATATTGTTAGTACCAAGGTTGTCTAGTTTTGAATTTAGATAGTTTGACTTCTTAAATTCTGAAGCAGATTATTTTGTGTAATGTTGTATAATATTGGTGAAAAGGATTTAAAAAGAAGGCATTTTTAACCTATTTTATTACTAAGATGGTAATTTTGATAAAATCAAAGTTACACGAGTCAATTAAGGTATAAAGTTCGTTAATTTTGACAATTGGAAATTGAAGTAGACTATCTTTTTGGGATGTAAGTAGATTTTTTTCGCTTACTCATTGAGTTTCCTTAAGTTCTTTATTTTTTTTATATTTTAGTCTCCTTAAGTTCAATGGAAGTGATGAAATAATCAAGAATTGATATGGTCTTATGCAGGGAGCTTGCGTTCAGAATGTTTTAGATTCTGTGATTTCAGCTCTTTTGGATGACAAGAACCGCAAGTTCATCTATGTTGAGATGGCAAGAAATCTACTTTTTTCTCATCCTACGATTATTCTTCATTTTTGGTATTTGGTAATTGGTTTTGGTGTTAATACTTTGTGATATCTTCGATTGTAGGCCTTCTTTCAACGTTGGTGGAGACAGCAGAGTGACTCTGTCAAGACTAAAGTCAAGGACCTTGTCGATTCTGGTCAACTCGAGTTCATGTATTCCCATTTCTGTATCTCATTGTTGCATAATTGGAAATCATTAAGGCTAATCCCTTTGGTTTATCTATGAGAGTCACTTTGATGTAGAATCTGACTTTGTCTTGAGCGCTATATTTGCTTAAAATGTCCAACTACTTATTTTTCTATATCGTGTTTGTGGTTCATAATATTTGATTAGAAATGGAGGTATGTGCATGCATGATGAGGCAACACCTCACTATATTGATTTGATTGATCAAACAACGCTGGGCCATAGTTTCATCAAACACGAGTTTGGAAAGACACCAAGAGTGGGATGGCAGATTGATCCTTTTGGCCATTCTGCTGTTCAGGCTTATTTGCTTGGTGCTGAGGTACTAGCTAGCACATACGTATCTGCTGATTTCTGGGTTTTACATGATATATGTGTGATCCACCTTAGGATACTATAAGGAATATATAGATCGATTACTCTAACTTATCAGTTTTTATTCAACACTCATGTTTGATTGTTTTCCTGCTATTTATTTCAGTTGGGATTTGACTCACTTTATTTTGCACGCATTGATTACCAAGATAGAACAAAACGTCTATCAGAGAAGACTCTTGAGGTTGTTTGGCAGGGGTCCAAGTCTCTAGGTTCCTCTTCGCAGGTTGGTATATAGCATCGAGCACTTTCCACTACCACGTTCTATTTTTTTTTAATCTATTATATTATTTGTAAATTTAGAGGAACTTGTAGTTAAAAAGTGAAAGAGAATAGAAAAAGTTGGCCCTTTTAAGGAAAAAGAACCTCTTACCATTGAGGGAGTTTGGAGCGATCTTATAATACATAATCATATATAATTGGTTTTCAGATATTTACTGGAATATTCCCAAGGCATTATGATCCTCCTGATGGCTTTACATTTGAAATTAATGACGTATCTCCACCCATTCAGGTAATGTAATGATTATATATAATATTAGTAATTATAGTGTTTCTCTGAAAATTATTTAGATGCCTTGCATGCTTCCAGGATGACACCTTCCTTTTCGATTACAATGTAGAAGAGCGGGTCGCTGATTTTGTGGCAGCAGCTATTGCTCAGGTTTGGCGTGCCTTCATTCTTTATTCTATCCATTTTGCACTTTTGACTTGAATCTCTGGGTTTATACTAATGACAGACATTTTCTTGTTCCTTAACAGGCTAATGTGACCAGGACAAATCACATAATGTGGGCAATGGGAACAGACTTTCGATATCAATATGCTGTCTCATGGTTCAGGCAGATGGACAAATTTATTCATTATGTCAACCTTGTATGTTCATCCATAGTCATCTGAAGATGAAAACTGCATATCTCCAAATTTTTTGGGCCATTTTGTTATACTAACCATTTCAAGATATTAATAATTCCTCTGTCTTACTGGTAGGATGGACGCGTAAATGCCCTATACTCCACACCATCAATTTACACAGATGCAAAATATGCCGCTAATCAGTCTTGGCCTGTCAAGACTGGTGATTTCTTCCCGTAAGTGCACATGTGAACTTGTGGTCTGTGAACTACACCAGTTATTATTTGTTCTAACCCTTGACAACACTTTACAGGTATGCAGACCAGGAACATGCTTATTGGACAGGATACTTTACAAGTAGGCCTGCCTTAAAGGGCTATGTTCGCATGCTCAGTGGTTACTACTTGGTATACTCCTTTTTTTCTTTTTTAATGCACACTAATGATTGTGTAGCTGGTTTGAGTTCTAAATGCATATCTTCTCTGTACTCACCAACTAGGCAGCTAAACAGTTGGAATTCTTCAAGGGCAGGATAAGGTCAGGGCCAAATACAGATTCATTAGCGGATGCCTTGGCACTTGCTCAACATCATGATGCAGTTAGCGGTACAGAAAGGGAGCATGTGGCATCTGATTATGCAATGCGACTTTCAATAGGATATGAAGAGGTTCCAATACACTTACTAAAAACCCGATGCTTTAAGATATAAGAGTTGCTGTAATTTTATCTCCATCTCATTTACATTTGTTGTACTGGCATGGTGTGAGAAACGACAATTTAGGACACTAACAAACAGCATGCTTGCCAGTGGCATCATAGTTATCAAAATGAAACATCCCCATGACTAGCTAAATTCCTTTACAGGCTGAGAAGGTGGTGGCCTCATCTCTAGCTTTTCTAACAGACTCCGAAAGAGGTTTCACTCATAAGGCTTCAGCCCCCAACTTTCAGCAGGCATGTTATTCTTGAATGTGGTTCTTCAATACTTTCTCCATTGATAAAACCATCCATACGATTTTTGATCATGTTTCGAATGTTTAATAATTACTGTAACTTTTACTAGAATTTCTAAACCCATAACAATGTGCTTGTAAGGCCTCTTCCTCATGATTTTCTTAAGCAACTCAACAGGGATCTTGTGGAATCGATATTTTTCTTTGTCAATTGTTAGGTACTGCAAACCAAAATTATTAAGTATAAATAGCATATGATTGTATTGCTAATTTTGGAATTTTACTGCTTAAATCGTAAATTTTACCTTCATTTCACACATTCGTGAGAATTTAGGTTCTGATTAATTCTTGATTTTGGCTAGTGTCCCCTTCTCAACATCAGCTTTTGTCCTCCATCAGAGGCCAATTTGTCTAAAGGAAAAGGCTTGGTATGACTGCTATTACTTGGTGCCTACTCTGTTCCCTTGCCTAATAAGTAGATTTACAGATTGGTCATTCGATTATTTTCAGGTGGTTGTTGCCTACAATTCTCTAGGCTGGAAGAGAGAAGAAGTCATACGAATTCCTGTGAGTGCATCTGCCTGAAGAACCGGTCTATGATTTTTTCTAGTGTGTTGTGTCAATTGGAAATGTTGGCACTCTTTATGCTTAAACAATGGTATTCTAAGTAAAACCAAATCTAGAAGGCTTTTAGAAGTATAAACTCATTTCAGGTTTTTAGCTGTAAACATAAGAACCACTCCCCTCCTTTCACATCGAATAATCGTGAACTTCTGAATAGGCAACTAAAATCATAACCTAAGAATATAACTGCATCAGCGTGCTTGTTGCTAACTAATGGTCAAGTAAAATAATATTAAGAAGATAGATTCTAGTTTTACTTTCCTATTCAGAAGCTTCTTATTTGGGATTAAATAAAACAAATGGTAGAGTATTGATTTAACAACTTGGAAATGGATATAAAGCTCTATCAAGCAGCTGATGTACTTCATATTGATTCTTGAACTGACATAAAATGCTTTTGGGCACACCCGATGTCAGGTTTCTGCCATGGGGATAGTTGTTCGAGATAGTGCAGGAAGAGAAGTCGAGTCACAAATACTGCCCCTATCTAACATCTCTATTATCAGACACTATGCACAAGCTTATATGGGTGGATCGTCCAGTAGTTCACCTATGTATTGGCTTGCCTTTTCAGTCACTGTTCCCCCTCTTGGTTTTAGCACGTACATTGTCTCGAGTGCAGAAAACATTGGTCAGTTAGTTCACTTTGCATCTATTTTTTATACAAACTTTGATAATTCAATTGAGTTACTCAATGTTTCTTGCATGTAATGATACTCAACAGGAGTAATTCCCACTTCTTACAACCAAGAAAGGGAACTTGAAAACACTATTGAAGTTGGCCAGGGAAATCTCAAGCTAATGTATAGTGCAGATGGGAAGCTTACGCGTTACTCGAATATCCGAACTTCTGTAAGCTGTCTTTGTCGTTTTATGTCAAATAAGAAAGAAACTCAAATATATTAACACACATTCCCAGGTTCGATTCAGCTGTGAGTAAATGTTCCCAGATAACAATGATTACATCGAAAAATAAGCTTACCAGATACCAGTAATGATTTCTTTTGCTTAATAATTTTATATTTCTTTTCCGTGTTCGCTGGGCAAGGTCACAGAAAGTGCCGATCATTCGTACAGTTATTATAAAGGATACAATGGAACTTTGAGAAATCCTCAGGTACTTAAATGTACTTCAGTTTCATACTGTAATTGCTTGTAATACCCAAAGAGATACCCTCTGTCCAAATTCTATTTGAAGTTGCTTGTTGTTTGTAGCATGCCAAATTCCTTAATTGATTTTGGTCTGATAGGGATCTGGGGCTTATGTTTTCCGTCCAAATGGTACAGTTCAAGTAACTCCTGGAGGACAGGTATTTGAACATCCAATTCATAATTTTTATGGCATCTACTAAGATGTGATGATGTAAATGTTAAAAACTAGAGTACTTAACAATAAGACTCTTTGAGAAATTTATTGTTGGATCACTTTTACTAGGGAGCAGTTACTGTTTTCCGAGGATCATTGCTGGATGAAGTCCATCAGCGCCTTAATTCATTTGTACATCAGGTAATTTTTCCTGATTATATTTACCCTTTTTATCCTCAGAAGCCTATGAGCGAGCCTCATTCTCTTTTGAGTGCCCCTAGCTCATCATTTAATTTTGCCAACTGCAATTGTGAATCGTGGAACGTTGCAAGCACGTTTCACAGTTTAGGGTAGTGCAGAGCTTTTATCAGTTCTACCTTCCAATTTTTTCTAAGAGAACATCTCTTTCCTTATGTTAAACCCATCCGAACAACTATAACAAAAAGTTTCCAGTCAAAGCATCTTGATTGCCAACTTTAGTAAAGTTAAACATAGGATAGAGGATTCTAATCTAGGAAACCAATATCATCATTTAAATGCATTACAGTTTTAATTACTACAAGCTCCATTCTTTTCAGGTTACCAGGCTGTACAAGAGCAAGGAACATGTGGAGGTTGAGTTTGTTGTAAGTTTGCCTGCCTTTTCAGATGTACAGTAACGGAGCTCATTCGAGAATTTGTGTTTGTATGTTTGTTATTGACTGCAAGTGAATGCAGATTGGTCCAATACCCATTAAAGATGGATATGGGAAGGAAATAATTTCTAAAATCTCAACTAATTTGAAGAGCAATGGGATCTTTTATACAGATTCTAATGGGAGAGATTTCATTAAAAGGGTAAGCCACAATGTGATACATTGGCTCATAGTTCAATATTTGCATGTTCAATTACAGAAAGGTTCAAGGGCATTTACTTTCTTACTCTACTTATAGTGTAAAAGTGGATCCATATTTACCAAGAGATGGGGTGGAAAATAGTTGCCCTTGTTGAATTTACTGATGCTGAAATACAAACATGAGGACTTTGGTGTTTACCAACATAAATTCCCCCAGGGTGAAAACATTAAAAAAAAAAGGGGCAAGGACAAGAAACATGATGCACAATGCTATTTCGTATTTCTAAATTACATCTCCTTTTATTTTCGTCAGGTGCAAGATTATAGAGAAGATTGGGACTTGCAAGTAAACGAACCTGTTGCTGGAAATTATTACCCTGTACGTCGGAGATATATTACACATGGCCGAAAGTTATTATTATTACTGTAGTAACATCCATGATTCTAAGTGCTGTGCACTCCCAGATAATCAAAGTTCACAGTCATACTTGGTCTACATCTTTATATATGATTTCCCTTCCCTTTTTTCATTAGATAAACCTTGGAATATATCTAGAAGATGGGAACAAAGAGCTGTCTGTATTGGTCGACCGTGCAGTTGGTGGATCAAGTCTAGTGGATGGGCAGATTGAGCTGATGCTTCATAGGTCTATTTCAACTTGTGTTAATTTATTATAACCCCAATAATTTAGATCGTTATGTCTCTTCAAGGATGTTGCATGAGATTTTCCATATATTATTCTCTGAAACAGGAGGCTGCTTCATGATGATGACAGAGGTGTCGGGGAGGTCTTAAATGAAACTGATTGCATTATGAATAGTTGTGATGGTCGGGTGGTAAGTAGCTCTTTCAAAATACGCTGAAACACTTGATTTGCTATTTCCACACTGGCGTACGCCACATCCACTGATACCCAATTCTTTCGTCAGCGAGCACACTAGTTTCACTTAGAATAACTGGCAAATTCTTCTGTCTCAGTCCATATCAGTTTGTCATAGTTTCTTTCAGTACATTGAAATGTTCTAGTTGAAGAATGATTTGATATCATAACTATGCCCATCAAACTGCTCAAGTTTGATATGCCTAACATTGACCATTTAAAAATCAGATAAGTTAATGTACAGACCACACTCCACAGAGTTAGAAAACATTTGGATTGATCTGATTGAACATCAAAATCAATGCCCATGATTGTCCTTTGCTATTTAACACAGACACACACATATTTATCAAATAGTATGGGCTATTAATCTATGTCTATACGCCATATAGAACAACAAAGGTGTTTGTGTCTGTCACCAAGTAAAGGTTGAACTTTGTAGGTTCAAGGAAAGTTTTATTTCAGAATCGACCCTCAAGGACAGGGGGCCAAATGGCGACGCACATATGGCCAAGAGATCTATTCACCCCTCCTTTTAGCATTTGCGGAAGAGGTGAGTTATCCTGTTTGCCTCTTATAGTGAATAACCTACGTAGTTGTGCTATGGAGTTAGATACTGGTTGAATCTTGATCATCTTCATTACTCCATGATGCAGGACGGAAATGACTGGATTAATTCCCGTACCACAACTTTTTCAGCTGTGGATCCTTCTTACAGTTTACCAAATAATGTTGCAGTGATCACCCTCCAGGTGGGGTATCAAAATAATTTAAGATTTTAAAATCTAGTCTTGATTGCTTTCTGATATTACCCCTAACATAAAATTCGTTTATGTTCATTTTACCTATATGCTGCAGGAACTTGACAGTGGTGAAGTACTACTTCGGTTGGCTCACCTATATGAGGTTTTACTTGCACTATTCTCAAGTTCAGTTTGAACTATTTTTTTATATGCACATAGTTTTGTCAATGACTGCCCAAATTATAGAAGTAGTTTTGAAATGACTCGCCAAACCATAAAAGTAGAAATTGTCAGCAATCTGAAATAATAGAAGTTGCTAAGTTCTCTCCCCTTGCTTAATTTGGGAGTTTGCTCAAATTAGATAGATTTTGTTCAGCTGGTTGTAACAAGCAGAAAAAAGTGTTGATGGATTAAATGCAATTAGACTTAGAATCATTAACATACTAATTGTCCCTTCGGGGACATCCGATAAAATTAACATACTACTTATTGATGATCTATAAATCTTGAAATACAGATTTTTGTCATCTGTTAACTAAACGTGCCACGTTGTGTATTCATGCCAATATGCCATGTAAATATAGAACTTATGTTGGTTATATATAAGGGTATCTCTTGGAGAGAGGTTTGAGCCTCTGGCTAAGCATAATCCTTGTCACATCTTTCTATCATCTCCGTGTTATTTCTGAAGTTGCCTCGATTTGTGGCCTTGTCAACAATATACTATTTCTAAGTACTATTTTGTGTAGAGAAAACATTGATTTTCTGCACAAATAAAATACCTTTTGTTATAGCTTAAGACTCTGTATGGCAGGTATATACTAAAATTTCCCTGATGACATTTATTGCTAGAGAAATCTAATCGCATTAAAATAGATATATTTAACACTTCGCAAATTACGAAGACTGACTGGAAGATAGTAAAGTGGAGTCTTAATTGATGGAAATATATTTGAAGATAACGCCATGAGGCCAAGGCGCTAAGCGTTTGCGTAGCAGATGACATACCCCCCTTAGCCTGAGAAAGGCTCTTATTCATTAACAGCATCGCCTCGACCTCTCATGTGATCAAGCATATACTATGTGTGTGCCACATACTTAATATTCATCAATGTGCGTACATTAAGTGGTCCATGTCTCATTCGTCTTCTTTAAACAGGGCAGCCCACGGTTGCAAAATGTTTTTGTTATTTGAACGAATATTCTATTCTAGGTTCATATAATATAAATCTGCTCAGAAGCTACTTCATGGTCAGTTTGCAAAGGATGGAACAATATTGCAGTCATTCTTACATTGGAATAGCGATCAAGATACCACTTTTTATAGAAATGCCAAATCTACTACATCCTTCAAGAGATTGTGCATGATAGCGGTTCAATATTATCAGCTTCTACTGCATTGACTATCTTTAACTCGCTCTAGGATGTGCTCTTAAGAATTTGAGATGGTTTCTCATTCCTCTTTGTACCTTTTTTGTGTATGAAAAGGTTGGAGAGGACAAAGATTACTCCGTGCTGACAAATGTGGAATTAAGAAAGCTTTTCCCAAATAAGAAGGCAAGAGTTTCATCTTGGCCAAATTATTGACTTTGGTCCACAAAACTTTGTTTTATAGAAGCTTTAAACAATCTTCGCGTATGCTTTTACAGATCAGCAAAGTCACTGAGATGAATCTTTCAGCGAACCAGGAAAGAGCTGAAATGGAGAAGAATCGGCTAAATTGGAAGGTACAAGGCTCTGCAGAAGACCCAACTACTCCGGCTAGAGGAGGGAAACTTGATGAGGTGAAGTTGATTGTAGAACTTGCTCCAATGGAGGTTAGGACATTTATTATCAGCTTCGACTCGATCAAGATGGTCCTTACCGAGGATGGGGCTTCAGGAGCTGTGTAGAATCTGTTATTGAGCTGGTTTTGTCCATCAAATGTGAGCAAGTATAGTGATGAACCACTTTGCTTTCATTACTAGTGAATGTTTCCTCACTCGTGTACATTTCCTCTTGGTTGGATGACATGTCTGTGTTTAAGGAATAGTTTTCCAAATCTCCTCAAGACAGTCAAATTCAACAAAAAAAAAAATATGACACCCTTCATACCGGCACAATGTTGGCTTTTATTTGCGTTTAATTTTTTTGTTTTTTACTTTTTATAACTTACCACTATTTGATCAATATTTTATACGAAGTATACATTATACTCCGTAGCAAATAAATAAACTTTCACTAATTCTCTCTTAAATTTTGAAAAAGTTAAAATTATGATCTTACTTTACCTCTTCTTTTTTGTAAAATTAGCGATGAAATTATGAATACGATAATATTATAAATAACGATTACATAAATTACTAACTAATAAAGAGTTTGAATGAAATATGAGACAATTGTCTTTGACGAGACTTAAATCCAAAATCTTCTAGATGAAAGCTCGGATCGAATGTTGGTAAACTATTCAGATCGATGTTAATTCTTGAGGATCATGTTCAAATCGATGAATTAGTGAAGACTACGTCTACGTCAATTTGTTCTGTTCAATAATCCACACATATGCTATGCAATTTGGTTACCTTGCATTTAATTTAAGATTGTAATTGAACTACTCTATACAAATATATCTGAAAACGAAATAAAGTTAAAAGGGGTTGAGGAGGAGAGAGTATTTATATAATGAATATCCTAACTAGTTCATTAACTAGTGAAAAGTTATCTTACTCGAAAATTTATTTTATCCTTTTTTTTTGTAAATTAACTATAAAGTGAATTTTTTTTCCACTAGCCTATTCGATTAACTCGAAATTCATTTTATCCTTAATAATTGAAAAAATGAAAAAAGAAAAGAAAGAAGGAGAGTAGATTCGTTTTGAGATGCGGACCAAAAAAACGGGAATTGTTCATTTTCCATTCCTTGATATAAAACAATTATTACACCAAACAAACAAAAGAAATCCAAAAGCAAATCCAAACCGCGAAAATCAGCTCCCCCTCCCTTAATCTGAACAAATTTCATGTCCATCTTGCCTTCGAAGGATCTAGGTTCAACGTCGTCGTATTCATCACATTCTAATCCCGATCTTCCCCCAAACCCTAATCATGGAAACCTTTCAACAATTCACTCTTTACAAACCCTTGCTATCTCCGATTCTGTCGATTATTCATCAGGTCTGATTTTGTTGCTCTACATTTATTAGGGTATTATCATATGCTGAAATCCCTTATATATGCTGTGAATTTTGTGTTTTTTTTATGATTTATTCTCAGTATTAAGTAAATCACTTGTTTTGTATATCATTGAGAAAACAGTGGTTGATTAGTAAGTTTCCGGTGTATTAACAAGGTACTTGCCCAATTGATTTTAGTATTGCCAGAACATACTTTTAACATCCGTCTTCGTTAGTCCCACGTGATAAACCGTATGTGTGGTCCAATTGGATTAGGCTACATGTTGGGGAGGGTATTATGAATTCAGTTCCACATTAGGTGATTAATTAGGTCACAAGCTTTATTCATGATGAAGTACTGTATTGGGAATAGAGAAGAGTTGTTTGGCTCTGTGCATATGAGATATATAATGGTCTCACTCATATACTCCATTTTTTGGCTCCAAGTCTTCTAAAGTTCAGTAATGCGTATGCTTACATATGTTTCACGTTTTCAGGATCAATGGCTCCAGTTACATACAGTTCTGATGGACCTTCCAAAGAGGTATTTTTTTGTACAGTTAATTAGCCACTCTTGGGATTGTTCCTTAAATGCTTCAAATTTCATGTAGTCAAGGTTTGTTTTTTTATTGCATTTATACGTAATGTTTCACAGGTAAGTAAACCTGAAGGGGAGCTTGATAAGGCAAGTTTGGTTGATGAAGATGTTGGCATAATTCTAGGACATGGGACTGATGTCCAAGTAGCAGATAATTCTTCCAATGGAGGCTCCTCTGTGGGTACTGCTTCTCCTAAATATCAGTATGATTCTTCTTCTACTAGTGCTGGACGGAGCAGTAAACAATTGGCGACACGTAAAACGCAGACAGTGAGTGCTAATCACTTACTGAATTTTCACTATGATCCCATCTCTCGCTCACAGCCTAGGGCTCTACCTCCTCCAAGAAGACAATCCAGAAGAAAACCTTATAACAAGGATCTATTTCTTCAAGCAAATTTCAAGTTTGTTGTTCTAGATACAGGCGAATACACTCTCGACACAATGGACCCAGATAAAAAATTGCAGTGGGAGGACATCATTTGTGTCAAGTATTCTAATCCATTCCCAGTTCAGTGTCCAATATGCTTAGGAAATCCCTTATGTCCTCAAATAACTTCATGCGGTCATATTTTCTGTTTCCCATGCATTCTTCAGTATTTTATGATGGATCAAGATGATCATAAACGTGAATGTTGGAAAAAGTGCCCTTTGTGCTTTACAATGATATCTCCGAAGGATCTCTACACTGTATACATTGAGAATGTTAAACAGTATATGATTGGCGACACCATTGAATTTATACTGCTAACTCGTCAAAAAGATTCATTTACTCTGTCTCTGAAGCACAATGAAGGACCTAGCAGTGATGAGGAAATTCTGCATTCCTTTTCAAAGTTCACCCTTACGTCGGATGTAGATCTCTCATTTAGAGAGGCAATATCTCAGCTAGATAATTGGTTAGCCAGAGCAGATTCTGGCCTTGTTGATGACTTGGAGAAACTTCCTTATGTTTGTGCTGCTTTGGAACAATTGGAACAGAGGAAGAAATATTGGAACAAGCACCAGATTCCTGGCAGAACTAAAATACACTCTTCTAGTACAGGTTCCTATGGTTCCCCGCCAAATCCTCAAAAAGTCGTTGATACTGTTTCTAAAAATAAAGGACTCATGTTTGGGACACTTCCTCAGTTAAATGATGAGTCAAGCAGATCAGGGAAATCACCTCCAGATAAGATGAATGGGAAGTCACATGTGGTTGAAAGTGCCAATGTTGAACAAGTAGAAGGATATAATGCGCCTTCTTCTTGTGAAGTCAATGAGATTAATAACAAGAGTGCTATTTATTATGATTTCACCGGCGTGAATGATAAAAATTCCTACAACTTTTATCAGGTAACTAATGTACTTGAATGGAGAAGTCACTGTGTTTTTATGGATGAGCCTTCTTCAAATTTTCTTGTGGTTGTAATTGTGCTCGTTTAGAAGATGGGTGAAAGTTCATACTTTTGATTTGCTAATGTAGCAACTGAGTTGTATGTTTTTGTAACGTTGTAACCCTGCTTTATAGATTTACATGTCTTATATTTCTTGTGCTGTAGTTGAAGCTTTTCATGTCTTTTATTTGTTCCACTTTGTCTTGAGAAATTACTACTGTTTGTAGTTAGTCATAAACTGTTAAGTGTGCATTGGTGGTCTATGCAAGATACATTCAGTTGGTTTGGTGTACAAATAGTTATTTATTTAGGTGCTATAGTGAATTTTATTTTCGTAGGGGTACCTGGTAACAGGTAATGTACATGGACTGGGATGTATATATTTGTTACATCTGATTTGTAATAATTGGCATGTTATTATAGCATTTGATACCGGTTCTCGCTGTCTGTATTTGGCCACTCTGTTTCTACTCCATGTATTTATACTATCCATGTTTTCAATTTTGCAGGCCGCGGATGGTCAGCACATTATTCTTCATTCTCTGAACATGAAATGTCTGTTACACCACTATGGAAGTTCAGATAGATTACCAAATAGGTAACTAACATATCATAAATTTAGAGTAAAGATTAGAGCTTGTTTTGCAAAATAGATTGTGTTGTTACTTTATGTTCAGTGTATTTCTAAAAAATAATATAGGTCATGACCCCCCTCCCCCCGCCTCTCAAATTTATCTATCTTATGACAATGATTAATCACCAGCGAGATTGCTCAATTTGGCTGTTTACTACGACTGTTGATACAGGATTAGGGGGAAGATCTTGCAGATGGAGATGGTGACACAATCCGAGGCTACGAGAAAGCGGTTTCGTTATCTGAGCCATATTTCGTTAACAACAGCTTATCAGGTACAAGAAAATGGTTTGATGAACTTTCATCCACTTGATAGCATGTGGGAGGCTCATGAGAGTTCTCATTTTCTGCCAACTCTGATTATAGTTTTGGTCTATCCTATTCGCAGCTCTGTGAAATTGATCTTAGGGACATGGTACCTCCTACGGCTCTTTCTCCATTTATGGATGAAATTAAGAACAGAGAAAAACAGAGGAAACATCTTGCCAAGAAGGTGAGCTAGTTTTGGTTGATGAGCTTTATTTTTCATTTATGTTTATATTAAGTGGGATTTTCCTGTTACTTCAGTCAGTGGTATAGCTGCATATTTATATCCTATAGTGTGAGCACACAGATAACATCAATATTCTCTGCTTATGTGGTGAACAACTTATGAACAATTTTCCACACCTACATGTCATATCAGAGTTATGCATTGAAGTTTAAGCATCCATTAGTATCTGAATGTAAATTGTCCCTACCCAGATATCATATCTGAGTTATGCTCTCAAGTTTTAAGCATCCATTAGTATCTGAATATATTTGGGAAATCTCGTTTCCTTTCAACTTGTAGCTGCATATCCTTCTATCTTGGCTAGTTTAACTTGCTAATTTGTATTTGACGCAGCAACCTGCAATGTTGCATTATGAAGGTGCATAGATCCTTCTAAAAACAATTAGACGTTTGTTACATTTGTTGGTTTGCCTCCAGGAACGCCAGGAAAAAATCAAGGCAGAATCTGCTGGATTGGACCTTGTGCCCCTGCAGTATGAAATCAATCCAGACTCCTCTTTTTATGGATCACCATCCTTTTCCATGGATGACTTTGAAGGTGATCAGCTTTTTATGTAACGGCTTGATTTAGGGCTTTAAGCATAATAGGGCTTACTTAAGAATAGCTTGATCTCCGGATTTTTTTTTATATCCTTCGAAACTCCAATTGCGAGTGTTAATGCATTAATGTAAGTTTTTAAGTCGTACTTGGTAATTATATGTTTATCTGGTGGACCTTATTTGCATTAGATATGGCTAATTCCTGCATGAAATTGTACTTGTGATTCCTTATATTTTATTGATAATGTTATGCCTGAAGATAAGTTCTAAAAATATGTCTGTAACAGCTTAGCTTCATTGTGTCTCTTGAACTTCTTTTTACACAACCAGGGTTGTCTTTGTTACGTGTCTTCTCTTAGTCCCTGGATATCTCTGAACTATATTGTATCTCCTTCTTTACTGTCGATGGTAGCAGCTTTGTTGGAGATCGTGATATACATGACCCTAGAGGTTCTCCTTTGCCACTAACAGACTCTTTCCTTGCCACTGATTTACAGCTCTCGGAAGTTCTAATGCCATATCTTCGAGTCCTCCAGCCTATGGTGAAAGGCAACTGTTCTCTAGTGTAGCCAGGCTGGGTTTTGCTGCGGGGCACGACTCTCCAGGTCTGAAGAATGAGGAGTCTCAATCCCTTCCTCAAAACGATATACCAGGTGATTCTTCTACTGTTCTGCATGCTTTGTAGTTTGTTGATAAGATTATCAGACTTCAGTTGCTAGGCAGATTTTGTTGTAATAATGAAGCCAGTTAATATTTTACTTATCTTTTTATTCACTAGTTTCTTTACCTGTTCTTGACTTGTGATATCCAGTTATCGTGTCAGGATCAGTGAGCACCAGCACACCTTCATTTGCTAGCATAACTTCCAGGGCAAAACCTACCAAGGATCCAGAAAATACCAAATTACCAGAGAGTGGGAAGAAAGGAAAGAAATCAAGTCGTATCCTCCTGTCTACTTCAGGTGGGCGGCGTTACTGATGTTGAAAAGACATTCTTTGGAAGATATCAGCTGCTATTCAAGTTCCATTCCGTCTTGTAAATTGAGTAGTTATTCAGGTGCCACCCTTCCCTCCTCCTACCATGGCCACTTTACTTGTTGGTGGTACTGTGCTAGTCATGATGTGGTTATGCACGACAGTGGTAGGGTTTGCACAATTGGTGTTGTAGCTGTAGAGTTTCTTTTGTTTCCCGTGGTCTGAAAGAGGAAGAAGAGGGTGGTCGTATGGGAGGCAGAGGCGGAAAGGAGAGGGCTGGTGATCCAAGGGAAGTGAATGTTAGGAAGTAGAAACATTATGGCTTTGTCATGTAACATGATAGTAGGGTATTGGCCTCTTTTGAAATTATGACGTGCTTTATGACATATGGTGACCATGGATTTAGAATCTTCTCCCTTTTTATCATGCCTTTCCAAAATAAATATAAACCAAAACAAAATGATCTCAAAGCCTCTAATTTAGTGTTAGTGGAGGCAGTTGGATTTATAGCATGCAGTCACTTTAGCTTTTGGGTGGTATGCTATCTTCAAATTATGTCAAATGTCTTATGCTCATTTATAGATTTTAATTTCTTAAATTATCATATAAAGTATAATATACAAATTGTAATGATGGTTTGAACTTTAAACACTGCTTTTGTTCTTTGAAGATTCGTAAAAGATATCATGCTTCCCGAAAAATCAACAACAATTTCATAATGTTTTTATTGTTACTCGGGGGATAATTTTCGTAGATTTGGTGGAATTCATTGCATTAAAGAGTTTGTTCATGTTGAGATATAAAAGATAAATCATTTTCATATCCTCGTGGTCACTTGTGAGTTGTGACCAACCCTACCACAAATGAGATAAAACATTGTAATTAATAATTGATTGAAATGATTATCTACAACATTATAAATTATAGTAAATAGATTTAGTTATGAATAATAACAATGTCAAAAAGGTTAAAAGAATTGGGACACCTAAAAAATTTATAAACAATTGGTACTAATAATACTATGATCAATTTGTCAAATATTTTCTTTATATGGATTCTGTATACATTTCACCTGCTTACACTTGTTGTCGACTGAATTTTATTGTAGACATTTGTCTATTTATATATAAGCACTACACACAAAAGCACCATTTTTTGTAGAAATTGAAGAATATGAAGGCGGCTATTTCTGCTTCATACTGTTCTTCATTCAATCTCATTTCACATGCTTCCAATTCAGGTATTGGTTCATCATTCATATACATTGCATGAACACCGAGTATCACTGCCAAATATACTTCACCTCCAATCAATATCTTATTGCTTATTATATATATAAAGTTGACATAATTACTGAAAATGTATGAAAAAGTTTAAAACTTTATAGAAAGTTCTCAATTTTGCCATTGCCCATTATGTGAAAATGAGGAAAAATTGCATGGTTGGTGATTTTTAGCAATCTTTTTTTCAACTTTTGACACCTTCCAATAATTAATACTCTCATCCCATCGATTCTTTATAATAGACGTTTTTTGTTTTTGGTTGTCAAGTTTTGACCTATAATTGATGTTTATTTATGTTGTGAAAATTACTAAAAATAGTTTATGAAAATATTGTAAATGCATATGTAATTATATGAAAATGAAATTTATTAGAATAAAGAATAAAAAGTAATTGGTGCTCAAACGTGAACATGTAAGAAGGTAAACCTCAATATGTTACATCTCAACCCATGCTGTGAAGTGTGTAAGAATTAATGAATGGTGTCAAGAAGTCTTTATGTGAAGGGTTCAATTTGTTGATATTCAATATTTGTTTGTGTTGATGTTGGGTTTATTAGTTTATATCGTTTTGTTATTGTTTATGTTGTAGATGTAAGCAGTCGGTTGTCTGATAGACTCTGCACCACAAGGAAGCTTCCCTCATCATTGATTAAAGAGGTTTGGGTTCTTGTTTGTGCATCTGTTAATTTACTGTATTTGTTATTGGTACTTGATTTATATTGATTGGCAGCTAAGTGTGAAAGCTGGTGAGTTTCAAGGGAGATCTGCTAGCTTTTCAAAAGCCAACTCCACTGTGCCAAGAAGTGCTCACGGTACTAATTGTTCAGTTATTTCGTGAGAGTTCCGATATTTTTTATGTTTATTTTGGTTAATTATGAGTTAGCTTGGGGTGTACTTGATCTTGAGGCAATCTTAACATCCTAATTTGTGAAGCTACAATCGTTGGCTTCGTTTATACCTTTGACGTTCTTAATTCTGTCACTCAATTAGTCTACATAAACCGACATCATTACACTACTTACACTTGTTACCTATTATGAACTAGTATGTAGTCCTCCACTTCATCTTGGGTCAATTGGGGAAGCAGCCTCCCTGTTACGACAAGAGTAAGGTTGGGTTCAGACTTCAGAGGCATTAGGCCATATTATTGTGTGGAGCATAATAGCTCTCATATGTGTGTTCCACAACTTCATTTTTACTTCTTTTGTGGTTAACATTTACCATTATTCATTTTTCTCTTCAACGTGATATGATTGTCAGACGTCATTTAATGTTTGTGCAACATTTTGTTGAGAACATTGGCTCATGACGTGTAATATACATATGCTCATGCAGCGATCCAAGCAGTATTGGCTAGTGACAAGGACACATCATCCACTACTGCTACAGAAGGAGGAAGCATCCATAAGAAATTGAATAAAGTTGTCCTAGCCTACAGTGGCGGACTAGACACATCTGTCATTGTTCCTTGGTTAAGGTGACTCAGGCACCCATCCATTAAAATGTTTGCCAATGTGACATAATAATCTAGGTCCATGTCATTTTTAACGTATTGTGCCGCAATGCTCAGATGTAATTCATGTATATGTACATCTACAGTAATGTCTATATTTCAGAAAATCTAATTGAAGTACTCCCTATTGCCTATCCCAGTCCCAACGCGTTCACTCTTAGGATTCTGTTTTAGTGTTTGGTTACTACGATGATTCTTGTAGCTTTATTTATGTTCCTATCTTTAACGCTCTATTTATTTTCCAGAGAGAACTATGGCTGTGAGGTTGTCTGTTTCACTGCAGATGTTGGTCAAGTAAGTTACTTTCTGAAACCCTTGCATCAAAAGTATGTGCTAATAGCAGTAGTCAAAATAAGTTGTATAGATAAGATCAGCTGTGATGCGTTAAAGCTAGAGAGAGAAAATAAAAGCCATCCTTTTCTAATATAGTTCCCATGTTTGACGAGTTTGGATCTAATTTTAGTCTATCTATAGGGGTTAAAAGAATTGGAAGGCTTAGAAGAAAAGGCTAAGGCTAGTGGGGCCTGCCAGTTAGTGGTGAAGGATTTGAAGGAGGAATTTGTCAGAGACTTCGTATTCCCTTGCTTAAGAGCTGGTGCAATTTATGAGCGGAGGTACTTGCTTGGAACCTCAATGGCGCGTCCAGTTATAGCTAAGGTACTTGCTTCGACATTGGAATATGGCGTCTGCCCTTTCTAGCATCAATGCCCTATCTTGCAAGTAAATTAGGCTTGTATTTAGCTCTTTATTACATCACAGGCCATGGTTGATGTTGCCCAAGAAGTTGGGGCCGATGCCGTTTCACATGGATGTACTGGGAAGGGAAATGATCAGGCGTGTTTTCTCATCCTTTTGAAGGATAGTTTTAATCTGTTCAGAGGCTTGAGAGACATCTAACCTTTAGTTGTCTATATGTGATTTTGAACAGGTTCGTTTTGAGCTGACATTCTTTGCCTTGAACCCTGAACTCAGTGTAGTTGCTCCTTGGAGGGAGTGGGACATAACAGGAAGAGAAGATGCAATTGAGTATGCTAAGAAACATGATGTGCCGGTACCGGTGACAAAGAAATCTATATACAGCAGAGACAGGAACTTGTGGCACCTGAGTCATGAGGTACGTATTTTAGTGATAGTAATAATATGAATATGCTAAGAAACTCTTCAACCTGCTTTTACATTTAGGATGTGTGCTTGTTTGTGGTATTCTTTAACCTGAATGTGGACTTAAGATATGTTGGCATGTAATTACCCTGTTTGGTGGCTTATTAAGCATATACTCTTTCCTTTGAAGGGGGATATTCTCGAGGATCCAATTAATGAGCCTAAGGAGGATATGTACATGATGACTGTTGCCCCTGAAGCTGCACCTGATAAAGCTGAGTAAGAATCTTTTTAAGTTATGTTTTCAGTAAGCAAATATCTTTCAACTGAATCAGGTGTCTTTAAGAGCTGGTTTGTGCCTTCCCCTTCTTCAACCTTCTTTGGCAGGTATATTAAAATTGGGATAGTTGCAGGACTTCCTGTCTCAGTTAACGGAAAAGAACTTTCTCCTGCAACTCTTCTTGCTGAGCTAAATGAAATCGGTGGCAGACATGGAATTGGCAGGGCAGACATTGTTGAAAATAGAATTGTTGGGATGAAAAGTCGTGGGGTTTACGAAACCCCTGGAGGAACTATTTTGTTTGCAGCTGTAAGGGAACTCGAGTCTCTTACACTGGATCGGGAGTCCATGCAGTTCAAGGATGAACTGGCACTCAAATACGCAGAATTAGTCTATGCTGGCAAGTGGTTTGATCCACTCCGGGAGTCCTTGGATGTTTTCATGCAGAACATTACAAAAACAACCACTGGTTCTGTGACTCTTAAACTTTACAAAGGATCTGTAACCGCAACGAGTCGTGAAAGTCCTTACAGTTTGTATCGACAAGATATATCATCATTCGAGAGTGGAGAAATCTATGATCAGGCCGATGCAGCTGGATTCATAAAGCTCTATGGTCTGCCGATGAGGGTCAGGGCGATGCTTGAGAAGGGCATCTAATGTCTAAGCTGATTCGAAACTTCACAATCGACTTTCATGTACCATTTTTATTTTGGCTAATTCCATGTTTTGATGGATTTTCTTATTGACGTATCTCGACATATAACTGATTGTGAGAGCTTGAGTGTGTCACCTATGATTTACTATTAATATGCCACCCGGTTGAATAAGAACAACTTGTAATGCCTAATTGACTCTATTTTTCATAGATAAGATGAAACTTACAAGTTACACATTCAATAAGAGTCGAACCATCGTACCCACCCAATACGAAAATCAAACTACAGAAGACGAAAAGGACCCTCTTCCACAATTTGCCAGTTCGAATGACAACTTTGTGGAGTGATTTGATCACTGCTTATGATCTGGATGAAGACGGTGAAGCAATGCTCATGTCCTTCAGGGAGACGATTCGTACCAGTCTTCATCCAGACTCAATAAGCTTCCTCTTGGTTTGTTTATGCTTCGAAAAAAGCAAGAGTAAAAACCAAACATGAATTACACACACTTCATAATGCTCATGGTGATTTTTTGCTAACATTATGTTGGAACATAGCAATTTACTTCTTTATAGCATTTCATCACCTCCTTTTATATAAAACTTAAAACAAGAACATTAAATATGAAACAAAATAGTCTCAATTCATTCATACATAACACTATCATTCTACAAAATTGCCACTCTGTAGAATAAAAACAAAAAGAAACAACAAAAGTTAGTAAGTAATGATTCAATTCTTCTTCTTGTTCTTGTTGGTATTGCTGTTATTCTTTCCAAGAACATCATCAGAAACAACCTTAAGCTTCTTCCTCTCCTTAGCAGACTTAGCAATCTTCTTGAGTGTCTTCGGATTACTAATAACCTGCAACTTAGTACCAGACTTGAGAATATTCTCCTCCTTCCTCTTCTCCCTCTCTTCTCTCTTCTTCCGTTTCTCAATTTTGTTGTTCCTGATCTCTTCCTTCAACTCGTTCATCCGCTCCTTGTACGCCTTCTTGATCTCCCTCTCCTTCATTCTCTGCTCTACCGACGTCGCCTTTACGCTCACCTTCATTACGGAACCAAGATGTTTATATCAAACAAATAAGAAAAAGTACCGGATATTGAATTTTGATTAGTTGTTTAAATTTATGAACTTTACTAAGTACTGCTTTTAATCATTAACAGGAACATACTAAAACTAATTGATTATAGATGGATATAACTCAAAATACCATTGATACACGTATTAATCGAGCAATGTCACTATCAATTACATGTAAGAAAACCAATTGGATCAAATATATGAAATTTACAAGTGTGCAAGTATTTTCAACCTAGATAAAAAACTGATAATTTTGATTTAAGACAAAGTTGGTCAAATAAGACCATCCATTTTTTCATTGATCAAAACGAACAAATTAGACGACCATTTAGAGACACCGAAAATATAACATAAGAGATTATGCAAGATTATATCCCTAGCCCTAGGAAGTCTTCATCACTAGCAGGTTTTTTCGAAAAACTCTATTTGTTCTGATATGGATGGCCCACAGACTATATTTCTTGATTTTAATAGGACTCCTTACAAGTACAAGTGTTGTTTTTATTTTAGAGACATAAGTAGTAGAATTTTATTTCTCAAAAAGTCCGACTATGCCTTTTACTGACCTTAGTAGCAGAAGATCTCTGAGTTCTTGGCCTTTTCCAGTTCCTCCCCGAAACTCTTCCGGCAATAACACCATCATATGTGGGTCTTCCGAAGATTGGTTTGTTGGGGTTTTCGGAGGAAGCTAAAGCTTGTCTCTTTGCTGATGGTTTGCTTTGTTCTTGATCATCCATGTCCATTTCCATGGAAGTTGGAGCATTCTTTTCAGCAAATTGGTTGAGTATTTCTTCCTCTTTTTCTGCTCTTTTTCGTTTGTAAGTTTTCCCACCGAAACCTTCATCTAGACACCTGAAATCCAACGTGCACGCCATTGATGATGATGGCGAAGAAAACTTTGTACCTTGTCGGAAAAATTGTGGCCGCGGAGGTACAATGTTTGGAAAGAGAAGGATAAACTGTGGAGATATAAATAGGTTAGGGTTTGGACTTGGGCTGAAATTAAGAGCCCATTTTGATTTAGAAATTGCCCAATCCAAGATGGTTGAGTTTAAGTCATACTCCATCTGATATGTCCATGGACCATCGTTACATAAGATAAATAAATAAATACCCCCTTTATTGGATTGGCTGGCGATATTGTCAGAGCAATTTTGATTCTGTCAGAGAAAAGTACGAGCATATACCTAATTTAACATTTCAAGTCAACTATTCTATTTTGTCATTAGTATTTACCAATTTAATACTTTATTGCAAGTAGAGATGATTTTGAAATTCAGCAATAAATGAACATATTCCATATTTTAAGTATATGCATCTTTAATGTTAATAAATCATTATTATTACTCTCTTGGTCATCTATAAATTATTTATTATTAAAGGAAATAATTTGCAAAATATTTTCTATATTAATAGAAAATAAAAGCAATAGACATTAGTATCTAAGATCTTCAATATTTGAAACTGTTGTTGAAGGTAACGAATTTGGGGAATTAATTTTGAAGTTAAATGATAATTATCATCTTTAGTCAATTGGAGAAAAGTTACGTGCTCAAGATAAATTATATGAGATCGTTGATGAGTCAGATACGATACTTTATGAACCCAATATTCAACGGAGAAAAGGGCGACCAAAGAAAAAAAATAAAAGTTCAACCAAAATAAATTATTCACAATTTGAAAACGTAGAAAAGATCGACAAATATTCCCTTCCTTTAAAGATATGAAATGTATTCATTTATTGTTAATTTTCAAATAACTCTAATTGTAAGAAAATATTAAACAACAAATATTAATGATATAATAAAATAGTTGACTTAAAATGTTAAAACACTTATATACTCAAACTTTGCTGTGCCATAATCAAAATTGGTCTGACAATATCACAAGCCTTTTGTAATATTGCGGAGTAACTTTCTTTTATCTCGAATAATGAAAGAATTGAAATAAGGGCAAAAAAGTATTAATGCTCATTCACCAATGTTGAGTTTTTCATTACACCTATTTTGTATTTCTATGTCTAACGACCATTCAAGTCATCGAGATGATCTTATAGTCACATCTCCATCTCATCGACTCTTGATTTTAGTTAATTGGGTTTTAAAATTTTAAACTCGACCCATCAATAACCTTGAGTAAAATGTTCATAATTGGACAAACAAATATATTAAATCTATAATTGTATTGTTATATTTGTTTGTTTTATTTCTGTGTTAAGAGTATATTACAGTGTAATTGATGAAATTATTGGTGAATAGTCTACCCTTAATTACTTTATATACTCCTATCAGTATAAATATGTTTAGAATTTTGATAGATACCATGAAAGGAAAAATTTAGTATTTCCTCCGTTCCAAAATAGTTGACGTTGTAGCTATTTGTACATAGATTAAGAAAAATTGAAACGTTGTCAAAAAGTACATTGAAAAAGTAGAAATACAATTATTTGAAATTATATCATTGATTGGTTGCTATTTCAAGAGAAAAAGTAGTAAAAAGGTCTTTGAGAATGTAAAAGTACAATTTTTAATGTGAAATCGATAACTATTTTGAAACAAAAAAATAGTGCTAGGACATCAACTATTTTGAAACGGAGGGAGTATTTATGATAAACTCTGTATTAGTTTTTGCACTTTCAATGTGGCAATTTAAATTGCTGATTTGCTGTCATATATATTGAATGTTCAAAACTTTTTGATTTGAATGATCAAATAAAATGGAGTATATTTATCATTTTCAATTCATAAAAGTTGTGGCAAGAATAATAATAAGCGATCTTACTGCCACTATTTTTCTTCACGTTTCAAAATTACAGGAACAAAGTGAAAATGAAGAAGGGGTGGAACATGAAGAGCAGCAACTGCATCCTACATGCGCCACACTTCAAGCTCAAACAAGACGAGGAATAACTTTCTTCTTCGAATTTCAATGCGTGCGAGTAGATTTTCTCTTCAACCCTCCAAAAGACGAGATCTCGAAGAACAATGAGATCAACGAAGGCACACGAGACACGCCTAAGGTAGAGAATGAGAAGCCAATACAACATAATAAGAAGTTAAGAAAATTGCACCACTACGTCACCGTCCTGCGTGAATACATTAAAGCATGAATGATCCTATTTGAAGTTGAACCCCATAGCCACATTTTGGGTTCTTTAGCTACTACTGCGCGATTTAGAGTAGTAAGATAAGCACGAGTCATTTACAGACTACAAAACAGATACGCTAGTCATTGTTTCACGAATAATTAGGAATAAGTTACATGACACCGTGGAAACCAGCCGAATCCATAAGCACAGCCTTGATCTGCTCTGGCAAGACATCTTGTCCTTCCCTGCATTGCTGATGCATAGTTTTTTTAGAGAGATTCCTCTTTGTTGTAAATCAATAACATTATCTAAATAGATACTGGGAAAAGGATATTTTCGAACTCTAATATTAAGCTTTAATATGCAATTAACATTGTTTTGAATGGAAGGTAAGGAGACCCATTCTTCAAATGGAACCAAATGAGGTCCGTTCTTGAATCAATCAAGTTAGATTGAGTAACCTAATTTGCATTTGAGCGACAACATTTCACTCCAACTTATCTCTGGTAGTAGAATTTGAGGAACCCTGAGAAAGGAACACATTTTTCCACATATACTTGCTCCATAGTAGGTTATATGCTAATTTTTCTTGAAGCTAAAAAAAAGAAGTATACCAACTAAACAAATAAGCATCATAAAAATATAATAGGTTCATGTAGTTGATATTTAAACTTCATCAATGGCTCCAAATAAAAAAATTATTAAAAAAAATGGTCCAAGGGAAAGCCAACAAACTGCAGTGGACCTTATTGGTAGATAGAGTACACAAGGAAGCTTGCATAAAGAATCTTGAACAGGAAAAGAATCTCATATATAGTTTTTTGAACAACCTAAGTATGACATTCATGGTAAGAAAACTGAACACGAAGAATAAATAAGACCTCACCTCAGCTCGGAATACATCCAATGCAAATCCATTAAAACAGCTGATGACAGCTTGCTGAATGTCTAGGCCAAGGCTATCAAGGGCCCTCATAGCGGAGAGTAGCAAACCTGGTCTGCGAGCACAGAACATATGTATGTTGACAGCCCTTCCTTCTCTTAAGCTGACATCAACCTAGTAAGTCCAGGAAAAACTATAAGTTGGAATACCATGATAAAGCAAACAAGTTTCATTTGGTATTTCGACTTCCAAGTAGAGTATATCTCAGAAATGTGTAACACATGGAATCTGTCTAGTTCTCTAGCTGCGATTTAAATTCTATTTAAGGTGATGACTCCTTACTATTTGCTGAGATGATCAAAAGATATATGCGCCCAAATGTTATGCTCAAGAAAATCATAGAACCTCAAACATATGAGAGATGATACCAAGACATCCCTTTGTGCAAAAAATAATTCTACAAAAGCGATGCAAAAAATTTACTCTAGCAGGTTGGTTCTTAGGACTTGGCAGTGAGCTTGCACACATCTCTTCCTTCACCCGGTAGGAAACGGTTGTAGGACTAGGTGTTACAGGGTCAAAGCCATTGGGCGCCTGTATCATAGGGCCTGCAGGAATAGCTTCAAGCTCTTTATGAAGATCATTAATGCGTTGTAAGAGCTCTTTCAGATAGTCAATGGCATCTCCCAGGATAGAAGCTCTATCCATCTGAAAGGTAATGAAATATGATATCAACCAATAGCTATAAATAAATAACAGGACCATCAAATTCAGTAAGTCTTTGGTGAAACTCAAAAATCAGGGAACACTAATGTGCAAGTGAACTATTAATTGATAGAACATTTCATCCCTTTTCCTGCAGCATTTTCCATTAAGTACATTAGTATAGGCTAAACTAGCCATAAAATCATTTGGCAATAAATGTAGTCACAAACAATGCCAATCAGCAACCCTGCAGTATCAATAGAAGAACCAACAAAATTGATTAAATTTTAACAAAATACAATTATCAATTATGTCTGTCCTTCAAGAGCCTCATTACCTTGCTGATCTTGGGAACAACAGACCTAAGCATATAAAGGCGATCATTCAGCTTCTTCCTACGACGCCTTTCAGCCATCAAATTCTTAGCCGGTAGCCTCTTCTTCTTACCATTTGGATCTCCAACAGTAACCCCACTAGTAGTAACCGAATTACTATTACCCCCATTCTCATCCACCTTGCTGCTTCCGCTATTCATAAAATTCTCAGTACCCTCATCAGAGTCATAAATAAAGTCTCTACCATCAGAAACATCGACACCAGTTAAATCATGCTCATCTTCTTCATTCTCAATTTGCCGCTTCCTTTTCTTCTCCATCAGTTCTCCAACTCCGCTACCACCATGGCCATTGTCATCAAATCCGCCACCTATATTACTAGCATTTTGCCATAAAGCAGCCCTCTTCTGGAAAAGAGTAGGCTGAGCACCATCACTCACTAAACCATTAAGCGGCCTCAAAATCTTTGAAGACCTATCCTCATCATTATTATCACTAATATTCTGATTAGCTAACACAACACTTTCATTACAATCCTCATAACCTTCAAAAGAATAAGCGTTAAATCCTAAACCTCCAACAACGTTATTGTTACCATTTTCCGGTACTAATCTCGAATCTTGAAAGCAATAATCAGAAACACCCAAATACGACGGATTTGACTCAAATCCCTCGTATCCCAGCATCTGATAATTGCTCAAAGAGTTCATATCACAACCCAAATCAAAAGAATTCCCAAATGGGTAGTTGTTAATGTTATTGTTATTGTTATTACACAACATATTGAGCAGTGAAGGGAAGCAAGCTTTTGGACCCAAAAATGGTTGATACTGTGAGCAAGAAGAAGACGAGTCACCAATCTGGTGGTTTAACAGCAAGTTAGTTAAACCAACACCATTATCATCACGGTGGTCATCGGCGGCCAGTGTAGTGGTGGAGAGAGATGGATTAGGACAAAATGGGAAGTTGTTAAGGTTGTCGGAAGATGATGAGGGGTTAAGGAAGCAGTCAGATTCGAGCATAGATTTGAAGGTGGGGAATGGTAAAGGGTTGAGTTCGTCGTCTTCAGATGAGGCGGTGGCGCCGAGGAGGTTATGTTGGTGGTTTTTGGGTGGCCATGAAAAAGCGTCGTCTTTGTGTTCACCAGCATCGCGTTTGTGTCCAAAAGCGTCGTCCATGAGTTCGGAAAATGGAAAATGGGAAATGGGAAAATAGGAAGAGGAGAAAAGGTTTGGTGGAAAAGGGAAGTGGCTTTTTAGAGATTGCTGATATTGATAATGATTTTTCAGAGAAAGTATCAGAAACTCGAAGACAAAGAGGGTCCAATCATATTTTTAAATCTTCAAATAAATAACTCTAATTTTGCAGCAAAGCTAGACCACATTGCTGTTATCTTTGCCTCAATTCTGCTAAATTTGGAACAAATGGAGAATATATCTCTATCCCGTGTTTCAATTCTCGTAAGGATAATATTTTATTGAGATATTGTAAAAATTATTTCGGGTTTCGTGTCTGCTTGTTATTTTTTTTGCTCAATTGGTACTTAAAAGCATTATTTATTACAGTAATTTTTTAAAAAAAATTAGCGATGAGGTGAATTTGGAACTCAGAACCTTCTGGTCACTATCAAGAATCTTTTCCACTAGATTATTCGATTGACTCTACCTTCATTAATTTATTAGTAGTAGTTTAACCAAGGGATCGACCATGCATATGGTGAGTGATTAAACTTGCTAACAAAAAAAACACAAATAGGGAATATATGAAAACCTTGTTTTTTATCTATTTGTTTGATAGGTAAAAACTAAAATTGAATAAGTTCATTCTTTTATGATAAATCCAAATTATAATAATTAAGTATAAAAAATTGGAATAAAACATTACTAATCAAAATATTCAAAACGAGCTTATAAAATCATTTACATATGTTGTAGTTAATTTAACTTGATATAAAATTTCGTAATTTATGAACATTCAAAACTTTTTGAATTTTTTTTAACAAGTATTCGTTATTGTAAGAAGTAATTGTTACAATCTGGTTATTATTATGTATAATATTTCGTGATCAATAGTATAATCATACTAATTGGACAACACATTTTTCATATATAAATATTTTGAATTTCATTTCCAGAAATTACCAATGTCTTGTCGAAGCTGGTTGAACAATTTAGAGACAAGATAATAATCGTAGTTCACATGATTAACAGTTCGCAAGATGCATGTAGATTGAAAACATGAATCGTATATACAAATTGAAGTGACTTTTCAACAGTTGGACTAGCTAGTATATGGTTGTTCAATTTGCAACTGAACAGTTACTTGCAATAGATGATGATGATGAGTATTGAGATCGATTTGAGTAGTAGCAAAATTGATGAAGCGGAAAAACTCAAGCTCCTCGTGACCCTCTTCCCTTTTCGACTAATTTCCAGCCACTCACCGCACCTATATACTACCTTCATTCCACTATATCTTTTTTATTACTCCTCTTCGTCCCAAAAAAATTATCACATTTTGACTTTTGTTAGTTAAACATTACAAAATTTGATCATGAATTCCCATTAAACGATAAGAAATAATATAGTCTTGTGGGACTTTGTTAGAATCGTCTCAATATATATTTTTGAAATATCAACTTTTTATAATTTTTTCGCATGTAGAATAATAGATATTTATGTTTTAAATCGTGTTTTGTTGACCACCAAAAGTCAAAATATGACAATTTTTAGGGACGGAGGGAGTATTAAAATTTGACCATTCCATTATTCATTTTTTAAATATTCTAACTAAAGACTTCGTTAATTTATTTTATAAATAATTTTAATAATCACTTTTCTAGCTAGCTAGCTACTACTAAATCTATGCTTCCTCTAGTATTTGTTTCACTGTTTTTATCAGAGTAATGCATGATATTAAAGTCTACATAAAATTGGTTTGGAAAGTATCTTATATTATAATTTTGGCACCAAATTTTTAGAATATCAACTTTTTATAATTTTTTCATATGTAGAACAGGAGATATTTATGTTTGAAATTGTGTTTTATTGACCATGAAAAGTCAAAATATACTAATCATTTAGGGACAGGGGGAGTATTATTCATGTTTCATGTGTATATTACTCCCTCCGTCCCTAAATAATTTGTACATTTTGACTTTTGTGGTCAAACTTTAAAAGATTTGATCACGAATTCTCACTAAACGACAAGATATAATATAGTCATGTATCATGCTACATTCGTCTCAATATATATTTTTAAAATATCAACTTGAGAGATATTTATATTTTAAATCGTGTTTTGTTGATCATGAAAGTCAAAATATATCAGTCATTTAGAAATGGAGATAGTATTAGGGATTAACGTATATTGTTCATTATTAATATATATAAAAGTGTGAAATCGGAAAACTAATGATCCACATTACCATATGCAACCCAAGTTATATAAAAAAATGAGTCTGTTAATACTTATACTCTCATTATTTACCAGGTAAATTATATTGAAGATATCCGACATTAGTATATATTACTCCCTCCGTTTCTTTTTATTTGATTGTTTGAGCATTTTTTCTATGTTTCTTTTTATTTGATTGTTTACAATTTCAATGCACTTTTTACAATCCCAATGCACCTTTTTATAATTTCAATGCACCTTTTTACAATTCCAATACACATTTTTACAATCCCAATGTAATTTTTCACAATCTCTTAATAAAGTACTTTTTCCCCAAACAATCAAATAAAAAGAAACGGAGGGAGTAGTATATATGTTGCTGATTTTAACATTTCTTACAAGTCAGATAAATGTTACTAGTACTTATTTAAGAGTGGTACCCCTCATAATTAATAATATACGTGTAACTCATTGTAATGATTACTCATAAGTTGCTTGATACAAATGTAAGCCAACACTCACCAATTCACCTTGTTGTACCTCAAAATGTGTTTTGGGTAATGCTAAATCAACATCAACAACTATTTCGAACACACAAAGTACAACTCATCTTAAGGTACTCTTAACATTTATGCTTTCACGATAATATAACCGATGGCCAAAGCAATATTGATGTGGATGTAGCATCACTTCACCTTTTTTTTTTCTCTCCCTTAATCATTTACATATATCAATTATTTTATTCAAAATAGTTTCAAAATTACAAAATATAATCTCATCATGTGGTTTTCTGATTATTTGTTATACACATCAATACAAACAAATAGTATTTCTATTATGTATGAGATGATATTTTTCCACCATATTTACAAGTGTGGTATTTAATGAAGTTTGATTCAGGATCAAAACAGTCATTTTTTATTAAAAAAACAACTATTTGGGTGTGTATAATGATTCCCGTTTTTTTGTTACTACACCACGTCTTATCATAATTTCGGTACATGCTCAATACTTGAACTGATAAAAACTTGATTACATTTCATGTTCGATTAAGTATTGAGTTTGAACTCGCACAAAAAGTATTATTTGATATACGGAACAACGCGGTCATGGCTCACTCAAGATGTACACATGTACACTTTCTACGTGTTAAATTTCGGCTAATTTTTATGTATAACGGAATGGATTGATAACTAGATCGAAAAAACTAACTCGCTTCTCACCCATCTGGGCCAAACTTGAGAAAACAAACTGTTCGATTTGGTATAACACTACCTGATTGATAATGTGTTTATTAGATCAAGTTACTCAGTCCTAACTTATAATCGTCTCCATAACAAATACCAATTTGAAAAAATGAAAAGGAAATGAAATAGTATGTAACTAAAAAGTGTATGTTTAATTTTTTTTTTTTTTAAAATTTATCATTAAATGAGGGAAATTAAAAGAGGTCCCTATGCCTTTTTGGCAAGTATATTTGTTGATGAAGCTTGAGTGGTGGTGATAGGGGCATACTAATATGTAGGTAATGCGGCCATTTTTGTAGTAATTCAGAGCTTCTAATCGTTTCACGTGACTACTTTTATCCAGTACGACTAAAACTATAATAATTGTCAATTGGTAAGAAATTAAATGAAAAAACAAAATTATTTATGGGAACAATAAAAGGAAAGAACGAAGAAGACAAGTAGAGTCGCACATGGCCAGAGCGTTGATTAAAATGCAATAATACACGTGGCATGCATGCAAATCTCGAATCTTAATATTATGGGGCCCACCCCCCTCTGCATGAGTCTTTCACTCATTATCATTCTCCTCCATATCAAAATACAAATACAGTATTAAAGATCAAATCATCAAATGTCTCATCTGATTTCATGAAATATGAAAGGGGAGTAAGATGCATGACAGACTAAAAATATTCCGTGTTGAGGACGAATTTATTATTGTTGATGATGGTTCACTTGAAAAATAAAAAAAATTGGTAAATTACTAATTGATTATTTGATTAGCAAGTTTATAGAAATTTGGAAGGGTATGTTGAAAAAGTTCATCTTCGTGTACCTTATGATGCATTACACGAATGTATGAGAAAAACTGTAAAATGTACCTCATTTAAATAGAGATTAGATAAAGCTTATTGTCAATCATTTTATTAATATAAGGTTCGTTTTTTATGACATATAGTCAAACTCAAATTGTATAAAAAAGTGAGATTGTTGAGAATTTTCACTCTGGTTCTTTACCAATTTAGATACACCCTCAAATTTTAAAAAGTTATGTCTATATATTTGTAATGTTGAGGTTTTTTGTTATTATTATTACTCAAATATTCACTTGTAAAGATATCTATCAAAAATTCAAATCTCGATCATTAATAGATAAATTTATAAAAACATTCAGTTAACATTATATAATTATATATTGTAATTTGCAAATACTTTGGGTGTTGAATTAACATAATTCATTGTATCTAGGTGATTATATGTCTTTTTCAAATGTATATGTATGTGCGACTGTTTTTGTTAGTACAAAAATCATCCAATTCAAACCTCATCATGATTATGTCCAATATATGCTGATGATTATGTCCTAACATTTAATGTAATACTCCCTTGACCCTTTATTCCAATTTTTATTTTTATTTGATTTTTCATGATTAGCGAGACACAATTTAAAGAGTAGATATTTTTATTTTATAAGAAAAAATTGCAGATAATAATTGATATTTCAAAAATATATATCGAAACGAATCTACAATCACTTGTCTATATTATTTTTCAACGACTAATAATAAAAATATTTAATCACAATTTTTAAAGTTTGATTTTCAAAATAAAAGATAGAATTAATATTTGAGAAAGAGAAAGCACTATGTATACCTGTAATAAACTTTGTCATACAAATTGAAACTTTTCATCGAATACAATATCAAGAAAATGAACACCAATGGAAAAATTACAATTTCAAAAGTACACACATATTTATTAAAATTTATACACCTAAAAGGTTACATGTTTCAAGTTTTATAATAATATGTTATCATTGGTCAAAGTTAAGTTGTTTAAAGCTAGTAAATCCTCCATCCACCACGAGATTATGTCCCGAGACATACTTAGCTTCGTCAGAACTCAAATATAATGCCGCTAAAGCTATATCAGTCTCTTCACATTTTGCCCCTCCTTTCAACACCCCCATCAATTCATTCACCATTTTGATAATCTCTTCTTCTTTAGCCTTTGGAAATAAATTGGAAAACTGATTGATCACTAGTGGTGTAGGTATTGGACTAGGTGATATACAATTTATTCGTATACCATGTTGACAAAGCTCACTAGCTAATGATTTTACAATTCCTGGAACAGCAAATTTTGAGACTGTGTAAGGATGCGGACCAAGGCCACCCATGAGGCCGGATACACTAGAAGTGCAGAGGATTGAGCCGCCAGAGCGATGGTTGATCATCGCTCGGGCAGCGTGTTTGATCCCTGCCATCACTCCCCGCACATTGATTCCCATCACCCTATCGAATTCATCTAGGTTTAGATCCGTGATGCTTGGTGGAAATGCAGATCCTGCTATACCTGCATGGTGCAACCAAATATAAAAATTTTGGAAAAACTAATTTTGTTAACTTGTTATAGTCCATAATAGACATATATATATATATATATATATATATATATATGATCCTGAGTTCCTGACCAACTTCATTGTTCTATCACCAATTGAATGATATTTACATGAAAAATAATTTGCCTAAGAGGCAAATCTTCCTAAATCGATTATATTACTTACAATTTATTTTTCAATAATCCATATTAATAAGTTTTAAGGTCTTAATTGAACACAAATTTTCTTCCAAAACTAAGTATGTTAATAGTAAGATAGTTGAAATTGAATATTTTGGGGTTGCTATAGTTTAATAAATTTTCCACAAATTTATTATAAATATTTAAATTTATTTGAGTTTAAAAGTTAAAAGCTTCACGCTTGAAAATTCAAAATTAAACAATTTTAAAGTTGTTATGGAAAACAGTTACGATTCATTAATCTACATATATACTCAATTTCAATATAGAGTGATATACCTCACCAAAATATATCATTCTAAGGTACACATAAATAATTAAAATCCAAAAAACAGTCTACCAAATTTATTCAATGGTACTACAAAACATTAAGATGTTGGTACATACTCCCTCTGTCCCTAAAAAATTGTCACATTTTGACTTTTAATAGTCAATAAAATACGATTTAAAATATAAATATCTATTATTCTACATGCCAAAAAATTATAAAAAGTTAACATTTCAAAAATATATATTGAGACGAATGTAACAAGGTCCCACAAGACTATATTATTTCTTATCGTTTAATAGAAATTCATGATCAAATTTTATAATATTTGACTAACAAAAGTCAAAATGTGACAATTTAGGGACGGAGGGAGTATTTTGTAAAAGGCAAAAATAAACCTAAATAATTGATATAAACTGAGTTTTGTTTAGGAAAGTGGTAGGTTGATAAACTAAAAATTAATAAACTAGTATAAGTTTTCATATGTCATACACTCATACCTGCATTGTTAAACATGATATCCAATTTTCCGTGGTGGGCTAAGGTGGTTTCCACGGCCTCTTTGATATCGGACTCGATTAAAACATCACATTTGACGAAGTGGGCTTTTGAGCCTAATTGATGGGCTACTTGAGGCCCAAGTTTAGTGTCGATATCAGCTAACACAACTTTAGCTCCATGTTTTATGAACTCTGCGGCTGTGGCTTTTCCTATTCCGCTTGCTCCGCCTGTTATTATGGCCACCTTGCCTCCTAACCTTATTTTTTATACATAATAAAACGATCAACATTATCAATTCATATATAAAATTTCTTATTTTTTTTATAGATAAAACAATTAGTGAGTGTACGACTGTACGTATTATTTCATCATACGTACACCCTACGATATGATCAGTAATTTCATGGTCATGATTGAAGAAAATACTTAAATATACGAAAATGCAAAATAAGAGGAAAGGTCATAGTAAATTTAAGTTTACCTTGGACTACTATTAGAGCTTGAGGAGCTGCAATAGTACCTTGCAGACCTATTATCAATAGTGGTGGAACAAAAGTTTGTTATGAAACAATATTGAACTAACAATATTAGATAAATGGATAAAAATTAGATCATTTGTGATTTGGTCCTATATAATGGAGAAAATTGCATCCTTTTAGATAGTTACATTGTCGTTGATTAATCTTCAAAAGAAGTATAAATATAGCGATATAGTCTTCAAAAGAGACAATAGTTGTATATCGCTCTATATTTTTTGGGGACCATACTGCAACATTTTTTCACTTGCAAGGACTATACTGTAACAATTGTGCCATTTTCATGAACTAAATTGCAATAATTCAACTTTATGACACTAAGGTGTAACAATGTCCCACCATCTGAGACCAAATTGACAATTCACTCGATTAAAAATATTTGAATTTGCGGAGGCAAACAATTCAATTCCAAATAAATAAATGATAAAATTTAATTTTTTCAATAGTATCTTGAAAATTTTAGTTAGAACGATTGCTCCTCCATAACCCCCCAGTGTTTAAGAAAGTAATTAAAGAACTTAATTTTGGTCACTTTAGTAGTAAAAAACTGAGTTAAGCGAATGATGATGATGATGATATTTTTTGTTATATTTTAAAGAAAATATGATCATCATATAGAAAACTCAAATGAAATTAAAAAAAAATTACCTGTTCAACAATTTAAACATCTCTGGAAACAAAACAGAAGAATAATGTTGCGAAATCTGAATGAAGGGAGATCGATCCAAGAAACAACCCCTTTAGTTTTCCTTCCCCGCCATGATGATGATGATGATGGATCTATATATCTATCGTTTTATGTATGTTGAGATTAGAGAATAAAAAGTCAACACAGAAAACAGCTAACAATTTCATGTGAATTTTTTGTTTATGTGTGCAATGAGCACATGTATGTTAATAATACATACTAACTCCATCATAATTCAACTAGCCAACTAGACTAATCACCTAAACTATTTTATATTATTCACTTTCTTTCATGCATCATCAAGCTTATGCTGTTTAGTTGTCCTTTTTGAGTAAAAACTCAAAAGATTATTTCTAACACCATTTTTAGATCATTGACGGATTTATATATATGCTATGCAAGTATGTACTGGATTACCAAACATAAAAAAGACTTGACATATAAGTGAGAGTTGTTAGAAGTTCACAACAAGCACGCATGTTCAACTCATTACATGTTTCATAACATTCATCATTCGATCCCTCATATTTCATTTGACTCTTTTTATCCCTCATGCTTCAATATTATGTCTCATTTGATAAAATTTTATGTTAAGCTAATACTATTAGTGACATGTATCTGCATAATTAAAAGGGTAAAATAGTCCCAAAATATATAATCAAATAATATTCCTTAATTATAGACTTGTAATCATGTAATATGATTGCCGATGGCTCAATAGACTAGTGGCATCCTACCTACCTTTCATGCAAGAAGTCATGGATTTGAACCTTATTAATTGGAGAAAAAATTATCTCATATTATACTCTAACTCTCTATTAGTTATAAAATTTTGTATTCATTGTTTGTAATACCTTTGTATTCATAATTCATCGCTAATTTACAAAAAAAAAAAAAGAAAAAAAAAATAGTCATGCAATATGATTAATTTTATGTTGTGGAACTGCTTTACCCCTAATAATTATGCACGTGACATGCACATGTCATTAATAATATCAACTTAATGGAAAACTTAACTCAAAACCATATAAAATATATTATTGAAACATGAGTGATTGAAAAAGTTAAAATAAAACATAAATAATCGAATGATAAATAGTATGGAACATGTATAAGCGATTGTATCATTAGTTATCATTAACTAAGAGACAACACATTCATTCATCTATTTTACTCTTGTCAACTGATTGAATAAGGGACTGAACTTCTGAATCGGTTAATGTGCCCCCTAAACTTTTAATCAGTCAATTTGCCCCATGAACTACGACGAAGTGGTTAGTTTAGGGATTTTCACCATAAAATTGATAGTTTTTAGGTTTTAATGAAGGGTAAAATAGGAATTCAACATATTATATGTATTTGAGGTTAGTTTAAAATATACAAAAATATAGTTGACCTCTTTTAAAATAATCTAATCCCCCCTTCCCCGTTCTTCTCCCCCTTCTCTTAATCTTCTCCCCAAACCGCAAGCATACTTCCCTGAACCCGAGCAATCATAATTAAAACCTAAAAACTATCAATTTTATGGTGAAAATCACTAAACTGACCAGTTCGTCATAGTTCAGGGGGCAAATTGACCGATTTAAAAGTTTATGAGGCACATTGACCGACTCAAAAGTTCAGTCCCTAAATTGATCAATTGACAATAGTACAGGGCCACTTTAAAATTTAGCCCTTTCCAGGTGTTAGTTACTAAATTTAATTGTATCAATAGCTAAAACTATCTTCATTTTTATTTATTTGTCGTTTTAATAAATTTTATTATTTTTATTTACGCATTGTTTTATCAAATTCTTAAGTAGTGTATCAAAGTTTAAAATGATAATTAAAAATAACAACGGATGCAGCAATGATTAACATAATTTAGTCAACTTAAGACTGATTTTTATGTAAATTTAATGTAAATTGTCCAAGTAATTTTCCGAAATAATGTTAATTTTGATTTACTTCTCTTGTATTGTTATTAATTTATTACTACGACATTTCTTTTCAGTTTTCTATTAGAAAAGTCTAACCATATATATTTATCTCAACATAACATCAAAAAATTGACAAAATAACTTAATGTGTTTGGACAATTCCACTATTGTCAATTTGTCTTAAAAAGCCACACTTAATGTCTGTTATAATGCCGCATGACTAATTAAAATATATTTTACAACATGTTATCTAATAGGGCATATTAAAATATGTGTTGCAGAATAGTAACACGAAGGAAAACATGCATGATTAATCATTTAATTGTGTCATTAACCCAATTATTTATTCAATTTAGAAAATAATTTTTTTATCAATATAATATATAATGTTTTATGCAAAAATGATATAATTAAACATTTTCAAACAACAACAAACTAATGTAATACATATAGTTTATTATTGTTTATCAATTATTGTTGTCTTATATATTTAAAATGGATGAGGGATTGAGGGGTCATCTTAAATTTTTGTCGTGAATTTGCCCCATGATTTGTGTAGGTGGTTTAAAATAGTGAGAGATATTTGGAAATAAAAAGTTTATTATCTCAACTCTAACAAGTGAAACATTTGGAAATTTCTTAGGCTTTTAATCTTTTTTCACTCCACTCATTGATAATCACACTCCATCCTTTTATTTTTAACCCTCATTTCTCTTTATAAAAAGTCACATTGCCAATTATACATGAACAATAGTCAATAGTAAGGGTATAAATGTAATATAACATCAAAAGTGAAATGTTATTATTAATGAATGGAGTAAAAAAATTAAAGTCCATTTCTTATATTTCAAACACCCCTCTTTTGAAATAGTTCTATACAATGAAATTGAACTATGAGATTGATATTCTTACCGTTTATATTTTCTTTGATAATTTACTACTATCATTTTTTATTGATAGTGAACTAAAAGACTAATACTCCTAGAAAAAGACGAAACACCTTATTACCACTTTACAACTGAGGTTATTACATGACATGACCTAGTTTTCATACTAGACAGATGACCAGTGTGAATATTGTACATCTCACTATTTCAATCTTGCTTAGATCTCTCCAATGTGAATATTGTACATCTCACTATTTCAATCTTGCCCCTCTCTCTCTCTCTCTCTCTCTCTCTCTCTCTCTCTCTCTCTCTCTCTCTCTCTCTCTCTCCATTATACACCAATGTCAGATCTTAATCAATATATTTAGCACTAATTGTATCAATTATCCAGATTGAAAATAAAGAAAACACTAATATTTACTAAATTAATATTTTCCTACCTATTTTAAGCTATTAGTACTTTTTCCTGAATTTATTTGAGGAACCCCAGATCATATATCTTCGCATAGATTGAAAAGATTCAATATTTTTTTTAAATTTTGGTGTTATTGTTTGGATTATTATTGAAATATGTGTCTCACAATCAACCCAGCTGTCATCTTGAGATGAAGAGCTACAATTGTTGAATTAATTCAACAAAAAAGATTCAAACTTTCCGAATGTTGGTTTATTTTTCAAAGTATTGTTGAAATGGGTCCATCCGAAGATGAAGAATAAGGGGTGATGAATTAATTCAAGAAAACCCAAATCGAATATCTTTTCAGTGATTGAAAAGGTTCAATCTTTTTGAATTTTGGTTAATTTCTTGCATTATAGTTCGAATGGGTGCTTCAGAATCGTCGCTAGTGCCATCTGAGGATGAAGAACAAGAAGAAGAAGAAGAGGAAGAAGAAGAAGAAGAAGATGATGATGAGCATGAACATAATTTGAACAATCTCGAAAATGGAGAAATGGAATTGGTGGGAGATACATTGGTGAAAAAAGTTCTTGAGCAAGAGCCTGAGATGTTACCTTGTCATGCTTCTGCCTCTCCTTTATCTCCTCAGTTATCGACCTATGGTATGCAAAATTTAATTAATTAAACCCCGTAAAGTTAGTTTATAAGTTATTAATTAATTTTCGACTGTCAACAGGTACTCCGCGCCATGGACCTTCCATAAAAGTATGGGATCCATACAATGTTCTTGCTCCACCGACACCGCCTAATTTGCTTCAACCGCCACAATTTAGTAGGAGTTTTTCAGCTGATTCTGTGGATGAATTTAATAGAGGGAGTTTTACTGAGATATATTTGATTTGTCATGGAGAATGTCATATGAATCTGAGGCCGGATTTGGTTGGGGGGAGGAGTCCTGAGGCGAAGTTGACACCGAATGGAAAGAGGCAAGCAAGAGCTTTGGCTGTCTTTCTGAAGTCTCAGGGGATTCGGTTTAGTGCTGTTTATACCTCTCCATTGGATCGAGCTCGGTCTACTGCAATCTCAATCTGCCAGGTATATTAGTGTTCTTGTTTTTGGAGATCCATGCTTCATTAATTTATAGTTTTGTTTGATCCATTCCAATTGTTCTTAGCAAGACTAGTTCCATGTTTTTATGGCGATATGGTGCCTAATGCCCTGACGTTATGAATGAATATATCAACATTAACATGGGGTATGATAGTATACAACCTTACTCCTGTGATAACAGGAAGGATGTTTTCAAATTGACCCCTGAGTTAAGTGCAATCACATCTACTATTTCACAATATATAAGAAGCGTAGTTAGTGTAATGGGCGACTTTGATTTATTTCATTAAGTACAAGAGCTAGAGAACATGAAATCTCTTACTCCACTGAACATGAATAAGTGTAACGAGAGACATGAATTCTCATGTGAATGTGCCGCAAATTCATACCCCTCCCTATGTTGGCTGAATATGGAAATATGTTCAGTGGAGAGTGAGATATGGGTGGTGAAGTGGCAAGACCTGTTCCATATGTTATTTGGTAAAAGTGAGGAAAGTAAATGTTGGTGATAGAGGAGGTGAACTTTGCTCATATGGGTTACCTCCTGAATTCTTCTTATTTCCACATAAACATTTAAAGAGTATTGTTTTATTCGGTTAGCTTTGTATAATTAGCAAGGTATATGTTAAATATTGTCTCATGGGCTGTTTCTGGGAAATCGATGTTTTTAGGCTTGGTAAATAGTTAGTTGTCTTGCCTAAGGATCCAGACACTGCTAATAAAATAACATGTAGCCCAGTATGACTAATAATTCATGCAATGAGATGACTGTCCGTATTAGTTATACTGAAGTACTGGAAAGAAAAGAAAAAAAGGGCAGTAGCTTATGTAAGGGGATTATTGTATTAAGTTCCAAAAGTATTCCCTCTCTCTGTCTATCTTTTGTGCTTAAAGATGCAATAACAGATACCAGCAACTAGAAATGAATCAGTGTTTTCTCTGATGTGGAAGTTAAGCTTCGTTATGGCAACTGATACAGGAACCGATTAGAATCAGTTGTGACTCAAGGTTGGCATTCTTATATTATTCGTTTCTCAATTAGTTAAAACTCTTCACAGAGGTGTATGTCTTTCGAATTAGATATCATGGTTCTTTCATTGGAAAATGGAGTTTATACAAGAGGTTTGACAACTCCTACTCATTTAGCTCTTAATAAAATAAACAAATGTTCAAACTAAGCTAGTAATTGTATCCAAAGAAAATCAGTAAGTGACATGGCTCGAATATGAACCAGATGGTTTGATAACTCTTACTCATTTAAATGTAAGTTACCTTTTAAGTAGATACCGTAGTTTGGAAAATTGTAATTTTTGTTTTAGAAAATTGCTATTTTTATGTTAAACTGTGTTTAAGGTACCAGTTTTATTACAATACTTGTCAAACTCTGAGTTTGTAAATTAAAGAATAAATCAACTATGTCATTCAAAGAGAAACGTGAGGCAGTATAATTTACTTGTTCAGTTAAGATCTGAGAATGGAGCAAATATGTGAAGTAGTTGGAAGTATAGCTACTCATTCCAGAAAACTCAAATGATAGAAGCTGTTGATAAAGTAAGTGCTGACGAATCACACTTTCAGGAGATGAACTTATCTGAAGATCAAATACAGTCTTCAGAGGCTCTAGTGGAGATGAGTCAGGGACATTGGGAGGGCTGTCACAGATCAGACATATTCACTTCTGAAACAATGAGTTTAATGGATCGGTTACAACCAGATTTTTGTGCACCGGCAGGGGAGTCTCTAAGACAGGTTGAGTTTCGTATGCTTCAGTTCCTTAATGGGACTGTTGTGTTGCTGCCTGATAAATACAGATCTGATTTTTCTCCACCAGATCAAAGTCAAGACCGATTCTTCCCAAACCTTTATCCTCCTTCAAACTCTACACGTGAGCGGGATGGGCCTTCTGTGTTTGCACCACATTTGGATGTTTCGCACAGACACCGACCAGGTTTCACAAGGAAGAAATCTGGTAAGAGCCGGCTTCAGGCTGTGGCAACCACAGGTGACCATGAAGCAGATGATGAGATGTCTCCGCGTGATCCCATCAACCATGCTATGCGGGATGTAACTGCCAAGAATATCCCTTCTCCTACTTCATCTATTGGTGTTTTTACACATTCTGTCCCAATCAAGTGTGTCATCACAGGACTTCTTGGGTGTAGCGCAGTTATGTCACAAAAGATCTGCATAGAAGATTCGTCAGTCACAGTTTTACAGCATTCCTGGAAAACGGGATGGCAGATCAAGCGAATGAATGACACTGCACACCTTAGACTTCTCTGCTAAATCCGAAGATCTAGCGATTGAAATCAGGGAAGATTTTTTGGCAATCTATTATCAATACATACAGAGAGTAATTGTGTACCATCATTTGTGAATGCTTTTGGTTATTGTAAGCTTTTACTAACTATATTTATTTCCACTTTCTCAGCTCCTAGAGCGAAAAATAGGTGTCGGGGTTGGGATTATGGTTCTGCTTGATTCTTTTGTTATGTAGCAATGTGAAGTACCATTTTGTTTACTGGTTTTTCTTAGCTTGTAAGACAATAATTTCTGTTATGGATCTTGGTAGTTAATCACATGGATTCCATTTCCACTTCAATATGGAGCAATAACTAAGATAGATTATTTTCGGATATAGAATAAAAGATATTTATATTTTAAACATATATGAGATTAAATTGTGTTTTCTAAATGGTTTTATAATTGAAGTTGAGTTAAGAAAGAATAAACAATATTACCGTACCTTAAAATGTTAGTATATTTTTAATTAATTGAAAATCATATATTATACATAGAAAGTACAAATTTGTACAAGCTAAATTGTATACATTATTTATTAATGAAAATATAACATAGAATACCACATAAAAAACGATTTATGAGGAGTGTGGAAAATGGTTTTCTTTGTCGTAAAATATTGTAGATTACCACTTTTTGTTACCATCTTACTGGTATTTCCAGTTGTGTACAAAATAAGTATTTGATTGTTCCAATGCGATTAGCTGCTGTGGAACGAATATTCTAAACCTCTGTTGAGATTCTCGGTCAACATGTCAGCTTGCACTTTCTCTCTCTCTTTTTAGGATAACTTTTAAAAAAAAAAAATCAAATTATTATAAATGAAAATTAAACTGGATATTTTCTTATTGGAATGAAGGACTTATTTGATCAATAACACATAGCATACAAATAATGCAGTTAATATCTTGCCATTTGGTATTTTGGACTCAGTAATAACTACTTGTGTAAATCAGTCAATCTAATTTATTGAATTTTACTTAATTAAAAATCAAATATTAAAATTTAGACATTTTACCGAATCGAGTTTTAACATAAATTTTATTGCTTACAAAACGCTTTACCGAACCGAATAATTACAAAATTGTTCGAGTATCAAGTTTGATATCGTACTCAAGTCCCAGATAATTGACCTTTAAACAGGTTTCGAGTCTAATATTTTGGGCAGAGTACAAAATGATGTATCGAGTTACTCGTACGGTCACACCATTTGTAATAAATCACAAATATATATAACATATATATATACTCCCTCCATCCATTTTTTGTTAGGGATATTTTGTTATGCACAAAATTTTAAAATAATTTGAATTTGTCTTGTAATCAAGGTTTCCCTCTACTTTTTCGAATTAAATGAGAATCAATTAACGAATTTTTATTTTGAAAATATAACTCCATCAAACAATGGATGGAGGTAGTAACATATTATATTACTTTGTCTAATACTCCTATTAAGTATAGAATTCACATTCGTTATCCTCAATTTTATGGTCTATTTCGATTGAGGTGAATGTATAATAAGTTTTAAGTTTAATCCCGATTGAGAACCAATTTTCTATATGCACCTAGGTGGATTAATCAAAGTTAAACGATTAACACCCATTCATACCGTTTTTAAAGCCTAAATTAAATACTACTCCCTCCGTTTCTTTTTATTTGATTGTTTGGAGGAAAAGTACTTTATTAAGAGATTGTGAAAAATTACATTGGGATTTTAAAAAGGTGTATTGGAATTGTAAAAAGGTGCATTGGAATTGTAAAAAGGTGCATTGGAATTGTAAAAAGGTGCATTGAAATTATAAACACTCAAATAAAAAGAAACATGGAAAAAATGCTCAAACAATCAAATAAAAAGAAACGGAGGGAGTAGTGTTTAAATAACATCTTAACACATTTATTTGAATTCGCCTCAGTTAAGGTCTCCTAATTTAATTTCTAAATTTTATCATCAAATAAATTAATTTAAATCTAAACAAACGATGAGAGATGCATTAATTATGATGCACAAATGATGCCATATTGGTAAATATAAACCATGGTGTATTATTATTGGAACAAAGAAAAAGCAATACGAAAAGAGAGCATTTCGGACACAGATAAACTCGTCCCCCTCCCTCTCTGTCTGCTGTCTAGAAATGGCTCCCTCAGAAATCGCCAACCGTCGATCCCTCCTCCCAAGCTTCCTCTACACATCATCATCTTCCTACTCCACTTTGTTGACTTCCAAGTCAACTCCCTCCGCTGACCGGTTGACCGTCGAGTCAAACCCTAGCATCCCGGAAACGAAAGTCAACGGAAGCTTCATGATCCCGTCGCCGATGGAAGGGGGGAAGATTGAGATGTATTCGCCTCAATTCTACGCTGCTTGTACCGTTGGTGGAATTCTCAGTTGCGGGCTTACGCATATGACTGTTACTCCTCTTGATTTGGTCAAATGTAATATGCAGGTTTGACTTGAATCCATCTTATTTCATGTGTTATTTTGTGATTTGATTTGTTGTATTATTTAGATTTGTTGAATAATTGCCTTTCTTTAGCATAGTTTGGTCTAATGTAATATGCTTGTGTCACTATGATTGATCTGTATGTTTTTTTTGTTTTGTTTATTATTTGATCTGTCCTGTTGAGATGTATTTTGTCTTTGCCCAATAATTCCATTTCATGTCAATCCAGTCGTTTTCTAGTCTACCTACCCCTTGAATTGGACACGATCATTTCCGTTGTTTGGTTATGATTTTGTGCCTTCCCTAATCAGATCTACTAGTCTACTACTCATGGACTCGAGGTGTACGATCGCTTAGTCTCAGTTTCAGCTTGGTGTTCATACCCGTAATTGTCAGTGAATGAATTTACTGGACATATAGTATGAGCTATGGATGGTTGTACTAGGACCTTTGACATCTGCTTATGTAGTTTGCCTGAAAGAAATTATTCATGATCTGCTTGATGATTGAAGGTTGTTGTACAATAATATTGTTTCATGTTCAAATTATTTCTTGATGGGGTTAACATTTTTATTCATGTAAGTCTTTCAACCATTCTCAAGCACGATGATTTATGTATAGTTTTGAAGCTGTATGATCACTAATGGGTGATTAAGTCAATTTTATGTTTGGTGCATTAGATAAAACAATTTGACTTTACTTTAGCTGAACTACATGCTGGTCACTTCTTCTTATGTGTTGCTAACAATATGAATTTTGTAAATCATGTCAACTGAATCCTGTTTTTAAATGATTAGATTGATCCAGCTAAATACAAGAGTATCTCCTCTGGATTTGGAGTATTGCTGAAGGAACAAGGCGTGAGGGGGTTCTTTAGAGGATGGGTTCCTACCCTACTAGGTTACAGCGCTCAGGGTGCCTGCAAGTTTGGATTTTATGAGTTCTTCAAGAAATATTACTCCGATATTGCTGGTCCAGAGTATGCAGCTAAATACAAGACCCTGATCTACTTGGCTGGCTCTGCATCTGCTGAGGTCATTGCTGATGTTGCTCTTTGTCCAATGGAGGCTGTTAAGGTTCGTGTTCAGACTCAACCTGGCTTTGCTAGGGGACTGTCTGATGGGCTCCCAAAGTTCATCAGATCTGAAGGCGCTCTTGGGTATGCTAATAATGTGGATGTCTGAAATTTTGTATTATGGTTTTGTTGAATTAGCATAGTTGAAGTTGATGTATCAACTTACCCAATTTTTGCAGATTATACAAGGGTCTGGTTCCTCTTTGGGGTCGTCAAATTCCTTGTAAGTTTGTCAAATTTACAGCTCCAGTCTCCCATGATTATTCTTGGAAATGGTTGTTTATATGTGCATTAGTTCCTGTAATACGAGTTAAATATGTGGTCGACTCTTTTTGTGTTTTCCTATAAGCTTTTAATAGTGACATACACAATATTTGTTCTCCTTTGACTCTGGCACATCCCTTATTCTTATTTTTTAAGTATTTTTCATTCCTCTTATCATCAGTAGAGCATGGATATTATATTTCTTTCATCAGTACATGTGAAAACATTTTCCTTCAACCTATCACGTTCTTTTGGTGTGGTGGTTTTCGGGATGTGTAATTAAACATACTGATTATATGGTTACACTTTGTAAGGTTGAACTGTTCTAGTCACCTTTTTTTTCCATTACACGAACTGAAGATCCTGTTACATCGAAGTTGTATTAACTTGAATGAAGATTTAGGAGGAATTATTTTTCGAGGCTGATGTTGCTCTTTGTTTCCCTCCCTGTATTCAATTCTTTTCATTACATACTTATCTTAGATGGATATGCTTTCTCTGTATTCTTAACTCAGTCTAATATTTTGCTATTATCAATCTAGCTTAGATTTGCTGGCTTTAAGATAAATTGTTAACTATTTTCTGTTTATTTAATGTTCACCAAGTAACATTCTTGAGTGGAGGTGAAATGAATCATCAAAGGTTTCTACTCCTGTGATTTATTTAAGCTTTGTTTTGCAGACACAATGATGAAGTTTGCATCCTTTGAGACTATTGTAGAGATGATCTACAAGCATGCTATTCCTAGACCTAAGAGTGAGTGCAGCAAAAATTTGCAACTTGGTGTGAGTTTTGCTGGTGGATATGTGGCTGGTGTTTTCTGTGCCATTGTATCACATCCTGCTGATAATCTTGTCTCATTTCTTAACAATGCAAAGGGAGCCACAGTTGGTGATGTGAGTTTTACTCATTTGTTCAGTCTGCCTTTCACTTCCTTATTTGCCACACAACTTGTCTTGGCCTTCCTTTTTTGCTAAGTGCTTCCATTTTCTGCTGTACAGGCTGTGAAGAAGATCGGAGTGTTGGGTCTTTTCACACGTGGTCTTCCTCTTCGTATTGTGATGATTGGAACACTTACAGGAGCTCAATGGGGAATCTATGATGCTTTCAAAGTTTTTGTCGGGCTGTAAGTTTTCTTTATTCAGATCTTTGCAGCATTATATGTTCAAGTATCCAAATTAACGTCTGGTTGTGTTTTTGAAAGTTGGCCTAATTTATCTATAAAACTTATAAGCAAGCTAACTCTCCTTGTAAGTACAGTTTATCTATGTCTAAGAGAAAATTTCAGAAAGGTTCTTTGTTTCATGTGCCATTTGGCGGACTCTTGCTGACTTGATGTACTTGTTATACAAATTCAGGCCAACAACTGGGGGAGTTGCTCCTACTCCTGCTGCAACTGAGGTTGCGACGGCTTAGAATCAACAGACAGAAATGGGCAGTTAGAAGTTCGAGACCATATTTTGCAGAAGGACATTAAATAAAGTGCTGCTGCTGCTAACTTAGATTGTTAGTATTCAAGAGCATTTTTCGGCAGTGAGACCAGTCTTACAATTTTCATCTCTATTTAATTCTATGTCTTCGAGGTTTTGTCCTCAAACCGTTGATCATGTTTTTTTGTTAGGATAAATTGAAATTGCTTACAGATTTATGATGCAATTTTCCCCATATAATTAAAGGCAAGGAATTAAGGCAAACAATAGGGGGTTAATTGCGGGTGATAATTTTTACTCATTTATCTTGCATAATTGGAACTGCAATTCTGCATTGCTCTGTTGCTTCCAAGACCTTTTCGTCTTTTTCTTTGTCCACTTTCCTACCTATTGTAAAGGTTAAGAGTCTTGGCAATCAAGAATTTCTATGCTTTGTCAACTACCAAGCAAACTCATATCTACCTTGCATGCCATATGAAATTACCTCTTCTTTGTAGTCATCAAATTGATCATATTTCCAAATTTAATAGATCATAGAGGAAACATGCCAAGCAATATCAAATTTAATATGTAACTCTAGATAACAGGAAAATGAAACTATATAGAGACAAAAGGCGACCAAGCCTGTCTCGACGAGTTGTGTGTTTCATTTTGTCTTGCACTCTGTAGTTTTATCAGTAATGTATCTATTTATAGATAGATAAGTTTTTAAAAATCGAAGAATATCCAATATGTGGCTTCTGAAAATAGAAACATATGTGCATTTGGAAAATCCAAAATGTTCTTCGCTTGTTGAAGCATTTGCACTTCAGTTACAAGTAAAAAGTTGTTTCCAAACAAAACAGGGACCTTGGAAAAGTACCCAATGGGTGGTTAACTTGTACCAACAAAAGGCTTACACTTCCCCGGCGGCTTTCTATGTTTATTGGTCAATTTACATGCACAAAACATTTCTTGTAGCAGCCTAAGGCGGTATTTACCCTTTTCCGCCAATGCTACACCTGCTTCAGTCGTTTTAGAAGCCACCAATAGAGCCAAAGTCGAGATATGGGTCATTTGACGTCTCATAGCCATAAGGCATTCCCCATTCATCCACTTTGTAGGTGCTTCCCTCGGGGATGTTGTCTGGTGCATAATAAAAGAAGCCATCGAGAATTTCTGCAGCTTTGGAAGTAGAAGTTGATGCGTCTCCGCCTTTTGGGCTAATATTATGTTCATGTGGAAGGAAGTTGTTTGCCACCTTGTTTGCATTGTCAATTAGGGTGCCTTTATCTTCATGGGTCACTCCCTTTCCTTTTTCATCTTGTTTGATCGAAGCCCCTGGAGCAGACGAGAGGATACTATTCCCTGCATTGACTGCAGAATCGTTGGAACTCTCAGCACCTTCTAAACACAAGTACTTATCAATGTCATCGTCGCCATCTTCTCCTTCATCGGGTGCATATAACGGGTAATAAGGAGGGATGACTTCCAAGGCGTTGTTGAGTTTATCATTATGAAACTCAGATATGCAACCATCCTCATAGACGAAGTAGTTGACATTGCAATCTTGTCCTTGCTTCTGGGGAGTTTTAGCCTCACGGGGAAGGTCATCGTCATCATTTAAAACATCACTTGAGCTGTCCTGAACTTCATATTCAACATCAGAGTCCTTTAAAGCTTTGGCTTTCTTTGCTTGAACCACCTAATTAAACAATTGAACAATAATTAAGATTCTCGAAAGCATATAGCAAATCCAAATAAAACATATGTAAATAGTTAATGAAGAGACCAAAAGTGCATACATATTCATTAGTATCACAATCTTGATAAAACAAAATGTGATCTCCTTCTTCCAAATTATGCTCGTCGGTGAAATCCCCTACAGGAGAGTTAATAAGATAAAAACAATGGAACTCCACTGAACATCGATGAAGAAAGAACATGAAGCACATGATAATCCACACATATATCATGATCAACTATCAAGTTGAAGATCGAACCTGTGTTCTCCAGCACATACATCCGACTGGTATTATTGGGCCAAAACCTGTGTAATAAGTATGAAAATGCGACTATATGAGACAATTATGAGTTGAAGAACTTATAATACTTCTCAAAATGGAAATATGTGTTTGGGTACAAGAAAACAGCCTATAATAGTCCAAGGTGTTACCACAATGCCAACAACCTAAAAATCTCTATTGGCACCAATAACGGCAGACAAAGAACTCGATAAACCAATTTTTTAGTTTCTCCACTGTTCATCAAAATCGGTCACATCTACACATCAATGCTTACACCAAAACAGGCATAAAGCGAGTCTTGTGCATCAAGGCCACGCAATGCATAATGCCACGGAAGTGGTCATGCTTATTGTTAATATATAGTAGACTAATGACACCTTATGCAGCGTTGATTCGACTACAAACATTTATAGTGGTGGTGTGTGCGTGTGGCGTGGGGAGAGGACGAGCGAACCTAAACTTGAACTTCCAGCAATGTTCACCATCCATGTCATCCATCCAAATGAAAAAACCTTCTTTGCTCTGTAACGTAGGGAGATAACTCTCTGCTGGATGCTGAAACACAGACAATTAATTCACTATTCATCAAACTGTGACAAGATCATTATATTTTTCCAACAAAATTAAATATTCAAACAATAAATAGATAAATAAATCTAGATATTTTATACAAACCTTGGGAAGAATGACTCTTTTAAGCCCACCGACATCACTCTTCTGGAGACGCTTCTCAAAAAGGAACTTCAAATTCGCCTAAACATTAAAATCAGCCGCAAAAATATGCTCAATTATACAAAATTCACCTGAAGTACATCTCGAAAAATATCACCATTTTTCAATCAAACTCATAGGCCCCACATTAAAGAAATAAATACATGTACGGCTTTCATATCCTTTTCGGACAACCTAAACGAAACACAATAAGCTGAATCCAACAAAATCAAGACTTACCAAAATTAGTAAAAAGAAAGTACACACTCACAGTTCAGTCAACTCATTTTCAGACAAAGATTTACTCAACTGCATTCCTTCATCTTTTTTTAAACAACTCATAACCCGAATTTCATTACTATTACAAATAATATCTCGTGACCATTAGATTAATCGTTACTAAACTATATATCTATTTGAAGACAAATTTTAAGGGAGTAACATATATATGTAAATAACTAAAAAACTAAGTCAATAATTAGACATGAATTAATTTTTTTACAAAATAAAAAGAAAAAGAAAAAAGAAAAAAGAGAAGAAATGTTACACGTGCGAGGGGGGCATCACAAGGTGGCACGTGTGGTACATTGTAGCTCAATAAGGACATCTTTGGCTTAAGCTTAGGAAAAGTGAAAGGGCTCAAATTATCAAATGATTTCTTTCTAACCCCAGTAGTCCATCTCTTCTTTGTCATCGACCAACTTGATCCCACCACCGTGGATCCCGCATCCATCTTCTCCGGCGACGTCGAACAAGAAGAGAAACAGGACACATTTTTGGGACAAGTAGGTGGTTGCTGAGTGGTAACATTTGATTGTTGATGAAAATGAGTGTTCTTCCTGAAGAAATAGTCCCCTTTTCCAATGCAATTCTTCTGTCTCAAAACCCTCTGCTTTTCACCACTTCCAAACAACCCATAGGCCTCGGTTTTCACCATCATTACAAGTTATTACAAGTTACAAGAACTAACTCAATAATAAAGCTGCGATCTTTAACCTTTTTGGGATTTTGGCTGCTTAAAATTCTGAGTTTTCAGAGAAAGAGAACTAATACTGAAGTAAGGGAAAAAGGGAGGCTTTTTATGGGTTCATTGGGTTGATTGCAGTGAGATCGAGAGAGAGGGGGGGAGGGGGTATAAATATATCTTACATAGTGGAGAGTGATGAGTTATTAATGATAATATTAGTATCATTTTCTTGAATTCATCAGAAAAAACAAATTTCATTTACTAATGTTACTCTTTTAAATCCATGACATTTGTACAACATTCATTGTTTGTATCAAGAAAATCACTAGAGGGGTTGAAAAATTAAATAAAATTAAATATGCACATTATATTTATTATATGAATATATTTTTGATGATGGGGGGTGGGATAGAATAATACTGTGGACTAATATATGAAGAGAAGATGAAAAGAAAAGCGTTGGGTGTTGAGGTGAGGTGGTAACAGAGAAGAAGGTCCAGGTGTTGAAAAAGCTCTGGTTTTTTTGTTTTGCTAAATAATGGAGTTTTTTTGGCGTTTAAGCTTCTTGTTTCATAGATTTCTTTTTGTATAACGTCTCTTTTATTTAGGGTTTGATTTAGGATTATTTTGTGAAGAATGATTTAAGGTTATTATGAGATGTTTTTAAGGAGGAGTTAGATATAATATGGTGCATGTGAAATGGTGGTTTTGGAGAAGGGGAAGGAGGAAACAGTTGATTATGTGTGATGTTTTGTCTGAGCTGATATGGATGCCACGTCTTGTTGAGATATTGGACCCAAATCTAATATGTCTTCTACCAATGACCCCAAAACAATTAAAGTTTCTTTTTGTATACTAGGCTTTTGGAAATTTTTTACTAACTTCATTTATGTTTATCTAGAAGATTTATTTGAGTACTTAGTTAAATCAGATTTTAATCTTGACTGTAATATAATTTACCCAATTTAGTTTTTTTAGACGACTCAAATTAATGCGTCTTTCTTTTAGTGAAGATTAAATGCTCATTGTAATGTTTAAACATTTTTTATACAAACTTTATTTAATATTCTATATTAGTTACAGTAAACTTATTTCTTAACGTTAAGTATAAGTATTGGTCAAACAAGATACGTTATAAGAAATAAAATAAAAGTTTCGTCAAAAATATCAATTTTTATTATTGAAAGAAGGGAATATTAGGTTGATAAATGACAATAATATTGAGGTTGGTAGTTGGTAGAAACCCAATAATTTTGAACTTAAGATATCAATTCATAGTGAGTTAATTGAATAACCTAATGGAAAAAATTCTTTCCAAAACCTGAAGATCCTGGTTCGAAACTCACTTCATCGCTAATTATATATATGAAAAAAAGATATTAGTCATAGTAGATACTATAAGAGCATGCTTAAAACACTCAATTTCAAGATTTGAACCCAAAGGCCAAAACATCTACAAATAAAGTTGGAAGTTTGGAACCGAAGTAATACTAAGGCTTTTTTTCATCTAGGCCCCTGAACTAATTAGTAAATCCCAAATCAGCCCTTCCCACCTTTTTTGTCCCAAATAGGCCCCTGTGGCCAAAAAATGGCACCTGAACTTTCATTTTTTTCATTTTTGCTGACTTTTTCAGATTTTTGACTTTTTAAAATCCTTAACCCAAGGGCAAGTTAGTCATATTAAAAATATGAGTTTTTGGAGGGAAATATTCGAGAAAAGTTCAGGTGCCATTCCGAAAAAAAACATTTAAGCGCCAAAATTGAAGAAAAAGTTCAGGTGCCAGACAAAAAAAAGTATTTTGACATTTTTGAACTCGAATTCATGTGTGTATTTAAATTGTATATTCGATATTCGGATTCGATTTTTCAGATTAGAAATATAAATAAATATAATTATTCATAATAATTTAATTTATTTTTAAAAAAAACCTCCCCCCCCCACTCCCCCGCACCCCCCACCCCAAGAACAACAGCACCCGCCCCCCCACCCGTCCCCCCTCCCCACCCGTCCCCCCTCCCCCACCTCAAGAATAGCAGCACCCGACCCCCTCCTCCTGCAACAGAACAGCGGCCGCCGCCGCTCCCCACCCACACCCCACCTGCGAACAGCAGCCCCAGACCCCCCCCACCCGACCCCCTCCTCCTGCAACAGAACAGCACCCCACCCCCTCAAGAACAACACCCCACCCCTCAAGAACAGCAGCAGCAGTCGCCGCCGCCGCCCCCCCACCCACACCCCACCTGCGAACAGCAGCCCCCCCCACCCCACCCCACCCCACCTGCGAACTATTATAATTATTCACCAATTTGAAATATGGTTGATACTCAATTTTTTTGAAATATTTTGTAAATTGCTATTGTTAATATTAAGGGCATCAACATTTTTCTTGATTTGAATATGATTTTTATTGGGTTATGGGGTTTGATTTTTCATGATGGATTCAAGAAAAAAGAAGGAGCATTAAAGATGATGAAGAAAAAAATTGAATCTTTATCTATATGAGATGAAGAAAATGGAATAAAGTTAAGAACTTATAGTGGTGGTGGTGAACAAAGATGATGGCAGCGATGGTGAAGGAAGGAACTCATAGTGGTGGTGGTGAACAAAGATAATGGCGGCAATGGTGAAGGAAATGGGTGGGTGTGGGGGTGGGGGTGGGGTGAAAGGTTGAAGATGATGTTTTTAATAAGGTTGGGTTAAATATTTGAGGTTGGGTTAGTTTATAATTAGGTTGGGTTAGTTTTTTATGTGGTTAGACTAATTTGCCCTCTATCTAATATTTAAAATTAGAGAAAAAAATTTTAAAAAAAGTTCAGGTGCCATTTTTGGGGTCCAAGGGCCTATTTGGGAAAAAAAAGGTGACAAGGGCTGATTTGGGATTTACTAATTAGTTCAGGGGCCTAGATGAAAAAAAGCCTAATACTAATAGTGTAGACTATGTAGTTCGTGAATTGTGAATTTGTGATGAAAAAAATGTTTCTCACATTTTTTATTTTAAGTGGGCGTCCACTTAGACCTTATACGAACCTACCATTCTACCAAGAGTCCAATATTGTGTTCTTTAAATGGGCTATGGAGCGAATCAAACTGGGTCATTGGTCCATGTCCATATCTTACCATATGTCCATATCTAATACAGCCCAACGTAGCCGGCTCCAGCTCGCTCCACTACACTTGCCCCATCAGACATCAGTAGTACTGTACTAGTCAGCATCTAAAAGAGCAAAAAGAATACAGTTCGTACCAAATGTATTTGGCCTGGACAATCTAAATCTATATTTCATTTTTCAACTTTTCATATTTTTGTTATTAAGAATGAATGTTAGCTTGGAATGCAAAGTGCTTGAAATTGAGGATCGGGTGTTCGAGACGGATATTGACTTTTTCGATTAGTTCGAACCTTTGTTCTAATCTAACCTTAAAATGATTTTGTTTGAGTCTAGCTAGTTAAATTTTCATTCTTATGAAATTCGGAACTCTTTCACCCGTTGATCGTTCACGAGTATTAATAGATAGGAGTATAACATATGTTTAGTTATAAAAAAAGATCCCTAGCAGAGTTGACAAGTTAATTGTTGCACAAAGAGAACAGTGTAGATTCGAATTCCCTTGACCCTATTTTGCTTCATATTTTAATTTATATTTATTTACTCGAGATATTATCTTTTATATTTGATCCTCCTAATTTTTGTTTTTCAAATTAACCTCTCTTCATTTTCATTTTCATTTTACGCCTGAATCAAATAATAAAAACGCCTGAATCAAATAATAAAAACATTTAAAAAAAATTGACAAATGAGTAGTGACAAAATACCACTATTTTCCCATTTGATTAGGAGGGGGTCTGGGTATGTGGGCCAACATATGAAACATACTCTTCAAGCAGAGAGAGAGAGAAACTACTCCATCTTTCAATCAATATGTGTGTGTGTGTCCACTGTACAATGCATTATTCTATCTCAATAATTAACAAACAAAAATCCTAATCATACACTCTCTTTCTCTCCCCCTCCCTTTCTCTCTCATCATTGCTATCATAAATCATAATCTTTGAAACAAGTGATAAAGACACATGCATGTTACACTCTTCTATGCTCAAGATTCCCCCCTACTCTCTTTCCTTTCTACAAGGCACCTACCCTCCTCCATTTATTGTCTGTTTTACCCCTTCAAATCTCCTCCAAACACCAAAAGACAGGGTAGCTATCAGGGGTAAAAAAGTAATCTGACTCCTGAAACTCTACTTAGGTGTGTCTTTAGCAACTCAACATCCTTATCCCTCTCTTCACCCCACCCCACCCCACCCCACAACCTCAACCCCAGCCCAACCATGTAGTAAACTAGTAATAAGATAGTTCATTTTTGGTGAGTTTTGTCTGATTTTATATACCACCAGTCTTAGTAAAATAGCAATATGAAGCAAAGGCTGAGTTAGTACAATAGAGTACAAGGGTAGAAGAGGCCCTTTAGTTACTTTCTCTTCATTTCATTCTCTTTATTACACTATATGATATCATCATGAGTCTTTCAGCCTTTCTTGTTGTTTTCAGAGGTTGATAGATGCTTAATGCTCAAAAAGATTCTGAAATAGGTGAAATATAGTGTATCAAAAGAATATCAAAGAAAGTGAAAGTTCAAGAAAATTCATTATTCTTGATTTCCTCTAGAATCATAGTTGTTAGTCTCTATTTTGTGATGTTTAATTGTGGAGACTTTAGATCTGAATAAGTTATCTACTGCTTTTTTAGTTTCTGGGATTTTTAGATATTGAGATCTAAGTATCTAAGCCAAAAAAAGAAGTATGTAAGTTTATATTTTTATTTTTAAAAGTGCCCTTGTTAAGATCTAGTCCAAATATCAACTTCCTATTAAGAAAAATCAAATCTTTATGAATGAGTTTGCTCTAACAAGTGAAGGGTTGGTAACTTCATTGGATCTTACTCTTAATAAAGAGGAGAAGTGTAGATTTTTAGTGTTTTTGAGTAAAAAAGGAAGTTTTTTAGTTAGTTAGGTTCCATTGAAGATGTGTGTAGCTCCTTGTATGATGAATTACTTCCCTGAGGAAGTATTAGAGCATATATTTGATTTTATTAGCTCACACGCTGATAGGAATGCGGTTTCATTAGTTTGCAAGAATTGGTACTTAGTAGAGAGGTTTAGTAGGGAAAAGGTTTTTATAGGAAATTGTTATGCTATAAGCCCTGAAAGTTTGATCAAAAGGTTTCCGAGGTTAAGGTCACTGACACTTAAAGGGAAACCGCATTTTGCTGATTTCAATTTGGTTCCTCCTGATTGGGGAGGGTATGTGTTTCCTTGGATCGAGGCTATGGCTAAGGCCGGTGTCAATTTGGAAGAGCTCAGGCTGAAGAGGATGGTGGTTTCGGATATGAGCCTTGAGCTTCTGGCCCGTTGTTTTCCGAACTTCAAGTCTTTGATTTTGGTCAGTTGTGAAGGGTTCACTACAGATGGCCTTGCTGCCATTGCTTCGAATTGCGTGTAAGTTTCTTTCAATCTTGGTACCTTCTTTGTTTGATTTTTCCTTGTAAATATTTGCTGTAATTTGAAGTTTGTTTCTAAAAAAGTATATATTGCATGGTATTCCGCAGTATGAGCAAATCAATTGGATGTATCTACTGTTAGCTCTTTCTGATGTTAAGTTATGAATTTTGTGCAATTGGTTGAAAATCTCTACAAATGCATATAGAAGGAATTATCTAGAAAGTTTCTTCGTTACTGCCTATTAATTGTTATGTCTGTTTAGAGTTGGAAAAGTTGTTTTAGTCTTGTGGAAAACAATCACATACCATTACAACAAGTCCTCAAGTTTTCTTCCAGATCTGTGTATGTAATGTTGGCTGATCACCGGAAAACATTCTCTGTACTTGCTAGCTCAGGTATTCTAATGATCTTAGTTTGAGCTCGATGTTCTTTATGGGCGTTCTCGTTTATGATTCTGTTTTTCCCTGGTATAAATCTGATGTAAAGAACTTGATCTCTGATTACAACTTCTTTCCAATAAAGCCACTTGCTCATTTAGCGAGTTAATGGTTTTACTTCACTCTAGGTGCTATTACATAAGAGTCTGTGTATGACTGCGTTGTAAATTATATTTGATATGTTTATGAAAGGTTAGCTGGTTGATTTTTCTAATTTTAATCAGAATCCAGCTTGCTGACTTTCTCTTTCCAGGAATTTGCGAGAACTAGATCTACAAGAAAATGAAGTTGAGGATAGAAGAGGGCAGTGGCTTAGTTGCTTCCCAGAAAGCTGCACGTCTCTTGTATCCCTTAATTTTGCATGCCTTAAGGGAGAAGTTAATATAGCTGCACTTGAAAGGCTAGTGGCAAGGTGCCGCAACCTTCAAAGCCTTCGGGTTAACCATGCAGTTCCCCTTGTAGCACTCGAGAAGATTCTAGTCCATGCCCCGCAACTAATGGATCTCGGAACAGGATCTTTTATCCATGATCCTGAATCAGAGGCTTATAGAAAGTTGAAGAGTTGGTTCCAGAAGAGCACACCAGTTCGGAGCTTGTCAGGGTTCTTGGAGGTTGCTCCACATTGCCTTCCTGCTATTTACCCAGTTTGCTTAAACCTGACGTCCTTGAACTTGAGCTATGCTTCTGGAATCTTCAACAGCGATCTCATAAAGCTCATTCATCACTGTCGAAAATTAGAACGCCTTTGGGTAAAGTTTGCCACCAATCTAGAGAAAAAAAAAGATGTTCCATGCTTTGTTTTGTTATTATAATTGACATGTCCATCTCATAAAGCTCATTTATCACTGTTGGAAATTAGAACGCCTTTGGGTAAAGTTTGCCACCAATCTAGAGAAAAGAGCTGTTCAATGCTTTGTTTTGTTATTGTAATTGACATGTCTATCTTGATTTTACATTTGCAGATTCTAGATACAGTTGGAGATAAAGGACTTTATGAAATTGCTTCAACGTGTAAAGAACTCCAGGAATTGAGGGTTTTCCCATCTGACCTCTACGGTGTGGGTGATGTTGTGGTGACTGATGAAGGATTAGTGGCTATCTCAGCTGGGTGCCCTAAGCTTAACTCAATTCTTTATTTCTGCCAACGTATGACAAATGCTGCACTTGTAACCGTAGCAAAAAACTGTCCTAATTTTATCCGATTCAGATTATGTACCCTCAATCCGATTGTACCAGATGCAGTAACGATGCAGCCTCTTGATGAAGGTTTTGGAGCCATAGTGCGATCATGCAAGGGTCTAAAGAGGTTTTCAGTCTCTGGCCTTCTCACTGACCAGGTTTTTTATTACATTGGGATGTATGCCAAGCAGCTTGAAATGCTTTCTATAGCCTTTGCTGGGGACAGTGACAAAGGAATGCTTTACCTGCTCAATGGATGCAAGAAGCTAAAGAAGCTTGAGATTAGGGACAGCCCTTTTGGCAATGTGGCCCTTCTAGCGGACGTTGGGAAGTATGAAACAATGCGATCCCTTTGGATGTCGTCCTGTGAATTCACCCTAGAGGCCTGCAAGACCCTTGCAAGGAAGATGCCTATGCTAAATGTGGAAGTCATCAATGAAGGAGAGCAGATAGATGGTAGATGCGATGACAAGCAGAAGGTAGAGAAGATGTACTTGTACCGAACCTTAGCTGGTCCACGAAAAGATGCCCCGGATTTCGTGTGGACGCTGTAGATCTCGAAGGGTTCATCTGTGATACCATGGTTAATAGTAGCTTTGTCAATCTATCTTTCAGTAACTTATTTTCTTGAGTCTTTCATGCATTTATTTAGCTTGATGTTGAAACTGGGTACTCATTTCTATTATTTGAGATCATTGTATTCATAGTATTATATGACAGATTCGAAAGCTTTTCAATTATTGCCCTGGAATATCGTTTTGTTGCCATTAATAAATGGTGGTGGTATGCTAATTAGTTCAAGTGTTAATTATTGATAGGAGAAGTCAATTCGATTTTTCAAGCTGAACTCGGCAATAGGTACCAAAGGCAGGCAAAGGGCTCAAGATTGATTCCATCGTGATATTACAGATCTTGATAGAGCTCTTCTCATAATATAACAAAATTTAATGTGGTGCGAACTCATCAACAACTATTAGTCAGCACTCTTATGGAAAGGGTATAAGGCACCGGAGTTCTCAAAGGACTGATGTTGGTTTGTGGGTGAGAAAATGAACACAAGTGCAGAGTCCAAAGGCGAGGATCAAAACTGAAGAAGTCGAAAACAATCGGGCTTGCAGGATGAAAGAACATTGGCATACATGTTGACTCGACGACTATCATGATCAAAAGCTGTGAATTACGTAGTTTAGTTTAGACATCCACTTCAACTTCAGAGTGTCGATATTTTGGACTTTCTACACAATGAATATAACTCACAACGGTATCATACATATATGGTTTATAGTTACAATTCCTTTCATCAAAAGGAATAGCAAAGTAAAACAGCAAATATAAGAACGCGTAAGAGCAATCACAAATTTCCTTACATCTGACATGAAGATTTACCACGAGCCGGACAAGAAGAAGCAAGGGCAATTGGAAAACTCAGAAACATTCCTCCAATATACAGCAGCAACAAAGAGCAGCAAAACTACATCGCAAAGTACACACGTTAGTTTGCCACACACAACAAGCCCTAGAGGATGGAGGTAGATACTATACACTGATGCAACATCATAGAACCATATGGACAATGGTTATTCTCGGACTTTCTCTCTATAATAAAGGCAAAATGCAATCACTCAAGTATCTATGTTCAATTTCCCAGCAGATAACCCAATACTAAAGAACAGACCAATCACGTTGGGATGCATGATGACCAGATTCCTACTTGATTCAAAAGACACTACATATAAAGATGGACAAACTAAAAAGATATTCATTTAAAATATGACTTCTGAAATATGAAAATCATAGAAATAAATTATGTATCTATTATATACACACAGATATGGATAAAGTGATAACATATTCAATTGAAATGGGATGATAGAAATATGAAGCTCTAGGAACAAATTAGATACTCGCTCCTGCACATTTTGACATTCATGTTTGCGTTCTAAAGCAACCAAAATGTAACAATCAAACTGAGAGAAAGACGGTACAATTTCTTCGTGGCTATCGAGTAAGGAGTAGTCTGTTCCCTCTATTCACGAAAGAACTCTTCAAGGGAACATCTCGATTTATTAAGTATTAAAAACCATATTTATTGGATAGTATGTCGTATCAAGTACACCACATTATACAAAGACGAAGCTGAAGCTCAAATTTGGCACACTATGAAATAGACAGAAGGTGATCTATTACAAATGAATGATATATATTCTAAACACAATTCAACCATACAAGTCTGTATAAACTTAAAGCAAGATACACCCACATTGAACTCTTACTCCATTAGAATCAATCAATCTTACATTACTTTTATAATTTATCAGGTCGATGGAATTAAAATATTCAAATAATGAAAGTAAAATGTGTCGTACCAGCCCCGTAAGAAGTCGGTGAAGCTGTCATTCTCTTCGTGGTAGTGGTCGCAATGAGGAGGGGGTGGCGGTGGAGGGTGAGAATATCCAGGGTTGAAATACCCTTGATAAGCATATGGTGGTGGTGGCTGATGATGATAATGAGGTGGCGGCGGCTGATGGTGGTAATCACCGTACGGTGCTGGCGGTGGGTAGCCCTCGTATGGATTCGCTGGTGGTGCGGATGGATACCCCGGTGGTGGTTGTGGTGGAGGATACACGGAACCATAACCTATCCATAATTATTAATATATTATAACATTTAATCCAATTAGATATACACAATCACAGAAATAAGCACAATTTATAGTAACAGAAAAACAAGTAATTGCTGTAATCAAAATAATACCACCATCTCAGAAATATTGTTTAGTTGGATATTCAATAATCAAATTAACAAACTCTGTTCCCTTCTTGACTCACATAACTTCCGATTTCAATCAAAATAATCATCTTAGTAATAAAAAATACATTAAAAAAGCTAGCATTTGATATATTTATTTTGCACCCACAATTATACAAAATATACATAATTAACTCCAAAAACTAAAAACTCAAGAATCAGAAAATCGAAACAAAACAATCCCATGTTAGGAGTGATTAATAAACGTAATTTGTTTGTAAGAATAAAAAAGAAAGGTGACATCTTGATTGGGACAAAAAAGGTGACAAGTTAATGGGAAATGGAGGATGAGAAAGATGACCTGGAGGAGGATAAGCCTCTTGAGGAACCTTCTGGTAACTCATTATTCAATGATTAATTTCTTCCTCTTCCTCGCCCAAAATTGAAGAAAGAAGAAGCTTCGTCAGAGATTTTGATCAGACCACGTCGTACACGGTTTATTAAAGATCCAATTAGCCAACCGGACTGGTATTTGGACAACTATGGACACGTATTTTTGTTTCATATTGATAGAGATTAAAGTTCTTCATGTTTTATCGAATAAATTGAAAAGTAATTTATTTAGTTTTTGAAGAAAAATGATTTAAGTATTTTATATTTATATTAAATAGGTTTATATTTTCAAAAAAGTATATTGTATGTATTTTTATTTAATTGATTTAACTTGTCAATAAACTAAAGCAAAAACGATGACATGCTTTTTCATATACCATACTTTAAATTATTTTGCATTAGTACTTTCCTTCCAAGGAATCTAACAAATTCATTTTTTGCTAATACACTTGCTAAGTTTTAAGTTTCAAATTTTCTTATTGATGTGTCTAACTCTTATGAATTAGATCAGAAATATATATTTTGATTATTATATTTATGGAGATGAACATAGTTTGAAATTAAGAAATGTAGTCAATCTATAAAATAAAATATTCCATTGGTCTTATAGTATATGATATATTTCCTTTCTTCAACATATGTGTCATCATGATCAATAAAAAAATAAAAATGTCCAATAACAGTCATTTAGAATTAAAAGTCCTAATGACATTCATTTTTCTGTTATATTTTGACCACTCGTTTAATACATACTACAATTCAATCCGAAATTAAATTTTAAATTATCGCATACATATTAATTTTCAAATTTGATACTAACAAAATATAAATTCAAATTTGATATGAGGACATAAAATGTAGGAACTAACTGCCATACATATTACTCTTCTGAAGAACATAAATGAGATAAAATCACGCGATGTGTCTTTCCTAGTGAGAGATTAGAGCTTGTTTGTTAACTAATTCATCCACACAAGACTCACTTCCTATAAGACTTGAATTCAAGTAGCGTGAAGAGACGAACGTACTAATACTTGCACTATAACTTCTTACCCGTGAAGCTATATTGGAGGACAATTTGATATGAAGACTTGGTCAAATAAGAGATTAGAAGTGGGTCCATCTTTTTAGTATACCGCGTTGAGCAGACAGAAAGGTACCATCAAAATTACTCCTCCGCATATTTTCTTCTTACCAATAACTGCTAATTTGAATATTATACTCAATCATTTTTGTTCCCCAATCATCTTTCCTTCTTTAAACGTCTCGTTTGCTTAATTCAATCATCATCTTTTTTTCAAGTTCAAACTTTAAACTACCCCATTTGCTTCATCTTCACAATCTTTATTCAAAACCAATCTCACATCAAAATGAATAACCACACTCAATCAAACCAGCAAACAGACTCATCTTATGTTAACCCTTTTCATGTTCAACCAGTACCTGGATCTTCTCCATCAAATGAGCAAACCGGCTCATCTTACAGCAACCCCTTTCATGTTCAACCAACACCTGGATCGTCTTCATCGAATCAACAAACAGGATCATCTTACAGCAACCCTTTTCATGTTCAACCACCACCTGGATCGTCTGAGCAAACAGGGCATCCAGGGACCCATGGTATGTATTTTCGTTGAACCATGACCCGTCCCACGTTGAATATGCTAAAAAGTATGAACTGACTTATACGTTGCTGGCTTTCGTGTATATACACCAATTGATGTTAGTATAGACTATATACCTTGTAGACGTTTAACATGGTATTTCAGATCCCATATGGTTTATATGGTCTCGGACTTGTCCGAAGAGTACTATTTTTTGTGGTTGTAGGTACTTTCATTTATACCCAATTTGCATAATTTCATTTTATAGTTCATAATTTTAATTGATTTTGATAGCTTGTACTATTTACTACACCATTAGTTTCGAAGTTCTGATTCCGCCTATGAAACAGGGTCATCCGACAACAACCCTTCTCATGTCCAATCAGGACCAGGATCTTCTTCATCACCACCTTCATCATTGTCTAGCCAAGACGTGAACCAGTTTCAAGGGACTCATACAATGGGGGTACCAGCAGTACCGGCTAGCCACCCCAACAACCAGAAAGCAGCCTTGTGGGGTGCTAGTCCTACGGATCAGTATCAGTACCAGCAACATCATCAGCCTTATGTCCAGTATGCTCCCCACCAGAGACCACCAACCAACCCTGTTGATTCAGTTGTCCATAAGTTCAATTCGTTTACCAAGAAGGCTGAGCTCACCGCCAATAGCATCTGGAGAAATCGTAAGACTTCTCAACAATTTACAGTTTTGATTCAATTAGTAAGGATGTGTATTTTGCAACTTGTTATGATACGATACATTGCAATTCGTACTAAACTGAGTCTTAATAAGGCATAGTTTTGTAAATGTAAATCAGTAACAACTTTTTGTCGGCCATTGAATAATAATTTGTTTGCTTACATATATTTGTTCCTCAGTGAAAACAGGGCCCTCTGTAACTGAGGCAGCCTGGGGTAAAATGAACGTGCAAGCCAAGGCAATAACAGGAGGTGGATTCGAAACCTTATACAAACAGACATTCCCAACCTTCCCAAATGAAAAGCTCCTTAAGTCGTTTGCGTGTTACCTCTCCACGACAACTGGCCCTGTCCCAGGAACTCTCTATCTGTCAAATGTTCATGTAGCTTTTGCTAGTGATCGCCCCTTATCCTTCATCGCGCAATCTGGCCTGGAAACTTGGAGCTATTACAAGGTTAGTTCACCTTCAAGAATCTACATTTCAATACAAAATTTTCGAAGCCCTGAATGTTTTTCCCCTTTTCAGGTTATAGTACCTCTGGGAAAGATTAGCTCAATAAACCCTGTGATCTTGAGCGAAATTTCGAAAGAGAGATACATCCACGTTGTTACCATTGATGGACAAGACTTTTGGTTTATGGGGTTTGTCAACTATGAGAAAGCATGCCATCACCTCTTGGAGACCTTATCAAACTTCGCAGCAGCAGGGATACCTGTGCAACATCCTGCTCAGCATAACCCTTCACATAAGCGGCAATGATTTCTATAATCAGATGTATTTTCTCAACTTCTTATAACTATTTGTTTATTTAGTTTTATTTTGGATCCCAATTGAATGAGTTGCATCATTAGTTTTTCCTCACTGTTGATGTTATTTCAGCCTTCAGGAGACCTTATTATTTTCCTATCTTGAGCTATATGTGAGCTTTTTGTTTATGATGCATAATTCATTTATTTAATACTCATGTAAGTCTTCTATAAATTTTTAGCTTGAACTAATGATACCAATTACAAAAATCATATCGACGAATCATTTAGTACTAAAAACAGTAACCACTATGAAAGATGGATCGACGACACAGTAATTGGTGTTCGAATTATCCTTTACATCTTGGTAAGACTTGTCATAGAACAACCTTGTTAGGCATTAGCTTGTGAAACAAAACTTCATTTACTCCTAAAAGAGAACCAATTTAGCTACGCATGATTTTGTTAGGAAATGAGTAAGATGAAAGTCATGTTCTCTAAGTTGAGAACCAATTCTAGATTTAAGATTAGCCATACAGTTCAACAAGTCGATACATCTCATCTACTGACTCAAATATATAGCTGTTTCTTATAACAAAGAGAAGGAAACTGGAAAAACAGGGATACCCAGCTTGGCCTACGCTCTACCCGCCCGCTAGGAAAAATCCCAGTTGTTGCAAGTTAAGAGCGCCAACTGCCCATCACGTGTAATGTAGAATCAGCGCTTTTTCTTGCTTCCCTTGGCTGCACCAGATTTTGGGGTTGCGACCAAGTACACGAACAAAACAACAATGGAGATAACTGATACCAAGGATCCATATTTTGCCAACAACCTCTGCAAACAAAAAGAAAAATTGCCAGTTCAGTCATAATGTGACTATAGCCCCTAATTCATAAACAGACGTGGATCTGTATATGTGAAGGGAAAGAAACACTTGCAGGCATAACTGCCAAATCATAAAACAAAATAAATCGATCAACAGAGGAAGCATAATGGTTGCAGGAAATGCAGAGTACTTGAATAATCTACTAGCAAGCGAAATGTGCGACACATACCTTAGCCTGAAATTAGTCAGCAACCAACAGAGGGCAAAATCATGCAAAAGAAAAGGAGTTGTTCTTAGTGAATGAAGAATGGCGAGACAACAAAAGAATGGTCATAGAAGTACAAATAAAATTATCAAAACTTACTAAATCAAGCTTCTTCTCAGGTTGCAGATCCGCTAGAAGATTAAGGGGCATGATGGGAGTTGAGTATGCCTCCTAAAATAAACATTCATATTATTAGCCATAATATAAACAGAGTACTTCGCGCGAAAGTAAAGGCTACAACATATGCAACAAACCTGGAGGGCTGACTTCGTGGGGACACGGAAAGTAATAAGTGCTGGTGAACCATAATATAACGACTTGCGTTTAGCCTCGAACTCAAAGGAGTGTGATACAGTAGCACCACTATTAGAAATGGATAAAATATGTGAGTAAGAAGTTTCACTTAGCATCAATATGTATTCACAAAAGTCGATACTCACATGTCAAGCCTTTCCCATGAAGCTGAAGTCTTGCCACTGACGGTCTCAAAGAGATTGCTTGACCAGTTATCATCATTTAGACTCACATCATATGCAGCCCTGAACAATACGCCAGAGCATAGAAAGTGAAATAAAGAACAATCAATTTGAAGGAATAACACAATCACCACTGTGGTCTATACATAGCAGCACAACAAACTACCACAGACGCCACATGCCATGTATAATTATCGCACTAGGGGTACAGTCCACCAACTAATTCATCATATATTATGAGGTACCCCTTATTTGTTCACCAATATGCTAACAGTCCTTTCACTTAATAATATGATTCGACGTGATAGATGCAAGTCAAAGACCTGTAAAGGTTAATCAAAATTTGAAGTAATTAGCCGATGGCTCAATAGCCTAGTGGCATCCGACCCAACCTTTCATGCAAGAGGTCATGGGTTCGAACCTTGTTGGAGACAAATTTGTCTCATATTATACTCTAACTCTCTATTTTTCTGTATTCATTGTTTGTAATATATTGGTATTCATAATTCATCGCTAATTTACAAAGAAATTTTTTTGAAGTAATTAAGCCACTAGTCATATGAATCTTGGCAAATCTTCGCATTAAAACGGTGTATATAAGTACTATCAATGATAAAAGACATTAGACTCGTCGCAATTATTTTATCTGAAGAAAAACATAATTTAAGGAAATGACGAAAACCATTACACTCATTTTATTATTCTATATTTTTGCAAACAACAAAACCACAAAATAAAAGTTACAGTATAACAAATTTATTGAGACAAGATGCATGACAAAAATCTTTCCGTTCTGTGTTAAATTAAGTATGCCATTGATGAATAAAATGGAAAAATCCAATCTTAATTGGCAAATAAGTCCAGAAGTTAGCAAATTAATATACATACCTCCAAATCGGTCAGCATGCAATAAATCAATAATAACTTTAAAGTCCCCTACACTAATCTTAAACAACACTTGATCAATCACTAATCCACACCGTAATTAATAACCCATCAGCTGAATTAATGAAAAGATGCAAACTTTATCTGAAAATATCCAAAATACATCTCAAATTATTCATGCCACTGTAATAAATGCATGAAATTAAACAATTACTATAAGAATAACTATATCACCTAATCGACATCTTAACTAACCAACAAGCTCAATTAAACAATAGATACAGATTTTTAACTGACAAATATCAAGAATTCATATCAAATCATATATGCTACTATGCTAGGAGTAATACATAACCTGAAATCCAAAGATCACATATTAACCCAACAAGCTCAATAAATAAAAAGATACACACTTTAACATGAAAATATCGAAAAATGTTCATCTAAAATCATGCATGCTAAGAAATAACCTCAAATTCAAAGCTCAGGTCATCAAGCTTAATCAATCAAAAGATCCAGACTTTAAACGTAAACACCAAGATTTCATTCATCTCAATAACACATGCTAATAAATAGCCTCAAATTCAACAATCAAAGATAGATCCAACAAAAGATACATACTCATCTAATTCATTTTAATCGACATTTTCGTTTTTCCTTATCAACCTTCAACCATCAATTAATTTTCTTCATTATAATTATAAATTTTGTATCACTGGATTCGACTTTAAAACATATTTTTATAATATCGTTTTATAAACACTTTTCATAATATAACCAAAAGTTAATTGAGGTCCAAAGTTTGAAAGATACAAACGAAAACATCAATTAAAACGAACGAGAGCAAGTATATTATTGAATAAGGAAAAACACCAACATACCCAGATCCATGATTAGTGATATCAATGGTTACAATTACTCTTTCAGAGCCAGATTTGAGCCTCTTTAAAGAAGCTTTCTTGTGGGCAATAATGAAGGGGCCATCAGAGCTTGCAATGGCCAAAGAACACCAAAAAAGAGATGCAATTGCACAGATCACAAACAACCTAGATTTCGCCATTTTTGGAGCTTGAGCTTAGAATGTATAATGTGGTGGAAGTTTCTTAATAAATTACAATTATACTTATGATTCTGGAATATTATTATAGTAACGATTTTTGGAATTTTATTTTTGTTTTAGGTAGAAACTATTAACTGTAGAAACTAGTTTGGACCATTGGATGTTACTTGGTGGATTTGGCCCACTAAAGGGTTTAGATGGGCTGATGCACCTAACCCATCTAGTGTCCATATGCTAATTGTTGACCTATTCTAAGCGTTTATTGAAGACTGAAGTTAACAAATCAAAAGTTCACGATTTTAAGGATTTGAATAAATATCTCCCAAAATTAAGGGAGGATGTTGTGCATGTAGAGATGTCCAAAACAAAAATCCGTTTAATCACTTGGTTACACGGGGGGTCATTCATTCGAGATCGAAATTGTCCTGTTTATTGTCACCTTGAATCCAAATTGGTTTTGATTCGTTCGAAAATAGCTCGGTTAATGTCATAAATCGTTCGTCTGATTGGTAAATTTATACACTAACCTATTGTTGCTATTCTCAAACTATTCACTAATCGTTTAGTTACCTCATTTGACAAACAGGGATTGAAATTTAAAGTGGTTAGAAATCGTTTTTACGTGATCTAAGTCAATGTGATCCAGAATCAAACCAGAGTGACCCAAATTTGATCTGGTCTACTTGACTTGCTAAAACACATATGGTGTGAATATTGTAGCTTCATTATGATTAATGACTTGTAATTTGATTATAAATATAAACTAATAACAAAGTAAAAGCATATATTTTTTGAATAATAGAATGACCACTTATACAAAACACCATATTATTATTTTGATAATGCACTTCAAAATAATCTAATTTGTTTTCAATAAGCGCGTAGGTAGCATATATTTTTAGCTTTCACATAGTGCAAAACTTCATTTCTTCAATTGAAAGTTTGAAACAAAAACATGGTAATAATGTTATTAATAAAGTAAATTGAAAATATCACACCTAATTACCAAAATATTATTACATACAAATATCTATTTGAATCAATAATTAAATAGTCAATAACCATCAATATTTAAATATATATAGACGGCCTTTTTTGAAATGGGCGTGCGAATAGTTGTATATACGTTCCATTATTCGTGGTGGTTGGTGAAATGGAAGGTAGATATATATAGAAGAGAAGGCCTAGCATGAAAAAAAGAAGGTGTGATGATAGCCAAGGTGACTGCCTAAAGACAATCATAAACCAATTCAATTCAATTGTAATAACAAGTTTGATTAGTTTTGCATTGTTTCAGGCAAGTCATCCTTGGCTACAAAACAATATTCTTATCCTCATGCAAGAACTCTCTTCATCTTCATCACCTACCTTGCTCTATTCTACATCAATGAGTAAACTCATACATATATTATATATATGTGTATAATAATTAAAATGACAAATGAAGGAGTAATATATATTTACCTAAATGGAAGAAAGGCCTGACATGAATGAAAAGAGCCAGTCTAGATAGCCAAAGCAACTTGCCTCAAACTTACCAAAATAAATATTTGCATCACATTATTCTTCATTTAATTTAATTTAATAATGTGTGCATGATGCATATATTATTATTGGTAGAAGTAGGCAAGTCATCCTTGGCTACCAAATGGGCTCTCATCTTCATGCAAGGCCTCTCTTCATCTAACCCTACTATGTATGAATATGAAACCTAACAAATAAATGGCTCTATTTATAGACTTTACAAGGATATAATACTAGTTTTTTTTTTTCTGTTTATGGGCATATAAGTGTCTACATTAGTATTTATTGCCATAATAATATTATAGGGATATATTCTTCGAATTGTAAGGGACCCCATAAATGAAATCTTGCATTATTATTACTACTAGTATCACCTGGCACTCATCTTCTCGTGTTGAGGACTTAGATCCCCGGATTAGATTTTCTTGAATACCGCATCAATAGATATAACAAATAATCAACCCATTTTTATTATAGTAATAAATTAATATAATAATGTGTGATCAACATTAAGTAATTTTGATTAATATTTTCAACTTTAAAAGTTAAGTGTATTAGGTCATTGTAACAATGAAGTTATTCAGGCCTTTGCTTCTGGTCTCGTGTGTCTTGTTGACCATCTCCTTTGCACTATAGTTATTATATAATAGGGCACATTTTTCATTTTAGAATTTATCTTACTGGTGCAAGGAATCCATAATACTCTATCTCTCCATCCATTTATTTAAGACATTTTTTTTTTTTGCAAAGTTGAAAAAAATTCAAACTTATCTCATTAACTTAATTCTCCATCCATGTTTTTCTACTTTAATTTGGTAAAAATTGAATAAAAAGGGTATTTTTATTTCATGAAAATAGTCATTCGATTTAGGAATGGAGAAAGTAATAGTAAGCATTGACCTTTGCATTGTCCAAAGGATATGGAATCGTTTTGAATATAATGGCACTGTTGACAATTTGAATTGACATTCCAAGTCAGGGATATGAATAATGCATCATATGCATGTATGGGCGATCATACATAAGTCATATAATAAACGAATCAAATCTTTTTTATACATGCTGCTTTCCATAACCAGCTAAATTAAAATGAATATATATTGCTCCCCATAAATATGTGTTATTCCAACTAGCCCTCTTTATGAACTCGTTCGGTGTTCAATTCGGAAATTCGGACTTGTTATACAGCTAGTATCCTCATTGTGAAATAATTGATTAATTTTATTTATTTGATAGCTTATCGGATAAATTTGGTTTTGCTTCTTAATCTTTTACATTATATATCTATTTATAGTAATTAAGAGTATATTTTATACTTAACTATGATTAATTTTAATGACCAATACAAATTATTGGTATTGAAAAAAAAAATTGGATTTGCATTTTAACAATCAAATATTGTTGGATATAACCCTCAAGATAGGATTTTAAGTAGATATTTTAGGTGACTTGAGATCCGCTCGTCGTCCAGATAACAAACCCTTATGGATACTTGCTCGTATTTTTATCAAGCGATATGAGAATAATACATTTGATACCTGACTTGATAGTACAGAGTAACTACCCGGCTCGGTAAACCTCAATCTCACATAATAATCCAATACCCGCTCATATACTCGTTTATTGGCTTACAACACTAGTTTCAACTTCCAACCTATAAAAGATGTGGTCGTCATGTACCCCATCCGGATTCAGAAACATGCATGCTGTAATAGATGCTCAGTTGACTTAAAATATTTCTTCAAATTCTGCCAACCCAAGTTGTACCCGACTTTAGTGTCTACAATTTTCTACAATCATACCCCTAACGAGTCCAAATCCGATCTAACCTTTCACACCCTTCAAATTCGACTCTATCTTATACATATATTCGATTTGGCTTGATCACATTTTATGTACAAGATAACAACGTACGACTACTCAAAATCAACATTTGCCTTGGAAAATTCTAATTGTTCATATGCACATAAATGTACATAATAATATTAATAATCTAATTTTAAATATTTTTATGTCGGGCATAGAATTCATCTGACTTTAGGAAAGTTGTTAAAAGTGTTGGGATGGTATGATGGGGTTGTTTTATTCCTCAGCCATTATTTGGTGTGTTTTGATTCGTGACCCATTAATGGTAATATTCCGTTTGACATTACCATAGACCACCATTTATATCAATTTTGCTGAAATCGATTGGACCTTCTACTAATTTAATTATACTCTAAATAAATAAAAACAATATAATACTACCTCCGTCCCTAAATGATTGTCACATTTGACTTTTGATGGTCAATAAGGCACGATTTAAAACATAAATATCTCTTATTTTACATGTGAAAAAATTATAATAAGTTGATATTTCAAAAATATATATTGAGACGAATCTAACGAGGTCCCACAACACTATATTATTTCTTATCGTTTAATGAGAATTTATGATCAAATTTTCTTGTAATTGACCACAAAAGTCAAAATGTGACAATCTTTTAGGGATGGAGGGAGTATATATTACTCGTACCTTTTTGCTTTCATAGTCTAGTGAGATGAGATTGCATCAAACCTCTAATTTTTCGATAAAAAGTGTGTTTGAGGTGTTGTTCACCTATTTCAACTCGTGTCACTATTTAAATCGGATGTTAGTTGAGTTTGCATAGACCGTTTAGCATCATATGCGCCATTAATAGAACAATTAATGTGTTTTTTAGCCACTAGATAAAGCTAGTTGATTATTAGTGCTAGTTCAATCTGTTAATTCTCTGCTAATAATCTAATAAGAAATTATTAAATACATAATTATTAAATTACTCGAGAAACATACTCTAAAACCTTTTAACATGCATGGTGTTTTCTCATATGCATACATGTGAAACCTCAAACGCATGCTTTATCATATAACTTCTCCTCAATCTTTCATGGTTTTTTATTTTATTTTGTGTGATGTCCTTACTAAGAATCATATTAAACTTCACAATTTTTTTTAAAAATAAAGATAAATTCTCTCTATTCCTCTGTCATCATCTAGGCACATATATAATACCCCAATAATTGTAATAAACTGACCCAGTTCTTATACTCCCTCCTTCCCAATGTGTAAGGAAGGTTTTGAATTTTTGGATTGAAGTTTAAAATTTTTTATTATGATTTTTTATTAGCCGACAATAAATAATATAGTCATATAAGATTTTATTAGATTCGTTTAAGTATATATTTTTGAAAATCAATATCTTATAATTTTTACTTGTACAAAATTAAAATCGTGTCTCAATGATCGTGCAAAAGTAAAGTAGAATTAGAATTTGGGATGGAGGGAGTCATAAAAATAAAGATCAACTTTTTGTGTTCTACTTTATCACTAGGTGCATCATACCTCGATAATTGTAAAAATTTATAAAATTCTTACAATAATAAATATAAATAAGGCTTATTTTCATTTTGCACCCTCAACTATCGGCGAATTTTCAAATTACACCCTAACACTTTCCTAAACATCAAATTGCACCCTAAACTTCATTTTTTTTCATTTTGCACCCTTAAACGCAATATTACCCCTGAACTAATGTTAATAAAAGGGCACATTCGGAATAACACATTTATATATTTTTTGGGGCACTTTTAATATGTCAAATTTATTAAATTAAAAACTAACCCCCATCCCCTTCTTCCTAAAACCTTACCCACTCACCACCACCATGCCTCCCTCTCTTCCCCGATCAACATTCACACCGCACCCCACACCACACCTCTTCCCCGATCTGCTACACACGCCCACCGAATGTAGAGGCGCGCGAGGAGTTCAAGCGCCACGTCCGCTTTCCCGTAAGAGATTGATGAAGCCGCGTCGATTATCAGCTGCTTGGGAACGAGAAGTTGATGTCGAAGACGCCAAGGTTGATGAGGTTGATGAAGTTGGTGATAAAGAATAGGTTGTCGAATGAAGGAGGAGTCGGGGCATCAAAGCTCTTTAAAATCTCTGTTTTACATCTGCTGCTTGTGCTTGCCTCATTATTTTTAATGTCGGATGCAAGAATTCGAATGTTGGGTATGCGATTTCAAGAATGCCCATGATGAGGTGGAGCCATGTCCTAATCAATTCAAGAACCTTTTTGGTATCACATAAATCTATCAGACCATCTCCTAAATCCAATCTGTTTAATAGACAGGTATAATTCACTGTTCATTGTTATACCCGTTACTCGAAAAAGATCGTCTAGTTTTGAATTTCGATAGTTTCCTAAAATATTTTTTATATGTTGTATGGTGTGCGGTGAAAAATATATTAAAGATGGTATTTTTAAGCTTACTTTTATACTCTCTGGGCGTCGAAATGATTATCTGTTTATTTGATTTGGGTAATTAAAGAGGTTGGCTGGCATTCTTGTTGTAAATAGAGTGGTCGTGGGGTGTTGTGTTATGGTTTCTGGCGATTTAATGGTCTGAGGTGGTTGGGGTTGGAGGAAGAAGAAGGTTGGGTAGTGGTGGTGGGGTTGGGGGTTTGATGAAGAAGATGAAAGGGGGGGGTTTTGATGAAGAAGATGAATAGGTGGGGTTTATGTTTAATTTATAAGTTTTGTTATTTGTAAAATATGCCCCAAAAGTTTAATATATGTGATATTTCGAGTTTGCCCTTATTTAAAAACGAAATTCCATCTAAATTTGGCTGAAAAATTGATTTAAGGGTGCAAAATGAAAAAAAATGAAGTTTAGGGTGCAATTTGAGGCTTAGGAAAGTATTAAGGTGCAATTTAAAAATTCGCCGATAGTTAAGGGTGCAAAATGAAAATAAGCCTATAAATAAATATAAATTCTATCTATTCTTTCTCTCACAAGATGACTCATATAGAAGAATCACGCCCTCATAAATAAATTACTAGACACTAGGAAGGGTATTTAGAAATTTTATTAATAACCCTAAAATAAATTAGTCTTCCTTCAAAAATAATTGATTAAGTTTCTAATTATGATTAATTATTCCCCGTGAAAAGAACTTTAAAATATAAGAAGTTCCTTTTCTATTCTTCAAGTTATTAAAGGCTATTGCTAGTGACCAGGAGGTTCTGGCTTCGAAACACACCTCATCGCTAATTTATAAAAAAAGAAATAAAGAAAAAAAAAAGTTCCCTCGTGTATATATGGACTTCACACGATCGAACTTCAGCCGAATCATGCTTCACCCATCTGGGCTCTGGCCGTCAAGAAAGACATCTGGTCGGGATCCACTAAGGTCTCTATGGGCTAACGGGCTCATCTGGCTTAGAAAACCTCACTAATTTAATAAACCTCAATTCCGACCATTAATTAAGCACTAAAGACAAAAATGTTACCTCTTAAATATCGAAGAGCAGTGCCAGATCTAGAAGTTTCAAAGTGTCTGGTCGAAATTAGCACAATTTTCAAATTGCCTGTTCAAAACACTTAAATATGTTCAAATATAAATTTAAATGCTAATATTTATATTAGTTTTTTCTTTATATAATATATATATATATATTTAAATGCATGTTCGAGTGAACGAGCCTGAGCATAAATAGGTCCGCCACTGTATAGGAGTAATACAAAAATTACTTATTCTTACCTTTTTAATAAAGAATATATGTATCATTTATATCTATTTATACATAATTGATGAAAGAGATAATTACTTGATTAGGATAAATTAAAATAATTATTTAATTTTTGTGAATATTTTGTATAATTCCTCTTACATAATCAACAATATGTTAGGTCCACAAGTGTATGAGTTTGATCCATGACAGGTGCATGAGTAACTCTATATTTGTTCAAGGGAGGACCTGTTTGTGGGTGGTCACCCAGAGTTTGAATACTCTTGATGTAGAGTACCGGATACTAGAGGCACATCCAAAATTTACCCCCTCTGTTGGGCGATGGGCTTGGACGGTTAAAATTTATGCAATTACATTATTGCAAGGTTCACCAACGTTCCCACAGGAAAGTAGCTACCAAACCGTGGGACATGTTAAAATTTGATGATAATATCGCGAAGATCAACAAGTAGACTTTAAATTAAATGTGTTTGGTGAAAGATTTGTTGTAATCCCAACAAATATTCACTCTACAAATGAAGATTTTGAGTGAAAATGAAGAGTCATATCTTATTATTTACTAATGAGTGTTATTCTGGAAAAGAAAACCAACAACTTCATCTTCCTAAGTTACAACAAATATACTACTACTACATACTAGTAGTCAGTAGTAGACCTCCTTATTAGATGTCACTATATTAAATTGTCCGCTGGTATAAATTATAATCGTATTTGTATATCAAATTTTGATAATAAATTCCATAAAAACTTATTTTACATGTCCCACGGTTGAATTTATAGCCCAACTGGATTTCGTAACCAGTGAGTGAGTGAGCACATGAGGAGAAGTTAGATTTGGGCATAAACCTCCATTTAATACCACAAATGGGCACGATAACGTACAACAATATTAACTTGTTTAATCTTGGACAAATAATTTGGGACTAATCCTAGATTAGTAGTACAATGTCTGTTTATACGCGTTTGCCATGTGACTCATTTCTTGATTCTTGAGCACCCCTAAATTTGCATTTCCAGATAACCAGATTTGCTCAACTCCAAGTCCTCTTCGACTAATAATATATATATATATATATATATGGAATTTCATAAAAATAACAATAATAAGTATTATATATCAAAGCTCCATCTTGGAACCTTCATTCTTTAATCCTCTGCATCTTCTCTTGTCAGAAACCTGTAAGTACAGGTACTCCCCCCCTCTCTCTTCATGTTCTTGATTTTATTACTCAGTCCAGTTGTATTATTTATTCAAGAATTTTACTGCCATTATTGCTCTTCATTTATTTATTAATTTTTGATGTATATAAACTCTGAGTATTTGTATAAATGGTACATGTTACATGAGCTCTAGTTAGATCATAAAGATTTCTTGTTCAATTCTTGAATTTGATGTTTGTGTACTAATAGCGATAGTGAATCTTTATCATTATTGTAGATGGTAATTTTAGAGTTATTACATTGCTTTAATTTAAGAATTCTTGTATGAATGCATCTACATTGCTTCAATAATATTGAAGGAGTTTCGTATATATCTAGGCTGGATACTGTTGAAGTATAACCCCAGAAGGAGCAATGGGGTGCGCATCTTCTATGTCTGCAGGTGGCAAGAAGAGGAAGATAATTAATGAAGTTGCTGTGTTTGTTCCCGTGTTACGACTGCCTGTACAATCTGATCTTAGCAAAATGCTGCGTGGATTAGTTCCGAAGGATCTTGCTGATCGGATAGGCTCGCTTCGCAATCAGATTGCCCTTGTTGCTGATGATACTGGTTTGTTTTATCGACTCTAGCTCAATCTTGAATTGTCCTTTTTGAATGAAAATGTTTTGGTTATAGTTTAGAGTGGTGTGTTCAGATGGATCAGCTATTAAAGAAGTACAACAAGCATTGGAGGAGTATTTGCCTCTCCTTGTTGGCCTCACCAGAAAAGGTATGCACTTTAAAGTCTTGAGTGTTGATTAGTATCTTAACAATCTAAGCACATTATTTTCTGGCCCTGAATAAGGATCGGATTCGAAACTTGAGGACCCTGTCTAGATTTCTTTGCTACCAGAGACAATTCGATGTTGTTTTAGTCTTGCATTTAACTTAAAATCATATAGTAGTTTGAAATTTTGAATATTAATTATTTAACAGAATATGGATTGCAAGATTTGGTGGACTTCAAGTGGAAAAACTTGGAAGATGGAAGACAGGTGAGGGCCACAAATCTGCTTGATATGTTTTGAATTTTACCAATCAATATTCATATTGGTATGACTAATGATGAAGCAACCGATATTTGTAACAGGAAATCTGTTTGGCAAACTCCTGGTTTGAATTGCTGTCAGTTCTCCATATGATGAGTATGCTAACAATGACGGAAGCAAATCTTAAGTTAATTCCAGGAGATAGTGGTCCATCTGGAAGAGTTGTTCCTGCAGGTTAAGACGCCTTTTTTTTTTCATGAAGCGAATGCATTTTAGTCAAATCTATAGGAGCCTTCGTGCAAATTTCTACTAGTTATTGATGTTGATAATTACTATGTGATCACAGATTGCATGAGAGATTCAGTTGATCTACTGCTGATAGCTTCCGGATACCTAGACTTCTGTGTCCGAGAGATTCACGTCCGTTTAACACCTGATATCAAGTATGTAAACACATTCTTATGCGCAGATATCATCTTATATATACTCGTACTTGACCTTTAAAGAAATCGCCATTTTCTTACTAAAGGAATTTTCGATGTGTATAACTTATAGGTCAAGGTTGCCCAGAGATTTGGATGAAGGTGTCTTAGAGGCCATCTCAAATCAAGCCTTAGCACAGGTATGGACCTAAAGGTGTCTAAAAGATGATTACAGTCATTACACAATTAATACTTGCTTTGACAATCATCATTACCTTAAGTTTCTGATCCTTGGAACATTCTTGTATATTTAGGGGACAGAAATTCAGCTCGGGTTAGCTGTTGAAAGCCAAAATGCAACACTTTCAGTGAAAAGGCGGTTAGCGTGTGAATGGGTAACCTACTTGGGGCAGGTACTCAGCTGGTTGGGCAGTTTACGGATTTACATAATTTTTTCTAGTTTCTAAGTGCTTGATTTTACGTAGAGACAGGATAACCTATTTTCTTTTTCAGGCTCATTACTGCTTGGCTGGAGATAATAATGATTATAGAGATAGAAAAAAGCATGCCTGCTTCATTAAGTGGAAATATGTCGAAGCAAAGGTTACTGATGCTCAAACATTCCTCCAGTTTTTCTCTCCTTACAATCTTTCATGATGAAATTGTGTAATAAATGTATGCACTCATATGACTAATCTATCATTTTTGATATGATAGGCTGCAGCATATTATTATCATGGCCTCATACTGGACAAGGGTACGGAGCCATCTTCCCATGTTACCGCTTTGTGTTGTTTCCTGGGAGCAGAGGAAATTTTAGCGGAGAGCAAGAAAGCCTGCTTGAGCTTTTGTCTTGCTGAGCCAGTGACCAGGTATATAATTAAATCTGCATAGAAATGTTAAATTATATCAACCATTTCTGTAACAAATGATTTTCTTGATTTCTCATTGTCGGCTTTTTTCTTAAAAGGGCTCCTCCTCCCTGGGGTGTTATGAAGCATTTAAACAAGAAAATTCCTGAAACTGCAATGAAGAAGTCTCAGATTTTCGGATACCTCTTGGATCAAGAGAAGTATGATAACATATTTTTATAGTGATGACACTTCTCCAATATCAGTTACACGAGTTCGGTTTAGGTACTTAAGGTGATACGACATTGTGCTTAAGTTTGGGTACCAATGTTGATTTTGTACACAAAATGCACCTCGCTTGTGTGACAAATGTTCGTGTTTCAAAATCAATATAGGTACCCAAATATCAAGCTTAAACACAGTGCATAAGTAGGATCCTTAAGCACCTATTCCCGAAGCCTGGTTGTACTATGAACTGATAAATGTGACATCTTATTTGAAATAATGCAGGGATCTTCAAACATTGCCGGAACTTCCAGAATTTGAGTTGTCCCTAAAACCAGAGGACTATGAACTTCCGGAGCTTGATTTAGCATGGAATAATGAGAAATGGGACATTCCTGGACAAGCTCTGAAGGAGCACCTTAACGATTGTGAAGATGGTGTTGAACTTGAATAGTACTTTGCCAACAAATTAAATGTATTATTCTTTTTCTTTAATCTTCAAAGATAATGATATTATCTATTTTAACAAATTAGACTCGTTTACCTATAGATTTGTACATCTCATAATGATTTTAACATAAAGTATGGAGAGACTTTTTGAAGACAAATTTGAGAGTGGCTCCTCTCTTAACCAAGTTTGCTGTGTAGTTGAACTGGGAGTTAAATTTAGCCGTTCAAATCCAAAACCATAAGATTCCCATGTGAAATGCCATTATATGAACTACACCAACATGCCTCGTGTTCGAAGCCTTAGGCTTGTATAACAGAGTAGAAGAGGACAAGTCATGCCCAATATTGCAGAAGAGGCCAGACAATCATCTATCAAGAAGAGCACTCGAGGGCCAATTTTATTACAGAATAAAATTATTTCAAAATCTTTACCTCTTTACTTAATCAGGCACTAATATAGTACGTGTTACAAAAATAATAGTGGAACATTTCAAAGCTAGAAAAATAAAATTTGGACATCGATTTGGTGGGGTGTGCCAGGCAAGGGCTTTAGTGCAACGCCCAAGCGACACGTGAAAGTCCATATAGCAAGCAACCTTAACGAACTTTTTCCCTTAAAAAATTGAGTTAATATCGTGTGGACCGATGGTCCACATATCAGATATTAAACTGATAAGAACAGATACTACACTTGATCTTAGCCAAAAGGCCGAGAAAGGTATGCTTTATCTAATTGCTGGGCTGCTTGTTTTATCACAAATTCTTGCAAAAAGTTTTCCTAACCAGCCGATGTGGGACTGTGCAATGTACATATGACTCCAAAATATGTAAACATCCCATGTTTTAGTTCATGGAGTATCGTCTTTGATAGGACTCCAACTCACCTAGGTACCTAACCATTCATTTTCGTATGTAGTAGGAGTATATACAGGAACTAGTATCTACCTAACTCACCAGCTGTTCCAGTACATTCAGTTTCAATTTCAAACTTCGTTCAATTCAATCTCGACTACTTGTTTTATACTATCAACCTTCTTTCGATTTTGACTTCATACATTCGATTAGAAAAATATCACTCGCCAATATCTTATATACGGTACATGTAACATCTCATATATGAAGAGTCAAATGATCAACTGGAGTCATGTACTAACCATAGTACTTATATGCACATAGGAGGTTAGTTGGGGTATAAACACATATATATTAATATAGTTGTTATTTTAAATTTGTATAGAAAATATGTGAGAATGCTTTAAGTCAACAGAACCACAACCCAAATAATTAGTATATGCACATAATTGTGCTGTTGTATGTACTAGCCAGTTTATTTATACAAGTATTATTGTTTATGTGATTTGTATCAACATTCATAACTTCCATGGCGTTTACTAGTACCGGCAGAGTTTTACGACCTAGTTTCGTGCCGGGTCTCCCCGACAAAACTCTGCCGAAGGGGAATTTGCAATTCATGAAAGGTACAGTAAGTGCAAACAAGAGTTCATCAGTTGGCTCAAATTCATGCTTCTCAGGAAATGGAAGTCTACACAAAGCAACAAAATCCAGGGATACCCTTAATTGTAATATATCCAATCAGTTTAGCTCAGACTCCGAGTTGGATTATGATGTAAGGTTGGAGGATTACTTCAAGCAGTCCACTGAGCTTATCAAAGCATCATCGCGGGACAGAGGGCCGCCTAGGTGGTTTTCACCCCTGGACAACGCCTCTCATCGCTTGGAAAGGTCCCCCCTGCTGCTCTTTTTACCAGGTGAATGTTTCCAAGTTTCCCACATATATAATCTGTTAGCTATAGGAAGTTTTCGAAAAGCGAGTAACATTGTTCTTATGATCAGACTATGGTTTGTTACTATTTCAGGAGTTGCTGGAGTTGGACTTGAACTTACATTGCAGCATAAGAAACTTGGAGAGTGAGTTGCTTTCATAAATTAATCTGTCACATATACTCATGTTTCATAATACTTTTCTCCTTTGTCCAATTAGTCAATGTAATCATATATTGTTATGTTTTTAACCTTTCTTGATGTTGAAGGATTTTTGAGGTTTGGTGCCTCCATATCCCCATTATGGATCAGACACCATTCACAGGTAGGTGTCTATCTTCGTACAAAATAGCTAATCAATTGCAGGTACGAAATCATTATTGATATTTAAATAAGGCCGGTTAAAGGCACAATCACACATATTTCGTTATGTCTCATTTGAATATATGTTTCAAAAGGTCTCACTTAGTCATTTCGTTATTATAAGATGTTAAGTTTGACTTTTTCGGACAAATTGACAGGGATAAAATTGTCCAAGCACATTTTGAGATACTATTGATTTCAATTTATTTTCATTTTCTATTATTATAATTTTGATTTTTGAGTTTTTCTTTTTAAAATAGGTCTAAACATTTTATTAAAATTTTAAAAGTATCTAAAAAATGTGTAGACAACTTTGTCCCCGTTAATTTGCCTCCAAAAGTCAAAGTCATTATCTATTATGATGGAATGATCAAATATGAAACTTTTTGAAACATAAAAGATTAGAGAGGAATTCTTGTATTTATATTTATAATACCATTATAATCATAGTTTCATCGCTGATTTGCAACAAAATGAAATAAAATGATGTACCATGGTTAGCTATAAGCTATGGGAGTCGAGTATAAAAAAATGAGAGCAATAATTTAGCATGTTATATTGTTAATTTCGAATATTTGTTGTGTGATTGGAATAAGACAGAGTTGGTGATGTTTGTTGAAGAAACAGTTTGTTGGGAGAATAAACGTAGTCCAGAAAGACCAATATATTTAGTGGGGGAGTGTTTTGGAGGATGTCTAGCTTTGTACGTTGCTGCTCGAAATCAACAAATTGATCTTTCCTTGATTTTGGCTAATCCAGGTTGGATACTACCTACTTGCTTTTCATTTCAAGCACGTTACTTCCACATTTTGTTCGATAATATGCAACGACCTAACTATCGAACTACAACCATTATTTAAAAGTAAATTTACACGGTTATATGTTACGGAGTATCCCATATTCATCAATAATAGTAATACAACTGAAAACTAAAAAGGCATAATGTTTTGTTGACAGCTACAAGTTTCAAGGGGTCCGGTGTTGAATCACTTGTACAATTGTTGAAGTTGATGCCAAAGCAGCTGCAAACAGGACTACCTTCCATACTTAGTTTATTTGCAGGTTTTCGTCATAACTGCTACTACTAATTTTTAATTTAGTAATTCATTTTTAATACTTTACTCTCATGTTAACATGCTAGCATTATGGATATTCATTAGCATTCACAAACTATATAGCATTAATGAAGGAGTACTATTGATGAAGTTGAATGATGTTTGTGAATTGTGATTAGGTATTCCCTTATGGGTTGCAACACAGGCAACCGATCAGCTTCCTGGATATTCATTAGCATTCACAAACTATATATCAGTAAGATCCCCTTTAGGCTTAATCTATATTATGATTAACAAAAATGAATGGTTTTATAATAATATGGATGAATTATCAATCATATTACTGTAATTGATGGTAGCAGGTATTGAGTAATCTCGTATCTACGGAAACAATACAATGGAAGTTGAAGATGGTTCAATCAGCTGCAGAATATGCTAATTTTCACCTCTACGCTGTTAAATCCCCAACTCTAATACTCTCCAGGTTACTCCTGCTTTTCTATTTCTGCATTTTTCGATGATCAAAATTGATTCAAGATATGTACAAATGATGCATTGGAATTCAAAAACATTAAACAAATATAACCAGAATTTTTATGTTATGCATGACGACAATGAAATAAAACTGGTGGGGAGAATAACATAGGATATATAAATGTTCTGAACAATGTTTTCGGGACTTTGGGAGTGTAAAAATCAGCACTAGAGTATCTTGAGTTGAATAATATTGAATCTCTAAGATGAATTGGTGATCATTTTGGTTATGTGCTCCACCTTTAGTGGAAAGGATCAGTTACTACCCAGCAAAAGGGAAGGTGAAAGGCTATATGGCCTTCTGTCAAAATGCGAGAATCGTTGTTTCAGACAGAGAAACCATTTTATCTTCTTGGTAAGATGATTGCATCTTCTTGCCTCTGTGTCTCTTTCTTGAATATGAAAGTAATGTTAGCTTACAGCCACATACCATTTAAATGGACTAGAAGACTGTTTAGTAGTTCAAAATTTAACATTTGAATAATTTAATCATAAGATCTTACGCACTGTTTGGGAAATTAGATTCTTTTGTAAGAATATTTGAAATTTCACAGTGTTGTACTTCTTCCATCCCGGAAGGTTGTCAACTTTTATTATTGAACTCAAATAGACAAATACTTGTTCAAATGTTCTAAAATATTTGGTGAAAATAATTTAGAAAAAATAGTAATTTCACCAACATGATAATTTGATTCAAATCATGTTATCTGCACCAATAGTTCTTTAACTTTTAATCATTGAGATTCAAATTTGACAAGGTTTTGGGATAAGGGAGTATCTTTTTAATGCTGAACACTAATTGGCTTATAATTAAAAAAACTTGGGGTTTATTGACGGCGATGAAAAATGATGTCATTTAAATGCGAACATGATAGTATAAAATTCCAATGATCATAGCATTCTTAGTCTCAGTGTGGTATCTTTGCTTGAAAAGTGTAGATTTGTACTTTAGATGTTAAATAAGAGGTACGGGACAAAGCTTTTTGTGGGCATATAGTGATTTCCCCATGATTAGGCCTGTAATCGAGCCGAATATTTGCAAGGTTCGAGTTCGGTATCATGCCTTCGAACCTTTTCGAACCGAACCGTTCGATTTTGAAAATACTTAAAAATCAAGGTTCAGGTATCAGTATCATGCCTTCGAACATACTTCGAGCCGAATCTTTTCGAGTCGAATACGTCGGACTATTTCGAACAGAGACGTTTGATCATCACAAGGCTAGGCATGCCTCATGAGGGGGAGCGGGGTGGGGTAGCGACTTTTGAGAAGAGAAAAGATGAGGGAGGGCCGAAGGGGAGGGGGAGGGTGATCTGGAGCGTAGAGATGAAAGAATGAGAGGAGTACACTGTACATATAAGGGAATATATGTGGGTTGATAAGGATTTTATCATTAAATACATATATAGCGATTAGGGTTTATATGTGGGAATATATGTGGGTTGAAGGGAATACATATATTAGTCCACAATGGTTCAGCCCTCTTATTTAATGACGGTGGGAGGGGGGGTGATCGAGCCGGACTAAACCGAACCGTTCGTCTCGATTTTGGAAATACCTAAAAATCAAGGTTCAGGTATCAGTATCATGCCTTCGAACATACTTCGAGCCGAATCTTTTCGAATCGAATACGTCGAATAATTTCGAACCAAGACGTTTGCTCACAGGCCTACCCATGATTAATCAAAATGTATGATGCTTTTCATGGATACTCTTTAATTGGTAGGCCTTGAATTTAGTTTGGATCATTATTACGGGGTGTATATGAGAAATGTAACTCAGCTACTATCGCTGATAATAAAGAAGACAAAAACAGAAACTCATCTGGCTGTTCTTGAATTTTAAGAAGTCATTTATATTTTTTGTAATCATAATGCAGGAACCTGGTTTCGATTTGGTAACAATTTTGAAGTATACTCGTTTCTACCGTCGCAGAAGATCCATTGATTATGTGGCAGATTATATACCACCAAGTAATTTGGAGTTTCAACAAGTGAATGGTTATTTCAGGTACTTATTTGCTAAGAACAATTAAATAAGCTGCAAGCATGAAACAAATCTTTCTGCATTTGAGTACATAAGGTCAATGATATATTATGGCGTAAGACGTATGTCTCAGGGAAGTTATCATGTACTGAAGGATTTTGGCAATTCAAAAGTGGTAAAGTCAAATGAGTTTCGTCATTGTGGCTGATATCTAGGTGGTTGGAAGTAGTTCTCGATCCAGTGATGTTATCAACATTGGAAAGTGGAGAGATTGTTAGAGGTCTTGAGGGGATCCCTAGAGAAGGACCGGTCATATTTGTTGGAAATCACATGATGCTAGGGCTTGAAGTGGTTCCATTGGTGATTAAATTTTGGAAACAAAGAGACATTCATGTTAAAGGAATTGCACATCCCATGATCTTCACAAAAAGGAAAGATGATATATTACCGGATCTATCATTGTTTGATCAATTTCGCATAATGGGTGCTGTTCCAGTGTCACCATCAAATTTCTTTAAACTTCTTTCTTCAAAATCCCATGTGTTGCTTTACCCAGGCGGCGTGCGGGAGGCAATCCACAAAAAGGTGTGGTAATGTGATCTTCATCTAAGTATATTTTTCCTATGTTACCTTGATGGTTTACCTTAATCCTTTTTGTGTTTTTTTCCCATATATGTGAGATCCATGAGGATTAGGTATAGATTCAAAGCGAGTTCTCCAAACGTTGTTTTTCAATAATTTATGGATGGTGATGGATCTGAAGCTATGATTTTTTGGTTTTGCGTGTTATCTTTCTATTATCATGTACATAGTTAACTTTAATCCGCTAGAAGGTTAAAAAAAGAATTTACATGTATTTAATGGGATGAGTTCTTATTGATAACAACTCGATGGAGTTTACTAATTTTCGCATGGTCCTCATATTTTCTGCCAATTATAATTTGAACTTGTTTCCTGTCTCCAGGGAGAGGAGTACAAGCTATTTTGGCCTGAGCAACCTGAGTTTATTAGGATGGCAGCTAGATTTGGAGCCAAAATCATCCCTTTCGGCGTTGTAGGGGAAGATGACATTAGTCAGGTAAGCTTAAAGCTAAATGAATATCATTATCGTCTCGTATAACCATGCACTAAGGCTGTGGCAGTATTTCAATAAAATACGCCTGATCTAATTGTGTTCTTGTTACCCTTGACTCAGTTACTTCTGGACTATGATGACCTAGCATCAGTTCCCTTTATTAAAGCTGGCATAGAAGAGTTAACTAAAAAAGCAGGGAAATTAAGGTAATAGTTATAGCTATGTTTCTCACTTTCATAATGTTTCTCGGGGCACTCCGTTTGACTTGCAAGCTACAGATTGCCTAGAAGTAGAATGCAGTGTGATCATCAATCACAGTTTGTTAAGCATTTTCAATGTTGATTTACTACGGTACTGCGGAAATTGATATCGTAAGAACTAAGAATACTCACTGAATTGTTAAACCGCTTATTTGCATAGTCGACAGCATTGAGGTAGAGACATAGTTGTAAGCATTTAGAAAGAAAAATAAAAACTGTTGAAGTCCTTATTTTTAACACCATTTTTCAACTTTATTTCTGTTGGGGTAAAATTTGCCATCTTCACCTTGATATAGGTATATTGAGATATTTACATCCTTGATATATCTCACTAACAACAATCTGCAGTTCACTGATAATCTCCGAGTTCGGGAAATTATGGTCTTGGCTCTTTGCTACTAACTATGTTTATGACAACTTTGATGTAGAACTGACATTGAAGGAGAGGTCACAAAACAGCACATGTACATACCTATAATGGCACCAAAGCTTCCTGGCCGCTTTTATTACTATTTCGGTAAACCAATTGAAACAGAAGGTAAATCTACTAAATTAATAACTAGTTCAGTCCATGAAGTCCTTTCAAACTTGGTCATTGTTGTCTTCAAGCGCTATGTGTGTGTGCTCGGAGTTTCTTATTCTAGATTCATACATCAATATTTCGTTGCAGGTAGGAAACAGGAACTGAAGAATAAAGAGGAAGTTCAAGAACTCTATTTGGAAGTAAAATGTGAGGTTGAGAAATGCATATCTTTTTTGCAAAAGAAAAGAGAGAATGACCCATACAGGAGCCTCATGTCTCGGTTGTTCTATCAAACGATGCATGGTTTTAACTCTCAAGTTCCAACATTTGATCTTTGATCGTTTTCAACTGCGGGTTTTATATAAATGCAAATATACATTTTTAGGTCACATCAACTATTTATTGCTGCAATTTTTCAAGAGATACGAGAGAATAATATTACCTCAGCTTAGAGTTGTCGTGAGCCTTGAAGCTAGGCTTGGTCATAAACGAGCCGAGTTTCAAGCCTGCTCTCCCACAAGCATATTTTTACAATTAGAGTTCACAAAATGTGAAAAAATTAGTTCACTCCAATTCTGATCAAGCTAATAAGTGAGGAAAATACATACATTAAAAAAGATCAATACTAAGAAATTTCGTAAAAGAAAATGTATAATTTATTGACGCATCATTCTATTGATAATAAAAAATAAAGAAAAACTGAAGATAAAGTGAAACAAAGTGATGTTTAACAACGACAAAAACGTAATATGAAATTGTTATAGTAAGCTATCGAATTTGGCGGGCAACCTCCTGAAGAAACTGATGGGTGGAGATGGAAGTCTATTGCGGAGTCTTGGAGGCCTCATTACATAAGTTCCCATGAGAAGAATGAGAACCTCAGGAGGAGTAAAATAGAGCACTATAGATGCAACGAGACAAAAGACGAGGAAGAGCCCCGTCGCCCTGGGATCTCGCCAGCTCAACAAATTATGTAACCTCTCGCCCTGAGTTGCTAAATCACCAGCAAGGACCTGCAACCGAGAGGCTATCACCCTTAGCCTGTCGTATCTCATCTTCAACGAATTAAGTGGGCTCGTTGTCGGGTAAGGGTCGAACTCTTCTTCTAGTTCATCGGCGTTTGCAGTATTAGCTCGAGATAGTCCAACATCCATATGAGCAGGATGCCTTGGCCTTCCTGGGTAGTTGTATATTCCAATGATGAACAATATCAGAAATGTAAACTTCATGATCTGCCAGGGGATAAAAACAAATATCATAAACGAGATGTAAACAAGAATAGTTGTGATGGGGTTCTTCCAGGTGCATATCACACTAAACCAGATGAAAAAATCAGCCAAATTAATCAGAACTGCTGCAATCCTGCAATGATTTGCCTTAGCTCTTCGAGCGCTCCACATGTTTGAACCTACATCAAGCATATATTCAACCGTTTCTTTCCTTAATGATGGTTCTGCACGACCAAGCTTGGCAACAACAATATGAGTAGCTTGGTGTCGAAGAATATCAATTTGGGTAGTGGTCAAGGGATGTGTATAATGTAGTGTTGGGAGAAGAGGTTGAGCGTACATCTGCAACATGTCCATAAAGGTTGAACAAGTAAACTTCACTGCTAGCTGAATTTCTCCCATCTTTTTCACCCCTGAAGGTGTCAACACTATTAACGGGTACGAATGACTGTAAACACGATTAGTCTCAAGTGTAGAAAGCCTAATCCTTACCTTACCCATTCTCCCATCATTTTCCGAGCGTTCTTTGTCTAGCCCTTGCAAATGGCAATTATCAAATACACCAATAGTAATAACAGTGCAAGGATCATAAACCTCCCAAGTATATTGCTCATTCCACATAGGATTGGAACTGTTCAGAACGGTCCTTGTCCTGATCCACTTCTGGCCATACTTGGCGACGCAGTATGCATCGGTTGTTCCATTACCATTCACAGTCTTCAAAAATGACAACCCTTGAGCATTTAGAATCCCCAATTCTAGCACCCCAATGGGTGGCTTCCACAATTGCTTAGCTGTTGGACGAAGATCACTGCTATATTGTGTTAGCTCATCAAGAACATGATAGCCACCATCCAAGGAAATCCTCACATGAATCCTACTGTTTAACTTCTCCACTTTATGTCCTCCGTTAACGAACGTATGCTTCTCAAGATTATACCACCTACTAACTGGTGTCTTAAAATCAATCCTTCTGTCTACTCCTTGTAAAGGAATCACACACTTCCCCACAAGATCTTCCTTGTTCACGAGCTTATCCTCCATACTCAAAACCAGTTGATCCTCAAAAGGTTCAGCCACTACAAACATCAAATCCTCATTCCACAATGGACTCAAACTTTTCGATGGAGAGATTCTGGTTCTCAACTCAAAGTTCCCGAGCACCGCCTTCACAGATAATTCAGGTTGTGTCCTACTCTTACTCAAAAGTACCACTTCTTGAGCCTCGATCACATTTACTCGAAGATACCATAGCCTGGGAGATAAGTACACCTTAGACCTTATGTTCATAACTCCCTCTCCAGCGACTGATGAAGCATCCAAATGCCAAGAATCAGAGAAAGCTTCATCAGCTTGTGTTCCCATCCATATAGCCAGCATTAATTCTCCTCTCACCTTCTCACCACTTCTATTCTCCAACTTGTACCATTGAGGCGCCAAAGGACTATCCGGTGGGACCCTTCTTGGAATCTCGTTGACATCATACACAACCATACCAATCAAGTCATCACCAGACTTATCTTTATCCCTCACCAAAACGTCCAACGTCGGAGAATGAATCCTTTCTTTTAAAAGGGCAAACACTTGGTTCCACTCAGGATTAGAAGTATCTTTACATTGCCTTGACTCACACTTATAGCTACCCAACTTCACTTCAACGAAAGGGTCAGGCTTACCATCTTTACCATTTGTAGTCAAGTCTTTGGCCTTAACTACTCTTATGTAGAGGTATTGCATTTGTTCTACAAGATCAAATGCACTCCCGACGCGATCATACCCGGATAATAACCTTCTACGTCCAATACTTGGCCTTGTCTCTTTGAGATTAAAATCATCAACGGACACTTCATTTTGCTTTTGTTTGTTCTGATTCTGATTTTGGTTCTGGTTTTGGTTTTGGTTTTGGTTTTCTTTTTGGTTTTGGTTTTGATTTTGGTTTTCGTTTCGGTTTTGATTTTGCTTTCCCTTTGCCATTTTACTACACTAGCCAATATCAGAGCTTCAAGACCAAAACAAGATTATGGGATTCAAGAATTTCACTAAGGAGAAGTTTCAAAGAATTTGCATGGTTTACAATAAAATTATGCTATTTAAAGTGTTGTTAATAAATTGGCAAAGAAAACAACATAATTATTTGGCATTAATCATTCTTAATGTGTTCTTATGTTACTGATCAGAGTATAAATGCAAATATTTAAAATTTTGAAATTTCTAAAATCATGCCATCTTTGACCACCCTTAAATAAAACATAAACTTCACAATTAATCAATTTTTTTTTACTATAGCCGCCTTCCTTTTATAAGCCGCACACTTGCATGATTATTAAACAAATCCTACAAAAAATTACTTTCTCTAATTCAAATTATATGTCTTTTTCACTTGTTTTGTGTCCAATTTTGATTAGCAATAACTAATTAGTTATATTATAAAAATTTACTTTTATGAAAATACTCATAACGATAAATTTATTGATATTAATTTTATATTTTTTGGAATAAAGAATAATAAGTAATTAATGGTCAAAATTGACATACAAAAAACAATAAACATCGTAAATTTTAAATGAGGGAGTATAATATAGTCTATGAGTCAACTTATTAATTTCTAACGTTATTCAGTTTAATATTCTCGTATACTATAATATTTAATGCATATCCATTAATTTGTTTCTTGGATAAATTTTTGAAAATAATTGTTTAGACACTAATTGATTCTTAATGCTCCCTTAACTCACAAGATGATATACGAAAAAGGTTCAAATTTTCTAAGTTATATCATCTTTAAACACTTTCTAAAATTTAGTGCATATACATCAAATTTAATATGTTTTTTCACATTTACATCAAATATTTGGTGAAGATGAGTCTAATAATATGTCCCTTACAAAATGGCATGTGACACATTTATAAATTACTAATACTATATTACGTGCTTCGCACGTAAATACTAATCGAATAAAAGTAAAATTAGTTATATTTAACATATGTATTTGGATATTAGTAAGGTCAAAAGTTTCAATTTTTTGAAAAAAAATTATTGTTTGAAGTATTTCAACTATTCGTTTAGTTGTATATATAATATTTATATCTAATAGTTGAACTAATCAAAATAAATATATTTAACTTAAACTATACAAGCAAAGTCTAAACTAATCTAACCTCTATAAATTTTGTTTCTTATAATACAATAACCACTCTAACATATCTATTTATAGACAAGGAATGAGAAATATTAACATATTAGATCAATCAAGGTGTTCAATATGCATTAATATCATACAATATTTCAATAATATATAACTTATTAAAAATTTTATTGTCTAATATAATAATATTAATATTTGGTAAGGTAGAACTATTATTCAATATATGTCATAAATACTTTATTATTTTTGTAACTTTTAAGATCGAATATATTTTTAAATGTTATTATTTTCTTGACTTTCATTATCTAATTCTTATCATTAAAAGGTATTTTGTAATCTATACTATATATAATACCTATGACTCAAAAGCTGCATTTCAATAATTATTTAATTAATAATTTATATATAAAAAAGTAATCCCACTCTTCTATTCAAAAAAAATTTCTTTAAATTCTCCCACTACCCAACATTTTAATTCCGATTATTAAAAAAAAATTACTCCCTCCATCCCATTTATTGTTTGTCTCATTTCATTTGGCACAAAGTTTTAGAAAATTTTAAACTTATCTCACATTCTCAATTTTTCCCTCCCAAAATATGAACTAAAAAAGACTTAATTGTGGGATTTCCAAAAAAGGAAAATAAGACAAACATTATGGGAACGAGGGAATATTATCTTGTTAAAAGAAGAAACAGAGTTATTATATTGAGTTTATTACATAATTTACTACAAGTATTACTAATGATTTTACACTTTCGTAATTCTTTCAATGTTGAAATAATTATTAAATATGTTACTCATTATAGTAAAATAAAATTTAGAGAGTGGTCATTATTTTCTCACTTCATTAAATCTACCAGAAATACTTTTGAATAACCATTCTGAAAAATAAGGACGCCTATAATTATTCACAAAGGTCCCAAATAACGCAACTATCATTCATCGCTAAGTTTAAAAATATAATAATAATAATAATAATAATAGTAGTAACACAACTATCATTGTTACCACGCTACGTCGTCCAATTCGGTGGTTCATATAGAACCTGCATGTCTTGTTTATAATATCAAAAGTAAGGACATGTATACTTATATAATGCAGTTTGATATCCACTATATTAGACATGATAAACTAAAGTAAGGTTGCCTACAATCATATAATTTATTCTATTATTCACTAATGTTAACACATGTTGAAATGTTTTGTGAGTACATAAAATGAAGGAGATAAATAGTTAGTTATCATTTCATCCAATTAAATTTTTTTCGCGTTGATATGTGAATTGAAGATTGTAACTAGATAACATTGTAATATTTAAAAGTTAAATGACTTTCACAATGCAATTTTTGTATGAATTTCCTTTATTGTAATTATAACTCATAATTATGATATTTATAAGTTTTATTTGTTGATTTAAAGTATTGTATGATTTTAATGAATAATCAAAATAATAATTGCATATATGTATTTACTTTATTTCAAAATAATTGAAAGTTACTTGACTTTTATCATGATTTATGAGTTACATCAATTTATCAGATTATTAAAATAAAGTTTTATATTTATGTAATTACTTCAATGTAAAACATTAAAATGGTTGGAAGTTACATTACTATAATTATTTTATTCTGTGGGAGTAACACAAATAATGACATACTCTTTGTTACCATAAAAAAAAATGACTACATAAAATTTTATTAATTCTTATAGATAGTAATTTATATAAAAATTGTTGGATGTTTAAGACAAAATTTATTTAAAGTCTCCACTACAAATAAAATTCATATGATTTTAAATGTCCTTAACATATCAATTTATGTATACTATAATATGCATGATAATAAATTAATTCTATTGATAACTCTATACAACTATTCATTATAACTTGAGAAAGAGTGAGCTAATGAAGAAAAATATTTAAACAAAAATGTTAAATGATAATTTCTATTTGATTGTACAAAAAAAAAAATTTTGAACAAGCTTTATCAAGTTCCAAAGAAAGTAGCATAATGTAGTTCCAAAGAAAGTGTAGCACGATACATATTCCTTGATAATATATTAAAAAAAAGTTACGATTTATTTGTATAAATAATTGTAGAAGTCCAAATTAAAGTCATCACTAATATCTCTTAATTTATCTTAAATAGCAATGTAGCCAAAATATATATGTACAACCAAATTAAATGAGTGTAATTGACATATTTCTCTATCATTTTTTATATGTTCTTCTTTTTAACATTTTATTTATGTAGTTATTTACTTTAAAATAATTGAAAACATGTATATAGATTAATTCTTAAAATTTATTGTGAAATTCCTCCATCCCTTAATTTAAGAGCAAATTTCTTTTTTAGGAAATTCCTTAACTAAGTCTCATTTGTGAAGTAAAAATGTTGGAATGAAAATTTAAAATGTGAGATGATTTGAATTTTCTTAAAGTTCGTGAAAAAATCTTATATTTAGAAATGGAAGGAGTAATATTACTCTAAACAAATTGTAGCACAATATTAAATAAATGAAAAATAATTATAATTTATTTGAGTCAACAATAAGTCCAAATTAAAGTCATGAGTAATCATCGACATGTTTCTCTACCTTTTTGCATTCTCTTCTTTTAAACCTTTCATTTGTGTTATTACTTATTACTTTAAAACAATTGAAAATATTTTAGCTTCTTTACTAACTTTTCAACAAAACTACAATATAGATGGTAAATTGAATATATTCCTAGGCAAATACCTAGAAACGAGCTTCTCAAACTACTTCCAGAAGCATGGATCATAATTAACTTAATATAAAAAACGCATGATGCAATTATAGTTGGAAGGCCAACATGTTTTATAAAATTATATAAAAATGTTTATCATTATGATATTTTATTTATTATGTCACAGTTTCAAATATGCAAATACGTTAATTATATTGTTGACTATATATATATTGATAAGAAATAATAATAAATATTTATAATAATATCAAGATAATATACTCCCTCCATCCCTAATTGATAGGGACACTTTCCCAAAATAGAAATCCCATAATTGATTCCTATTTAGTTCAAAAAAGTGGAGGGAAAATATAGATTGTGAGTTGAATTTGAATTTTCCTAAATCTTTGTGCCAAATGAAATGTCTCTAACAAAAAGGGATGGAGGGAGCATGATATATGTAATGTAAAAATTAGATTGATAATAATATATGAATATGGGAAAGGGCAAAACAGTCTTAACAAAAAATGGAAGGAACACCTAAACCTATTCACACTTTTATAAGTATTATAGATAGATTATAGATTATAAATTATAGATTTAACGGTTGACAATCAAGTGTCCGGCAAGGGAGCTCGAATCATCGCTGGATGAATGGAAACCACTAATGATCCTCTTTAAGAACATTAATGGTTCGAGCTGCTGCCAAGCCGCGACAGCGAAGAGGTTTAATCCCTCCTTCTCCAATATCTAATGTCAACTGATTTGGGGGATTTCACCAATTTACAATCTATTGCCTCAATCTGGAGGACCAGTTTATATCAAGAGGGCATAGGAACACACACAATGGATGGTGGATAACCCGAGTGCTTCTCCCCAAGTGGAAATATGAAGCTATCATTTCTTCAAAAGCTTTATAGCAATGTTTACCAACTGGAGTAATCTTGAATTCTTGATAACTTACTTCCCGTTTGAGGCAATGTCCCAAGAACAAAAGAGAATCAACTAATATGCACATGAAGTTTTGACTGCTGCTTGTAGATGTTCCAGACATTAGCTACTGATATCGAAGTACTTTGGATCTTCTGGAAAATGGTATTCAGTATGCAACTGCCACAAAACATTGGAAAACTGAAGTGAGATCTAGCAAGTTATCAAGGAGAGAAACACGAGATTGTCAAAGTACCAAAAGTTGTACTCTAATGGCTATCACAACTCATAAGTGCCCTGTGTACTGTGGTTAATGAAGTATAGAGGTCAAATTAGCTCGGTAATTGCAATTTCTCATTCCGATATTTTCAGATTGAAAGTCATGCATATTGAAATAAAGGAGACCATAATATTCGGTGACAATTATACATGTTATTCAAATGAGTCAATTTTTTCGAAGGCAGTTTCAATTTCATAAAGAAAGATGAAAATGGCATCAGGTGTACGTGAGATCAAAATATCATACCTTCCCCTCATCAGCATCTGAATGGCGTTGAGGGAACACCACTTTTAAGTCATTGTGAAGATAAAATCGTCTTTCATCTCTATCATCTGAGTTACATCTTGGAGATGTACCTGAAGAATCGAGTTTGCACTTTCCAATTGATCTTGTACCTCTTTTAAGGGAAGGACACAGAAAATGTAAATGAAGTGCATATCTGAGGGCACCAACAGAAGCCATATTCCTACTAAGTTTCGAATGAGGATCTCTAGATTTTCTATCCCTTTCATGATTTGAATTTATCTGTCTGATTTTCTCCTTTTGATCTGTGGCTGAGATACATGTTGATTCACCAAGATATAAACTATTTCGTATCATCTCGTCTCCATCACACTTCACATCAAACTTACCTTCTTCTCCCTTCTCCTTGTTAGTATCCAATCCAGAGGAGGCCAAGGTTATCTTCTGTCGCAAGAAAGTCTATACACCCAAAAAGACAAATTCAAAAATATATTTTAGATCCGAACTATAGAAATGCAAAGACAACAAAAATGCATTGCTCGTAAGCAGTTTTTTGTGAAGAAAGACAAGAATGATTTTGAATAATCTTCTTTTTCTTCATTAGCTACATGCAAGCTTCAGGATGATTATGAAACGTAGAAGGAGAAAGGATAGAAATGGTTACCCTAATATGCAACAAGAAAAAGAAGGAAAATTATTTAGATTTCAATTTTTCTAACGAAGTAATTTAACTTCGAGGGATAATATTTTGTCGTTTCTGGAGCTGAGTTAACAAAATCAGTGTCACATCTTTTTTTAACCATTCCAACCCTTCACCCCCCCCCCCCCCCCCCCCGGCACCCACACAATATGCTAAGAAAGGCAAGGCGCCTAGCCTCCAAAACAGATCTGTCCAATGTTCCCAACCATGTTTGGCATAGCCACGATAGAAAATATTCTTTTCAAGGTTTTATTAGATTTCACTAAATGCTAACTAAATGGGGCCATCTTATATTCCGTTTCTTGTATGTGATGGAATAAATAAAAATGACTTGTTACACTACTTATAGTCCTTATCTTTTTTGTGTGAGGTAATATCTAATTATCATGTGAGTTTCAAAAGGAAAGAGTTACTTATCGCTATACAGATCTTGAGGGGCGAACAAGGGTCTTTAAACAGGACATCTACATGCTCTTACATATATAGAAAATATAATGGGGAGTTATAGTGTAAAGCACATTTTCAGAAAGAGAAAGCCAAAGCATTCAGCTTACAGAGGGCTGAAATTGGAAAAAAGAACTTCCAAAATGCATATAGGTAAAAGAAAATCGGCTAACCTTTGTACCAGAAGGCATGTCACTTAAATCATAATTGCAGAAAAATGTATGAAGTGGTGTCCTCTCAGGGTTGCTCAAAACCTGAAGAAACCACCAAGTTGGGAGTCAATGAACTTCATGATAATAATAAAAAAAAATTAAGTGCCATATGTCAGTATCTACTAATTAAATACTGAAAATAAACATAGGTGGTTACATAAGCTTGACATACAATACATATCTACAGTATTGTATTCTGAACCTATGACTTATCTCAAACATCCTACTTGAATATTTTAGCATGTTTTGTTCGTATATAAATGCAAAGCTATTATCACAGGTTCATGCATAGTGGTTGAGATCAAGCAATTAAAGGGATGATAGTGCCAGACCGACTGGACTTTGACAATTGCCAAGGAGCAAAGTAGGATCAACCATATATGTCACCACCAACTATAATCATTTTCAGATTGGCAAACTAAATTGAATTAATAAGAGAAAAGTTTGGAGCCAGTAACCCTCGAAGGATAAAGATGCAAAGTAGTACCAATTGTATACGCCCTTTCATTGGTATACGCAGGCGACTTCTATTAGATCGTGACTCTTCGTTGTCGACTTTACCAACACTTCCATCAGTGCAGTTGCTAGATGGTGGATTTCCTGGGAGGCTTATGGAAGAATAGTATAGCAAATAACTTTCTCCATCAATGCTGGTAACTGAAAATGGTAATTTCTGTGACTTCGGTGAAAAATTCCCACCGATTATGCTCAGCACAGCAAGAAAACCTTCTATTCTCTGCACATTTAGATCACAGAAGTGGATGATAAATGCTCACAAGAGAATCACCTTTTTTAGTACATAACCAAAATATATATGTAAAGAGTGAATTTTTAAAAGCAGACTGAACCTTGGTAAATTTTCCATCTGATAGCCGACCAGAAAAAAGGGACTCCTCAAACGACCCAACTAATGCCCTTCTAACAGGCAATCCTCTCAAGCTTCTGAATGCCTTCATGCAATGGACTGGAGATCCTACTTGTTGGTATATGGGCCAACTCTTCCCGGAGCCCCCTTCTGGAGTCGCAGGTTGGAATAATTTATGAAATCCATCTAAATCATCAAATGATTTACTAAGCATCTCGTTATTTTCATGTTCAGAGGGAAAAGATAAGAATGAAACGCCTTCTTCCAGTGACTGGGAAACATTCTCAAGCCTTCTGGCATCCTTCCTGAATTTGCTACAACCGCCTTCATTCATCATCTTTTCATAAGACTTTGGACCAAGAGGGGAGAGGGGAGATGGAGACTGGATCACCTTCGTATTGGATATCGGTATTGATCCGGTTTGTGGTCCTACCTTCCTTGAATCATTGAAGGACTCAAGGCCAGGTGAAGGTAATAAAGTGACACCGAGTTGGTCCCTTTTCTCCAGCATAGGGCCATCAGTGAAAAGAACTACAGCCCTTCCCCTATATTTTTGCCAGATACCTTTCTGCTCTGAGCTACTAGACACAGAAAATATTGGCATTGCACCGTTACTAGTACTACAGCTACCCATGTTAGCTTTCTTAAAATCTTGAACCATGGATACACCCTTACTATAACCTATTGCTCGACTACCAGTGTTGTAGTTGTTGCTTCCTAAGTCCAAACAATCACCATTCAGATGTGGTGGGCAAAGCACATCTTTTAACGGGGACAATAGCCGCTTCCTCATGCATGATACACTATCTTCACTTTCACTTGAGTTAATGCTATTCAGAGAAGAGTGAACACCATAAGGTGAAAAGTCACAGTTCCCATCAGAAAGGCTACTCTTTCCTGCACATTTAAATCCAACAATTCTAGAAAGAGGAACCTGGTCATTCCTGCAACTTAATTGTGATGATGAATCACACGCATCCACAAAACACATTCGTGAACCATGAAAAGAGGGTGCCCCATCCATTGAGCTTATGGGTGTTATATCAGGAAAAGTTGGGACCTCCAACATAGTTTTCCACTGGAAATCTTTTGATGACGAATTTACTGGATCTTTAGATTCCGGACAGGTACTGTCGTTGTGAATGGAATTAGGGTCACAAGTGTTCGGAACAGTAAATTCTGATGGACTACAATCTAATGGCACTAACGAGTTTGTAACTTCTGCAGGTGTTTCACTAAATATAAGTTGTGGCAAGCCCATATTCGCTATCCCAGAAAACCAAACTGATTTCTAAGCTAAATATAACAAAATCCTTAATTTGTCCTATATCCTCTTCATATAAGCCAACAATAAAACTCTGTCAGCCGAATGAAGAGGTACCTTGCACTTCTCATACAGACAACAACAGCTCAAGCTGTAAGCGATGCTAACTGAAACAAACTTCCGAAGTAAAAAATAAAAACCAGCATCCAAACTGAAATGAAAATCAGCTACAACTTTATATCAGTCTTGTCATAGAACAATTGAAGAATATATAAATTGGATGTACTGAAAACTATGACATTGTTGTACTGGAAGATATGGCCTTAACACTCAATCATCAGTAACTTGGGTTGGCATCAATGCATTCCAATTTCCACCTGAAACAAAGATTCAACTATTAATTATACTTAAACATCAATACTGCATTATACTATAAATCAACAACAACAACATGCCCCAATACATCTAAAGAGGCTCTCGCTAAGCGAGGTAAAGAGGCATTGATAGTACGCAGCCTCTCCCTGAAGAACTGGGAGCGTGTTTTCGACTTGACCCAATAATGAAGTGCAAACATTATCTACTAGTTCACAATAGATAATAAGTATATGTAATGAGCCATTTTGATTTATTTCACTTCATTACCATCAAATAAACCAAAATTTCACTTCATTACTAGATGTCAACTAAAAATCAATTACCAAAATCATATATCAGCATTCATCCCACCAATTTCAGATATAATCAACATACAGTCAATTTCTAAATCATCTTTCTCTATAAGGAAGTCAGATTATTATCTATTGTCAACTCTTTCGACAGACATGAGCTGAAAAAATAATAAACACTAACAAAAATAAATTTAAAAAATTACTTTAGAATATTTTGATTAAGCCATGAATGCTACCAAATAATATAAATCAACATTCTTTTTTCACTTGGGTATCCCAAAAGCAAAGTCTTGCTTATAGTACACACAAAAGAAGCAACTTTTCTTGTAAATAAATTAAGAAGCTCAATAAAAAAAGAAACAAATAAAAAAAAAGGCAACTTTAATACTTTATATACACCAAAATGCAAAAAAAAATCATTCTTGAAAAAACCCATCAACCTTAATGTTGTTTTAATCAGTCTGCAATCTGAATATCTTTTTCTGATAATTAATTTGTCAACAAAGATTGATACTCTATGATCATATAACACATTAATACTCAATATATGATTACTAGACCCAAAAAATTGAGTAAGTCAAAACTAAAAATGCCCAAAAAATAAAATTTATAATATTTTAGTTGTTTAAGTGTTATAGGAGGAAATGGGGGGTGATGAGCTGATATCTTTGCGGTTTTGTGAAATCCCATGCTTCTGCCTCGTGTTGCTTTCTCCCTCTTCTTTTGCTTATTCATTTTTCTACTTTATCAAATATTTTTACAGTAAAGTATTTATTTTCCAAAATTTAGTACTCTCTCGATTTTAAATGATTGATCGTTTTTAAAATTTAATGTATACTTAAAATCATACTTTTATTTTTAATCATAGTAATTATATTTGCTTCAAAAGTTATTTTTCATACTAAGAGTACAATGTAAGATAATTCATAACAGTAAATTTTCTTAATTTTTTAATATAAATATTTTTAATTAAACAATTATTTATTTTAAAATAGAAATAAAGTAATAGTTTACTTTTCTATTTTATTGAATATTCCCTCCGTCTCGATATGGTTGATTGTTTAGGGAAAAAAGTATTTTATTAAAGAATGGTGCAAGATTACTAATATGTCCACAAATAAATGTGTTGGAGTGTTATTTTATTAGGAATAAAAGGTAGTATTTTATAGGGACAAAAAGGAAAAATTAGACTTAAAAATTCATCGAAATGTAAAAAATTAAACAATTTAAAATATGACAAAAATTTCTAAATAATCAAATATATTGAAACAGGGGAGAGAGAGTAGTATTTTAGAGTAAAGTGTTTATTTTAGAATATTTTTACTGTAGTATATCTGTTTATGTAGGCTACAACACCACATGTGGATTGGGGTGATGCATACAGATTTCTAACATTTTTTTCTTGTGTTTTCCTTTTGTTTTTCTCTTTGGATAGCTTTAGCAAGTTCCAATAAGGCCATTTACTATGAGTATCTTACATTCTAAAAAAAAATGAATTTTGGATAAAACATTTCTTAAAATAATGTAAGTTTGGAGTCATTATTGACTTTAATGTATTTACAAGTTAGTATATATATTATCAGTTTAACTTTAAAAAGTAGTATCTGTTATTTAAATTTTTTGAATATATCATTTATAATTATATTTTAAGAGTTTGCCTAAAATTAGTACAAGTATTTTATTTTTGTTTACATAAAACTAAAAATATATAAATAGCACATGATTTTAAGCTAAAGATAACATAAGTATACAAAGTAAAATACCAAAAGAAATATTTAATAATTCGATTACTTTAATTTTTGAAGAAACTATAGTACCTAATTAACATGGCAAGGAGGGGTCCGGGCAACACTATGTACACACTGGAATAGTAAATCGCTATTCCTAAATAGTGATTTTGAGGATTGTAATAACTATTTTACTCCTCCTATTTAACTTCCTTAATTATAATACTTCCAAATAAGGAGGATAAAATAGTCATTTAGTCAATAGTACTCCCTCCGTCCCTAAAAGATTGTCACATTTTGACTTTTGGTAGTCAACAAAACACGATTTAAAACATAAATATCTATTATTCTACATGCGAAAAAATTACAAAAAGTTAATATTTCAAAAATATATATTGAGACGAATCTAACAAGGTCCCACAAGACTATATTATTTCTTATCATTTAATGGGAATTCATGATCAAATTTTGTAATGTTTGACTATCAAAAGTCAAAATGTGACAATCTTTTAGGGACGGAGGGAGTAATTTATTATTATGGTGTGTGTATAACAGATCAGGAGGGGTCCCTCACCTCATCTAGTGCCATAAACAGTAGTGGCTCCATGTCCTCTAAGAAAAAAAAACAAATGGTGTGTTGCAGAAAAGACAACACTTGTTGCTTTTGGTAGTGACACCTGCCATTGCTTCACTGCTCTTTCTGCTATTGCGTGGCACCAATGGTTACTCACCGTTTTATTAGGTGTTAGTGTGTTACCAAAACCAATACTCTAATCATTTACATGCCACTCAAATTATGTCAATTACGGTGTTTTGGCATAATCTCATCCGCGAATGACACCGTCGATCATCCAAAATATTAAAAAAAATTACTTTATTCACTTTATTTCACTTTTGTTAGTTCGTACTTTTTTATTTAAAAATGATTACTGAGTGCTTTTTGAAAGATTTAGCAAAATTTTAACAAGGATATTTACATCTTTTCACAATTACATAAACTAAATCATCTTCTTCCTCATACCCCTATCCCCAACCACCACACCCACAAATACCTCATTAAAAAGCTTACTAAATATTTTGGGAGCATCCAATGATCATTTTTTAACAAAAATGTGTATATAAATGAGCGAACACTAGCAAAAGTGATTTAGAATAATCAAAGTAAAAATTTTAGATATTTTGAATTATCGATGGTGTCATCCGCCCTAATCTCATTGCGCCACAGCCCACACTCGATTGCCTAATGATCACAATTGGCCAAAGACAAACTATTTTAATGTGATACCCATTTAATCACTTGTACTGAAATCTGGGAGTGCAAACTATGATTTTCAGACAACTGTAGACAAGGGGAACCAACAAGGGACTACTTCAACAACAGGGAAAAGAAACCTTGAAACACCAATGTAAGGTAGAGTCGAAGCTTCCCCCAACACTTGGGCTTTCTATACGTCGTTCGCCTCCTCATACTGTGTCCCTCTCATTGACCAAAGATATGAAACATCGAGTAACATGCATTTGGAAATTATGTGCAGGAGGTTGATGCCAACTCGAAAAATATATGATCTCGCAATCCAGATTCATCTTATACATGTATAACAAGTACAAGTGTTGAAAGCAGTGAGCTTTTTACAGTTACCTTCTTCCCAGGACTGGAGGAGATTTTATGAAACTATCATCTAAGAGTTCACATTCGATAGTCTTATAGGAGTCAACGGAGGAGAGGCTGCTTTTTCAACTTCGAATCTACTTCTGGGAGATCCAACAAGCTTAGCAATATGTAGCGTTGTTGTTCTCTGATTCCTGGACGGTATGGAGAAACTTCGAGGTACAATTAGACGAGGAGGCGGAAGAGCAGTTTGAGTGTGTGGTACCATTGGGGGGCTCCTATTTGTTGGAGACACTTCTCGCTTTTTATTGATAAGTGGAGCAGAGTGCCCGATAACACCAATATTCACCGTCTTTGTTGATACAGATCCTGGGGGGAGTGGAAGTTCATGCAGCTCACTTATTCTTGGTGACGATGTAGGAGGAGGTGAAGCACTGCGTGATGCAGTAACTAATGAAGGTGGTTTCACTATGGGTGCTCTAGGAAGCAATCCAGTATTCGTTTGTAATGGTTCCGAACCCATTGGCCCACTGCTAGATACTGAAAATTTCGAAGATGGCGTTATTTTCTTGTGATCAAACTCATAGTGAGAATCAGATTGAGTTCCCACTACCTCCTCTACTGATGGGCGCGGCAACGGGATGGAAGGAGTTGGACCTTTTGTTAAATTGCGTCCCAAAAGGTTATCTTCAGTTGATTTCCTCTGCTTCTCAGTTTCGAGCGGGGATGAATGCCAGAGATTGTTGGTGCCTCCAGAAAATGTTGTCCCAGAGAGGAGACCAGCATTACTGGTTCTTGATGTCCAACTCTTGGCATCAGCTGGAGTAGGTAAAACATGTGTGTGAAATTTCTTTACAGCTGGTTGTGTTTCCTTATTCCTCTCGGCAGAATCGAACTTCTCGGGGTATATGGGAGCAGAATGACTGCTAGCTTTACCCGGCCGATGGAAAACATACTCGCCATGGTGTTTGGCTACATTTGTCTACATATCATATAAAATACAAGGTTAGTAGCCTATGTGGCACACTTGAAGGAGAATGAGTCCAGTGATCTAATACTAGTTGCATTCAGTTCTCACCACTGCATCTTCTGTTGCCGAAGCACGCATATTTGGGAAGTCAGCCTGAATGAACAAAAGAGTTTCAGCAATAAGTGGACACATTTGCTAGCAACAATCAAGGAGTTCAGCAGCCACGAAAGCATATACTCAAAAGGCCAAAATATGCATGCAGAAACCGCAATCCCTGGACAGAGCCTCAGACTCCGATTCAGAAAATAAATAGGAAGTTGCATGCTATAAATATCACATCATTGAATATCAATAATGGTATCCTTGAAGTGTAAGACAACATTCTTTGTAAATAGCAATTAGCAAAACCGTGAACATGTTCATCTAAGAGTTGCATGCTACAAATATCACATCATTGAACATCAATAATTGACATTAGATAGTATTATTGATAATTTTTAATAAGTTGTAAAGACATAAAGTGCAACATCACCTCTAATGAAATTCTTGATACGCCAACGGTGTCAGACTCCTGTTTATTTGATCTATAATCAAAACTCAGCTCTCCTCCCTCATAACTCTCATAGCTACTTGCTTCTTCATGTTCGAATTCCACCTCACCGAGCCCACTGAGTTGATAATCAATATGTTGTTTCTCAGCAAATGCACTAATCTGGGGCTCAACGGCTTCAAGGGATTCTAGTGCTCTTCGGAAGAAATTCAACTGTTTTACCAACAACAAAAAATACAAGTTGACTATAATTCTGAAAATGCAATTGTTCAAGTGCACTATACCAAACTTAAAAAACGGTAGAGAACCTGTGCGGCATGATGGCGAGCAGCCTGAGTGAACAAACTCCTACACTGACCCTGCTTTAGCGATTCAACGCGAAAAACACATAACCTTGCTGCTTCATCATAATCCTCGCGTGCTGCTTGCAGTTTCTGTGAGGAAACACTGTCCCCTTTCCCACCTCTTGACCTTCCTTTATCTCTATGCTGGGTAGACAGGTATTCATATACCTCTCTGCAGAAGAAGACACCTCAATAATCGGTATCCTAGTATATGATAATGGTGTTCTTAATATATTACCAATCAATAATACGGACCTTTTCTCATCGCACTGCAATTTCATTTCCTGTAACAAAAAAGGACAAAGTATAGAGATTGTAAAAGGAAAGAAATTCACTAAAGATATAACAGTGAAACACATCAGTCATATAGAGTTGTAGACAAACCTCCACTTTTCTCAGTTCATTAAGAAGAGATTCTGATGGCTTTGTAACCGTTAGAATTATGTGAGAGCGCTGAAGTACAAAAACGAAAAGGGGTCATGATCCTAGTTGATAGATTTTCAAAAGGAGCTAATAATAACAGATACTGACATAGCTATCTACAAATTTCCGCAGCTCTAGCTGCACCCTCCCCAATGTTGACAGAGCTCGACCTGCATGTTTAAAAAGAGATGAAACTTATTTTGCATTAAAGAAAAGTGCAACTTCAAGGAGCTATCACTAAAAGGAGAAGAGCCAAATTGCTACTTTAATCCACTATTCTTTCAAGAAGATTAAACAATCAATGGCAACACCCTGTACAGAATTGAAAGCTTAAGAAAGATATAGTTGATCCCCAATAGTTCACACATCAGATTTACATCAGCAGCAGCAGAAAAAAGGCCTCCTAGCAAAAACTATTTAAAACTTGTATGGATGGATTCGCTTCTGCACCATTCTTTTTAGACAATTTTATGTGACCTGTGATGTCCTTTACTGTACATGGAGTATGCTGTCTAAAGCATTGCATACCATCTTTCTAATATTAAAATTCTGACTAACAGATAAATGTTTTCTTGTTTAACTTACCACAATCTCTGTCATCATTCAATGCAGTTTTCTCCAGCAGACAGTTTCCCATCTCTAAAAGTGATTCCGAAAACTCTGAAAGAAAAAAAATGATTTTATTGTACACCCGAACAGAAATGTAGTAGGATGTCACCATTGAATAGTTCTTCCTAGATTAGCTTGATAAACATTTTTGTGATCAAGAAATATTGGAACTAAACCGGTGTAACTAAGAAGAGTTAAAAAGATACCAAGTGTTCTATGTAATTCTCAAGCTGTAAACACTACGATACTCAGCATATATGTTAGTTTACATTGTTAAAGTTCTTTTCCTAACCAGCAACCATTTTACATTGTTACAATTTTAGGTTATAAAGTGTCGTATTCTTCCTGTGTGATATGCTTCATTCTCTCGATACAGCATATATGTTAATTTATCTACTGCAATAATTTATTATCTGCAAAGTTGACTGTGCTAAATCCGACTTCCAGTAAGTCATACCATAAGCACTATTTGTGGTCGCCGCAGCTGCGGAGAGTAAGCTATCATAGCAGTTCCTGATGTCTTTCATGTCCTGGAAAACACAACAGCAAAGAAAATCCTAAAAGAGTTAAAAATGTGTTCTAGTAAACAAGTACAAGAAAAAAGGTAGAAAGGATTAGAACTCGCATCTGTTAGTATTCATGGGATTCAGAAGGACTATTACGAATCACTTAATCCATTAGCAAAAAGATCGAACAACATACAGAGTAGGTTCAGTTTAAACATGACCAAATAATAGCTATAAGATGATCTCTTAAAAGATGTAGTTACACGAACTGAAGTGTTGAACGACAAATTCATTGAGCCAGCAGTCCAGTAATAAGTACTACACTATGCTTTCCAACCAAATGTCACATAAAACCACATTCGAGCTCTTGCATTATTGGTACTAACCAACACAATAAAAATAAAATTTTCGAGGGCCCGAGCACATCAATCCCAGTACACATTTCATCATATTACAGGCAATAAACTCATTTCATAACCAAAATCAAGATATACAGTATCTTATACAACTCCAAAATCGACTCATATCAGATAATCTCACAATGCAGCAAAATCGAAGATACTATTATAGCATAACTACAACTCACATTTCATTATTAACATGAATAATTACACACAGACTAACACAACACTAGTTTTCTAATATCTCAAAACTAAACCCTACAACCTTTACCACAAATAGAAAAAAAATGTCAAAAGCTCCAAAACCCTAACCTAAATCATAATCAAATAAAAATAAAAACAAATCATAAAATCATTACAAACAAAAAAACAAAAACAAAACAAAATCAACCTCAGAAGCCACATCTAAAGCATCACAATGGAACAAACCACCACCACCACCAGCAGCAGCTTGATTATTATTATTAATATTATTAATATTCTTATGGTGATCTTTGGCATAATCGCTGTGATGCAGAGCAAATCTCTTCAGCTTCCCAAACGAAGACTTCATCATCTCAATTGTCCCAAAACAGTTGTCCAGTTACTAGGAATTTGATTAACATAAAATAATTAATATATAGACAAAGATTATGAAACGATCAAATAAATAAGGAAGAGAGAGAATGAGAAGTAAGACTGAGTGAAAAAGAAAATTGGAGAGAGAGAGAGGGGGAGAAAATTCTTACATTATGCGCCGAAGTGCGGAAGGGAGACTGTCTAGATGATGACACGTGTACATCTTTGACTGAATTGGTAATTTCAATGGTCAAACACTTGAAGATATTGGGTCTCTTTTCGTAATGATCTGCGTCATCCTCTAAGTTTCTCTTTCCTTTGTCTCAAATATAGAATTTGTTAACTTGCTATACACACCAAAATAGTGATTTATTACGGTTAAAATTACTATTTTATCCTTCAGTTAACTTTTTTATTTATTATACTTTTAAATAGATGGAGACAGAATAACAATTTTCAGCTATAAGAAAATTACTAATTCTGTGTATAACATATCAGGTTGTTTACTTATGTGGAATTGTAGATTTGGAATCATGTACTTATATGACACATTTTAATAAAAATGACATTTCAAAGGTTTATTTTCTCACAAGAAATATTTGCTCAAGTGGATTGAATATATTTCATGTGGGGATATGGCTAACCGAAGCGAAAATAATTTCTTTATTAGTTGAAAAATGGAAACAATTAAATTCACGAAGTTTGTGAATAGATGATTCGCCTCTTTCTTTTATTATTTAAGAGTCGCGTGAGATGAAAGACTCATGGACGATTTTGAATAAGCCTACTAGGCAGAATGAAAATTGAAAAGTCAATCTTTAGTAAGGGCCCAGTCCAGGCCATCATGGAGTCTGGCTCATTCAGAAAACATCGATCATATTTGTGATCTCCTTTCATGTGGATGTGGGCTATGATTTATGGACAAGCTTTTTCTTTTCTCTTAATATCATTCAGTATTATGTACTACTCTCAAGTCTGTCTGTCCCAAAATAATTGTCAAATACTCCTGTTTGGTTTTACTTTGTAGGCATTGTAGTTGTAGTTAATTAACAAGATCTCTGTATGCATAGTTTTGGCGGATCTATTATTCCCTCCAATTCAAAAAAAATGTTTTTTTAGACATTTCAATAATATTCAAAAAAAAATCTTTTTACATAAATTAATGTACAATATATCACTTTTTCCTTTAATATCCTATCCCTATTTGCATAGAGTAACTCAAAAAAAATAATGATTACATCATATAGTTAAGTGATAATTGAATTATTAATAATTGTTTTATAAGGGATAGATGGAAAGTACAATGTAATGATTATTTCTTAATTTGTGTGAAATGTCTAGAAAGACATTTTTTTGGATTGAAGGGAGTACTACAGAGATCGAGTGTAATCTACTTGATCAGGTGGTTGATTGTCCACGAGTTATTGATCATAATGCCCAAAACTTTTAAGCATGTGTGAATTGTGATACACCCATAAGGCCATAACGTTAGTATCAAATTGCGCATTTATTTAATAATAGTGATCAAAGTATGTCACAAAACACTTAATGTGGCACACGTACAATACAATATATTTTTATCCTTGTAAGTTGTAACTATTACAAAAAATATTTTTTGGCCGTTAGAAAACTATGTTTAAACATCTAACACCATTTCAACTTAAACTACCTATGTATACCAAATTAGCTGGAGAGCCTCCCGGTCACATCCCAATTCCCATCAAATGGTAAAAATAAAAATATCAACTTTCCAGTATTACTCCTTCAAAAGGAAACTCGAGTAGAGTTAATCGAATAGTCTAGTGAAACAAGCTCTTGTCAGTGACCAGAAGGTCCTGGTTCGATACTCACCTCATCGCTAATTTACAAAAAAAAAAAAAAAAAAAAAGGAAACTCGAGTATAAAAATGGTGGAGGTCCATTATTGTTGTATAATTTCTGGGATCAACTTGAGCATAAAGGACAACTCCCTTTGTGAGAACTGAGGCTTAGCTTCAACTTCAATATGCTCTTCTCCTTGCAAGAACTCGAACTCTCCCTTTTCCTCCTTCAAAGGCTTCAACATCTCCGAAACAGCCTCACTAATTTCTTGAACCAAATCGACAATCACCCCTTCGACTCCCATCAAATGTTGCATATATACTGCCTCACGTACATTATTCAATTTGCCATAAGTCAAAATAGATAGCTTAGCCTCCTTGATCTTGTTAACAGCAGCTGGATTCCTAAAGATACCTCTCACTTCAGAAACAATCCCTTGTAAATCACCTTCTAAGCAGACCTTAATAGCCTCCTCCAAAGTATTTCTCCTTACATCATAGAAAATCTCACTGCCAGCTTCAGTAAGGAAGAACACAGGGTAAATGTTCTGCAGCTTCCTAACAAGCTGAATAGCATCAGGTTGGAAACTAGAGAACACAACTTGTCTGTCTTTCGCGTGCTCGAAAACAACGTCTAAGATGGTGTCAAGAACATGGATCAGATCATCTTTTTCATACACAATGTGGTCATCGAATTTCAATTCGATGTTGAATCCCAGAGATGGATTCACTTTTTGAAATGCTTCTTCAAGAGTACATAAATAGTCCTCAGTTTCAACATTCCAGTTCACATATCTTCCATCTTTGGTTTTCCTTAACAATGGCTTCTCTTGGTTAATCTCTTCTCTTTGGGGACCATAACTAAAAACTTCAGACAGTGTTAAATCTGTCACCCTCTTCTCATACACTATTCCATTTTCTTTGGAGACAATGAAATTGTCATGGAAAATAATTGGACAGCCATCTTTGGTCACCTATAAAAATCACAAGAACCAAAATTAAAACTTCAAAAATTTAAGGTAAACAATAGCAGAAGAAGAAGACGAGGAATACGATGAGTACCTGAACATCAAACTCAATGTAATCAATGGGGAAAGTAGAAGCTTGATTGAAAGAAGCAATGGTGTTTTCCATGTAAGCCTTCATCCTCTTATCAGTTGAATTGAATGCATTCATACCATTACCCCTATGCCCAATCACTAGAAAATTAGGTGCATGAAAACACCCCTCTTTTTCCAACTCCGCCCCTGCAATATCAAGAATCATCACCATCAACAACAACATTTATCATGGATATAACATCAAACTATACATACCATCGTTTAAAATTATGTAAAACTGTTAACATGCACATCCCGCATCGGAACATTTTTTCTCGAGGACAAATGCCTTTTAAATTTCGGTTACCCGCATCATATTTATTATTGATGCATGAATATAAATATTGTACCTTGGGAGAAAGGAGGGGTGGAGAGAGAGAAGGATGGGCTTTCAGGAACATGATCAAGATTAGGAACATCAGAAACATGAACAGCTCTGAGAGCCATTTGATTGAGTGATTTGATAATGTAATGAAAGCTGAAGAAATAAAGAGAAGATGTTTTATGATGGGTTTAAAGAGATTTAAGAAGATGGGTATTTATACATAGGAATTGGGAGGTGGAACGATAACATTTACGAGATCCGCGGCTATAATATTCCCTTTGACTAAACTTCCTTCTCCTCTTCAATATTCTTTTTCCTTTAATTTGTCTACGCCCTTCAATAAAAACTTATTTCCTTATTTTAATCCATAAAAGAGTTGGTATCATTCAAAATTTTCATATTTATTTATTTCTTTTCTATTTTTATAATATAGTAGATGAAATCGTAAAAGAAAAAAAAAGTCATGTTCTGCATAGCTTAATTGGTAAATAGTTAGAGTACAAAAACATATTCCGTAATTTACTTTTTTCCTCTAATCTAAATAAGGGTACTTGTAAACCGTTAATATGACAGTTTTACATATTTAATAGAAGAAATCGTATTATGCCTAAATGTATTGGTATGACTAAATTGACTACAGTCTACAACACATAAAACAATGAAATGCATTGTCCGCAATATTTATTTAGTCTAAGATGATGGGAAGACACGATTGCCCAAACTCTCACCAATCTTCATATGTGCAGCTAGCCACAAGTTGCCCACCATTACAACACTCTGTACCCTCATAATTGATTAAAATATTTACACAGATCAACAATTTTCTATATTACTTTATTAAATAATAGTATTATATTTTATTTCTATAGAAAATTATATTCTGTAATTTACTCCTTATTACAGAGATAATGTTGGGTTTTGGGAGGGTGGAAATTTAAGTCAATTGAAAGGTTGGACTTGGAAATTTGAGGTCAAGTTTTAAAGTGAATAATCTAGCTTTTTTTCTTTCAGGTCCCTTCTTTTAAGTGAGTTATTATGAGTGTTTTTAATCACTTAATTTAAATAATACACAAAAAACTTGATTGTATTCCGTGAATACAATATATTTTCTTCAAGTTTCTTATACAATTTATATATTCGCCGTGATTCTATTTTGTTTTGTAAAGTTATTTTACTTTGAATTCTAGAATTTATCATATTCTTCTTTATTTGTTTCTTTGGTAGTGCTATAATGCTTTCACATATTGCATTAAACTAATAAAGATTGTTTTGTGTGAATAACTTTTGTATTGTTACAAAAATGAAGAATATTTTTCAAAGAAAAATCAGCAATTAGAAATGTTGAAAAGGTTTGAAATGAACGAGCATGGAAAAACAATCTCCAATAAAGCCAAATCTTGTGAGTTACCAATGTACATACAAATACAGAGAGAAAGCTAGTTAAATAAAAAAACTACAACACAGTTTTGAAATAGTTCCACACAATGCACACCGAATATTGTGTAAATTAAATGATATTACATACAACATTGCCCTAACACAACCAGATCTCCGTCGATATAGTCTTTTACAGCTTTGGGTCCATTGATCGAACAGCACTCAAGCTGCCGCTGCTGCTCCCACCTGTTTGGTTCTGTTCTGCCATTCTTGATGCCAATGCAAGAACTTCTGGAGACATTTCCCAATTTCCACTTTTCCTACCCCAGCTGGATCTCTTGCGATGTATTCCAGCACGTTCACCTTCATCCACGGTGGTTCTTATCTCAGGAGATAGTCCACCTACACTGATGTCTTTGGTATTTCGGCCATCATTATCACTTACTTGTCCATCAGGGTAATCTCCTAGAGGTCCAACTTCACCCCAAACTGCTTTCCGGCCTACCTCAATGTCTTCGCTAGCCTTACCCATGTTTGGACTTGCAAAGCCCCCGCCTACAGATCGGGCTGGTAATGCGGGTTCCTTGGGTATCTTAGCCCTGAAATTGTTCTTTGATGGAGGGACGGAAGTACAAAAGATCTCCTTAAAGTTCTGAACAACTCCTTTATTATACGGGTTAGCACGCCTGTCATATCTGTATCTGAAGTTCTCATAAGTTGTCTACATAAACCACGAAAAAATATTAATATAAATACATTATTCATATTGTAGAAGAAAACAAAATGACATACATTAGGGTCCTTACCTGATTTGTACTAATCAAATATAGATGGAAAGAGGTTAGACCACCAACAAACCACACACATATGAAGGTGTAAATTATTAGAGCAATGGAGGCAGGAGTCTTGATCATTGCTTTCCATATGGTTGTCTCCTTCGAGTGCATAATCCTTACAATGTAAACCCAGCAAAAACCAAAAACATATATGCAAAGAAGGGTGGTCGAAAAGACGAACATGAAGAAGAATCTGTAGTTCCGCTGCATCCAAAATTGTCACAGTTCAGTATCTAATGTCCACATACACTTGAGATGACATAACTAAATAATAGTATAAATCACAACAAAGAAGATATGATAAACTGATAATGCACAGAGGTTAGAATTATCGCTATTAACTTAAGTGACTGAGGTCATTCAAGACAAAATTCCTTTAAATCAGTATAAGAAGATAATGACTGGTGAATCTTAATGTGGAGGTATCCTGGCGGCCCGACTACATTCTTTTTGGTGATTCTTGAGACGCCTGAAAACCTATCTTGGGACAATGTAGGAAATAACAAGAAACTTTCTACTATCATTCATTTGGCTAATTTCTTATGTGGTTTGTACAATTTTTCAAATATATTAATTGTAGAATTATTGCTGTTAACAAACTTGTGAAGTCATCCAAAGAAAAGAGTCCCTTTAGATCACTATACAAAGATGTGACTCAGGAATGTCTTATGCTGTGCCAGCATCCACAAATTCAGAACAACACTAACATAACTCGAAGGATCACGAGAAAACATATAAGAATTAGACTTTTACTAAGAAATATCATCAGGAGTCTCAAGATTTAAATTTACTAAGCAAGTAGTCAGGATATCAGGATGCCACGATCTCCATTTGCATATCCATATAAGGTATCAAATCAGAAATGTTAGTTAGTAGACCAACTCATTCAATAGAGGTTTAATTTTATGGTGATTCTTGAAGATAACAGATGTATATCTGAAAATACAACTAGGATTGAACATGACTAACCTGTCCAATGCACTGTCCAACCCATGGACAGTGATGGTCAAATCGCTCGACACAATTATTGCATATTGAACAATGAGAGCAGCGGGGAGGCCTGTACAGCATGCAGGTGTCACAGTACTTAATTTTCACAGGAACTCCATTAACCTCCACTTCCTTTATACGAGGCAAGCGTAGCTGTGGAGTCTGTCCACCACTCTCTGCATTGGCATCATAGCCCTCAGGTTCTGGAGGGTGTGCATTACGAGGAATTATACCTGGATCTCTCCCAGATGTTAACAGGAGCAGAACTAAAACCTGAATTTTTTAACAATGATCATTTTAGGGTCCTTAATTTTTTGGGGGAGAGATGTCTGGCTCCGCTTGCAGGGTTTCAGATAGAAAATAGACGAACCAAACATAACCATTAAGACAAAAACTTATAACAATGAGATATATATATTATACATAGAGCAGGAGGGAGGGAGAGATTACATAGCATGTGAAGAGAACAGCAACAAACATTATCAATATCCCATGGTGGTCTGAATACTCATTCATTAGCTTTCTACCGACAAAGGCACAGAATGTTGCAACAGGGGCCACAATGAGAAATATGGTGAGTGCCAAGGATCTTACATCTGGTCCAAATATAAATCTTCCCTGAAGAAAAAATTTCTGCAAAAACAGGATATAGAACCACGAAGTCACGAAATTGAAATGGCATCTAAACCGCAGTGTAAAATATCAGAGACTGTAAATTGAGTTATATTAGCCTACGAAAAATCACTTAACTAAATGATATGGCATCTGAGAAGTTCGGAATGCTAAGTATGTACAACAACAACAACATGCCCAACGCCTCAAAAGAGGCTGCCGCTAAGCGAGGTAAGATGGGTCGGATTGTAGACAACCTCACCCATGTGACTAAAGAAAGCGTTGTCGAATTGACCCAAAATGAAGTGCAAAGACTATCCATCTTTTAGAATAAAATAGATAAGAAGCGTAGGTAGCGTAATGAACCTATGACAGAAATATGTGGGTGGCCAAAATGAACTGATTTATTTATTCTTCTAAACCACGACTCAATAGGATGGCTAAGTATGCGGGTGGCCAAAATGAACGATAACTATAATCATAAGTCGAAAAGGCCAAAGAAACTACTTCCTTGATCAAACTTAGTTCTGCCCACACTACAATATAGGGGATATTACCAGGAAATGTAAATATAAAAGATACACTATTCATTGAGTATCAAATTAATATGCCATTATGAAGCAATTCCATTGATCATAACCCTCAATTAATCTGCTTAATACAATAGAATAGTGTGCCATTAGCCGGGAAGGTCACTGTGACTACTAATTCTATCAAAGACAGTTGTCACAAAACTACATTGTCGAGGAGATAAACTGAAAGAGGCGACTCGAGGAAACAAATCATTCTCCAATTCACGAATTCCCTAAATCTAATGTCAATTAAGTAAGCCCACATACTTCAAATTCAAAATAAACAAAACTAAATAAAATATCAATGCCAGATCTATTCTGCCAAAAGTTCGTCTGAAAAGCAAGAATCAACTTCATCTATCTAAGGCATTATCCTTAATCCAACACCAATACAACCATAATCAGTCATACTTTTAGCCCTAGAAGTTCAAAATCAACCATAACACCACATTCTCAAACATGGTTCTAGCAAAACCCATAACAATTATAACATTTTTATGCTAAATCAAGCTCAATCACAACAGCCATGATTATCAAACAACAATATAAACCCAATAAAAACTTACATTACTGTCTTTCCATAACCTCAAATTCCCAAACATGGTTCTTACAAAATCCAGAAACCCCGTAATAAATATAACATTTTTACGCGTAATCTAGCTAAATAACAACTATCATGATTATCAAAACAAGGAAATTTTCATACTGCCTTTCCAATAACCTCAAATTTCCAAAAACGGTGCTTGCCAACTTCAGCAAAAACCTCATACACAACACATTTTTATGTTAAATGAAGCTCAATAACAACGACCATAATCATCAAAACAACACCAACCCAGTCACCCGTGTTCGCTCATCCCTTCTGTTAAACCCACCAACTTGAATATAGTTTAAATGACATAAATATCAAAACAACAAAATGAAGTCTAAAAAAGTCTTACATTGCTGCCTTTCCAAGCCTGATAAACCAAAAGCTCATCCGACCCATTTGTGGATCCGCCTAATGGATCTGCCTGCTTCGGAGGAGGAACCACATACATCTCTATCTACTCTAAATCTTGCAACTCAAACAATAATTACAATGTTGATTACTTCAACCACTAATATGAACAGACTCTCTTTATTATACACATAAATCAAATTTTTTTTACATAAAGCACATAAATTTAATTAGTGGTATATATAATTACTACTTTCCCATAAATTTTGGGTATTCAGAAGTAAATTTGATCATTACTGGGGGGGTGAGCTAACTTCTGTTGATTGCTAGAGAGTATTTTTTCACTTTTTAGATGTGTTTATGATTTTTTTAATTGGGCCGACAAACCCATGAGGAGAAGGGGGTGTTAGGGAGAGAAATAGTTAAGTTTTCTATCACATTTTTTTTTTGAAAAAAATGAAGTTGAACCTCCTCCTTAATCGACACGAAACTAGAAACAATATGAATTCAAATATGTATTGTCGAAATGTATCTTCACCACAATCAACTTATCACTTTTCACTAGACTAGAAATTCTGTAATTAATCAAAGTTGAGATTTTATTTTATGTAATTTGTATTAGTATAAAATGATAATTAATTCTTTGATTTTAAATTACAACTTAATAGTTTAATAAATCATGTATATAATAATAACAATTACGTTGGTTTAAAGGTTAAATTATTCTAAGTGATTACCTAAAATATGTTGTTTCATCAATTCTACCTAAAATATGTTGATTACCTTTAATTAAGATAAACAAATTACAAAATGTTACTCACGTAGTAAAACAAAATGATATTACTCCCTCTAGCCCATAAATTTTGGGGGAAATTTTTCCTTCTTTTGTGATTCCAAATTAAAGTCTCATCTCTACTTATTATGAGAAAAATAAACAGTGAAATGTTTAAATTGTAAGAGCAGTTTAAATTTTTGTTAGATATTAGCAAAAAAAAGTGAATCTAACGGATATATAGGAAGATGTATTATGTCTCGGATAATTTTACATTTTTGTACAACAAGATAGAGTATTTTTATTTTTGTTAGATATATGCAAATAAATGAGTCTAACGATTACGTATGCAAAAATAAATACGCTATCTTCGTAAATCATCTTTTTAAGGTAGTCTAATGCTAATTTCAAGACGTTTTTTTGTTTTAAAGATGAAATGTTATATAACTTTAACTTCTCTAACAATTTTTTTTTTTTTTTTGTAAATTAGCGATGAGGTGAGTTTCGAACCCAGGACCTTCTGGTCACTAGCAAGAGCCTTTTCCACTAGGCTATTCGATTAACTCTAACTTCTCTAACAATTAAAGATTTAAAATTGTGATAATTAAACATTTCTCTCGAAAAGATAAAATTATTTTAAATTAGGTATACATATAACGTTAATGAAAATATCAATAATAAATATTGTAGAATGTCTAATACAAAAATATAATACCTCCAATTCAATATAATTATCGTTTAATTTTTTGAAATTAAACTCTGACCATTAATTATTACTTAAGTAGTAGTTAGTCTAAAAAGTACAGTTTACATATTAGGATTCACTAGTATTTTGGGCACAGCGATGCTTGTGCATCTAATAATGATCATTAAATAAAAAATTTAAAATTCATAATTATGAAAAACAATTTTTAGTAATTTGTCACGTAAAAGTATTTGTTCAAATTTATATTTAAACTAATTTATATAAAAGTATATTGAATCTTACTATATATAATTGGGGAAGGGGGTAATTGAAGCCCCATGTTCTCATATCCCCTACATTATAGGAAATATTTTTATTTTATTCCCATAACTACCTTACTTTTGGAAGTTATTCTCTAAATTTACAATTTTGTTTTTTTTTAATTTACTCTGTAAAATCATGTTCTGTCAAGAAATTGAACTTCAATTTTTGTAATATATAAACAATGTTTTGACATTATAAGTTCTTATAAAAGTTAACTGAAAATCATATACTATATATGAAATTAATAAACTAATTTACACAGGCTGGTACTGTGTACAAATAACTAGTTATTTTTTATTTATAAATGTTCCTACAATCAAGGGAATTAGAGAACATGGGGCTTCATTACAAAAATAACTAATTCCCCCCTTCCCCAATTAAATATAGTGTAGATTTTTTAAATTACTTTTTTAATTTTTTATATATATATCAAAAACTAATTGAAGATAAAAAATATATTTCGATATATTAAAAAATATAGTAACTATTTTCAGTTAGAGATAATAAGACATCCCTGTCAAATAAAAATATTAGAGTGAGTATCGTGATATTCAATTGTGTTTGTTGAAACTTGAAAGTTGTGTCGAGGGAAAATAGTGCAAGCAATTGATACTTTACAGAATAGTCAAAGTGACGTGGAAAGACGTAATTGGTTTGGACAGTGAAGAGTGGGGCCCATTCTTGTGGTTCTGTGTGCTGTAAACGTGGGGTCCTTTTTGCTTTGTCTGAAAGAGGGGGAAATGGTTTATCCGATGATGTGGATGTGTCTCCACTCGATACCTTCCACTGGGCCGTCCACCCTTTTGGTTCGACAAATCAAAAGTACTCCTTTTTATTGCTCTAAATCTCGCACGCTTTCTACCCAATGTAATGATATAATTTCGAATTAATCGGATAGCCTAGTAGAAAAGACTTCTGTCAGTGATAAAAAGATCCTGAATTTGATATTCACTTCATTACTAATTCACAAAAAAAAAATGTAATGATATAGCTTCATTTTTTTCTTTTTTTAATACTTCACAATATTATAATTCTCATCATTTCACAACAGTAAAATCTTTTGAGCTAAATTAAAAAAGATTTGTGATGCGCACTGCTTCTTTTAATATATATTTGTAAGACATTAAGTCAATCTTTAAAATTGTATAAAATGAGAACTGAAATTTATTTTAATTCCATTGTTATATCTCATTTATGTATTGAATATATAGAATTTTAAGGATATTGCATCATATGTCATTCATGGATAGCACAAGGACATGAGACAGTAAAATAGATCCAGTAATAATTTTTATTTAACAAGCCCCGTTAACAAATTGGTTCTATGGTGTAGTGGTTAGCACTCTGGACTTTGAATCCAGCGACCTGGGTTCGACTCCCGGTAGGACCTTTTTATTATAGTACTATTTATCCTTTTTAATAGCAAATCTACTCTAGGCTATCGGTAAGGTAAATAAAGTACTGACACCACTAGCAGAGGTCTCGGGTTCGAGTCCTCGTGCTAGCAAAAAGAGAGAGGTTCGAGCAATCTTAATCGCTCACTAGTTTCAAAGTTAGTTGCCATTTCCTTTGAAGTTACGAATTTATGTTGAATTGATGAATGTAATGGTTACAATGTTATTAATAATTTTTTTTTAAAATAAAAAAAATGTAGCATTAAATCCTATTTTTAAAATAATGTTGGCCTTAATCAAGCAGTCAAATTCATATTATGGTACTATTATCTATAACTTGTTAATTCGGATTATTCACTCTCCATTTCAATGTATTATGTTTGAGACCAATACTTATTAAGAGGTTCCCCGGATGAGGGAGGAAACGGACAATACACATTCTTACCTATGTTATAAATTAGTATAATATAGAGACTACTTATCTACTATCGTATTTCATAATATTAAAATTATAGGTAGTGCAATAAGTCATTCTTTTTTTCTTTCATTATATCTAAAACTGAGAGTATAATTATAGGGAGCTACCAAAAGATTGGGAATCACTATGAAAGAAATTTTGGGATTGAATATAAATGGGTGGATTTTGAGATCCAAGATTGAATATCACTCCATTTTGCATTTTTGTGAAAACACACAACATTGTTTGATGAAAATGTAATGGTTTGAAAGTTATTATGCATATGCATCAGCCCAATGCTATGAGATAAATTAAAGTCATTTAATTCTACAGAGCCAAGATTTCCTAATGTCATCTACATGGGCATCTATCATCTCAACATTTTATCAACAAAAAAGGATTTAATTGTCATCATTTCCAATTAAGATAATCACTTTCCCCACCCTCTGAAGCTCCCCTTCTTTTCTCCCTCCATGTTTCTCCCCACATTTTAGCCTCAGCAACTGCTCTCTCCCTTTCCTTACTATCGCTCTCCTCATCGCCTTCTATTAGGCTTCGGTTTCTCCCCTTCTCTTCTACCCCCTTTGCAGCAGGCGTAGCCGCTCCTATACCTTGTGTGCCGGTACTTAAATGAGCTGAGGGCATATCATACTTCTGAGAAGCTACATAGCTCAATGCAACGACCACTTCTTTGGCATCTGGCCTTTTGTGATGATCGTCTCGCAGACATGTGAGTACCACTCCTATAACTTGATGTAAACTGCTCCCTGAAAATTGCCCTTTTAGCTTTGGATCTGCTAGTTGCACATAGTTGCGCTCTCTCAAGAAAGGCCGTGCCTGCAAATGTTCCGAAAAATACCTTCCATCATTAACCAAGATAAAAGAAAGCATGCTGCAATTAGTAGAACAACACTTAGAAGCCAACATCGTTAAGATAAAATGCTATTGTGTAGACCTTTTGGACAATCTTGATAGTGTTAACAGACTTACAGACATGGTATATATCAACCATTGAGTAGATTAACCAATACTGATCTTAATCAAATAAAATAGTTGTCTCTTAATCAATCTGAATGGTTCTTGCTTACCCAATCAAGAAGAATTTGTTCACGACGAGGGCGATTAGAGTCTAGAGCTCTACGCCCAGTAATGAGCTCCAATAGAACAACGCCAAAGCTGTAAATGTCAGACTTCACTGTCAACCTTCCAGTGCCTGCATATTCAGGTGCACAGTATCCATGGGTGCCCATCACCCTGGTTGAAACATGAGATTTATCTGCACTTGGACCGAACTTTGCAAGCCCGAAATCGGACAGCTTCGGTTGGAAATTCTCATCCAATAATATGTTGGATGATTTCAGATCTCTGTAGATCACAGGAGGTTTAGCTTCATTGTGGAGGTAGTTCAGTCCCTGAGCAGCCCCTAAAGCTATCATCACTCTTGTGTTCCAGTCTAGAGGCTCCATGTCAGTTGCTAGATCTGCAGAATCACCCACAAATATCTCATTACACTACCAACATTTATTATCTAATACTACGTAGTAGATATTGTTGCTTCACTATTGGATCGATAGGGAAAACAGCCTCCCTGTTTCCACAAGATAAGGTTGCATACTCTCCGAACACCCTGCCCCCCTTACACCCCTGATGTTGATATCAATGTCAATGAAAGTTATATTCATGATACTGACAAATGATGCACTTAACGGGAAAGAGAAACATAAAAATGGCTCCATTGATACTAACAACTGAAGTTCGAAAAGAATAAAACCAACTTATGGTTACCTAACACAACAATGTGATACGAATAAAAAAGTAATACTCTATGACTGCTACAAGATTAAATAATACCATGAAGATGATACTCCAAAGATCCAGAGGGAAGATATTCATAAACAAGAAGGCGTTGTTGTCCCTCAGCACAATAACCAATCAAATTGACAAGATTTTCGTGACGTAGAAGATTCAGCATCAGAACTTCTACTAGGAACTCCTTGTCTCCTTGCAAACCAGAATGGTTCAACGTCTTCACAGCAATAGTCTATCAGAAGTTGTCAAAATACAAAATCAATATTAGAAACAAAGAAGAATGCTCTCTTGTTACTACCTCCATCCTTAAAAGATCGTCCACTTTCTTTTTCGAAAGAAAGCAAGAGCCTATCAGAAGTTGTCAACAAACTTTTCAGTCTTCATTAACACATACGGAGTATAATTTTGATTTCAATTAAAATCATAATGGTAGTAGCAAAATATCAGACAAAACCTAAGGCAAACTATTATGCATGTACTTGTTCGTCATCAAGTAAAAAACATTGCCAAATTATGTTGAAAATACTAATCCAGTATCTTTTGATATAAGTTACACCAAATACTATGTAACATGTACGCAAATATTTGAGTTCAAAATTTATAAAACCAATCATCGAATTCAAAACTGGACAATCTTTTAGTAGGACGAGAGTAACTTTTAAGGATAAAACTATTACCTGACCAGTCCTCTCCAAAACCCCTTTGTAAACTGGACCAAATCCACCTTCTCCAATAAGAGCTTCTTCCCTGAAATTGTTTGTTGCAGATGCAAGTTCGCGATACGAAAAGACTCTAGCTTTAGCATGATCATCCACTGCTTGAACTTGATTGTCCAATTTCGTCTCACTTTTAACTTTTTCTTGAACTACATCAAAATATATTTAATAACATCAACTGCCCTGTATCTTATCCAATTCATATAAATTCAAACTAATCAATATTTTGAAAAACAAAATTTGAAGTGATCATTCACTCAATGATCAAAACTCAGTGTTTATTTCAAGAAAACCCCAAACCATGAAATCAACAAACAACGCAAAACGACTACAGTAAATTTCAATCACAAGTTGCATAACAATTTACAAACCACTTGATGAAATCCTAACTAATTTACATCCTCAAAATGAACATATCATAATTCATAAACAAAAATCCAGAACACCAGAGTGATTACATACATATAAATAGGTAGAAATATTAAAATTCATGAAAAAAACAGGGGACGAAAATAAGAACGAAGAATGAATTGAAGGAATTATTAATCGCATGCTTAAGTATAGAAAAACAAACCAGAAGCCATTTTTTGATGAGCTTTTGAGGATTTGGTATATTCGTTTTGTTTGTCGTGAAATTTCTTCAGATTTTTTGCCCTTTTCGTGCCGAAACATGAGCAATGTGCCATAATCATGAAAACCCAATTCGATTTCTTGATTTTTTTTCGTTGTTTTTTATGATTAGAGAATTTTGTAGGTGTGTTAATTACACACACCAGATATGGTATAGGATGTTTTCTTTTTTTAGTCTAGGTTATTTGCAGGAGAATTGAAGAGGAAGTTCGCGTCGCGAAGGGTGAATACTGCAATTAGGATATATTTGTGGGTATTCTAAAATATAAAAATATTGTTCGATCCTCGGACCTACGTCATATGTTGGAATCTACTATTTTGTCTCTATCTATTGAATCAACATGAAGTACAAAATTCTGTTGGTCCATGTCATAAACCAATCAAAATCTATGCGGAGTATCTTATATCAATGACCAAATTATAAGTAATTTTAGGAGTCGATTATTCGTCTGATCATATATGTTTCACAAATGTTTTATAATGTTATTTATTTGATCATATATGTTTCATAAATGTTTCATAATATTCTCTATTTAATCACACATGTTTTAAAATAACTTTTTTGATCACTCACGTTTCAAAAAAATTCATGTTTCAAAAACATCTCACTTTATATTTACATATGTGAAATTTACTATTGTGTTTGATTTTTTTATTGACAAATTAGCAGGGTCAAGATTGTCCAAATTGAACTTTGACATAATATTTTAATTTTTTTTTCATAAAGATAACTCTTTTTTATTGTCATTTTATTTAATTTTATATTATTTCAAATAACATCCAAGCAAAAATATTTATTTCGAATTTATTGTTCAAAATAAAATATCACCACAATATGACTTTCTGACAATTTTACCCCTACTAAGTTGTCAATAAAAGTCAAATTTAATGGTGATCGTAAGTCTATAATGAAAGTAATAAGTGAAATATTTTTGAATCATGTGTGACAGAATAATAAATGATCTGAAACATGTATGATCAAACGTGTTATTAGTGAATGACATATTTTATATAAATGGAATTTTGTTGTTATATATGTGTAATCACAATTTTTTTTGTTATAGTCAGTGGATAAAGAGTTTATGACCAGATTGCTTTCATATTTTTTGCATCCTTTAGCATTAATTACATTTTAAAGTATTCATAATTACAAATTAATTGCATAATTGAGAATATCCTTCTTTGTAATTATGGAGTATAATGTTAAAAAAATATGAAGAACGATTATGTTTTTATCACAACTTTAGTCTTTCACTATATGTGGTTTTTTAGCTATAGGCGTTTTACCTAGAACAGTTCATCTACCTCTCTTATTACTGAATCAAAACAAGTATAGTTAAATTTGTTGTATGATCTATTTTAGTTATTGTTATTGTATATGTGTGATATTAGGATCATATAATAAAATTCGAGTTTTTTCTTAGAACCTAACTTAATGGGGTTAGGAAAATCTAACTTTAAATCTGGACCATTAGATATTGGCGGTTATTGTAATGATTATGTTGAGTGATTATAGGGATTAAATATTGGTAGTTATTATACTAATTGTCCATTAATTAGTAAAACCTAACTATTAAAATGTTAGGCTCTAAGTACTATATGATCATTACTATAGTTATTAAGTAATTATTTATATAATCTTAATTACTAATAAATATAATATTGATCTCAATTAGTAAATAGTACTAATATTGATCTTAATTAGTAAATATAATATTGATCTCTATAAATATAAAATTGGGCATACGATCTAAACATGATGTGATGAACTGATGATGGCTAATTTTTTATTCATCAAAGATTGACGAACGTGTCTATAAGTGGTGCTCGTCCACTACTCAGCTTTGTCGTTGCATTAATTGAAGTCGCATGAACCATTTTACTTATATATTCTTAAAATAAATTAGCCATAAGTATTACTAATAACGGTATGTTTTAGTTCGAGGCGCTTCAGTTATTGAACAATCACTCTAAAAAAAATGAAAAAGTATAAAGAAAATATTAATACGAATAATTGTGTTTATATTTCAATACATTTAAGTGTTTTAAATACTCATTGTAAACTTTATATCACTTTCGAACACTCAATTCAAAACATCTAAATCTGTGAATATTACATTACATATAACGAATACATAAATTTTAATGGCAACCATTAGGGTGAGTGATTTTAAAAATATATATATACCATTTCTGATCTTATATTTTATATTAAATTTTGTAGTTTTACTACACATGCAAATCAAAACTAAACAACATTTTAATTTTTGTTCTTATACCATTGGTTCTCCACCTCCCAAATACTAAAACAAAGTCCCTATAATTATTGGAAAGCTAAGAAATCGCTCAACAACACATTTTTATATGTAAAGATTTGACATATTTTAGATGGATGGAAATTTGGATATATAAAAAATAGTAATAAAACTTGTAATTCTCCTTTATTTTAGGTAACAATAGCTAGTTTATTCGCATTACAATGCAACTAACATTTCCTCTCTCCCTCTCCTCTAACTTCTCTCCTCTTCCATTCTAGTGAGAACATTACAATTTCTGTTTTTTCTCATTTTGTGTGTTTAATACCAAAATTATAACTCAATCTTATGGATATCGAAAACGCAAATCAAGTTCTTAAAGATGATGAAAAAAATGTTAAAGATGATGAAAAAAATGTAAAAGAAGAAGAAGATCAACCACCAATTGGTGATCAAGGAGAAAATCAAGAAAAGGATGATAAAAAGAATGAAAATGCAGATGCAGATGGAGATGGAGATACCCTCAAGGAAGAGATCAAGGAGGACAAAAACGAAGGTGAAAAAAGCGAAGAAGGCGAAAAAGGCCAAGAAAGCGAAAAGGGGGTAGAATCAAGCAATGTTGTCAATGAGGAGAATGAAGAGAATGTACCACCACCACCTCCTGATTTTGAGGAAGTTTCTAAAGAAATTGATGAGTACATTTCAACTCTTTTGAATTCGTCCAAGGGCGAGGGATCTGAGGGATCCCCCGCCCCTGAAGTACCAGTTGCAGTGGAGCAATTCACTACTTTTGTTGAGGCCATGATCACTAAGTATGATTCAAATAATCCCCCTGTTAAATGGGATCAACTCACAGATGAAGACGCCTCGTCTTTCTTGACTGCTGCAGATAGGATGGTGAGATTGTTGAAGGCCATGAGTGAGTATTCTCAACCTAATTATGATCATTCAATCAACCATGTTGGGAAAATTGTCCAACGGGCAATGTGCTATTTGGAGGAAGAATTTAGGACGTTTCTTGAAAATCACAAAGTTTCTGAAGAAGATCAGAACAAGATCAAAGAGGAGTCCAAATCAAAACAACCATCAACTCCATCGGCTGATAAAAACGACGAAAAGGAAGGACATAAAAACGATGAAAAGGAAGGAGAGAAAAAAGACGAAAAGGAACCTGATCCCGTCGATGAGAAAACCATAGTATTTCGTGGGTACTCTGAACAAACAATGGACAATTTATACAAGCTGGTGAAGATACTAATGGCTGGAGGGCACGAAGCAGAATGTTGTCAGATTTATTTCTTGGTTCGAAGAAATGATCTGGAGGAGAAGTTGCAGAATCTTGGATTTGAGAAACATAGTATAGATGACGTGCAAAAGATGAATTGGGACGTTATGGAGAAAGATATTGTTTCCTGGACTGAGACAGTGAACCAATTGAGCACCGTACACTTCATTAACGAACACAAACTATCCACCACTCTCTTCAGGGATCATCCTTCCGTAGCTGAGAGCCTATTCAGCAGCCTAGCTAGAGGTATTGTTATGCAACTCTTAAATTTTGCAGAAGCAGTTGCAATGACTAAGCGTGCAGCGGAGAAGTTGTTCAAGTATCTTGATGTGTATGAGAGCCTCAGAGATCTCAACACCAAAATGGGAGACCTCTTAGCCTCTGAGTGCTCAGATGAGCTAAAATCCGAGGCATTGTTGACAAGAGGACGATTCGGGGAGGCAACGATTAGTATCTTTTGTGAGCTTGAGAATTCAATTAAGTCTGATTCCGGGAAGACTCCTGTACCAGGTGGAGCCGTTCATCCTCTAACTCGTTACACGATGAATTATCTAGAATATGCATGTGAGTACACGGATACTCTTGAACAAGTCTTCAGGGGACATCAAAAGATTGAAACATCTTCTTCGACTTTAGGCTCCGATTCTGATCCCAACAATTCGAATCCTCACCAAGATCAGAACTCCAATCCTAATGTCAAGAAGCAACAATCTCCATTTGAGTTACAGATTATGACTGTGTTGGACTTGTTGCATGACAATATCGAAACCAAGTCCAAAATTTACAACAATATTCCTCTTACCTCGATTTTCTTGATGAACAATGGCCGCTACATATTGCAGAAAATAAAGGCATGTGGCCCTCTACGTGGTCTATTAGACGATACATGGTGCAGGAAAAAGTCATCTGATTTGAGACAATATCACAAAAACTACCAGAGAGAAACATGGAGCAAACTACTGAATGTACTTATAAATCATGAAGGGCTAATTGTACATGGGAAGGTATCGAAGCCTGTGTTGAAAGAGAGGTTCAAGAGCTTCAACGCGATGTTTGATGAAATAATCAGGACCCAAACCTCTTGGGTAATCACTGACGAACAACTTCAATCGGAGTTAAGGGTGTCGATATCAAACATGGTGGTTCCAGCTTACAGATCATTCATGGCAAGGTTCAGTCAAACATTCACTGCAGGGAGGCAAACTGAAAAATATGTCAAATTCCAGTCAGAAGATGTTGAAGCAAGAATCGACGAATTGTTCGATGGAAGTGCATCAAATGCAGGAAGATGGAGAATGTAATTCTTGGTAATAATCATAGAGTCAGCATCAACTGTATTCTCTTTATAATAAAACTGTAATATTAAGATTTTTCCCTCTGTTATAGAATATGAAGGCCAAGCAATATTGATGGAATGCTACTAATTGCTATTGAAGTGAACCACCATCACCAATCATCATTGATGATTTGTCAAAGATTTTAGTACATTGTTGTTAAGGTGTCTGAAAATGGAACATCAATTACACTATTATTAAGGTGTAAATAGATGTATGAAAGAATGAAGATTGTTTTTTAGTGCTTTATTTCTTGATGTGGAATAGCTGGAGGTCGATCCCATCCACATGCTGAATTATGTTTGATCATTTTTTTTTTGTATTTTAATCTTTGTTAATTATTAACATAATTGTGTAGCATCTTATTACTTGTTTAGTAATTAGTAGTATCCAAAGATTTAAGTAACTTTTCATGAATATTAAATAAATAATTAAGATTACATGTTAAAATACATAGATTTATCCTCTCTAACTAGATAGCTTTTACAATGCCAGTTATGTTTAACTATCCATAATAAGGGGTCGAATTATTAAGAATTATTTTTTGACAATCTGTTAAAAGAAAGAATGAAGTGATAGTATATTTGTTGGAAGATCACACACTTGATTAATGTTGATAAACTCATTAAAGCAATTCATTAATCTTATAGTTAATGGGCGGGGCATCACTTAACTTTTTTCAATATCACCAGTTAATTAATTACGTTTTAAATTGTCACAGATCACTTACCTTTTAAAATTTGTCTCAGTTGGTCTATTGGCTATTTTTCCGACTAATCAATGCATGTGATGACCATTATTAAAGGGTTTTTTTTGGCATTTTCATGTCGAAATTAAATGTCGCTTTTGAGTTTATTTTTATTTTTCAATTTTTTACTTTATTTTGACATAAAAAACAAAAAATCCTTACTAATGGTCATCACGTGTGTTGACCGGGCGTCCCGTCGGAAAAAATAACCAATAGACCAACTGAGACAAATTTTAAAAGGTAAATAATCAACTTAATTTTTTAAAGGTAAGTGATCAACTGATGATATTGAGAAAAGGTAATTAATTATGTCCCAATCAATAGCCCTTAATCTTATGTTTGATGAAATAGAAGTAAGAAGGAAAATGCAAAGCCAAGTAACAAAAACGAATTAAGAAAAAGTATAATAGTGCTTTAAGAAACTAAACTTTCTATTATTGTAATTTGTATGTAATTTTTGGGAATACTAATGTATATTAAATTCTTATTAATAAAGGGTTAATGATACGTTCAATCGTACACTTCTCAAAATGTTCACAATTCAATCACATATATTTTAAAATGAAATTTTCGATTATGTTTTCGAAAATTTATCACTTATCCATTATTACATTTGACTGTTAATAAAATCGATTATTTTATATTCGATTCGACTCGACTCCATTCCAATTTCACTTCACCCCTAGTTGGAGCCCAAGGAGATAAAATAGTCGTGTAAAACTATATGACACGTCTGCCCCGGAGGCCCAAATATAGTTGAAACCTATTATGTACTTGAAAGTTGAATGGTCCTTTTTGTGTTGTAAACTAAGTTCAGTTTGGTACACTTTTTTGAATCTACCAAAACTCCTCCTTACAGACATACTTGTCGTCTTCTACAATATCTATCTTCTCTTCACATAATCATCCCCATAATTTATCCCTATTTGGCTCTATATATGCTCTTTTGTTACCAAAAAAATTAAAATACCCTTTTATTGTTGAATTATTAATAAAAATATTATATTTCTTCTTAATACAACAAGAATTTGGAGTTTATCGGAATTTCTAATTATTGATAATCAACAAGTTGTTGTTAATTGATAAAATTGTTGCAGACCCATCAACAGATACTTGCTCAAGATTCTTGAACTGGTTTGTGTTCTTCTTGGCTTCTTTGCTTGAAATTTATATTATCTTGTGTGTAATTTTGTTATGTTTTTTTATTAGAAATGATTTTGTGCTAGTTCTGACTTAATTCAATAAAATTTTGGAGACCTAATAGTGTAATTATGATGCAATTTGTTAGAAAAATGTATTTCTATATCAATTTAATAAGATTGTTGCAATTAAAAATTTGTAGTGCTCTAGAAAGATTGCATTTTTTTTTGGGTCTGTGCAAGTTTCTTTCTCGTGTCTTGTGTTGTTTGCATACAATTTAGTGAATTTGAAGACCTAATTGTGTAATTGTGCAGGCAGCTTTCAGAAATATTGGATCTTTATGTTTGTAAGATTAGGTTGTCATTGCAAATTTGTTATGTTATGAAAAACTGCACTTTCTTTTTGCCTGAATTGAAGGGTTAATAAGTTATCTCTCTTTTAGCCAGAAAACCGAAGAATTGTTAGCTGCAAGCAGTTGTTGTTTACTTTCTTTTGTTTTGTTTCTATTCGAAAAAACAGCCCCTCCCCTCTCCCGCCCCGCCCTGTTGAGTGTTGACAGCTTTCATAGGACTATATTAGCCTTTTAAGAGGCTTTTGACATGCTTTCATGCAACTGAATCCATGGTTATCAGTGTGTTGCAGCACTAGATCAGATAGACAGTCACTAGTAGTTTTGGACATGATAGAATCTTAAGTAGAGATTAAAAAAGGTAAATTTCTTACACCGCAAAATATTATATTTTTGTAGGCGGAATACCTTTCGATATGGGCCTACGTGAGACTATAAACTATTTTAAAACAGTATTTTGGAATTTGATATGGTTGCAGCTACCTTCAAAAAGGTTGATGTAGCATCGAAGTCTAAATGTATATCGAGTTAATGGGTTTTGTTCATGGTCATGGATCATAATTTCTGTATGTTTACGGGGGGTGGGGTGGGACTACTATTAAGTTAAGAGAAGAATCCATGTAGCCCAAAATCTAGAGTTGATTATGTCTAGGTTTGGGACTCATCATATTGTCTATGAGTTCTTTGCTCTCATATTCATTGTGAAAAGGCCTCATAGTTGAACTATTTCTATCAGGTTTTATGTTGCTTTCAAATTCTGTTGATTTATCTGACAAACAATATAAAAAAATAACATGCGCCTATGCCTTTTGAAAAGGCTTCCGCCTAAGCGGGGGAATGCGCCACTTTGATTTATACCATTATATCCATGAGCCAGAGAACATAAAATCTTCGACTCTGTAGGTCATGGAAATTCTTTTCATACTTCTAATTCTATGAATGCTTGTTATTTTGATTACCTTATTAGTTGAGGAACAATGTGAAGGACATTATTTCCTCAAAGTACTGGTCAATGCTCAGTGCCATGTGTAATATTTGCATCAGTGCATCACATAAACTTTTTGAGCTACATCTGTAATCGGCTTGAGTTTCAACCCTTATAATGTTAGGCTTACCATGGAATTCTAGATTGTCAAATCCTTCTTTCAGCATATTTGCCTGGTTTATGCACATCCCTTTTGAGACATATTGGCTGTTGGCGATCACGTTTGTTGTTGCCAAACCGTAATTAAAGACATAACGTACTAGCAGATTGATCTGCATCACTCAGCTTCAACTTAAAGCATTTTCTGCTATCAAGACTTACCAATGTTTTTTTTCCAGTTTCACTTATTCTGGAACTTCAAAGATGTCAGTTTGCTGTGTGGGTGTCTTGCAGTGATTACGGCTCCTGAAAGAGAACTTATACGTATAGCTGAATCATTGTCGCAGAGGTATGATCATGTATCCCGATGCTTGTATTCTACTGTCTCTTAGGGAAAAAGATAGCGATGGATACTGTCATTTCCCATTGCATAAGTCTATCAGTCTTTAGTTTTTCTGTTTGTTTACACGTACCTATCAGATAATAAGCGAGGGACTATCATTTTCTCGTCCCCCTTAAAGTTGTGGCTGTTCAACTGTTGATGACTTTAATGATAGTGGATCATTTGTTTGTTACCTGTGTTTTTTTTGTCTGCTTTCCCTTCAGGCTGCTCTCTGATTAGTGATTCAGGCAGACTCTCTGTTGGACAACATGGGCAGCACATTCAATCCACAAATTCTGGCGGACAAGCTAGCTAAGCTGAATAATACTCAGCAAAGCATTGAAAGTATCCTTTGTATATTGAACTTAACTCTTGATTTATCTAATTTGATATTTCTTTAATTGATCACAAACTATTTCCAAATCATAAGTATTACTTTGGTCCTGTTCAACTTAGTTAAAAATTAACTGAATGATCTTTTCACAAACCACTTCAATTTATTGTGGTACATTTTCTTAGCGTTATATGTTTAGTCTACTGAACCTGAGTATGTAGAAGTATTATGCAGCCCATTTGAAACTGTTAATCACTTAATCTGTTACTCCTGTTTTAAATTCTAGTTCACATTTCTTAGGGATTGTTTATTGTTTTAGATATTGGCTTTTTGACACGCTTGTGTATCCTTAACTTTGTTAAGCTTTATCTCATTGGTGTATTTTTCACATGAACAAAACCAAGCAAGTTGTTGAGACATGGTCTAGGCAATTTCATTGTTCCCCACGTGAGCAGCGGCTAGCTTATCTATATCTTGCTAATGATATTCTTCAGAATAGCAGGCGGAAGGGTTCGGAGTTTGTTGCTGAATTCTGGAAGGTGCTTCCAGATGCTCTTCGTGATGTAATTGAGAATGGAGATGAATTTGCAAAGAATTCTGCAAGGAGACTGGTATGTATATAAGTATATTAAGGTTTCCATGCCATTGGGATGCTAAGATATAGATTCTTAACGGTATTTAATTGTCTCATTTGCATGTTCAAGATCAATATTTGGGATGATAGGAAAGTGTTTGGCTCTAGAGGCCACATTCTCAAGGAAGAGTTTGTTGGAAAACAAGTGGGAAATACCAACAGAAATGGAAAGCCTACAGGACTCAAACTTGTAAGTCATCCCACAAAAGTGATATCTGGTTAATAAAGTTATTCTTTTAATCTCAACTGTCAAATATTTATGCCAGAGACCTGCTGCTGGAAACGTTCTGGACAAAATAATGTCAGGGTATCACAATGTTTATGGGGATAATTTTGATGAAGATGCTGTACTGGATAGGTGTCGGAGTACTATAAGCTCTATTGAGAAAGTTGATAAAGAATTTGGTGGTGACTTGAGATCGGGTATGTTTTGCGACATCAGTTATCAAAAGTACTACTTCGGAGTACTATGTTTATGCTTCTTTAAGTATGTATTTATATGTAATATGTAAGATTCTCACCTGTGCTGCATATCATCTAATATGTAAGATATTCAAAGTTCTTGTAATATAATTGAATCTTTCGAAGTAGATTATTTTTGCATAAGGTGGCAAATAATATCGGCGAGGAAGATTCCGCCGACGATTGGGTTACATGTGAGGGGGAGTGTTAAGATGCACATTTCACATCGAAAATCGGTATCCTCCCGGGTGAATATATAAGATCTTGGGCTACTCCCTCTATTGTCAATTGGTTTTAGAGTGGAACCCATAGAGTCTTAACAATAGGCATATAACTTTATTTATAATATCAAATATTGACAACTTTTTATAATATGAAGTTCACTTAAAACCAAATTATTTATTATTTAATAACTTGTTGATATAATATTGAGCTTTTTATCATTAGACATATTTTGTTTACTCTGTGTATTTGATTCATGCATCTTGGTTATCTTCCTGAGTTGAATGTGTTTAATTAGGGCTTGCTAATGGACCTGGCATTCTGGATGAACTTAAGGGGAACCATTCAGTGTTGAGGGAATGCATTCAACAATTAACGCCTGTTGAGTCATCAAGAGCCAACCTTGTAACACTTCTGAGAGAGGCTCTCCATGAACAGGTTTTTACGATGTCTTTGAAAGTACTTCAACAATCTCACTTATCTTCTCTCTCTCTTTTTTCCTTTTGTGAAAGTTATTTGCTATCCACTTTCAGGAATTGAAGCTGGATCAGGTTCACCACCAGCTTCAGGTAACTTCGTGGAGCTTTTCTATCTTGCATTATTCTGATCATATTTGCCTAGCCAAGTAGCCATGCATAATACATAAAGATAGGACAGTCTCCGTGTTATTCATACTATATTGTTATGTAGATGGAAAAAAGTCTACATTGGCATAAAAGAAAAAGTTCCGATGCCAGACAATCTTTGAAGAATTGGATAGAAGATTGATGCGAACTTGTTTTAGGGAAAAATTGTGAGTGATTGTAGCATTTGACTTACTCACTCAACTAAGTGACTAATTGGGCTAAACTAGATCCTCGAACTTATCTAATAGTTAATACCTTCAGGACCCATTTTGGCGAAATAAATAAGATGTCTTGTGAAACACATTATGGAGAGGCTGGCAAACTCACTCCAGAACATCCAAACACCCATTCACCACTTCACATTGCTTTGTTTTTGGTTTTCAATTTATAGCCTGAGAAAGCTTGATGGTAATAGATGGGCAACTTTCATGTCCAACATTTATGGAGTAACCAGTTTGATATACTAGTGTTACCTTTTACATAATAAACTTAGATTGGCTGATTAAACCTTGCAGCTCATTTTCGAAAATGGATTGATTGATGCTGCGACTTTCTCATGTTCATTTTAATATCAACTATAATTGTTGCATAGTCGATTAAATTTACTTTTAGTTCATATACGCAATATTGCTATGGTATCCACTTGTAGTGTTGATATCACTTTTATAGCTTGTAGAAATCAAAATTTCCGGGTTTGTTTTTGTTTCTTATTTGGTACGGAGTGAATGCTCAAGCTAAGTCAGCTTACTCATGTATTTGAAATATGCAATTTTCTTCCTTAACGTGATGCCTCTAGGTTTGTATTCTATTATTGTCTTAATCGTTTCTGTTTGTTTCCAGGCTGCTCAATTTCACTCTGAGATGTTACGTGATATTTTTTCTGATCAAGGCCAAAAGGAGATGAGCATCTCCTCAGCTCCTCAAAGTTTCACATCTGGAAATGGTGAACAGTCCGCTCCGGTGATGTTTACAAACCAGGTGTCTTCTGCTGAAACATCCATCACTGCTGAAGGAGATAACAAATCTGCAGCAGCTGCCGTGGCTGCAAAGCTTGCAGCGTCAACATCTTCAGCTGAGATGCTCTCTTTTGTCCTCAACTCCCTTGCATCTGATGGTGTCATTGGGAATGCAATGCAGAGTGATTATCCTGCTGTAAAGAAAGCTAAAACTGAGAATGATAACTCTTCGTATATGCCTATCCAGAATCCTCAACAACCAGGTTCGTCTTTTCCTCAGCCTGAACAGCCTCAAAACAATCCCCCTGCCACCTCTCAGGGAGCCGGCAGTACAAATGAAAAACCTCCCCTTCCATCATCTCCGCCACCTATGGCTCCTCTTCCTCCAATGCAACCCTACGCCTTGCCACCCTACATGCAGACTGCTGGGGGAGTTCCAGCCGGGTTATATGGGTATGGAACAACAATACAACAACCACCGTCCTCCATCCCTGGCTATCTTCCTCAGCTTGAGCCACCAATGAGTGGAGCTTCCGCATTTGCAGCTCCTCCTCCGAATGCATTTCAGAATTATCCTACTGAAGCTGGGTTTTATGGACAGCCGTCATCCATGCCAATGGCTCCTATAAACAACCATCAGTAGTTGTGGGTTCTCCATAGTAGACGAGCTTCGATTGCGTTAGTAGTTTAAAACCTCGACACAACTGGGCTGAAACATTGTTAGTGGATGCTTGTATCCTTAAGGCATATATTATGATTAACTTGTTATAGATTCATTGATAGATACCTTACTGTACTTCCTCAGTATTCTTGGTTGTAATCTTCTGAGCTTAAAAGTAGCAGTGACATAGTTTTTGTTTTTAAGTATCCTTGACAGATGCAAATGGGGATTCTGAGTGTAATTGAAAACAAAACTTTCGTAAAAATACAACTTTAACAAGAAACCAGGCACTTTACAAGGAAATGAGAAAAGGTGGGATGATTTTTTGTTTTGTCTGTTAGATCTTACAATCAAGGACCTTGGAAATAGGTTTAAATTTTTGCCCCTAAACTTTGATGAGTTGATATATTTGTTCTTTAAATTTTCTAAATTGGTCAGATTGTCACATGACTACTCGAACTGATTATTTTAGAAATTTTATCCACTTCTGAAATTAAGAAATATGAATGTTCAAGTAAATGGTAAAATTTATAGAAAGTGTCCATATACTAAAGTTTGTGGTCAATTTTAATATATAAAAAGCTAATTGAACATATATTTTTTAAAACAAGAGAAAATGGCAATTAAACTCACCTTACTCCACAACCCCTCTAAATTTACCATCGAAATAATAGTAGAAGAAATATAAAATGTCAACCTGATCTAGATTGACAAGCAAGAAGCACAATAAAATATTGCCAAGATAATCAAATGGATTAGTTCCCGTCATACTTTTCGTGTTTAAAAAAAAAATCTTATGGAGACAAAAGAATAATCTTCTTTAACGGTTAAAAATAATGTACATTTTTTATGTGTATAATTTCTTTTGATAATTTCAGGTTTATTGTATAATGCATCATGCATGAAAAATTGCATCATAATTACTTATGGTATTCTCGATATGTATAATGCAATTTTATAAAATAAAGAGATAAAAAGTAAAGATAAACGATCTTGTACGTCTGACTACCAAACGAAAGTATTTTGGGCAAGTCTTCACTTGATGACAACAAATACTTGATCCGTACGGGTAATGTAAGAATAAATACACAAAGAACGCGTCAAAATTCAAGATCCCTTTTACCTTTCCTCATTTACTCTCTCTACTTTCAATCTTCAACCCTTCCTCAATCTTCCTTTTTGTCTCACACAAATTTCAATCCCTAAATCTTCATCATTTTCCACACAGTCCTTTTCAATATTTATTCCAAATTTGCATTAGTTTTTGGTTTGATTAAAGATTTAGAATCTAGATTAAATTTGCAAATATCAAAAAAGAAAAAGGGGAAATTGAAGAAAATAAGATAATTTGGTAGGTTTGTTGAAGGGTAATTGAGTAACGGTTGATTTGTAGAAGGGTGGTTTTGTTTTTTGATTTTTGTTCTTTGAAACTATAAAAGGGCAAATGCCAGAAGAAGAATTGGTGGAGCTCAAGTTCAGATTGTATGATGGATCAGATATTGGTCCGTTTCGTTACTCTCCGGCTTCGACTATAGCTATGCTTAAGGAGAGGATTGTTTCTGAATGGCCTAAAGGTTGTAACTTTATTCATTTAATTGAAGTATATAGTTTCTCAAATACTTTGTGATTGTGTTTTTGTATTTGGTGTTTACATTTCATGTTTTGGTGGTATTTTGGTATGGTGGTAAGAAGCTTAATATCCGTTCAATGCTTCTTTCAGGCGAGCTTTGACTTTATAGAACACGGTATAAGTACCTTTGCTATAAGTATGTAGTGCCTTGAAAATACACCAATTAGACCGATTTATGAGTTGTTGATGTCCATGTTGAGTAGAATGAATTGAATATCCAACCCTCCAATGCCTCTTAAGAGGCTGTCATTTAATCGGGTAGGGGGGGGGATTGGATTGTAAGCGTCCTTACCCCTATGACAATAGGGAGGCTGTTCCCGAAATGACCCAAGAGTGAGTGCAAGCACTATCTAGTACTTCACAGCAGATAAGAAGCGTAGGTAGTGTAAGGATCCATTTTCACTTATTCCATTGTATTCAAGACCTAGAAATTATAAAATCTTTCATTACATAAGGCATTTAAAAGATTCGACTGATATGAATGATGTGTTAGATCGATACATGATACAAATAAACTGTGTTCTGTAAATAAATCACATTCTGTTATTTGGTTGCAAGCATATGCTATATTGGTGACCTGCAGTCTTGATGTAGGAGAAATGGGTCATTTTGAAGTGCTTAGACTTAAGCTTGGCAGATTCTATTAAACTCATTAGGTTATCATGGAGACATGGGCCTAGTTTATTGTAATAGTGGGTGTTTTTAAAAGCCTTTAAGAAAGTTGTAGGAACCTATAAGTGAACTATAGAAGAATATTGCATCTGAAGTTTTTGTAGTGAATGCGCTTCAAATAAATCCCATAAGGACACTTAAGTGTCTAGTTTCCATGTTTAATAAATCATGGCCAGCTTCATGAGCATCTAATGAATTCAAAGTTGCAGGGGACTGCTCGTAAAGAATCCTGGCGTGTTTGGTTTGATGTTTTGAGATAAGTTGTCAGGATCTTCAATTCTTGTTAGAAACACAACCTCTATGTTTGTGCTATTTGAGGCCCATCTTGTGGGTGGAGGTGATGACGATTTCGAAAAAGGGTAAACTGAAAAGTTCGTCCTAGTTCGTTTTCTCTGAATATGAGTATCTTTTGAGGTTATATCGAATTTATGTAGGAATCTAAAAGCTTTTTAAAATTGAAAAGAATTCATGTCAAATTCCAGATGCTCATCATTCTGTTATGTTTTACATAACCACTCTTCGCATAAAAATTGTCGCGAAGTTATTATTCATAATTTTCAAGATAACATATTACATTGAAGTTATAGATTTGAAAATGTTCTTCAGATAAGAAAATTGCACCAAAGGGAGCAAATGATGTGAAATTGATAAATGGTGGGAAAATACTGGAAAACAACAAGACTGTCGATCAATGCAAGGCTCCTTACGGGGATCTACCAAATGGAGTGATCACTATGCATGCTGTTGTACAACCTTCTTTAGCTAAAGCTAAGACAGGTAGTTTCGTCTTGCTCTTAATAGATCTTTTTTGTGCTAGCTGTTTTTATGAAGATCGCTTAGAATTTATGCATGGTCACATCCTGTCTCCTACTCTGTCAAGACATACAGTTACAACACATGCTCTGTGTATCACAACATATTGGTGTGATGTTTTTCTGTTTCTTTTGTGCTATGTTGGTGTGATATTTCTAATAGAATGTATTATGAAAAGATTAGCAAGAAAGAGTGTCTACCTTCAATATTGATTTCATCTAGTTTCCATATTTCCCTTTCTCAATTTCAGTCTCCAGTTACAATACTCAAGTGTCATTGGGGCATGTTGTATGAACAAAATATATTGAATTTTTCTTGTTAGAATATGAAAATGGGAATGAAACAGTAATATGAGCATCCATGTCTTTGATGTTCCAAATTTTCCTATATTGGTTTTCTTTTTGTCATTAAGGCGTCTTGTGGTCATCATTTGCAATGGTTTCATCTCGTTGAGCATAATAAATGATCGGTCTCTTCCACCATCTTGTGAGTACAATAATGAGTAGCACTCTAATGATGTAGAGTTTATGTATATCATCAAGAACTGATCTCGCGTGTAATTTATTAAAATTATCCCCAAGTTGATACAGAATAGGTGGTCTAATGAGCATATTTTATCTGCTACAAATGCTCTAAGGTAACATGTTGCTTACACTAATAAGAATGCTGAAGTTGTTTTTTCTCAATCTTGAGAACTACTTTTCTCATGCCTATATCACATATTCATATCACTCATTCCTCATATATATGTCAAATTATAAAACTTCATAGATGACGTTGCTCAATATCTGTACTCTCTCATGCAACAGAAAAGAAAATCGATGAGGCTACAAAGAAGAACTCATGTTCATGTACTGTATTGTAAGATCGTAAGGTTGTTGAGAGTTTCAATCCTGCAAAGTTCTTGAATTACCAGCTGTTGAATGGAGTAGTTGGAAGGAGGAAATAATTTGTGAGCAATTGCCATACCACGTTGTTCAAATGGATGTCTGGTAGTTTGTGTGTTGTGTAAGACATGCCCTATACATTTTGTGTCAATGTAAATTTATAGTTGCATATATACTCAATGGAAGACCTAAGGGCTTGCATACCTTAATATATGTTGTGTGTCCATTTTGTTGACCTCCTCTATGATCACTTTTGCTGGATATATTTCCTCTCGTCTCTAAAAAATTGCGTATGGGGAACCCAAGCTGAAACAACTTCGATTTTGAATCGAAATTACTGTTGCTATTTTAATAGTAAAATATGCTAGAAAGTTATTATATGATTGATCACTTTTATTGTGATTGATTAAAATGTAAAAAAGAAGAAAACGAAAAGGTCGCATCTAATAGTTTCATATACATAAAGAAAAGGTTTCAAAAGTAAGGTGTGAGGTGCCAAACATCTTGAGTATAATTTGAGAGGTAATTGCTGAAATGGTTACAGTAAATGGGTAATTGTTGCAGTTTGGTCCCCGTAAATGGGACCGTTGCGCAAATATCTCTGAAAGTGTGTATTGGGTGGCATTTGGTCCCTAAAGTTAACAGAACTGTTAATTCTAAACGTTTTTTGTGATTTTACGTAAATAAATGGTAAAATTGGGCCAAAAATTAATTCTTAAGAGTTTGGCTTGGCGACAAATTTAAATTTTATTTCCCGTTTCGTTACAACTCCGATTTTGACGATTCAAAATTCGTTGGAAAGCTATTTTCATCCTCTTTAAGAGTATGATTTCAAACTTCAGTTTTATCAACATTAAGATTTTTAAAACATTTTTTTTTTGACAAAACATACATAAAAACGTTGAATCACTCATCGTGTTTTTGTCAAAAATGATTTGAAAAATATCTCTCATATACAATCTTCGACAAAGATTATTCACGAGACTTTAAGCTATAATTGAAGATTAAATTTTACCTTTGTATATGCTTTCATCATAAGCCTATTATTTTTAACGTATTTGAATATCGTTGAGCTTGTGTTGTTTCTTCTTCGTCCTTTCATATATGGATGTGGAATGAAATATATTTTAAACTTATATTTATATAATGACAAATATTTAATTATTTTCTATTTATTTTTTATATAAATGAAAAAAAGAGAAAAAATGAGAGAAGATAACAAAATAACTTTTAAATAGGGAGAATATAAATTGAGGAGTGAACAATCCATGTGAATAATATTTTGGGGGTGCAACCTATTATAAGGAAGCTGAAAAAGTAACATTGCCGTTATAAGTTTTTTCATATCCTATTTTAACTTTTAGGGGGATGATGTGAGTGTCCCCTATTTGTAAGTGTAGTAGTTAGGGGGAGCAAAATAGTCATTCCTATTATTACTCTTAAATTAGATGTGAAATGACTAGTTTGCTATTAAAAAGTCAACGGGAGACCGAAGTAATTGACTAATCAATTGGACTAACATAGTACAACTTAGACTAACTATATTCAAATGCATTAAAGATATCAGACTATGAATGCAAAGCATATAATAAGGTAAAATTTAGCCGTCTCTTGAATAATATTTCTCGAAGCTTATATATGAGAGATATTTTTCAAATCATTTTTGACAAAAAGACCACATATGAATCAACGTTTTTGTGTATATTTTGTCAAATAAAATATTTTGAAAATATTAATGTTGATAAAACTGGGGTTTGAACTCATATTCTTAAAGATGATGAAAATAGATATCCAACGCATTATGAATCGCCAAAATTGGAGTTTTCACGAAACGGGAAATGAAGTTTTAAGTTTGTCACCAATCCAAACTCGTAAAAATTACACTTTTAGCCAAGTTTTAGCATTTATTTACGTAAAGCCACAAAAACATTTGAAATTAACGGATCCGTTAACTTTATGGACCAAATGCGCAACCCCTTACACACTTTCAGGGACCATTTACGCATCGGCCCCACTTACGAGGACCAAACTGCAACGGTCACCCACTTACCCGGACCAAATCAGCAATTACCTCTATAATTTGACAAGCTTTCTATCCGACATTCGAACACATCCCCGATGGCATCTGAGATGCACAATCTAACCCCCTGGTTATAATACAACACAATATTGCAATTACCGCAATAATATCAGACCAAAGAAGGCAAAATGCATAACCTAGATCTTGCGTAAACGGAATAAAGTATAACTTTAAAATATTCTCATTAATTTCCATTCCAGAGATACTTCCAAAATGAGTAGAACGTATCATATCCATGGCAAAAATAAGTCTAACATAACAACAGAACGAAACATCCTCACTGATCTTTGTCCTCATCATAAAAGACCCTTAAGTCATCCTCTGAGCTGCCTCCTTTGCAAGAACTCTTTCTTTAGCCTTGGTCCTTGCTTGAGATTTAGAACCCATGACACCGCCACCCCATTTCTTTCTGTTCTCCTCAAACTTATCATTGAAGTTCGCCTGAAACAAGGAGCAGAAACTTAATTTCCAACAAGAAACCAAAAAACGATTTGTTTAGATAAGAATAGAAGAATATGTCACCTTAATAGCCTCCAAAACTCTGGAGAAATCCATCTTATCCTCATTCTTGACTGTGGTCAAACAAAGAACTGAGGCAGTCTTTTTGTGAACAATCTGAAAAGTGGGATAATCATTAGTGGTTTACCGATTATCATTCACATTGATTAGTAAAGAAGCAGAACTTACGGATCCCAATCTTGCTTTACCCTTAACAATACAGTAAGGGATTTCCATTTTCCTGCATAATGCAGGAAGCCAGACAACCAGCTCAATAGGATCGACATCGTGAGCAATAACAACTAGTTGAGCTTTATTCTGCACAGATATCAACAAAATTAATGAACCCAATACCTGGCATGCCATACTACTTGGACAATAACTTTGAAGTACCAACCTGCTCGATAAGATAAGTTATATGCTTCAGACCATATTTCACCACAATAGGCTTCTTGGCCTCAATTGTCTTTCCTTCAGTCTCAGCCTGGGCTCTTTTCAAAAGCCTTTCTTTCTTGGCAGCTTTGTCTTCTGGTCTATACTTCAGAAGCATCTTAAACAAACTTGTAGCTGTGTTCCAAATATGAAAAAGTTAAAATAATATACAAATAGATCAACAGTATATTTTAATAATATGCCTAGCTCAGAACCCCTCCACAAACAAAGAAGTAAAAATGCAGAAAAATAATGAAGCGAAACATATAGATCTGGCATCTCCTATATAGTCCCTAATATATCCAATTAGATTATATAGACTAACAGTATTCAGTGGGTAGTTAACAAGGTCAAGCTAATGAATTCAAATTCTATTAATGGACGCAATCAAAGTTTTAACAATCTTTTTCATGCAACATATATTCAAGGCCTATAAATGAACACTAAACAAGTAATGAATGAATTAATCATGCAATGTCAAATTGTATACCATAAGATGGGATTAAAAGGTCAATATATTTCTATACTCAACAACGATACATTTACCTCAAATGGCTTATATGTTGTGCATTGGATAATTGCATCACATAAAACAATGGACAAAATAGTAAACAAATGCACATTCCATCATAATTGAGTATTAATAACAATCCAAAAACAATTTAAATCCAAACATGTAAACACTAACACAACAGCAACAACCGAACAACTATCATCAGTAAACCGAAACTATTAGAAAGCACCAGCTCAACAAATTACATTATATGACATACTAAAATCACAGAAACCAAATGCACAAAATAAGTGGTCAATACTTAGCATAAATTCCAAAATCTTGGTTAAGTGTCACCCAAATGCCACAAAATTGTTATAAATGCAACCAAAGAAATAAGTGTCACCCAAATGCCACAAAATTGTTATAAATGCAACCAAAGAAATAATTTTTATTCAATTAAAATTTGTGCATCCACCTAAGACAAGGAGGTTCATGAATTTCAACAATTGACAATCAAACTTGCAATGCCTGTAGTAACCCAGACCTACCCTATCTAAATCCTAATAGAACATCAGAGATCAGAACAATTGTCACAACAAATCCAAAAAATCAGGAAAAAAATACACTAAAATGGTGAACAATCAACCCAAATACACAGATGTTGGGATTAACACCTACATTCTAGCATATATACTAAAACAAATTATGCAACAAATAGAGAATAAATTATGAATAATTACCGAGATTTTTGTCAAGGGTCTTGGAGAACTGGTTCAAAGCTGGAGGGACCTTAAGACGTTGCTTGAGGATCATGCGCTTCCTTTGAATCTGAACATTTTTGGGCCACTTCACGAACCTAGTCAGGTCCCTCTTGGGTGGCAAGGCTCCACCGATTCCGAATTGTTTTGGTCTCTTCTCGAAGAGTGGGTTCACCACCTTTGTCGAAGTCTTCTTCTTCGCTGCTGCTGATGATGGTGCCTTCACACCCTTCTTTGGCGCCTGCAAACAAAAAATCGTAATTAGCAACAATACTAATATAATAATCATCATCATAATAATAATTATAACAATAGCAATTGAAATTGAAAGATTTACCATTTGGTGGTATTGGTGGGAGAATCTGGGAGATGCAGGTTAAACCCTAATTGCAGAATTGTAATGAACCCTAATTGACGTATATAAGAGTGACGAAGGGGGAGACTAGTTAGGGTTATAAGCGGGGAGACTTTCTTTTGGGCTTTCATTATGCTGGACCTAGCTCGATCAACATGGTGATGGGCTGATAGCCCGATCAAAGGTTGGTTCGACCACAATCGACTCGACTCAGCTGAACTCATATGGTCCATGCATTTTAGACGAGGTCGAATACTTAACGAAAAGTGTTCAAGACTTCAAGTATCTATTTTTTCTCAACCCAATCGATAAAATCTAAATTTGGTTAGATCAATTTTGTCGGTATCTCTAATTCTAGGTTTACTCCAATTGCTGATAAATGCAGCTCAAAGTTTGAGGGTGCAAGACCCCAAATAGTACCATCTTGCAATAACCCTAGTTCCAATCCAAAAAAATGTTACAAGAAAATAATTTAATGTTAAATATTTTTAAAGATAAATCTAAAGATATCAAACTTATAAAAATGTCAATTAAAATGAATTGCATGTATTACAAATGTACACTGGTATTTGAACCCAATTATTAGCGAGGCGCAACTCCATAATCCTTCCATAAATAAGAAATGTGAATAACAAATGGAGAAACAGAAAAGTGAAATAGAAGGCATATATGTACAAGTCCGCATAGCTACATTGGCTTTGGGACAACACTATTTCACAACATGTTCTGATATGAGATCATAGAATCAGCTGCTGACTGAAGGTCCAAAGTACATGCAGATTGGAGGATCAATCTTAAATATGGATAGAATTGCTGAGGGAATTGTCCAAATACCATCACCGCATATCAAACCTGATGCCACCGCGCCTGAATAATCCTCGGCATCCTTCTTGTTGATCCGCTCCCACACGAACAAGATCACAGTTCCAACAAACATGTCGATTGCAAAATAAGCTCCAATGTAAAATGGAACTGCCATTGCCATGGGAATAGGGATAAACTGTGCAACCTTTGGAGGAGTGACATCCCTCAGGAAATTAATGGCCAGGGCTGCGAGAAAGAACACTATGCACAAAGCTAGGCAATGTTTTGGGAGTTCTGAGAACCCCTCAACTCCCAAAATAGCCATTTCCCTATATATAACAGCATATGGTGCCTTGTACGCTCCATCTGGGGAGCCGATATCAAATGCCTTCCAATACATCCAAAATGTAAGAGGTGCAATGATGCAACCCATGGCCGTCCCAATCAACTGACTGATGAACATAGATCTAGGTGATGACAAAGTAAGATAGCCCGTCTTGAAGTCCTGCATCAGATCAGCAGCAGTGGCGACAATCGACATCATGACCCCACAGGCAGCTAACCCTGCTATAACTCCACCATTGCTTCCAACCAATGAAGCAATAATAAATAGACCAATCTTCCCATAAGTTGAAGCCAAGCTCCAGTCGGTGAGACCAGTACCATATGAATTACAAAAGGCAAGTGCAGGGGCAATAATGTATGCGCAAAGGACCAAATACCATTTGAGGGGTGGAAATATCATTGGCATTGTAGCAATAGATATGGCAGCCAGGCATACATATCCAGAACCAGCGATCCAGAGCGGAATCCCATCTTTCAAGAAAACTTGATCTCGTTTTTTTTCCTCCAGTTGTAATTTTGAACTCTCCTTATCTATTGCAACAACCACCTCAGACTATTAGGGAACTAGAAAATTTAAAGGGTATAAAAGATGTTTGAATATAAAATACATATTAGATTTAAAATATATCCATTTAAATGACTTTTAGTGCAGAAGTTGATAACCCTTGATACGCATTATACTAAACTGATCACAACAGGATGCATCTTCATCAAATAGCAATTCAATGAGTCAATGGCAAAACAAATTATTTTACAACTAAGGGTACAGGAAGTTATATTTTTTTGGGTGCTCTGTTTTTCATTTTAGTATTTTTTTCGAATTGGAAGAATATACTCCCTCCATAATTTAAGCGGGGAGGGAGGTTAACCCTTTTTCTGAAAGTGAGGGAGTGCATGTGAAAATAGCTCAAATTAGACAGGGTCAAGGGATAGGAGAAAAGGCAAAGCTCCCATTTCATAAGACATGGTTTTCGGTAGTATATTACTAGTACATGCAAGCTAATCCATTCAGCAATCAAGTCCATTTTCAAATATGGTTGAGATTGATTTGGGAATCTAACAAAAAGAAATACCATCACATCCTCCCACAGCCTTCCGCTGTAGAGTAAAAAACAAAACAGTGGAGAACTTGAGCATCAATAATACAATACCTTTAAAAAAAATTCAATATACCTTTATGCTCAGAGGTCACAGGTAGATTTCTGCGTGTCAAGCTGCTTTGCCATATTGCCTTGAAAGTTACTGAAATTATCTTGATTAAATTATAAAGCCCATCACCAAGAATAAGAGAAATGGCTATAAAGACCTGCGAGAAAGGGTCGAAAACATAGACATGAGCATCAGTGAAACTCCTCTCACTACCAACAAAAGAAATTAATGAAGAAGATAGAGAACAGCTCAAATCAAATATGCTGTTCTAGAGGCAAAGAGGCACATGTGAGTTACATTAACCCAAACATGTTTAAGGAAATATGAGCAAGATTTCCGGTTAGAGTACACAAGCAAATGGGAGATTTCACAGGGAAATGAATAAGAAGCAGGAAAGTGATATTATGTATTCTCATATGGAGCGGAAATGTTTTACCATTTAAAAATTCAGGGCTGCAGGCTAAAAATATGCGTCTTAGTTGGTGAAATCATACATTCCACATCACATGTGATAAGGGGTGCACATCTCTGAAAAACTTGAACCTAATCTTTAGGAAGGGATGTACATTTAGAAAAATGAGCAGAGGGGTGATAACAAAATTCATACCCAAAAATTAGTTAAGTCACCCATAAGCAGTAGAAACTGGGAGATACTAATAACTTGTTTCAGAAGCACTTCACTTCATATCTAAGGGATAATCTCAGGACTGGAAGACCGTTATGATGGCCTGTAAATTGCTAAAATTATTACGAGTATTACATAGCTAACAGGAAAAAAGTGCAAGATCCGGTTTTCTCAAAGGAGGTAACAAATACTAACACAAGTTTGGATTGCTACCTAACTAATCGAAGACTGTATAAACATTTCAGGGTTTGAGTTGCAGTATTCCTGATTAAAGAATCTCAACAGCGTATAGTTTTGGCTGAATGGACTCATCTCATTAATTATTTCACTGTGAAAAAGCCAACCTGTTCATATTAATTATTTAGCACTATGAGAATTGTTTTCTCCAGCCCTTTCTTACACTGGAATAGTTTTTGGCTGTTATATTTAACAATTTAGGAGATACGCTCTCTTTTCTTGTTGAAACTCATCATTACACTCACCATGTATCCGTAGAGACCTTTAAAATCGTTGCTCCCAAGGTCAGCTGGGTACCAGTTTCCAGCTTGTGTAGAAATGAAAGGCCATAGGATTCCCCAAGATAAGATCGCCCCTAAAAGCACCGAGCAATTAACTATATGAGGGCAAATAAGACCACATCCAACATAAGTTGGGCTGAAGTCAAAATAGAACCTGAAAAATATAGAAATGTTCAAGATTAGAAAAACCATATGAACAAGTGATCTTTAAACTTTAAAGAACTGAATAGTGCCTCATGGATGTAACTTTGAGATAACAAAATTCTCTTTAGAATCTAGATAATTAGTCACATTACTGTCAACATTCATTTCACTTCCAAAACTACATACAGAAACTTAACAACTTATGCTACAAACTCAGTAAATGCTATCAGCAAAATGCATATACTACTTTTTTAGCTTTTATTTTTTGAGGGAATCAGGGAAATATCATTGTTGTTGCTGTAAGATCAACACCAACTTAGCATAATCTAAACTCAAGACACCATAAAAAATTGAACATCAGAATTGCATACAGATAATCTCGAGTCCTATACATGCATATATTACTTTGCATCAAAGGGCTATCTGGATAAATAATCATTTTTAACAAAAAAAAAGAACAAGTTTCTTTGGCACATGGACCAGGAATATCTAAACATAATGTAAAGGGAAACCTTACGTGTTCTTGTATAGACTCAACCCGAAGGTAGGAAAATTGCCAAATCCGCATGAATCCCCAACTCCACTGAAGAACCATTTGAACAAGCTCCAGAAGAAACTGATGCTCAAATATTTTCCAAGACAACTTACTTGTTTCCTGTGTGTATTATAAATAAGAAATAAATTTGTAGGGAGTATTTGATTAATAAGACATAAGAAAAGGATACACTCTAGTCTACAGGCTTCAGTTCTTAATCCTCCTCCCCAGGTCAGTATTTAGTATTTACATGACGAGATGAGAACAAAAAGACTTTCTGAAGGAACAATTAGACCAAGGTATTAAATTCACAACAAGAATATCCAGATCTAAAAGCAGAAGTCTACATAAATTGACATTTTTGGGCTACTACCCCACTACTAAACTTCATATTCACTATGACAACGAAAATTAGTGGTTGTTCCTATACACTTCCGGTTTTACTGCTTCATGTGATGAACAATATGAAAAAGCTCCAGACAGATTGCTAACCCTGCAAGCTCAGCTCCAGAAGTTGTGTGGAAGCTATTAATCAACATTGCTGTGGCAGTTCCACTAGGATAAGTCAACTTATAGTCTAAGACCATAACCTGAAATCACAAGTAGGTCAAGATCTGTTTCACTTAGATGTGTCCAGAACATAAACTCAATGATTTACAGTCAATATATCTCTCATCTATCATCAGAGTCCATACCACATTTTCTTTCCAACCCTGTCATCCAATTATGTTTTTGAACAAGTTTTTAACTAGAAATTTGATAAATCAAGGCTCTGAAACACTATATATATTGAAAGTTTTGTTATTTTCAACAACAAACCAAAATGCAGAGGGAAAGGTTAAGAAGCAAATATTCGAAGTAGTTTGTCAGAATCATAAGCTTCTCACTGCATGAAATAATGTAATTTGTTTTTTTTTTTGGTTTTGTTTGGACTAATATCATAAATAAAGAGAAGGGAAGTGCTCGACTATCCCACCTAGCCAAGCCAGAAAATGGATTAGATATAAATGAGATAAAAAAGGAATATTTTTAAATATGACCCGATCCTAATATGTATGATAGAATCTAGGCGATTCCTACTCTAAGCCTTTTTAAAACCCTGCTGCAGCTGCGTGACCCCTTCCCGCATGCCACAAATGACCCAAGAAACTAACAACAAGATCCAAGAAACAGGGTAAAACAAAACATAAAACAAGAAGAAATACCTTTCTAAGTGGTACAAGGCTAAAAAGACCCAAGAAACTAACAACAAATATAAATCCAATCATCCACCCTAATCCAGGATTTATCACATCTTCAGCACGGTTTCCAGGATAGTCTTCACCAATCAGTTTGTATGTATTCTCATCCATCGATAGCAGATATGAGCCAAATCCACCTGCTCACAATTTAGTCACAAACCACTCAATCAATTTAAAAATAACAGCTCCACATGAATAGGTCACAAATTATTGAACACTATCTTAAGCAAACCAACCAATTCAAAGAGTGCAGAGTAGTTAAGAAAGCCATAACTCATAGAATACTTTATCACAAGACAAGATCAGCCAACAAACCATTGAAAGCGTCAAAGATAGCAACCAACAGTCATATCAATCACCATTAATGAACCTTGATTCATGAATCAAATTATTAACAAAAAAGTAGGAAAATAATCATAATGAATCAGTTAAGAACAATATTTCTTCGTGTTTCATAACTTTAAAGAGTGAGGTATGCCGCAAAGTTAGCAATTGCAGTACACCCTTGTAATATATACTACCTCCATTCAATTTGAACGAGCTAATTGACTTTTAGTTGGATATGTAATACATAGATCACAAATTTATACTATATATTTAGTTATTTTTCAGTAAATCAGTATTTGCATATAACATGCATACTTCTAATGCTAATATGTAAAATAGACTAATGATAATACTCAGATAAAGATTGATTTTGTTGCCTAAAAAGTCAACTATATCAAACCTGGAGTTCGGGACTAGAAGCATAAGATAGGAAAATGTATGTTTGCATAAACATCTGACCTATTTATCTAGTGACATAAGTTCACTTCAATACGATAAACCAATTAACCTTAAATACATCAAGAGATAGCAAAAAATTTATGTTTGCTAGCTCTTGCATATAAGAGTACATCAAAATGGCTCATTACACTAGCTACACTTCTTAGCTATTGAGAAGTAGTAAATAGTGATTTCACTACACTCTTGGTCAACTCGGAAACAGCCTCCATACCCCCCCCCCCCTTACCCTAGTTAGGCAAGGGCATGTTCAAAGATATAGTGGCATGTTGATGTATGTTGAATTGTTGATGTTGAACATCACGAAACAAAACCAGACTAATCAAAGCACAATTAACATAACCCAATCAATTTTTTGACCGAACATAGCAAACTATCTCATGAATACATACATACCTGATACCACTAAATGGAAGGCCCACGAGCCACAACACGAGTCTTATATCATTCGTGGGTGCGGTTAACTCTCCATGAGGCAATTATATTATTTTCCAAGGTGAATAACATTGTTCTCTTGTTTGCTAAAGGGCTTAGTTAAAAATTCAATCTTTGACCCCCCCCCCCCCCCCCACACACACACCCCCTTTAGCCATAAAAAAGAACCTCAACAAAATCAAAGCATAACTCACATAAAACAATAAATTTCCAAACTAAACATACCCAAAACAGTTCAATAAACCACAGACATCACATGTCAATTCATAAATTCCGACAGAAAATAAATAGGCACTCATGATAACAAGCACAAAATTAGTGGTCGCGGAACATTGCTCGCAAATTGAGTCTATGGAATGATAAAGACCGAATTGTTTTTGAAACAAAAAACATACATACCACTAAAGGCAAGGCCATAACAAGCAACAACACAAGTCTGGATAACAGTGTTCTCTTGTTTAGTAAAAGGCTTGGTTACAAACCCCATCTTTGACAAAAAAGCAGTCCAAGATTTGACAAAAAAGAATCCCAACAACCCAGCTGCAACATTGAGTGATGGAATTATCCCAACAGTCAAATTCAGTTTGTGGGTGATTATGCAAAATAGTGAACCCAAAATTGCACTAACTACAAGACCCCTTATTGTTATCTGCTCTTTCCAGCTTGGAACTGTTTCAGCGGATACATCATCGTTGACGCTTGAATTGGTTTGGTCAATCAACGGCTCGGATATCTCCGACCGCATTTTCAAGGTTGTCTGAACTGAGGAAGTTGGTTGGTTGGTTGGATTTGAGTTTGAAGACTTCGCTTACCAAATGCCGATGCTGAGTTGGATGAATAAATTTTTATGTTTTGGCAAATTAAATAAAACATCATTATTGTTCCAAATAAAATCCCCATTTAATAGCTCTATTTTAAATTCATATCTTTTCGACCTGATTTATTCATTTGTAATTAATTTACTAAAGTATGAAATTGATTACGTTAATTGTATTTGGTAAGATCATTTTCATATTCATCTGATATAATTAATTTTTTTGATAAATCAATCCAAAACAGATTAAGCATAACTTAATATATACTTACCTTATTTTTTAATAAGAAAAAGTTAATATTCAAGAGCCCATGTTAGAAGGGCATGGGAGTCTGGGGCTCTGGGCGAACATGTGGATTCTGATCCACTGCAAATCCAGACATAAAATCAGAAGCCCGACCAACTTCCAACTTCCATCTTCTTTTGATATTTCCTAAAGCCATAACTTATCCAGCTGATCTGTTATACACACACCAACACAGTGCCAAACAGTGATTTTTTGAAGGTCAAATTACTAATCTGCCCCCCCTATTCTGAAATGTAGTAGTTGAGGAACTTTGATTAGGGGTAAAATAGTCATTCAAGTCCTGACAAAAACACTGTGTTGGTGTGTGCATAGTGTAGCCCCTTATCCAGGTACCCTTAACGGTACTATAGTCGGTATTCATACTCTTCTCCAAAATACACAAATGAGATAAATTGTCAGATATATTTTAACTAATTAGGGGATTAAAGCTTGTTTCTTCAATATAAAATTTGCTTTTTAGAGAAATCGAACTCACACAGTGTGAATAAGTAATGTTATAAATCCTTAACATTTTAGCTCTTTACCAATTGAGCTATGTGTTAGGATTTTTATTGAACTTCTTAACTACCATACTACCTAGTCTCTTTTTGGAATGAAAGTAAAAAATGGAGTGTGTTTACTCATATTTACATTTAATATTGGACTAATGATACGTTTGATCATACATGTTCAAACCATTCATCATTTGATCACACATGTTTCGAAATGTCCTGTTTGATCATGTACGTTCAAAATCATGACCTTTCAAACCACTTCGTCTATTACGCTGTTAATTCATCCGTTAATAGTATCACGTGAGGGGTAAAATAGTCATTTCACATTAATTTTGAGGAATTTAAATTGGACTAATGGTTCATTCGATCATACATGTTTTGGACCATTCCTTCATTTGATCATACATGTTCCAAAATAACTCATATCATACATGTTTCAAAAGATACCAATACCTAAAGGAACAAGGCCACAACCCAAGTTATAAACTTCGAATCTTGGTGTGATTGGTTAAGATTGGAGGGGTCAACTAGAGGAACAAGGCCGCAACCCAAGTTAATGATACAGTAGAGTAAGGATGGAGGGTCAGGGAAGATGAAAGGATGAAAAAGGGTTGCGAGAGATGAAGTATGAAAAAAGAAAGAGGAGTAATTTAGTCAATTCACATGGTTCTAGTGCTATTTTTGCCAAAATATTATCATATGTGCTTTAAATTGATAATTTGGCCAAAATAAAAATGGTATTGTTGGTTTATAAGGAAGTGGCAAATGTGGGTGATAGAGGCTTGAGCTTTGTGGAGGATTCGTCAAGATTTGATGAGAGTGGAAGCTGCCTATTAGTCATCTTTGATTTGACGATTCCTAGGATCGTACTATTGGACACATGCATCTCCAGTACCTTCATGTTCTTCTTCAACAAATCATTCATTATCTCTTGTACTACGTGTCTCAATATGTCAAATAATCAAAAACGTTTTTTCAAACTATTTTTTCATATAGATAAAAATATGACTATCAACATTCATACAAAAGTCGACCTATATAGTAAGCTAGAGTGATTGACTGATTGTTTCTTGGCCTATTATATGGATTGAAATCACTTTTATTAATGACAAAATAATGAAATTTTTATAACCGATGTATTTAATGGGATTTAGATATTAAAATACCATAATTGAAGTGTAAAGTTATTTATCAACACTTACTTAATTCAAGTGCAAAATTATATTCTCTATGTTTTGAAATAATTTTTTATAACTTCAATGAGTTTTTAATCTTTTGCTCATGTTGATAGATTTTACACGATTGAATTGTTATTAATAACTGTAGGGTATATACTAGCAAACTATGACAATTCTTTAACAAAGCACTTCTCTTAATAATTATCTATTATATAACAGAGCGAGTATAACTTTAACAAACCATGTAAGAAGTACATTAGACGGGATACGGGTCATATCGTATTATTTTTTGTAAAATGAAGGCGTAGTTAAATACCGTCGTTTTTATCATTTTGATTTATATATTATTTTCTTAACGTGAAAAATAGGCACTTATCCCAAATACATTTCTCTTGTTATGATTCATAAATACTTCACAACAAGCATTCTTATACACAAATCTATATAATATCTCAAAATAATCAATTAAAATACAAACAAAAAACTTGACTACACGAAATGTTTGAGTACTATAATTGAGTACTCATTATAAGCTAGTCATGAAAATGATGGTTGATATGACGGATTAAATTCGGTGTGACCACAAGAAACCTCACTATTTTTGTGGATGATGAACTTCCAACAGTATCATATAACTCACCCGAGATACACGAACACATAATTATGGGGTCTAGCTATTGTAGTGTTGTCTGAAAGTGTGTTACATTCACTAGAAAAAAGTCACTCAAATTGTCTCATAGTTGTTCGTTTCTTTGTTCAATATGACAATGACTTGACACAACCTTGACATTTTTGCATTTGAGATGAACATTTAAAGCTAAATGCAATGATCAAGATGAAGATGTAGATAGAGTTAATCGAATAACCTAGTGGAAAAGACTCTTGCTAGTGTGACCAGAAGGTCCTGATTCGGAATTCACCTCATCGAGAATTATCAAAAGAAAGAGAAAAGGATGAAAATGTACAATTATCTCACTTTGATTATCGACTAGCATTCTCATGAAGCAAAAGAATGTGCATCAGGCGTGAATATGTGATGAATTCTTAAAATGGACGACACAGATCCGCTACCTCTATCCGTGTCCCATTTCATGCAATTCTGTACCTAATTGGCTAATTCTACATCGATCAAGTATTGTGTCCACGATACATGATATGCAATCGATGGAAACAAGGGGCACATAAGCAACTAAACATCTTATCAGTAAAATGTACATAGAAGGCTACAAACACATCATGGATTGCAAAATACTCCATAACAACTACTGTCAAGATTAGAAGTGGCAATGTTTTAAGGGACGAATAGCACTTAAGCTCCACAAATATATCCCTTAGATCATTTTATTGATTTAGACCTTGTCGATTCTCAAAGTTAACCAATTAAGAGACTAATTAGACCATTCAGAAGAATTAACCAATATGAGACATTACAAAGAGGCATGGACAACTTACGAAGACAATAGAGATAGCGAGTTAAACCTAGGCCAACAACGCAGCTTTCACTCGCCAAATTAGTACCTAGTGGTTACTTGGTTCCAAGTGTAAGCAATAGACTCATGAGAAAAGGCAAGTTCCACTTGTGAGTGGCAGGCTCTACTACCTTCATCACCTGTCAAAACAAAAACAAATTATTGATATTTCCAACAGCTTCATTCAGCCATTTCCAATTATGCATAATTTTGTTGGAAAAATACAAATAAACATGTCAGTATATACATCACAGCTAAACTAGAATGGCAGAGAACTTGAAAATATCTGGCACTCACAATACTCAAGTAGTTAGAACAATTTTGTTGTCTACTTTAACATATACTATTATACAATTTCATCGACATTTTTTCATTATCTTAATGCATTTATCTTTACAAAATTTATTTTACCAACATAAGTGTAATTTTTGCCTTTGATTGAAGATTCAACTATCTTGAGACGGATGGAAAATTTACCAGTTCTCCCCAATGTTCTCATCAAGGTAACTTACACAAATAATACAAAACAGAACAAAGGTGCAACAGTACAACAAGGTTGCTCGGGCAAATGAAGGGGATTATGACTTCCAGATAACTGCACTTGTTGCTCAAATGAGAGGGTGGAAAAACGAGTAATGACTGTCTTAGAAACTGTTGAAAGCCTCCTGTAAAATCTAACGCAAAATACCAATTAAAGTATCAACTGATTTATCATGAGAAGTGAGAGTAAATCTAGAAAGGTCGAAGTTTTGAAGCGAGAACCAGGTCCAGCACTTGTGAACTATTAAGTAATAATAACAATCAGTTAACAAGTCCTCCTTAGCAGTCAGTGTATCCTTAATTACACAAAACATTAGTAATGTTCTGGTATACTTGTACATCTGTTAAGTTTGTATCAGAGGATACAACCTTATTAATGAATGGCAGTGTATCCATTCACTGATTACAAGGATTGTGATTCAATGTTTAAAACATTATCGTACTACCTCCTTTGCGGGGTGGGTCTGAAGGCGACTGGTTTTGCCAAAAGGAATACCTACCACTGGTTTTGTAAGTTTTTGGGCGTTCATTTCTGCTTAACCCTATCTGAGATCATTCTAGGAATCTCTTGAACGCCCTAATGATGAACAATCATTGTCAATAGGCTCATAGCCTTACCTCTTTAATATGGACATAGTCATTCCATTTTAACTCCACATTGTTCCATCACCTCCACTCAAGCAGCACAACCAACAAAAACCTCTGCAAGGAAACAAGATGAAGGTTAGTCTAGAATTCTTTGCATGTTTCTTCAAATGACAAATACATATACTAACTTTGATCTTTGCATCAGGTACTAGGTTGGTTACATAACAAATTTAAACACAATAGTACTGCCTCTTTGAAGACCTCCACTGGTAAGTGACAAGATATCTATTATTGTGATTCTATTTGATCTTTATGAACCAAGTTTGATGAGCACCACCATCTTGCAGAATCCCGCTCCTGTTTTGCATGCTTAAGGAAACATGAAGTTGAGTTTGAAAATTTTCCTACTGATGTAGAATTCGGAAATGAGGAAGACATTAAAAATGATGGGTTGGTTAATGCGTTACACCAAGGCTTTCTTGCAATAGGTACTCTTGGTGGGGAACTCATCAATGAAGAAACGCCGACACCAACATTTCCTAGTGTTTTTGAGGATACAACAAATGAAGAGCACAAAATAACAGAAAATGAATTGAAGCTTATAAGCAGCAAGCTGGAAGAACTCTTTGTCTCGGAACAAGAAGAGACTGCACACAAAACATCTGCAAGGAGCAGCCATGCAAGTGTTATCACCCTAAGCAATCATCAAACTGAAGAGGCAAATACTGAAGATCAAAGACATATAACAACATGCCCACTCCAGAAATATCTCTTTGGTTCTTCACGTGAGTTCCAGGAGGCTGAAATGCCGATAAAGAAGGGGAAAAAATCACTTCATGATCTTTTCAAAAGGAGCACAGGCCATATGCATCTTGAAGAGATACAAGAGCATAGGGAAAAGCAAGTAAAAAAAAGGGACACTACACTCTTCCTGAAGAAGATACTTAGAAAGATCCAGTCGGTCTCAGTCACCACTAAAACTCCGCCTGGAGATTCTGGACATGGCTCTCTACTCAAAAGGAAGCTCCCAAAGGTCAGTCCCCATACATAAACCACTAAATCATATAATAGATACAAAGAAGTTAAATCTGATAAGAGCTATATGGACATATAATATTAATAACATTGGACACCTATTAAGAATAATAACATGGTACTAAGGTGCATATGATACTGACATTGAACAAACTCATACAATTATGATCTGATATCAGAGATACTCTCAGGAAATTTAATACAGTTTTTTTTGTAAAGTTCATCGTGACATTCACTTGAATGCTAACTTAACCAAACGTATCACAATCTTAACATTACCCACACTCGCTTTGCCAAATAGACAAATATTTAACTGGTGACTACCTTGTGCATGAAATTGCATCGCACAGACCGAGATAGCTACATAGTACTCGAGCATTCCTGTCCAACAATATAGAGTAAATAGGTAACTATTCTTATACAATGTATGCGCAGTTACTTAAAATTCCCAAAAAAGTTCATCCTGATGGGTCAATGGCTCGGGAAGAATCCTTCTGCAAATCTTGTTACCAAGGTGCCAATCAAGAAATGGTAACCAACAACCCAGAAATATCTTCTACAGCAGTCATAAGTGACCCTCCAACAGCAAACAAAGAGCACTGGATCAAGACAGACACTGAATGTAAGCAACATTTAGTATGCATTTTCAAACCATGCTAAGGATAAGTAATTAACTACTACGCTTTAATACTTTCCCCCCTTCTTGATCTGCAGATCTGGTCTTGGAGCTTTAGAAGCACAAATGAAGCAAAGGTTATCATTTTCTTTTCTTGATTGTCTATCACCATAGAAACTATTTTGTGCAAATAAAATACTTGTGTCAGATGACGTGTGAGTGGTGCATAAACAAAGCAAAAGTTATTGACTTTCTTTTCGCGATTGTTTATCATCATATGAATAATAGTACGTCCAAATAAAAGCTACTTGTGTAGTTGTCTCGGATGATGTGTGAGCTTGTATGATGTGTGATTAGTAGAGTGTGTTGTATTGCATGATATGCATTATAATGCTTCTTTGACTATTAGATGATGGGATTGGGTACAATTATCCAATGATATTATTAAAACATTACTTAGATTAAACAACGAAAGCGTTCATATTATATATAAAAAATCAATTTCAAAGTATAAATTCGAAAAACCAGAAGAAAAACATTGAACAACATTTTGGTTAAAGATGAGGATCCAAGGTATTTTAGGGAAATCTTTCCCAGGAAACACCTTTGGTTTCGCCTTCTTCATTTCCCTAAGAAACAATCACAAGAACTTTATCGATGCACAAGCAACTAGCTCGCATTTCAGCTGAAATTGATGAAGCAAGAAATCCTATACAGCATTAAAAAATATAGATAACTTGAGAACTAGATTCTTATGTAACGAATAGTACTACAGGGGAGGGGGGGGGGGGGGGGTCAGGGGCATTGAGTAATATATTTTAATGGTGCTAAAAGAATAGTGTACGAAGAGACGAGACGTAGCAGTTTAATATCATCTCCAAATATTTACCTAAAGCAGATATCCTCCAAAATAAAGTGAAGTTGCAGTTAACAAATGAAACTAGGAAAACATAGGATCGTGTTTTAGATGGGGGCAAAAGCAAATGATGAACCAAACAGACAAAGAAAGATGGATATATTAGTGTCATAAGTCTTAACTATCATAACTACCATAACGATTCTCCATTTCCACCGGTGGAATTAGCATTCAGAGCTCATCAATCGATCATTCGGCCACTGAACAATTGAAATATGTCAGTGCCAATTACAAACTACCCCCATTCCAGTTTAACTACTGTTTTTAATTTTTTTATCAACAAAATAGTCAACCTGACTTTTCAATCAATAATATCCATCCATATAACTTATATTTCGAATACAAAAGATTCATATCATCATATACTACAAACAGTAAAACTTAGATACCAAAATTTTGAACAATAAGTTTCTTTTTTCTCAAACATGTTTTCTTTTCCAAGTTTCTTTCTTCTTGAACATGTTTAATTTACCCTCCAAATCGAATTTTTTCAAATGATCAAGTCTCTAAGTTAAATTGTTATTACATACTCTCTCCAACTCAAAGGATTGTCGTATTTTAAATTATAATGAGTTGACTTATCTAATTTTGAACTCAAATAATTTTTAATGTGTTGAATTATTTTTTTTTTGAAAAATATTTCAAAATGTAGTATTTTCAACATACTTTATCATTAACTTGATAACTTCAACCAAAACAGTAACGTTTGTTAATCTTTGACCATGAAAAATCAAACTCTACAAATCTTTTACCAATGGAGGAGTAGTAATTATCACAACAAGCAAATTCAACAATTTACCAATATATCAAAATTTTAAACACTAAGGTTTTTATTTGAAATACGATTAATATATAGTTTTCATGTCTTATTCAGTCCAATGATATGTTCTCTAGCTCTCAAATATACTAAAATAAATCAAAATTGGTCGTTACACTGTCCAGCTTCTTAACTATGTCGAAGTAGGAGATAGTGTGACTCTTCAAATAGACAAATAATAAAAGTATAACAGAGAGTGTCACAGAAAATATTACTCCCCCGTCCCTAAAAGATTGTCACATTTTGACTTTTGGTGGTCAACAAAATACGATTTAAAACATAAATATCTACTATTTTACATGCGAAAAAATTATAAAAAGTTAATATTTCAAAAATATATATTGAGACGAATCTAACAAGGTCCCACAAGACTATGTTATTTCTTATCGTTTAATGAGAATTCATGATTAAATTTTATAATATTTGACTAATAAAAGTCAAAATGTGACAATCTTTTAGGGACGGAGGAAGTATATAAGATCCCGACTCAAGACAATTAACTGATATACCAAAAAAGTAGAACAAATTACAAATAATGAGACTAATATAGTACTCCCTCCATCCCTTAATGTAAGGGCCATTTTCCTTTTTAGGAAATCCCTTAATTAAGCCTCATTTGTGAAATAAAGTGTTGGAGGGAAAATTTAAAATGTGAGAGAAATTTGAATTTTCTTAAAATGTGTGAAAAAGTAAATGGTTCTTATATTTAGGGATGGAGGGAGTAACAAATTCAATCAATTCAATAGCAATTAGTGAAATAGTGAAGGGCATTACTTGGTTGCAGAGGAAGATTCTTTATGGAGGACACCTGCGAGAAAGAACTCATACCTAACAACGTAATTGAGAATAAATTCGTAGTTTAGGCGGCAAAGGCTAATTAGACTGACTTTAGTTTGCTAATTAGACTTTATTTTATTTGCAATAAATTCAAAATTCATCTCATTGTTAATTATTAAAAAAAATACTGTATATCATAAACATGTTAGTCCATAACGAACCCTACCTAATTTGAATACAGGTGAATAGTTATATAATGAAAAAATTTATTGGTGCGTTTGGATTGGGTGAACCTAGATGAGAGAAAATATTTAAAACTAAACTAGGTTAGGCGAATGCACGTAAATGTAGGTGAAACTATTATAATTCATGTTTGGATACAATTACCCTTCACTAGGTAAAACAAAATAATTAATAATTTAAAAAACAACATTATAAAATTATTAACTATTAAACTGACATTTATATCCTTCTCTTTATTTCTACACAGAAAACCTTGTTTTTGTTTGCACATTAAATGTTATTAAATAAAAATATTAGCAAAGAATAAATATGTTCTATAATAATAAAAAAAATATATAAGAAACGTATCAATAATCTAGCAAAATAAACATGCACGTGTTTAATAAAAGATAAATATAAACAACAAATATCGTGTAATTAATGATTTGTACACATATAGTACACAAGGTACGTAGTTTATAACAAGGAATATGTCGATGCTCTTATGTGTTGATTTACATACATTACAAAGGTGATTTGATAATTAGAAGATTAATTGAAAAAATGATTAACATTGATTATTGCACTAGGAGAAAAAGCTAGATGTAGCAACAAACAAATATAATATACTACACACGGATTGAAATTGAAAAGTAAAAATATGATCTTTTTATTATTCAAGGGAGAAAGAAAGAGCAGCCAAGAAAAAACTATTTTTTCAAACGGAAAGAAAGAGTTAACAAGAATACGCAAGAAATAAATGAAGCGGCAATTTATATGATGAGGAAAGTTATTTTTTTAGAAGCAAATAATATTTGGCGGAGAGTATGAGTAGTTTAGTCTAATATAATAATAAAAAAAAAGAAGTTAATTCGTTAATCTAGCATTACGCACCGATTTGAGTTGGTTCATTATCTTTGGGTTGTACAGACGACCAAGCCCGCCAAGTTACAAATAATGAGGACTTCCATCAATAAGGAATCAAGGCCAATTATTGAAGAAGATAAATAAGAAGATGCTTTGTTTGATACATTCCTCATGGATACGTAACGAATTAAAAGAAAATGAAAGAGGAAATGAGAAAGAAAGGGGTCGTTATTATCACAGGAAATATCTAGGGTATCAGTATTGCATCATTATGAGATAGAGAATTTGAAAAATCCATGAATTGTCTACTTGAACAGGTTCAATAAATGTGACTAATCATTTAGAATATCTAATTAGATCCATTAATAATTGATCACCAACATAGAAGATCCTTTTAGCTAACTGCTTAACTGTAGTTCCATTCTAAGAAACATCATAATTGACAAACTCATACTCCCTCTATTTCACTTTAAATCGATGTTTTGGGAATTAGTGTCAAACTTTGACTATAAATTACTTTATACTTATTAGTCCAGAAAATATAAATTTGATATAATTGAACTCGTTTTCTGAAAATAATTTCATAATATTTCTTTTTTGTAATTCTACTGTATAAATATAAAGTAATTGATGATTGAAATTGTGTTTCAAAAAGCGTGAAGTCAATTAAAGTGGAATGAAAGTACTAATATAATAAACACTCAGATCTTAGAGCACTCACATTAGATGGTGTAAAAGTGATTTTATCTCAATAATAAGGAGGGAGTGGGCTAAAATATGACACAATGATACATTTTCAGTTTCCTCATACTGGGCTGGCCCACACAAAAAAATAGAGGAGAACTAGAGTGTGCCAATATTTGCACTCTCCAACCAAAACCCCAAACTACTTTTTGTCCTTCTCTCTCATATCACCTACTACCTTCTTCTTTTTCCAGAGAACTTTTTTCCTTATTTTTTTCTCCATCTTCAACTATAATAAAAGTTTCATTTATCTTCTTTTCATCATCATTAGTTATAACTTCACATCCAAGAATTAAAACTACAAGTTGCTAATTCCATTATTTCGAAACAACTTATATTTTGTTTATTATGATATTTAGGAATTATTAATTTGATTTAGAAAATATAAAACTTATAATCAATGTTTATTTTTATGTTTCTAAATAAATTGGATAGAAGGCTAATCCGATCTTTACTGGGTTTATGTTTGGTTGAAGAAGGCTTCTTCACTTGTTATTACATGTAAATAACATCAAAAATAAAAATGTTAGTAAAGCTTCTTTAATCATTCAAATAATGCCTTTTGTTTTTATTTTTAATTAAATAGGGAATTAAGTAAGGCATTTGAAAAAGCATGAAATTGAAATACCTTCCCAAAATTAATAAAGGTGCCAAATAGAGAAGATTTTTAAGGATTATTATAGACCATCTAGTGTGAGTGCTCTTAATGGCCTAAAGAGTTTAGGAGTTCGGTACATCACATGTTTATTCGAAGGACGACAATAGTTAGAGGGTGTGCATCAATTTTCCAATATTTTTCTCTAAAATTTATTTTGAAGTATCATTTTTATTATTTTGGAATTAGCTGTTCTTTAGCTGATCTTTTATTATCTACCAAAATTTGAAAAACAAATTTTAAAATGCTTTATAAAAAATAAAAATAATTATTTTGAAGTATAACAATTAATAAAAAAGTAAATTATAAAATTAAAATTAGATAATTTATTATTGATTAATTAATTATAAAATTAAAATTAAAATTAAGTATAACGATAATTAATATTGAAATAATTAACTGGTAATATTTATTATTAGTTAATTATAATAACTAGTAATATCAAACGATATAAATAATTAATTATTAATATTAAATAATAACAAAAATTAATAATGGCTATTTAACATTAACTAATAATGAAAATAATAATTATAAATAATAAAAATTATTATTATTTATTAACCGTGTTAAAAAATTATTGAGTAACCAGGAATTAATTAATATAAAAATATAACAATTAATAATAATAATAAGGGTGAGTGAATAATTTATAGGAAGCTAAACTACTTTTAAAAATTAGAAAAAGTGACAGTTTTAATGATCCCAACCTTATTGTAACTTATAAGAAATCTGATATACATACTCTAAAAGACATAATCTAGGAATAAATAGTGTTACATAATATACTCGTTTATTATAGAATTTATTATTTGATTCATATAGAATTTATTATAAATATCGTTAGAGTGGATTCATATAGAATTTATTTGGAGACTATATTTTGATAAAACGTTGGGGCATATTATTTGATTTTATACTCGTTTAACCAATAAACTTTTGATACAGCAATAAACTAAAGGTTGGATATTTATATTAGTTGGAATATGAAATGAGTATTATATTGGCGCCCAAACATTCAACTTTTGTGTAATTTAAGAGTAAATTGTCGAAATAACTTTTTAGTCGAGGTTGTAATTTGATCGTCAAAAGTTTAACAGTTTCAAATTATTAGTCCTAAATAATGGACAACGTTGCAATTAGTCAAAGAACCGTTAAAATTTTTAACAAACTTTTAGGAAGTCAATTACACAAATCCATTAAGTCTAACGGCTCCGTCAATTTTATAGACTAAATTGAATCTTTTGTCAAATTTCATTCGGAAACTAACTTATAATTCTTAAACTCTCGAAAAATAAATGACAACCTTAATCCAATTTTTAGAACCATATCGACAATATCCTCTATATAACAGGGTAACATTCTTAAAACGCATATATCAAATCGACGAACTATTATATTATTCGTATCTACTGCTAGAAGATTTTTTTTGATTAAAGTACCATCTTCCACAGAAGAATATTTGAACAAATTGGCCACAGAATATATATTCTTATCATCAAGACATTTCATGTCTATCTAAATTTAACCCGGCCCAGCTCAAACCAACAAACAGTACAGTCTCTATATAAAGGTACATGTTTTTTACCAAAATCATCATTGCCATATTTACAAAATAAAAAAACTGTAAATTAATTAAATATGGAGTCCAGAGGACAAAGAGGATTCAAGAAAAGTAAGCTAGTCATGACATTTTATCGTGCCCTAGCCAAACCTCCACCCAAGACAATGAAACCAACTAACATGTTCCCTCCTCCCTCAGCCGCGGTGGCCGCCGGGGGAAGGCAGCAGAGGCCAAAAGAACAACCCGAAACAACCACCGCGGCTGGCGGAGGAGGCTCAACGGTTAATTTCATCATTAAGCAGGATCAAGTGGGTCCACCATCAAATGCCAAAGTTTCATTTTATGTCCCTGAGGTTGATCATAATAATAAAGGTGGACATGGGTATTATGGGAAGAAGTTTGGGGAGTTGTTTGGGGTGGTTGAAGATGAAGGGGTTGATTTGAAAGCTGCGAGTTATATATCTACTGTTCAGGAGAGGTTCCAGCTTGAAAGACTATAGGAAATTGAAGGATATATTATATATGTCGCACCTTTAGATTACAATAATAAAAGTTTTTAATATAAGAAAAATTGTAAGTTTCATCATTTGGTGACTATTACTAAATCTTCCTTTAGTTTCTAGTTAATTTCTCACATCTTGCATGCTATTGGATAAGGAATTTTGTTGAATTCCATTTTTCAAACTCTAAAAGATGATTTGTATATGACCTTATGTTTTTTGCTAATTAATTTTTAGGGTAAATTTCATAAATTTGTAATTGGATAACATGAGATATAGTTTCGACATGGAGTATTTGCTAATGACCATCAATACTGTTGGGGTATTATCATCATGCACACACGTAAAATGCATTAAATGATAATCCAGCCAACATTGATTATAGTGATAAAGAATAAACCTTTAATAAGTTTTTTTTCTTTTTTTCTTTTTTGTAAATTAGAGATGAGGTGAGTTTCGAACCCAGGACCTTCTATCCGTCTCTAGCAAGAGTTTTTTCCACTAGCCTATTCGATTAACTCCATACCTTTAAGCTATTAAGTTGTTTAACTACACTTTGTGAGCTAGCTATCAACTTCCATTTATTCATATTAAGGAATATAATATTGATCATAACAATTATATACTAATTATATATCAATATATAACAATATAAATAAAGATTCTTCTTGATTGGACTAAAATATATACGGAGGATAATAATATATCAATTAAAGTTACTTTCAATTTTAAATAAACTCATTTTTAATTCATGCTTTGATTTATATTTGAAAATTATTAGTTTAAAAAAGAAACTCAAAGAAGAATGACTTTTCCAATATATATAAATGGTCAAGCCAATGCAAACAAGTATTCACACTCAACAAGTTAAGGAATACTTTAGCCTATGGAATATTTTATGGGAGCAATCTTAAGGGAATTTTTACCTTTAAAAAACATAATGATATATTCATCTTAAGGGTTTCGTTGTATAGTTTAAGAAGAATTGTTAGGAAGGTATATAAACTTAACATACACTAATCCATTTGAGATTGACACACGATCAATCATTGCCCAATTCAAACTGGACAGGGAAGGGATTCGCCTATAAGGAATAAATTAAATTAAAGGAGGAAATTCTTATTGCCTAGATGCTGATAAATTTCTAACACTAAGAATGATGAAGACAATAGATAACTGCCATTAAAACAAGAGCTTTAATCGAAAGAGAAACCATGAAATTGAGTGAAGAACATGTTTGATTGAAACTGAAAATTCTGTTACAATGAGAATCTCATTCTCTACTCATATATATACACGTGTAGGCAGTAGTGTTCTCATTTAATTCCCACTGTTGGATCAATTAGGACATTCTTATCCGTTGGATCATTTTGTCTTCTTGTCTTTTGTCTGATAGCCTTAGCACCACCTTGCCATCCACCCGGGTACGATCCTGAGCAGCCCCTTTTGTCTCTACTACCTTGCCACCACTTTTGTCTCTACAGAGTTAATTACCATACATCATAAACTCTAATACCCCCTCCTCAAGATGAAGCACTGGTAGTGAAGTTCATCTTGGACAGTAGTGTTGAGAACTGAATGGCTGGGAGTGACTTAGTGAAAACATCAGCTAGTTGATTCTTGGTCGAGATGTGAAGAGGTTTAATGAACTTGTTTTTGAACTGATCTCTGACAACATGGCAATCCAACTCAATGTGCTTTGTTCTTTCATGGAACACTGGATTTTCTGTTATGTGGATTGCTGCTTGGTTGTCACACCAGAGAGGAATGGGTAGTTGCACTGGTATACAGAAATCAGATAAAACATAACTCAACCACATCAATTCACACACTCCTGCTGCCATACTTCTGTACTCAGATTCAGCAGATGACCTGGATACAGTGCTCTGTTTTTTTGATTTCCAGGAAATCAAAGAGTTCCCAAGCATGATTGCATATCCAGTGATGGATCTTCTTGTTATCTTACATCTTGCCCAATCTGCATCTGTATAAGCTTGTAAATGCAGGGAGCATGCACTGGAATAAAACAATCCATGTTTGATGGTGCCTTTTAGGTATTTAACTATGTGTATAGCTCCTTTCCAATGATTGACTGTAGGATTTTGCATGAATTCACTTAAGTGATGGACAGCATGTGTGACATCAGGTCTAGTGAAATCTAAGTAGAGCAGTCTTCCTATCAATCTCCTGAAGACACTGGCATCTGCTAACTGTGGAGAATCTGGCTCATAAGCTTGCCAATCAGATGGCAGTGGGGTGGCAACTTCTTTGCAGTTTTCCATCTTGAGATCAGCTACAATATCAGTAACATATTTGGATTGAGAAAGATACATTCCAGAGCTTGATCTTGCCAATTGAATTCCAAGAAAGTATCTGGCAGGGCCTATGTCCTTTATAGTGAATTCCTTGTGCAGAAATTGCTTCACTTGAACAAGAGTTTCCTCATTAAGACCAGCTAGCAGGATGTCATCTACATAAACTAGCAGAATCATAAATTGTCCTCCATGATTATATATGAACAAACAAGGATCAAAATTTGATTGCCTGAATCCATATTTTGTAATTTTGGATGTGAACTCCATGTTCCATTGTCTTGAGGCCTGCTTTAGACCATACAGTGACTTGTCTAGTCTACATACATGATCCTTTGTAGCAACTGGATATCCTTCTGGTGGAAGCATATACACTTCTTCATCAAGATGCCCATGCAGAAAGGCATTGTTAACATCCAATTGGTGTAACTGCCACTGTTTGGCAGAAGCAATGGCTAGTAGCAGTCTGACAGTTCCCACTTTAGCAACAGGTGAGAAACTTTCATGATAATCTACCCCTTCCACCTGATTATATCCTTTTGCCACTAACCTGGCCTTGTATTTGTCAACAGTGCCATCAGCCTTGCATTTTACTTTGAAAATCCATCTGCAGCCAATAGGAGTCTTACCTGCAGGAAGTTTGACAACAGTCCAAGTATGGTTTGCTTCAAGAGCATTAAGCTCTTGTTGCATTGCACTTATCCACTCAACATTAGTACAGGCCTGTTTATAAGTGTATGGCTCAGGAGTTTTAGATATATTAGAGATAAAGTTCACATAAGAGGCATGATAAACAGGTAAACTGGAATTATTAGTGATGGAGTTGACAATATAATCATCAAGCCAGGCAGGAGGTTTTCTGATTCTAGTCATGGATTTGTGAGAATTGTCATTGACAATATTGGAGTCAGAAGTGTTAGCTTCATTATCACTGTTAATGTTGACATCAATGTCATGAGCAATATCATTTATAAGATCTGCATTATCAGTGAAGTCTTGTTCAATAGGATTCTCCAAATTTGTGGGAATGTTTTCAGGCTGTTGATCATTTGGAACAAAATCAGGGAGAGGGTGATTGATGGGAATAAGAGGAAGAACATCAGTGGAACATTCATTGGTCTGAACTTGATTACATTTGAAGGGAAAAACAGTTTCATGGAAAGAGACATCTCTGGAAATAACAACAGTTTTGGTATGAAGATCATATAGCCTATAACCCTTTTGATTGGGAGGATAACCAATGAAGACAGCAGGATATCCCCTTGGTTCAAATTTGGCTTTATGAGGTGATGTGTTAGCATAGAAGCATAGGCTGCCAAAGACTTTTAGAAGATTATAATCAGGGGTGACAGAATGCAAGACCTCATAGGGAGATTTCCAGTCCAAGACAGTGGTAGGGAGTCTATTTATAACATAAGTAGCTGCTAAAATAGAATCTCCCCAAAACTGTATTGGAGCTCCAGATTGATACATAAAGGCCCTGGCAATCTGTAAAAGTTGTTGATGTTTTCTTTCTACTCTCCCATTTTGTTGGGGAGTATAAGGGCAGGTCTTTTGATGTATTATCCCACAGCCAGAGATCAATGAATAGAATTCAGCTGACACAAACTCCCCCCCATTATCAGTTCTAATTTGTTTTATTTGTTTGTTATACTGAACTTGGACCATTTTGATATATGCTTTAACAATGTCAAGAACTTGGAGTTTGCACTTAATCATAAAGGTCCAGGTGGTTCTACTATGATCTTCAACAATGGTAATGAAGTATCTAGATCCTAATCTGTTTGGCTTTTTGTAAGGTCCCCACACATCTATGTGAACTAATTGAAAGGACTCCAAAGTTTTAGATTGACTGATAGGAAACTTAAGTCTGTGTTGTTTGGAAACAGGACAGATCAAGCATTCATTCAAATTAACACAATCAGAATTACTCAGAAAAGGAAGATGTTTCATAACATTAATGGAACAGTGTCCAAGTCTGCAATGCCAAAGAGATTGATCTTTTGCAGTATTATTAACATTGTTGACAACTAACTTTTCAACATTATGAAATAAAGGAGTGCAGCTAGCATAATGAGCTATGACATTAGGAAGGAAAGACTCAGAATCTAAGAAATAAAGTCCCCCTCTTTCTTTCCCAACAGCAAGAATTCTCTGAGTTTTAATATCCTGCATTATGCAAAAATCAGTAGAAAAGAACATGTGAATGCCAGCCTTGCTAACAAGTCTATTGACAGACAGAAGATTGTATTTGAAGGAAGGTATGTACAGACAGTTTTGAAGGGAAAGACCATTTTTCAAACAGATAGTGCCAACACCTTCAACATTTTTCATAGTGTTGTCAGGCAATTTGACTTTAGAATTGGTTTTGGCAGGTTGCATAGATGTAAATAGTTTATTATTGCCACACACATGAACAGAGGCTCCACTATCTATTATCCAAGAGCCAAACACATTATAAGCAGAATTTGAACTAGCATTTAGTGAACAGTTACCTGAAAAATCAGCAAAACTAGCAAAGTTTATGCTATTTCCTTGACTTCCAGATCCTTCAACAAGTTCCAGTGGTGAGTCCATTATGTCCTGCATATTGACATTGTTCACATTGTTTTTGACTCCTTTGCCTTGCATTGGCTTCATACTTGGCCACCATTCTGGGAATCCAATGAGTTTAAAGCATCCAGTCTTTAGATGTCCACTTTTCCCACAAAACTCACACCTTAAGTGTGTTTTGTCTTCTTTCTTCTTGAATCCAGGTTTGTTGGCAAAGTTTTGCCTTTGGTCAGTGTAAGCTACCACACTTTGCTGTCTGTTTCCTGAGATATTCTTAGCTTGCATTGCTGCATTTTCATTCACCTCATATGTTGTACCATGTACTATCCTTCTCTTCTCAACCTCTCCTACCATGGAATAGGATTTTGCCACAGTAGGTAAGGGGTCCATGATTAAAATCTGGTTTCTGATGGTATCAAACTCCTCCCCTAATCCCATCAGAAATTGCATCATTTTCTCATCAGGAGCTGGTGGTGTAGGTGCTATGATGTTTAGTTCATCCCAGTACCTTTTGATTCGGTTGTAATACACTGCAACCGAGTCTCCTCCCTGTTTTGTGGTGTACACTGCCCTTCTTAACTCATAAATCCTGTGTCCATTGCTTCCCGAGAATTGTTCTCGAAGCTCTTCCCACAGTAGTTTTGCATCGTCTATGAACACAAAACCACTGCTTATTTCTTTTGACAAAGCATTTTTAATCCAAGAGGTTAGTGTGGAGTTTACTTTTCTCCACTGCCTAAACTTTGGATCCCCTTCAACTGGTATATCTACTTCTCCATTTAGAAAGCAATATTTGTCTCTTGCTTCCATGGCTCCTTTCATGGCTCGACTCCAGCTCATGTAGTTCATTTCAGTCAACAACTCAGTCACTAAAACCAAGCTTGAATGATCCGACGAGTGTAGATACAATGGATCATCACTCTGAATCAGTTTAGTTGTTTTTGAATCTTGATTTTGGTTTTCTTCCTCATCCGACATTTTGTATTAATCTTGTGTTTCAGAATCAAACAACTCGCTCTGATACCATGATAAATTTCTAACACTAAGAATGATGAAGACAATAGATAACTGCCATTAAAACAAGAGCTTTAATCGAAAGAGAAACCATGAAATTGAGTGAAGAACATGTTTGATTGAAACTGAAAATTCTGTTACAATGAGAATCTCATTCTCTACTCATATATATACACGTGTAGGCAGTAGTGTTCTCATTTAATTCCCACTGTTGGATCAATTAGGACATTCTTATCCGTTGGATCATTTTGTCTTCTTGTCTTTTGTCTGATAGCCTTAGCACCACCTTGCCATCCACCCGGGTACGATCCTGAGCAGCCCCTTTTGTCTCTACTACCTTGCCACCACTTTTGTCTCTACAGAGTTAATTACCATACATCATAAACTCTAATAGATGCCAGGAACAAATCACATGAATAATATAATGTTCTTTCCACTTTTGACAAACCCAAAAAATGTTGGAGTGATCTACCATTTGAGTGGTACCTGATTAAGATATATGAGAAAATTAATCATTCAAATAAATTTCAAAATTTAATAAAATCAAGACTTAGTTAATGAAATATTCATGTGATATACATTAATTTATAGATTTTCATTTTTATTACATGCAATGCCACAGGTTATAGACTGGTCACAACTCACAACTAACCGATCTTGGTTATCCAAACTTTGAAAAAATTATTTATATTATTTATTATATCGATCTTGGTTTTCAATCAACTATTTAAGACTAACACAAATTTATTGATATAAGTAAGTCCTTCGACTTTCATAATACTGGTACTTAGAGCATTTCAATGTGTTCTATCTAGAGTTCACATGTGCTACTAAGCAATATACATGCAATTATATCCACATTCGATAAAACTGTTACATACTCACGAACATAGATGAATCGTAAAGTAATAAGAAAATAACACCGACAACATTGATTCAAAATATTTTCATCATATCATCTCCTTCTAAAATGTCACCCATGTACATTATTTGATTTACAATCGAAACATCGACAATATGGATGTAGGAGTTAGTTCGTCTCTCCCAAGTCCCAACCAAAGAGATTACGACATTTTTCTAGGTTGGTTTGCATTTATTATTAGTTGATTGAAGCAGAAGCTTTTATATCATAAACTTGATAATAACCCACATGCATATCTAATCTGACATGGCGATTTTGCCCATAGTTTCCAGAAGATTGCTGCTGCAGGAAGCCACACCTCTTCCCATCCCGACCTTATCCCTTTCACCCTCCTCGATTTCTTCAAACCAATAATCTCTCTTCATTTCATCAAACACCTTCACTCAACTAACTCATCACATTTTTACAACATTCACAAAAATCTCATTTTCTTTTTTCTGAGGATTCAGATTCAGATTCAGAAACAACCCAAGTAGTTGAAATGAGAGAAGAACAAGATCAATACTCAAGGGCTCTGTATGAGCTATGCTCTATGATAATTCATGTTTTTCAGTCACCACCTTTACCAACATCTTTACGTACAATGGTTGTGGGGAGGGAGAGGATGGGTCCCAGTTCCTCATCAGCTTCTTCATCTCGGCCCTTGAATTTGCTCCGGCGCCAGCAGATGTCTCCGGCGGCTTTCACGGCTCTGTTTCTTGGTGTTTCAGTGTCTTTGATGCTGTTTGGATCGGTGACTTTCGTGATTGGTTTCTTGTTAATGCCGTTGGTTGTTGCGTTGGTTATGTTGTTTTACTTTGCTGGGATGGTTTCGAATTTGTCCGACTTCGGTAGGTCTATTCTTTGGGGATCTGCTTCTTCCAATCACATGTTTTCTCCAGGTAATTCTATAAGTTAAGCTAATTTTCTTGAATTGTATGCTACTTAAAAGTGTTGATATCTTGAGAATATCGAATTGGCGTAGCAGGGAGGATGCTTATAACTTAGAGGTTCTGGATTCGATTCTCACAATACAATTTAATGATATATCAATGGATTGATATATTAAGAGATTTGGGTGAACTAATATTTATTGTTGATTAATTATAAGTGGAATCCGTAAATTGTTGATAAAGATGTGCCCTTTAAATAAAGAGAGAATGAGGAGACAATGATATGGAACAAGTTGAAATTTTGAGTGAGAAGTTTGTTGAAAGTGAGGGTTGAAAGAAAAACTACGGTAGAGTAGTTTATGAATGTCTTCGTGGTGGACTTTTCCACGTTCGAGAATCCCCCTCATTCGTCCACCCCGTCCAAGGGAATAAATTTTGTTTTTTGTTGTGCATTTTGCAGAATGGGAGCATTCAAGTTGAGATATAACTGAGGATGCATTCTTCTCAAGAAAAAGTCCACAAATGAGAGATGGATAAGAGAAGTATCTTGATTGAATGGCATTCAAAGATTGATTCTGCAAAATTGATATTTTTTCGAAGTGAAGTTGTGTAACTTATTATTGCAGCTTATTCTTAAGTTCTATCGACTGTCATAATGTGGCTTCTTCTTCTTTCTAGACTGAAAGTTCATCTATGTAGTTGTTTGAAGTACAACAAACACTGTTTTTGGAAAAGATTAACCATGACTTATAAGAAGAGGATATTGTATTAATCATTTCATGAAGGATACATTTACATGATGTTGACTTTATATTATTGTCGAAGAAATATATAGTCTCATTAACAACAAAACCAAGTCTTGTTGTGTTAGCTTGCCACTCGATTGATTCAAGATTCTTGATTTCGGCAAAATAATGTTTAACCATACATCCACGGTTCAAGATCTTCGGTCACACTTTTGTGAGATATTCAACGTTGCACTTCTACTATTTGTAACGTAGAATGTCGCACAAAAGATGTGTGGACATGATTATTAGATAATTCTTGAAATATAGTTATTCATCTGATAAGGAAAACTGCAATAATTGCATGGTGTGTATTAGATGTGGATGATGACATGATTTTCTTGAATCCATATATTAGAATAAACATGAGAATCGAAATCTAAGACAATAACAAAGTAAAATATAGGTAGAACAAAGAACGAAAAGACTAATTTTCCATACAAGTGAAACACAAAGAGGCAGATGAAGGAAGAAGTTGAAGTACTATCCAGTAGTGATATGGACACCAACAGCTATGAGAAATATGGTGATTAAGCCGAAGAAGATGACCGTGTGCACACATATGGAGACTGGACTCGTCTGGAAATTGCCAAACTCGACTGCGCGACCCTTTCCCGGGAGCTGAAATAGGAGCCCTGGAGTCAGCAATACAAACAGCACCACTGCAATTACTACCGGTCCCCAATCCGCCATCTCTCGTTGGCTCCCTCTCTCGATCTCACTAGAATGTGAAGGGTAAGTGATAAAAGGGAATGGTGAGGAGAGCCTCGTGAAGTTGTGAAATATAAGTGAAAAGAGGAGACAAATACGTGCCGTAGAAAAAGAGGGAGTGCATGAATGAGACAGTTTGGTCTTTAGCTATGGAGTTTATTGTTTGATCGGCAATGGCCACAAGTTGTGCAGGACAAAAAATGGAGATAATTAATGGAGATAAAGGCCACTCCCTTATTAAAGTGAGAATCAGGATAGGTAACTTGGTTGTCTTCAGCCGACCGGCAGAAGCAACGCAACACCTATTCTGTGTCCGGACTCTGGGAGAATCCAATTCAATATTTGTAGAATCACATGGATTTTTAACATAATAGTATATCGTTTTTATGGCTTTTGCGTTGGTCTATTTTTATTAAAAATATCATTCAAAATGCTCAAATAGTTGTACATATTTTGAAGTGAAAACTTCGTAGATGCATCATATCTAATTCTAGTTGGTAGAATGACACACGACACCATTAACGTTTCTTATTAAAATCGTCATCGTTTTATAAAATGTGTAAACTTAACATTTTCATCGAAGTTTCTTAGTTTATGCTCGAACCAGATCAACTCCAGAGTCCCAACTAGAATCATCCGGAAACCACACTTTAGCTCAAACTGACAGATTAAAGTTGATTTAGTACCATGTTTAAACACACTCAACCAACACTAAACACTTTGATCAAATATTAAAAGGTTGAGTCCCTTCGTCACCTTTAGTTTAAAGAGATAGACTAGATATACAAGCATTCGAAATTCGACAACTTCCTCACCTTTTCGTCCCTTTAATTTACAAACCATGCATCCTCTGCTTTTTCACTAATCCCCTCTCATAATGCTATCAAATACATAAACTTTAATGTTAATTATAGAAAAAGAAATATTACCTCCCTAAAATGATTGATACATTTTGACTTTTGTGGTCAAACTTTAAGTTTTTTTTATTAAGAATTCTCATTAAACGATAAGAAAGAATATAGTCATGTGAGATCTTGTTAGATTCGTTTCAATATATATTTTTGAAATATCAATTTTTAATATTTGTTTCGCATGTAGAATAATAGACATTTACGTTTTAAATCGTGTTTTGTTGACCATAAAAGTCAAGATACACCTATCATTTATGGGGTTGGAGAGAGTACAAAAGAACACATAGATTGCCCAATTATTATAAGATCTTGACATAAATAAATAATGGACTGGTCTCACAAAATATCACAAATATTTCAAGTTCCAATAAATTTTATCTTTACTTACGTGTTTACTAAAGAAAATTCTCAATAAGTCGTCCCTCCACAATTATCCCAGATCAAAAAAATTGTTCGAGTAGTACTAATCAAATCCATTACCACCCACTTTAAGTCGCCGGGGTCTTACACATATACTCCATATTTCATTAGTTCCTGTAAAGCAACTTCCTTTATTCTACATCACCTTTGTCTCTTCTTGTGCTATAAGTTTAGCATTATAAACCCTTCTTGAGTAAGAAAGGCACTAGTATATATATACATTTCGCACCATATATGTGATTGTGTGCCTCAACCTTCAAGAAAGAAATATCCAATTTTTCCAGCATCATTATTGAAGAGCAAGAAACAAGAACACCAAGCAAAATGGATGTCGATTGGGGGCCGGTGGTGGTGGCGGTGGCTATGTTCATCCTTTTGTCTCCGGGACTACTATTTCAGTTGCCGGCAAGGACAAGGGTTATAGAATTTGGAAACATGTATACTAGCGGAATATCAATTCTTATTCATGCTGTCATATATTTCTGTATTTACACTATGTTGGTTGTTGCCATTGGTATTCATATACATCCTGGTTCGTTTTAGCAGCATAGCAACATCTCCAATGAGGGACATTGCTCTGTTTCATACCACAAGTGCAGTTTTTCACATCCACATCTTTCTTCATCACCTTATGTTTTATACTTTTATTTTCTCGGGTTTTTTGAATATAAAAAATCAAAATAACTTGTATCCTATGTATGTTTTTTGTCGATTGTGAAGTAATAGATAGTAATTGCATCAAGTTGCACCAATTCAGAAGCAACTTTGCGTAGAGAATCCCCTACCTCGATCGGGTGGGAACTTATTTGTACACAATATATGTTGTTTTTATTATATATATTCACAAGAAACAATGTCCTAGCAATATTTCCCCTGCACCTGCATCCATCTTTTGACCTTTTTTTTTGTAATTCACCAGTTTTTGTGAAGTTTCAAAAATCTCGTTTAGTCTTCCAATCACTTTTTCGTTTTGGTTAAAAGCCTTAGAGAATTCTTTGGAGAAGTACTCTCAAATCTTAAATATGTTGCATACAGCATATATATGTTGTAATCTCAACAAATGTTACTCATCATTGGTTCATGCATAATGATTTATTTTTTCTTAATTATGCTTTTTTAACCACTAAAATGAATCCCAAAAAAAAAGGTTTAACGACATACTATTTAGGTAAATAAAATAATTTAATTGCACCATCTTTTTGTATTTTTTATATTTTACCATCTAGATATTTTGTGAGTATTCAATTTGAAGCCGTAAGTCACAAATATTATGTGTTGATATACTGACAACAGGATCCGTGGCGCAATGGTAGCGCGTCTGACTCCAGATCAGAAGGTTGCGTGTTCGATTCACGTCGGGTTCAAACCCCCGATCATTAGATCAGATCCTCTACTTTTTGCTATTTCAATCCAAGTCTGTTTTGTTTTTTCCTTTTAAATCTCTAATCTACAAACATAAGTTATTACACATCTGCAGTGACTTGTGAGTAATTCTCTCTACTACCTCTTCATGATTGTCGCAGAAGAACTCGATGAAACTAAATGAAGCATAGAATCTAGCCATCCGAACCAGCCCATTCATGAAGTCGTTCTTGTAAGTTGGGTCATTCGTAAACCAAATCATGTGCCAACATTAATCATATAGAGTTTTGTCGTTCATGAATTAGTATCCTAATTATCATTTGACATCAAATCAAATAATGAAAAAAAAAGAACTCAAAGGCATTGAATTATGTTGCTGTAGAAAAGCAGAACACAAGAATTGCAGAAGCATTTAAAAGAAAGACATTATTATAAGCTTGCAATAAAAATTTCGTCGACAGCAGGGTTCGAACCTGCGCGGGCGAAGCCCAACAGATTTCAAGTCTGTCTCCTTAACCACTCGGACATATCGACTTCTGATGTTCAACATAGCTTTTAGAATGAGATTCAATAGCACTCCAACTTATATTGGTAATATTATGCAAAATATATTATCAAGTGAAATACAGCATTTAACTTTGAAGGTGTAAATTTTCGTAGTTGTATACTTACTAAGTACTAAATCCTTCTAATTTAAGTTGGAGATTTTAAATTTCTACAATTTAGTTAATCAAATTTGTTAGAGGAGAAAGGAAATCAAATCTCTTTATTAAATCGCGATGGAGGGAGTGTTACATTATATATCCAACGTTGTTTTTCTTTATTATTCTTAATGTTGAAATGAAAATAATGGAAGCACCGACATTGTTTAATATATTAGTCTTGTGGTATTTAAAAGTAAAATAAAAATTTGTTTATTACTGGTTATGTTTTAGTCTTAATCGTTTGTAGTTTTCCATGTAAAGAATGAGCATTATTAGTTGATTAATTACAATAGGATTACTTAATAGTTGAAAAATCGGAAATGAGTATGCTTTGACAAAGACTAATACATGGTGGTAAACTAAGACGAGCTAATCATCATCATCATCATCATCGTCTCAACTTGAGGTTAACTACAAGTTATAGTAACTCTAGATAAGTAGATATTCACAAAATTATTCATATTAGTCGGCGAGGTAGGGACATGGATGCTAGTAATATTTATTGACTAATTCAATTTGATAGTATATATATATTAGTCTTATTGAATAAATCATTAGAAAAAATATGAAATCTTGAAAAAATAAATGAGTAGAATATGATCAAGAATGGCATGAGTGCCAACCTCTCAAATAATATAAAATTATCGATAATAGTAATTTTTGTCATATCACATTATTGATTATCTTATACACTTTACGGTAAAAGTTAATTAAAAAAATTTGTAATACACACCCCCTGTTTGACACATATACACCCATTATTGTTTGGGTGTGCATATAGTGTTGCCCATATTACTAACATGTATAACAATATATAATTTTGAAAGATATGATTATTGTCAAAATAAAATAAATTTCATCTCCATATTACTAACATATATAACAATATTAAAAAATAAAATATATTGACAATTTTTATCTTTTAAAAATTTAACAAATTATTAACTAAAAACATCAAAATATAGGTGAAACAAGAGTTCCAAAATTGCTTTTTGCATAGATTATATGAGTGTAATTAAATTATATATGTCTCTATCTCACTTCCATATTACCCTAGACCTTAATTGTTTCCTACCGTAAAAAATAGTTAAGAGACATTTCACACTATATATAGTGCTTGGGTAGTCTAAAAGTGACTCAACTACCAAGTTGCCAACCTCTCAAATTTAAAAATTTGAAACGTGTAGAAATGAAAAGAATACATACAAATATATTAGTAATCCTCTCACTATTTTATAAATCATCATTAGTAGTGTTTTCTTCTAATTAAAAATTTAATTGAAGACTAGGCGAATAATTAATAGCAACAACAATATTGATGGGTCCAATTAATAGTTGTGTTTCCCTTTCATGAAAACAAAAGGCTACAACTTGCTTCCATATATACAAGAAGATGGATAGGGTGTAATACGTGTATAATATCATACTCATCCACTTATAACGACATACTAAAGAATATGCAAAAGGGATCATCAAAATGCTACTTACATCATTAAAAACCACTTAGTATATTTTGCAATAATCATACTAATGAATTTTAATAACCTAATGATATATAAAATAATTTCAATCAAAATTACTATGTTAATTACCACATAAGTTCAAAACTATATACTTCATACTTAATCTTAAAATGAATTATCTCAAAATTTTGTACAATGGAAGTTATCAAATTGGAAATTGGGTAATCTTAGTGTAGGATAGGAATAGTACTAAGAATAGATTCAACATACTCTCAAGAATAGTTCAACTCATAAAAAATAGAGTACAAAATACTACTAATAGACTTTCCTCTTTACACAACCCGAGGAGACTCTCATAAGTCTAGTGACATGGGTGTGTGGGACGTTAATGTGAGTGTGTGATGGTTTCACATAAGAAAAGAATGGATTAAAAGAGGCTTTCGGGACACAACTCATTGGTGAATAGCTAGACTGTTAAATACCTGCAACTTCGCCTTTTCACGCATTGTGTTAGATTGGTTAAAAAAACAAGCTTTAATCTCCTGATCAACTGAATTACATTGAGTGTTTCATCTCATTCTTGTACTCCATGATAGGAGGTGTATGTGATGTGAGTGATTAGGATGTTGATGATTTCATCTTTTTAAGAATAGATGGAAGAGGTTAAACTTTTTGCAAATTGTTGTTGCGAGTTGTGAAAACGTAGCATAACCTTGGTTGGACCCAAAGAAGCAGTTGAGGAGCCGCATAAGACTATCTTGCACGTTTTAAGCGAAAAATATTTGACACGCGCAAAATCAAGACTCATGAGTCCTTGTTCAGACAACAGTACAACAACAACAACAACAAATCTATATTTATATTGATGAAAATGAGTGGCATCTATATCTCTACATATCAATCTTGCTACATCTAATAATACAATCCACCCCTTCGAGCTTTCCTCATAATTTTTCCATGACATTTTCCTACTTGCTTTTCCTCGACTCGAAAAGTTGTATATAATTTATATACAAAAAGCTCAATAAACTTGCGTAATCTGGGATATTTTCTTTTTGGGGTTGTAGATGATCATTTTCTTGTAACAAAAAAAGCCTTAAAGTTCCAATCTTGGTGAAAAAAGTATCACTCCCTGAGTTTGATTTGACCTTAAAGAATAGAGAAAAAATGGTGTCTTTTAAGGAGAGCTCAGTGTCCTTCTTCAACAATAGATGGTTGGTTTTTGTTGCTGCAATGTGGATACAATCATGTGCTGGGATTGGTTACTTATTTGGGAGTATTTCCCCTGTGATTAAGAGCTCGTTGAATTATAATCAGAGGCAGTTGGCTAGGCTTGGAGTGGCTAAGGACCTTGGTGATAGTGTGGGATTCTTGGCTGGGAGTTTGTGTGAGATCTTGCCTTTGTGGGGTGGTCTTTTGGTTGGTGCTATTCAGAACTTTGTTGGCTATGGTTGGGTTTGGCTTGTTGTTACTGGTCGAGCTCCTCCTCTGCCCTTGTGGGCTGTAAGTATTACTCCCTTCGAGTTTTGAAGTTGTCGTTATGGCTATCTATACACTAATTTAGAGAAGGAAACTTTGAAGTGACATTTTAATTAATGTATATAGCGAATTAGCGATGATTCAGTTGTTGCGTTAAAAAATGCTAATAATAAATGTGAAGGCTTCCTTATATGATAAAAAAGGGAATTTGTCTAAGGAAGAAGACAGAGATGAAAGATGCATTGAAACTATAGAGCGACAAGCATTTGAAAACAAGAATTTTATGCTTGAATGACGAATATTAAAAACTAGAGCGAGTGGAATACTCGACTTCTATTTCAGCTGTTGTTGTTTGCTAATTAATGTTGTTGTTGTTTAGTCATTTATCGTGCTCCTGTCTTTCCAATTATTGGTAATGATCTTGAGAACAAATGATTGTTTTTGTTTGTTTGGCTTGATTGTTTTCTTCCATAAACATTATGGGTTGATATTCTTTTCTTTGAATTAAGTTAAATATCCTTGCTGAATCAGTATGCCTTTTCTTGATATTTTTTGCACTTCACTCTTGGATCAATTCGGAAACAACCTCCATGTTGTCACACGGTAAGGCCCAATGGCGATTACTATCCAACCTCCCCTTACCCCCGTTTAGGTGGGAGCTTCACAAGAGGCATTGGGGCATGCTGAGTTGTTGACTCGCGTATGACTTCCTGCTAATCTAAATATTGTGTTTATGTTAATAGTCTTCTAACTGATATTTTGTGGACTCAATTCAAGTGATCCCTCTACATCTGAACCATAGAGTACTATTTTAGGTATCTTCCTTAATGATCTTCAGTATCTTGCTTACTGATTACTGATATATGCTGCTGCTACTGTCTTTGCGAGTTTTTTTTATTCCTTTCTCCCTCTCTTCTGGACCTCTAAATTTTTTCGATAACCAAACTCCTTAGGATTCATTTGGAAACTGACCATTTCCTTCATCAGTCTCGAATCACAAGCTAATTTTTGTTTCTCAGAAAGTGTAAGCGTGTAGATTTCCTGCTGGAGCAATTTATTGTATGAGTAAAAGCTGTAACTTGCATGCGGACATTGAATGTGTTGATTGCGTTCACTACACTATAACTCTATAATCACATGATGTTCCACTCTGTTTTATTTGAAAATCGTTATATGTTTCTTGGTTGCACCGTTTTACATCATTGACAATAAATGGAAAAATATATAATTATTAGAGATTATTTAATTTGGCAATACACCTTTTACACAGTTGAGAGTACTGCACATATAATTGACTTTGGAACAGTGAAATGATTATCCTGGCCGAAGTATTAACATTATTTTACTACATTAATATGGTTGTGTTCTTGTCCAGATGTGTGTTCTGATTTTCGTTGGAACAAATGGGGAGACCTACTTTAACACGGCAGCGCTAGTCTCAGGTGTACAAAACTTCCCGAAAAGCAGAGGTCCTGTTGTAGGAATTCTAAAGGGATTTGCTGGATTGGGTGGTGCAATATTGACTCAGACTTATGCTGTGATCCATGCTCCAGATCAGGCTTCTCTCATATTTATGGTTGCTGTTGGACCCTCTATGGTAGTTATTGCCCTTATGTTCTTGATTAGACCTGTCAAGGGCCACAGGCAAATCCGACCTTCGGATGGGTTAAGTTTTTCATTTATATATAGTATATGCCTCCTTCTGGCTGCTTATCTGATGGGGGTCATGATTGTAGAAGACCTAGTCGAACTAAACCAGAATATTATAACACTTTTCACTGGTATCTTGTTTTTTCTCCTAATCATCCCAATTGTGATCCCTATTATTCTAAGTTTCTCCCAAGAACCAAGAACACAGGCCGATGAGCCTCTTTTACCCAATTCCCAGAATGAAGAGGCTTCGAAATCTGGATACGAATCTCAAGAAATTATATTTAGTGAGGTGGAGGAAGAGAAGGCCAAGGAAGTGGAATCACTTTCAGTTTCAGAGAGAAGGAAAAAAATTCAGCAGTTGCAGGCAAGAATAACTCAAGCTGCAGCAGAAGGGGCTGTGAGAGTAAAAAGGAGAAGGGGTCCTCATAGAGGCGAAGACTTCACTTTGACAGAAGCCTTGATAAAGGCAGACTTTTGGCTCATCTTTTTCTCCCTATTGTTGGGGTCTGGATCTGGCTTGACTGTCATCGATAACTTGGGTCAGATTAGTCAGTCTTTAGGGTATGAGAACACACATGTGTTCGTGTCCATGATCAGCATTTGGAACTTCCTAGGTCGTGTAGGTGGTGGATTCTTCTCGGAAATAGTTGTCAGGTACAAACTGAACCTCAATATATTCTTAGTTGATAATGATCCCTCTTTGGCTTGGTGATGTTTAGTTATTTATAAATACATTTTCTTTTGGATTGACAGAGACTATGCTTATCCAAGGTTTGTTACCATGGCTATTGCACAAGTCATCATGGCAGTTGGTCATTTCTTGTTTGCAATGGATTGGCCAGGGACCATGTACATAGGTACACTTATGGTTGGGCTTGGTTATGGGGCTCACTGGGCGATCGTGCCCGCCACTGCTTCGGAATTGTTTGGCTTGAAAAAATTTGGTGCACTCTATAATTTTCTCACTCTAGCCAACACCGCTGGCTCTTTAGTATTCTCAGGTGTCATTGCTAGTAGCATATATGACTGGGAAGCGGCTAAGCAAGCACAAGGGAATCACCTGAATTCTCAAATATTAGGATCAATAATGTCGAATGCCCTGTTAGCGGAGGAGGCTCCGAAATGTTATGGTGCCATCTGCTTTTTCTTGACGTTCTTACTCTTGAGTGGAGTCTGCATCATAGCAGCGATATTGAGCATGATTCTTGTCTACCGTACGAGGGTCGTCTATGCTAACTTGTATGGGAGATCCCGTTAATCATGGGTGTCTAGTTGTTGGTCAGTTTTACCATTTTGTGAGATTATGAATCCCCGGCCGAGGCAATTAATCTCTCTGGAGTGCAGATTGAGGGGCAGAGATAGCTCATCCCTCCCAATATTACTATATGAGTGATGCTGTCTCTGTTTAAGAGAATGGTTTGCTTCCCCGAATATTGTTGGCTGTTTATTCGCCTTCTTCATTTGTCAAATTCTATTATTATCATGAAGCTGTATATTCAGATCATTTCATTTCATTTTATTTCATTTGTAATGTTCCGTTACTATGTTCAGTTTTTCAAAAAGAAGCAGGATGTCAAGAAGCAATGGACTACTAGTCTACTACCTTATAACCAATTAGCAATATGAAAGCAGTCTAGGACCATATAAACCATCTCGTATGCTTCTGAATAGTCGTTAAGAGATAGAAATCTTTGCTACTGTCAGGCTCGGTACTTCTTATCGTTTTGGCAAGTCGGTGGTAGTTCAATCATGACTACATTGATGTCTAAACCATGGCTAGATCATATGAAACTAACACTTTATCACAGTTGGAATCTGTAAGATCAACAACTAGCATGCCTCTAATCTATCTAACAAAAGGACCTATCATGATTCACTCATCTTTCGACAGAAGTTTCATCTATCAAGGATTGATGGAATTGTGTAGTCCCTTACCACGGGTTCATTCAACATATAGAAACACGAATCCTTCTATTTACCTACAGAGGACATTTATGTACTATGAACCACTCAAATAAGTTAGGGTGACATTCTTCTTAGAAAAATATGGCAAAAGGAACTCTGATATCACACTTGAAACTCCATATACAACGAACAATCATGAAACACTGATGACCAAAAGGAAGTAAATCTATATGGTCAGCTCATAATTCATTTTACAGAAAATGCAAGATATTAGACTATGGTACGAGTTCAGCAAACTGGACTGTTTTCTGGCATTTCATCGACAGAGGCAAGTACCAATAGGGGTTGATCAATTCTGGCTTCTCTTCTAGCCTTTCTGCGCTCACGTTGGAGTCTGAATGATTCTCTCTTTCGTGCTCTGTAGCTGTTTGGGTTTTCAGGTTGCACCTCACGAGGATAAACACTCACCTGATAATCCATACGAACTTTCATCAGTTGATAAATACATAACTTTATCAGTTAATTAATACACTAAATTTAAAGACAAAACAAAGCAGCGAATACAACTTACTTTCTTCTTCTTTTCAGGTCCAAACAGCTCAAATTTGACCATTCCATCAATCAAAGAAAAGATGGTGTGATCTTTCCCAAGTCCAACATTCTTCCCTGGGTGGAACTGAAGTTATAGCAAAGAAGATATATAATCAGAACCAATTCTACATTTGAGGAATATAATTGCCTAAGTGTGGCACTCTGTGATTCTGCTAAATCTGTTCACCATGAAGAAGGAACGAAAGTGACTGAAAAGGTTAGTTTATCAACTAATGACAGGTCAACCGGACCTCGACAGGCCAAGAAAATGAAAACAGACTGAAAGTAAACTGATGTACACTACATTTGTTATCTCTTTCTTTGGCAGAAACATACATGCAAAGTAATTCCAGTACTGAGCGTCTTGAGAATATGATGAGCTAGTATAGATTTATGTTCAAATGACATGCTCAAACAAACGGCACCAGCAGACCGAATGATTATTTATGCAGATACTAACATTAGCAACGGGAAGTCCGAAATAGATGTCTGATAAGTACCCACAAGAAAAGACAAAGATACAAATCATACAAACATCTCAAACAAAATCCACATTAAAAACAATCCAATTCACTCATCTCCATTTTTCAGTCAGACCATATAACTCATACATACAAACAGCAAATAACAAATCCATCAATATTCAAACAAGTCCACAATGTCCAAAAAAGACTAAGTTTTAGAGCCAATGTTCCAAAATCCAAATATAACTCATCATAATTTCCCATTTTCCACAATAACCGACTAGCCGATAACTCGAGAACTCTAACATACCCCAAGGCATTTGAGGGGGGTGTCGGCAGAAATGATTATAGATTGACTGGGGGGGAGGTAAGGCGGTCCGGCTGAACAAATTATAAATTGAGTAGCCGCTAAAATAGTAAAAACACAATTAAAATGCACTAAATACTACCTTGGTACCACGCTGGCGAACAATTATGGAGCCTGCTTTGGCAGCTTGATCACCAAAAATCTTGACCCCAAGTCGTTGACCTTTGGAGTCACGACCATTTTTTGTACTACCAGCTCCTTTCTTGTGAGCAGACTCAATTGTCAATGGGCTTGACTTTAATGGAAATGGAACACAAATTTTATGGCCTACATGAACTGAACCAAAATCTCCTCTGAAACAAGAGGATGAAGAGCTTGAGCTCAAGGATAAACCCCTAAATGCTCCTGCTAAATTCAAGCTCAAACTCACTACTGCCATTCTTGTTGTTCTGCCAAAAAAAGTGGAAAGATTGAATTTTTATTATGCATAAAAGAGGAACAATTGGAAAGATTGAATATTTATTATGCAGAAAGAGGAAACATTGATGTTTTAAGGTTGAAGGATGAGTGAAGCATGAAGTAGAGAGAGAGGGTACCTTATCTGTGGCTCTATCCGTCGAAGTGTAAGTTGTGTGGATAAATTTGCAATTTATACGGAAATTTATACTGCTAAATGGCAAAAAAGGAAAAAAAGAAAGGAAAAAAAGGGTAAAAATTTATGTCGAGAGTGGGATTTGAACCCACGCCCTTTCGGACCAGAACCTTAATCTGGCGCCTTAGACCAACTCGGCCATCTCGACTTATATGAGCTTTTTGATATTTTTTAGTTCTAGAACCAAATGAACTAGTATTTTGAGGAGGAGAAAACAAATACGCGGACCGTTTGAGAATTTCTAACCGAACATACAATTAGCCATTGGCAAAACAAAATGGAATTTTTTTAAATTTTGGAGCTTGGTTTTTATGACCAGTTCCAAAATTTAAATTACAACAAGAAAATTGATACTTTTTTTTCAAATTGAAAACACATACAAGTAGTATATGATATATATGTTTAAACTAATTAGAGACAAATTTTTTTGCAATGATTGTTGGGATCAATTTTTGCTGAACAAGATTTCATGAACTTATCGAGAAAAAATGATAAAAACAATTTTTTTGAGGAATTCAGTAAAATGTTGATTGTAAATTAAGTTTGTTATTTACTCTCAATCATTAATAAACACATATTGAAAACTCGCCCATTTCTTGCTCTACTTTAAATTCCGGAATCGTTCCGGAAAAATAAGTTCCGGATTTTTAAAAATTTCCTTGAGTTTGTCCAATCGTGGGGAGGTTTATTCCCAAACATTTCAATTCCAGGGAGTAGATTTCTCAATTGGAGCACGTTGCTGCATGGATGAACAGAACATTTTCCATGGTTTCGGCCTCACTCTTGCAGCTACTAGAAAAAGGGATCTGGTGCCTCGTATTTTTGTTTATGAATTTGCAGCAAGGAGAAAACCATCAGATCAGTACGAGGTACTCTCCAAAGGCAACCATTTTTTGGCTGTGGTTGTGGATGATTTTGTTGATACTATAAACGAGCATTCTTTGAATGATTGAGTGAGCAAGTTGAGGCTCAGTAAAAGTAGAAACAGTTCTTGGTTGTTGTTCTTTCTAGTTTTCTCGTACCCCCACATTACATGGTGAAAACCGAACCCACAAACTCAATGTCTTTATCTAAAGCTCGTAGTCACCAGGTGATCTCGCAGCTCTTGGTTGTTCGTTCTTGTAATTACTCATCCATGATGTATAAATGTTGATAATACAGCCTCGTCTCCTTAGTGGAATGTGGAGGTATATGAATACAGAAATGTTCCTTGAGAAGAGAGGTAAGTCTTAGAATGACAAAACTAATATTTCCAAATGAGGTATATACGTGGTGAACTGTGTCTTTAATCTTTATATCCATTGAGCAACTTGACCCTTTATCACATTCACCTCTTGTCCTCTTTGTTCAAATTTACCCTAACCTATCACTCCGAATTACTGTTATGATCTAACTACAAGTAGGGTGAGGGTCACCATTCACCGTCATAATCTTCACTACCGAAATCATCATAATTATACATGTTTTCTTCATCACCATAAAATTGATCCTCAACATAATCCTCAGCGTTCTCTATTGAGTCCTCTGCGTTCTCTTCTTGCTCAATGCCATCTTTTCCATGTTGTTGCTTCTCTTTCGATGTATCATCAGTTTTAACTATAATGTCACCCTGAATAGATAATATATTGTCAACACATTATACTTTTTTAAGAGTATTTTGATTTTTGCATTGGCAAGGGTAAAGAAATAATTAAAGGCAAGTAAACGACATGCACACTAAGAGGGGTTCAATTCAACCTTAAAGAGAAATGCATATATTATAAAGGATGAGAATGGGAAGAGTAAAGAGAAAAGACAGCCTTACAGCTTCGTCGATGAGATTCTTAAGCGCAGCATAATTAATTCTTGAACTACATCTCTGCACAGGTCAATATCGAAAATATTACAAACATCACATATAAGTATAATATGATCCAGTTACGACAAAATCATTTGTTTGTTTTAATTTTAGGCTATTTTTTAACAAATATGTATAAGGATCATCTATTAATGTTGGTAATATCAATTCGTATCAGTAGTGTAGACCATTTAGTTCTATAAATGTCATTCTTTGCAGATATCGAGTATTCTACCTTTTTCTCGAGCATTTTCAATGTAGCTTCACCAGCAGTTTGAGGTGGAACAGCATTTTTGGCATCCATCGCTCGCTTCTGTCTTTTTTTCTGGATCAGCACAAGGTATTTTAGGGAAAAATTAACAATTACAGACGCAACATTCTACAAATACAATCACCTTGGCCCACATTGTTTCGTCACCATCAGTCCAACAATATTCTAGTAACACCAAGCAAGCGAAATCATCCAAAACAAAGAGAAAAACAAGAATCAAATGATTCCGTTCACTGGAATTAGTACTTGGTGCAATAAAGCACGATACGCAAAAGCTAACCTGCCGACAATTTTTTCAGATGAAAAAAACAATCTAGGATTACTCAAACCAACCTCTCTTGTCTGTGCTAGTGCTGCAGCAGTTTCTGCAGCAAGTTCCCGTGCCTTGCGTGATTCTTCTGAATCGTCACCAAAATCTTTTGAAGCAGCTGCTGCTGCTGCGGCTGCCGCTTTTTGCTTGGCTGCTTGTTCCTGTAAATTTTCATGCAAGTTACATTTATATTCTTCTACTAATCTAATACGTAATAATCATGAATAGTAAGTAAATCACCTCCAGATATTCTTTGTTCATTTCTTCCCAAATGATTTTCTTAAATTGGCTCTCTTGTTCACTATGTATGTACAAGGTCACCTGCAGAAGAAATAAATATGGAATGCGTATATATAAGCATCATATGAAGTATCTTTCTTCAAATTAATAGAAATGTTTAAATATCGGTTCAAGACAACTGACTCTAGGATTTTCCAATAGACGTTATGATCCTCAACCGCCCGTTCACAATTTTAAAAAACTAAAGCAGGGTGCACACAGATTGCAACTACGTGTAGCCATATTGCAGAGTAATTGGTCCCAAAAGATGTTTTTACAGTTTTCGAAGTGCTAGAAAGGAGTATGCTGAGAGAACTAGTTGATAAAAATCACCCTCGAAAAGTAGGGAACTGACCATTTATTTCCTTGAAGGGCAATAATGCAGGAGGCATGGGGATAGTTCTAACGATGCCAGAGGCTTAAAATAATCTCCAGAGGAGAGGTGATATTCAACAACTATATGTCAGCTACAGGAGAATTTATCAAACAGAGTTCCATAAAGACAGCAATAAAGAAACCCAGCATTAGAACAAGTATCTACTCACGTATCTATGACTCAATAATTAGTATATAATGATAGCTGCAAGCAAATGGCGAGAAAATAGTTGAATCATTATATCAGCAATGTATGGAATAAGAAGTAAAGAGCAGAGATAACCTCTTCATCATCTAAGTCGGAGAGGTTGTCTTCATCAATATTATCAGGATCATCTGTGTACTTCTCCACTGTACCAGTATAATGCATCTCTGGCTTTTCAGCAGCTGCTTCAGAAACACTTTTTAAGTTCACAACAATAACTTGACCCCAGATGCTATCTACATGTGGGTTTTATGAAAATCTTACCAGTACTTCCAGTATTTAACATGTCCTCATCATTTCCATTAATTTTATGGGTTACTTCGTCACAACCGCCACTTGCCTAATACAGTGAGTTAGATACATAGACAGAGAATAAGGTAAGAGAACCTCTTTCGGATTTTCATTTTATCAAGAAACAAGTCCAAACGCAGCCTGCTAGTAGCAACTTCAAATAAATGACTGAATAAAAGAACGCCTAAAGTAGAGGAAATCTTACAAATCTAATTTTGCGAATCAATGTTAAAAGTTAGATTGTGTTTTCAAGGAGATAGAGAGGGTGTTTCAATAAGCCCGCAACGTTCTCCAAAGCTTATTCATAAGCTCCTAAAAGAGGCCAAACACTCTCATGTATTCTGAAGTTTTTGTTTTTCTTTTGAAACAGTTATGTTATATAAAAAGTAACACTAGGTGAAGATTCAAGTTTCCATTTAAATTACATTTGCAGTGTTTCATGTATCCTAGCAGATAGAGCTTACACTTACATTGGCTAATCTATCAATTTCAGCCCTTTGGAAAGCTGGAGGTTCTGCTTCACCATCAAGTCCCCCGGAGATATCAACAAACTGCAGCAACCAAGAGGATATATGAGAAAAACAAGAATAAAAATCTTAAACATAGAGAAAGAAGAGAATATGGTAATTACATCATAATAACAATTTTTACAAAGTCCATGAGCAAAGCAGGGTTCTTTTCCTTTATGTTGACAAAGAACTTCAGCTTTCTCATTCCCTTCTGGAGCAACGTTTAGACGCCTTTTTGAACGCTTCTCCTCTTCATATTCCTGGGCTTTCTGATTTAACTCTTCAATCTACGAATAGATGTAAATGAGTATTTACGACCTCAACTGATATAATCGTAATAATGCCTACTCAAAGATACTTAAAATGTAATATTACAATAAAGAATGATACTGCTTCCATCCTAAACGAAAGAAAAATGTCTTTGAATGGTCACAATTAATAAACTTTCTGGTCTTATCTATCATCTGGTTTATGTCTAGAAAAAAACTAACAAGAGGGACTTGGAAAATAATTTGTTAATTTTTGTGTAGGCTGTAGCCTGTATGTATTAATTTTCCACTATTACATTAGAATATTGGATTAATGATGATAAATAATGATAATCGTCATAATCAAGTCTATGATGGTGTCTAAATTTGGTAAAAGATAAGTGACAGAGTAGAAAAAGTAATTTTGAGAATATTGGTGTTATTGAATCAAATCCGAAGTAGGTAGGTAAAATTGTGTTACTATTCCACTTGAACTTACCGTTAAGCTTCCAGACGTTGTACCCTCAAACTCAATCAGCCGCTTTGTCATTGTTGCTTCACAAATATGTACATGTCTCAGCTAAATAGCACAGGAAAATGTCCAGATTGTATTTTAATAGTCAGTAGAGAAAGAAGCTTTGATTATTAGACTAAGTTGATGAGAGACGATTCATGTGGTGGGGAAAATCTACGGACTCGAAGGCCTCAGCATAGAAGTTAGAGACTTACAATATCTGATTTGGAACAGGGGAAACCATGTGAAAGAGCAGAAATATATAATGCTGCTCCGCATATGCCACTGGGCTTTCTCCCAGTCTGTGACAGTAAATGCAGGGATGATTAGTATTACCTAAACTTATAAGTTATAACTAACTAAAATGTGCCATATAATTCATGGGGTCACAGACCTGCATCCAATCTCTCTTCATGCTAGCAACAATATTTATCGCCGTATGCCAAACCTCCTTATCATCACCTCCCATTAATTCTAAATGAAAAACTGTAGTTAGAACTTAGAAGAAAATAGATGAAACCACTTCAAGGTTTCATATCTCAACATTGATATGAAAAAGGCAAGGATGATCGTTTATGTTTTGTGTTATGTCTCCGGTCCATCATTTATATTTAAAAAGCTCCTGGTAGATCATTGATGTTTCTAAATGTGTCTCGGTTGGTACTACTGTCTAATATTTAGTTGAGTCACAGTTAATTGGGTCACGTGGACATCACGGGACACTCAGTGAGGCGTCTTTCACACTTAAAATTTCAGGACACAGAATTAATTAGTCAAAAGTACCTATTGAGACACATTTAGAAACGAAAGTGATCGACCAGGATCAATTAAAAACATAGGTGGTCGGAAACATAACCCAAACATTATTGATTTTCATACTTGTTTTTAAGCTTAAAAAATGAGTATGGGATAAAAGAGCTTACTATGGGTATAGCGGTGCATGAATAGGCTAGGATCAACAAGTTTTTGAACAAAAGGATGCTCATCTAGGCTCAACAATTTACAAAGTTGTAAGAACACCGCCCCCAGTACATAACTGAAACAGCAAAATTTATTTTAGTCGGAGTGTCAGACTTTATATATGTTACTCAATGAAAGAACTTTCTTTGTGAGTGAGGCACATCTAAATCTGTGTGTGTATGTATAGATGTTCCTTACACATTCACGGTCAACAACTTGGCGAAGTCGATCAACAAATATGGTTCTGGAACATCTTGCGTCCTACCAACAAAAAGTATATATTACGTTAGCTAATACAAAGCAACATAACTGAAAGCAATGAAAAACCAGAAATAATATATATCTTCTAATATAGTAATTTGCCCACGAGAGATAACAGTATGCAGAATTAACTAAAAGACCATAAGCTTACATAAGCTGCTAAACAAATACATCTTACTATAAAAAAGAACACCACAAATTAGAATAGGCCAAAATATTCGTACAAAGATCTCTATGCATTATTTTCTCAATATCTATCTTGCATAATGTATCATTTAAGTTAACAGCAAACACTATTTCTTTGAAGTCCTTGAACATTTCAAGGTTAAGTGCATAACAATTACCCCCTTTACACAAAAACAGGTTTGGCCATCTAAACAAATTACTGATGAAGCCTAAAGCCTCCATTCGTTTCTAATAATAATTATAGAGAAACAGGAGGGGGAGATCCTGATCTAATTGAATTACATATAGGATAGAATTCCTAGTCTAAGTATGAGTAAGTAATAGTTCATTTACCATGGGCTAACAAATTGCACCTATTCTGCATCGGTAAATATGGACTGGAAAGTGCCATGGCAATGAAACTTTAAATGTTAATAAGGTCATTTATCATGGCGATACTACTTACATAAAGCCACCAATCTCAGGTACCACCACCTTCTCGTATCCTCCCCTCCATTTCATCCCTACATCATCTGTGATTACATATTTACATCCCCTTAATTTCTTGAAGGACCGAAAATTTCACCTACCATCCCCAGTCACTCTACTTTCTCCAACTCCCGAACTTTTGAACTGCGTCAATTTCTACCCTCCTCCAGATTCCACGTATTTCAGACAACTCCAAATGAGCCGCATTTTATGACGAAGTTCACAATTTGCTAGATCAAAAATACTTTAGGGGGTGATTTTTCAATAGTGATACTTTGGGAGGTAATTTTTCAAAATGATGGATACTTTAGAGGGTAAATACACAGCTTAGCCATGCATCTGAAAATTCCTTGAGAAACTTCAATAAGACACCACTTAATGTTAGGCGAGAACAAAACATAATGCATAACAATGTTCTACAGGTAATAGGACTGCGAACCACATGTACTTGCCTCAAGTTCAATTACATTGCACACAAAATAAGCATGCACGAGAAATTGTTGCAATCATATAATTCTGTACAAAAGACAAAGCTATTCGACTTTGTTTTTCCAGTTCCTTCACACCTATATTAAACGATCCAAGGGTGCAGAATTCTTACCGGCAAGCAATATAAAGGCATGATGCAGCTACATGTGGTGTTCTACGCCCTTTAGTGAATCCTCGCTCAACAGCTATCTGAAGCATCCAAGACATAAGATGAGCGTGCCAGTTGGCTAGCTTAAACGTCAAATACTTAAACAGACCAGATGATAATTAACCTTGTAAAAACGAAAAGCTTGTTGTTCTAAATTATCATTTCCTTGTTCCGTCAGCTGAACGACCAAATAATGGATTTCTGTACGACCTATGATGATATTAGAACACAAATAAACTAATCAATTAGCATAATATTAAAGAACACAATTTGCATTTAACACCAAATGTTAGCTTTAACATAAATGAGGGTAGATCAATCTGAACAGTTTGCACAAGACTCTATATATATAGAGGCATCCGATACTGGCTACTATGTGGTTCCCTAGTAATGTGATGATGATCTACCTTTCTCTAGAGTCCTTCGGCGTGCCTCTGCATACTCGCTCTGAATACTCCTCACATAGTTTCCAGCTACTAGACACTGTAGGAAAGAATCGAATCAGAAACATTGGTAAATATACCAGGCAAACCATATCAAACTTTCAACAACAAAAAAAGTAATACAAATGGCTCTTGTATATCAATAGCCAAGTGGTCTTCCATACAATCATTACTAGGCAGAATACCTCCTAAAATCATATTCTTCCCTCATATAATTCATAGCGAGTATGGAGTATTAAACAACGTAACAAACCTCGCCTCCAGCGCCTTTAACAAATACAGGCTCGTCATTGAAGATGTCCTGATCGAGCACTTTTCCACACTCTCTACATGAACTGATCAACACAAACACAAATAGTAATAACATCAAATCAATAAATCATCATATATAATTGAGTATTGTATAAATAATAAATAAAATAAGTATTGCATAATTAATAAATAGAATCAGTAGTACATGTTATATAAATAATAAGTTAATTTAATACTTACACAAATCCAGTATTGTTATCAGTTCCTGTAGCGCAATGTTTAGAGCAAAAATCACACCAAGCCATCGCGTATTATTGCAGCATCTAGATACATTATACTATAATTTAGTATCATATAAATAATAAACAAATAAGTTCTAAATACATACTCCACCGTCTCCAAAATATTGTCTATGGTGTTAATAGTACATTAAATTGTAGATGATAGTGTAGGAAAAATTTATTTTTTCATAATAGTTGATCGTTTAGAAATTCATGTACTTTTCAACTCCTTTAACACTTTTAATAACCATGATAATTTCTTTTGCTTTTGAGAGTAATTATCCATATTATTATGTAGTTTCTTGGTCCTTAATAAAGTTTTTTTTTTTAGTTAATCGAATAGCCTAGTGGTTAAGGCTCTTGCTAGATACAAGATTGTGGGTTCGAAACTCACCTCATGGCTAATTTACAAAAAGAAAAAAAAGTATTTTTTGGCCAAATAATTAAACTAATTTATTGATTCATAATTTAAAGATCACTATCAAAATTCAATGTGGACAACCTTTTCGGGACGAAGGGAGTATAACCTACGTACCTAACTTTCAACTCAAAGTTACAACTCTCGTCCGACTTTCTGTAAGATACATGCAGATGGGAAGATTTAGGTTTAACTCAGCATAGGATATCCCTGATAGTCGTTTTGAGTGGGCTTATTGGAGGTGAGATAAACTTTATAAAATTAACCTAGTTACATAAATATAGGTAAACATAGATGAAACTATTGTAATGTTGTTTGGAAGTTTAATGAACTAGTTATTTTTGTAGGGTCCATTAAGTAAGAATTATCTTACTATTATTTAATGCACAAGAGTTACGGGCATCGAATTTTAGAAATAATAAACACTAATTAATGATGCACAGGAAATATCTGGGTGAGTTAATATTTTGTTTAATTAATATTCATTTACTCAAAAAATAATTGACACAATATATTTCGTTATTGATTTACACTAAACCAACAAGAAATGCAAGTAGTTAAATAAATTTAAATAATATAATTTTTAATAGAGTTAAAAGATGAGATATAAAGTATAATTTCCAACTTAAATAAATTATTAGTAAAAATATAACTACCAATTCAAAATAAATAAAAAACTAAAAAAACAAGAGGTTGTCATGTGGCATTTTGAGCCCTTTATATATAGTATAGATGTTAAAAAATAGTGTGTATATATAATTATTTATATGTAAGATAGAAAATGCAAATACTATAAATAAAATATCTAGTCAAAGTGTAAATCTTAGAGTTATTAAAGTGAGGTAGTTTTTTGTGGGTAGTGGGTAGTTTTTTCATATAAAAATTTAATTTTAGTTGAAAAAATGAGAAATTGACATGTGATTTTTTTGAGCCTTATGCATTTTTTTTTATTTTTTTTCAATTAATTATTTATGTAGAAAAAATAAGTACCCTTACTCCTTTATTAAAAAGAGGTAGACAAAATTAAGAAAAAAAATTGTAGCTACCTAACATTTCAATTTCCAACGCTCATATAAAATAATCACCATAACATTTGTCTTGGTCAATATATTTTTATTTACAATGTTTTTTAACATGTGAATAAATATAAAATATCTTTTTAACATGTTCTATTACTGCGAGATTCTAATTATTGTGCATTAAAGATTTTATTGTATAATAAAATAATTTGCACAGGATATAATGTGCCTAAATAACTACTTATATAGTTATATATAGAATAGATATCTTACCATATATAAAGCACCAAGTACTCAATTGGCAGTTTTTTAATAAAAGAATTGAAGCCCCACGTTCTAGATAGTTACTTAATCTGATCTCTAATATAAGCTCTCCCAACTTGAACTAAGAAGCTTCTGTCTTTCTTTTGTATAGAGGGATAAAATTAAAGAAGCCTTGCGCCTGGCAAACTTTCAGATAACAATCACATGCATTTTAATCATTTTTCATCCAACATTTCCTATTAGTCTACGCATGAAAACTAATGTGCACAAACTACATTTTTCATCATCATCATCATCATCATCATCTCCGTCGCCGTTGTCAAAAGGCAAGTTATCGAGCGAGAAAAGTTATTGGACTTCGTATTGCTGTGATCTTAGGAGGTTAATAATATCTTCTATATTAATTCATCGTACACAATTCATTGATCGTCATCATCTCCGTCGCCGTCGCCATTGTCAAGAGGCAAGTTATCGAGCGAGAAAAGTTTTTGGACTTCTTATTGTTGTGATCTTAAGAGGTTAATAATATCTTCTATATTAATTCATCGTAGAGTGTCACACTTTTTAGTAATTCATATGTGAATCGAAATGAACGAGTAATTGCATGTGATAATCTTATATTGCATTGTTTGGGATCGATGATTGATAATATGTGATTGTGGTGAATTGATGTTTGTAATCATTTTGTTATGTATATAATTGAAAGGTGAATTAATTTAGTAAGAAGTTGACTGTTATTTTCTCTAGGTTATTTAGAAGTTCAATTTCATTACATTTTATGAAAGTTCAGTTTGTGCACAGGTTAGATGTTTGTTATGAATAAGTGAAATATATAGTACAATCCAGGTTGTTCCTTAACAAAGTCAATACTTATTGAAACACCAATTAACATCATTTCATTTCATAACAAATGAAAGTCCAGGTTAGAATGTGTATATAAAACAAATGAACTTTTACCTGGACTTATTAATTGGTGTATTTGTTGGTGAATTCAATAACATCCGCTGGATTGTACTACAAACATCAATTAATTAATACCTTGATCCCTTAGTTAATTTAGTGTAGATTCACATGTGGCCATATTGTTAAACATAATTGTATATTTTTTGTATATAATAGTCATGTACCTATGTTTTTTCAAATTAATCTTTCAATTGTACATAATCTCTTTTGTACTTTCTTAGGTATATGTTACATAATTTCAACAATATCTAATTAATTATATAAAAAAATTAATTGTATAAGAAGAACGAGTTCGCACAGGTTGGATTGTGCACAAACGACTAGTAAATAATAAAGGTTAAATTCATGTTTGAGCACACATATTTTAAATGATCTCTTATACACACCAAAACAGTACTCGCTTTAATTCAAATTAATTATCTTTTTCGCATGTCGAGGTAAATTTTGACTTTACTTATATTATTAACAAAATTAAAAATTTAATACTATGAAAGTTCTTTCAAATATGAATTCATCTATATAAATTGGATATTTTTAGAATAAGTAATCTACTGTATATATCTATTATATATATAAGGTGGGAAGGGGGAATTAAGGTTATATTGAAGCTCCATGACCACCAAATTTTAGGAATATAATTAATATAAATTATTTAATTTTTATTGATATTTTATATAATAACTATTGACCAAATTTATTAAATATATTTATCTCTATTTTTTGAAAATAAATTTTAAAAAGTTATATTTTTTATTGCAAATTTTAATTTAGTCAAAATGAGTTATATAGATATACATAAAATTGATATATTTATTTTGTAATTCGTACCATGCATATGTATTTTGTAATTTGCGAATAATGTGTTTCATAATGAGTTCATCGAAAAATTAATCAAAAAATAGATATTATAAATATTATCAAGTAATTGGTATATGCTACACTGCGTTCAAACATCTAAAAATATATATGATGTATAATGCCTAAAATTTACAAAGTCACATGGCACTCTCTCCTATTTTTCATTTGTAATTTATCTTTTAGTTGGTAGTTCAGTCTCCCTCTTCCTCTGCAGTGGCTTTATATATTTCAGTGATTTGATACGAGAAGTGCATTTTGAATTCGTAATAAGCTCGATTTGTACAGTTTTACTTCTGTGATATGATACGAGAAGTGTGTTTTGAATTCGTAATAAGCTCGACTTGTAATAAGATACTAAGCACCACAATCGCATGAAGATTAATCCTTCATTCTCCTTCAAGTAATTGTAATCCACATTGCACCTACGTGCATTTATATGGTAGTGCAATAAACTATTTGAATGGGAACCATTATATAGAATATGCAGTTGATAACAATTGTTTTAGTGTTGTCGGCTAGGGCAAATATATATCTAGTGTATTGCATTTATGGAACACCTAATTCAGCCACAAACTAAGTAGATAATCACATCCATAATGGAAAACAACAACATTTTTATTCATCCCGAAAGTTGCATATGGCGAAATTCTTCACTTATCTTGAAGGAGGGGGTGGGACGTGGGACTTTGACAACCCAACCCATGCAACGATCCCAACAGCGAGAATAACCCATCCAAATATGTCATACTTAAGATCACTGCTCTTCTGCTTCTTCTTCTGGTTCTGGTAAGAGTAAAGGAAATGCAGGAGGATAAATTTCATGACATTTATAATAACATACTACGATATCTAAAAAGAAGGAAGCTAAATAGTGTCCCTACAATTTCAGGAGAAGTCAAAAGTGGGAAGCAAGAAACTTAAAGACATTCAGGTTCTGGTAAGAGGAAATCACAAAGAAGACAAAGTTCTCATTTATAGACACTTCGTTGCAGCAAAGGATCGTTTTTGTTCCTAGTTAAATTGGTCACCTACTCACTGTCTCATATGGAACAAACAAAGAAGACTATGAATTACATAGAAAATCTGAGCTACCTTAGTGCTGGTCGATGAAGACGGGCCTGAACCCATAGCCATTGCTTGCTGTGCAAAACCCTGTTTGTGGATCTCAGTATGCAACTCAGGGGCCTAGAACAATTGAGAAAAATTAAACCCCAGAACTTCCTCTATAATCAACAACCACAATTCCTAGCTTTGAATAACTCAAAAAAATGACTTTTCAATTGTGCAATTTTGCCAAAGTTAGTAGATCTATGCTATGATGTGCATGTATCTTCTTCAAATGTAAAAACTATTAATCATCTCAAAACCCATTTCTTTTTAGAGGGATGCCAAACAATTTGTCTGACTGTGAGGCAACAAATAATAGACCATTCTGAAGTTTTTCTATCACGAACATTATCTCAACACATGGAGGAAGACAATTGTGGCATAACATAGAGTGATGTTCCACCTAAGAGAGTTAAGCGAGAACGGGGATGCTAAGCGACAAAAGGCATAAAGGGTAACGTGAGCAACGCACAATTGCATGACTAGTAAGATCTCTTTTATCTACATAAACCCAGATGTAATTCGTGCTAACTAAATAGGATTATAGGAAAAGGACATCAATAACAAGCCCCAATGCCTCTAAAGAGGACCCCGACTAAGTGGGTTAAGAGGAGGTGTGAACAGGAAAAGGAAAATAGGAAAAAGGATACTTATGCATTTTACTCTCGAGGAACTAAAGCTAGCAGATAAGTACTTGTACTTGAATGATTGAACTATAGCAGAAGGAACGAAATGCAATCTTGAGTGCAATTCACATTTCATAAGAGATTCACCTTCGCAGAGACTTCCAAAGATTTGCGGTAAAGATCGTTACTGGGATCCTGCACCCAGTTTAATATAATCCATAAGTACGTATGTCACACAAATCTAATAGAAACCATAGAATCTTCGGTCCGTTGCAACAAACCTCATCGAGCGCTTGTTGAAAATACTCAGCGGCCTTGTCAAAGAAAACCTTTGCCTCATCTTTATCAGGAATCAAAAAAGCACTTGATGTATAAGCATTCCCCAGACACCAAAGAGTATCGTGCTTTTTGGGGTTAATAGTTAATGCCTCTTCAAATTTTGATATACCATCTGAAGAATAACAAGTTAAAAGGTAAATAACCAAGATATCAACAAACAAAGGTAATCAACAGTTGCGAAATGCTGCTATCTCAAACAAATATAAAAAAATATCATAGAAATTTTGATTCATTCTACAACAGCGATAACTTAAACCATTGTAAGAAATTTGTTGCGAATGCATACATCTCCAAGACATTAAAGACTCAAGAATGATATTAACATTTCTATCAACACTAATAAAAGCTCCAACGTAAAACTAAATACACCCTCAATTGCTAAAGATTGTCTAATTTTGATTTTTGATTTTTGATTGTTGACTTTTCAAATTGTGGACTCGAGCATGTTTATATAATCAAGTATACATCTTTCTGAAATGTATATAATCAGCAAACTAAAGCTCGTAACTAAAATACTAAACTTGCAAAAGCCAACAAAACATGATAAACAAAAAATACTAAACAGTCTACCTTGAATCATAGTCTTGGATTCTTGAGGACTTTGATATTGTGACAACTCCAACAATGAACCTCCCCATCTTGTAAGGTTCTACAACAAATTCAATATAATGGTAACAACCTAATCATCAAACAAACTATAGTAGCAAGCCACTAAAAGCTCTAGTCTCAAACCAATACTTCCTACATCCCCAAATTATCATCCAATTTGCTTTTTCAATAATTAAAAAAGATAACAAACTTCATCGGGTCTTATTTGCCTCGTAAATTTTTATCTAAATCGAAATTAACATGTTAACTCCAAAACATATTCGAATACAATAACATTAACATGCTCCAATGCCACGAAGAGGCTCCCAACTAAGCAAGGTAAACCATATGATAACAACGAGTCTGTTTCCAAATTAATCCGAGTGGAGTGCAAAAACACTACAGACCAACTACTACTCCACAATAGATAACAGAGTCTTCTTGATATCTATCACGAGTTAGAAAATATAAAACATTTAATTTCATAGGCCATGAAAAAATAAAAATAAAATATTTGAGTAAGTCAAATAATCAAAAAAGTCAAAATTGAAGGATATTTTAGGGAGGCAGTTAGTAATAAAATGATATATGCGAAATGAAATAGAAGTAAGAAGTTACATCAGCGTCGGTAGGGGTGTTGGCGTAGGTAGCTTCGGCAGTCTTGCGGGCATGCTCGAAGAATATCAGCCGATCGATTTCGTTGTCCATTTCCGACTGATACTATCACTATGTTTCTAAACTCCTCCTAGGTTTTCTTTTGGGCAGGATCTATCTTACGCTTAAGATATACAAGGGCGGTAAATTTTGTTTTCTTCTCTTGTTGCTCGATAAATAATGAGTTTAGATTGATGTTTCAATTTTATTCGACAAAATCTGTTATATTTTTATTATTTATTATTTTTTTCCAATATTTCAAGTATGTTACCTTAACAAAAAAAAAGCATTCTGCTACTACCTCTAATTATAAAAAACTAGTTTTAATGATAATTCTTTTTTTGATTTTTTATTATATAAATTATGAATAGTCAAATATTTGCTTCGAAAAATATAAATGATAATAATTTTGGATTATATATTATAGTATGTACCTATAGCAACATGATAAAATAAGACATGATATTTTCAACAAAAAAAGTAAATAGAAGTATAATAGAGACGGTCACACAAAAGTATTATAACAAAAATTACTACCTCGTCCCTAAATAATGTCCAACTACTAAATTAGTATATTATGTTTGAAATATGTCAATAATTTAATAGTTTGGTGGTATTTTAGCTTGATCATAATTTTCTACATGTTTTATATCCAAAGCGAGAAGTAAACGAGCATCCCCTCAATAGAAATCCAACTCTGGCTCGATACTCGTTTTGTTGACATTTGAATGAAACTCGAGTATTAAACACATCCACGTCCACCAGAATAGTGACCGAAGTTGATAAATAATAAAGGCTTAAATTCCGACAGCCCCCTGAACTTTGATCATCTGGTCAATGTGGCCCCTGAAGTTTGAAAATAGGTCTACTTGCCCCCTGAACTTTCACAACAGGTCATTTTGGCCATTTTCATAATTGTTCAGGGGCAAATTAACAAGTTTTCATGAAGGACAAAATAGGAATTTAGTATATAATAGACATTTTGGGATCACTTTTAAAACAGAAAATATATTAGGGCTCTTTTAAAAGAAAATAAAATTATTAAAAAAAAAATTAAAAAATCCCCCTCCCCCGTCGTCCCCGACCCCCATCCCTCATCTCCGGCAACCGCTTGTCCTTCCCTCGTCCCCTCCATCTTCATCGTCCACAACCCCTCCCTGAAATAGCCCACCCCCGCTCGATCTCCGTCCATCTTCATCGATTTACATGCCTATTATTGTTGTATGCCTATTTTACCCTTCATTTTAAGGTGAAAATGGCCAAAATGACCAGTTAGGATAGTTCAGGGGACAAGTAGACCTATTTTCAAACTTCAGGGGCCAAATTGACCAGATGAGCAAAGTTCAAGGCCCTGTCGGAATTTAAGCCAATAATAAATGATCTACACTACTCGTCAACGCACCCACCAATATAGGTGCCCAACTTGATAAATGATGACTGATCAGCATGATAATAAGATTACTTTTTACCACTTACTCCCTCCATCCCTAAATGATGGAGACATTTTGACTTTTTGAGTCAAATTTCGAATATTTTGACCGTAAATTCTTATTAACCGATAACAAATAATATAGTCATATTGGATCTTGTTAGATTCGTTTCGATATATATTTTTAAAATATCATGTTCTTGTAATTTTTACACATGTAAAATTAAAAATATTTACGTTTTAAGTCGTGTCTCGAAGACCGTGAAAAAGCAAATGACTCTATCAAAAAGGGATGGAGGGAGTATTAATACTCACCTGTATTGTTGCCCGACTTTATGAATCAGTTACACAATGATAAAATTATCACTATAGTTATCCGACCAACGGGTCACTATAATATGACTTAATGAGCATACAGTTTATTTGAATGATCTGGTTACAACTTACAGTTTAATAAATAATACGCTCATTTAAGGAGTCCCGATTGGCTAGTTCATCGCCCAACAGAGGAGGTAAATCCGGAATATGCCTTTAGCGGCTCGGTACTTCACTTGATATTGATAGGTAATAAGTAGATGGGAAAAGTAAAAACAGCTCATGTAAGGTGGCAATCACAATTCACAACTCATCAACTTCAAGTGCCTGACTCGTGATTGTCTTAAATCACAAGTTTAATCACATCTTCACAATTTACAAGGCCCAATGCTCTGCCTCTGCGCCACTGCCCGCCTTTTCACTACAAATTTTTAACTCATCACTTCAATGCCAAAGGGTAATATATTCACAAATCGAGGGCATAGTGTAAGGGGATATTTCCAACAAAAACACTTTTTACATATTTTCTTTTATTATATTCCTGCAAAATAATTTACGTGACTAATATTTTTATCATCAACTTTTTTATGTCTTTAAAATAATAAATAATAAATAATCAGTAATTGTTTATCAAAGTTCCATCTCCATAAACAAAAACCTCATTTATTTTAGGTTGGAGTTAGTATTGGATTTAGGAATAAATTATTCACATACACTTATAACAAACAATTACCGATACAATTCTTTCATTTTTTCAATTGATATTTTGGGAGTTCGTGTCGAATTATAACAATGAATTACTTTACATTCATTCATTCGTCTGAAAAATATAAAATTGATATTATTGAATGGGTTTTCAAAAATATTTTCATAAATTTATTAATCTTCTATAATATAATACAAAATATAGTTAATCGAATAACCTAGTGGAAAAGACTCTTGCTAGTGACCAGAAGGTCATGAGTTCGATACTCACCTCATCGCTAATTTACAAAAAAAAACTGTGTACACAAAATAATTTATGATTAAAGGTGTGTCGAAAGAGTGGAGTTTATAAAAAAGAAATGGAGGGAATCGTAATACCAACCGAGGCATTGTGTCCAAAAATTTTGTTTGTATAGAATAATAGCGATGTAGGTTGAAAATAACGTATTTTAACAGTATATTTTTCCACAATATATTATATAACATATCAATAAATATTATTTAAGGTTAAAAATTAAAAAGTCAACACAACATTAGTTACACTATTGTATTGTTGAACCACATTTTTAATAGCTTTCCTAATTTATAACTCTAACACTGTGGCTACAAAATTATTTCATTAAAATTTGTATTTAGGAGTCAACAAAGAAAGTTGTTTAACTAAAATTATGCACATATTAAGAAGTTAATAAAGAAAATTATTGAAAATCTACATTTTGAAAATTGATAAATAAAATTATCAATTATATTTTTATTATGTAATGTTTTATTTCTATTAAATTTATTTCTTAATACGTGTACATATAATGCAAAACCCCCTTCTAATATAGTAAAACTTTTATAAATTAATAATATGGGACCGGTTAAATTTATTAATTTAGAGAGTTATTAATTCATCTATAAATTAATAATTTATTAATTTAAAGAGCTTTTGCATGAGATGAAAAGTTTCTGCATAAATATATGTAAAGTTCAATGATACTACTACTATCATTGAGAACAATATTGATTATGGAAATGAAGATGATATCATGTCTTAGAAACCTGTTACCCGAAAGGAAGCACTTTTGTCTTCTACAACTCTTCACAAATTTATGTTACAATTCGAAAACACAACACCGGAACTAATGGATTAGAGATGAACTCCAATGTGATTTGAACTTTAAGAAAAAACAAACTACTATAGAGTCATATTTTAAATAAATTGTAATTATATTATTTCAATTTATAAGGATTATTAATTTTTAATTTTCGTGGGACCTTATATTATAAAAGAATTTTTAGAAAAAGTATTGTTTTATTGTTCTATCAATTTCGTTAATTTTTGTAACTAACCCAAGTTGAAATCGGATAAATTATTATATTAAAAAATTATTAATTTATAGACTTTTTTAGTGTAGAAGTACATACTAATATTAAAATGTATCTTTCCTATATAGTTGTGATTTATCTAATTGGAGTGGTTTAATAATGTGATTGGAGTAAACAAAAAGTACAATAAAATCTACTCCTTTCGGTTCTCCACTTTCGCATCTTCCAAAGGGCTTCATAGCCACCGAATAATTCGATAAAAGGTTCTCTCTCTCTCTCTAGATTTGGATCCCCAAAATCTAGGGTTAATTTGGTACATTATCTTAACCAGATCCACTTCATTTATCCTCTATTTTTTCGGCTTAGTTATCGTAAGCTTACTATTATGCCAGAATTCGATAGATCGAACTAACTGTGCTGATTGTGTAGAAGCTATATAATGTGAAATGATTTGATTTTTCGAAGTATTCGTTAGCTTTTAATTGAAGTTGATTTTAATCAACTTTTAGTGTGTTCCTGAAATGTGATGTTGTCAATTTTAATTTTACTATTTTTTGAAAAAAATGCTTGATTGTAGTGATTTTTAGCAGTTATATAATGTTTGATATGTTGAAGTATTTGTTAGGTTTTTATTTGAAGTTGATCTTAGTCAACTCTGATTTTTTTTAAAAATACCCAGTTGTTAGTTTTTTTAATTCATGAAACGCATCCGAGGTTGTTTTTGTAATGATTTGCAGCTGCTATATAATGTGCGTGGAGGTTCATTTGATTTGTTATTGGTTAGGTTTTAATTTAGAGCTGGTCTTAGTTGAGTCTTAGTGTTCTTCTGCAATCTTTCATTAATTTCAGTTCATCACTTTTTTTGGATATGCACTGAATTAACTTTACGTGCTTAACTACAGAGTGATAATTTGGTAAATGTTTCGGATAATTGAAAGTGACTGACCATAGTATGTCATTCCGGAGATATTAGCTGAGTTAGATGTCCCACCACTTTCATGCTTGCTCTCTGTTACAATTCCTTTATTGCTGATATATTGTTTGATATTTTGTATTCATTGTTAGGTTGTGCAACATGGACAGCATGAATAGCTTCTGGCAGTTGGGCGATCAGCTTAGAGGCCAATCAAGAGTGTCGGAAGATCACAAGTGGTTCATGGCCGCTTCTAAGTTGGCTGAACAAACAAGGCTGAAGGGAGAAAGGATGAATAACATCGATCTCTCAAAGGGTTCCGCTGATGACAGAAATAGGGAGAACTTCATGTATCATGAGGATAACAAGTTTGAGAACCTTAATTTTAACATGTTAAACTTGGAATCTAGCATGAATGGAAGCTTGCCTAAAAGTGTAATGAGAAATGGGCTTTATAATATGAATGCTATTTATCAAAAGCCAAGCGCCAAAAACATGGAGGATATATCTGGCATGAAGTTTAATGTTATTAATCAGGTAAAGGAGATGCACAACAGCCACAACACGGAGAACACTAATGCAAACAATGTCTCAGACAAAAGATTCAAGACATTGCCTGCTGCCGAGATTCTTCCTAGAAACGAGGTTCTTGGTGGCTACATCTTTGTTTGCAACAATGACACAATGCAAGAAGATTTGAAACGACTACTTTTTGGTAATTGTTTATTCTTTCCAAGAAGATTTGAAATCGTTTATTGAAATTGTGTTTGTCATGACTATTCTAGCAGTGTTACTATTCTTCATGTCTGATATATCAATGCCATATTAACAATGGTAGTTGCCCTAATCATTAGTATCTTGCAACTTTAAAATGTGGCTTCACAATTGGTACACAGTTCACTGTCTTTTGTACTAATTAATTACTGTCATGAGATGGTTTGAGATTCATTAGATTGGCTGATAATTGAGATTAGGAGTACAAAGTTAGTTGTTGATTTATTGAGTAGATTCTTTGGAAACAGAAACTTACTTTAAATGCGCATTCCATAAATTTAGCTTTCACTTTCAAAAGAAAGAATTGAAGCAAATTGAGATGGCAGCTTTGTACTCCTTTTCATATAGTGTTGAACTGAACATTTTGCATTCTTGCAAATTATAACTTTCTTGTTGAATATTTTAGGCTGTGAATTTAAATGAAATGCCCAACCCATTAAAGTATTTTATGTTTGGGGTATATGATGCATGTATCATTTATGTTCTCTTTTCCAGGTTTGCCACCAAGATACAGAGACTCTGTGCGGGCAATCACCCCTGGCTTACCTCTGTTCCTTTACAATTATACTACTCATCAGTTGCATGGCATTTTTGAGGTTCGCTACTGTGTTCTAGCTCCCAAACTCTTGTATCCTTTAATAGCATGTGTTTATAGTCCTCTATGCAACTTTGTCTAACTCAACTTTTCACAGGCTACATGCTTTGGAGGTTCTAACATTGACCCAACTGCTTGGGAAGACAAAAAATGTAAAGGGGAGTCGCGATTTCCTGCCCAGGTGAGTTGCCACTAAATTGTTATTACAATATGTAGATTGCTTCTAGAATCGGTGATTAACTGATTTGGGCTTCGTTTGTTTGAGTAGGTAAGGATCCGTGTGAGGAAACTGTGCAAGCCTTTGGAGGAAGATGCTTTTAGGCCAGTGTTGCATCATTATGATGGTCCCAAGTTTCGGCTTGAACTATCAGTACCCGAGGTTTGTTTTGCAGAGACTTTGTGTCGATCGCTCTTAGTTTCATAGAAAGTTCCTGTAAAATATTCTCTTAACTAATTTGCTATATCTTGCAGACCCTGGACTTGCTAGACCTCTGTGAACAAGCTGGTGTTTAGAGTTCTCATGTGACGGTTCTATTCAGACCTGTATCCGGACAGGGGAAGATGTAATAGTGCTTGTGAATTGTGTAGGTTTTGCAATGTACTGCTGGCGAAAAATTATCCTCAGTACAATGGTTGTGCGGCTGTCCAAATAAATGTAATTGTGTTGTGTAAGATGATAGTTGAGCAAAATCTAAGCTACTAGCAATGTAATTTTATACACTTAGAAGAAAAGAGTCTGCAGAATGGTCAGATCCTTGATGACTGGTGTGTTTTCTAATCTTAGGTGTCATAAAAAACTGTTGACTTATGCATGTTATTCGATGTACCAATTCAAATTGGAATGTGTTCGATCCTAGTAATTTCGAAGTTAACCATTGGTTGGCCTTTTTTTTGGAAATTTTTCCTGTGACTTGTAGAATCCGTTGAGTTGGATTGGGATCTTTTATACATTTAGTGGAAGTGGTTACACAAGTAAAATTGTTGAACTATTTGAATCATATACTTTTAAGCACAAGCTTACTCTCCATTTTAAGGCTCTCTTTGGTTTATGGGGCAACAAAGGGGAGGGGGGGAGAAAATAGGAATTCTGCAAGAGTAACACCTCTCAGCATTACTTACGCACAAATTATCTCAACTCACAAAAAAATCACCTTTTGAATCTGTATGCCAAATATCTTCATATACCTTTAGATTGAAAATGTAGAATGATCGAATAATTCATACGTATTATTGTAATAAAATATTGTAATAAAAAATATATGAAATTTTTCTTTAAATCAAAATGACTAGCTAAACATTCAAATTTGTTTGAAACTAGAATGAGCAAGTAAAATAAGTAATGAATGGGGATGTACTTGGACAAAACCTTTATGGCAAACTTTAGATCAAATTATTAACATTAAATAAAAAAAATAAAAAAGGAGTTAATCAAATAGCCTAGTGGAAAAAGCTCTTGTCAGTGACCAGAAGTCTTATGTTTGAAAATCACATCATCGCTAATTTACAAAGAAAAGAAAGACATTAAAAAGAAAGAATGACAGTGCTTATTTAAATGCTTAAGTACATAAATCGAACTCGATTTTAGTTTAGATATTGAGTTTAACAGTCAACAGAAAACGAAATGGCGGTAAATAATTACCATGAGTATGTTGTGGCCACAAAAAACCTTACGTTTCAGACAAGAAACTGGACAAAAAAAATCAAGCATTATATTTGGTGACTGTATGTCTGTATACATACGTATCCTTGAATAGTTGTATCCAATGAAGTCTTAATATCATCGCACCAATGGCTTCAACACTTTCTCTTTGTTCCCTCAACTCATCAGCTAATTCTTGTAATATTCTTGAGTTTTTCTCATCAAACTCATCTTTTATTAAGCCCTTATTATGTTTTCCAGTTAGAGTTAATTCTATTAAACCATTGGCTACATATGGAAGAGGTAAATTGCCCATTTGTCGAGCTGCAGCTGCATCTGTTGCGTTTCGTGATCTTGATGCTGATGATTTTAGACACCCTCTTGATAGACAGGTTAGTGGTTGTGTCTGTAATATATCCAATCCAAATTGGGTGATATGATTACGTTTGATAATATTTGATTGGTATACTCCTAGTGACATCTTCTTTCGGAAACTCATTTCATAAGAACTCCAAATTCAACATGTTTGACCTAGAACAATTATAGGACGAGTGACCAAACGTCTGAGTGAGGACAAAACATGTTAGAAATATTTGTAGTGGTTGGTGAGTTTTATCCATGAAAATAGTGAGTGTGGATATTTTTGTGTTTTATGTGTTAAAGATTAGATTTTTATTTTGAATTATACGAGTAGAGGGATGGAGCTATAAATTGATTGGTGTTCTATTGATCATTCATTCGATTTTACCAGAATACATTGCTGTTGAGGGCGATTCCAGGCTTGAATGAGGTTGGAAAAGCTCTATTAGGTAATTGAATATGTTTTCTTTTCATAGAGACCTAAAGTGAATTGTTACTGTGGGGGTTAAGTTGTGAACTGAAAATATGTGAATATTTTTGGTTCTAGGAACTGTTGCTGAACAGGTGATGCTTCTGGAAAATATTGGGACTTCGGTTCTTGTTTCTGAAACTCAGGTAAATTTGTTGAGAAAAATAGCATATGAAACAGAATATATGAAATGGTTTCATCACATTTTTTAAGCTCTTCATGTCAATTGGCTTGATATGATTTATGATCAAGTTTGATTTTTTAATATATTAGGAATATTACTGATAGAATTATTGTTTTCTTTTGTTAAGTCATCTTAGAGCCATTGAAAGACTCCAATGACCTTATAAAGAGTAATGTTTGTTTTTCCGTTCACTTACTCAGCTACCTGAACTTCATCGGTTGATGGTAGAAGCAGCCAATATACTCAATATTGAAGCTCCTGACTTGTATGTTCGCCAAAGTCCTGTACCCAACGCATACACTTTGGCTGTCAATGGAAGGAAGCCTTTCGTAGTTGTTCACACAAGCCTGGTGGAGCTGTTGACACGAAAGGAATTGCAGGTCTTTTTCTCTGTATTTTAATTCTTGAATAAGTCAGTGGCCATAGATACTTTTTTCCCTATTTGTTGTATACGCCACTTTGCATGAAGTTGGTAATCAACTTACCAAGTTTTTGTATGTTCCCTCATCGCCCAACATTTGGTATATTTATTCCCTTTCCTTGTCTGATATTTGGCTATATAGAAGTTTTGGTTGACAATATATCCTATTCCCACATAGGCTGTATTGGCACATGAGCTTGGTCATCTAAAATGTGATCATGGTGTGTGGTTGACATTTGCAAACATCCTTACTCTCGGAGCTTATACAGTGCCTGGTAACTTTTCTTATTCCTTTCATCGTCTCTTGTCGTGGTCAGCTATAATCCAGTATCTTGAATGTTGTTGGTTCCTTCTTGTTTTCAGTATTTAGATTGGTTGACCTATATTGAAGATTTACCAATAAATTTGACAATGCAAGTTAAACAGTTTCGTCTACATACAGTCTTGTTACACAAATACATTTATCATATACTTGTCAAAATTGGAGGTTGAGTTAGGTTGTAATATGATTATAGGTGTTGGTAGTTTCTTAGCACAACAGTTGGAAGAACAACTATTACGTTGGCTACGTGCAGCAGAGCTTACTTGTGATCGTGCAGCGTTACTGGTTGCACAAGACCCTAAGGTATTTGATTCTTTAATGTGAAGTTTCATAGTTCTCAGATTTATTTTGTCGAAGTCTGATATTTGAACCTCTTTCATCGTCTCCTACAAGAGGTGGTCGTATCTGTTCTGATGAAATTAGCTGGTGGTTGCCCATCTCTGGCTGATCAGTTGAATGTCGATGCTTTCTTGGAGCAAGCTCGATCTTATGAGAAGGCAGCTTCAAGCCCCATTGGGTGGTATATGAGGTAATAGTCTAGCCTTCCACTGCATAGTTTGATTGAATCTTTTAAGATGAGTTTGACGGCCTAGTTATTATCAGAAATGCTCAAACGAGGCAACTTTCACATCCTCTCCCTGTTTTACGTGCCCGTGAGATCGATGACTGGTCAAGAAGTCAAGAGTATACATCTCTTTTGAAACGTGCAATACAACTCAAATCTACAGCAGAAGTGTAAGGTCGTACAGAAAGGCAGCTTGCTAGTCAACAAATACAGAAACAAACATGATTTACGCAGTTGTATATATACACTAGCCTCCGATATTATTCAAGATAAAGGAACTTCAGTGGCTCTATGGTAGAAGATGCAGGGAAGTGGAGTATATAAACAAACTCCATCAGATATATAGAAGAAGTTAAATGAATCAAGGACATATGAATACATTATACTGGTTGAGCAGATAGCTATTTACAGTCATTGTTCAATACTTATATGTAATCACTATAATATCGATACCATCGGTTGTGTATATTCCATTTGTATATGAGACCATCAACAAGGAAATTCTTGTCCATGATTTTCTGTAAGTGTTTCCTTCCGCATTTGCTGCAGTCCATGATTGTAAAGCATATTCAAGTTTGGGGTCCAAGAGGAGTTCTACACCCCTTAGGCGCCTCACACCCTGACCCGACAATTTGTGAAGGGTTTATATCACTCTGAACCAGAATTTAGAAGCTCGAGAGCTCATTTAAAGTGAAACTCACACATTACAATTGTCAATACTTAAACCTGGATGGTCTCATATGAAAGTATTAGGTGCCATCTTTTACATAGCTCCATCCTGGATTTTTTAGTAAATTCTCCATCTTCATCAGCTTTCGCAACTCTACCACATCCTTCCATCTATTTGCCTCTGCATACATATTCGACAAGACAACAAAAACCCCGTGATTCTGCGGATCCAACACAAGAATTTCCTTAGCAGCTCTTTCTGCACTTTCATAATCTCCATGCCTCGTGCAAGCACTCAACAGTGCCCCCCAAATGACCACATCGGCTTTCATTTCCATGCTCCTGATTAATTTCTCGGCCTCTTTTAGCCTCCCACTTCTCCCTAAAAGATCTACCATACATCCATAATGTTCTATCGTAGGTTCAACGCCATAAATCTTTCGCATGGAGTAAAAAGTTTGGTAGCCATAATTATGAAGTCCCGCATGACAACAAGCAGATAAAACACCTACAAGAGTGATCTCATTTGGCTGCACTTCCTCTCCTTTCAAATTCTCAAAGAATCCAAGTGCTTCTTTGGCATGTCCGTGGATAGCCAAACCACAAATCATTGCATTCCAAGTTGCAATATTCTTTACTCTCATACCATCAAAACACTTCTTAGCTTCCAAAATAGCCCCATGACTCGCATACATATGCACCAATGCCGTCCCAAGAATCACATTCAATTCTATCCCTTTCTCCTCAATATACAAACGAATCTGCTCCCCGAAATCCAAACCCCCTGAATGAGCACATGCGGATAAAACAGACGCCAATGTCACCCCATTCGGCTCATATCCATCCTCAACCATTTCATCAAACAACCAAATCGCCTCACTACAATCACCATTCTGAGCATACCCACATATCATCGTAGTCCAAACACTCAAATTTCTGATACAAGATTCATCAAACACTTGACGTGCACCAACCAAACACCCCGAAACAGAGTACGCTCTCACCAAACCATTTACAACATGCAAATCAGAATCCAACCCAAGTTTCAGCACATGTGTATGCACTTGAACACAACAACAAACGAGCTTCATATTGGCACAAGCTTTAAGAACAAAAGTGAACGTATGTTTTCCAGGCATCACACAACACCTCCTCATTTCCACAAACAAACCCAAAGCCTTCTTTGGGTTAAAGCTACAAGCTTGAGCTCGAATAAGAGTATTGTACATAAATGAATTGGGTTTTTGGACTGTTTTGAATAGTTTAAAGGCGTGGCTGAGGTCTCCGGAGAGGGCGGCGGAGGAAAGGAGGCGACTGGCAGCGAAGTTGTCGTGGATGCGGGAGGTGGTGATCATTTGGGCGTGGAGTTGGTTGAGTTGGTGCGTGGACTTGCATTGGTCTGCGAGGTATGAGAAACGCGGCGGAGGAGGTGGCGGTGGGGGTGGAGGAGGGAGGAGGTGGAAGGTGGGTAGTAGTTTCTTGAAAAGGAGTGGTTTTGGCGGGTGGGGCATCAGAGGTATTAATTAGAGTGGAATATAATGATATTCATATATGCCTAATTTAATTTGATTTGAGGACAACATAGTTTAAAAAATACCAGAGGTCTTTGCATAACTCAGTGTCTGCAATTTATTTGTCGTAATTATATGACTCTTTTCTTTCTATTATCTAGTTTCACTTTTTATTTTAGGAGTTATATTTTGATCATAAATTTTCATTAGTTAATAATAAATAATATGATCATGTGATATATTGTTATATTCGTTTCAATATATATTTTTATAATATCAACTTTGTATAAAAAATCAAAGTGAAATTACATTATGGGATGGAGGAGTATGTGATGATTTGTGTTTAATTGATAAACTTATTATTTTATTATATTAACTAAACTTCAATTTAAAAATACCATAAGATACCATTCTGTGTATTTTTTAGTATTAATTAAACACAAATGTAAAAATACCAGATGCCTTTGCATAACTCAGTGACATTCTGTGTCTTATTATTTTATTATATTAACTAAACTTCAAATTTAAAAATATCATAAGATTTTTTCAAAATCATTTTAAAAAATAAAAGTCAATATTTTTTATGATAATAACTTTGTACAAAATATTCAAAAAATGAGATAACATAAAATAAAATAATTATATTAGATTTTTTATAGGTAGAATATATCACAACACATAAACATGATATATATTCAACACAAAAATATATTTTTGTGTAAAAGGATGGTAAATCATAATTGTAAAATTATTATGGAATTTAATGCCATCTTATCTACATTTATTAATAATATATGTTACTTATATTGTTTATAAATACATTTAATTCATCTAATTAATACTCATTTGCCATTTTTTTGGATTAAATTTATATAAGAATTACTTTTATTTTTGTAATAGAATAACTTCATATCTTATGTCATTAAATTCATTTTTAAAGTATTCAATAACCTTGAGTTAATCGAATAACATAGTGAAAAAGGCTATTGTCACTGACCAGAAAGTCCTGGGTTCGATACTTTACAAAAAAAAAAATATTCAGCAACCTTACTCACATCTATCACTAATTTATATTAAAAAAACATAAAATATGATAATTAAAATCAACATCATCAACTAAAACAAATTAGAGTATACAGTTGCACTTAACGATTCTATTTAACCCTTTGAATAGATTATTGAATATCTTAATACAATATACGGACTATAAATAGAAGCAAATCTAGTGATTACTGAAATCATTTGAAGCGAACAACATTTGATTATAATTTGTAATCAAGAAGACAGCTCTCTTTCAACCAAATTTTGAAGGTTTGTCTTTCTTTCTTTATTCTATTATTCACATTTCTATCAGCTTCTCAGCATGCATATAATTATTTGGGAATCATATTTGTCTACTTTAATTTTTTCTGCATATATGTGTTTATCTATCAGGATTCTTGAATTTTGAAGTTTGTTTATCAAACTTTATGCAGAGTATATAAACTTTTCGTAGAATTATATATAGAAAACCCAATTTAGTTTTGTTAAGAATGTGTTCATGGGTAGTTGTTGTCATGATTCATGAAGGTTTTAATAAGTTGCCTTAAAATTGGTTATAGTATGAATCCCCTTGGGCCCTTAACAATATGAGATAATTTTGGGACTGAAAGTGTATATTTGATTTGGAGTAACTTAAGGAAAAACTATATGTTAACGATTTATAGTGCTTGAACTAGTTTAAGATGTTTGTGGTTGTGTGTATGACGTTTGTGTTAGTTATATGAATATTGATAGGTATGGTATGGTTGTTAACATTGTTCTTTCTAAAGGGTTTTTATCTCTAATCAGAGCTTGACTAAATGGGACACAACCAAGTAATGTTAGTATCACGAGGGATTCCAGGCCTGGAATTATCAACTAGTAGCAATAATGTAAACCTCAGAGGTAATATACATGAAGAGTGGGAAACCAAATGGTTGGCTTTATCCCCTTGTTGGACGACTACTAGTAGTAGCAATGCTTGTAATTTCGCATCTCTTTCGATGGTGGAAAATAGAGGGAACAGCCAGTTCTTGCCGACAACAGCTCAGCTACTCAAGCATCCTTTGGCCCTTGTTGCTTTGGTGCCTAAAGATGCAGCGCTCTTCGCTGCTGGAGCCATTGCTGGTGCGGTTGCTAAAAGTGTCACTGCACCTCTCGACCGTATTAAGCTCCTCATGCAGGTCACCACTTCTTTGATTATATTTCTTCAATCAACTTGAGTTTTACTGGCAAGCCAAATTCTAAATACTTGCCTTATCAAGCTTCAGAATTTTCATTTTATACTTGGGGTAAATTGTTCAAATTTGGTCTTCTCTACAGTATTGTCGACATAGTTTATAACTAATTAGTATACAATATCAAAGTAAAACCTTAGTTTTCATGAACTCCTTCCAGAAGATCAGTCTTTATCTTGCAGAATCATGAATGCCAAATAAGCATTGTTAATGACCATTGGCTTCATCATTCTTGACTTGTTAACATCTCCATTACTGGCCTTAATGGTAACATATTATTGGCTCCTAAAGAGACTCTTGGAAGAGTTGACGTTCTCCCGCTACTTGAAAGGATTAATATTCTCAAAACAGCACACAATGTCTCTTTCGATTGATAGCCAAAAGATGTTTTGCCTGTTCTTCATTTCTTTGATGTTATTAGTTGATTTAGTGGTGACATCTTTTGCTTATCGTTGATGCCTTTCCCCTGATTTCTTTATAATTTTCAGACTCACGGACTAAGAGCAGGTCAAGAAGCAGCAAAGAAAGGGATCGGATTTATTGAGGTATTGGCATGCATTTGGATAAAATATGGATGTACAACATGAGATGGTTGTTTAATAATATGTGCACTTACTACTCAAATTAAGTGAAAAAGAGACAGAGCAGGGAAGTACCTAAAACTAGTTGTTCTTATTGTCTTTCGGCATGGCATTATGCTCATGTTCCATGTTTATGTCTACATTGTTATCTCTGTGGTAGGCTTCCAAGCCGACATTGTTATTCCTGTGGGCTGTGGTAGCCTTCTAGGCTGATAGGATGTTGCCTCTTGTTATGGAATTATGCCTGTGTTGTTTATGTATACCTTGTCACTGTGATAGGCTGTCGGGATGATAGGGAAGGAAGAAGGGATCAAGGGGTACTGGAAAGGTAACTTTCCCCAGGTACGATGGTGCTTTCTTGTCTCAAGATCAAGGATAGTCTATTTAATTCACTCATAAAGTATATGCTTCATTTGGCTAATTGTTGTTAAACTGAACTTGAATTGAACTAGATAATAAGGATCATACCATACAGCGCAGTACAGTTGTTTGCTTATGAGACCTATAAGGTGATTCTCATACCCCCTTGAATACTTGAATCAAGTGATAATTAGGTACTAATATTACCACTGTATGCTAGAAATTTTTTGCTGGGAAAGACGGGGAGCTCTCTGTTATGGGAAGACTAGCAGCAGGTGCCTGCGCTGGAATGACCTCAACTTTCGTAAGTTTGAAAGAAAGAAAGAAACATACTTCTGTGGTCTTATTTCTAGCATATGGTTCAGATAATTTAAGGCTCCATGACAGCGCTCCTGTGTCCCTTTGCTTCCTTTCCTTTTCTTATTCTGTTGGTTTTTCTCTTTACGTTCATGATTGTGATTTCTTAATTCTCCCATGATAAGATTCAATGTTTCTCTATGTTTTCACTTAATTTTATCTGAAATTACGTTCGCAGGTTACATACCCGTTGGATGTTCTTAGATTGAGGTTAGCAGTTGAACCTGGATATAATACAATGACACAGGTGAATTAATGTCACAGTTAAATAAAAATCTGTTTGAATGAAGACAGTTCCATTACCAGATGTCCTTGATCTTGTTTCAGGTGGCTTTGAACATGCTAAGAGAAGAAGGAATTTTGTCATTCTATAGGGGTCTTGGTCCTTCTCTTATTGGGATAGCCCCTTACATAGCTGTGAACTTTTGTGCTTTTGACTTGTGAGCTTCCTTTTTCTCTCTTTTAGAGTGGAATATGAAAAGAGCTTATTAATCTTGTCGTATAACATGATGTGTATCCTCCAGATTGAAAAAGTCACTGCCAGAAAAGTACCAAAAGAAGACCGAGGCAACTCTGGTAGCTAGCTTGATGGCAGCTACTATCGCAACGGTTACTTGTTACCCGTTAGATACAATTAGAAGGCAAATGCAAATGAGGGGATGCCCATATAACACTATATTGGATGCATTTCCAGGTAAATCAACCCTATAAAGACATAAACCAAAATTGTAGTGACCAAACTATAGCAATTTTTTAAGAATTAGGTTAGTTAACTAGGTAATACCCTGGTATTATGGTAAAAAGTAAAACCTTGAAACTGTAGCATGTGAGTCTGAACATATTCTGAAGTTTCTCATGATTTATTTTGTATCACACATTGGGTTTGAACTGTTACAGTACATCAACATGTCTATACTTTTGTTTCCATTGAAACATTTTGAATTTATTCTATTTGATAAATAAAACATATATGAACATAGACCTATTTGATCACACATTATGGTAATGATTATGTATTTAAGATTTGTAAGTTCTGAAGTTCCTTTGTAACTTGATTTTCATGTCATCTTTTAGTCGTAGAATTAGCCTGTTTCATACAGGGCTATCCATTTTATTACTTGGATGATGATCTTTCACAGTTCAACTATTGGTACATGATCGATTCAGGTATTGTGGCACGTGATGGTTTGGTCGGACTATACAGGGGTTTTGTGCCTAATGCTTTGAAGACACTTCCTACCAGCAGGTCTGTATTGAAGTCTCGCATTCTTTCAATTATCATAATGACAGTCTTGCATATAATGCTCTCTCTCTTCATTTGCTTCGTACATGTAAGATAGCTCTATTGGTGGTATCAATCATCAAAACACTTTCATATGTTCTATTGCAGTATTAGGCTTACTACTTTCGATACTGTCAAGCGCTTAATAGCAACTGGTGAAAAAGAATTGCAAGCGGTCATGGAGGAAAACCGCAAGAAAGAGAAGGAGAGCCCGTAGCCCATAGCCTATTGCATATGAGGTAGGATCCGCCATTTTTCCTCAGTATGAGATTCTATGAGGCATGATTCTCAGGCCTCAGCATAGGCTGCAATCGTCATGTGGCTTGTGACAATCAAGCATATCAAATTCTTAAACAGTTGCATCATACATGATACATGGTGTTGCTATATTTGTCCCTTTAAAATTTTCGTTAAAAACTAGTGTCTTCTAAGGTTTTTGTTCTTTTAACTTTCTTTCAAGTCGATATATACTCGATTATGATATTAATACCTCCTCCTTTCCGGCCTTATTCCACCCTCTAAAGTTTGGTAGTAACAGATTCGATATCCGTCTTGATAAAAAATTTGCCTCGAAAATCGAAAGATATTTTTGTTAAGTACTTCGCATTAAAACCTTAAAATATGAACGTCACCTAATGCTCCACTTGCAAAATGACACAGGAATATGTTTGTACGAAAACAATGGAACTATGAAACTGACCTTTAATATACAAAAACAATTTAGCTTAAATAATATCTCTTGCATGACATATTGTTTGAAACAATGTTCTTGAGGTCATGATTATATACTATTCTAATATTAAAGTAATCACTAAGTCACATTCCATCTTAAGTGGAAGTTCAATTTAAAATTCAAATATTGTGTATAAATAGAAAATTTAATTCAAATAATCAAAGAATTGAATATTCCTGCGATGGCTCAATGATTATGATTTTTCGTATTCGTTATTTGTAATACCATTGTATTCATAATCTCATCGCAAATTTACCAATCCATCATATTTTACTTCCTAGAATCTAAAACAATTAACTTCTGTTGTTGTACTAAGAAATTTAGACTTACCCCAAATTTTGTTATCTTTATCAAGCACCACTGGATCTAATTTGTATATGGTGGCCTGAAACTGGAAGTGGGGACCTTAACTGATTGAATAACCGAAAACGACCACATGCCTCATCTAATACAACAACAACCTCAACCAAATTGCAAAAAATCCAAATAGCGTATAAGAGACTCTCGCTTAAGCGGAATAGAGGAAATTAGAATATACGCAGATTTATTCGAATATTATAAAAATGCATCGAATTGAAGCGTAATTAAGCGTTAGTTGTTCAGTAGGGAAGCCAAAGATTGAAGAAAGAAGAAGAAGCTTAATCATCTTACACCAACTGATTATGACTACTAAAAGATTATTTGTCCCACTGCCTAATTATAATAATTGCATGATTGATGGTATCTGTACAAACCTAATTTTTTCACCAATAAATGAAACATAAGTCTTGTTAAAGAGCAAGTAAAAAATAAAAAAGAATATTCCTACTTGTCACAACTCACATAATAACTTTGCTCATCAATAATCAACTGTAATTAGTCCAGCACTCATCATTAGCTATCAGATTTTTTCACTAAACCAATATAGATCACAAATATTTACTTGTTAGTACCTTCAATTTATCTTTTGAGATATTATACTCCATATACTATACAATATTCATTAAATTCGAGTTTAATAGTAAGTTCGATTTCATATAAATTCAATCTACTTTTAAAACTATACTTCACTCTATTAACTTTATATTTATATAAAAAATTAAAAAAATTCTAAACACATGCTGCACTTATGTGTTACCATATTACACGTCAATAACAAAAATAATATAAGTACTATCTAATCTGAAAATGATATTACGTGAAGAGTCGAAGATGTTCCACTATAAAACCAATTGACAATACAGGAAGTAACCAAGATGTTATATATTGAAGTACATCGAGTTTCGATGTGAGATGTGCATCTCAACACATACCATTCAATGATATATAGCTTTTCTACAGAAAAAACAAATAATGTATGCATAGTATGATTCGAGCTATTTTCTAGTAGAACTGGAGCTAATATAGCACTTTTGTGTGTTACCTGGAAAATATACCTGAAACTCCAGTGGTTTGAGATGGATGAACCAATTGATCTTGGAGAAGAAGCTATGGCTAACAACATGGATGTACAAGAAGATGAAGATGCAAAGGACCCAGAAAGCAATTCACTTAATCTACCAATCCTGAAGAAAAACAGAACTCTTTCTTCTACTCCACTTGCAATGGTTGGTGCCAAGGTTTCTTTTATTGAGAGCTTGGATTATGAGTAAGATTCAAGAACTTTTTATTATTAGTTAAAGAAAATCATGTTCCTCTAAATGATGTTCAAGAACATTTATGATTTGTGCATGGTGAATTCTTGATGCAGAATAAATGAAAATGATCTGTTCAAGCATGATTGGAGAAGCAGATCAAGAACTCAAGTATTGCAGTATGTTTGTGGGAAGTGGACATTGGCATTTCTAGTTGGACTGCTAACAGGAATTATAGCCACCCTCATCAATCTTGCGGTTGAAAACATTGCCGGTTACAAGCTCTTAGTTGTAGGTGATTACATCAATGAGGAAAGGTAAGTAAAGCTTAGATCATTTGAAGTACATATGTTTAAAGATAAGATATCGATAAACTACATGGTTATTTCGAATCCCAATTCCAGAATGATGTGTTCTTGTTAATATTATAAAAATAAGAATAATCGTTGTAGGTTACAAGATGATGCATATGAGGAATTATTTCTGCAGATACCTGTCGGGGTTCCTATTTTTCGCGGGGGCTAATCTTCTCCTGGCATCAGTTGCTGCTCTTCTCTGCGTGTCGTTTGCCCCAACTGCTGCTGGACCTGGAATTCCAGAAATTAAGGCTTATCTTAATGGAGTCGATACTCCTGATATGTTTGGTGCTTCAACACTCATAGTCAAGGTATGCTACCCTGAAATACAATATGCGGACTTATGAAGAGAGTTGATATATGTGATCTGAATTTGGCATTAGTTAATATCAGCACACGCTATAATAATACAGATTCTTAATATTCTGTTAATTGCTTTGCGATATAGACGTGCAATCACTGCACTAAAAGAAAGTATTTAAAGAGATACGTGCAATAAGGGAAACGGAATTGAAGCTTTCAGTACTAGGGAATTGTATTGCACCCAACACTAGCATAGTCGTTAAAGTTTTCCACACAAATGCAGATCATTGGGAGCATTGGAGCTGTTTCTGGTGGATTAGATCTGGGGAAAGAAGGCCCACTGGTCCACATTGGCAGTTGTATTGCTTCGTTGCTAGGTCAAGGTGGACCAGACAACTACTGTCTGAAATGGCGCTGGCTACGCTATTTCAACAATGATAGGGATAGGAGAGATCTCATCACCTGTGGTGCAGCATCTGGTGTATGTGCAGCATTCAGGGCCCCAGTAGGTGGCGTGCTTTTCGCTTTGGAAGAGGTAGCAACATGGTGGAGAAGTGCCCTTCTTTGGAGAACTTTCTTCAGTACAGCAATTGTAGTGGTAGTGCTAAGGACCTTCATAGAATATTGCAAAGCTGGAGAATGTGGGCTATTTGGCCAAGGGGGGCTGATCATGTACGATGTCAGTGGTGTTTCAGTGAGTTATCACCTGGGGGACGTCATCCCTATAGTTGTGATTGGGGTCATTGGAGGAGTTCTCGGAAGCCTCTACAACCATGTTCTGCACAAGATCCTCAGAATTTATAGTCTCATCAATGAGTAAGAACTAAGCAATAGATAAGTTAAATACAAGGATGCCGCGAGGTAAAATCAATGAAATACAATCCAGCTTTAAGGGCCAAATATCCATGTACCAAATGCATGAAAATTGGCAACATGGTAGGGAGTAGATCGAGTTCATCTGCGTTAGCTTAAATTTACACCAATTGAAACAGATCAAATTTTTAGTTTGTTTTTCTTCTTATTCATTTTGCAGCTCATCATCCTTGTATTTTGGATGTTTAGCAATTCCAGAGTCGGGTTGAAGTATTTTTTTTTCTCACGTCTGTGCTCTAATCTTATGCAGCCAGGGAAAACTTCAGAAACTTCTGCTGGCTCTCAGTGTATCCCTCTTCACATCTGTATGCCAATATGGGCTTCCTTACCTTGGTAAATGCACACCTTGTGATTCCTCGCTTCCAGATGGTGTGTGCCCCACCAATGGGCGCACAGGAAACTACAAGCAATTTAACTGCCCAAATGGATACTATAATGACTTAGCCACTCTCCTTCTCACAACAATCGACGATGCAGTCAAGAACGTGTTTTCTATAAACACCCAAACAGAATTCCGCATATCTTCTCTTGTTATCTTCTTCCTGCTGTATTTCATTTTGGGACTCGTCACATTTGGCATTGCAGTTCCATCTGGTCTTTTCCTCCCTATCATCCTCATGGGTTCAGCTTATGGCAGAATTATTGGTATTGCCATGGCATCATATACAAATGTAGACCAGGGGTTGTATGCTGTTCTTGGTGCAGCATCCCTCATGGCAGGTTCAATGAGGATGACAGTTTCCCTTTGTGTCATATTTCTTGAGCTTACGAACAATCTCCTCCTGCTACCCATAACAATGCTCGTTCTTCTCATAGCAAAAAGTGTGGGAGACTGCTTCAATCCAAGCATCTACGAAATAATTCTGGAATTAAAGGGGCTTCCATTCTTAGATGCAAGTCCTGAACCATGGATGAGAAATATTACAGTTGGTGAGCTAGTCAACGTCAAGCCAGCAGTGGTTACACTTGAAGGAGTTGAGAAGGTGTCCAGGATCATTGAGGTACTGAAGAATACCACATATAACGGTTTCCCAGTCGTAGATGAAGGTATAGTTCCACCAACAGAATTCCCAACTAGAGCAACTGAACTCCATGGACTAGTCCTAAGAGCACACCTTCTGTTAGTACTCAAGAAGAAGTGGTTCTTGCAAGAGAGACGAAGAACAGAGGAATGGGAAGTGAGATAAAAGTTCACCTGGGTCGAATTGGCAGAACGATGCAGTAAGATTGAAGAGATTGATGTGACTAATGATGAAATGGACATGTTCGTCGACTTGCATCCTCTCACTAATACAACTCCTTACACTGTGGTTGAAAGTGTGTCCGTAGCAAAAGCAATGATTCTTTTCAGGCAGGTGGGACTCCGCCATATGCTCATTGTACCCAAACATCAAGAAGTCGGGGTGAGTTACGAAGTCGAATATTAATTATGAGTATATATCATCATGAACTCTATGCATATATAACTAACCTCAGAGATACTAATTATAACCATAAACTGAGATGTAATACTATTACTGACCTGAAACTGTTTCTCATCCTGTAGGTATCACCAGTCGATGGAATCTTAACCAGGCAAGACCTGAGAGCCCACAACATCTTGGGCGTGTTTCCTGGTCTATCAAGGTCAAGAGGAACTAAAAAAGGGCGTTGAACTTTCTCAAGATGAATAGATAGTAATCACACATGCGAATACATTCTTATAATCCGCATTCTATTCTTGATCTGTAATTTGATAGAAAGAGACGTAGAAGTGTGCAAATAGTTAAATCTGTTAATAACAGCAAAAAGGTTGTAGCTTGCAGACCAAATTCAGGGGTTGTCAAAGAAATTATGTTAGTTACCTTCAGTTTGTTAATACCTACATGAGCAGATAGATCTTACATGGAGAGATATTTTGCATTAGGCTCGAGCCTGTTTTTGCATTTTCCATATACAGAAAATATTTTTCATACATCCAGTCATGAGAAGCATGTCTATGTCCTTGGCGAGTCTATTGAAAATTAAGGTCCTGTAGATACCCTTACAACATCTCTCGAACAATGACATTTTAGTTATCTCCAGACAATTTTAACAGATTATATCATAGAGTGTTACACAAAGAATAACAGAGGATCTATACTCCTTAAATCACTATACCTTTAAGAATGCATATTTTGGATCTCCCGAAAACTATATAAAACACTATGTAAGCTTGAATTCGAAAAGAGCTACACAATTATCATACTACAAAATTATCATATTGTTATTTTTAAGACTAAATAAACATGCATCATCATTGGATACATTTATCGAAAGTTTAGGACCCTTAATTTGCAGGCATTTTCTTGTTCCTGACACAACAAGTAGATGCAAGAACTACCAGTCTCTCATACATTTTGAGAAGAAAATTGAAATAAGCATCTCTCCAATCTTTTTTGAGTACCAGGGTGCCACAAACTAACCAAAATCCGGTAATGAATCCAATGCCAATAACTCCAAAAAATGCAAATGTGTGAAATTTGTCTTCATCTTCCGCACTTCCATTATCGCCATCTGGAACTTTAGTTTCACCACTACAGCTGATGTTAAGACGATCCCCGCAGAGCAATGTGTTACCCTTGTAGATTAATGGATCAAAGGTCTCAAACTGATTTCCTGTGGGAATTCTGCCTGCAGGGGTAGAACGTGAATTTGTTGGAAGTATTTAGTACAAACAAAAACATAATCTAGAGAATAATCAAGTAAGAGGCAAAGATAGTAAAAAAATTTAAGTGAAAAATGGTCTAGGGGTAGGTCTGTCCCTTGAGTCCCTCCAGTAACTTCCCTTGGTTAATTCATTCTGAGAGTGCTTACCTGAAAAGTTGTTGAAGGATAGATTTAAGTAGCTCAATAAAGTTAATGAACTCATTCTTGTAGGAATATGCCCTGATAGTTCATTCCGCGAAAGATCTAACGTTTCTAACCGTGATAATTTGTAGATATCTGCCGGTATGTTCCCTTTAAAGTGATTCATGGATAAGTTCAAGGTCCACAGTTCTGAAAGTTGAGTGACTTCTTGAGGTATATCTCCATGTAATTTGTTGTTTGAGAGATCAATGCTGTTAACAAGGTACAGAGTGGAAGAATACTGAGCTACCCGTCCCTGTTTAACAACCTGCAGCTCGCCTTCATATCTACCAGTATCTTCTGATGTGAGCTCGGATTTGAAGCCTGTTAAATTTCCAATACAGCGAGGAAGTGCCCCAGATAAGATATTTTCGGAAAGGTCCAGAATGTGAAGGACTGAAAGGTTGCATAGTTGTGCTGGAATCTGTCCTGTTAATGAATTATTCCGCAAACGGAGAATCAACAATGATGACAGGCTCTCTCCAATCCATGATGGTATGGTTCCAGATAATCGATTGTCACCAAGATCCATACTGACTAATCTTGTGCAGTTTCTCAGGCTGGATGGTATGTCCCCAGAAAGATTGTTTCCAGATAGCATCAAGAATAAAACAGCACTTAGAGAACCCAGAGAGCTTGGAATGTGACCTGATAGATCGTTATCTGACATATCAACAATGAAAAGCATTGGAAGCTTTTCCCAGAAATCAGGAATTTTCCCCGACAGGGAGTTGCTCGAGATTACCATGGTTGTTAACAAACTCATATTAGCCATAGACATTGGAATACTACCATTTAGATGGTTTATGGAAATATCTAGATCTGTCAAAAAAGGTATTCTTGTACCAATATCAGAAGGTATTGGTCCAGAGAATTTGTTGTCCCTCAAATACAAGGTACTCACATTTGAAGACCATAGGGGGAGAGGCCCTTCTAAAAGATTGGAACTCAAATCAACATTGGTGACCTCAGAAAATCGAAGTGAGTTGGGAACTTTACCACTAAGTTTATTGTAGGCAACATCCAACTCATTGAGTTGCAAGTTTAGCTCCATAAACCAGTCGGGGAAAGTGTCAGAAATCCCTGCAGTGTTGAATATGATATTGGTCAGCTCCTTCTGATTCTTGATCCACCCAGGAAATTTTGGTCCCAATTTGCATGATTGGATAGTGATTAAGGTGAGCTGGAAAGGAGGAATCCATTCAGGACTGATGTTGAATTCAAAGGTAATATTGTCTGACAATCTTACACCTATGGACAATTCCTTTAAACTTGAAAGGTTTCTCAGATGAGCTTCTGTGATGATACCTCCCCATGGATTGTCGGAGAGGTCAAGCTCAGTCAGGGATGACAGTAGTCCGAGATTCTCGGTGATATTGCCACTCATTTTGTTCTCTGGGAGGTAAAGTTGCTTTAGAGATGATAACTTCCCTATGGTTTCAGGAACCGAACCAGTGAATGAGTTATGCGAAAGCAGAAGATATTGAAGACTATCCAGAAGGCCTAGGGAGCCTGGCAGATCCCCTGTGAGATAATTGTAACCCAAATTTAGAGTCTCCAAAGTTTTCTTTGAGCATTCAGATAAGCTCTCCACAAATCCAGTTATCTCACCACTAAGCTTATTACTATTCACATTCAGCATCTTCAAATTGCAGAGCTTTCCCAGGCTTGAAAGGCTACCTTCAATCTCAAAGTTTGATGACAAATCAAGAGTTTTAAGGGAACTGAGCGTAGAGAATTGGCCAGGCAACATGCCGTGGAGATTATTTTGGCTGAGATCAAGGCCTGTGAGACTAGTAAGGTTGAAAAGCCATGAAGGTATAGTGGAATTAAAATCGTTGGAACTAAGATCAAGAACTGACAGGGATGTAAAGTTCACAAAGGGAAGTGAAAGTGCGATGTTTACAAGATTGCACCGAGGTAAATGCAATTCTAGCAACGAAGACAGAGGGTTGATATCTGAAAGCCAATGAGATGAAGCACCAGTAAGGTCTACTTCCCCTATGTCAAGGTATTCTAACGAAGACAGACTCGAAGTCCACCTAAGATCATTCTCCACTACTTCACTGGTGTACAATCTCAAATCAAGATACTGCACATTTGAAAGATTTCCAAGACTTCTTGGAATCGGACCACTAAAAGATGCACGTGAAAGATTGAGATATTCCAAATTTTTAAGTGAGCCAATAAAATTAGGAATTCTGGTTCCTTCAAAATTGTTCGAGCTGAGGTCCAAGTAACTCAAATACTCCAAATCAATCAAAGATGAAGATATATTACCCCCAAGCGCGTAAGCAGCACCATCAGAGTCATCAGAGACCGTGTTGCGAAGATTGAGAGAGGTGACATGACTTGTTCTATTGCTGCAAGTCACTCCTTTCCAATTGCAACAATCTTTTCCCCTCCAAGAAGATAGTCTACCTGAAGGATCATATAGACTTTGTTTGAGCTTATGTAAAGCTTCTGCTTCAATTTCTGAGCAAGTAGAATCAAGAAAACTACCATAGCAGAATCCAAGTTTGATGTTCTTGAAGTATAAAAGTTCAGACAAGAAAATGAGATATAAAAGTTGAATAAATTTATTGGCCATGATCACAAATACAACTTATAGAGAAGGTAATAACTTAACTAGGCTTTATGAGTATATTTGAGAGTGCATAATGTGCATGGAAGACTATCAGTATAATAATGTTTCTTACAAGTGTAAAAGTGGAATATTTCCCATTGACTTTCATGCTCAATCAACATGAATTACTAGGTACGTTGGCATAACTCTAAATTCTACTAACTTCGTCTCTAATGTCCATTTGTATTAGGGTGAACTTAAGAAAATCGGAGTAAATCTCCTCATTTACTCCGTTTATGTTTTTTTCCTACTTTTAGGTCACCTCAATACATACATAACACGAATCCCCCACTTTAACCTCGAAAACCAAACTTATCAAGCTTTGTATTAAAAATAACACTCAGAACTTTGATTCTAATCCGTAATACTCCCTCCGTCCCTAAAAGATTATCATATTTTGACTTTTGATGGTCAACAAAACACGATTTAAAACATAAATATCTATTATTCTACATATGAAAAAAATTATAAAAAGGTAATATTTCAAAAATATAAATTGAGACCAATCTAACAAGGTCCCACAAGACTATATTATTTCTTATCGTTTAATGGGAATTCATGATCAAATTTTGTAATATTTGACTAACAAAAGTCAAAATGTGATAATCTTTTAGGGACGGAGGGAATAATATATTGTCATAACTCTAAATTCTATTAACTCCATCTCTAAGAGATGACACATTTTGATTTTCAAAATCAAATTTATTAAGTTTTGTAGGAGTAATTAAAATTATTCGATTTTAGTTCAAAAGTATAATGAAGTGGAAATGGGAAGCTAAGAAGAAAATAGTAAAAGACGAGGAAATAGGAAACTTATATGCTAAAACTGGTGAAGTGGACCCTCCAATTTGTACCATTACCTCAGTAGGTGAACTCGACACAAGGTCATCAGTCACCCACCCGCTGTAACATCAACGTACAATAACATTCTCCAATACCTACTCTACCGACTAAATGATACTTCCTCTGTTGTTTTTAACCTATTGCTTGGACTCCGTGTAATCAAACTTTAAAAATTTTGACCATTAATTTTTATTAGTCGATAAGAAATAATGAGTCATATTGGATCTTGTTAGATTCGTATTAATCTATATTTTTGAAATATCAACTTTTTATAACTTTTACACGAATAAAATTAAAGATATTTTCGTTTTAAATCGATTCAATACTCGAATAGTATGCATTTTTTCCCTTCTCATAATCAGGTCAACTTCTCAAATTGACGTAAGAGAAATAATTGTATCATGCAACTTTTATGAATATTTTGTACAAAAAACAACACATTAATATTATCAAATATATTTACCTTTCACTTTTTTAATATGGTTTTGCAACTATATTTTACACATTAAATTATTTAAGCTTAGTTATGAATAAAAATGTATATTTATTCAGTAAATTCTACAATGCACATATATCTTTCAAATTTATAAAGAATTTTTATCATCATATATTCGAATAAAAAATTAATCTAAAACATATAAATATAATAAACAAATTCTCTAATTTAAGACCCCCATTCTAAGTAAGTTGAGAAGGTGGCAATAATCACCGAGTTACTGAAGAATACCACATATTACGGTTTCCAATCCCAGTCGTACATATGAAGGTATATTTCCACCAATAGGATTTCCAACTAGAGCAACTGAGCTGCATGGACTAGTCCTAAGAGCGGACCTTTTGTGAAAACTATATTCAATGAGTTACGCGGTGTAAATATATGGGCTAATGACCGCAAAAATTTGTATAAGATGTTTTCCGTCATTAGTTATGTTCTAAAACATCATTATAATCATGAACTATATGCATATATAACTAACCTCATAGAGACATAGACACTAATTATAACCATAGACTGAGATGCCTTCCAATACTATTACTGACCTCAAACCGTTTCTCATCCTATAGGTACCACCAGTCGTCGGAATCTTAACCAGGCAAGACCTGAGAGCTCACAACATCTTGGGCGTGCTTCCTGATCTGTCAAAGTCCAGGGGAACTAACGGGCGTTGGACTTCCTCAAGATAAATAGATAGTAAGACATATTCTAATTCATTCTTATATTCCGCATTCTGTTCTTGGTCTGTAATCCGAAAGGAAGAGACACAGAGGTGTGCAAATAGTTAAATCTGTTAATACCAACACAAGCTTATAGCTCGCGGATCAAGTTCAGGGATTCTAAAAGAAATTGTGTTAGTTACCTAAAGTTTGTTAATACCTACATGATCAGAGAGATCTTACATGAAGAGATATTTTGCATTAGGCTCATGTTTGTTTTTGCACATTATAGGATTACAGGAAGAGATATTTATCAAATATCCAGCCATGGGAAACATGTCTACATCCTTAGGATTATAGATACCCGTACAACATCTCTCGAACAACACCATTTTAGTTATCTTCAGACAATTTTAAATTTTTAACAGATTATACCATTGAGCATTACACAAAGTATAACAGAGGATCTACAATCCTTAAACCGCTATACCTTTAAGAATGCATATTTCGGATCTCCCGAGAACAAACTAAAAGCTAGAATTTGAAAAGGGTTACACAATTATCATACTACAAAATTATCAATAAACATGCCTCATTATTGGATACATATATTGAAAGTTTAGGACCCTTAATTTGCAGAGATTCTCTTGTTCCTGACACAATTAATAGATGCAAGAACAACCAATCTATCATACACTTTCAGAAGAAAATTGAAATAAGCATCTCTCCAATCTTTTTTGAATACCAGAGTGCCACAAACTAACCAAAATCCTGTAAAGAATCCAGCGGCAATAACTCCATAAAATGCAAATGTTTGGAATCTATCTTCAACTTCTGCACTTCCATTATGACCATCATGAGCTTCAGTTTCACCACCACAGCTTATGTTAAGACGATCCCCGCATAGTAATGTGTTACCCTTGTAGATTGATGGATCAAAAGTATCAAACTGATTTCCTGTGGGAACTCTGCCTGCAGTGGTAAAACATGAATTTGTTGGAAGTAATAGTAATTAGTATATATATTAACATAATATGGAGGATAATCAAGCAAGAGACGAAGTTGATATAAAAATATTTTAGAGACCAGTGGTAGAATTAGGATTTATGCCTAGGGGACAAAGTTGTCTAAAAACTTCACAGTAAAAAAAATTGAAAAGCTTAAGTGGGTTCAAAAGGTAATACGAGGATGGAACCCATGGATTCTTAACAGAAGTATAACGCATCTAGAGTTTCAGATGATAAAAGCAATTGAAATTTTAAAGTTAAAATATGGAACTTAATAAGGTCTGGGGGTGGCTCTGTCCTTTTAGCCCCTCCAGTAAGGTCCCTTGGTTAGTTGAATCTGATAAAAAGGAACCACGGCATATATGTTAAAGAGTAGATTCTATTTGACGAGAGTTGAAAAGCAGACTGCTTACCTGAAAAGTTGTTGAAGGATAGATTTAAGTAACTCATCAAAGTTAATGAACTCATTCTTGTAGGAATATGCCCTGATAGTTCATTCCACGAAAGATCTAGCGTTTCTAACCGCGACAATTTGTAGATATCTGGCGGTATGTTCCCTGTCAAGTGATTCATGGATAAATTCAAGGTCCACAGTTCTGAAAGTTGAGTGACTTCTTCAGGTATATCTCCCTGTAATTTGTTGTTTGAGAGATCAATGGTGTTAACAAGGTACAGAGTGGGATAATACTGAGCCACCTTTCCTTGTTTAACAACCTGGAGCCTGCCTTCATATCTCTTAGTGAGCTCAATTTTAAAGCCTGTCAAATTTCCAATACAGCGAGGAAATGCTCCAGATAAGATATTTTCGGAAAGGTCCAATATGTGAATAACAGAGAGATTACATACTTGTGCTGGAATTTGTCCTGTCAATGAATTATTCCGCAAACGGAGAATCAACAATGATGACAGGCTCTCTCCAATCCATGATGGTATGGTTCCAGATAATCGATTGTCACCAAGATCCATACTGACTAATGTTGTGCAGTTTCTCAGGCTGGATGGTATGTCCCCAGAAAGATTGTTTCCAGATAGGATCAAGAATAAAACAGCACTTAGAGAACCCAAAGAGCTAGGAATGTGACCTGATAGATCGTTATCTGACATATCAACAATGAAAAGCATTGGGAGCTCTTCCCAGAAATCGGGAATTTTCCCAGACAGGGAATTGTTTGAGATTACCATGGTTGTTAACGTCCTCATATTAGCCATAGACATTGGAATACTACAGTTTAGATAGTTTCTGGAAATATCTATATCTGACAAAAGAGGCATTCTTGTACCAATATCAGAAGGTATTGGTCCAGAGAATTTGTTGTCCCTCAAATACAAGGTACTCACATTTGAAGACCAAAGAGGGAGAGGCCCTTCAAAAAGATTGGAACTCAAATCAACATTGGAGTACTCCGCAAATCGAAGTGAGTTGGGAACTTTACCACTAAGTTTATTGTAGGCAACATCCAACTCATTAAGTTGCAACTTTAGCTCCGCAAACCAGTCAGGGAAAGTGTCAGAAATTTCTACGGTGTTGAATATGATGTTGGACAGCTTGTTCTGATTCTTGATCCACCCAGGAAATTTTGGTCCCAATTTGCATGACTGGATAGTGATAAACGTGAGCTGGAATGGAGGAATCCATTCAGGACTGATGTTGAATCCAAAGGTAATATTATTGGACCATCGTACCCCTATAGATAATTCCCTCAAACTCGAAAGGTTCCTCAAATGGGCTTCTGTGATGATACCTCCCCAGGGATTCTCGGAGAGATCAAGCTCAGTCAGGGATGAGAGTAGTCCGAGATTCTCGGTGATGTTGCCACTCATTTTATTACCTGAGAGGTAAAGTTGCTTCAGAGATGATAACTCCCCTATGGTTTCAGGAACCGAACCAGTGAATGAGTTATGCCAAAGCAGAAGATATTGAAGACTCTCCACAAGGCCTATGGAGTCTGGCAGATCCCCAGTGAGATCATTGTCCCCCAAATTTAGAGTCTCCAAAGTATTCTTTGAGCATTCAGATAGGCTATCCACAAATTCAGTAATCTCACCACTGAGCTTATTATTATTCATAATCAGCGTCTTCAAATTGCAAAGCTTTCGCAGGCTTGATAGGCTACCTTCAATCTCAAAATTTGATGACAAATCAAGCATTTCAAGGGAACTGAGGGTAGAAAATCGGGCAGGCAACACTCCGTGGAAATTATTATGGCCGAGATCAAGCACTGTGAGCCTAGTAAGGTTGAAAAGCCATGAAGGTACAGTGGAATTAAAACCATTGGTTTCAAGATCGAGAACTGAGAGGGATGTTAAGTTCACAAAGGGAAGCAAAAGTGGTATGTTTACAAGATTGCACTGAGGCAAATGCAATTCTAGCAATGAAGACAGAGAATTAATATCTGAAAGCCAATGAGATGAAGCACCAGTAAGGTCTACTTCCCCTATGTCTAGGTATATTAATGAAGACAGACTTGAAATCCACCTAAGATCATTCTCCACTACTTCACTGGTGTACAATCTCAAATCAAGATACTGCACATTTGAAAGATTTCCAAGACTCTTTGGAATCGAACCACTAAACGATGCATGAGAAAAGTTGAGATATTCCAAATTTTTAAGTGAACCAATAAATTTTGGAATTTTGGTTCCTTCAAAATTGTTCGAGCTGAGGTCCAAGTAACTCAAATAGTCCAAATCCATCAAAGATGAAGATATATTACCTCCAAGCGCGTAAGCAGCACCACCGTAATCATCAGACACCAAGTTGCGGAGATTGAGAGAGGTGACATGACTTGTTATATTGCTGCAAGTTACTCCTTTCCAATTGCAGCAATCTTTACCTCTCCAAGAAGATAGTCTACCTGAAGGATCATATAGACTTTCTTTGAGCTTGAGTAAAGCTTTTGATTCGATTTCTGAGCAAGTAGAACCAAGAAAACTACCATAGCAGAATCCAAGTTTGATGGTCTTGAAGTATAAAACTTCAGACATGAAAATGAGATATAAAAGTTGAAGAAATTTATTGCCCATGATGAAAACTAGAAACTCTTAGAGAAGGTAATAATCAGGCGTTTCAAAACATTTTAGTAAGCATTTCATGCCATTTTATTTTATAGACTAAACTACACTGAGAAACCAGTCACAATTAAATTTCAAAGTCCATAATCTGAGTGGAAGACTATCAGTATAATGATGTCTCTTCCAAGTTTAAGAGTGTAAGATTTGCAGTTGACTTTTATTATTAGTTAATTCTCCATTCACATCATAACATCATTTACATGTTAGCATGATGCTTCCTTCATGACCAAAAAGTACTACTACAACATGAGTTTCTAGATATGTTGCCATAACTCTTAATTCTACTAACTCCATCTCTATTCGTCTGTTGGTTTTAGAATGAATTCGGGGGAATCGTAGTGAATCTCCTCATTTACTCCGTGTAGGTTCTAATTCAATCTCAAATCCTTACTCCTCATTTCACTTCTATTCAAAATGCAAAAATAAAAAGTATTCAAACATCATTTTAAATCATTCACCTCGATTACCCTCCCATAGCTGAAAATGATATGTTTTTTCTTACCTTCAATTTACCTACATACCATACATGACTCCACACTTTAATTTCAGAAAACAAACTTACCAAGCTTTATAATAAAAAGTAATACTCATAACTTGGATTCTAATCTCCAAATATATTGCCATAACTCTAAATTCTTCTAAAAGATAGTACATTTTGATTTACATAATCAAACTTATCAACCTTACGATCACCATTGACACTCATAACATTTGATTCCAACAAAATCATAATGTGAGTATCAGTTCAGTTAGAAAAGCGAAGACTAACAAGAGAAGACCAAAAGACGAGAAAATAGGAAACATGCGAGTTACTCCACTAAACAGTCACACCACTCACCATAACATTAACGTGCAATAACATTCTCCAATACCTTTAAAAAGCTACCGACTAAACGACATAAAGAGCATTCAATATATTGCAAGAAATTAGAAGTATCAATCAAGGATTGATCGTATGGAACTATAAAGAAAATTTTCAGGATAACCTTGATAACTCAACTTATCGTGGGAGTTGTTATGGAGATGCAATCAAGGATTGTTGGTTGATCTCTAAGAGATCATGTACCAGATACCTGTTTCTGGTCCAGGTTTTGAGCCAAGCCCCGAGTAACCTGGCCCGCAAACAGCACTAAGTAAGTATTAAGCTTAGACTGAAGTATAAAAGCATCTTGGGTTATTTGCTTTTCTGTACTTGAGTCAGCTCGAGGTCATCACCGTAAAATTCTCATTTCTTCAAACCCTTCACACTGTGGTTGAGAGTATGTCCGTAGCAAAAACAATGGTTCTTTTCTGGCAGGTGGGTCTCCGCCATGTTCTCATTGTACCCCAACATCAAGTAGCCTGACTTATTGTCTTATCGAGCTGAATATAGAATATGCATATAATGATCATGAGTTACATGCATATATAACTAACCTCACAGACATTGATCATAACCACAGATTGATCTCGATGTCTTCAAATATTATTATTGACCTTAAGTTTGTTAATACCTACACATGATCAGATAGATCTTACATAGAGATATTTTGCATTAGGCTCATGTCTGTTTTTGCATCTTTCATATACAGGAATAGATATTTATTGATAATTAAGGTCCCGAACAACACCATTTTGGTTATCTTCAGACAATTTTAACAGATTATACACAAAGTATAACAGAGCATCTACACTCCTTAAATTACTATACCTTTAAGAATGCATATTTTGGATCTCCCAAGAACAAATTAAAACACTATGTAAGCTAGATTTCGAAAAGGGTTACTATAAAATTATCATATTATTGAAGTTAAGACTAAATAAACACGCATCGTTATTGGATACATTTATTGACAGTTTAGGACAATTAATTTGCAGGCATTCTCTTGTTCCTGACACAATGAGTAGATGCAAGAACTACCAACCTATCATATACTCTCAATAGAAAATTGAAATAAGCATCTCTCCAATCTTTTTTGAATACCAGGGTGCCACAAACTAACCAAAATCCTGTAAAGAATCCAACGCCAATAACTCCATAAAATGCAAATGTGTGGAATCTGTCTTCATCTTCTGCACTTCCATTATCACCATCAGGAGCTTCAGTTTCACTACCACAGCTTATGTTAAGACGATCCCCGCAGAGTAATGTGTTACCCTTGTATATTGATGGATCAAAGGTCTCAAACTGATTTCCTGTGGGAATTCTGCCTGCAGTGGTAGAACATGAAGTTGTTGTAAGTTATATGCCTAGGGGACAAAGTTGTTTGGGAAATTCAAGCGTGTTCTTAAAGTCTTGCACTCTTGCGCTACTAATTATATTAAAGGTTGGTTTCAGGATGGAACCTAATGGTTACTCCATAAAAGTATATAGTATATAGGGGTTGAGATGATAAGAAATGATTTAAATTTTAAAGCAAAAAATGAAAGTTAATAAGGTCATGGGGTGGTTCGTCCCTTTAGCCCCTCCATTAAATTCGCTTAGTTTGTTGATTCTGAGACTGCTTACCTGAAAAGTTGTTGAAGGATAGATTTAAGTAATTCATAAATGTTAATGAACTCATTCCTGTAGGAATATGCCCTGATAGTTCATTTCGAGAAAGATCTAACGTTTCTAATCGCGACAATTTGTAGATATCTGACGGTATGCTCCCTGTCAGGTGATTCATGGATAAATTCAAGGTCCACAGTTCTGAAAGTTGAGTGACTTCTTGAGGTATATCTCCATGTAATTTGTTGTTTGAGAGATCAATGCTGTTAACAAGGTACAGAGTGGAAGAATACTGAACCAACCTTCCTTGTTTAACAACCTGGAGCTTGCCTTCATATCTATTAGTATCTTCTGGTGTGAGCTCAGATTTGAAGCCTGTTAAATTTCCAATACAGCGAGGAAGTGCTCCAGATAAATTATTTTCGGAAAGGTCCAATATGTGAAGGAAAGAGAGGTTGCATATTTGTGCTGGAATCTGTCCTGTTAATGAATTATTCCGCAAACGGAGAATAAACAATGATGACAGGCTCTCTCCAATCCATGATGGTATGGTTCCAGATAATCGATTGTCACCAAGATCCATACTGACTAATGTTGTGCAGTTTCTCAGGCTGGATGGTATGTCCCCAGAAAGATTGTTTCCAGATAGGATCAAGAATAAAACAGCACTTAGAGAACCCAGAGAGGTAGGAATGTGACCTGATAGATCGTTATCTGACATATCAACAATGAAAAGCATTGGAAGCTCTTCCCAGAAATCGGGAATTTTCCCAGACAGGGAATTGTTTGAGATTACCATGGTTGTTAACGTCCTCATATTAGCCATAGACATCGGAATACTACCATTTAGATAGTTTCTGGAAATATCTATATCTGACAACAGAGGCATTCTTGTACCAATATCAGAAGGTATTGGTCCAGAGAATTTGTTGTCCCTCAAATACAAGGTAGTCACATTTGAAGACCAAAGGGGGAGAGGCCCTTCGAAGAGATTGGAACTCAAATCAACATTGGAGGACTCAGCAAAATGAAGTGAATTGGGAACTTTACCACTAAGTTTATTGTAGGCAACATCCAACTCATAGAGTTGCAACTTTAGCTCCACAAACCAGTCGGGGAAAGTGTCAGAAATTCCTGCAGTGTTGAATATGATATTGGTCAGCTCCTTCTGATTCTTGATCCACACAGGAAATTTTGGCCCCAATTTGCATGATTGGATAGTAATTAATGTGAGCTGGAAAGGAGGAATCCATTCAGGACTAATGTTGAATCCAAAGGTAATATTGTTGGACAATTTTATACCTATAGACAATTCCTTTAAACTGGAAAGGTTCCTCAGATGAGCTTCTGTGATGATACCTCCCCATGGATTCTCAGAGAGGTCAAGCTCAGTCAGGGATGAGAGTAATCCGAGATTCTCGGTGATATTGCCACTCATTTTGTTACCTGAGAGGTAAAGTTGCTTCAGAGATGATAACTTCCCAATGGTTTCAGGAACTGAACCAGTGAATGAGTTATGCCAAAGCAGAAGATATTGAAGACTCTCCAGAAGGCCTATGGAGCCTGGCAGATCCCCTGTGAGATCATTGTCCCCCAAATTTAGAGTCTCCAAACTTTTCTTCGAGCATTCAGATAGGCTCTCCACAAATCCAGTTATCTCCCCACTAAGCTTATTATTATTCATATTCAGCGTCTTCAAATTGCAGAGCTTTCCCAGGCTCGAAAGGCTTCCTTCAATCTCATAATTTGATGACAAATCAAGCATGTCAAGGGAACTGAGTGTAGAGAATTGCCCAGGCAACACGCCGTGGAAGTTATTATGGCTGAGATCAAGCTCTGTGAGACTAGTAAGGTTGAAAAGCCATGAAGGTATCGTAGAATTAAAACCATTGGTACCAAGATCAAGAACTGACAGGGATGTAAAGTTCACAAAGGGAAGTGAAAGTGGGATGTTTACAAGATTGCACCAAGGCAAATGCAACTCTAGCAACGAAGACAGAGAATTGATATGTGAAAGCCAACGAGATGAAGCACCAGTAAGGTCTACTTCCCCTATGTCAAGGTATTCCAACGACGACAGACTCGAAATCCACCTAAGATCATTCTCCACTACTTCACTGGTGTACAATCTCAAATCAAGATACTGCACATTTGAAAGATTGCCAAGACTCTTTGGAATCGAACCACTAAATGATGCATGAGAAAGGTTGAGATATTCCAAATTTTTAAGTGAACCAATAAATTTAGGAATTGTGGTTCCTTCAAAATTGTTCGAGCTGAGGTCCAAGTAACTCAAATACTCCAAATCAATCAAAGATGAAGATATATTACCCCCAAGTGCGTAATCAGCGCCATTGGAGTCATCAGACGCCGAGTTGCGGAGATTGAGAGAGGTGACATGACTTGTTCTATTGCTGCAAGTCACTCCTTTCCAATTGCAACAATCTTTTCCCCTCCAAGAAGATAGTCTACCTGAAGGATCATATAGACTTTGTTTGAGCTTCAGTAAAGCTTCAGCTTCAATTTCTGAGCAAGTAGAATCAAGAAAACTACCATAGCAGAATCCAAGTTTGATAGTCTTGAAATATAGAATTTCAGACAAGAAAATGAGACATAAAAGTTGAATATATTTATATTTGCCCATGATCAAAACTTGAAATTTTTAGAGAAGGTAATAATTAGACAATCAGAAAATTTGAGTAAACATTTCATGCTATTTCACTTTTTAGACTAAGCTGTAGTGAGAAATCAGTCATTATCAAACTTGAAAGTGCATAATGTGAGTGGAAGACTATCAGTAAAATGATTTTTCTTCCACGTTTAAGAGTGGAAAATTTTCCATTGACTTTCATTATCAATCAATTTTCCATTGACTTCATTACAAGTTAGCGTGATGATTTCTTCATGACCAAAAAGTTGTATTTCAACATCAAGTGGTAGATATATTGCCATTAACTCTAGATTGTAATAACTCCATCTCTAAAGCTTCATTTGTTTGAAGGTGTATGGAGGGGAATGCGTTTTCTTAATATGTTTCCCTTTCATTCACCTCGAAAAAATACAATATTTTAAAACATCCGCTCAATTCAACTCGATTTACTCGATTTTTCATAGGTTAAACTTTATGTTTTTCTCTACCATCAATTTACCTCAATATAAACATCAGTTTGAATGATTGCATTGAAAAGTATAGAATTAGTAAAAAATGTTACAAGTTAATTACGTGTCTTAGAAAAGCGAAGACTAATAAGCCAAAAGACTAAAAGACAGAGAAAATAGGAAGCATGTGAGTTAGTCCGCTAAAGCGGTCAACTGGTCGGACCCTCCAAGTTTAAAATGTTCGTAATATTACCTGACCAGGTCAACTTCTGTTTCACTAGTCCTTTCTTGCCGGCGGACAACTCAGCCTAACATCAACATATGAGTATTACCCCGTAAGAGGTAAGGAAAGTCGAACCGTATGCCTCCTTCAATATATAACCATTTCTTTTTAATACCAAACGAATAATTTAAAACCCCCCGATTCAAAATGGGTTATGTGAATATCCATATCATTATTATTATTTGATTTATACTACTCATATAAAAAATATACATCTTATTTTCGAAGTAATATGGAACCTACATTATAAAAACCGTAAAGTTATCAACACACAAGTTTTTATTAAATAGATCTATTATGTGATAATTATATCTAACATTAAATCGAAAGACAATAATATTATACTAATCATTTTTAGACTAAAAGTAGAGTGTTGTTATCAACATATGGAGTGAGAAAATCATTGACCTAATATTATCCTTCCAAATTTTGATATCAATAAAATCATTGACCACTCAATCACATCCACCGAGTTAAAAGGACGTCCTAGCACTATTTTTTTTTGTTTCAAAATACTTGCCGTTTTAACATTGAAAATTGTACTTTTACATTTTCAATGAACTTTTTTACTATTTTTTCTCTTGAAATTAGCAACCAACAAATGATATAGTTTTAAATAATTGTATTTCTACTTTTTCAATGTACTCTTTTTACAACTTTTAATTTTTCTTGTGCAAACAACTAAAACTTCAACTATTTTGAAACGGAGGAAGTATTTAATACTCCCTCCGTCCCTAAAAGATTGTCACATTTTGACTTTTGGTGGTCAACAAAACACGATTTAAAACATAAATATATATTATTATACATGTGAAAAAATTATAAAAAGTTAATATTTCAAAAATATATATTGAGACGAATCTAACAAGGTGTCACAAGACTATATTATTTCTTATCGTTTAATTAGAATTCATGATCAAATTTTGTAATATTTGACTACCAAAAGTTAAAATGTGACAATCTATAGCTAAAACATCAATTATATAGTACTATTAAGTTGCAGATCCAGGGACAAGTAACAAGCATCGCCAATGACCATATATATAGCGAGCATCGCCATCAAGGAACAAGTAACAGAGACAGTGACATACAGATCAGTCAGAAAATTTGTGAAAGTTTTTCCCCTAAACTAGATTAATATATTCCTCGATAACATAGACGAGGAATAATAAAAGATCGATCCATTTTCAATCTGATTAATGATATTTTTAGTTGATTGAAATGGCATACAAGTCACTTAGCGAAAACATATAAGTAGGAAATACTCATAACAAAGAAATAAGATATACATTCTATACGTGATCAGTCATCAGTGCCAAAGTAGCGATCACCAAATTCTCCCAGACCTGGTATGACTCGATACTCTTCATTCAGTGTTTCATCGATCTCAGATGTAACAATTTTCAGGGATGGGAACCGTTTTGAAACACAGTGAATCCCTTCAGGTGCCTACACATGAGGTTAATAATGAGAATGAGGACAACTCTAAAATGTCGTTAAGGAATGGAAAACAGAGAAGCGAAATGTTAGGAGGATAGCATCCAGAAACACACTTACAGAGATAAGGTTTAAGAATATAATGTGTGATTCTGGAACTCCTTTTTGGATCAGTAATTCGATTGACTGATTAGCAGAATTACCTTCAAAAGAGACCACAAAAGTTGAAAAATAGAGAATTATTTTTAATACGAGATAAAGGTTCACGGTGATCAAACCAATAGTCCTCTAGCATAGGAGGCACATTGAAAAGAAAAGTGAAAGAACAATAACTCGAACCAGATTATATGAACACCAGTCTCCATCCAAGCCAGAAACCGTATCAGCTCAAAGAAATGACAATTGAAATTCTATTTAATGCTACTTAATGGAAAGTAAAGTAAGCTAACCAGAAGAGGCACCTTTTACAAGGACATGATATTAATCAACAAAATTACCTGTTGCTAGAACTGGATCCAAGAGCAGCACATGACGTTCTGAAATATCTTTTGGTAGCTTTTCATATATAAGCTGCTCAATTGCAGAAAAATTTTATTATCTAGTAATCAATCCAACCTCTGAAGACCATTACAAATCAGTTGCAGCAATCATGAAACAAACAAAAGAAAGATACCTGTTGACCATTGTCACCATCTCTGTGGATAAGAATTTTCCCTATTTTTATTCCTTTGCAACAAGCCCTCAGTGCATTTTCCATACTCTCACCACTAGAGAAGCACAAAACATTAAAAGATACAAGGAAGTTAGGTATAAATTATACAGCAACTATAAAATAATGATGACAAATAAAGACTGTTTAGAAAATTTCAATGCATCAACTTGTAATCCCAACGGCATGTCAATTCATTCTCACCTTCGGATAATGGAAACTCCACATAGTTTCTTGCAGAAGTCAACCCCTGTATATGCTGAACCTGTAAATAGAGGCAAAAATGAGAGGATCATTAGCACATTTTCTTTTACGGAACTCAAGAATACACATATACAGTTTCATGCCACAATTACAAGAAAGTATGTACTCCCTCCATCCCAAATTATTTGGCCACTTTCAATTTTGGAAGTCAAGCTTTGAAAATTTTGACCATAAATTCTCAATAGCCGATAAAAAGAATATAGTTATATGAGATGTTGTTAGATTCATTTCAATGTATATTTTCGAAATAACAACTTTTTACAATTTTTATGCATGTAAAATTACCAATATTTACGTTTTAAGCCTTGTCTCAACGACAGTGAAAAGTTAAATGAGACAAATAATTTGGGATGGAGGGAGCAAAAAAAAAAAGCTCTTACGGAGTGCTCGTCTACACTACTGATACCAATAATAGGTCTAATGTATCTGGTACATCCTTGAACTAAAAAAGGGACATCAGCTAACTAAGAAGTCGAGACAAATTCATTAGGGATAAATTGTATCTCTAATAGAAGTAGTCCATATCCCATACAGAATCATCTCATGTTGCCACAAATTATGACTATAACGTGCATAAACAATGAGCTCCTTATATCCAAGTATCCAACTTCCATTTACGTCCCAACATGTTCTATAATGTGGCCCGTTATGTTTCTCACTTGTATGCTACTATCAAGGTAAAAGCTTCAACTGTGTACGAACACACTTCTCCATATGAGCATTTTGCGCTCATTCAAATACAAACCAAGGACTAGCTTATTTTAACAATATTAAAAGAGAAAAAATTGCAGGAAGATTAAATTAGATAAGTAGAATAACTTTCAACAAGAATACCTGTTGGAGTTACAATTTGCTTCTCAGTGAAAGGCAAGTGTCCAAGACCATGCTCCACAACCTTCAAAAATATAAGTTCAGGTTTATAAGCATGTCGAATATAGCATTAAACATAAAAAACACTTCTAGCAGTTAAAATTTACCAATCTGATAAGCCGATCGGAATAAAATACGAAGTCATGCTTTGAAATATCACGATCTCTAATCAGTGTATGCATACCTCTGATCTGCAGGCAGGAAAAAAACTAATATTAGCAGATATCGCTAAGAGATACAGTATTGAGTGGCATGAAGCCTGTCTTAACCATACTCATGAGTGACTGCATAGACTAGGAGTTGTTATAACAGGTCAAACTTATCTACAAGTACCATTACAAAATGTTTTTTGGTGATAACTCCCCCTTATTACTCATAATTTACTTGTTTTTCCTTAATGTGCATCAACTCCACCAACTACCAAAAGGAAAAGAAAAAAATGTACCAAACAAGGTAGCACAGTTCAAGTAAAATCTGTCCAATGATTTGACAATATTACTATAAATTCATGATAACGTTGATCGAATTGGCATAATTACAGAAGGATAACTGTCTTCAAAATATTATAAGCTATACGCAAGAAGGAATGAAGAAATCCAATTTATTGTCTTTCACCATTCTATAAACAAAGGATAATTATGTATAGACCTATTAAGACCCCGACAGTACACACCTGAAAAGTTGACTGAATGACATACACATTTGGATAGATTTTGCATAGGTCATGCTGCCCAAGCTTTGTCCGGAGGTGCTGAACAATCAGATCAATTGCAACATGATTGTCACCCCCACGGGGAATAATAACATCAGCATACTTCTTTGACGGCAAGACAAAGTCATCAAAGGCTGGTTTGACAAACTTTGCATACTGCAATTCAACAGGGTTGATGGTGATTTGGTATATAAGAAAGCTAAAACTAATAACAAGATCGACTATATAATAGAAGAAATACGATAACTTGCCTGCTCAAGAACAGAGTTCAGGTCCCTACCCCTCTCAACAGTGTCACGTCTTATTCTACGAGCAAGCCTCACATCAGCATCTAATACACAAGTTCATCAGATACAACAATATAAAATAAGAATCTCCACCTTGTAAAACTACAAGTTATAGTGCTCAATGGAAAGAAGCATGTTGCAACACCAGATAATTAGAAGAAAAACACTAATACAAGGTTTCAGAAGATGAACAAACCATCTAATCATTTACGATAGCAAGAAAACATGTAGTGCCAGAAGTGAAATAAGGGGTACCAAATTCAAATATCATATAATTCCAAAGCATAACTGGAAACAGATTAGTACAATTGAAGAAAGTACAAACTGCATAATGGGTGGTCAATGTAGGACCCCTAAACACTTCCGTACAAAAAGAAATTTCTAACTACTTACGTACAAAAATAACTTTCATCATTAAGCATTGGTGGGATAGGGTGTGGTTTTTGGAAAGAAGCCATTAAGCACAAAAATAACTGCTATATCAAATCATAGAACTGTAGTGCTACAACCAATCTAATAAAAAACTGATGCCACTCCAAAGGTTAATAGCAACATTTAGGAGGACATTAGGATGCAACATAATACAATCTACAGTGTAAACCAAAACGGTAATTAGATATGAACAATGAAATATATCAACCTGTATCAACAAAAATCTTCATATTCATAAGGTTTCGAACGCGTTGGTCGTGGAAAACAAGGATTCCCTCCAAAATAATTACATCAGATGCATTGACCTGAAATATACATAGCAATAAAAATTATGTAAATTGACAGATTAACTAGAAGACCTATCACTAACAATCAGTTCTAACTTGCACACACAGCATGGAATAATGGATTAGCATACGACCAATCAATTATTTCACTGCCAGATAATGCCTCATATAATATAAAAGACTGAAAGAGCATACCAGTCGGAAGCTGTCTGAACACCTTTGATGAGTTTTGAAGTCATAAATTGGAACCTGCACAGATTGCCCAGACATGAGCTTTTCAGCACATTCTAAGAGCTGCTCTGTGTCAAATGCATCTTCAAGATGAAATAGAAGTAAAAATACTTTTAGTGTAGATCCTTCAAAATTAGAAATTATTTGCCACCTATAAAGTTCCAATACTCCATAAGTACATTAAATCAATCTTGCACCTTTATCTAAGGTTATATTACCTGGATGATCAAAATTATATTCATGTACATGTTTCAGTTCTTCAGGTGTTAAACCACGATAAAATGAATCCTGCATAGCAACCATGGATTAAAGATCAGTAAATGTTAACTGCTTCATGTTTCTTCTCCTTCAATCTATCTAATTATGTAAGTGTCATCAGCAACATTCCAATTCCTAAGAGGAAGCTCCTACCTAAGCAGGGTGAGGGAATTGGATAGTACGCAGCCGTAACCCTTTGATAACAGGGAGGCTGTTTCCAAATTGACCCAAGAGTTAAGTGCAAATTCTATCTACTACTCCGCTATAGATAAGAAGCATATGTAGTGTACTTATGGAAGCTTCCTGGGCCAATATCAAAACAAATTTCAGAAATTACTAAGAACTTCCGTGGTATGATAAGCTAGACCAATTCCCCAACCACGTTCAAGTATCTAACACTTCAAAAATTGAGTATGAGGATACGTCACACATTATTGTTACAATGATATATTTGAATTTAAGCATGGACTAGAAGAAATGATGTAAACAAAAACTAAATTATGATTAAGTAGATACTTCGATACCAAAGGAGGGCCTGCCAAACATCAAATATGTTAAAGCATAAAAGGTGCAGTGGTTTATCGGTCCTGCCTACTCCCCTAAAGGCAATTGGTTTCAGAAACATTTGAAACTCTTCACAGTAGAGAATCCATTAAACAAGTAAGTCAATAAAAGAGTAAAAAAGAACCTGATTAACAAGTACAACACGATGATCATGAAGTTGCTGGATGATCATGTCACATACAGTCGTCTTCCCCGAAGCAGTCCCTCCCGAAACCCCTGCTCCAACATAACTACACAATCAGCTAATAATACCTACATAAACTTTTCAACAAAAGAAATACACACATAAACATATAACTAACACACACATCGAACTAAACTCAGCTATTATACAAAACAAAACGATTAAATAAAACTTAATAATCTAGCAATTCGAAATTGTACACACCACTCGAGGAGAAGTGGACTCAGCAAGCTAATAGTACTTGCACAAAAAAATTCAAACAAAATCAATAATACACACTCAAACATATAACATACAAATCGAATTAAACTCATAAATTACTAAAAGACAAATGATGAAACAAAATAACAAAAAATTCAGAAGTAAATGTAGTTGTAGTTGTAGAAAATACCGATGACAAAAGGTTGTTTGTGAGAGAAGGGGGAAGCTGCGGAGGTGGTGGAGGAGGAGGGGGAGGAGAGAAGACCGTCGATACGGAGGCCGGAGAAGTGAGCTCCCGTTGACTTCTCCATCACGTAGTCAATCGCCGTCGTCTCTTCCGGCATCGAAATTAAACTTTATTACTACTTGTTTTTTTATTTATGGATTTTATTTGTTTGTTTTTGAAGAGTGAAGAAAAAGTTGAAGAGTTTGTTGGTGAAGGAGCAGGTAGAGTTCTGATGATGATGATGATTTTGGTGTCGTCTTTTGAGTCTTTGTTTATTTGGGACGTTGCGTTTTTTTTGTTTTTTTCTTGATTTGATGTTAAGTAATCCACTTGGGTTGATTAATTAAAGTGATCCGGTCATGATCTAATTTGAAGTTGATGTTGATCCAAATATCCATACGAATATACTTTTTTTTTTAATTAGAATTATTGTTGGATCGGAAATATTTAATCTTTATAATTGATTTCCAAAAAAAAATATTTTAACAATATGTAATGTATAATATTTGGAAAAAAATGGAGTATTAAATTATATGTAGAATTTTTGGTATAACTGTAGGTAATATTACGGAGTATAATTTACTTTAAATTCAGAAGATATAAAATGGCCTAATTTATGTTGTTGTTAAATTAATCGGATAAGCTTATTGTTTTACTACCTCCATCCCTAATGATTATTACATTTTGATTTTTGTAATCAAAATTTAAAAATTTGATTAAGAATTCTCAGTAAACGATAAGGAAGAATATAGTCATGTGGGATTTTATTAGATTCGTCTCAATATATATTTTTTGAATATCTACTTTTTATATTTTTTTTCACATGTAGCATAATAAATATTTACATTTTAGATCGTACATTGTTGACCATGAAAGTTAAAATACACCAATTATTTAGAAATGAAGAGAGTATTTTCTAAATTCATCTTACATAAAATGTAGTTACTAAAACTTTCAATTAATATTATGATTTGATTTAAATTCGGCGACAAAGAGTGATGTACTCAGTCCATAGTCAAATTAGTGAATTGACTTATCATAATCTTCCAATTTATCTTACTTAAGATTTTATTTTAAAATATGAGGAGTGATGTAATTCAGTCTATAGTCAAATGAGTGAATTGACTTATAGTCAAATTAATAAATTGATTTATAGTCAAATTAGTGAATTGACTTATTCATATTCTCTTTTAAATATATTTACAAATAATATAAAAGAGAATATAAATAAAGTATACAAGATGGTTTATACTTTATACCAGTAACTTAAAAAGAGTATTTAACAGTTGAATTATTAAAATTTATTCATAGTTTACATTACATGTTATTTAAACTTCTTATAGAGAAAAATAATCCCTCATGCTCTAGTAGTATTGTCATTATATGCTAAGATAGAAATCATATTGTTCAATCATATTCTCAAAATAATCCAATAGTAGAACCACTAAAAACATTCAAACAAAAAAACCCATTTAAGTATATGCAAAACTCTCACATTTATGCCAATATACCAAACAACACTATCTCAACAGCCAACATAGCAGCAAAAACATAGAGTGATCCAAGAATTCCAATACTCTCAGCTGATGATGCAGTTGAAGGAGGAGTAGAAGTAGATGTCCCTGAGGCAGAGCCACCACTATCTCCACCGTCGCTCGGGGCAGTACTAGTCCCTGAAGAGGAGCCACCAGCAGCAGTTGTTGTGATCTTGACCTTCATCCCAGCATCACAATGGCCAGATGTCCCACAAGCAAAGTACCTTGTCCCAGCTTTGTCTAGCTTAATTGTGTCACTCCCACTGTTCAAGGACTTCAATGAGCTGCCTATATCACAACCCTTGTATGCCTTCTCATCTTCTAGCTCTGCCACACTGTGCAGCCCTGATGAGTACTTGAACACTGCCAAATTTGCATCAAAAGATACAAGTATAAGTTCGATTTAGACCAAATGGTTTCATTGATCACTAACGTTTGTTAAAAAACCCCAGTCGATCACCCTAGTATGACTATGTATACTTTTTTATCACTAATGTTGGTTATTATGTATATTTTTTGTCACTCATGCATTTTTTTGGTACAACTCGCAATTTTCGATATTTTTAACATTTTTATAGGGGTATTTTAGTCATTCTACCATAATTATGTTACAACTCGCGACTCTTCGACATTTTCGATAAGTGTTAGTTGATGTTAATGACAAAATTATGGGAGAATGACTAAAATACCCCTACCAAAAATATTAAAAATGTCGAAAAATTGCGAGTTGTATCAAAAAAATGCATGAGAGACCCAAAGTATACATAATATCCAACATTAGTGATCGAAAGTATACAAAATCATACTAAGGTGATCGACTGGGGGTTTTTAACAAATGTTAGTGATCAATGAAGCCATTTACTCTTAGATTTGTGTACGGCACTGATATTACAGAACTCGAACTTGCTATAACAATTTTCGAAAAAAATTGAAGTGGTTGAAAAGAAGGTTACCTAGTTCGTCGCCAACCTTGAAGGTCTGTCCCGATGACCATGTACTAAAATCTGTAGATTCATCCCAACCTTGGCTTCCCCCCACCACATATTTGGTTGCTAATGCTTGTTCCATAATAACTCCAATAATAGCCATTACCAATAGCATACATTTGTACATACCCTCCATAATATTCACACACTTACAATTAATACTCAGTATATTTTTATTTGTCTGATGAATAATTCAGAGTAATATTTGAGACTTTGTTATAGTAGTTGTGATCAAGGAATTGGTATTGGAGTTATTTATACACATTGATATCTACTTTATTATAGTCTTTGAAGGGAAGCAATGTGTGAATCAGTAGATTTTAGACACTATTAACAACACATCAAACTCTCAAGTCCGAAATCTTTTATTAGAGGATGAAGATTGATTTTCTAGGTTCGAATCCCACTAATCTATTTTCAGGAAATCACACTTGTAAATTTTGATAAACACTATAGCATTATCATATACTCGGACATATAAATACGAAAAACGATATCCTTTGTGGACTTCTAACACATTTCGCAATTTTACTTTGAAATATCGATTTAGGACATTTGTTACAATTATGAGTGTTCATTTTAAATATCAATATCCGTTTATTTTAACACCAAAATGATGTACGGGAAAGTTGAAATGCTATATGGTACAAAAGTACATGCCTAAAATTGGCCCTTATCAAATAGTCCAGGTTTATGTAATCTTTTTTTGAAAAAAAAAATAGGTGTGAAAGTATATGAAGGGGCTGTTCAATGGTTGTTGCCTTTGGGTCAGCTACGTGTACAAAATTACATTGCAACACTAAGCAATTTTGCTGGTGGGTGGGTGGAGGTTAGGATCTGAATTCTTAGTTTTTCTACTTTCTTACCTTCAAAATTAAGATATCTTTCTTTGACATTAGCAATCATCACTCTCTATAAACATTACATGTACGTAATCAAGTGTTTGTAAAATAATAATTGCTCTGTTTTCAAATCAATACAAGAACAAAAATCTACCGATTAAATATGTTTAAAGAAACCAATCATTGATAAATTGAATTCGAACATTTTAAATATGTGTCCTTTATACTCTAGATCAATTCAAGCCGTGAAATAAATATTGAAAACTAAATGTCTTATGTATTTAATAATCTTTCATTTAAAAGGATTCGTGTATATATCATATATGTTTTACATAATTACATGATAACCAACAAACCCTTCCATAATCTCATTGTTACCATCTTAATGATGAGCAACAACATTCTCCAATATCTAACTTGCTAACTAATCAATCTTCTTAAAAAACTTAATCACTTCATTATAGACAACATCCTTAGCAGTGTAGCCCATGACAAAATCAACATGAGCAAAATTGTCGACAGGATGCACTTGTAGCTTATCCAAATCATGGCCTTTAAGTAAAGCAAGCAAATTTTGGACATCTTTAACATCGGATAAAGCATCTTGTCCACCATAGCTCAAGAATATTGGAAGGTCATGTGGGATCTTGCTCAAATCATAACTAGGAGGTTTGAATGCACCATAATGCACCACGTTCAAATATATCTTTCCGTAATCAAATTTACTTAAACGCCCATCTCTAACAACTGCAACAAATTTCCAGAGAAAAAGGACTAATTTTAGTTTTTTCAATCTTTTTCTAGATTGTGCCCTCAATGTACATATTACGATACCAATAAAGAAAATAGAGTGAATTGCACAAATAGTAACAATAATGTCATCAAGTTGCAGTTTAGTTCGCAATAGTGGTACTATTACAGTTTAGTCCTCGAAAGTGGCCAAAAGTTGCAGATTAGTCCCACGTTAACTATTCAGTGAACTTTTAACACCAACACGCGATGAGAGGTTAAATTTGGGGCGAAAAATGATTTTCTTTTTAAGACAAACTCATTTTTGGTATTAGAAATTAATGAAGTTTTGCATTTCAGCTTCATAATGAATTTTTATGAGACACTAAAATTGAGTTTATGTCTTAAAAATTTATTTTTTTGTCCAAATTTGACCTCTCATCGCGTGTTGATGTTAAATATTAACGGAATAGTTAACGTGACTAATCTGCAACTTTTTTGCCACTTTCAGGGACTAAACTGCAACGGTACCATTATTGGGGACCAAACTGCAACTTGATGACATTATCGGGGACTATTTATGCAATTCGCTCAAATAAATACATTCTTGCTTTTGAAATTTGATACCAAAAGATCTTTTAAATATGTTTTCTTAAATGTTTTCTATATTAGTATTTCTTTTCCGATTTTACTTTTTAACATGAGCCGTACGGACATTGGGTACATAATAGGAAAAACGTTTTTTAATTAGTGTTCATTAAAATAAGATCTTAGGTTTCAATTGGAAAAGATTTCATTTTAATTTTTTTTGAAGATGGACTTACTTTGAGCCAAATGCACCATATTCTTAGTGGAGGTTGGTTGAGGCTCATTTTTGAGGAATAGATCAACGGTGGAGGGACGGAGACAGCAGTTCTTTCCTGTAAGATAAATTGTTTAATAAGTTAGTGCATCAAATGGATGCTTAGTGAATGGAAAGCTAGAATTTTAGCATGATTAAGAAAGGTAACTAAGTTAGTGCATCAAATGAATGTTTAGTGAATGCCACACACATTGGAGAATCAAGAGATGTGTCCTAATAGAACCGTCCAAGGGATATGTCGACATAATCATCAGGAGATTAACCAGAAATAATTCTCACAACAATATTCCATCAAGTATTGTCACTGGACGGATTTCGAAACTACAATATAGAAATATTTTCACCTCAATCATTTTGTTGCTTACTATGTCATTGGGCTAGTATACACTTATCATTATGAAATCAATATAATAAGTAATAAAATTATTAATGTTAAAAATGTACTAAGTACCTGTAATTGCTTGGAGCAAGTTATAACAGTCCACACCAGGATGATCACATAGTTTCTTCAAAAATTTGGAAAATAGGGGACTGTAATACAACACAATTTTTCAGAATGGGAAAAAATCGTTACAAATATATTACTCCCTCCGTCCCTAAAAGATTGTCACATTTTGACTTTTGTGGTCAATTACAACAAAATTTGATCACGAATTCTCACTAAACGAAAAGAAATAATATAGTCTTGTGGGACCTCGTTAGATTCGTCTCAATATATATTTTTGAAATATCAACTTATTATAATTTTTTTGCATTTAGAATAAGAGATATTTGTATTTTAAATCGTGTTTTATTGACCACCAAAAGTCAAATGTGACAATCATTTAGGGACGGAGGGAGTATTATAATCAAGATTCTTTATTACTCCTAACTTTTACCTGTTTGGGATGAACTCTGGTATGCCTAAAAATGTAGTTAACTGCAAATGATAAGATCATATAAATTAAATATCAATTGAAATGTAAAATGAGATAAATGTTTTTAAGGTGTAAGTATATATTCAGTGTTTACCTCCCCAACAAAAGATCTGGCCAAAAGATTAACAAATAGGGTGGTCATGTGACTCAAATAAGCAACTGGGCTAAGTAACACTGCTGATTTCACCTTGTCTACTTCTCGTCCTTCCGAGAAAGATGTCAATGCCATCAAAGTACCCTGAACAAGAAATTGAAAATTCGTATTCATTTATCGAGTGTGTTAATTTACTTATTAGCGTGTCTGGGTGACAGATAATTTGAAAGCAGACCCCACATTTAGTTTACGATAGTGTCACGTTGAATATTAACCGCTTAAATGGTAAGTCAATATTATTAGTCGTATAATATTGGAGCTTGTCTTTGTTTGAGATTCTTACCAAGGAATGGCCTACATAGTGGATTTTCTGCCCTGTTTGTTTAAATATGAGGTTGATAATTGAAGGTAAATCATGGGTTATTAGCTCATCCCATGACCAGTTCCAGTATTCCTGTAAAATCATTACAAGGAAAATTGTTAGCTTAGCAAATACAACTTAAGGTCCCCTAGTGAGACCAATAATGCAATTAACTAATGAAATTTCATTATAAAGTTTTTGATGAAAATGCATGGAAGACAAATATATATACCCTGGAATTGGGATCAAGTGTTGCATGGCGACGACTAAATCTGGTTCCTCTAATGTTAGAAATCCATACATCATAACCATTATCAGCCAAAATATATGCCAGAGACTCTTCTGGCGAGTTCAGCAACCATGACATCCCATCCTGAGACCATAAACGCACAAACAATAATAATCAATTATTTTTACAAATTAGCAAATCTATGGCCCATTAAATGATGAATACTTGGGTAAAGAGAAATCATAGTAATTCATAATCTGGAAGCACATGAGACGATGATGTTTTTTCTTTATATTCCACATGGTGGGAAAGAAAAGCAAAAGTTATTACTGTCTCCCACTGCTTATAAACACTGCATTTAAGGTTTCTGGACATATCATTTTACGGAATAAATAATTTTATGATGCAACTCAGTCAGGACTCAGGCAACGTGATGCCATCAAGATCCTATATTGAATCCTGTGCCTCAATCACAGTACAATTAAATTCCATATTGGAAATTGCTACTCACTAAATCTTAAAACCCAACCCAAATTTAAAATTTATTTACAATCAGCAAGACAATTATAGAAAACATATGTTTAGGTAATAAAAAATTTATATTTCAACAATACATATTAAAATCTCACTTTTTTCCAATTCTTATCGGCTATTCTTAAATTTGACAAAAAATTGAAATAAGTCTTGTATTTTGAGATGAAGAAGGTAATAACTTTTCTTATTAAGAAGCTAATTATTTAATTAATTAATGTCATATGACTGAAAATATTTTGATAATCGAATTAATTGGTGTGTGTAATTATTGATTGAGATGAAAGTCAAGTCGTCAATAATAAGACGTAACGGAAAACAATTTAAGGTAGGCCAAATAGAAAAGAGTTACTGAGTTAAATAGTATAAAATTTAAAAAAGTTACGAAAAATATAGATAAAACATCTCTTAGACTCTTAGTTCTCATCATCACTCCACATGGTAATTTCAATCCCTTTCAAAGACAAGGTCGAGTTATTGAGTGATGCCATACGGAAATTGTTGTGCATTATCTCATCAATGCATCGATTGGTGAGATATTATTAAAATTTTCAAAATCTCATCATAATTAATAATCGAACTCGATTTATGTTAACGAGTCGCTTCAAACTCAAGCAAGCAATGCTTGTCCGATAATATTCAATTATGTATAAGATATTATTTCAATTTTTGCTTACCACAAGAACACCATGTTGCAATAGCACAGGCGGACCCCTTTTACCATTGCCTCCTGCACGACCTTGGGAGATTCTTTGCAGGCTTAGTATATAACCATCATCTGTTTTCACCTATATGAGTTCGATCACCATATAAGGTTTTGCGATATCATTACATGTTTTATATCTCATGGCGCGACATTTTATATATGAACGAAAAAATAGTTTACACGAAAGACGTAATGTCTCATTATTACCTCAAATTCTTCGCATTTGTAACCCTGAGGTCGAACCGCTAGGTTGCATATACCGTCTTGAGGCGGGGTATCAACCTTGGTGTGTGTGGGGGGTAAAACAAGACCTAATGCTTGATAAGGTTGATGAATTATGATAAAGAATGTAGCAAAAAGAGCAAAGCAACTCATGAACTTTGTTTGGAACAGAGCCATGTTATTGAAAAAATGCCCAAAAAGGGTTATGTATGTATGAATTATATTGCGATACTTTAGGGATAAACGAGTATATATAGAGGGGGGGAGGAGGGGGAGTGTGTGTGAACAATACATTAGAAATCGAAGACTTCAAGGAGTACGAAATTCTAAGCATGTGGAATGGTGGATATTCAAGCACTCAGGGAATGGGTTACGTGGCCCACTTAATGCTTCCTTTATCTATTCTTATTTTAATAGTAACAAATACTACCACAATTATGATATCAATTATCTCTAATAATCATTATACTATTTAAAGAAAATTATAAAGTGGATAATCCGAGTAAATCTGATGTGTACTATTTCACAGTTAAATTTATTCCAGTATATATGGTTACTTTGATATTATTAGTGTATGTTTGGTAGCCTGGAATGGATTCAGATAAGTGGGAATGGATTCAAATTTGATTCAATTACTTGGTTTAATAGTTAGGAATGTATTTTTCATTCCATTACTTAGTTAATCCCATTACCTCATTTGAGGTAATACCCATTAACTCCAAATTGGGCGTAATCATCTATTACTTCATATGAGGTAATCGAATAATATTATTATCATGAATATTATTATTATTATTATTATTATTATTATTATTATTATTATTATTATCATATTTCTTATTATTATCATTATCACTATTGTTATTATTATCATTATTATTATTACTATTATCATTATTATTATTGTAATTACATATTTATTATTATTTTATTAATATTATCATATTCATTATTATTATTATTATCATCATATTCATTATTATTATTATTATTATTATTATTTATATTATCATATTTATTATTATTGTTATCATTATTATTACATATTATTATTATTTAATTATTATTATTATTTAATCATATTCTTATCATCATTATCATTTTAGGATAATATAATAATAATAATAATAACAATAATAATAATGAAAAATACGATTATTTTTACACAAACGACTTTGACTACACTGAGAAATTTGACACTATTATTATTATGAAATTTCCTATTTAATTAATTAACCGAGTTAAAATGTATGAAAAACTATTCTTATGTTCTACTACATATTTATTTTTTAATATATGTTTTTTAATTTATTATGACTAAATAAATGAAAACTAATTTTATTATTAAATAGTTATTTTTTGGAAGATAAACTATTGCATTCAAAATTATGTAATATTACTTGAATTTATTTTAATGGTATATTAGTAATTTAGTTATATTATCTTTATTATTACATCATACCAAACTAAAGAATGTAATCGTTAATGAGAATTGAATTACATTACTACGTTCATACCAAACAAAACAATAAGATCATTTGTTCATTCCTTTCCGTTACTCGTTTCATTACTGATCTCATTCCATTCCTACGTCATTCCATTTCAGGCTACCAAACGCAACCTTAGTCTTCCTCCTCTATGTCAACATATTTGGTTCAACAAGAAATTGAAAGTAGTTGTTCTGAAGTAAATCTTTGAAATTGAAAAAATAATTAAATATATCGTTACACAAATATAAATATCAATTTTTTCTAAAATTATTTTTTATATCTATATAATTAAATTTTTATTTCAAAAAGCGTTTGTTCGAATATTGCGAGGGTGTGAACGTGTATGTATACCTCCGCCCCTCGATTTACTGGTTTAGGATATTTGTACTTCGTATATGGCTAGGTTAAATGTATTTATTTTTAGGAAGTTAAAAGGTAAATACATTAGAGTATTGTAGGTTAAATGTATATGGGTATTATATGAGGAAGTGGAGCTAATAATACGCAACATTTAAGCAGAGAATATAGGGACCCGCTGTATGGCATATGATTGTCTGGTTTCTTGATTGTCAAACAACGGAAATAGTTGGACAATTTTATGGCAAATTCATAAACGTTACGAGATGCAATAAAATCATTATTGAAATTCGTAACTGTTGATGATGACATTCAATTTTGTTGGATGTTATCCATTCCAACTTTTATTTTGGTCCAAAGGGGTATCTGTTTGTGTATATATATCACAAATGATGAAATGAACAATAATTATTTACTCCATATATCAAGATAGAGCAATCATATAATCAAGTCACATACTCTCCCAATTAAATACGAATTAAAACATAAATATTTTTAATTTAAGTGTATAAGAGTTTCAAAATTTTATATTAAAATAAATTTAACAAGCTCTCACATGACTGTATTATTTCTTATCGGCTAATGAGTAATTCATGATCAAAGTTTTCGAAACTTGATCCAAAAAAATAAAATTTCCATATCATTTAGGGATGAAAGTATTTGTTTTCCCGAAGGGGTGGAGGAAGTATTTATTTCTCCAAATCTTATCCAGTGTTTACTTAAACTAGTGTGGAGTGTGGACAATCATATATGTACTCGCTAAAATGATTACTTCATAGTAGGGGTGAGCATGGGTTGGGTTGGGTGGACTTTGGCTACACCCAACCCAACACAATATTTTTTGGTTTTAAAATTTTGATTCAAACCCAACTCAAGAATTATTCAACCCGCTTCTTCGGGTCCTTCAATTTCGAGTTGGGTTAGGGGGTCGTTCGGATCGGATGCCATTAATTGTTACAATTAAAATTATATTTAGAATAACTTAGAAATTACAATAACAAAAATCATAACAATTGTATAATCGTGTAAGACCATTAGTAACTCATTCAAAATTCAAAATCCACATATTAAGTATCAAAAACTAAAGAGTTAATCGAATAGCCTAGTGGAAAAGGTTCTTGCTAGTGACCAGAAGGTCCTAGGTTCGAAACTCACATCATCGCTAATTTACAAAAAAAAAAAAAAAAGTATCAAAAACTAAAAGATATTGCAACATTATTATGATTGTATCATGTTTTTGATCTGTGACATGTAAACAATTAATAAAGATATGTTAGGCTAATATATATTTAACTTAGATAACATATAATAATATTAATTACATGTAATAAAAACTTACTGATCAGTAATTACTCACTCAATGTTGATATTATTGAGATCATTTTTCTTTCGTTCAAAATCTTAAGTTAAACACAACTTATTTATTTCTCTAACTATACCTGCCCATTCTTTGAAAAATATAATAAATTGAAGTGGTGCAAAACGAATTGGTACATTTGTGTGTGACATTGTAGAAGACCTTGAAATTTACTAAAATTTGAGCACTCCGAGTAGCATATTCAATTATTTATCAAACTTATATATGCAATTATACACCGGAACGGTTACGGTTACAGTTATTAAGATTCTTTTTTAAAATTTCTCTTAATTCATAAATTACACCATTGATTCTAAATTAGCTTAAACTCTTCACATGATAGTCATTTAGAGAAATCTCAACTAGAAACCATAACTTCCTACATTATGCACATGTAATGCCGTCTCTATGGCTGTTTATATATATAAATACTAGTTTTTTTTTTTTTGATAATTAGCGATGAATTGTGACTACAATGATATTACAAACATGAATACAGAAATTGCTAACTAATAGAAAGTTAGAGTATAATATGAGACAAATATGTCTCCAACAAGGTTCGAACCCATGACCTCTTACATGAAAGGTTGGGCCGGATGCCACTAGGCTATTATAGCAACTAATTATATTGGCTATTACAGTTGTATATGTATAATAAGTCTAATATTTTAAGCATAATACTACAAATTTAAATAATATGTGTAATATTCGGGTTGAGTCGGGTTTCTTCAGGTTTCAATAGTGGAAACCCAAACCCAACCCAATTTTATCGGATTTTTTTACTAATCAACCCAAACCCGACCCATCGACCCAAACAACCCGTATTTTCAGATTGAGTTGGATTGGACTGGATTGATAAATTTCTGCACACCCTACACCATAGGTCTAAACATTTTGGTTCACTCAAGATTTGATTAAATTGGATGGGTATTTGAATTGTATGTATAAATGTTGTACATATTATATTTGCTTAAGAGGTGAATCAAATTGGAAATAAAAAAAATGAAAGTGTCACTCCAACATAGGAATGGAGTGAGTTTGTCATCCACTTAATAAGTAAAGAAGCTTGAGATGTTGTTGAATAAGAAACAACATTGTGGAAATCTTGGATTGAGCTTGGAAAATAAACTTGGGCTCGTGCGAGTCAAGTTTTGCTTCCGGTCGAGCTTGGTTTGCATGTGAGATTGCAAAGGGTGTAACGGTCGTAATAGTTGGTGTATTGACTGACAATGAATGACCTTGACTGTTACGGAATGTAATGGCAACAATTAGTACTAATAATTGTGCATTATATTTTGAATTGACTACCGTTACAAAATATAATGGCAGCACTTAGAACTCATAATTGTGCATTATATTTTTTATTGACTCAGCTTCTACACGGTTACAAAATATAATGTCAGCAATTACTACGCATAATTGTGCATTATATTTTGAATTGACTAATATAATGGCAGCAATTAGTAACATAATTGTGCATTATATTTTTGATTGACTCAACCTCTATAAATAGGCAAAACCTTAATCCTTCTTCCTCATTTGAAACACACGCAACTTTAGCACAAAAATAAAAACAGAGAACTCCCATACTCTCTGAGTTTTATACTTGCTTTTTGTCGGTGATACGCATGCTCATAGGCGGTTCGTTGGTTGGCTCATTGTGCTTGTGAGGTCGAACCAAGAGGTGGTTTTATCCTGGGAAACTTGCGACCAAGAAATCCTTAGCACCGAAGGGAAGGTCGAAAAAATTTTAAGGAAAGCGGTATCCGTGACTCCATCTGGTTTATGTTTGTTGTATTTTTTATTATAGTTATTGTAATTTCAATTTCTAGTAATCGTTGTCATAGGTTGTTCATGAGTTTATTGTTTTTCTTTTGCAAAGTTTTATTGTATAGTTGTATATTCTCAGTATCGGTCCTACAGTATTTCGTTCCTTTCAATATACGAAAGTGTTTAAGATTTAATTTTACTTTTTAATGTAATAGATTATATATTTAGATATGTAATCACAATAAAATATTTTTATCTTTCATTGATAATGTTGTCTCTCGACTCTCGTGCAATGTTACCTTTGTTTTTAAGCTATATATACAAATTCTTATATAATAGTAATGTTATTTTTGAGCTAGCCACTCTCTTATATACTAAAATGGATTAAATACTTTTTATGTTGAGTCATTATCCAATTTTAATCAGATTTGTAAAGATATAAGATTATATTATATATCTATGTTTTAACAAATCATATAAAATGAACAATATATTAAGTATATTTTTAATTATAAAAAGTAAGCAATATTTCATCGAAATCATGACAAGTGATTAAGAGCACTCACATCAGCAACTCTAAAAGTTGAAATTGTGGATAGAAAAATTAAGAATGATTAAAATGTTACTTTTTCAGCTTTCCTATAATAGGTTGGATCCTCCAAAATACTATTCATATAATAGGTTGGATCCTCCAAAATACTATTCATACAGGGTGTTACGTTATTTTGTTTTCTTCTCCCATTTTTTTTTTTCTCTTTTTCACATTTATATAAAAAATAATTAAATATTTTTCATCATATATAAATATAAATTAAAAATATCTATCATTCAACATCCATATATAATACATAATTTTATGTTTTTAAAAATTTAGTTGTATCCTAAATATTTTATACGATATATGAAATATCTATTTTTTAAGTTTGAAGTGAATAATAGAAGAGTTGCTAAAGTATTCATATAAAAAGTGAACCCAAAATAAAATAAAAAGTGACAGTTAAAAATGTACTTTAGGAAAAATTTAGGAAAGATGATGTGAGTGATCTAACTAGTTATGAACACATATAATACATTAGTTCGAAAAGTACGTGATGATAGAGATATAATATGATATATTTATAAGTTTCATTTTGTTATCAGTGCAGATATACAAATAAAAAAAATAATTTAACAAAGTCTAGAACGTGAAGTAAATAAAAATCGAACAAATAGCTAGAGAATCCAACTAGAATCGGTAAAATCAAATGGAGAAAATAAATGGTTAGTGATGTGGATGAATCTGGTATGTAGGCTGAAACCGCATGTGTGTCACTGTCTTAATTTATGTAGCTCATTCTTCATTCCCAGAAGAATAATAGAGGGCAGCTTCAACTTGTTGCTTCAATAATTTCATGATCCAGAAGCAACAGAATAATTTAATGTCCAAATACCTCACAATAACTTCATTTTAATTTTATGAGTATCACAAATCACAATCATGACAATCGGACGCAAACTTCGATAATTAAGTTTTTATTTTTATCAAATTTTGATGATTGTACAGTTATTAATAAGAGGTCAGGGCTTCGCTGCAGATACTTAACACTTAAGCTCTTTATCAATTGAGTTATGACTCCGGATAACAACTTTTCCATTTTTAGTTTTATATGAATTGGAACTCATATATAAAGAAAATCTGCAATTTATAGGAGAAATGGAGTGTTGGCATCAGGGGCGGACCCACGTTAGGGCTGGTGGTGCAATTGCACCACCAGAATTTTTGATGAGGTTCTCGAATCACTGTTATGCCTCGCACCTCGCTCGAGCTCTGTGATTGGAGACTCCTCACTCTGATCCTTGCTTGGTGAAATATGAACAAGTCTGGTAGAAATAGTTCTCTTCGGGTATCCACTATAGTTCCTCTTAGATCCAGTCGAAGCCAGGTCTCCTCGTGAGTTATATCAACGACCTGAAAGTGTGGTCGGGGTACGACCACAAACACTCCGATGCCTAAGTCAGTACAGGATCCCAAAATAGTCAACTAAATTACTCTCTAGAATATTCAGTCTCAAGATTAGAATTACCTCAAATGGTTGAAGGTACTGTACTATTTATAGAGTACTGGAGAGAGAAAGTGTGTACCTCTGACCCTCCAGATTATGACACTTGTCCTGATCCTATCGGTGGAGTACCTCAGGAAAGAGAATTTAAGGCCCTTGGCTGGGCTGGCCCATGTGGGCTTATCTAGAAGGAATCTGGTTGTACTAGGCAGGTACAATTATGGATTTCTATAAATAATGGACCTCATCATTGCCCCCATTTATCTGTGAGGTGCTTAAACGAGCCTGATCAACCTCGCATGTTTCATGAGCGAGCCTCATCAGATAAATCCCGGTCTTACGAACCAGTTCCTTACTCATATTTGGGACATCAGAAATTACTCCACGTGTCAAGCATTCGGACGGTGGACTCTTGGTGACGTGTTCCCGTGGTTGCCTATAAAAGGTACTTTCAAAGCCCTTATTTGTACTTTTCCTTTACTGTTGCACTAATCCTTTTTCTCTCAAACCTCTTCTTCCGAATTTCCCTGTCATCTGAACCTTCTCCGGCAAATCGTCCACCTTCTTCTGCATCTTTTTCTTAAGGTACGCCTTTCTTATGCCTCTGTTCTTGTGTTTTATGAACGTGTATTAGTCTTTAAACTGTTGAAATGTACTTTCTGGGTTGTAGTTTTCCTGAATTACACCCCTTTTTATCAATTGTCTGTGTGTAATGTACTTTTATCGTCAAGTTTTGATGTTTGGGCTGCCTTGTTTTGATGGAGATGTTCTTCACATTTTCTGAATGCCCCCTTGTTTAATCGGCATTGCCTTTGATTCCAGTTGTTTTCCTTGTTGAGTTCTGGTGTTTAGTATAAATCCCTGTTTGGTTTTTGGTCATAATGTTATGGTAATAATGTTCTGGCAATAATGTTCTTCATGTGCCTGAGAAATCTTGAGTTTTAATCGGAATTGTCTTTGATTCTGTTTGTTTTTCTGTTTGATTTTGTATGGAATTTGAATGGTCTTGTTTTGGTTGGGTGTGACCTTTGATTTCTCTGGGAAACTGAACCGCCCCTTAGCTGTATTGTGACCTTTGGATTTTCCCGCCTAATCGAGTGCCTTTTCGATAACTGTGCAGACATTAATATGGATGGTGATAATCAAAATGCTTACAAGTCGAATGATGAGCTCGTTATCCAAACGGGCCTCACTGATGTCACTCTCACTCCGCTTTCGACCTTAGTAGAAGAAACACAGCGGGTAAGTGTCCCTTTAGAGACTCTTCAACATTATCGTTGGTTGGCCTCGCTCGGGGTGTCGACCACGATACTCCCGGAGTCCGGTATCAACCCCATACACATCACCCCTTTGCATGACCCCTTATCTTTTGTACCTACTGACCACTTACCCTTACGAGCTGCACCTCAGGACTCAGATGAGGATCCTGAGTTCGCTGCTCTCTTAAATGAGGGTCCTCCTCCCACTTTTGAGGACGTCGTTCCAGTATCTTCTGCCTCTGAGGACGCTGATGTGATGCAGGTGCATGTGTCTACTCAAGGTGCTGGTTCTTCCACGGGGACCCTTAAACGTAAGCTTCCTCAAGATGATTCTGTTGAGATAGAGGAGGTGGCGGAAGAACAACCTCCCTCCAAGAAGAACAAGGACGATTCAGACTCCTCCCCCGCCCCTGAAGGTAAAGTTCCCAAATATCTTCAAAGACCTTGGTCTAACTTGAGTGTCGGGGACCTTAGGAGGTTTCGATCTTACTTTGCCATCCCGGGGCGGGTTAGGATGAGGATTCCTGCTTCGGATGAAGATCTAACCAGTTATCATGAAGGGTGGACCCCCATGTACATAGAATCTTTCAATTTCGGGATGCGTCCTCCCCTTTCCTCCTTCTTGAACGATCTCTTCGCCACCATCCCCGCAGCCCCTTGTCAATTACATCCTTTTGCTTGCATGACTCTAACCATTTTTCAAGTAGCCTGTAAAATAATAGGACTTAACCCTTCTCTTCGTTTATTTTGTACCATGTATAAAATGGCTCGAGCCCCGAGTGGGGTGTTGTACTTTTCCCCCAAACCATCTATGAACTTCTTAGCCACGCCAAGACCGGAACGTTTGGCTGATAACCGTTGGCATGATAAATGGTGTCTGGTTCGAGGGGGTGTGGGGCCAGGTGTGCCTCTGACCCGCGTGGAAAAATATAAACAGAAGGGTTTGCGCAAGCTGAAACCCACTGAGCATGAGCTTGACCAAGTAGCGCGGTTACGAGCTGCGATCTCTGATCCTTACCCTTGGCCCCTTTATTGTGATGAAGGGTGCCTCATTCTTGCTAACCTGGCCAATAGGAAATTTGTACCCGTCCCCGGGGTAAACACGTCTTGGGGTATGTAGCTCTTCTCATCTTATTGTCCTCCCGACTTATTGATGCCTTATTATTTTTCTTAATGTGTTCCCTTGGCAGAATCGGTGCTTACTGCTGCGGCCAAGTCTTTCGACCCCAGCAATGTAGATTTTGCTGCGATGCTTGGGGCCCGTCGTCCCCTGCTTTCCAAGGCGAAGGTCGTGGTGAAGGAAACCTTGGAACCTCGCCCTTTAGCCACTACCTCTTCTGCTCCTTCTCTGGCCGTTCCGTCGGGGAACGCAGTTACGGCGGCGGCTGAGGCACCGGGCTCTCATGAGGAGACTGTCTCTCAACTCCCTTCTCCTACTCCAGCTGACCCCTCCCTCGCCGATGCCATCGAGGTTGCCTCTCCTCTTCGTTCCTGTCCGCCCTTGAAGTCCCGCTCCAAGACCCTGGTGACTTCTCGTGGTCAATCCTCATCTGCCCCCAACATTAAGGATAGGAACGTGAGTTCGAAGATCAATTATTGTGAGGCCCCTTACACCCTTCCTGGAGGTGTGTTGGTGGACCCTCACTTTTCCTGGTCCGACATGGAGGATGCTTTTCACTCTCTTAAGCCTTTCATGGTGAAGCCTTTGGGAACTCCCTTGGATGAGACCCTGGACGTGCATCGGGCAACTGCTAAAATGATGAAACATCACATCGAGGTATCCTACTGTGACCCTCTCTTTTTGGTGTGTTATAATCTGTTATCTCCATCATGACCTATTCCACTTCTCAGGCCATGAATGCTGCTTACTCTATTGCTCATCACTATACAAACGGGTTGAAAGATTATCCCAAGCTTCAGAAGAAGGTCTCGAGGCTGGATGAAAAAATAACCGAAAGCGATGCCAAGATCACCTCCTTGACCGCTGAAAAGATAAATCTGAAGAGGCAATCCACCACCTTGACCTCCGATCTTAAGGCAGCTTCTGAAGAGAGGGACTCTTTGAAGAAAGAACTGGCGATGCTGAAGAGAGCTTCTGATGATGCATTGAAGCAAAGTGCTTTAGCTCGTGATCAGTTGAAGCAAGCGGAGGTTCGGGTTAACGCTGCGGAGAAGAAGGCAACCCTATATGAGGCCGAGGCTCGCAAGGCTCTTGCTTCTATAAAACCTGCTGTGGATAAATCCATGCAAGATTTTATAAACAGTGAAGCTTTGGATGACTACCTAGGTGCACAGGTGGTGCGTATCCTAGGTGAGTTCGTGGAGTCGTGTGCTGAGGGCCTCCCCAATCTCCCGTCTCTCCTCGAAGCTTACCAGGCCGAAAATTTCAAATCCTCTTGGCTGAAGAAGGCGTGAATATTGACTTAATCCTCCCATTCTCTCCATGTCTTCTTTTTTTTTTTTTAAAACATTATTGTAATATTTGGATTTTCTTCTTATGAATGTTTATGTTTTGCTTTTATTCCTTGGTAGCTTTTCTTTATCTATGAAGTTATCTCCCTGGTTGCCCCCTGCACTGCTGCATAAATCTTTGTTTACGAGATTTTATGTTGTTGTGCACTGGGAGGTGAGACCCCATAAGGTTGTGTGTTGAAATATACTTCGAGCTCGAAAGCCTCTCCATTGACCTGGAGGGTTCACCTAATGGAGGATGGTCATCACTGATCACCTTAGGTGTTTATGCTTCTCCCTCGACCTCTCGAGGTGATTTGTTGAGAAGGCTTATGCTTCTCTACCGACCCTTCGGGGTGGTTTGCTGAGAAGGCTTATGCTTCTCTACCGACCCTTCGGGGTGGTGTACTGAGAAGGCTTTATGCTTCGGACCTAAGAAGGTTGAAGAAGGCTTATTGGGCCCGTAACTTAAGAAAAGTTCTTAGAGTTGGGCTTCTCTAACGACCTACACAGGTTGTATCTTTGAGAAGTGTTTATGCGCATGTTTCTCTAATGACCTGGTGGGGTCACTTTTTAGAGTTTTCGAGGTACCAATGCTTCTTTGACGACCTTGAAGGTTGTCTGCGAAGGCTTAGTGTTTGTGCTCCTATAATGAACCTGGTGAGGTTATTTTTCGAAGGGGACTTTGTTGGCTCTCCATCGTCTGACGATGTTGTGACATCGTAGAATGGAGGTTTCCTTATGGTTATTCCCTTATCGACCTATATGATCGGTTGTTAGAGGATATGTTATATTATTATTCTGCAAACAAACGATTTTATTAGCACGTACGACGTACAAGTTTATAAAACAAACAACATAATTGAAATGATAACTTAGACATAATATTTGGATAGCTTTGTGACGTGCCACGTCCTTGGAACCACTTCTCCTGTCATGTGACACAAGCGATATGTCCCTGGGCCTACCACCTCCTGCACTTTGTACGGACCTTCCCATTTAGGGCTAAGCTTGTGGATTTCTCCTGGGTGGCTAGCAGAATACAGCCTTAACACCAAGTCCCCAACTTTGAACTGGCGACCCTGGACCCTTCTATTGTAGGCTTTAGCCATAAGACGTTTGTACTGTGCGGTCCTGATTCCAGCTTTATCCCGAAGCTCGTCAATGAAATTGAGGTTCTCCCTTAATGCTTTGTCGTTCATTGATTCCTCGAACCCTCGTTGTCTCCAAGTTGGTAGTCCCACTTCTACCGGCAACACGGCTTCCACCCCATAGACCAAGTTAAACGGTGTCTCGCCTGTGACCTGTGACACTGTTGTTCGCATTGACCACAGAACGGTGTTGAGTTCCTCGACCCATGTCCCTTGGGATGCTTGACTTTGGGCAAGGTTTCGTTTAACTCCATTAAATACCACCCTGTTCATTACCTCGACCTGGCCATTTGCTTGTGGGTAGTACACAGGTGAAAACCGATGCTCTATCCCATACTTGTCACAAAAGTCTTTGAGAGGTTTTCCCTCGAACTGGGGTCCATTATCTGATACGAGAACTCTTGGTATACCATACCTAGTGAGAATATTCCTCCACAAGAACTTAACCACATCTGCACTCTTTGTTTGCTTTAATGGTGCTGCCTCAACCCATTTAGAAAAATAGTCAACAGCCACGATTGCATATTCTACGCCCCCCGGTGCTCTTGGTAATTTTCCCACCAAATCAATTCCCCACATTGCAAATGGAATCGGATTCAGGATTGGGGTCATCTCCGTGGCTGGGACTTGTTTTACTGCCTTGAGGCGTTGGCATGCATCACATTTTCTAACAAAATCCACTGCGTCTTGGTGCATGGTTGGCCAAAAATATCCCGCTCTTGTGACCTTTACTGCCAATGCCTTGGCCCCGATGTGACTACCACACCATCCATTATGTACCTCCTGAAGTATAAGGTTAGCCATGGTCGAGGCTACACAGAGTAACAATGGTCCGTCCCATGACTTCTTGTACATCTCCCCATTCATCATACAAAACCGATAACTCCTTCTCACTACCTTGGTTGCTTCTTTCTTTTCCTCTGGTAGTACATCATTTTGCAAGTACTGTGCCATTGGAGTACGCCAGTCCGGGGTTTCCTCTAGAACCAAGTGTATTTTCTGTATTTCATATGCTGGAACATCACGTACCTCCACATATGTCTCCCTCGGCAATTGATCATAGTGGGTTGTGGCCAATTTTGACAAGTAATCGGCCTCAGTATTGTTCGACCTTGGGACATGTTGAAACCTTATCTCTTGGAATTCGTGGGCCATTTGTATGGCCTTTGCGTGGTATCTAGCCATGCTCTCATTCTTGACCGCACATTCTCCTTGTAGCTGGTCCATAATCAACTTTGAATCCCCTTGAACTATGATTTTTTCAATACCCATATCTCGCATGATCTGAAGACCTGCGATCATCGCCTCGTACTCCGCTTCATTGTTCGTTGTAGGAAATGTTAACCGTATGGCCAATGACATGCTCACCCCATCAGGTCCAAGTATATGTATCCCGAGGCCGGATCCGTCTGTATTACAAGCACCATCCACACGCAAAATCCACTCTATTACATCCTCTTCTTTAGTTTTTGACTCTTCTTCTTCTAAGAACGTACACTCTGTGACGAAGTCAGCCAATGCTTGTGCTTTAATGCTTGTACGAGGTACATAAGTTATGTCAAATTCACTCAGCTCAATTGCCCACGTGGTCAATCTCCCCGATAGTACTGGGGTGGATATTATCCTTCGTAATGGTTGATCTGTAACGACCTCAATAGCATGTGATTCAAAGTATATTTTCAGTTTCCTGGCCGATAAGATCAACGCATACACAAACTTGTCTATCATTGGATAATTGATCTCCGGTCCCCGAAGTACATGACTGACATAGTAAATTGGGCGTTGCCTTTTGTCCTCCTGTTTGACCAATACCCCACTTATAGCCTCTGCGGACACCGACAGATACAATTGTAAAACGTCTCCTGGGGTTGGGTGGGTCAATAGTTGTGGACTTGCCAAATAATCTTTTAAGGCCATGAAGGCCTCCTGGCATTCCTCATTCCAGTGAAACTTCAACTTCGTCGCTGCCTGACGCAAGTTCTTAAAGAATGGTAGGTTCCGTTCTGCCGACCTTGAGATGAACCGCCCCAGTGCTGCCAAACAGCCATTCAACTTCATTAACTCCTTATAGCTTTTGGGTGGCTGCATCTCCCTGATGGCCTTAATTTTATCCGGGTTAGGCTCGATTCCGCGCTTGCTAATCATGTATCCCAGGAACTTGCCCGACGTTACTCCGAAAGAGCACTTATCAGGGTTAATCTTCAATTTGTATTTGCGTAACCGGTGAAAAGTCTCTTGGAGATTAGGTAAATGGTCCTGGGCAAGCTTGGATTTGACCAGCATGTCATCCACATATACCTCCATATTCCGGCCTATCTGTTCAGCGAACATCGAGTTAACCATTCTTTGGTATGTCGCCCCTGCGTTTTTTAGGCCGAAGGGCATAACCTCCCAACAATACAGTCCGTATTCGGTTATGAAGGCAGTCTTGTCCGCATCCTCCGGATTCATGAATATCTGATGGTAACCCCTGGAAGCATCCATGAAGTCAAAGACTTCGTGGCCCGCGCTACCGTCCACCAACCTCGCCAAACATGGTAGGGGGTAAAAATCCTTCGGACATGCTTTGTTTAGACTTGTGAAATCTGTACACATGCGCCATGACCCGTTTGGTTTTTTTACCAACACCACGTTAGCTATCCACTGTGGGAATTGGAGCTCTCTGATCGCTTTTGCTCTTAACAAGGCCTGTACCTCTTCCCTTATGGCTGTATTTTTTTCATCATTGAATGTTCTTTTCTTTTGCTTGATGGGCGTCATGAGGGGATTGACGTGCAAGTGATGAACTGCCACGTTAGGATCAATTCCTGGCATATCTTCCGGTCCCCATGCAAAAACGTCCTGAAATTGTCGTATCAAGCATATGAGTGCCTCTCTGTGTTCTATTGACAATTTAGTGCCGATCTTGAAGATCTTCTGAGGCTCAGAGGTATTAAATGGGACGACCTCCATCTCCTCATGTGGGGCCGGACGGTCCTCCTCCTTTTCCCGGGGTGAATTATCCTGTTCCGTTCTGTTGCTGACTTCCTTAATCTTTGCAACATCCTGTCTTTGGCGTTTTTCCCCTTTCTTAATCGGTGTAACCGATGTTTGATAACACGCCCGAGCCTTCTTCTGATCGCCCTTCATTTCCCCCACGCCTCGCGGGGTATGGAACTTCATTTTCAAATGAGCCGGGGAAACAATGGCTTGTAAAGATCCCATGGTGGGCCGGCCCAATATCCCATTATACGCCCTATCGTCCACATCCACTACAGTAAAACGTGTTAGGATAGTTATCGTATTGGGTTTAGTTCCAAACGTAACATCCAACGCCACGGCCCCCAAGGGTTGTATTGAATGGCCTGTGAAGCCTGTTAGGGACGTATTTACCGGCTGTAACGAACTGCGGGGCAAATTTAGTTTATCGAATGTGGTTAGATACATGATATCACATGAACTCCCTGTGTCTACCAACATTCGCCCCACTGTTACTGTTCCAATAATTGGCTCGATAACTAAGGGGTCCTCATGAGGTGTCTCAATGCCTGCCAATTCTTCATCATTGAAGACTATTGGGTCTCTCACGACCTGCGGGCCATGAGTAAACCAATACACCTCCCTTCGTGCATAATTTTTCCTAGCGTTGCTGCTATCTCCTCCCCCCGCGAACCCGCCACATATCGTATCGATTCTTCCTGTGACCGGGGGTGGGGAATTATGCCGACCCTTCTTAGCATCAGAATCCCGAGTCGGTGAACTGTCTCGGTTTCTTCTTCTTGTATCATACTTGTTATCAGTAAACTCTTTCAAGTAACCTCTTTGAATTAACTTTTCGATCTCTCTTTCCAACGTACGGCATTCACTTGTATCATGACCACATTCTCTGTGATACTCACAATACCTTGTCTTGTCCCTACGACCTGGAGCCCCTGACATCCTATTAGGTTTAGGTAACAGGCCTTTATGCTCCACCTGAGCGTACACCTCGGCCAATGACACATTTAGGGGGGTGAGCTTGTAATCCTGTTTACCATACTTTTGTGTAGCCTTAGCCACTGGTTTGGTATTGGTCTGCCCTTGCGTCCATTGGCCACCCGAGGTGCCGATTCTTGATCCCTCACCAATCTTAGAACGCTGTAACCTTTCCCATATTTTTGGTTTTGAAGAATAATCCTTCTTCAGGACCGTTTCTCGCAGGTCCTTTCCTGGCTTATCCTTAGCCTTCAATTCTTCAACGTCGATAAACTTCCTTACCCGGGCAGTAAGCTCGTCCTTTCCCAGTGGTTTTTCCATTAATAGATTCTTCTTCAATTTTCCATATGTTAACCCACTGAAAAATGCCATGTATGCGACCCGAGAATCGACCGATGGAATTGTTAATAGCTTATCACTATATCTCTTAAAATAAGCTCGCAAGGTCTCTCCCTGCTTCTGTTGTACACCTAACAAAATCCTTTCATCCGGAGCCTGGTTTATTTCCGAACCGAACTTTGATAAAAAAGCCAAAGCCACCTGGTCGTATGTATCAATGGACCGTTGTGGCAACTGCATAAACCAGTCTAATGCTTTTCCTGTTAGGCTGTTCGCAAAAGCCTTAGCGTACATATCCGTGTCCGGTGTCGTAATCACCATCTGGGTGAGGAACCCTTGCAAATGCTTTTGCGGATCCCCCGTGCCCGCGTATTGATTCAATCGTGGTAATATGTACCCTGGTGGGACATCCTTGGCCTCTAACCGGGTGGAAAAGGGCATTCTTGTTAAGGGCACCAATGGTAACGGGACCACTGGTTTTTGGATTGTTTCCATAATTTGCTTTTTAAATTTTTCTAATTCCTCCTGCATCTGCTTAACGAAGCTGTTCTCCTGAGTTGCAGGCACCTCCAACGGGGCTGCGGGCTCCTTTGGCCTCTCAGGTCGACGAATTGACGGTTCAAGAGTTGCAGGCACATCCTTAGACTGTGCTGCGGACCGATCAGGTCTCTCTTCACTAATCTCATAATCAGGGTCATACTCGCCCTCATAGTCCTCGTCATCGTCCTCATTATAATAATGACCCTCTTGGGATGTATGGCCAACGTGATGTGATGCGTACTGGGCCATATGTTTAGCCACGCTTTCCTGCACCCTTCGTGCTATTTCCGCTTCAATGTCAGCTGGGAATACACGAGGTTGCGTACTAGACCCCGCGATCCCTTTCCCTTTACCAGCCGGGTCTACAGGAGGAATATTTGCCTGGGTTGCTTGGTAGTCGTTATTTGCCATGACTCTTTGTTGCGAACTCACAGACGGCGCCACTGATGAGGTTCTCGAATCACTGTTATGCCTCGCACCTCGCTCGAGCTCTGTGATTGGAGACTCCTCACTCTGATCCTTGCTTGGTGAAATATGAACAAGTCTGGTAGAAATAGTTCTCTTCGGGTATCCACTATAGTTCCTCTTAGATCCAGTCGAAGCCAGGTCTCCTCGTGAGTTATATCAACGACCTGAAAGTGTGGTCGGGGTACGACCACAAACACTCCGATGCCTAAGTCAGTACAGGATCCCAAAATAGTCAACTAAATTACTCTCTAGAATATTCAGTCTCAAGATTAGAATTACCTCAAATGGTTGAAGGTACTGTACTACTCCCTCCAATCCAAAAGTAATGTCTTTCTAGACATTTCACACAAATTAAGAAACAATCATTACATTCACACTTTTCATTTATACCCCTATAAAGCAATCATTAATAACCCACTTTTCAATTAACTATATGATGCAATCATTACTTTTTAGGGATATTAAGGGAAAAAGTGATACATTGTGCATTGATTTATGTAAAAAGACAATATTTTTGGATATTATTGAAATGTCTAAAAAGACATTACTTTTGGATTGGAGGGAGTATTTATAGAGTACTGGAGAGAGAAAGTGTGTACCTCTGACCCTCCAGATTATGACACTTGTCCTGATCCTATCGGTGGAGTACCTCAGGAAAGAGAATTTAAGGCCCTTGGCTGGGCTGGCCCATGTGGGCTTATCTAGAAGGAATCTGGTTGTACTAGGCAGGTACAATTATGGATTTCTATAAATAATGGACCTCATCAATTTTTAATTAAAAAAAAATTGATTTATGAAAATATGCAATAACAAAAACTGATGCCTTAGGTTCATCAAGAAGAGCTATAGCTCAGTGGCTGTGCATAGTAGTAAACGTGTGAGGGGTTAATGGTTTGAGCCCTGCTGGGGCATTTAGATTTTTTCATTCCCCTGCCATCAATTCATTTTCACTTTTGTCCTTTTCTTGTTATTATTTTTAAATTTAGCCCCATTTTTTTCTTTTCCTTTTCCTTTTCCTCAATTCATTTTTAGTTTTGTCATTTTCTTATTTTTATTTTCAAAATTTGGCTCCTCTTTCTACTTTAGTAAATGAAAAAGACCTACACTAAGCTATAAATATAATTATTTGAATTGTAAAATATGTTATTTTTAAATTATAGATCAATAAAGGGGTTTCGTTTTTATTTTTTCCTAATACATTTATGTTGTATAATTGCATTTCTCAATTTCTTCATTTTTTGTGTGCCCCCTCCCCTTAGTTTAGTAAATGAATACATGTCTAATCTCGACTATAACTATATCTAGATAGTTGTAAAATACATTTCTTTTTTAATATTTTATACAATCAACAAAGAATGATTGAAATTTATATTTTTAATATTGATTTATTTCTTTTCAAATTCCCTCATCCTAATTCCTATTTTTAAAATTTGCCCCCAAATAATTTATCACATGAATATGTATATTTATTTAAGCAAGAAATGTAAGTGTGGTTTACATAGATAATAATAAACGGGAATGTAATGTAAAATATGATAACCATATTTGATTAATAAATATATGATGAAAACGGGCGGTTTAAGAATGAGTCGTTTTGGCTTAGGTTTTAAAAAATCGAATAAAATAATAATGTTTCCGCCTCTGTTGTGATTATTTCTTTTAAAAAAAATTGCACCACTAATATTGGACTTCTGGGTCCGTCCCTAGTTGGCATCCACAACCAAACGGGCAACCATACACATGTATAAATTACGTTACGTCATAAATATAATCTCCAACTGACATTTCTTATTTCTATAGCCAAATATGGCAATAATCCATAATGAGGACTGAGGAGTTAGGTTGGGCTAATATAACAATTATTGAATATGTACAAATTTTATAACAACTCCTTCTGTTACCATGCATATATCATCATCAAATATAAAATTAGGCCTTTCATATATAGAAACTGACTATATTGATCCAAAGAACAGCCAATTTCCCAGTCGTTTAGGGAACCTAAATCGAGATGTCGAACGAGAAAATAGACGAGTTTTTCGTGATATTAAACAAATGTAACATACGATCCGATGTCTTGTTCGTAGTCAAATTATGTAAATTATGAGGTAATTTGGAATTTTTGTAGGGTACTGGTGACGAATGAAAATAATATATGTTGAGCATAACGATACCACGGGTACTTTGAATCAATGGGCACTCATTTAATTTATAGCAGTTGCACTCGAATGCAATTTGGAGAAAATGTATTGAAATGCCAAATTCTGAAGATTTACTTGATGTATTTACTTAGTTTTAATGGTTGGTTAAGTAGCACAAATTCTTGATTAGGTTCTCTTCCTTTTCTGTCTTCGTATACATAATCACCGGCTTCGACATAATTATACATTAACCAAAGCTATTTGCTCTGCTTAGCTTCCTCTCCCTTTCACTGTTCCTGCGACTTAAACTAGAATGAATCCTTGGCAGGCAATCCCGTTGGGTTCTTAATGAAGATTCATCCAGGTTTCGTCCTGAATCCGAGCTCCTTTCAGCATTGTTGAGAGATTTCACATCAGAATCGTTAGATGTCACTGTTATGGGGTCAACATTATCTCTATTTGCTTCGACTTGATCTCCAACAAGTTCCGCGCTAGAAATATTAGAAGTCCTTGTGATGGGCTCAAGCTCAACGTTATCTTTATCAGCTCCCTCTTGGTCATCAATAGATTTGGCGTCCAAAATGTTAGAAGTTTCTGTGATGAGCTCATCGTTATTTTTATCCGCTTCGTCGTGGTTATCAACAGGTTCCGAGTCAGAAACATTAGAAGTCTCTGTGATGGGCTCAACATTATCTTTATCAGCTACGTCTTGGTCATCAACAGATTTCTCTGCAGAAACATTAGAAGTCTCTAGGATGGTCTCAACACTATCTTTATTATATCCAACTTCCTCATCAGCAGATTTCGGGCTAGAAACATTAGAAGTCTCTGGAATGCGCTCAGATAATATCTTTATTGGAGATGACTCTGGTGACTCAAAAGATTCATCGTCTGTAACAACGACCTTAGATTTGGAGCTAAAGGAAAATCTGTGATGGACCGGAGTATTCCCGACAGAAGGTGTGTAATCTACAATAAGACCACAGCAAATCAGCAACGCAGATAGAAGATACTTCAAAAGGGGTTCGATAATAATTACATAGCTCATCTTAAAGACTCCTAAAGGACAACCGACAGGCGACAACACTAAGAAGATGGAAAAGTCTTACCACCAACACTGCAGAAATCATCGTCGCCATCAGACTCCGGCCAGTGTTGAGAATCAAAGAAGTCATCTTCTTTGCTATCTGCACAAAGTAGAGCACGTCTTACATCACGCTCACATGGCTAACCCAGCACATACGCGCTTTCAATTCTTATAATTCAGAAACCATCATTGTGCACACATTAAAATATTCATTTGTCCACAACAAACAATCTCAAAGTTTCCCATTACTTGAACTTGTGTGCTCCAATATTGATTGTGTGCTCCAATATTGATAATAACAATACTTATATATACACTTATCAAAACATTTCCTAGCTTAAATCCACACGCAATTTGGAAGTCAATGCTTATTAGCATCTAACAGGATTACGTATAGGTATTACATGTTACATTTTACGTAAAAGAAAATTACGTGATATATGCTCTATGCCTCTATATATAAACTATAATGTTGACTGTTATACGAAGTCTAACATATAATGCAAATAATAAAACGAAAACTAGATACGTTATGAAAAGAATCATACCGAAGGCACGTGAAGGGGTATTTATTTTATCATCTTCAACGGCAACATCAGACACCAAACCTTGACCATTTGTCGGAGACTGAACCACAGATTCCCTTACAGGAGACGAAACCACAGATACCCTTATAGGAGATGGAGCCACAGATTCCTCTGTAGGAGACGGAACCACAGATTCCCTTATAGGTGAGGGAGCCACAGATTCCTCTACAGGAGACGGAATTGAAGATTCATCTACATGAGACGATATTAAAGCTCCCTCTTTTTGAGAGGGAGCATAAAATTCGTCTTCAGGAGACGGAAACAGAGATTCCTCCTCCTCTATAGGAGACGGAAACAGAGTTTCCTCTATAGGGGACTGAGACGGAATCGAAGTTTTCTTTGTAGAAGACGGAATCAAACGTTCATTATTGCTTTTGTTATTAACTGAAGCGCAAGCACCCATTTAATACCAACAATAATAAAACGATGAATATGAACAAGGTTTTATTCACCAAAACACCTTAGTTTCTCCCTTCATCAAATCATAACAAAGAAAATCTACTAAGATAATGGTAAATATAATGAAAACCTTGGGTTGATATATGCATAAACCAAGGATTAGAAGAATAAAAACTGAAACAGACGAAAAGAACAAGAAAAACAGAATTTTGAATGATGAGATATATCATGGTTGAATGGAACTTCATATATAGGTCCGAAAAAGGGGCCCAGAATATAGAGGTAGCATTATTATTTGTTTGTTTAAATTTGTTTATTTTGATTTTATTATTTTTCTACCACATGATTAAAAAACCCATCATAATTATAGTCAAACATGAAACAATTACTTAAATTAATGTTATATTTTCGCTGTGTTTTAATTGTCATTTTGGACATTTTTTAAATAATTTGAAAATAACAGAGAATAACCCAAAAATATATTGAAAATTATAATGAGATTAATAAAGATTATATTATTAATTCATTGATAAATTAAATTTAAAAAATAGTCAAAGATAGATAAACATGTAGAAATATATTAATTTATTAAGGTAGAACAACAAATATTGTAAGGGAAAAAGATTGTGAAGGAAAAATGGTAGACTAAAACGACAATTAAAAGGTAATTAGAATAAGGAAATATTTAATTAACAACAACAACAGTAGTAATAATAATAATAATAATAATAATAATAATAAAGAACTAAGTCATAGTGTATATATATAATCAATCAACAAATGATTTTGTACTAGAAAGGTCTACACTTCTCATTTCTAAGAGTGGCTCAACAAGACATCATAACCTTAAACTCATCAAAATTAAGGACACCATCCCCATTTATATCAAAATGAGCAATCATATCTCTACATTCATCTATGGACTTTGACTCTCCAAGCTTACTCAACATCCTCTTCAAACTATTTGATGAAATATATCCACACCCTTCCATTTCATACATTCTAAAAGCCTCCTTCAGATCACTAGCCTTTTCTTCTTCGTCGACGTCTTCCATTAGTTTCATGAACTCCTCCATGGACAACATTCCATCGCCATCCAAGTCCATTGACAAAAGCGTCTCCTCCACCTCCTCCGAAGACATCTCCCCACCCGTCGATTTCACAAAATGTTGCATCTCAATGGGTGATATTTTCCCGTCTTTATTTTCGTCGAAATGGTTGAACACACGTTCAAGTAGGTTAACTTTGTCCATGTAACGTAATTGCTTGAATGAATTTTGAGGTGAAGAACAATTTTGGAAAATGAGAAGTTATGAGGAATTTATAGAGAAGATTTACGCGTGGTGATTGACTAGTAATGGAGCCGTACCGTACCGTACCGTACCTAGGACTAGGAATAGTCAATAATGTAATTATGTAAACATGCAAAAAAGAAGGAAGAAATTTAAGTTTCAACAATTCGGTACGGCAGCTTAACCTTCTTCCAGGATTCTTGGAACTTTCGTTTTACATACCTGGATATGGGAGTAAGTAAAACTTCATATGTACAAATATTAAATATACAATTCATTTTTAATTATCCCTTTTATACCATTCCAAATTATTTGACATTTTCTCTTTTTAAGAGTCAAATTTTAAATAAATTAACCATAAATTTTATTAATAGATAAAAAATAATATATCAAAAATGATAAACGATTAATTGCTCCATATTATTGTTATGCTTAAGATTTGAAACTCTGATTTTAATTTCTAATCATCCTCAATCGGTAAAGATTCGAATACGCTAATATTAATCATTTGGGAAAATTACATGAGAGTTGGAATTTAATATTTAGGTTTTGTTTAAAGAGAATTATGAAGAAAGAGAATGTGATCACAATAATGAGTGAAAATACTCTAAACTAAAATTATTTATATGAAAGGATATTGTAGTACATTTATCCTATTTTTTGGTATTGGAGACTTTTAATTTGGTGCGGAAATTGCTTCCCTTTTGAAATATCAACCTTTTATACCATAGAATTATATATATTCATGTTTTAAGACGTGTCTTGGTGGCCGTGAATAAGTCAAATGTGACAAACAATACGAGGTGGTAGAAGTTAGAACGCCCTTGTTGACGATCCTTTATGGTGCGTTTGGATCGGGGTGAATCAGGGGTAATCGTGGGGAATTTAAAAGAAATTTGTGTTTGGGAAATAAAATTGGTTTCTAGGTAGGAGAATTCATTACCACTGATCCACCCCTATTACACTGATTACCCTCATATTTTCTCCCCTCCAAATCGTAGGAGAAAGGAGGAGAATCACATTTTAAATTATATTTCCCTCATTCCCTTTGATTCTCCTAGTTTATAAATTATGATAACCAAACAAAAAAAAAATATATTCTCCGTGATTCTCACTAATTCCCTTCCCCTAACATAATTTAAAAAAATTCTCATTTCACTGATTCACCCCGATCCAAACACACCATTACTCATCTAACTCAAACAAACACTTTTCTAACTCAATTACTTAGGCCCATCCCCCGTGGTGATTAATGAGATAAACCTAAAAATAAGGATAACCGAACCTAAGAGAGTCCATATCCAATACGCTCTATTTTCTCACCCTTCAGGCTTCAACATTCCTGTCTGGCTGTCTCTTCTTCATCGCAGAATCGCAATTCGCAGCCGCAGTCTTCTCTCAACCAAACCAAACCAAACTTACATAAATCAATCAACAAAAAGATGGTCCAATAGTCTTCCAAATCTACAAGCTCAGCCCAATTGGATTCTCTCTCTCATCGATTCTCTCTCTCTCTTCCTTCGTCCATCTCCGCCAACTTTAGATCTCAGCTTCTCATCTCATTTATTGAGGTACTACTCCTTTTTTCAATCCGTTTATTTATAATTGTGGACTTAATTTTTTCACCACTTACATTTTCGTAGTTATCGATATTCTGTTACTTATCATATCTATAGTGTATTATCTATTAAATGGATCGAGCTTTCGATTAAGCGGGATAAGAGGGTTCGGATAGTCCTCATCGTTATTTTGCGATAACATGGAGTCTACTTTCAAATAGAATCGAGGAAATGACTTAATTTACACACTCCCCAAATGATAATCAGTTTGAATATCGTTAACTAGGAAAATGAACAGGAGATCGTGGGCTTTGGTTATCATCTATATATGCTAAATTGCTAATTCAACAAAATATCATTTTAGGTATTTGAGCTTTGGTTATCATTGATATATGCTAAATCAACAATCTCCTATGTCCTACAAGACGAATTGTTTTTGCCAGTTTGAAACTGTGTTTATTCTACCAATATGACTTAAACAAGTTACTTTAATGACGGAAGAACATAGACAAGATTTGTGAAAGTGACCTGGTTTTCACTCAATTTCGTTAAAACATACGAGGTGGTTTATATAAATCATGAGACGTGATAACAGTAGGTTTTATAATGGAATGATGGATCCTATAAATTTTTAACAACAAGACACTAATGTAGTGGTGCTCGGGACCTGAGTTTTTTTGCTCAAAATATTGGTATCAAGTTTTCCGAGTCTAACCAGTATATGTAATCGTCTCCTGTCTATATCCAAATAATTTAAGCAATGTGTCGATGACATTACCTAGTGGTTATAGCATGTTGATTAATCATTTCCTAATATCATCTATTTGGTGTCTGTTGTATCTATTGTTAGTTTGTTACTCAAGTTTTGTTGTGGTGGATTGACTTCTTTATTGAAGAAATGTTAGTCTGATTACGCAGCATTGAAGATATTCAATGGAGGTGGATACACCAACGCAACATAATGAATTAGTCCCAGTGGAGCAACCACAACCCAACGATGAAGCTCGACCTATTAGGCATAGGAAGAAGAAGTCGATTGTATGGGAACACTTCATCGTCAAACCTGTTGGCGCAGGAGTTAAAAGAGCATTTTGCAAACAGTGCAATCAATCATTTGCCTATAGTACAGGAACTAAAGTAACAGGCACCACTCATCTCAAACGTCACATCTCTAAAGGAGCTTGCACTGTAGTTTTTAGTAACCAGCAGAATGATCAATTAACCCCTTTAAGTGCTCCTTCGAAGATGCTTGCATGTAGTGCCACACCAAGACGACGGTACCATACACCTCAGACACCCTACATCTCATACGACGCTGACAGTTGTCGCCATGAGATTAGAAGAATGGTACTCATGCATGAGTATCCTCTTCATATGGTTGAACACCCTGGCTTTGTTTCTTTTTGCAAGACTCTCCAGCCTCGATTTGATACGGTAAGCTGCGATACAGTTCAAGGGGATTGTGTGGCAACTTACCTTAGTCAGAAGCAAAATCTGCAGAAGGTATTAGAAGGAATGCCAGGGCGCATCTGCCTTACTCTAAACCTGTGGTCTTCGTGCCACAACGTTGGCTATGTGATCCTTAAAGGGCATTTCATTGACAGTGACTGGAAAATGCAGACAAAAATTTTGAATGTTGTCATGGAGCCTTACCCTGATTCAGATACTGCTTTTAGTCATGCTGTTGCTGCCTGCCTCACCGAGTGGTCCTTGGAAGGGAAGCTGTTTTCCGTTGCTGTTAATCAGCCTAGTAGTGATGCTTCAATTGATAATCTTAGAGCTTTGCTCTCTGTGAAGAACCCGCTAATACTAAATGGTCAGTTGGTTGGGAATTGCCTTGCTCTCAGTTTGGGCAATATAGCCCGAGATGCAATTACTTCTTTGAGTGGGAGTGTTAAAAAAGTTAGAGATAGTGTGATGTATGTCAAAACTTCAGAACCTCATGAAGATAAGTTTCTGGAGTTGAAGCTACAGCTTCAGGTGCCTAGCTCAAAAGTTCTAGCTCTTGATGATTTAACTCGATGGAATACTACTTATGATATGTTGGTCGCGGCAGCAGAATTGAAGGAAGTCTTTTCATGTCTGGATACTACTGACCCAGATTACAAGGGTGCCCCATCAATCGAAGACTGGAAGGTAGTTGAAACTCTCTGCACATACTTGAAGCCACTTGTGGACACGGCTAATATTCTAGCTTCACCAGTTGTTCCCACCACAAACACATTCTTCCATGAAGCTTGGAAGATACAACTAGAACTGGTGCGAGCTGCATCAAGTGAGGATCCATTTATCAGTAGCCTCACCAAGTCTATGCAGGAGACATTTGACAAGTATTGGAAGAGCTGTTGCTTCATCTTAGCCATTGCAGTAGTTTTGGATCCGCGGTTTAAAATGAAGTTAGTTGAATTCAGCTTTCAAAAGATATATGGAGAAGAGAATGCGCAAGAGTATGTGAAAATTGTCGATGAGGGGATACGTGACCTCTTCCTTGAGTACAACCAAACTCCTACACTTGTCGATAATGGAAACAATGGGACGGTCAAATCAGATGATCCTCGCGGAGTAGATGCTGCAGCTGATAATGGACCTGAACTTATGGATTTTGACATGTACATCAAACAGACTAACAGTCAACATCCAAAATCAGAGTTGGATCAGTATTTGGAGGAATCCTTACTGCCTAGAGTCCATGAATTTGATGTGGTAGGCTGGTGGAGACTGAACAAGGAAAAATACCCAACTCTCTCGAAGATGGCTCGAGATGTATTGTCTATCCCTGTTTGCACGGTTGCTTCAGACTCCGTGTTTACTACTGCCGGGAAGGAGATGGATCGTTACAGAAGTTCCCTGCGCCCTGAGATTCTTGAAGCTCTGATATGCGCGAAAGATTGGATGCAAAGCCACACTGAAGATGACTTGAAAGCCATAGTAAAGGTGGAAACACCCATTTAACATTCATTTCATAATGAAATTCTAAGCTGTAGTGGATATTCTTACTTGACTTTAGGATGCTTGATGACTTAACATAGCATGATATTTCGTTGATTTCCTAATGTAATATATGTTGAACCCATAACTCATAACTGCCATTTATAGGTGACTATTCATGTTTGTCATTTTCAAATTATAAAAGTTATATACAATATACAGTAGTCTGAAAAAATATTTATTATGTATGAAATTAGTACATTCTGTGTAATGAATACATAAATTTCTAATTAATAAACAGTTAAAGTAAATATGAGATAAATTATCTGTAACACGGTTTGTATTCAAGATCTCTCTATCGAAAATTTTACTTAAAAGGCTCCAAACTTGAAGATATCCTATTTTGTTGGAGTTCCTATTTGTGAATGAAGAAGGAAACAGTCCACGTATTATTACCCCAAACCACAAACCCTCCCAAGACGTGTGGCCGCCGCCCCCCCAACTCATTTGTTTAAAAACAGTGTTGCCTCTAATTAAATTCAATTAATAATTTCATCAATTACATTTTAATTATTTATAAAAATTTATAATTAACTAATATTATAAAAATATTTTTTAAGTGTAAATTAAAATGGTAGGAAATTTATAATTACTAAATAATGAGAAAAATACTCCTTATTTGATACTTAGTGGAATAATTGTAATGATTATAACATTTAACAATTGTACCAATTTAATACAACAATTGTACCAAATTTCCGACCTAATTTCCAGTTCTCTCCTTAAACCCACCCAATAACATATCTCCACGTTGCATCCTCCCCATTCTCACATGTGGTATTCTCGTAAATACCACCAGCTCTCGATGTCATTTCAGTATACAATTCGCCTATTAAAACCTCAAACAATCATCATCATATGAATCAGCACACACTCCAAACCCTCCCCTTCCTCCTCCCCGAAATGGCCGCGCTCCGCCGCCTAAGATGCTCATCTCCGCCTCTCTTCCCCCACCTCCACCGCCGCAAATTCGGATCCGCCGCCGCTATAGACTACGACTATTACTACGACAAATACGAAGAAGAAGAGGAAGAAAAAAGCAAGAATTATGAGAAAACGAGGGTGGTTGAGGATTCAGAGGCGTGGGTCCCGAAGAGGGGGGTGCAATGGGTGATCATGGGTGATCCAATGGCGAAGAGACACGTGTATGCGCAGAAGCTCTCGCAGCTGTTGGATGTGCCGCATATTTCCATGGGGTGTCTTGTTCGACAAGAGCTGCATCCTCGCTCTTCTCTCTACAAGAAGGTTTGTGTTTTTTTTTTGGTCCCAAAATGGTTGTCCTGTTTTGGGTTTTCATGGGTGGACTTTTGACGTTTGAGCTCAAATATTTTTTGTATATGTTGAAAAAAAACTGGTGCAAAAGTATTTCCATGTGTGTTAGTTCTCCACCCAATTAGATTTTATTGACGTTTTTGTATTTTGGTGAAATATAAAAAAATGATTTTTATGTTATCAAAGATTAGACGAAAAAAATTGTATGAAGATGTTTTTGAAGACTAATCCAATGATATGAAATTTATATTTATTAGAGCAGTCATTAAAAAGTAATTAATGGTCATATGCTGATATGAAAAAGGAAAACATCAATTAGAATGAATTCGAGTAGCATTAAGATGATAGATTTATTTTAAGTCAAATCAAAATTATTTACGGTAATTGAGCAAAGTTTGTTAATTTGAATATTATAGATCAGTATATAACTATCTGGGGTCGAAGGAGTATTATTTGTTGCCCTTTTCTTCAACTTGGTTTCAAATAGCCGGGTACAGAACTTGTCAAAACTGTTTCCAGTGAAAGCATCGATTTTGATAAACTGTGGTGATAATGTGCGGAAAAACTGATTTTTTGGTAATTTGATATGAAAATTTGTGTATAATACTATAATTAGAGAATGGTTTTTGATCCGTTTCTGTAGATAAACATGCACTTGCTAATTGAATGCAGTAGTAGTGGACTGTTTATTATGGCTATTCAGTCCCTTTTTTTGTGACATACAGATAGCAAGTGCTGTCAATGAAGGAAAGCTTGTCCCTGAAGACGTAATATTTGGCTTGTTGTCGAAAAGGCTGGAGGAAGGGCATAACAGAGGTGAAAGTGGCTTCATTTTGGATGGAATTCCTCGAACAAGAATGCAAGCTGTAAGTTAAACCTAATTCAGCTATGTTCTTTTTTTTGGCTTGGTTTTAAGCATCGTGCCATAACTAAAAGCTTAGCCTTTATTAGCTAGGGTAGTGATTTTTTTTGTGCGTTGGCAAGCTGGAATTTTAACATGATTAAATGGCATGTGACTGCTGTTCACCTACTAATTTGGTGGATGACAATTGAACAGAATATTATGTGCTGAGAGCTTTGCTGATGTTCTGCTTGTTTTGCCTGCAGGAGATCCTAGATCAAATGGCGGATATTGATTTAGTGGTTAATCTTAAAAGCACAGAGGAATCTCTATTGAATAATTATCTGGGAAACAGACTCCCCTTTATTTCTCAAGAGTTTTATGGTATGGCAAAGTCCAGTTTTAATCTAGACTTGGAGTTACCAGAGAATGTTCTGAAACCTTCCCGTACCACATATATGGCACAGGTACTTACCACTTCGTTAGTTCAGATCAACCCATATACGTTTGCCTGTTTCCTTAATAGTTGTTCTCCCTATTTTGTTTTAATAGATTGTATGGGCATAATCCACTGCCTTTCTTTGCAGAACAAACCTTTAGAAGAATACTACAGGAAACAAAGGAAGCTTCTCGAATTTCAGGTGGCTGGGGCACCTGGAGATTGCTTTCAAGGTCTTTTGGCCGCGTTGCATCTTCAGCATTTAAACGCCACCAGTGCTTCACAGAAATTAACGGCTTAATTTTGGCCGATTTAAATTCCATCTTGTTCTCCTCTTCCCGGCATAGTATATAGAACAGTGAGTGTGGTAGAGTTAGCAAAGTTTTGTTTAATACGTCCAATTTTGTTTGCAATATTGAGAGATCACTGTATTAAGTGCAACTCCATTTTTGTGTAACCAATAGTGAACATGCTATAAATGCTATAACTGCATATTCTCCAATCTCTTTGATTGTATTTCTGTGTGAATTTGATACCTTCACTGAATGAAGAAGGGATATTTGGTGATTTCTTCGATCGATAAGGCTTGCTTACAAGATCATCCATTCCTACTCATCTCTCATTTTTCTCTAATGTTTATTTGACAAGATTTTACAGAAGCGGCATTAGCGAAGTCGGGAAAGTATTTTACAACTTCAACTTTTGTATACAAGCTAACTACACTCTTCCTTCGTCCATACTTCGCGCAACAGTTTATACCTAACAGCATTTTGGTAGCCACGCTCGTTAGTGGCAATGGAGTTTGATTTTGATGATGAAGGTGAAACGATGGGGCTTCCAACAATGGAGTTTAAAGGAGAATCCAGTTCGTCCAATTCATCATCACTGGTATATGATCTTTTGAGCACTAAAGACCCGCTTCTTCTTAGCTGAGAAAGGCTTTCGACATTCCCTACTACTGAAATAGAGGTGGCTGATGGTGGAATATATGAGATAGGGGAAGCCGTACATGGGAAGTGAATACGAGGATCCTGCTCATCAACAAAAGCATCCTGCACCAGAAACATATTGAGATGTTCTCTTTTTAGTAAAAGTTTAGATGAAGACAGTGGCGGTTCCATGAATCTCAAAGTGATTGTTCGAAATTGACATAATTTTCAAAGTGCCTGTTCAAAATACTTAAATAGGTTCAAATATAAATTTAAATGGGAATTTTTACATCAAGTTTTTCTTTAAGTATATATAATTTTTTTTTCTCATAAAAAGTGCCTGTTCGACTGAACGGGCTTTAACATATATACATCCGCCTTTGGATGAAGACCTCTACATATTTTCCATGAGTTAATATTAGAGAGCTTAAATCAAACAGAACATATGCTTACCTCGGAGTTAAGAGCTTCCAGGACAACTGCAGGAACTGGGTCATTGCAAAATTCATCAGGGATGAATGCATTAAGAACCCTCTTTATCACCTGTGGTGTAAACAATGGACATACCTGAAAATAGAGGATTGCAACTGAGTTAAGGTGTCAGATATCGACATAGTCTTGGAATTTAGTTTCTGAAGCTTCTAGCTGACCTCTTCTCTGATTGTTTTGCTTAACAATGTATCCTTAGGGAGCATCATCAGATCACTAAGAGAATTCAGAAGAAGGAATGATTTCGTCGACCCATTTGGCTCTTTAATTTCCTCACTGTTGATATCCGGGGAACTCTCTTTTTCAAATGAATCATCATCGTCAATATCAAAGAGATCAGTGAGCCATCTAGACCAGTTACCGATCTGCAATAAACAACAAAGAGCACGACCTCAGATATAAGCAGAGATTTTGTATCCACTTAGTGTTTGATTCCAAATAGATAGCACGCATGTGTGAGTAGAATTTCTTTTCTTACCACATTTTTCAGTTGTGCACCAGCGCCAAAGCTGGCTTTCCCTGCTAAAATTGGAAGAACCTCAGTGTCACTAATTGGGTCAGATACAGGATCTGTAGGAATTTCATCAGCAGATTCACGAAGAATAGCATTGAACATAGCAACATCCAGTCTAGCTACACATTGCCCCATTATCTGGTCACCATGAAAGCGAAGCAGAATCAAAACTCAGAATCAAGCTATGAATTTTTATTTTGGTATAGATAATGGTAAACTTTGATGAAGTAGTTGCTGTCATCTACTAGCAGAGTGCTGACTGTATTATCCAAGGATGCAATATCACAAATCAATATGAAACTATATAACAAAGGCCCTGTCCTACACGAGAATGGAGAGGTTCCTGGTTATGCAATTGAAAGATCACAGTTTGTTTTGATGAAACTAGTGTACACTAGCTTGCCATGAAATTATACTGGGCTCCATCTAAATTAAAGATTATGTATACATGCACGAGTAATAGATCCTCAGAATTATGTTTTAAGAGGTATAAGTAAAACTATACCAGCCGAGAAAGCATAGGCAAACAGCCACATTCATGTCCAGCAGCTCGAAGAGGACAAATTCTTTCACATGCATCCTTGAATGCTCTCTTCCAAAGCTCCAATGATAAATTTACTCGCTCTTGTTCTGGTGAAGTGGATGTACGCCGATTAACCTTATTCAAATCCGAAGGCATACTACGACGAACTGCCTTTGCAGCCCCAGACTGCATATGTGGGGTCAGAGTCTGCATTAATAATCAACAAAGCAAGTTCGTGATTACCGAGGAAAGTTGTTCTATATCCTGATATGTTTACTGGAGACATGTATTGAATTTTTGTCTACTTCACAACACAATGGAATGATCAGTAAAATTAGGAAAAACCTGCCACCAAATAGACTCAATGATTCGGGAAAAGATCCAAGCTTCAACTTTTTCAAGAGCAACTACAAATGTACAAGGATCCTCCCAGTCATCAAGAACTGTATTATATGAATTGCTAGACTTATGTTCTGGGAGGGACCAACTTTTATTAGGGGCTCTGTTCTTCTTTCTGTTGTTGCCAGTAGCCCCTCCACCAGTTGTTCCAGAGGCTAGATGTTGTTCCTTCAAGGATTTGGTCACAATTGCTCTCAACACAATTGAATTGGACAACCAAAAAGTCAACCTGGAATCATAACCATAATTAATGAAATGTCAATGCACGAGATGACAGTAACACCTCCAGATAAAAATATCTATTATGGTTTTTGCAGAAATAGCTTTAGTATATAAAAAAAACTTCAAATAGCCAATCAACTTGACTAATTGAGCCAGTAAACATGAAAAACAAATTGGTATGGATGCTCAGAACATACACCCAAGGATATTAGAGCTGAAGGAGCGTACAGTCAGATCAATACCTGGGAACATCATTTCCACATGCTTTCGCAACCAAAATAAGACCAGAAACTGAACTTTTGGCGGCACTTCCTCTCATGAGTTGAGAGTTTTCTTTGGATGCATGATGATAGAGTCTAGACAGGCGTCGAGCTGGAGCATGAACCTTATTGATGGAACTTCCGTGTTCTGCAACAATAGAGTATAGGGCAACCTCAAGAGCTGCAGCTTCTCTTAATTCTCCTTCAAGTGTTTTCACTTTAGTTTCCAGTTTCATAATTTTACTTTCTGTTAATATGTTTCTTGTCTCCTTCGAGTACATGTTTGGATCCTTCCTCTCTGTAGATGAAATGCCTTTAAGACCACTTTGAATGTATGGAGGAACAAATTGACTATTCCTGACTGATCCATTGCTCCTATTTGAGTCAATTACCGAACGAACTGACCTTAGTTGCTTTGATGTATCGATAGTGGGTCTATCCTGATTCAGAACAAGGTCTTCTCGATTAAGTGAAGTTGTGTTACTTTCTAGTGTGATCTGCTTTCTGGCAGAACTTAATGAAGTGATATCCAAAGGCTTCTCATCATCAAATTGACTTCTTTCTATTAAGACTTCTTCTTGTTCCTGTTTTTGGTTTCTCTCTATCTTCCCATTCCCCACGGAACTAGATTGATTAACATTAGAAGCAGTTGCCTCCTGTACTGCCCTTGAGCTGCTAGGCAACATGTTCTTGTCAGGCACAGTAGCACATGCTTCTACAGAATTCGCAATGTCCAACTTCTCACCTACCTGCAAATCGGAATCCAAGTATGTACTTTTGTCTAATACAGGCATTTTAGTTCCATCAACTCCATAGATACCTTGGTGCTTCGCTTTCTGCTTCTGAACATCCCTATTATTCTCACTCTCTATGTTTTGTTCTATCTCTGGATCTTTAGAGACTGCAACAGATGACTGGGATTTACCAATTTTTCGCGAAAGCCATACAAGATCAGAAGATAAATCCATTGACGAGGAGCGAGAACTTGCATCTAAACTCCTCAGCGATTCAGTCGCCTCCTTGTCTGAATTCACTGGCTCTTCTTCTAAAAGGCGTGCATGTTCAACTTTGCCACCTCCAGTGACGTCTTTTCTCTCATCTGGTCCATTCTGCAAGTAAATGCCTAACTTTGATCAACACTATCTGTGATTAGGTAATCTTATACTTCTTTCTATGTGCATTGCAGGAATAAATTATCTAACAAAATTTTGACAGATTGCTTCTCTTTTATTTTAGGCCAATATGCTCGTAATGCTCATGATGCTATATTCGGGTGCTAGGAAATTTCAGCAAAAAGTCCACATCAGTAACTGGATATCAACAATATATGAAGCTTTTCAGTTACCTGTATATTTTGACAAGGGAAACCACCATTTGATTCAAGTGCTCCAAAAGAAACAACCAGTGATGAATGGGATGAAACATCATCATCAGTGAATGAGGCTACTTCAGCTTCATCTGTGTATTCTTCATTCATCAACTTAGAAACTGATTCAGCGCCATCTTCCACTGACAGTCCTCCTGCCATACTATCCTTGGATGAGGACCTTGCATGATGCTTCTCAATCGGCTCAATTTTCAGAAATAGAAGAGGCTGTACTGCGTTCCTATAGGACCGCTTGCAATTAATAGGCACACTTATGCTCAAAGTTTCTTTAGCGACACCATAATCTGCCAAATCAAGAACAGCAGATCCTAACAGCTGGCCTTTCAATGTCTTATCCCTCCTCGGTTCATACAAATTGAACTCAATGCAGCTCTTCTGAAATGAGTCTCCATTCCTACCTTTATTAGAAAGTTCCCGGAATAATATCACAGGAAGCCTGAAGGACTCGTTGAGTTTTATTCGTCCATCATCAACTCCAGCCCTGGTTCCGATGGAAGGGACAACTTGATTAGTACACCCAGATGTCCTTTCACCATGTTCCCACTGAAGTACAACAGCACGAAGATTTCTCAGCGATTGGAATGGTGGCCAAGGCTTGATCTCCTGGATGTGTATTAGATAATCAACCTGAACCGAAGGGCTATTCCTATTTTTGTTCCTTAACCCCAGAACCATTTTTGTGGAAAAAACAGTCACTCTATCCCCTCAATCCAGTTCGATGTCTTTAACAGAAACAATCAGAAAGCCCTGGATTTTTAAAGATAAAATGCTTAAATACATAAACCTCAGAACTCAAAGTGTGTATATTCATTTATGATTCAGCTAAATCTAAAATTGGCTTTCATTTACAAGATTGAGCTAACTGTAGTCGTGAAATGCAACATCATGCTTCGCTTTGTTAAATACACTTAATAGTCACGTCCTATTTTCTTCCGAAGAGATCAAAGTAGTGAATGATTTCCCTTCCAGAAGTCACTTCAATCATATTGGAATAACAAGAATTGGCCATTCAGAATCACATGATCCTAAGTTATATATATAAAAAAACAAGATTACTGATTACCAAGATTCAACAACATCAACACGTCCCTCTTTAAGCGGGATAAGGGGGTTCGAATAATACACAACCTTACCTCCAATCATTACCCATATTCAACAATAGTAAGAAAAGATCATGACATTATTCTTTGCTGGAATCAAAGACATAGAGAAAATATAGATTCATTCAAACAAAGTCAAAGAACTGCAAACCCAGCTTACTAACTCCAATCAAATTCTACTCAATTCCTAAAACAACTCAAAGATAACATCTTGCATCACCCAAAACAACCATTTTAACTATATACATAAAAAATTCAATCTTTCCACCCAATCCTAAAAAAACTAAAAGACAACATTTTGTAGCACCCAAAACAGCCATTTTAACTAAAAACATAAAGAATGCTACCTTTATATTATAAGCTCACAACAAATTTAACAGACACTAGCAGATCCAGATACCATCATATGGGAACAATCATAGTAAACTTAGAGGAACATACCTTGAAAATCAAAGTAATGTTAGTTTAAAGAAATCCAAAATATCGAAAATCATAGTAATGTAGTAATGCAGAGCATATGATTATATGAATTCGAGTTTATGTGTAAGGTAGGCAGAGTAAAAACATAGTAGAATGTCTTTTTCAACACACTACCCTCACTAACGTTTAATATTGCTCGTTTTAATTCTCGTTTTGGTTTTTGCGTTTTTAGTTAAATAAAATGAAATTGTTAGATTTGAATATTTTGTAAAAATCTTTTCGAAGTATTATATTTTTGTGATATAGTTTATGTTTGAATACATAGATAATTAAGAATATTAATTAAAATATGCTTATTAAAGAAAATACAAGAGATGGATGAATGTAATAAGTTTGGAGCAAGAGATTATTAAATATGATGTTGAAAAATGAAAAAAGGTACATATTCATTGCAAGTAACTTTATTTAATGAATGAAATTGGCAAGTATAGGGTCATCGGTTGGTGGAAGGTGGGATGTTGATTGGATATTTCATTACGAGAATTATGCGTTCGATTACTGTGCTTCAAGTTTGATTGTTTTCGATCACCGACATTTGATATTGTGTACAAAACGACCCACTCTCCCGTTTTTTTGATAAAATGTGTTTTTTGAATTTTACACGGATAATTTAGTCATTTTCATACCATATTAAACTTGAATGTCCAGAGAGGAAGTTGGACCTTCTACTTGCGTTATAAAGTGAAGCGGGCAAGAATTTGTACATTGCGCACCAGAAAGTATACTATACATTCTTACATTGAACAATATTGTTTCTAGGATTTTAAAAGACTAAACTAAGCATATAATTATTCCACTAATATGGATCAAAAAACATGTGTGTCATATTAATTGAAGTATTAAATAATTATTAGTTAATTAAACATATTTAGCCTTTCCCGACTCATTCATAATTTTCACCTTTAATGTCTACTACTATGATCCTATGCAATTTTATCAAGTAAACGGTATCGTAGAAGATATAAAAAGAAGGTAAAGGATTAATTTGCGAACAGTTTTAAAGGATCTTCTATTCATTTTTCGTGTCCTCGTTTGTGTATCTTGTTTTGCTCAATGTACACTATCCATTGAATAGTTATATCGTAATATGACATGATAAAAAGACGTCAAACATAGGTAAAATTTGTTCAGAGATTAAGTCGTAAAAGTATCTCTCCACGTTGTGGTCACGTACTTGTGTCTCTTAACTTCATCTCATGTGATCTAGTGCTCTGAGGGGCTAGGTTGGGTGGGTAGGTGGGTGGGTGGGTAGGGAGGGAGGGGGGGGGGGGGGGGGGGGGGGGTGTTAATGTGTCCACCTCAGAGTGTGGGCAAAGCTAAGATAGCTACTGGTATTAATGAAGATTTGACTTCTATTTTCATAACCTACTGTAAGGTCTAATGTCGTTCATCTATCAACAGCTCCACAAACAATGATGATAATGTTATATTCACATCAACATTGCTTCCTACAGGATTCAGTTTGGATTGCACTAGTTTTCTCTTGATTGGGATGCACCATCTGATTTCTGATCCGTGTCAGCGGTTGCTTGAACTTGAGCTGCATACTGCAAATTCCAGAGAACATCCTCGAATGAGGGTCGATTTGATGCTTCTGGAGATATGCATTTATTTGTGATCGATATGATTATAGATAATGACTCTTGTGAGCATGTAGTTAATACTACGGGATCAACAATCTTGCGACGTCCATCCTGACTACCGAAGGATGTCTGAAAATTATGAAACGACTTTTAGGGTGTACTATCTAAGTGAAGTTGAATAGTAGTATATTTGAGAAAATCGCAGAGCATACCATTTCATTCAGCAAAAATGATTCGCCTTTCCCGCTGACAATAGGGCCGACTAGTGACTCAAGTAATATGAATCCGAAGTTATAAACATCGTCTTCTTTCTTTTTCAAATGCCTAACGAAGGACAAAATATGGATATATCATGAACTCAACAAGCTTATAAGTAAACGTCCTTGAAGTTGCTAATACTAATTTACTGAAAGACTTACCATGATTTAGGGCCCTCTGGTTTCCCCTGGAGATATAAGTATAAGATAGTTATGAAACTTGTCATTGAGAAATCAACAAGCGTTTTAGTAAAATATTCGAAAGAGCAAGAGTGTATATACCTCAAGTTTTTCAAGTTCTTCTGTAATAATAGACATTCCATAGTCGCTTAATTTTGCAATTCGATGCTCATCAAGTAGAATATTATTGGTCTTCAACCGATTGTAAGAAGAGGCAGGTATTACCCCCGTGTGTAGGAAGTGCACAGCCTTTGCCACACAAATAAGAACTGCCAATCTGTCTGACCACTTCAAGACATTTTCAGGGCTGGTATCTGCATAGAATTATGCTTAGGAGCAACATGGATAAAAAAAACTTAGTCATCGCATCAAGCAACAAAAACTTATTAGTATTGTACCAGAAAGATGAGCTCGAAAGTTTCCATTAGGAACAAATTCGTACACAAGGAATACTCTATGAACAGCTGCATCATCCTGCCCTCCTATATCTATGCAATATCCCATAAGACCGACCAAGTTAGGATGCCGAAGCCTTGAGAGCAAATCCAGCCGAAGCTTGATATTTTGAATTGAATATTTTTTATACAATTTTAGCAGTCTTATTGCAATATGTCTGCCATTTGCTAGGGTTCCTTTATAAACCTGCACAAACGTCCAGTAACACGTTCAAAATATTGCTGGGATAAAATATAGAACTGTGTTGAGAAAGAAAAGCATGGAGCACAGAGATCCACCATTTTCCTGATTATACCTTTCCAATAGATCCTTCGCCTAAGAGTGATGATTTATCAAAGCCATTGGATGCTTCATGCAACTCGGCTATGGAAAATACACGATGAATTGGTGATCCTTGTGCCCCAAACTTTGCTGCTTCGGAAATTGTTCCTATTGCAAAGTTTCTATTAAGGAATTATACTTTTGGTTCAACAACAACATTAATAAGAAGAAATCAAAATAATGAAACCAGTACCACTGACTTACAATACTTACTTGCATTTGCAAGGATTTCTGAAGAAAGTCCTGAAGATGGATTATCTTGCACCATCTTTGTCAAAGGCAGACGGTCTGCTACATTTTGAGAACGACGCTTCCTGAAAAACACGAAACTTCCAACTACCAGAAGTACTACAACAATCGCAAATCCCCCGATAACTCCAACCAAGAGGAATACTTTTTTGCTGGCCAAACTCTTCTCCCCTATTAAAGCTTCTTTGCAGTATGAATCAGAATGCTGGTGTGCATTGTTAACTAAAAAACAATTTCCATCAAATTTTACATTTCGCTTGTCTGAAGTATCATTGAAGCAAGAGGGAAGATCACCCACAAAGTTGTTGTTGGATATATCCACAAAACCGAGTTCAGTTTGGCAATTGAGTTGTTCAGGAAATAAACCACTCAACTTATTTGAAGCTAAATTCAGATATCTAATATTTGGCAATGAGAACAACTTGGAAGGTGGCATGCCAGTCAGCAGATTGTTTGACAGGTCAAGTTCTTGAAGTTGAAGAAATTTGCCTACTTCGTCAGGGATCCTTCCCCGAAGAGAATTGTTGCTCAGAAGAATTGTGCTCAATGCTTCAGGCAGCGGTGGCAGCTCAGAATCGAACTGGTTGTCCCTCAAGTCCAGCAAGCGTAAACCAGATAACTCGCTTAAATCAGGCAATTTACCAGACAGTGAGTTTTGTGACAGAACAATATCGGTGAGGGTCACGATCCCAGTTATTGAAGAAGGAAACTGACCCTTGAAACGGTTTCTCTTCAAGCTCAGAACAGTAAGGTTCTTTAATGAATCCAACCAATCAGGCACAGTATCATTAAAATAATTCCCATCCAAAGTTAAAGCATGAAGCTTCACTAATCTAGACAATTGAAGTGGAACCGAACCAAACATATAATTAGATCTCAAGTCTAAAACCTCAAGCTTTTCGAGCCGGTGGATTTTATCAGGAAGGGGTCCCCAAATCCCTAAAGACACTAAGGCAAGAACTCTCAAACTAGACAACCTTGTCAATGTAGTAACAAATGACCCAATTGAGAAACTTTTCGACAACGTCTTGTTAGCCACTGCAAAACCATGAAATTCAATGACCTTAGAAGGCTTATTCCCCATAATTTTGAGCTCAGAAACAGAATCACCCTCACAAGATATGCTAAAACCACCTGTAGCAGGCATGTTACACAAATCTCCATTATAATTATCCATCAATTCCAGATGCAACGGATACTCTAAGTGTTTCCTCAACTGGAGAAGGACTTGAGCCTCAGAGTTCCTTAATTGATGTGTACTATAAAAGCATAAACAAAAAGAGACAACCCATATCACAAGAATCTTCAAATAACCCATCAAACTGATTGTTCAAGAAACTAAAACTTCACCACTCACAAATGCTTTTCATCAAACTAGACCTTCAAAGATAACAAACCTCAATAAGTTCAATAGGATCACTGATTAATGGATAATGATTATTAGCTTTTTTTCAAGTTATGATGTAATTCAAAACTTGTACTAATAATTAATAAAGTGTTCAGAAATAAATCTCTACAAGAAACATCAAACATATCAAGATGAGATCTATTGTAGGACAAGAAACATCAAATGTACCAAGTGGGTAAAGCCCGATACAATAAATATAACCTAAATGCAGTACAGTAATAATATATATAGACTAATAAGATCTTTAATATCCAAAGCAGCATTAACCACCTAAGTATGAGAATTATATGAAGATGTAATATTAAATCCAACTAAAAATCTGGCCATGCATGGATTTTTATTGCTTGGAGAAATGGGAAAGCCTCATTAAATAATTATTACCTTAAGTTTTGAAGGACAATATAAGCATCCCATGAAGAGAATGTGATGTTTTGTTGGCTCCCAAAGAGAGAACAAAAAGAAACAATGAGCAAGACAAAAGGGGGAGTGAGTATGGACTTTTCTTGATGTTGAAGATTATCCCCCCCTTGGGAAATGGAAAAAGAACAAGTATCTAGCAGTTGTATGCTTGTGAGTTGTGATGAAAATAATGTAAAAAGAGGTGGCTGAATAAACAGACAATTGTAAAGCATTTACTGCTGCATGCATTTAATATAAGGAAGAAAGGTACTTCACTACAAGATGGTACTGGCAGACTCATTTATTTGCTCTATCGATCGTCCGACGGAATAAAAAGGTATAACTAGTACTATAACCTTAATGGTTATGTCTTCCTTATCTGGAAAATCACGAGGAAGTAAATAGTGAAATGTGCGTCAGAGGTTAGGAAATTTAAAGTGCCTGGTAACTAATTCCACACCAGATTATGACTCACATGAGACGCGAAAACACGCAGTGTATTAGAAGCAAGGCGTGATGTTGTTTACTCAAGTTTTTTATCGACTGACCTTTTTACCGGAGCTCATTCGACGGAATCAAGATTTTTAAGTAGATGAACTCGTATTAGCATAACGAATAAAATAATTAGAGAATAGTTTTTAAAAATATATCCTCCTATGTAATTTACTTTTTAATAGTAAACATTTACTTTTTTAAAATGAAATTGTGATTTTCCTCTAATAACACTACTAATTACACAACTGTTTTGGACCACTGAAGCTTTGTGATAGTTGCCTATCTGGAATTGAGGTCGACCATTTTGTTCTTCTTTTTTCAATTTCCCATAAAAGACAAACAAGATATATGCAAATTCTTTAGTGAAGATAAAGGAAAAGGAAATATATATAAATAATGAATGGTTACAAATAGTCTAGTAGTAATGTGTCTTATTAGTACTAGGTCACTCATATTCATTGAGACTTGAGAAGTGAAAGTTCAAATATCCAATCGAAACTTAGGAAATAAAATGTTAAGATTGTTAAAAGTAGAAATTTAGTCCTAAAAATAATAGTTAGTGCAAATTAAAGATTGAATTTAATATATATATATACAGTAGTATTTTTTAGTAAGTGGAGTATGATGTATGCGTCAAGGACGACCTTGAATGATTTGCTAATCTGAGACGATAGATGATGATTGATGTAAATCACAATCTCAACTCATCATGATTCATGAATCATGAATTCATCATACTTCAAAAAGTTTTAATTATGAAATGCAAACGGTTAAATTATTTTTATTTTTATAATTTCTTGCACTCCTTATTAATAATGCTCTTTTGTGAAAGATTCAAAGCTTTCAACAAAAAATTTGTCCAATAATTTTCATTACTAATAAGAAATAATATAGTCATATGATATCTTGTTAGATTCGTCTTAATATATCTTTTTGAACTATCAACTTTTTATAATTTTTTCATATGTAAAATAGGAGATATTTATGTTTGAGATCGTGTTTTGTTGACCATGAAAAGTCAAAATGTATCAATTATTTAAAGACGAAGGGAGTAATTTCTATTGTTTGCATGTTGCTAGTAAGTAATATAGTAAAGCAAAAAAGCTCAGTTTTAGCATTATGTAAAGATCACGAGCTGATGATGAGAAGCCAAACTGCAGATTGATTGCTAAATGAGCGGTTTTTGCGGACAGACAAAGAAGGTCATTCAAAAAAGAAAGCTATGTATATATATGTTGCTTGCTTCTTTTAACTTTTTTTATTTGGTCTAGACATCTTCTCAGTGTTCCAATCAATTTATCACAAATATTCTTTTCACTAAATAACTTCTGACATCATTTACATTCAAAAAAAAGTTAGTTAGATTATTCATGTTTCAGATCGACCAAATATGATCACTAATATTTCTAAAGTGCCTCATTCGGGTCACTCCGTCAGTTTTTTGAAAAGATATTTTCGTTCAAACACATATTTTCCTCTCATAAAACTTCAATTCAACTCTTATTCACCACTAATTCAAGTCCAACTAATACATTGACCCATTTCTTTCATCAATTAGGGGTGAATAAAATTTAAATGTATTAATTGCTCGAATTGTCCCAGTAAGTAGGGGCTGGTGCAGTTTGATATCCGAAAGTGGCATTGTTGCGGTAATAGTCTCTAAAAGTGTGCATAATAGTGCATTTTGGTCCATGATCCGTTAACATTGCCGGTTTTCGGTTTAAATAGTAAAGTTTTGGAGCAAAAAATTAAAGTTGTGTGAAGTTTCGACTTTGATAATTGTTTTAGTAAAAAGTTTCGACTTTTGGCAAAAATGTTCGAAATAAAAAAGGTTCAGTTTTCGTATTTTTTTGGAAAACCGCTATCAAGATTTTAAAAATCGAATATTTTTGCCAAAAATAAAACTTTTATCTAAACAACTATCGCAATCAAACTCATTTTACGAATGGAAAAATTGAAAAAAAAAATCGTAAAAAGGAAAAAAAAAGTGTATCAAAATATCAAGGGTAATTTAGTCATTTTGCCCCTCCAAGTTTCTTTAAGGTAACCAACTTCACAAAAAATTCATTTTTGTCCAAAACTTTACTATTCATGTCGAAAACCATCAATGTTAATTGGATTTGAATTAGGGATGAATAAGAGTTAAATTGAGAGCTTATGAGAGGAAAAAATGTGACACTTTAACTGACATTTTTTTCCCCATGTAAGTGAGTCAGAAGCTATTTGCCCTATTATTTTTAGGGAATAATTGCTCTATCTTCTCTTTTTTCTTATTTCTAAGGTGAAAAAAGAAAAGATAGTAAGTGAAGGTTTGATGCAGCCTAAGTTTAGGGAATAACAATTTATGGAAAATTAACAATTTAACTGGTTGATGTCAGGAGCCTTGTTTGCCCAAGTTTAGGGAATAATTTTCCCACGGCAAACACGTTTAGGGAATAATTTTCTTATTTCTAAGTTTGCCTAAAATCTAATCTTTCACGTTTAGGGAATAATTCTCTTAGAAATAATAATTTTCCCTAAACTGAAGATCGTTTCATATTAACAATTGCTCTATCTTTTCTTATTTCTAAGGACAAAGTTCGAAATTCCGTGAAATATTAGATTTTAGGCAAACTTAGAAATAAGAAAAGATAGAGCTCACTAAAGATATTAATGATAATAAAAATGTTCCTTTTCATCTTCCCAGTGCCCTCCACCTTCACTTCCTCCCCTACAATAATACCCATCTGCCCTTTGCTTAATCGGTCATTGTGCACAAATGTAGAATGATTAAGAGGTCCTAATCGTAACAGAAGTATGAATGTGATAATTATCCCAAAGTTAGACATTAGCAATTGTTAATATTTGTTGCACTGTAAGAGCTTGTCCTGTATACGCAATCGTGGAAAATCGCTACATGTAACGGAAGTTAGGATAAGATAAAATATAGAAAATCAAGCACCAAAATTTGATCACTAAAATTTAAAACTATATAATGGAGGTATTATACAACAATTTGGGAAAGGTGGTCTATCCAATTAGGTCAATTTGTTTGGTCTCTATTTATGATAGAAATTCAGTTTTGTAAGATACAAAGATCAACTCAACTTGTTGAGATTGATCTCCTAACATGTGTCTACATTTGAACTTAAGATTCCAGCACCTCCAAAACAATAGGAGGGAACTTCGGGCTATTTTAACATCAATCAACTAGATGAGCTGCTAAAATCATGAGCTCATTTAGTTGCACTTTGAGCTGATAATGATTTTCTCATTCCAAATTGATGATAGTGGAAAAATGTGAAACGGTAAATGAGGAAGCTATGAGGTGAATGCATGATCGCAAATTCTCAATAACTTACCATGATCAAATCTTGGACTCCAGCATAGATATCTTTTTTAATTCTTTCCTCAAGATTTTGCCAGCAGGGCTCTTGGGTATTGAGGTAACGAATCTCACACGCCTTATTTTCTTGAAAGGAGCTACCTGCAAAGAAGTTTTCAAGTTGAAGATTGAGAAACCAAAGTCAAGTTGGAAATTGAAATGATTAATTAAAGTACTTTGCTCATTCGTATTTCACACATAGTACGTCGTTTGAATGAGAAAGAAGTAACTAGTAAAAGTGTAAAACCATGGCCCAAGCTCATAGTGGAGTGGTTGGCCCAGTGTTATAGGGAGGTATTTGCCTTCGATCCTCAATGATCGAGAAATTTAGGGAGAGGAGAGAAAGAAACATTTGCATTAAGATATAATACTTGAGTGTCAAAAATCACCTGTTTCGCAACGAAGTCCATTATTTCACTCTCATCAAGGCTGCTATGAGAATGTCTCACAACAAAAGCCATGGGAATTTCCCCAGCTTCTTCATCAGGGTATCTGAAATGAAATTTCAATGAGGCTAAACTGACACTAACATAAACCTGCACTTCAAGCTGTAATCTAAGGAACAAAATTAAACGAAAAAGAGTACAAAGCTTACGGTATTACAGCAGCATCTAGTATTTGCGGATGTGACAGTAGAACTTCATCTAATTCAGCCGGAGGAACCTATAAGATATGGATGTAAGTAAGATCAACTATATACAAGCTATCAGTCGAACTTACAAATTAGGTTGTGTAATACATTGGATCTAACCTGGTAACCTTTGTACTTAATCAACTCCTTTAGCCTATCCACTACAAATAGATAGCCTTCATCATCGAAATAACAAATATCTCCAGTTCTCAGCCATCCATCTGTACCCAACATTTCTAAAGTGGCCTTTGCATTGCCCACATAACCTTCAAGGTGAGATCCAAATATGAGGTGCAACAAGATAAACAAGATAATGATCATATTGCACCAACAACGTAAGGTGAAATCCAAAAGAAGAAAAGCATAAGCAACCTTTAGCAGAGAAAAGAGAGCACATTTACAATTATGTAACCGACTGTCAGGTTGTATCTGAGCTCTTTGTTTATGGAGCTAAGCACCTAGTAAAACTTCATTGTCAAGTAAATGTAAGTAATGGATAAAATGTTTGGTCAAACGCAGAGTGATCAATATGGGCATCATACAGAATGAATACAAATGCTTAAATGTTCGAATGCCCAGCCATATAGCTTTCTATTACCATGATCAATTATCTATATTGCAAGAACAATGAACCCCAGCGGCTCATTTCTTCTGCCCGGAGGCGAACAATTTGCTTAGCAAAGAAAGGACAGTTTCGAAATTGACAAGGACATTTAAGCATATGGCTACCTTTCATTATCGACGGAGATCTAAGCCAAAGCTCCCCTCTTCTGCCCGGAGGCAACGATGCACCTGAATCAGGGTCTACTATTTTTGCTTCAAAATTGGCTACCAACTTCCCCACTGAACCCCAGCGGCTCATTTCTTCAGGATTAAGTGCCCGAGAAGCTACTCCACTAGTCTCAGTCAATGCATAACCCTTAATAAAACATCACAAAAAACTAAAATTCAGATCATCATAACATATTAGAAGTTCATATTTTAGACCACCAATAGAATCAGTATCAAAAAGCATGCCTACTAATCTACTATATTTAACAAGATTTGTTATAAGAATTGAAATTTAATTGATCATTAACCCCTCCCAATTAAACTTTTCCCAATTAAACTTCTTTTTAAGGTCAGAAGCATGACTGTTAACTTTTTAATATTGTACAACCTCCATCCTTTTCCATATTTGTTTTTCGATTTCAAAATTTACAAAAATTGCATGGTTTTAATTCACACAAATAGCTTAAATTAGAATAAAAGTTATCGAGTTAAAAATAACTTTTGTTGAAAATACTACATTTATGTACATAAAGATACCTGAGCTAGAAGTACATCCGAGTACTTTTCACTAAACTTCCTAATAACATCCATTCCAAGCGGAGCTCCACCACAACCAAGCCGCTCCAACGACGTCAAATCATACTCATCCACCACATCCTCCTTCAGCATCGCCACCACAACAGGGGGAGCCACTGGCATATGCGTCACTCTGAACTCCTCAACCGCCTTCAACATTTTCCTCAACTCAAACCGCTCCATCACAATGACCGTCTCCTTCAACGCAATCGACTTCAAACAATAAGTGAACCCAAATATATGAAAATACGGCACCGTATACAACAACACGGCGGGTTCAGACCTCTCTACCGGAAATGCATAATGAGTAGCCACTGCTGCGATGAGGTTTCTATGAGTTATCATCACTCCTTTTCCTAACCCAGTCGTCCCTGAAGAATAAAATATTGCTGCAATATGGTCCTGACTCACATCGACTAGATCCGGTGGAGTCATCATCGTGGACTCAAACTCCGGTGAGTCAATCCCACGATTGACTCGAGCGGGAGCGGGAGCGGGTGGAGTCATCATCATGGATTCAAACTCCAATGAGTCGATAAGAACAGTGGCATGCTGGAGCTTGGGGAGTTTGCATGCATAAGCTGACGTGGCGAAAGCAATAACAGGTTTCGAAAGTTGGATTTGGCGGGAGATTTCATGGGTGGAAGAGAGTGGGTTAGAGGGGGAGATGGTAACCCCTATGGAGAGGAGGGAGAGGAAGAGGATGGGGAGGGTGGTGGTGTTGGGTGAGAGGATGAAGGCGACGTCGTTTTGGGTGATGTTGAGTTTGGTTTGGAGAGATGAGGAGAGATTGGTGATGCGTTGGATGAGTTGGGTGTAGGAGAGGGAGGAGGTGGTGGCGGAGTTGATTAAGGCAGCGGTGGAATGGGGGAAGGGGGAGGTGGAGAGGAGGGAGAGGGTGAAGGTGGCGGCGGAGAGAGGGGTGGTGGGTGGTGGGAGGGGGAGAGGGGGGCGGAGACTGTTAAAGGTTTTGGTGGCTGGGCAAAAGCCACTTTTTGTGTCGATGTTTTCCATGATTACGAGTTTGGACTATTTTTTGTTTTTTTGATAAGCTGATTAGGACTTAGGAGTGACTAAGTTCCATGAATGTGCTTATTCACAAATAAATACTCCCATTGGACAAATTTATAATAGATTGTTTAAAAATTTAGCTGATTAGGACTTGGGACTTGGGAGTATTATATATGACTATATTTTGATATAATAGATTGTTTAGAAATTAATTTTTTATGTGCTAGTAATTGATTAATAAAGTTGGATGAACACATTATAATTAGTAGGGAGCATATTTATCACAAAACATTACCGACTATGCAATATACTTAATTACTTCGTCCGTCCCTAAAAGATTGATACATTTTGACTTTTGTAGTCAAACTTTAAAAAATTTGATCGAAAATTCTTATTAAACTATAAGAAATAATATAGTCATGTGAAATCTAATTAGATTCGTCTTAATATATATTTTTATAATTTTTTTGCATGTAAAATAAGAGATATTTACGTTTTAAATCGTGTTTTGTTGATCACAAAAGTAAAAAAATACCAATCATTTAGGATGGAGGAAGTACTTGTTAAGAATACTTTAAGATTGAAGTTTACAAAGTCAACTAATAGAAATTAGAAAATGAATAAATGCTTACAAAATGAAGGGACTCATAAACTTGATACTTACTGAATAAAATCAAGTAACCAATTATAAAATGTAACTACATCTTGGGAAGGCACCAATCGAAGTTCGATCAAATTAAATGATTAGAGATTTTTGCACGAGAAGACATCACGATTCATGAGGTGTCATATAGTAAAGCCAAAAGTGGTTTTATTATATGAGGTGTCATATAAACATCACCAATCCACTTTTGATATAATTTTGAAATATTGGCATATATCTATGAATTACAACCTTTTCTTTAAACCACAATTATTTCCAATTTCACTTCCACTCACAACAAACAAATGTAAGTGACTTGTACAGGGAGCTTATTCTCTCAACAACCTAAGGACAAGGAGTGCAGGGAGGGTGGTGGTTGACCAGGTAATACTTATGTAGTCAATGGTCATCGACAAGCTCGAGCCAATTTAATAGGAATATAATATAAGAGAATGATTTGCTAACTGAAAAAGTTTAAACAGAGCAGTCGGTGGACAACCTTTTAGTTGACAACATCGAGGACCAACTTGCGGGACTTCAAAACCGACCACCTCAAACGCCTGTAGTAAGCAGCTTGGAGAAGAGCCAATGATAACACAAATATCCACTTAAATCCCATCTGCAATGGAATTGTCCAGCCTTCAGAATCAAGCATCAATAGTACTACCGAATTATGTAATATATGGAGGGGGCAGCACTAACCAGTTTTCTCTCTTCCATCTCTGGCTCCGCAGCCCATGATAAATATGACACGACATCTTTTCCCATCTACAGAGATAACATGAAGGAATTTAGAACATACATCACCACCCTCATGATCACAACCTAGATCTTAGAACATACAGGCCGTTAGGATTAATTACCTGAGCTTCTGTGGCAGGAGTACCATCCTCATACTCTACAGCACCGTCATTAAGCATTTTAGGCATAGCAATAGCTCCACCAGGGAAATACGGATTATAGTGCAATCCTTCCCTAATCTACAAAATAATCAAATGCCCAATTAGTAAAAATAAGTAGCACACCTTCCGTATGTGAGATGAATCAATGGCAAGATTCTAATACACATTAAAGAAGATTAACAATCAAGTAAGGTGTCCATTTTATGTCAAAAGAATAATAAGAAACCAAAAACCTAAAGCATAAAAAAGTACCAGTATCACTACAGAAGAACTTGCATTTCCTTAAAGGTTTTAATTAAACTAGACGATACGAAAAATAAACTCAGCTTCTATGAGGAGTGCTATCAAAAGAAATTTAATCCAATCCATAGAGGGAGTACTCTATTAGACTATCTAGAGTAAGAGATAATTGATCTACCCAATATTTCATGCCACATCAGATTTTTCCTCCTCTATATCATCAAATATCCTCAATCTTTTTTCAAATATTTCCTCACTCTATAATATAGATATTTTAAAAAGTAATTCATTGTCTCTCAACTTCCACATCAATAATATATACTCCACTACATATTTTTGTCTTCTTATTTCATATATGTTATTATAACAACTATGCATATTATATATATAAATGTTCATTAATTTTCAAATAATATTAATATATGATAGTTTTATTTTTAAACATTTAATATACTTAATAGTCATAGTTTTTATAGCAAACATAAATAGAAAATATTGGTGAAAAAACAAATATTGCAAAAATATTTTTTTGTCCAAATCAAACAAACCTAGTCTCCTAGTCTCTATTTATAGCTTTTGAAAAATAAAAAATATTGGTGAAAAAAAAAATTCAAAAAATATATGTCAAAAGTATCATTTTTTTTGTCCAGCACACATTGGTTAGTTGGAAGATGGATAGTTATTAAGCAATACTTACCGAAACGCCAGCAGGAGGATCACGGTAGCCTGTGAGGAGCGCAAATACATAGTTTTGACCATTGTGTCGAGCCTAAGATCAAAAAAGAGGAGGGCATCACTGACAGTCTGTCACAAAAAAAATGTTATTGAGGAAAGTACTATAGAGAAGACTCAAGAATTACCTTGGTAATAAGACTCAAGTCTGGAGGATAGGCCCCTCCATTGGCAAATCTTGCTGCTTGCTCATTTGCATATGGTTGAGGAAGCCGGTCACTCAATTTTCCAGGGCGGGTGAACATTTCACCCTCATCATTAGGACCATCAACTACCTCAATCTCAGCAGCCATAGCCTTTGTTTCCTCTTCAGTGTACGCCACACCAACCAAATCACGGTATGAAATGAGGGACATGGAGTGGCAAGATGCACAAACTTCTTGATAAACTTGATGACCACGCCGAATTCTGTTTGGACAAAAGTACAAATGTTATGATAAAAATGTAGATAAGAAGATGATTACTAAACAAGTAAAACAGTAAATTAATCTGCTGGCCCAATAGCAAGAGCTGTGCTTTAAACTTTAGTGCACAAGTAGTGGTAAAGGAATACAAGCTCCTTTATAGAAAATATGTAAATGAACATGATTTGAGTCATTACGGAAGGGCATGCAACACTTTCAAGGTATTGAATATTGTTAATATGATGAAGCTCATTTGTAGAGGAAAATTGCTTAAGAGTCTGGGTTCAGTGATGCCGCCTTACTCATTAAGTTTCCCACGTCATCCCTTTTTAATACCCGTAGTGCATATGCCTAAACATATTACTTGCTAATATTTAGTATAGAAAAACAAAATCTTAGAAACACTTGAATGAAGCCGGATGGAGCATAGAGTTCCGATGCCAAGGGAGTTTCCCCAGACCAAATATATTATTTCTTATATATGAAAATCAAGGGATAGTGGAAATGAAACGGTATTGAAATACTAGACAGCTACACTGCTACAGTTTAATGAGATTGTTGAGACTCACGAAGCATGGTCATATGAACATAAGATACCACTATGTGGCCAGGGATAGTTTGGACTCTCCAAGCCATGTTCAGCCTCATCGGCAGATGCAATTGTTGCAAAACTTAAGAGCCCTGATACACCTGCCCCTAAAAGGGCAAAAGCCCTAAATGACTTCATGCCAACGGAACTGGCACCTTCTTGATCTTTCTTGGAAATGAGAGATGACAGACTAGGAGAAGCCTACATAGCGGAGAAAAAACTGTCAGGTACTAGAAGATATGACCAGTGTGGTTCTGCAATTACATAGGAATGAGTAGTACCCAGGGAATCATCTAAACTCCACTTAAATAATGTTTATCTTGGAAAAGAATCTGACTATCATTTAAATCCTAATCCATCTTTATCTAGCCAGTCATAACAAAATTTTAGACCAAGACTAGAAATGATTATTGAAAAGCCAAAGCATACTACTTACTGTAGTTTGTGAATGACGACCTCTAAGTAAGAGCTGAAGAGCTCGAGCTCCAAACATTGTAATTCAGCGGTCTGTTGCAATATAATAGCACATAAATATGCAGTCAATATCATATCCATGAGAAGGTATAAAGGTTATAGAGTGTGTCATCAATAGCATTGAAACATGCCTAATACAAGGGCGCAGCACAGCAGTGACCATATGTTTGCACAAACATAAAATGTGAAGCGGATGAAATCAGTTCTGGTGGACATAAAAAACAACCCAAAAGGTAGACAGACCATTAAAACTTGCAGGTTGTACAGTTATCACGAATAATAAATTAATGATGGAACATTACTCACACAGAGACGCGTTGTAAGGTCCAAGTACAGTGGTAAGTGACTTAACAAAGGTGATGATCCAACACATGGCTGACTAGAGACGTCGTATACATATAGCTAACGTTACCAGGTGGGATAAGTCTTAGTTTGGTTTACAAAAGCTCAGCTACACTAAGTTACTGAATACATGACAAGAAACTGTTTATCTTGCATTAGTCTTGCATTAGAAACCTTCTTAAAACAAAATATTCATGTCAAATCTCTCGCACAAAACCTCACTAATCTGAATCTCATCATCAGAATAAATTAACCATATCTTTGTAACATAATCAATGAGCTACTCTTTCTCAAAATCCTAAAAACAACAAAAGAAGTCATAGCTTCTTAATAAAATAAACCTACATACTCCCTCCCTGTCCCTTTTTCTAAGGCTGTTTGACTTTTCACGATCACCAACACACGCCTTAAAAAGTATATATCTCTAATTTACTCTAGTAAGTATTATAAAATAATTGATATTTCAAAAATATATATTGAAATGAATGTAATAAGATCTCATATGACTTGTTTATTTTTTATCAACTTACGAGAATTCGTGGTCAAACTTGTTTGACTCCAAAATAGAAGGGGGCTATAGAAAAAGGGACGAAGGGAGTATCATTTAACAATATATTCAGAGTTCTAATATTGAAATGATGCAATGCAAGATTAACGAGAGAGATTACCGATGACGGAAGGAGGCGGAGAGAAAGCGGCGGAGAGACGGAGGCGGAAGGAGGCGGACTGGAGGAACGGGGGCTAGACAGAGCTGATGATGATAATAAAGAGGTGTTTGTGAGCGTGTGTAGTCCACGTATTATTCAGGTCCGGGTTATACTTGACCCGTTTTATTAATGTACATTAAATGGGCCTTTTAAATGGGTATATGGACTTCTTGGAGGCGTAGTGAATGGACTTGTATTATGAACTATGATACGTAACGTTGCTGTTTTCTCTACCGCTATAGAAGCCCAAATTTAATTTATTGATTCCATCAAATTTTGATTTATTTTTTAATGTAAATGCATCAATTACTCAAATCAAATTATGTAGTGGAACAGAAAAAAAATTAGTGTTGATTAATAATTGATACCAGATATTGTCAATCATGAGGTTTTGTTAGAAAATTATATTTTTTTTAAGTCTCTTTCAATAATATGTACAGTTTTTTTAAAAAAATTAATATAATTCCAGAGAATTTGAGCGATAGCAATTAAAGATAATCTTACTCTTACAAAATTATAATTGTACCAATGCGAACTTAAGGGAACAATAATAACATTGATTTGCATGATCATTAGATATTCTTCAAGGGGAAGTAGATCAAATCAGTAATATTGACTTTTGAAGCATTATATAATCAAGAATAATAGAATGTACATTTTTTCAAGACCATCTATTAAAAAAAGTTTATTCTGCACCTCATATACGGTGAGAAATAATTTGAAGGACTTATGGCTTACACTCGAGATTCTTCAAAGGTTAAAAACTGTGTTACCGGTATAAGAGTTCATCGACTCGGCGTGTGATCAAGCCGAAGATTGAACTGAAGTTCGAGGAGTTAGTTCACCAATGGCTCGTTTGCGTATTATTGTTTCTGGATCGAGTTTATCTGTAGTCCCATCAATTATTTGATTGGAGCAAGAAGGACCAACAATATTGTTGTTTGCAGTTTGGATGCCCTTTTGCTTGTCCAAAGAGCCATGTGAAGATAATGATGTCTTTGAAACTGTTGAGTTAGAATATGATCTACTCCTGGACATTTTAATATGGGACATGCCCTGCATAAAACCATGCAGCAACCCTGAGAAAGCAAGTTTTTTCTTAGCATTTGGGCTTGGAAGATGACCCCTTTCAGCTGTAGTCCTCTTGTTGTTTGGGAGCGACGAGTTCTGAGAATACCTCTCCCTAAGAGTGACTGGGGTTGCTACACTAGTTTTCAAAGAACTTTCCTCTATCAGTTTCTTGAGTATCTCAGTGCTGCCGCGTTTCTTTTTAGGCCAATGTAGGATGCTCTTCAGGCGGTAAACAGCATAATCAAGGGAAACCCGGCTTTTGCTTTTCCGTGGATTATGCTCATCGATGTCTTGATCGTGCAGGCTTAGATCAGATGAGCAAGCACTCAGTGCAAGACTACCTCTGAGCTCTGGTGCATTGTTCTCAATTCCTGTGTACAAAAATATCTCTGCATCGGAGACTCTGAAGGAAGTTCCAGGGCTGCTTCCAAGCGTCTGCTTTTTCATTTGGGAGGCAATGATTCTCCTTGCTGAATAATCCTGGTAACTGAAAATACCCCCAGCTGAAATCAACTGGAGTTTCAAAATTTCTGACGATTCTGAATGGGGGCGTCGCTTTAGAATATCAAGTGGAGTCATGCCACCAAGATCACGTACATTAACATCGATACAGCTTGCAGTCATCAGTAATTCCACAAGATCAGCATGAATGTTCCCTATGATTGCCATATGAAGAGCAGTTCTACCTTCATTGTTTCTGACATTAACAATCTTTCCAATCTGGAATGCGTCGTCTTTATTCACCAATTGCTTCATGAGCTCAATCTGGCGGTCCAATCTTCTGAAACTTGGTGTTTGGAAACCAGTGACAGCCATATGCAAATATGTTTCTCCAGCATTGTTCTTGAAGTGGATCAACGAAGGCGATGCAAGAACAAGAGCTTCAACTGCAGACAATTGACCCCTGTAAGCAGCAACATGTAACGCTGAATTTCCATAGATGTCCTTGGAGCTGATCAAATCAAAAGAAGCTAGAATGTCTTTGACAACCTGCATGTATAGTTTTTTTTCCATAGCACAGATACATAAGAATTCATTCCCAGCTAATCAAACAATAATGAGGAAATTCTTACCTCAGTTTGTCCCCGGCCAGCAGCCGCATGTAAGATAGTTGCCCCTTGAATATCTCTATAAGCTAAAACATCAGAGCTATCAGCAACAAGCTCTCTAAGGATCTTCAAATTGCCTCCCCTCGCAGCAGCATGGAGAGCTCTATTTGTCATATCCCATTTATAAGCTGGAGGGATCTTTTCAAGGTGTTCTTCCAACTCTTTCCCATTACTCCCGCCTAAAAATCTTGGAGAAACGGCAAAATCGAAAACCATCCTGAAAACATCAGAACTCTTGCTCCTGGCAGCTGCATAAAACATATCAGTAACCCCATATTCGCCTTCTCCAAAAACAACAAGAGGGTCTTTCTGAAGCAATTCTTTAACTAATTCCAAGTCTCCGGCTGAAGCAGCAGTATACAAAATCCATCCACCGTATCCTCCTGTGACAAGAGAATTCCTCCCTTTCTTGGATTCACATTCTTGAAGCAATTTTCTTGCAACCTGACAGCGGCATTTAGCAACATCATGAAACTGTTCTTCATCATCCCAAACTGTCTCAAGACGGCGTATTCTTCTCAATGATGTCAACTTTATGAGATGATTACCATCAAGATGAAGAAGCTCCCTCACCAGTTCATAGTGTCCATTTGCTGCTGCCCAATCTATTGGAGAAGCAAACCACCAATGGTCCCCAGTGCTCTCCCACCGGAGGGGGAAATTTATCGAAGGCATTCAATCCTAAAATCAAAATGAATATCTCAAATTCTCAACTAAAAACAAACTTCCCTTGGTATCTCAATAAAAAAAATCCTCCAGGAAAATATAAATTCAAATAGTAAACTAGTTCAAAAACATTTATTTATTCATCTTATTTTAAAAAGGAAAAGATGCTTTGCCTCTTGAAAACAAAAAAAAATCCTATTATTGTGTAACAAAAGCAAAAGTTCATCTCAAAAGACATACATGATCATATAATAATCATTCATTATACATGCCACATGGTAACAAGAAAAGGAGAAACATTGTTGATAACATCAAGAAGCTGACATGAGAGACAGAACAAACAACACAAAATTATCTTTTCCTGATAATAATTGTGATGAAACAATCAAATGGATTAATAAAATAGTAAGGAGTTGCAACCAATGCATACCAAGACACCCAAAGAAACAAGAGGACACACAATTTAGCCAATGCCAAGTAGAATGTCAAAACAACATAAAATATCTAGTATTTTTCGTAGAGCCAGCAGCTACGTTGAGGCGTTCCCTACATAGCGACGCACTATATGATTTAGTCCAACCACATTATTTACAAATTTTTAAGGAGAAGAAGATTACAAACAAAATAAAGATAAAAAAAATAAGTAAGACTGAGATAATGCCAGGTTAGATATATGCAGAGATTATGAAAACGATAGATGGGATTCCTTTTGAGCTTAGAAAACGATGGGAAATTCTTACCAGTCAAAATAAACAACAACAGTTATCGCGGAAAAGACAGTTTTATATATATCGAAAAAAATGAACAATATAAAATATTTCTGAGATGTATATGAATCAAATATCCCTTAAAGGGAGAAATTGAGTGAATTATGTTTGTTCATCTCTCACTTTCAGTTTTTTACATGTTGATAGATTAGTATTCTTTAATTCCATCAACTCTTATGTACTTTTTTTGGTCAACTGTAAAACTGCCAACCAGTTTCTCAGTTTGTCAACAAGATAAATGTCAGTTTCTTTTAATTTATGAACTATTAAATAATTCATTGATGAACAATATTAAAAGTTCGCTAGCACGTAGGTATTAATACTCTCTTCACATATTGTTGTCTTTCTCGCATATTATATATTAAAAAAATTATATTATTGAGAAAAACTAAGTATTATGAAAGTACTTAACAAAATGAATTACTGATATTGATGATCAAAGTTCAATTTCAAAAAATTCAACATCTTAAATGGGAGATTGTAACTATATTGACATAAAATGAAAATTAGAATTGCATGTTAATATGTTTATTTTCATCATTACATAATCTTATATGGTTAGAATGAAAAAAAAGGGTTATTGTGATTTGTTTCCACTAATATGATAATATTCTCAATATTTAACTTGGAGATTCAAGTTAGGTACTACTTCATAGTTCATAGTTTGTACTATGTACGTTAAATATTAAAAGCATATAATAAAATTCTGGTCCAGCAACTACCCATTTTATAGCTTTTAGTGAAATGCACGTATTTTTTATACTTATCCATAAAAAATTCAAACCTCTCTGAAATTAATTTTCAAGAATATGAATAACTATGGGTTGTTATAAAGGATAAGAATACATCAACATTTCGCTCTCAAAGTTATGCTCTGGTTAATTAGCTGCTTAAACTCAATTTTATAGTACATAAATTAATTGTCTTGCATTTTTTTCGTATTTACAACACGTTATTGCTATTTTTGTTCAAAATCAATATTGGCCTTTGACTCCTTGAGCAACATACATGTGTCGAGTAACGTGATTACGACTAACTACCTAAACCAAACTCGGTTACTAATAAGAATGAATCTTTCTTTGTATTCAATAGTAAACAATGTACACAACGGGCCATATAAAATATAACCTAGCGATACAATATATAAAAATTATATGCAATATGTTACTCCTTTCGTCTCTAAATGGTTGATACATTTTGATTTTACATGGTCAAACTTTAAAAACTTTGATCAATAATCATCATTAATCAATAAGAAATAATATAGTCATATGATATCTTGTTAGATTCATCTTAAGGTATATTTTTGAACTATCAACTTTTTATAATTTTTTCATATGTAAAATAGGGGATATTTATGTTTGAAATCGTGTTTTGTTGACCATGAAAAGTCAAAATGTATCAATTATTTAGGGACGGAGAGAGTAACAGTTACTTAATCTCATAATTCAAAAGTTTTGCTCCATTTGTATGTTTAAAGAAGGAAATCAATGTAAAACAGCTTTATAAATGTTTGGTAAAAGTCACACTAATGGTCCTCACACACTGCACTGCTAGAGTACACAAAAAGGTAAATCGTTGAATGTGCATCGACTAATCAGGGAATTAGAGCTTTGTGAATATTTGATGTGATTTGTATGCTTATAACAAAGAATGAGATGCAATACAGATCTTCTTTTGTAAGTTTATTCTTTACTCCCTCCGTTTCTTTTTATTTGATTGTTTGGGGAAAAAGTACTTTATTAAGAGATTGTGAAAAATTACATTGGGATTGTAAAAAAGTGTATTGGAATTGTTAAAAGGTCTATTGGAATTGTAAAAAGGTGCATTGGAATTGTAAAAAGTTGCATTGGAATTGTAAACAATTAAATATTTTGAAACAAAAAAAAGAGCTTCAAACAATCAAATAAAAAGAAACGGAGGGAGTATTAATTAACTTGTTAGTTCAATAGTCAGTAAATAATATTTTATTTTTTTATTAAATTATTCTGGATCTCGTTTTAGCTAGAATTTCGTTTGATAGTTGATCTGCTAGAAAGATCTCTTATTTGATTAATTGATTTGATGAATCAGTTCATCACTTTTTCCTTTAACACCGTAAAAAATACATTTTGTAGCTAGGCTCATTCGATGTTCTAACTCTCATTATTGGGCATCTTACCAAATTACCCAATCTATGGTTTACGCGTTGCTACAATAAAAGAAGAATCATTTGAGATGGTATCATCAAGTAACGTTTAATAAATGTTCCAAGCAAGTTATGAAGATATGATAGTCACAAATGGAAGAAGAGCGATTGACCTATATATTGCTCAATTACGAGTTGTTGGTAAATGCATTCATTGACCATCAAAGAGATATATTGCTCGCCATGTGTGTGGTGATTTGCTCAAATCAGTACCCACTGATTTGTAACAGAAATTGAAGGGGTAATGGACAATAAAGGTCTTCGTACATCTGCAGCAATGACATACCAACTACTGGAAGGCTACTTACTACAAGTATATATGAATCAAACAAACATCGGACGAGGGCCTGAGGGATTGAGCACCAGAGGAGGCATACAACATAGTAATTGAAAAAACATTGGGGAAGAAGATTATCAGAAAAGCCAAAACAATAAAGGAAAAGGGCGGATTGCCAACTATGATGATTGGCAACTAATAAAGATCGATATCGGTTAAATGCAAGTTATCACATATTATGTTCAGTTCTTGGCCTTGACGGAGTTGTTTTCCCTTATCCTTGCTTTATTATTCAGCTAGGAAAAAGGTTTAAGGCCTTCGTATGGGAGGGTCTTAATGTTTTTCTTATCGTTTCATAAATAGCAGGGTATTTAGCAAGCAAATGCCGTTGCTCATGCCACAGAGAGTTTCGTAACTCGCCAAGACTTTAGGGTCTGTTCCATCCTCGAGGATATTGGCACACAAGTCGGTTGTGGATTTGACTTCTTTGCTAGGAGTTGATGTTTTTACAGCATCAGCAGCTGCACCACCTCAACTAATTCAACTAATTCCCTGGAGATGGTTATGTTTTGGTCACACATCCATACCAACAGCAAATGTTCGGCTTCCAGCCCCACTTCAACTAATTCCCTGGAGATGGTGATGTGTTTCAGCAATTTTGGACAGTTATTTGACATGTCAATGTCTTTATCTGCAGTGTAATAAAAGATTGATTATAAGGAAGGTAGGAAACAATATTGACAGTTCAGAGTTGAAAAAACAAGATTTTCTTTAAACCTAACAGGATATTTAAGCAAAATGTAGTTATAAGGGTTTCACATTAAAATTCATCTAACCCGCTGGGCGCTGAGCACTTGAGCAAACATCACGCAGGAAGTCATTTGCAGTTTGGGGAACTCCATAAAGTGTTGAGTAGAGTAAACATGAAGGCAACAGTACATTTGTATGTTTAATAAGCATGCAGTGGGGCCGACCGCTGATAGAAGCAAAATTGAATAAATCATTATAATAATATGCCAGTCAGCCAATAGGAAAAATAAAATCTTAGGTGTAGCCTCTGACAGAATATGAGCAATGGGTTTTTTTATATTGTACAGAACTAAATCTTGTCAACAATCTTCAATAGTTATAGTCTTCTATGTAAGCCTCATAACTTGTGTTGCAGGGTGTTTTTTATGTAATCCTCGAACAACCCAAGCTGTAATTGGTGTCTTCAAGGTAATTCATATCTGGGCGAATTGCATTCAAACTACAACACTACAATACCCCGATGCCTTCAAAGACCTTGGACTGAGTTTATGTGAAGGTATTCCTAATAAAATATGAGAGCCTCCATGTCTTTCGGTATCTTTGTTTGACACCTTCATGATTTCATCATCTATAACAATTTTTGGTAATCTCTCATATTATCTTATTTTAAATTACCTCCAAAAAACCTCAGAGGGCCTAACATATTAACAAAATTATCATGGGCCACTTACTCAAGTCGCTAAGATCTACCAATGGCATCATGAATTCATAACTTTTGTAATTGAAAACAAAAGATTCAAAAATGAAAAATAGACTATTGAGCAGTACTTACCTACAAGGCAGCAAAGTGAGTTGTGTCAGGCCTAAGATAAAAAGAGCTTACATGTTACTGCCAAAAAAAATGTTAGTAGGGGAGAAGTAGTACCAAAAAAGACTCAAGCTGGAGAATGGCCCCTTCATTGGCAGATCTGCATTGCAGGAGGAAGTCAGTGAAATTCGTTATTCCAGACTAAACACGTTCTCAGAGTGTTATAATGCATCCTCGTCTGAACCGTTTCCATCACTATATTGATCATAAATCTGATACTCTTCATCACTAGAACCAAAGAAACTTCCAAATAGACCCTGCAAATGGTCTACTAATACATTCTCACCATCTGCATATGTCCCATGCTCTGGAGAAAAGTTTCCCTCATCATCAGCCATACCCATGTCATCATATATGTTATCCATGACCTCGTCTAAATTGCCATCCTCAATATTGTCATCATCAATATCATCTTCATCATCGTCTTTAGGCACCTCTTTGTCTTCAGTATTGACATATTCTATTGTTAGATTTCTCTCTCTATTGTCAAGCCTTAAATCCTTCGCAATAACACGCATTTTCTTCGATTTCTCGAAGCGCCTGCAAGTAGATTTTAGTAATGACTCTGCACCTGGTTCTGGAAATACTGATAGAAACCTCTTTGCAACACACAGCCTCAGGCTATTAAGCATGTTGGGAGAAAACCAGCCAGTTGCACAGTTGCAAGTTGTTTGATCAATTGGTTTTCGTATCTCTTGCTGAAAATAGTCATCTTCAAGCTCAAAAAGTTGCATTGAAATTTGAAACTTGGAAGGAAACACTCTGAAAGCACATATGTCGGACCAATTATGTTTCGACCCTGATGTAACAGTAGCACCAGTTCTTAATGATGGTGGAACACGGAAGTCAATCCTTTGGAAAATGCGATATTCGGGCTCTTTACGAGGATCATAACCTTTTCTTATCCAGAATCGAAGGAACGGCCCATTAGCAAAATAATATGCTACTCTGAAAAGCAACCTTCTAAGCATTTCGATTCCGAACGTCAGACCTTTTTGAAGCAGCCGCTCAATTAGTGAGTTCTTTACCCATATAGGGCGTTCTTCAAACAATTCAGATACAATTTTCTGCCACTCCCATTGTTCAGAGTCCAGTGGAACATACTTCTCCCAATCCACTTTCTTTGGGATCTCTTTGATATAAAAATCTATTGCAAGGCTTGGATCTAGCTCCATCTCCCAACTATCTTTTAGAACTGATTCTTCTTTCTTTTTTAAACTTAAATCAACTGATGGTTTCAACACCACTTCTTCTGGTGTATCCTTCAACGAGAAATAATGTGGCAACAAAATCATTAAATTTTCATGATCCGCATCTATAAATTTATCCTTCTCCAATTGTGGCTCTACTTCTTCCCATCTTCTTTTCTTTCTCCGGGCAACATCAGCGTGAACAGGTACAACATTCTGGTAATCGACCATACCATTAAAATAATAAGCTTCAGATACTTTAGAAACAATATCAGCACAAATAAGTTGTTCACAGTGTTCAGAAATATGTGCTTCAGCTTCTCTAGGAGAACCTGGGTTAGTTTTAACTACTGTTACATCATTCACTTTTTCATCGGCAAAGTGATCCCTCTGCCCAGAAGTAAGCAAGACTGCTGAGGAAGAACCTAGTACGCTTTCACTGATTTCTACATCCTGGACACTCCTATTGATTTTGGATACCCTCAACAAAAACTTATTACAAGGCTTTTGTTCACCAACTGCAGGGTGTGAGTAAGGATCTTCTGGACGGAAACGAAGCTCCAGTTTGTTTACATTCGTACTACGAGCCCTACTAATTCCTTCAACCCCTCCAAGAGTTTCAATTGCCCGCTCCATTGATGAAGGATAAGCTGGATAGTCAACTGCAAAGACATCGTTATTCTTTGGCAATGTGCCTGAAATTGAACCATTCTTAATGACCCCCATCAATAATTTGTAAATGCAGAAATTTCCTTTGTGTCAATCCTATATATGTCAAAGATTTGAAAAACAGTTAGTGGCATTCAAACTACTTCAAAATAAGACATAATAATTGACGCAGTCTTAAGAAATTTAAAAGCATAAAATTGCAACAAAATGCAGACGGTCTCGAGGAGAGAAACAAACAGGTAACTAAATAAAAACTTTGTTTTGACGGGGTTTCACTACACGAACATAACAGATACCATATATTCTAGGACTTTACACTTTGTTTTCAAATTCCGTCTCCTTCAACAAGATCTTACGTCAAAAAAAGGATAATTTACCTTCTGAATACTAATATTGCAGATAATATTCGGATATAAGTAGCTGCATAGTATATTTCCATAGGCTATCACATTCAAGATAAAGGGCAACACACTTGGATCATGTAGTGTAAGGGCAACGGAATTGGATCATGAAGTGAAACTTTTAACAACATTTGTCAATTTAAATTAAAAATTACCAAAAATCAGGAATTATCTTAAAGTCTCTCCTCGGATACTAGGTCGAATCATACTTCAACTTGAATATATGAGTAGAAAGTATCATATATAATGGTAATCCATATTATCAACTAAATGTTAGCAATGTGTAATTATATGTTCCAGCCTACATATCTACCAATTGCCAATTGGATACTGTTAAAGAACCACTTAAGCTAATATAAACACTTTCTAGATATAAAAATCGTACAATTCCAGCTGCAGTTATATTGAAGCAAAACATCAAATAATTGGTGAGCATGCATGATTCATAATTTCTAATTGTATTCAATAAAACATAAATTATAAAAATATGAATCATTGAATATTTCAGGAAGAGGTAGCCTTACTAACACAGATGATAGTCACCAGTGGCTGAGGTAATGGTGGTGGTGGTGGTGGTGGTGGTGGTGGTGGAAATGAAAGGGGTTAAGATTACGGAGCTGCTATATGCGGAGATGTAGTGTTGTTTTAGAAGTGAAAGTGCCTTTTCACCCCTGATCCCCACCCCATGAGTCCGAGTTCGTTACAAACTCACAAGTGTGGTGTTGGAACTACTCCTAATTTTCAATTGGGGGCAAAATAGCCACTTTATGTTTTTGTTAATATATACAACGACTTACTATTATGTCTAATAAAAAACAATTGTCATTTTTATGTTTTCAAGGCAAATAGTTCACCATTATAAATTAAAGATACCCAATGTTGACTCGAAAAGCAAAAATGATAAGTTTTTTGAATTGGAGTTAAAAATAAATAACATTAGAAGGATGATTTGCTAATATATGGTGATTAAAATATTGAAATAATAAATAAATACTCCCTCCATCACTAAATGATTGGTACATTTTGATTTTTATGGTCAACAAAACACGATTTAAAACGTAAATATCTCTTATTCTACATGCGGAAAAATTAAAAGAATTTTGATATTTCAAAAATATATGTTGAGACGAATCAAACAGGATATCACATGACTACATTATTTTTTATCGTTTAATGAGAATTATTGATCAAATTTTTTTAAGTTTGACCACGAAAATCAAAATGTATCAATCAGTTAGGGACGGAGGAAATAATTAAACTTTTGAGAAAAAGTAATGCCCAAAAGTGTGATAGTGATGAAGAGCCATAAATACTTCTTTGGCATTTTCTTTTCTAATTAGACCATTATAAACCCTCTTTTGTCTAAGCGATTAATGACTTAAAAAATAAATTGTTTAACTAATTTTTCTATATCATTTTGTTAAAAAATACTAATAAGTACATTTTTCTGTGAAATTATATTTGCATTTATTAATGTGATTTATCATTAGTGTTGTGAAGAGAACGAGTAATCCGGATCATTGCCTCATACTGGATGAACAAAAATTGACTCGAAAATCGTTCTAACGTTAATCAAATATGAACTCAAAAAGTACATGTTCTTGCAAGATACTCAAACAATTTGATAATGTCTCGACTTCATACATACCCTATAAAATCGTAATTGTTCGAACTCGACTCGTTAACCAGCTTATGTTTGAGGTAACCGTTTCACAAAGCCCACCTCACATTGTTCCATAACCGAGAGGCTGGGGGTGGGGGTGGGGTCATTCGACAGTTAACACTTAACACTAACTTGGTAAACAAGTCAATATTGATTCTTGGATATTATAAAACCCCCCTTAAATCCCTCTCTTTGTCATTCATAATTTTTCTCTTCTTCATCTACTCAAATGGCAAGTCATCTTGGCCCAATCATCGCCATTCTCGGTGCTGCTGCCACCGCCGTCTCCTCCTCCCTCTTCACCGTCGACGGCGGTGAGCGCGCCGTCATCTTCGACCGCCTCAAAGGAGTCATGTCGCAGACCGTCGGCGAAGGGACTCACTTCCGCATCCCATGGATTCAACAACCCAAAATATTTGACATCCGTACGAAAGACCACACGGTCTCCTCCACCTCGGGGACCAAAGACCTCCAAATGGTCAACCTCACCCTCCGTCTCCTTTGGCGTCCCGATGAGTCCAAACTCCCCACTATTTTCCAGACCCTGGGCCTGGAATACGACGAAAAGATACTGCCCTCGATCGGGAATGAGATACTGAAGAGCGTTGTTGCACAGTTCAACGCGGATCAGCTGCTTACAGAGAGGCCTAAGGTGTCTGCTATGGTTAAGGAGAGTTTGATTAGCCGCGCCCGTGAGTTCAATATTTTGCTTGATGACGTGGCGATCACGCATTTGTCATATGGGCCGGAGTTCTCGAGGGCCGTGGAGCAGAAGCAAGTGGCGCAGCAGGAGGCTGAGAGGAGTAAGTTTGTGGTGGCAAAGAGTGAGCAGGAGAAGAGGGCCGCGATTATTAGGGCTGAGGGGGAGAGTCAGGCTGCCAAGATGATTTCTGATGCCACCCACACTGCAGGAATGGGGTTGATTGAGCTTAGGAGGATTGAGGCTTCGAGGGAGATTGCGCGGACATTGTCTAGGAGCGCGAATGTTGTGTATTTGCCTGGTGGAGCTAGTGGCGGTGGGGGGCAGAATTTGCTCTTGGGAATCAATGCTGGACGTTGATTTGGTAATTAATTTTTTTTTTTGTCCCACATTATGTTCGACAATGAGTTATTTATAATGTTATATTATGATATTTAGTTTTCTATTATTGCCGATATTCGATAACCTGTTAGTGTGGCTAAATAAACTTAACCTCATTTATTTGCTGACCTTTGTGCTGGGTGTGAATTACAATTATGTAGTTATATTAAGAGTTGAGATTGTCGTTTGTGTTGTTGATGTAGTTATTATATTGTTAATGTTGTACAAAGATCAATTGGAAAGCTATATATGATTGGCTGTTTCTACAAATTAATAGGGGTTGTCTTTTGAGTAGATGAATTTGTAGAATAAATTTATATCATAAAAGCATGAAAGGTTATAGAACTTCGAACACTATTATGGACTTGAGAACATTTGATCATAAAATCTAAAATATGGTATATGAACTATTGCTTTCATAGTTGGTATGGTTTGAGTGTTTGACCTTTTGGCATTAACATGGTGGGATTCATGGATGAAGTGTTTCTGTCGCATATGAGTCTTGGAATATAAAAGCGCTCGCATTTCTATCAGGTTATTATTTTGTGGTTTATTTGGATATATTTTATTCCACTTACTATTTTTTTGTGACCACTCACCCTTTAGGAATTTGTTCTGCATACCACTTTTAACATGATTGTCTTGTGAGAAATAGTCACAAACAAACTTGTTCATTTTCTGTTTCTGCTCATCAGTTGCACGTTGAGCCTGAAATGGTTTTGTAATAGTTGTTTTAATTCTAATGAGCATTATGTATTTTATCGTGGATGCATTTTACGAGGCTTAGTCGATTTCCTCAGTCTATATCATCTTTGTGTGTTTTGCTTGTCGTTATATCTTTGCTTTACTTGAAGTTGCGTGATACAGTATCATCGTATAATCTTTCATCATATTCCTGCTTGCAGGGGAACAGGTGCTGTTGTGAGTATGAAGTCTATTGGACCTGGATATTCTTTCATCTATGTTTGCTCGCTCTTTTTTCACTTACTTGAGGAGATACTATAGAACGTCGCAGTTGTTAATCTTTTGCTTCTAGTTGCAGTGTCAAACAATTATACAAATATGTTTTAGTTTACTCCCTTCGTCTATAATGGGAAAACTTCTCAACTTGCTCATTTTCTTGAAGAAATTGCAAGAATATGCCTTCTATATTAGAGCTCTATTACAGTCAATCTATCTTAACTCTCCCTATATCACTAAGAATGCAATAACCCATCCATTTATAAACATGGTTTGCATGCTACGGAATATATTGATTTATGAAATCTGTACAGATTTGCACTGGGGGTTGGTAATTTTTACTTTGAATCTGTCCAGTGGTGTGCACCTTAAGGAGCAGAGAATTTTCAACATTTTTAATTTGATTGTTACAATTCGATAAAAGCGATATTTATTCTGATACAATTTAGTTACAGCTTCCATAGGGGGCATAATCAAACAAACAAATTAGCATTTTCAGTTAACAAACTTAGAGAGTCGATTCAAATGATGGTTTGATGAAAATGTATATGTTCAAGACGAAACAATTCGTTCTCTTTTGGACACTAATAATCAGAACAATTGGCAAAAAAACAGATGGGTCGAAGTTCTACATTTCGGAAAACATAGCCCATATAGAATTGTTAAGTTTCAATAACTGATCAACAGGAAAACACCTCCGAAGTTCATGGATCAGTTTAAGCAAAATGACTATAGTATGCTATCAAAACCGTAAGGCTTTGGCAAACAAGCGTTTCCCATATAACACCGACTAAATTCTACTTGGAAAGGTCGTAGTCACAACAGGCTACTTCCAAGTAAAGGAGGTTCAGGTTTAGATGAGTAATGAGTGGCTAGTTTAAAACCTGATCAAGGACTTGAATACTTCATCAAAGCGCTTAAAAATGACCACAGTCGGTCTTATTAAACACAAGAAGTGTGGTCGCCAATTCAGAAGAGTGTAAGATCATATAGAGTACTGAACACCAGATCACAATATCCAGTAAAAAATGGAAAAACTAGTCAAATTTCAACAGAGCACATTTCCAATAAAAGCGGCTGAAAACCAATTAAAACAGAATTGCAATTCCAACTTCCGGAAACAAGTTCAGTAAACATATCCCTCCATACAGAAGATCCATAGTTTTACAGATTATAAAATTGGTATCGATCTGTTGTATTATTCTGAATAATCCTAACTGCAAACATGTCTTGAAAACAAGCAGTATATGATAGATCAGTGAAAACCAGAAGTGCATCAAGCCTGCAATATAGCCTAGGCTTTTGACATGTGGCGGATTAGGTCAACAACACGGTTGCTGCAAAACAGATAATCTAGTTAGTGGATGGAAAAGTACTTAATTTCATCCAACATTTCTGTCTCCTAAAGGGACAGATACCCAAAAAGGGAAATGAAGTAAGCGATTCTCACCTGTAACCCCATTCATTGTCATACCAAGAGACAACCTTCACAAAGTTGCCATTCAAAGCAATACCAGCTTTAGCGTCGAAAATGCTTGACCTGAGAATTAAGATGCAGCAGATTAAGTCCTTGTCAGATATTTATGTCAACGATACAATTGGCATAACTAAAGGAGCAAAAAACTACAAAACATAATTTCAATAAAGAAGCTAGCATTTACCTGCTATCACCAACAAAGTCGGTAGATACTACATCATCCTCTGTGTAACCAAGGATACCTTTCAGACTACCCTCAGATTCCGCCCTAAAAGAGATAAATATGAACTCTATTAACTACATGGGTTGTAAACTGAAGTAGGCTAAACAAATAATGAAGTAGAATAAAGGACAGAAAATTTACTTGATTGCAGCCTTGATCTCATCATATGTTGCAGACTTCTCAAGCCTTGCTGTGAGGTCAACAACAGAGACATCAACAGTTGGAACACGGAAAGACATTCCGGTGAGCTTTCCATTAAGTGCTGGAAGCACTTTGCCAACAGCCTATGTACGCATAGAGGTAAAGTTCAATTATATTTACGTTTAAAGAGATAATACTGAATCATTGTAATTTGGACATATAACGAGTGAGAAAAAGAGAGGTAAATACTTTAGCAGCTCCAGTGCTGCTGGGAATAATGTTAAAAGAAGCAGCTCTTCCACCTCTCCAGTCCTTCATGGAAGGGCCATCAACAGTTTTCTGGGTCGCTGAAATGAAATTGAAACAAAACAATATATGAAAAATATGAATCATCAAACAGATAAAGGAAAATGAAATATATGACGTAATTCCTTACCAGTTATGGAGTGAACAGTTGTCATAAGACCCTCAACAATGCCAAATTTGTCATTGAGCACCTGGATAACCATCCAAAAGGTGAACAAAATCAGTATATTTTCAGGTTAAGAGAAATGCACATATCATTCAGTTTTAGTTCAGTGCCAACCTTTGCCAATGGAGCAAGACAGTTGGTAGTGCAACTAGCGTTAGAGACAATATCAATATCTTTGGTATACTCCTTTTCGTTCACACCGACAACGAACATGGGAGCATTACCACTTGGGGCAGAGATGACAACCTTCTTGGCTCCTCCCTTGTATCAATAAAGCAAACCATGTCAACAATAATGTAACATGCAGTAATTATTATAATGCCAACCAATAAATGCTCAAGATTTTCTAAGATACCAGAGCACATGTACATAAACAGAGTAACAGACAACTGGCGCAAACAAAAGAGGAAGTTTTAAACCAACGTAAATAAACCAAGAGTCATCATCCTAACCTTCAAGTGAGCAGCAGCCTTCTCCTTGTCAGTAAAGACGCCAGTGGATTCAACAACATATTCAGCTCCAGCCTGACCCCATGGGATCTCTTCAGGGTTCCTATAAACAAAAAAAAAGAGTTGAGAGCCAAACAAACAAAAAAGAAAATGGCCTATTGAGGTGAAATAAAAAGGTCCAGCGCATACCTTGCCCCAAAAACGCTGACTGGTCTGTCACCAAATAGAAGTGTCTTATCGTCTTTAACTTTGAGTTCGTGATTCTTCCATTGACCATGAACACTGTCATACTTGAACATATAGGTCTGCAAGTTTTCACATAAATAATCGATCACGTCAAAGTTCAAATGGGATAATTAACTAAATCACCCATAATTATGAAGTAACTGCCAGCCCCTAGACCATAAACGTCAAATTTAGCGCGCATACAAAATAGGACGATCGGTGCGACACTATTTACAGACTATATCCATGTATTAAATCTCTATCTCAATAGAGGTTAATGACATTATGATATCGATATAAAATCTCTATCTCAATAGAGGTTAATGACATTATGATATTGATATGAAAAGCTACCTATTCTAAATTTATAAACCGCACCATGATACATCGGTAAAAGTGATATCACACCATATACTCGACATATGCGGTAATGCAACCACCGTTAGACATAAGGAGCATCAATCACAAACAACCAATTATAGTACGAGCATAAACAATAGAAAACCATCCTTGGGTCATCAAATCCATACACGAAATCATCACTACAAAAATAAGCACCGATCTAACATAAGTATCAACTACGAACACAAAACCAAACTAGTTCCAGTATTCTATCAACTATTACATACTACATTATCAGATATTTCATCAGAAACTGTTGCGTTATGCACAAATCAACAATATTGAGATCTAGAAAAATAAATCAAACCAAATCGAGACTAGATCGAAGCAATACCATGTACTCGGTGGTAATAAATGGATCGTTAACAGCGACAAGCTCGATGTCATCACTCAGGAGTGCAACTCTTGCCACCAAACGACCAATCCTTCCAAATCCTGATAAACTTACATCAAAATAAAATCAAAACAAAAAACAAACAATATTTTCAATGCCAAATTAAATACTGTACTACTAGATTGTCCAATTTATATTTTGATAGGTTGACTTTTAAAACTATTTTCAAATTTGTTGTAAAATGTTTTCACACTAAAACGTCACATACATCAAAGTTTATTTATATCATTCAGGATCTACGGGATATTTTGTGCTTGCATTAATTAAAAGTGGACAAATTTATTGGGACAGACTGAAAAGGATAGACATACCGTTAATTCCGATTTTGATCTTTCCCATGATTGAAATGAAGAAATTAAAGTGCGACGATGTATGTAGAGAGTTGTGTAGAGTGAGGAAAGAGAGAGTGATGAGGGTATATATATAGTGAGGTAGGGTGAAGTTGGGTGGGCGTATATTACGAGGTTTCGAACAAATGGGCCCACTTACGAGATAAGCGGCTTTTTGTTGAAATCTGTGGAAATGAGTTATACTGTAACTGTATTGTCTCTTTAGCTCAAAAGGATTGGCTCGTGTTTTTAGGCCATCTCATCCTCGAACACTCCACATTTCAAGGGAGTATAGGATGGGATGGGGTGGGGGTGGGGTATAGTTACAGATTTACCTATGTGGAATTCATATCCAAATTTTCTTAAATATTAGATGTATAAATGATTCGAGTTTTGAAGTTATCTGATCAAACAAATATTTTATCGAGTCGAGATAATTATTTTATTGTTTATTGTGTTCAGTAAGATACATTACCAAGCTCGATTACCTAAGCTTTTAGGCATGTTTCGAGTTGACCAGTGGAGTCTTTATATTTTATGACAGTATCAAAAAAGTATCGGATACTCTTACGTCCACAACATTAGGGCTAAATTGCTCAAATAAAGTTATTATTTTAATATATATATATATATTATAGTTGCATTTGGTATAAAGTAATGGAATGAAGGTCGAAAAAGCATACACATGAGAAAACAATTGTTTTGTATAATTTCATTAGTTTATTTGATATGCTATATAAATGAAATAGTTTATCTTACAAATTTATTATATGATAATAAGAATAAAGAATATAAATAAATATTTAATAAGTATAATGTAATATTATCATAATTTATTTCAATTATATATCTTAAAATAATTAACATTAATTTTTAAAATATATTGTAATATATTTAATACTAAAATAGTTCAAAATGACACTATATTAATTATCTTAAAAGTATATTATAATTTTTAATATATTAAATAATTTAAAGTGACATTATATTAATAGTATATATATATTAAAGTAATTAATATTAATTTTATTATAATTTAATCATAAAATATCTCTTATAATAATGTTTACATTATATATATCATATATATATTAAATGCACAAATTAAAAATGTACATATGTAATATTAATGTATGTAATATATTAAAAAATTAATAATGATATTAGCATATAATACTTCCTCAATCCATTACAACTGAAGTTTGACTTTGAATTGAACTTTGACCGTCAGTACTAATTATTGTTTATTTTAGAACATATAAAATATATAATTGGATACATCTTTTAAGTTACTTTCATAATATTGTTTTTTCAATTTTGTTAACAATATAACTAAATAGTAATTAAATGTTAAATATTTACCTTGATATGTAAGAAAGACATTTATAATGGATTGGATGTATTATATAACAATTTGATGTTATATGTATTGTATTTGGAATGTTAGTAAATGATTTGAATTTCATTACCTTGTACGAAATAATGAACTATTACCCTCATTTTGGAGGTAATGGTTATTACCTCAAAGGCTCAAACGGGTAATTGAACTAACTAGAAAATGCAATTCAAATGTATTCTTAACTACTAAAGTAAGTAATTGAACATATATGAGTCAATCGAATAGCCTAGTGAAAAAGGCTCTTGCTAGTGACCAAAAGGTCCTGGATTCGAAACTCACCTCATCACCAAAAGGCTCCGTGCAATCCAACCACCTGTTACCTGCTAAGAGCATTCGCAGCAGATTGCTTAAATTGTTCCCCTAAAATAAGTTTTTCATAACACTTTATTAAATTTAGGAGTTACCTTTTAACATTTACATAAAACTAGATTCCCTAAAATCAACTCCTCATAACACTTTATCATTAAAATATTAGATAATAGTACATTCAATAAAGGAGGGTGGGGAGAGAGAAATTAAAAAAGTGATTTGAGGAGGGTATAAGAATAGGCTTGGTGGAGCTTGGTGGAAATTTTTTTTGAGGATATTTTTAGAATAAGCAATCTGATTTTTTGTGCTTTTTGTTCTCTTTTGCAATATCCTATTCTATATATAGAATGAGGAGTGATTTGAGAACTCTGTTGCAAATGCTCTAAAGGCAGGAACCTATTGGTATAAAACTACCGAGTACTGTATACATCAACTTCTTAAAACATAGGTGATAATTGTCAATCAGTCAATGTAATCAACTACCATACAATTGAAAACCAGTTATAAGTATCAGAAATATTAAAAATAACAGTTGCTTAAAATACAGTAACAAAAGAGGTGTACATATAATTATGATATTGTAATGATGTATCAGAGTTTCATCCATTTTGGTTTGATGTTCTTCTTCTCAATAGGCCTTTTCTCCGGCATCGCAGGAAGAGCTACTGCTGGGGTTTCCTCGGCTGTGTCCAAAGCAGACGGAGCCGGCTCTGTTTGCTCGACGACCATTTCTAAACCTTGGAGAGACATGACTTCCTCCTTAAGGTATGGACCTGAGACTGCTGTAGTATCACTGCCTGAAAAGGGCAAATAACAGGAAGGCATAAGAAGCCATGAGTGTGAGGTATCATGGAAATGTTATTGCCAAGATTATTAGAGAGGCTGCAATTTTTGATATTTACAATGGTTATTAGTATTATTTATTTGTAAGAGCAAAATGAACTTCAAGACGTTTTTTATTTAAGGTGAATTCTGCGATAAACAGTCGTACTGCATGTCCATAGCCTCATTGATTACTCAATCATTTCCAATGCCAGATTATTGACGAGTAACTTAAATCGATATCGTGCCTCAGATCGGTGGGTAGTCTAAACAACAATGATCAGAAAACGTGTAAGATCAATTAACGAGTATCATACTTCTCCAAAACACAACATAGGTGAAGTATTCTTGGACATGTGAAGCTCCATTTTGCCTTGTGAGGGAAAGGGAAGGAGGGGTGGAGAACTTGGAGTATAAGCATGAATTTAACCACAATTTTTAAGTCAAGTTAAGTTTGATTTAAAAAGTAAATTGAATTCCCTCCCCTTTCCTTTTCCTCGCCCCATAAGAGACAGGGCCTCAGAAATGCTAAATAGACAGAGTCAATTAGAGTACTCAACAGATGATGTGAAAGGATAAATTTACCTGGGGGTGCCTTTGATCACAGCTAGATTATCGAGGAGCGATTGTGTGGAGTTGATTGAGAAGATTAAGGCTAGGATCACGCATTGGAGTGTAAAGAAGTTGAGTAGGGCTGGTAGGCTGCAGTTGGTGAATTCGGTGTTGTTCGGAATGCAAATGTATTGGGCTAGCTGTTTTCAGTTACCCAAGAGTGTAATTAAGGAAGTGGGCAGATGTGTTAGGAGATTCCTTTGGCAAGGTGGGTGTGAAACGAGGGGGTTTACACCTGTAGGATGGAAGTTTGTTTGTGCGCCTAAAACGGAAGGTGGGTTGGATGTAAAAAACTTTGAGGAATGGAACCAAGCTTGTCTCTTGAAGTTGTTGTGGGATATTTTTCGAAAGAAGGACACTCTTTGGGTTCGATGGGTACATGTTTACAGGTTGAAGGGGCTGTCATTGTGGTGTTATAAAAGCAAGCAGAGTGATTCGTGGATTTGGCATAGGTTGGGGGAGCTGAGGAGTGTACTGAGAAGGATGATTGGTGTTCAAGTAGGGTCGGGTGTAGGTGTGAGTTTATGGTTCGACGACTGGATGCCGGGAGGACCGTTAGTCGACAGGTTGAGCGCTGATGAAGCAACTTGGGTTGGGGTCAATGGAAGTGCTACTGTTGACACGATTAGCGCTATAAAATGGCCGAGAGGCAGGAGGGAGACGGCTGGTCTGCAGTGTGTGCGTAGGCAGCTGGAGAGTGTGGTATTATCGGAGGAGGAGGACACGGCTGTCTGGAAGCTCACGAGTGATGGGGTGTTCTCGCTGCAGAGCTGTTGGGAAAATCTGAGGAGGCAGGGGCAAGTACAGGAGTGGACACATCTAACTTGGCATGCGAAGGCGATCCCGCGACATAGCTTCACTACGTGGATGTTGTTTCTGGGGAAGTTAGCAACTAGAGATAAGCTGCTGCAATGGGGCGTTGTTGAGGATGATTTGTGTAGCTTGTGTGAGGAAAGGGAAAGCGCGGAGCACTTGTTCTTCAAGTGTAAGTTCTCGGCAAGTGTATGGAGGAATGTACTCCAAAGATTGGGGATGTACAGGATGGCTAGAGAGTGGGAGTTCGAGGGTAGGTGGTGCAGCGAGGCATTCAAGAGCAAGAGCTTTCGAAGTTCATTGGGGCGTGTGGCACTTTGTAGCTCGGTGTATTTGATATGGATGGAGAGGAATCGAAGGACGTTCACACAACAACAGCAAACATGTGATCAAATTATGAGTCGTGTGTGTAATGAAGTGTCGATGAAGGCTAGTAATTGGAGGAGAGTTAAAGCTACGAAAGCAAATTATGAGTTGTGTTTAAATTGGGGAATTAGTCCATCTATAGTTGGTGCGAGAGCATAGTGTTAAGGCTTTGTCCCCAAACTTTTGTATTGTTTCGTTATGTTTCAATAAAACTCCTTAGTTTCAAAAAAAAAAAAAAAAGGATAAATTTACCTGTAGGCAAATTATATGCGAAATACACAATTGCTCCCGGGACAAATCCAGCAGAATAAAAATCCTGTGACATGTCTTTGATCTGCTTCTTAGGAGGAGTAGTATCTGCCAGTAGACAAACTTTCAGTTTTATAAGCCAAAGGCTAATATAAATAATAGTTCGAAGACTGAAATAGAAGTGAATGTTATTATTACATATATAAAACGGCAGTTCTGGACGGGCGACTACTTTTGTGAGGAGATCGATTATGCCTTGTATTGTCTCTGAAGGATGGAATGTAGCTTCTAACGTGTAATTGTCAGGGAATCGGACTCTAATTACAGCCTGCATGATGTGCGAATAAATAAAACAGATCAAAACTAAAATCAGCACCCTACAAAATTGAAGGTAGTGTACTTTGAGTATGGCTTCATTAACACCTTTGTCATCTTTGACCTGCGTGCAGCCTCCTCAGCTTCTCTAATTTTACGGGTCTTCAAATGTTTATCTACACAATTATCAGACACATCAAATATATCAGTAAATCCCAACATAACATACAGTCATACAGGATGCAACCGAGGATATGGAATCGAAAAGTTGCCCTTCATATGATTTGTATGTACAATGACATGAGTAATGACAACACTATTGGACGAGTTGGACTAAACAAGAACAAATAAAAGTACATTGAAGATGGTAAGCTAGGAATTTAACTCAATATTAGAAAGATGGAAAAAGGTGTCGAATCTATTATGCAACAGAGACTTGCATCGAAGTGTGGAGAAATAATCAATCACCTCTCAGGAAACATTTCATCTTGCCAAAGAACATCCAAACTAACTTAACTGATAAAGTAGCATCATGGCCGTTGTAAAAACCACTATACTTATGTTGCATAATTGTGCAAGAACAAAATATTACCTTCCTTCTTGGATGACAAAAGTCTGTAGAAATCCTCAGGTTTGAAGTCATAGAAGTCGTCTGGCTCCTCTGATAAAGAATTTTAAAAGACGACCATTGACAAGGAACAATCATAAGATAACAGTAAGTAAGTATAGACGTTTTTGCATTCAAAGAAATAGAGAACAGGATCTAAATATATGCATTACCAGTGTCAGAAACATTATTAGCACTTGAAGATGCTATTGAAGTCTCAAATACTCGAATATCTCGTCCAAAATTGTCTTTTGCAGCTGCAAGCCTCGTCTGAAACCACCAAGAGAGAACAACAATCCATACAAGTAAAGAACAATGTCTAAAGAGAATAAACAGAAAATGTAAAAGAAACACTACTAAAGCACTCATTCAAAATTTATTATTTAATCCACGAAACAAAATAACTAGTAATCCCTCCACCATAGTCGACTCCTAAGAGATCGTTCAATTTTTAAATTTCAACTTACTTGAATTTGAACTCAAGCCTCAAATATGTTTGCATATGCTGCAAAATATTTCAATGTAAAGTTTTTCAATCCTACTTGAATATTAACATGATGATTTTGTTTCGAATCAATTTTGTGCAAGTCATAGGAACTACCCATAGTAACAAACGAATCTTTTTATCATAAACAGATGCGTGTTTCATTATCTTGCTTCGCCTTAATTATTACTAATAGTTATGTCTTGTATTGAATTTCTAATCTAGAACGAACTAATTAAACCCCAAAACCAAATCTAAACATAACTACAATAAATAAAAGCTAAAAACCATAAATATTCCAAATATAAACAAAGTCTAAAGTCGAAAACAATCTAAATTGAAATGTATGGAGAAAAAAGCGGACCTTGGCAGATTCAGAGTCCATGGAATTAATTGGGGTAAGTCTCCTACGCTTGAAGGCTGATGGGGAATCAATTATCATGTGATCGAATAAGCTAACACACAAATCTCACTCACCTTAAGATTCACTGCTAATTCAATTTACTATCTAATCTTCAAGTTTTGTATTTTGATTTTGTATTTTTCTTTTTTGATGTTTTTGTATGTAGACTTTTGAGTTTGGGTTGAATGAGATGTTATGGGCCTCGGTAATTAAGCTGAAAGTCACAAAATTCAACGCTAGGCCATGCCAAATTAATTTTCACTTACGATGCCAGTAACAAATACTCTTTATGTTTTAAAACATTTTATTACTAAATCAAAAATTATTTTATTAATGGATTAATAACATTTACTATTATTTCATTCAATTCAAAAAAATGTCTTTCTACCATATCGAGACAAATGTTTGACCTTCAATTATTCTTTATTTATATTTTTTAAAAATTAAAAAATTATATTATGATAATACTTGAAAAGACTAATCCAACTATATAACTTTTATATTTTTTAGAATAAGTAATAATTAGTAATTGATGGTCAAAATTCAATTTCAAAAAAGTCAAACGGCGATTTTTTTTATTGGAGGGAGTATAATACTATCAATATGAAATTAATCTATCAAACAAGTGTCATACATTGAGTTCCGTAAATAATCAAATATTATGAAAAAGTAAACTTTTGCCTAAGCAATCAAATATTTTGGACGGAGGGAGTATTGCTCAAGGTGATAATAATCGGGTAATTATCCTACTCAATAAAGTATATGTACCCAATATGTCGATGCGCCTGTTTAAAGTATACTCGTCGAGTCGTTTCTAATTTTTTTTATATGTTTTTATATGAAATTGTTCTCGTAACCCATCACATGCTCGATACTCGCGAAAAAAAGGCAACTTGATGACATCAGAGTTGGGCAAATAGTACAAAAATTGCTTGATATACCAACTTGACCAAGGTACTTACTACTCATCTGAACCTGACTAGCTAACAACAAATATACATTTAGTGGATGAATCCAAGTAGGGTAATTCTTTAGAGTTATCTTAGTTGTAAGGACTGGAGTGATCAGATATAATATATTTTAAATATGTTATTCTCGATTTGGGAGGGGGAATTTGAGAGAGATGATGGATAATGGTGATAGTTTATCCTATGAAAAAATTAGTAATAAAGTTATGTAACACACAATAACAATGAATTATCTTCCATTCCCCTTAATCTTTAACAAAACAAACATAGCATAGTTAGTCATATAAATGAAAGTTGGACCAACACATGTCAATCTAATATCAACTCATAGAATAGTAACATACATATTAATTTATTATTCACCTTGTAATCATAAGGTTAATTCCCCTTGTTTGTACACTATAAAGCAAAAGATCAATTGCATATTTACATGTATATGTTTATGATAAATTAAATTTTGAACTTTCTATCAAGTAATAGCAATTACAATTGTTTGGAATTTAATTTCGGAAAGGTTCGATCAACAAAAATCCACAACCTTAAATAATGTAATATCTTGTCTATTTTAAAAGGAAAAATAGTTTGGAATTTAGGGTGCTTTGTAAATGTCAACTTGTGATTTGTGAAGATGTAATCCATATTTTAAAGTTGGCCCGCAAAGTTACAGGCTCAATCGAGACCATCCCACTTCTTTGTCCTCTTTCCATTTTCAAATCTTGTTCATCAACAACCTCAACGAGATAACACTATAGTGTTATCTCCCAAATAACAAAGGTTAAAGATGTCTTTTACTACCAATTATTACAACCAAAATTTCATTTCCCTCCTCCCAATAATTGACACGCGCTATTACACGCGAAATTAATGGAGATCAGCAATTAATATTTGCTCGTTGCATTTAATCGAGCCGAAATTCATGGAAATCACCAGCTTTCATCGCTCCCCCTGCAATTAATATTTCCTCACCCATTTTCACACGCGCCCAAACACAAAATACATTCTCTTGCCCCCCAGCTTTCATCGCCCCTCCTGCAAAATTTATGTGAAAATTGATTCTAACCAAATCATTGCATTATTCATGCCGATATAGTTGCCCTACCCGAAATAAACCAGCCAAACGACTGAATTCAGCAAGGAACACATAAACTCTCCATTAAAGACATTAGAAACACTAGCATTAAGCTTTTCAAAGAGACAAAGAGCGTTGACACTAAAGTTAATCCAATGGCATCATCGTCAAGAGTTGCGCAAGCAGGTATACTATGTTGTTATTACTAATTCTATAGTTGTGTTTTTTGGTTTTTAAGCAGAATAATGCAATAAGGTTATTAATTAGGGACTTTGCTACTCTGATTGTTGAAATTGGCGGTTGTTTTAGGCAAACAAGTAATAAAAATTGGAACTTTTGACTACCGGCGTAACCATTAGCATAAAAATCATATCTTTACAACAAAATTAACCATTGATAATTGTTTTCTAACTCTTTCAACAATGTAGTACCAAAAATTTTGAAGGAGGTAGTCGATGTTATCTGTAAAATGCTCGAAACTTGTGGATTTATGTAGTCGTGGTTACTGTAGTCTCTAATTTGTGGAATTAAAAAAAGTGGGTAAATTTGAATTGAACAAAATGGAATGTAAATTTAATTAAAAATGATGACTTTTTGTGTATTTCCAGTTATTGTTCTGTTTGTATTTGAAGTTTGAGTAGTTGAATTTTTGAATGTGAAATTACATTAATATAATGCAATAGAAATAATACTATTAATTCAAAGATCTATGGCATTTTATCAATCATGTATAATCCACTGGCACAGTTGTTTAAATGCATTTCTTACATTATGGCAGTCTGTCGTGCATATATAAATCAATAGAGTTAATGTTTAATGTGTTTGAGATGTATACCATTTGTGGGTGGCATGTATAATCCATTTTCAATGTTGTTAAAATGTGTTCAAGATCTATGGCATTCCATGTTACATTAAAAATGCATTATAAAAACTGTTTAATGTCACTGATATATATGAGATTTTGTCTACCTTAAATAATCCAATGTAACATGGAATGCATTTGTCTGAGATGTATAACATTTTTTGGGTGGCATGTATAATCCAATCTCCGTGTTGTTTAAATGCTTATGAGATCGATGGCATCCCATGTTGACTAAAAAATGCATTAGAAATACTGTGTAATGTAATTGAGATCAATGGGATGTTGTCTTCCATGAATAATCCAATATAACTGCTGTTTAAATGCATTTGAGTTCTATTGCATTCTGTGTGACATGTACAATGCAATAGAACTGATGTTTACTGAATTATGACTTAAAATTTTATGTGATTAATGAAAATAAGATATATGTCATTCTATTTAACATATATAGTGCAATGTGAGTGCTTGTTGATAAAATTATGAACTAATATATTATTATTGGCATGTCGAATTATCAGGTTCTTGTGGTGAAGTAGGAACTTATCATGGCTATAAATAATCATGGCCGTTGGATTCTCTTTTTCTATGTATATTAAATCATGTGGCTCAGATTAAACGAGGGCTTTAAAGGAAGAGGAATCAATTTTTCATTTCGAAAATTGCATGCCCCACGCGCCTATCAACAAGCACTCACATTGCATTATATATGTTAAAAAGAGAATCGAACGACCATGATAATTCTTGAACTACCGCAAGTTCTTGTTTGGTAATCAAACTGGACAATGGTTTTGGGATGGAGGAAATTGATATATTCAACTACCGCGAGTTCTTGTTTGGGATTTCATATATGGTCTGATTCTGTGTAAATGGTGTAGATCTTGTGTAATAGTAGTACTATTTTTTTATATATATGGTCTGATAATAGAAGTTCTTGTTTGGGATTTCATATATGGTCTGACATTGTATTCGAAGTAATAAAATGTAATGACAATTAATTAGCATTGCATTCTCTCCAAGAAATAAAATGTAATGACAATTTACGAGCATGACATTGACCTCAAGCTAAAAAAATGTAATACCTATCAATTAGAATGACATTGTTCTGCAGTAATAAAATGTAATGACAATGCATTAGCATGACATTGTGTGCGAAGTAATAAAATGTAATGACAATTAATTATCATTACATTATTCCCAAGAAACAAAATGTAATGACAATTTACGAGCATGCCATTGTCCTCAAGCTAAAAAAATGTGATACCTATCAATTAGAATGACATTGAATGTAATGACAATGCATTAGCATGACATTCTTTCGAAGACATAAAATGTAATATTAATTGTTTAGCATTGCATTCTTTCGAAGTAATAAAATGTAATGACAATTCAGAATGCAATCACAAAGCAACCGTATTGAATTCAGAATGCAATCACAATGTAAAGTTAATGAATTCAGAATGCAATCAGAAAATAAAGTTAATGAATTCAGAATGTAATCAGAAAATTGACGTAATGAATTTAGAATGCAATCGGAAAATTGACTTAATAAATTCAGAATGCAATCACAAAGGAATCTTAATGAATTCAATATACAGCTTTAATCGATAACAATCCTGACATTCCACTATTACCATACTTATGGAATCTATGTTATTATAGAAATCTTTAAAAATATCCGTATTAATAATTAAATACCGTCATTTATCTAAATATCGAGAAAATAGGAGGGAATATTTATACTTTATTCTGACAAATAACAAAATAAAAGATAAAAACTATCTTGGCTACATCTTTGGCAAATTGATTAAAGTCATTTATTGAAATTAGGATTCTCGTCCTAACAATAAGTCATGAACATAATGTTTCATGTCATGGAATTCTATAACAATCCTGACATTCCACTAATATCATTCTTATGGAATCTATGTTATTATAGAAATCTTTAAAAATATCCGTATCAATAATTACATATCGTCATTTCACCCGCTTTAATTTAAGAACGACATTAAGAAACAACGTGTCAGACTAAATTGTTGGAGCAAAAAAAGGAAACAAACAATCCAATCGAATACAATCATCAATCAATGTGGAGAAAAAATAGGAGTTACTTGCATATTTCATTAAATAACCGCTAATTAAGACAATATATAACCGCCCATTGCCATATTTTAAAATGGGAGAGTGTACTTCACACACTATCAGGAGAGAGTGAAGCAACAATTTCGGTTAATTTATTCAAAATATTAATGCCAAAAACGCCCTCATTAGATATCAACCACAAGATCAAAAAAAGCCATAACCACCCTAATCCAACGGCCAGCATTTGTGTTATCTCCCTGATAACATAATTTTGTTATCTCCTAAGAAAAAACTCTGAATACCTTCACCCCTCCCCCTCCCCCGACCCCACCTCACCATCCACCCTTTTTAAATTTTAAACCCGTCCTTCAAAATTCAAAAGATAAGCACTTGTAAGTTGTGAGACCCCCAATTTATTTAAAAACTACTATTATGTAGAGTTAAGAGATTCTACAACTTCTTTTTCAATAATTAAAACCAATAAATTTTATAATTTTATAATGTATTATAAAAATATCATAATAATAATAAAACAAATTAAATTTTAAAAATTAATTTACAAAATTCAAAACAACTAAACAAACATTTGCATATATTATGAATAAATTAAGTCAAAGTACAAAAAGAAAAATTAATCCAAAATAATGTATTTATATATATGTTATGGATCTTTTAAGTACGTTTTCAAATTGTAAGCCGAAAAGATCGTCCACCTCATTTAGTTTCAATTATTAAGTATTTAGTTACAAAAAAGTCGTAATTATTTGAGACTAAATTAAACCATTCAAAGATATACTATACCCTTATTATTTCCCAATTTGTGAATCCTTATTAACAACAAAACAATAATTATTGAGACCAAATCAAATTATTGAAAACTATCATCTCTCTCGTTTGGTCTCAACTACTATTAAATTCTCATTTGCAATAAAACCATAATTCCTTAAATCAATGGAATCATTAGAAAAACCCATCGACTTTATTTTCTTCAATCATTCACAACAAAACCATAAATCTTATAACCAAATCAAACAATTTGAAGAAATTATCCATCTCATTTCATCCCAAACTAAACTTTTATTCACAACAAAATCATAATTCTTACTATCAAATTAAATAATTAGTCGAGGTAATTCCTTTCATTTTATTCTGATTATTCTTATTTACAACAAAATCATAATTCTTCAAATCAAATCAAATCAAATAACCCCCACCAGATGGTACTCACAACAAACCATAATTCTTTCTTTCCGAATCAAATCGGACGAAAATAGTAGTATCTTCGTCTTCATATTTGAGAGAGGGGGTAGAGAGAGAAAGCTGGTGATGAAGATGGAGAGAGAGAAGGAGAGAGAAGCAGAGCTGGAAAGTGCAATGTACACCAACTGTTTGCTCTTAGGACTGGATCCGGCAATTATCGAATTCGGATCCAATACTCCTCGGGTCGGGCTGTTCCGACACTCCAATCCTAAACTCGGCGAACAGCTTCTCTACTTCATCTTGTCCTCTCTCCGTGGCCCGGCCCAATCCGCTAAAGTATGTCCCAAAACATTGTCCATTCTTGAATTTTGATTGTTTGGTTTTTAAAATCTTTAAGTTTCGTACTATAGTATCTTCTAGTTTTGAAATTTGATGATTGATTTTCTAAAGTTGAGCTCAGATATTTTTGAATATGCTGTATTATATCTATTGAAAATATATCAATGTAGTATTTTCAACAATATTTTGCTATCAACATCATATATTTGATACAAATATAAGATAGATGTGTCAATTCAGGCCGACAGTTGGTTAACTTGATTACTGGAAAATAAAGTAGACAATCTTTTAGAGATGGAGGTAGTATTATTATTTTTATATGAGAAATAATATTTGGTGATGAGGAGTATTTAATTTCTGTATTAAGGTTTGTATGTGTAATGTTTATGATACTGTTTAAATGTGTTGAAGTTGGATGGTTTTTGTATGGGTTTTATTGTTAAGTAATACTGAAGGTTTTACAGGACTTCGATAAGGTGTGGCCAATATTTGATTCGGCGCAATCTCGTGAGTTCCGAAAGGTAGATCCAGTTCTTAACTTATTTGAAAGTATTTTATGTATAATTGTATATACAGTGTCTTATATAGTTAGATGGTCGATTCGATTGATTATGTTACTGTATATGTTTCTTTGAGGAGGAGTTGTTTTGTTTAGATGACCTAATTGGTATTGTGTTGGGGAAAATTTAGGTTGTGCATGGGATAATAAGTGAGCTGGAATCACAAGGGGCATTACCAAGGAGTAATTCAAGGGTTTCATCACTTGCCACATGTTGTGGACCTAGGTGAGTTATGTGATGTTGAGAAAGTGTCATGAGTCATAACTCATAACCAAAAGATGTAGGAGTTGTTTAGGAGATACCGTATGCTTAATTCTTATGGATGTTTCTTCAAGAGCGTTTCAGGTTATTTCAACGGTTTATTGGTTTTACCTGTTATCTTTTCATTTCAACACATGTATTTTAATGTGGATTTCACATATTTATATTTTCATATTTCAACATAGAGATTAGAATCAGTTATGCGGATGGAAATGGTTTTTTGGAGAGGGATTAGTTGATTTGTGCATCCAACCCTCCACATAGTATTTATCTGCAGAAGGTTTCAGTTGATTCTTCCATAAATTGACATACATGGGTATTACTCAACCATATTTTCATTTCATTATGTGTTTTGCATGTGAACCGCAGATTTGTTGAGCTTCTTTGGCAACTTTCTTTGCATGCTCTAAGAGAGGTCCATCGACGTAATTTCTCAGCAGATCTAGTATCTAATCCACTGCCTGCCTCACTTACTGATGTTGCTTTGTCTCATGCTGCCACATTACTACCTGTAACAAAGGTAACATCTTTTAACACTTACCTTCTGTTTGGCTTCACTTTAAGCAGTAATGATCTGTCAAACAAATTACGTTAGAGTTTACCCTTTTGCCCAGATCCTCAACCTTTTCCTGGATGTGGAATTGTGGGTGTTTCTATCGTATTATTTGAAACTTAGTACTCCATCCCGGAAAATGTAGTCAACTCTTAATTGTTGATTGAATGAACTTTTAAAAAGATAGTGAACTCATATTAAAACTCTATAATACATCATGAAATATGTAAAACTTGAATTCTCTTAGTTCGTAATTATCTAATCAAAATCTACACTACCTATACTATGATCATTAATGTTGGTATCGACTCCATATTTTTTCTAGAAACCACCTCCACTGCCACTGCCACTATTTTATTTTTAATTTGTATTTATTTTCATTGTAATTCTAACTTCGGCTTCAATCAGGCCAGAATAGCTCTTGAAAGAAGAAGATTTTTAAAGAATGCAGAGACTGCAGTGCAAAGACAAGCAACATGGTCTAATTTAGCTCATGAAATGACTGCAGAGTTCCGTGGTCTTTGTGCTGAAGAGGTGAGAAAATAGTATTTTCATTTCACTTTATTCTATTCCCAAAATCACATCTTGAATGTGAAGTACCTTCTGTATCAAAAATAAGAAGGAAGGCACCTTCAAGTTATGAATATGTTCGGTACATCCTTGTCAGGCTTATCTGCAGCAAGAGTTGGAAAAGCTGCACGAACTGAGAAACAAAGTCAAGATGGAAGGTGAAGACTGGGATGAACTTGTATCTAGTTCAAGTCAAAATTCTCATATGGTTCAAAGAGCAACTCGCTTGTGGGACTCATTGTTGTCTCGTAAGAGTAAGTGTTCTTCTTGTGATTATTTTTGCCATCATTGTTTAATAAACCTTCTCTTTATTTTTAATTTGTACTTTATTGATGATGCTGAGAGAACTAATATCTATATGCCTGATAGCCCATCACAACATCTTTCATTTTATGTTTTCTCACTCTAGTATCTGCTGTCATTAAGGTCAACATGAAGTTCTTGCTTCTGGCCCAATTGAAGATCTCATAGCTCATCGTGAACATAGGTAATTACTCACCAACACAATCAAGATATAATTGTCCCATTACATGCATTTGTTTCGTATTTGAACTGAACATTCTTTGATAGGTATCGCATATCTGGTTCAGCTCTTTTGGCTGCTATGGATCAAAGTTCCTTCAGTCCAGCTGATAATCTAGCTGTGGATAAGAAGGGTAAAAATGAAGGATCTGAAGTAGACTTAACTAGAGAGCGGCATCTTACTGGTGCTCCTGATAGTGACGATAGAACTGCTAGAGGCCACCCTACTGTTGACATCGCCGAAGTGCTAAGGCGTTGGACACATGCCCTGCAACGTATACATAAGCAGTCACTTCAATTGGTATGTCTTTCAGTCATAAGATGGATGTTTCATTTGGTCCTTACAAGATGGTATTTCGTGGAGGCATGTGGCCCCGTAAAAGCTCGATTCGGCTCAAAAAGTTCGATTTGATATTCAGTTCGATGTAGTTCAAGCTGACCTAGAATCTCATTTTTAGGTTGGGCCGAACTTGAGCCGAAGGCTCGTATTCACTTACGAGTGTACATTTTCTCTTTTTTTCAAGTTGAATATCCTTTTAACACAAAATTTAAGTTTTCTTTTTGCACATTTTGTGTTTATTGATTTTTCCATTTGTTCATTGATTATCCAAGTGATGTGGGTCTTGCAGGAAAAGACCAATGACGGGCAGGGTCCCGAGCTTCTTCGAAGTTCACAAGATGGAGGTTCGATAAGCCATGCTGAAGCCTTATCTACTACACTTACTGAGCATCGGCAGCACCTAGCGAGCATTCAGGTAATTATTAGTACTGGTAAATATATTTACTGTTTGCAATTCTGTTACTAAATTTTAACTTGTGTTGAATTTTTATTCGTAATTCGCCTTTTCTGGAATAATCAAAATGAAGGTTTAATGTTGAAGTTTTGCTTTCCATGGTCTTCCAGATCTCATTTTTTTAATGGGGTTGCAGGTTCTCATCAACCAACTAAAAGAAGTTGCTCCAGACATGCAGAATTCAATCTCAGAACTGACAGAACAGGTGAATAGTATTTCATCCAATATTCCATCTATAACCAGGCACGTTGGCGGATTAGGCTCACCTATTCAAGCGCAGAGCAGTAGGACACTGGTACTCCTTGAGATTTGTATTTCAGAGAATACTTCTTATTCTTTCGAGGTCCTAAAGATGAAGGTGTAGCAGCTAACTTAACTATACAAACCTAAAATGGCAGGAACATAATAGTGATGAGCTTGTGGAGATGTCCTCCGGATCATCTAGCATTCAACTAGATAAAGCATCAGCTAGCCCCTCAGCATTGAAACTCCCTCCCTTATTTAGTTCGACACCAAACTCTTCCGCAAAAGGTGGGAACATGCAAAAGAGGCAGACCTTTGGTCTAAGTAACCATGAAGATTTGTCAGAGAAAAAAGCGCTAGAGCAGGTCTTGCCAACTAACAATGTGGAAACTGCATTACAAGGTCGGCTTACTGTTTTAGCTGGGTGCTTCTATAATCTGGAATCTCCGATCTTTTCCTGAACCTGTTTATAACAATTTTGTTTTGCAGATAACGATAGGTTCTCTGTCCAAAATTTGAAAAGATCTGTGAGAGAAGTCGCTCTTTCCTCTCAGTCATATAATTTAGAATCATCTCAAGATAGTCGTTCTGATGATAGTTCTGAGCATTACTTTGTCCCGTTATCAGGGACCGGGTCTTCCCGTCTTATCCAAGACCATAAACCAATGAAGAATAAACAGTTATTTACAGCTGGACGAGATTCTTCTCTGCTCGAGACGCAAGCTTCTGGTACCCATATGGTTAAAAGGTTTGACGGAATTCCAGACTTGTTGAACGATTTGGAGTCCCTTGATGATTATGATGGCAAAAACGGGTTTCTCTCTGTTGCTGGCTCAACATCCTCAATGTCTGATGCACGTAGATCATTTTATGAAATGGAGGAAATACATGATCAACAAGTTTTTTCACCGCCACTGCTGATAGACTCATCACCTTTGGCAGATTCTTACGAGGATTTGCTAGGTGAGCTAATGTTGTGTGAAAATGCAATTCCTGTTCATTTGTGTTTTCCTATGTCATTCTCTGATCTGTTCTCAATTTGTTTGATGTGCAGCACCACTATCAGAAATGGAAACTGCCTTAATGGAACACTGATGATTTTTGGCAATTGTTGGTGGCTTGATGCTGTGTGGTCAATAGGTATCAGTTCTCGTTTCTTTGCAATTCTTCTGGATGCATTCTTTATATGGGTCTCTGCAGAGCTTGGTGCTTGTTTAAAATCTCTTTATGCCACTGTATTGCTCTCGTCTCTTCGTACATCATTTTTTGTGCCTGATGAGGAGTGTGGCTCCTTAGTTCAGCTCTGGTCAATCCTGGTGGACATCTAAGTTGTAGCACGTCAACCTGGATGACGTTGGCCTCTGTAACATTCTATTCTGGTCTTACGAGATTTGGACCTCTGTAACCTAGTTGGAATCTGCTCAAACCATTGGCAAGGACACTAGCAAACCATGCTTGCAATTTACTCCATTGGTTAGATATGCAGTTCCAATCTGTTCCTTTGTACCTAAAAATTGTGTTTTCATGTATATTATCGCCATCTATTTCATTATGTCCTGAAGATGTTATTTTTTGTTTTTTTGTTTTTTTTGTTTGGGGGGGGGGGGGGGGGGGTAGTGTCGAAATTGATCCATTTTAGTGTGCTACAACATCCAACCAGTTGAAACCATTTTTGCTTTTGTACACCATCTGTTCAACTATTATTTCATGGGATGAGTCGGACGTCTAGGTGAAGGATATGGCTTTGCATTGCGCTAATGCCTCCTTCCGAGCTTGGTATGTTAGTATTAGATTTGAAGAATCGGCCTCACAATTCACCATGAATTTGAATTTTACTATGTTAGAAGATGAGCGTAGGATTCAAACTCCGAATTGTAGTGTGCACTTGTGTCGGTGGATGACACACTGGCCAGGTCACTCAAGGTACAAAGTATGTATTGATCCGCAATAAAATTTTCTAAAATAGTACTATTAATTTTACTTTTTAGTTTTCTTTTCAAATCATTCATTTGGGATGTTTATCTTCCTTTTTAATTTTGTAGAACTAAATGTTATGGGTGGTCTTAAAATATTTACACATAATAGACGAAGAATTTGTGACCAAATCATTATTCGTATTGTATAACCTTTAAACATTCGGCATATTTTAAGGGGGCTATTCTTTGCACCGCCTCAAATTATTCTTACACCGTTTAAGACAATTATACCCTTAATATATAATATACACTTAAAGAATAAAAATTCATTTTGATGAATACAAAATACACCATTTACCAAAATTCTCTCAAACCCTAGCCTCCATCTTCATCAGCCTCCATCCTCAAAACCCTAACCTCCATCTTCATCAGCCTCCATCTTCATCTACCAAACTTTGTCATGAAGAGAAAGAAAAATCGAGCCAAATTTCTTCTTCCATCGTCACCAAGAAACCGTCGCAAACCGAAGATGTGACGGTTCCGGCACCATCTCCATCTCCTCGGGGACGGAAGAAGCCATATGCATTTTATAAGGTACTTATGATATATATATATTTCTCTTACAAGACATATCACTGACTGATTGTAATTAAGGTAAGCATAATATCAAATTGATGATTGATTGACCTTTGGTTAACAGGACAAACACCTGTACTTTGGGTTGTTAGAAAAAAAATCTGATCTATTTTGGTGAATTACCAGTGGAATTCACTTCTATTGAAGAAGACTTCAACATTCTGTACTTCAACTTTATTTAAATGCTCAAGTTTTGTTATGGTAAAAAAAGAAATCTGATCTAGACTTATGTACTTTATTTAAGAATCCTCTTGTAGTTTAAAAATCTGATCTAAATGGAAGTAATATTTCTCATGAACTAATGAACTATAATGTTTGTTTGTTTGTGATATGTTTGGCAATTTGAGGTTGACTTTACATTAAGCTCAACTTACTTGAATATTTGGAAGTCCATTTATCAATATAATGTTTTCTGTACTTTTCCTTTTCGAATTAATGTCAATGTTGTTGTTTTCTACTTCTGACAATTAATGTTAGAAAACGTAATGTTAGGAAATTTGTTGTAATGCAGATTTCATATGCAAAGAAGAACAAATGCCGGTTGGAAGGTGGTCGAAAAGTAACAGCCTCTCGTAGAAGATCCGACAATGTCATCAATCAAGTTGCACCTCACGAAGTAATCAACAATGAAATAGACCACATATGACTGTGTGTTGGTTTGGCCTTTGAGTGCTTCAAGTGCTCTGGCTTATGCTCATTTTGGTGAATTGATGGAAAAAAAGCTTCTACCACTTCCAGGTATTGTTATATCTCCCATCTATATTAATGTCGCAAACCCGCCCCTAGTCGCGTGGTACCAAATACTTCATGAGTGAGCGAATAGGAACTAAATACGTTATTTCCCCAGAGCTTATAGTTTGTATTTTTGGGCAGATGATAAGTCCTCGACGAATGGCTATTTAGAGACAATTATCGATTGGATCCCGGGGATGGAGGGGATTAGGCTGAAGGATTTTCCGACAATGGTGAGAATAACAGACCCCAATGACATTTCTTTCCATTTCACCAAGGAAAATGTGGAAAGATCAAAGAAAGCCTCTGCAAATGTACTCAACACATTTGATGCTCTGGAAGGTAAATTCATCGAAAATGACTGTGTGATTGAATGTGCATGTAGTGAATATGACTGTGACTGAATGTGCTTTTGTAATCACCATCTTATCTAGTACATTTACCACATATGTATGTGTGATTGAATGTGCATGCAGGGTATATGCTCTCAAACCCAACACATGATACATTGTACATGCCTATTATATATATATGACCATGTAGCACATATGACCATTGAGTGGCTCGGTTCACTTAGTAACACTAGCCAATTATAACGTAATTAAATACAATCATTCATCACTCGAGAAGTAATAATACATGGAGCACATATGGCCATGTACCACATATGACCATGTACATAAAAGTGCATGCTCTAAATATGTCATGTTTCCAACGACGCATGAATCACATATGCATTTGTGTTATAATGATTTTATTTTATTTTTAACGAGTGAATATAATTGGCTTTTAAACTTTATTTTTAAAGGTAAAGTTACTAAACTATTTTAGTAATCTTCATTAAATATTATATGACTCCATGTAATCGAATCACATAATTGATAAATCACATATTATTTGGCGGTGATCTTAGTTCTTTTTATTTTATGGATTAGTTATTGATTACCGTTTCATTTTCATTGAGTGGCTCGGTTCACTTAGTAACACTAGTACTTTGTAACACTAGTACTTTGTAATCACCACATTAAAACATGTTATAACATAATTAAATACAATCATTCATCACTGGAGAAGTAATAATACATGGAGCACATATGGTCATGTACCACATATGACCATGTACATAAAAGTGCATGCTCTAAATATGCCATGTTTCCAACGACGCATGAATCACATATGCACTTGTGTTATAATGATTTTATTTTATTTTTAACGAGTGAATATAATTGGCTTTTAAACTTTATTTTTAAAGGTAAAGTTACTAAACTATTTTAGTAATCTTCATTAAATATTATATGACTCCATGTAATCGAATCACATAATTGATAAATCCCATATTATTTGGCGGTGATCTTAGTTCTTTTTATTTTATGGATTAGTTATTGATTACCGTTTCATTTTCATTGAGTGGCTCGGTTCACTTAGTAACACTAGTACTTTGTAATCACCACATTAAAACATGTTATAACATAATTAAATACAATCATTCATCACTCGAGAAGTAATAATACATGGAGCACATATGGCCATGTACATAAAAGTGCATGCTCTAAATATGCCATGTTTCCAACAACGCATGAATCACATATGCACTTGTGTTATAATGATTTTATTTTATTTTTAACGAGTGAATATAATTGGCTTTTAAACTTTATTTTTAAAGGTAAAGTTACTAAATTATTTTAGTAATCTTCATTAAATATTATATGACTCCATGTAATCGAATCACATAATTGATAAATCACATATTATTTGGCGGTGATCTTAGTTCTTTTTATTTTATGGATTAGTTATTGATTACCGTTTCATTTTTATTAAGTGGCTCGGTTCACTTAGTAACACTAGTACTTTGTAATCACTATATTAAAACATGTTATAACATAATTAAATACCATCCTCCATCACTCGAGAAGTAATAATACATGGAGCACATATGACCATGGAGCAGAAGATGCATGCAGTGAATATGCCCTTCTATGCGAGACAACATTCAATAGACAATTGCTAGTTTATTTGTTATTATTTATTTTTAATGCACTTAAAAAATTTTCTTTTATTTTTTATAAGTGAAAAAAATAGATTCTTTTCAAATTCCTAGTGTGCATGTGACGAACATGAAAGGTGTCGTAGTTGTGCATACGATTCAGATGCACTGAATTTCAAACTAGCATACGCGATACATGCGCCTTGCAAACCAGACTACATAACAGAAACCAGTGTTCATAACAGAACAGTATGTCTGGACTTCATTAAAAATACTTTGAGTCTCTACATTTGAAAACTAGTTATACAATCGAAATTGGAGTTTTGGGAATTGAACCAATTCCTCGTAGGTCTATATACTTCTGCAACCTTGAGTGATAAAGCATTGGGAGGTGAGCAACCGAATCCTTGCGCACAAGATGCCAATCAGCTGGAATAGGTGGAAGAGGAAAGTTCATGGACATTTCCAGCTGCAAAAACAATGTACAATAATAATAAGATGAATAGTTTCTACCATTACTAATTCAATAAAACAACAAAGTTATCACCATACACATGACGAGCAACAGCCCTAAAACCACAATGTCCATCACTTTCAACATCCAACCATCCTAAAATATAAGGTCTAAGGAATGACGGAAAATCTTCTAGATAAGAAGTCGCTACTCCAATAATGGCTGCTTATATCTATTAGTATTATATGTTGCATCCATAACAAGCACCTGAGGAAAGGAATTTAGACATTTGATCGACCAAGGATGTAAGAATATGATGTCTTGTAGTGAATTCATCTCCTCATCAATGCGAAACCAATAGGAATAATTATTATCAACTAGGACTTTTCATAAGTTGCTCACACTCTGTCCGACCTTCATTTCTCTTAATTTTGAGTTTGGCCTGAAAATTATAAATTTGTGTAATAGTTGTGGCATCTGATTTGTCCATTAGTTTCAGTTGACTGAGTACCTGCCTCGGTGTCATGCTTTTCGCTAATCTTTCAATCAATTCACGTTTTTGTTTGTCCAGTCTCCCTGATTTAGAATGACCTTCGGCATATTTCCCCATAAAGTGATTATGCTTCCCATTCTCCACATGTATAGACCAAACACTAGACATTTTCGCAATGCATTTCAATCTAAATGGACAATCTATCCTCTTAGAGTCCACCGTATCAGCTCTTGGTCTACCCGATCTCTCACATTGGACTTGTAATCTCCCTAGTCGATTATGAGTAGGTGTAGTTGAATGTCCGGTAACCAAGAACATATTAAGAGGTGTTGCAACTTTTCTTATCCATTCCAAAACTCTTTCTCTAGATTCGAATGTTTTGTTTGTCGTGAAATGACGCCAATAGTCTTCCCATTCATCCTACATAAAAGAATATGGATGTTATACTTCAAAAAATTACATATTTAAATAGGAACATGGGCATATATGGCATATGCCTAAATAAATATGTGGCATACGAAAGGCATGCAACTGGTTAATCTTGAGCATATATGACATATGGTTGTACAATTAAGGTGCATATACAAAATATGCCACTTTTAATTAGGCATTGTAACTTTAAGTGAGTCTACGAAACAAACATACGCATCACATGCCACCCTTAAAAGAGAGCATATGATCAATATGCACCCCTATTTTTCCTGACATATATGGGACATGCACGACGTTGCTACAGAATCGATTTTTTTTTTCAATTTTATCACTACCTCATACTACAAATAATTACATATCCTTCCACTATTGCAAGACTTATGGACAACAAAACTTATACTTGCTATTATACTTCACAATAGGTTGTAATCGACATAATAATCATGGGTAATATAGTTGAATTTATTAAGAATCAATCAAAATTAGTTACCGGATTGTCAAAATTAAGGTCCGGATCTTCACAATAGGTTGTTCCTTTGTCACCATAGTGTAAGGGTTCATCAATACCCATATTGAATGTTTTGCAAAAAAAAGTATCTTTTTTGAACTTTGTGTGAAAAAGTTTTTTTGAAATTTGAGAAGATATTTTTTGAGGAGTGTGTAGAGAGGATTGATGAGAGAAAGTTGATTCCAAAGAGAAAATAGTAGAAAAATGAGTCAACTAGTCTTTAATAAGCCCTTTTATATTAAGGGTAATATTGGCAATTCACTAAATTAAACGGTGTAAGAATAATTTGAGGCGGTGCAAAGAATAGCCCCCTATTTTAAAGTACTGATATTTTATTTAAATGACATATAAAATTGTTAATGTTCATAATGACACGCTATATTTGTAACTCGATCCAATTATACATATTCTTTTGATTGAGTATAATAATTACATATCATATGACCTGCTCTGATATAGAAATATAGATTATATTTTTATCTTTATCTGTATTCGACTCAATTAATGAGGTAGTTTTTTGGCTCCCCGTCCTCAACCTTCAGGATAAAAAATTAATTATACAAATAATTAATTTAACGATGCATTTATTTAACTTATAGCATTAAATATAGAGGTTAATCCAAAAAATCACAACTTGAATAAACTAGCTTTGTCGGAGTTTATTTCGCCTCCCAATACAAACGTCATTTACATGTGAATGTGATAGATTATTTGATGCCCCCCATTTCTTTCAAAAAGAACCAAACACAACACTTCCCGAAACTGCTATCTGTAATCCCCATCTTGATCATCATCATCATCATTTTCATCATCATCAACATCATCATCAAACCACCGTCCTCACCATCATCAAGCCGCCATCACCACTACATCATCATCATCATCATCATCATCATAAGCAATCCTTGTTCAAATTCGCAGACGTCATTTGATGAAAATCCTCCGATCACATTATCCTCCCAAAACCCTAATTTGTTCAATTTCGAATTCCAAATCAATTCAAAGAATATTATAAATCTATAAAACCAGCAGCATTGTCATATTATTATATTCCAAATTTGAATTCCAAAATAAAGAATACATTCAAATTTATATATTGTTAGAGAGAGGGGGAGATGCCTAGTGTAGCGGTGAAATTATACAGCGTTTTTTTCAAATTCATGTTAAAGCATCGCTTACAGAACCGCATTCAAAACCCTAGCGCCGATGCGGTGACGTCATCTCCTGACGACGCCCTCAACGGAGATTCGTTCGGCGTGACGTCACGGCCGGAGGAAGAATCGGTGTCAGCAGCGAATCCTACATTTACAGATGGGGTCGCTACTAAAGACATTCATATCGATCCTTTGACATCGCTTTCGATTCGAATATTCCTTCCGGAAAGCTGCCTCGTGTCACCTGATGGGGAGCCGAGGAGAGGAGGGGGAGGTATAGGATGGGGGAGGCTTCGGGATTTGAATGGTAATTATGATAAAAAGGGTGATTTGGATCCGGATGAATCAATGCTTCGAAGAAATAGTTATGGTTCATTCCCCCCTCATGGAGATAATGTCAGTGTTTCGAGCCCGAGGATGGATTATCATAGCAAGAGTAATAGTAACAGTTTTCGGAGGAATAGTTTAGGTGGAGGCGTTACAGATGGGAGCTTAAAAGGGGAGAGTGGGGGTTACCAAGGGTATTCACCGATGAATTGGAGGAATTGTAGGAAAATGCCAGTTATGTTGCAGTTTCACGGTGGAGGTTTTGTGAGTGGGAGTAATGAGTCAGTTGCGAATGATTTGTTCTGTAGACGAATGGCGAAGGTTGGTGATGTTATCGTTTTGGGTGTTGGGTATAGGTTGGCACCAGAGAATAGGTATCCAGCTGCGTTCGAGGATGGGATGAAGGTGCTGCATTGGTTGTCGAAGCAGGCGAATTTAGCGGAATGTAATAAGTCGATAGGGAGTACTAGGGGAGGTGGTCCGGATTTGAGGAAATCTGACTCGCATTTGCATATTGCTGATGCCTTTGGAGCATCGTTGGTCGAGCCATGGTTGGCTGCTCATGGGGATCCATCAAGGTGAGATTGACTGGCGAAGTGTTTGATATAATTTATGCTCTTTAATTTGCCTGCTAGAATAGCTTCATATGTAGTCTTATCAAATTTGGAAATATATATATTTGTGGGTCAACTAGCATAGCATACCCATGGCATTCGCGAAAGCGGATTAGAATACTGAGGAACTTTCTTGTAATGGAAATTTAGTCTGAAATAATTTATCATAGAGAGCGTTAGAAGTGAAATGTCAGCATATAAATTTGTAAATTCATGGCTGTGGCATCTTTCTGAAATTTGAGCAGTATATCTTAATAAATATTCATTGAGAACAGTCTTTGTTAAATCCCACCATGAAGAGAATTACAGCTCCATAGGTTCTTCAGCAACTTGTCAAATTAAATTGACAGTGAAGGTTAAGGGTTTTGACTTTCTTCTATCCTCCGAACTTAGCTGAGTACATTTCCATGTTTCGATTCTTCTCACTCGAGCCGGGTTGTAGATGTGTTTTCTTAGTAATCAAAACTCCAAAGGTTTCTATCTTCTAATATTAAACTTAGGTTTCGCAAATTATGTTGGTAGATATTCTACTTCACTTTGTTGGGACATCTTAGTTGTTATCTACCTATGTATAATGGGGGAAGGGGGGAATTAGAAGTTGCTCGTGAAGCCCCATGTTCTCCTTAATTTTAAGGGAGAGGTGGAATTAATAAAATTATTAAATTTTTATGAATATTTTGTCTAATGATAGCCACAAATATCATCTAATATATTAACCTTGAGTTATTGAAAACGAATTTGCAAAGATCGTATGATATTTTGCACATTAAATTTAAGCTTAGTTAACATGAATCAAAAAATATTACATAGACATGCATGTTATATTTATTCGCTAATCAATAATCATATAATATTATAAATACGATGAACGAATTTGCACATGCTGGATTGTGCACAAACATCTAGTGAAAATGTTGAAGTTTTGTTATTGTCATTTCTTTTGAATTAAAGTATTTATAAATTTTAATTATTATGTGTTATTTGATCAAATTTAAATTGTCTAAGTTTATCAGTTTCCATCTGTAATTTATAACCATTAGTCAAAAGCACCTATTATATGTATTTTTAATAATTATATGTTTGGTGATCTGTGGGAAGTTGGTTTATAGGTATGTAAATGTTTTTTTAGATGCGCTGCTCGACTTGAACATTGTGAATAATTCCACTTAACCCAAGGCTATCAACAGACCTCCAGGCCTCGCTGTTGCAAATTTTAATTGACTCGGGTTTGTTGGCTGATTTAACTTGTTGATGATCAATATTATACTTCGTCCTTTTTCTGTTAGAATGACCTACTTGTAGAGACAAAATAGATCACTCGAATGAAAAACGGAGGAAGTTGTAGTAACAATTGTACCACTTGTGTTGGGAAGTGTCAAGAAAAAACTCTTTCTAATATGTTATAGTTTCACCAAATTGTCTGCTTAGTTTTGGAGCATTTCTCATGGTTTTCAGGAGACGTTGTGCAAGTACTAAGGTTGTAACTTCGTCTTTAAACAGGTGTGTACTGCTGGGAGTGAGTTGTGGTGGAAATATTGCTGACTATGTGGCTCGAAAAGCTGTGGAGGCAGGCAAGCTGTTGGACCCTGTGAAGGTAGTTGCACAGGTTTTGATGTATCCCTTCTTCATCGGAAGTGTCCCAACTCATTCTGAAATAAAGTTGGCAAATTCTTACTTCTTTGACAAAGCCATGTCCATACTTGCATGGAAACTCTTTTTACCAGAAAACGAGTTCGATCTGGACCATCCTGCTGCTAATCCTCTTGTCCCTGAGCGTGGACCACCCTTAAAATGCATGCCTCCTACACTTACTATTGTAGCGGAGCTTGACTGGATGAGGGACCGTGCAATAGCTTACTCAGAAGAGTTAAGAAAGGTAAATGTTGATGCTCCTGTTCTGGAGTATAAGGATGCAGTGCACGAATTTGCTACTCTCGATATGCTTCTCAAGACCCCACAAGCACAGGCTTGCGCTGAAGACATTTCCATCTGGGTTAAGAAGTTCATTTCTCTCAGAGGCCATGAGTTCTCATACTGAAGTTAGGTGGCAACTCAGCGTTGTCAGCGTATGCAAAAGTCATTGCTGGTTTATGCATGGGAACTCTCAGGTCCGCTCGTGTTGTTCTTTTGTAAACTAGATTACCGAAGAGTAGGCTTCAGTTGAATTTTGAGCGATTTATTTTTTCTTCTCTTAAACATCATTCTGGACACGACCCCCTGTATCTATACTGCCGTAATGTATTGTTGTTTGTTGTCACACGTAGAGTTCTATGGGACTAGGCTCATGTGTAGAATTCTAGTTTACACATCAAATGCCCCTATGTAACAATAATTCAGATGCCTCCATTTCAGAAGCTTGCGAACCTAATCATGTGTGATCTTAAACCGAAATGACAATAAAATGTTTCATCCCCTTGAATACATACGTGATATATGGATGTTTGATTGAGTTTTTTCAAGAGATTTTTTGAAGGGTGCCTTCAATAGGTGAAAGAACACTTGGGAGTCAAAATCTTTTATCACATGAAAAGCTACTAAGAAATTAATTTATATATTAAATAGAATACTACAAACATATCTATGTTTATTGTGTTAATAAATTGAATTTGTAGAGATTCACCTACTATATTTTCATGCACAGAATTTTGGACCAAGATAACCCTTTGAGATTGAATAATGTTTGAACTACTAGAGCCTAGAGGTGTTGTGTTCAAGGAAGAATGTCTTGCCTTCGCAGTTCTCTTACTATAAATTAATTTTGTATCATAGTTTTATTATAAATAAATTTCTAATTATATTACTCTCTTCATTCATTTTTTAAGAGTTACTTTTCTTTTTTTCGTACCACAAAATTAATTTTTGTTTAGTTTTGAAAAATAGAAGGAAAATTAGTTTGCGAGACAAAATTTAAATTCACATGTTTCCTTGGATTTGGGATGCATGGGAAAGTATAAAATTAAGATAATATTATACAATTTCTTTTAATAGCCGATTCAATGATGTCTACTTTATATTTTTTGAAATAAAAAAAATTTAATTAATCACTTAGACAAATAATTGAAGAATAATAAACAGTTTTGGATCTAAAATACTTAATTAGTCATAAACAGCATAAAAACATAAGAACAGAGTGAGTTGAAAACAGTCAAAATTAAATCAAAGCGTCAAACCGAATTCAGTTGTAAGAGGCACTAAGCAGACTACTTGATTTTCATTAACAGATCTTCCTAGATCTCCTCAATCAGGTACCCAACACATGTCCCAATTTAGTTGTCCACTTTCATTTTATTACTCCTATTATTTTGTTCACAGCTCAATTTTTTAAGTAGCTTAAAATATAGTTCAATTAGATTTAAATGCATAGTTATATTCTTCTTTGTTAAATATCATCTACATAATTACTTCGATTACTGTGAATTGCAACAATTAACTTACTCGATAGTTCTGCGAAGTGTATGAAGCGGATATAATATTTTTTTGGGATAAAATAATGGTTTAATGTGCATTGTGTGAGTGTTCCATACTTCCATTAATTGATTCTAGTGTCGATAAAGTTGCCGATTTGCGTATCATATACTGAAGTACATTAAAATGACAACCAACTAGCTTGGCCTAGTGTTCGAGGCCTAGCGAGGGTCCAAATATTTACGGATGCCTCTGCCCTGTTGTAGTGTAGATTCCCTTCCCCGATAGTGTAGGATTTCCTTACTTGTATGATGTCGATTGGTTATAAAAAGTACATTAAAATGACATTATGCTATCTGCACTTTTTATCTGTTATCTAATGTGAAGTAGTAGATAGTCTTTGCACTTCAATTTTGGGTCAGTTCGGAAACAACCTCCATGCAATAACAGTGGTGAGGATGGGTACAATTGGACCCCCTTACCTCTCTTAGGCGGGAGCTTCTTTAATAGCGTTGAGGTATATTGTCAGTGTAGTATTGATAAGTTACTTATCGGTGGTTCAGGTTATGTGTCTACATTGAGTTAATTGTCTTTGTGGACTATGTTACGTCATTCAACTGATTGTGTGCATTTGTAGAGGCATTGGGACATGTTGTATTTTTGACAAGTTACTTCACAGTGTTTGAGGTTATGTCAATATCGAGTAGATTGTGGTCTATGTTATGTTATTCAACTAATTGTGTACGTTTGTAGTTGTAGAGATTTCTGCACCGTGGCATGTAAGATTTTGCTTGGATGTGAAGGGAGTTGGTTGATTTAACGATGAAGATGGGCGAACCTAATGTGAGATTAGGAGCTTTGATTACTCTCCTATTGGGGATAGGATTTGCCGCACTCTATGGGTTGCTAAGGCCAACCTCGAGTGGTTGTATGATGACTTATATGTTTCCTACGTACATTCCCATACCCACTCCTTCAAATGTTACTGCTATGAAGTATGGGTTGTACTTGTACCATGAAGGGTGGAAAAAGATTGACTTCAAGGAGCATCTCACGAAGCTTAGTGGCGTTCCTGTTCTTTTTATTCCAGGAAACAGTGGGAGCTACAAGCAGGCAAGTCTCTCTGTTTCCTCTTTCCTAGCTTGTCGAGTATGAAATTCTCCCCGAATTTTGGGTTGGAAATCTACCAACATGTTTATTTCTGATGTCATTAGAGGCTTATCAAGATGTATTATCTGAACTGAACATATATAACAGTAATCATCATCTCACATTTGTAAAGAGTATTGGAATTTCATCATAATAGACAAAATATGTCATCATCTCAGTTTTTTGTTACGAAATCGAAGTAGTTCAGAGTCTTACTTAGTGTTGACCACCTCATCATAGACAAACTTTCATCTCATTCTTTATAAATGAAAGTGAAGCAGTTAAGCATTTTTGGGTAGATTTCATAGAAGTTTCCTTTTTATTTTTCCTTGATTATGTGTTGAACTAGCTATATGCTGCCAAATATGTACTATGAAACTAATAGCAACTATGCACAATATTTCTGTTATTTAATCCTTCACAAATTGTTGCAGGTAAGGTCTTTAGCTGCAGTCTCAGATAGATCATACCAAGGAGGGCCACTTGATCATGGCTTCTATCAAGAAGCCTCCAAGATTACAGTAGAAAATACTGATATTGATATATCAAAGATTTCATTACCCAATCAGTATGCTGGCATGCTAGATTGGTTCGCTGTGGACCTTGAAGGTGAACATTCCGCAACGGATGGGCGAATACTCGAAGAACATACAGAATATGTAGTATATGCTATTCACAGGGTATAATTTTGTCAAATTCCCATAAAAGTTCTTGAAGCTTCCCATATAATTATGTACGATAGACTTCATTGGTTTTCTTAACGAGTCTACGTAATGATAAAAGTATTTTTTCTGCTTATTCTTGCTCCATGATTTAAAGTTTGCGTAGTACATACTAATATGCTTAAATATTATTTGCATGATTAGTATTAGTTTGAATTCCTCTTCTCTTCCTATTCTTGTTCAGACATGACAAAAATAAGGCTAAGGAATTGTGAATATTTTATTCTACAGGGTGATTATTCATGTTATCACAAGTCACAACAATAATACAATAACATGCCCCAATACCCCTAAGCTAGGTATGGGGGTTGGATTGCAGGAAATCTTAACCCTGTGAGAATAAAGAGGTTGTTTTCCAATTGATCCATCATGAAATGGAACCACTATCTACTACTTGGTAGTGTAGTGAGACATTTTGATTTATTCAATTCCATGCAAGAGCCAAATAATATAAAATCTTGGACTCAATAGGGCATGAAAACATTATTACAAGTTAAACTGAGAAGCTTAACTCATAATTATCGGAACGACCAACAATGATATGTTTATTTCTTGTAATGAGATAGCGATGATTTTAGAACTGTCTTATTCATGCAACTATGTTATAGCTTATGGACTTTGGCTTATTATTTGTTGATAGATTATATATTTTGTTTGTAGCTTTATGGCTGAATAGTTACTAATCTGTTTTGATGTGGTTACCAATTCTTACATGTTCATAATATCTCACGTTGGAGGTTTATTTATTTACGTGTACACAAATTTTTTCATCTCTCTGCATAATTGCACCCCAGATCCCTATCTCAGTCCTGCATTTTTGTGTTTGAAGATTTTGGATCAGTATAAAGAGTCTCATGATGCCCGTCTACAAGAAGGTGCTGCGAGCTCTGGAAAGCTGGCTCAGAGTGTTATTTTGGTTGGTCACTCTATGGGGGGTTTTGTTGCAAGAGCAGCTGTAATTCACCCTCATCTGAGGAAGTCCGCTGTTGAAACTATTCTTACCCTTTCAACTCCACATCAGTAATTATTTCTTCCTTCTATTGATTCTGCAGTTTCAAATATTTACACCAATAAATAACTTATGGATGCCTACACTTTTCCAGGTCACCTCCCTTGGCATTGCAGCCATCCTTGGGTCATTATTATGCCCGCATAAATCAAGAATGGAGAAAAGGATATGAGGTCCAAACCTCTCGCAGTGGACGTTATGTCTCTGATGGTCCTCTTTCTCGAGTCGTTGTTGTCTCTATTTCTGGTGGTTACAATGATTACCAGGTAATGGGTACCACATTTTCTTTCTATATCTGATACAAGTATTTGTTGATTAAAAATCTTTGTCATAGGACTCACAAAGAGATACTCGTTCTTATTGTAAATGAATTGAGAGAGAGAGAGAGAGGAGAGAGAGAGAGCATCGTTAAACTGTTCTATTCCAAAATTTGGAAATTCTTTGATTAAAGACAAGGCTTAAGTGGACTCAGGGGGGAGCCATGTCACCGCCAGGTCTTAGAAATGTGCTATATATAATATCGGAGCTTACGGTGTTTCGTATATAATTTGATAGTTGGTAAGCAGAAGGTTTGACAATCGATATCTACGAAGGAGGGTAGAATAGATAGGGTTGAGAATATCTAAACCTCACAACACCATGAGCAAGCATAAAAATATTTAACAAACAAAGGAAAAGAGAAGAAAGTTATCATTGCTTGCTCAATTCTACAATGGGTAATTTGGTAGTTCAATCGGCCTATACCTAGAAGCCATGTTCAAAACTCCTTATCACTCTTAGCGTAGCATGTTCTCCGTTGTTTTTTCCCATAGAGTAATACTCTACTTAAGAGTAGTAACAATACAAGAATTGTTTTAATATTCTATTACACCAGAGGATCATTTACTTCAATTACTACTTGATAAGAACTTGGTCCCTCTTTGCTATTTCATGTATGATGCTGTATATAATACTTTGAAATTGTAAGACATATGTATTAACATTTCAATTTCCTGGTGCTCTTGGTGCTAGATCAGGCTAATCGCTCTAGTCTTCTTTTTTAGCCTTACCATCATATATTACATTTACAGGTGCGTTCGAAATTAGAATCACTTGATGGTATCGTGCCTCCTACCCATGGATTTATGATTACTAGTTCAGCCATGAAAAATGTGTGGTTATCCATGGAGCACCAGGTTATTTTATGGTGTAATCAGTTAGTAGTGCAAGTAAGTCATGTTTCAACTTACAACGCTTGTTGTCCTATGTGACCTGGAGAAGTTCTGAATCTTGATGTTGGTGTTTCAGGTATCACATACACTTCTTAGTCTTACAGATACCAAAAGTGGTCAACCTATTGCAGATGTACGCCATAGGGTTGCCATTTTTATGAAAATGTTTCATAGTGGAATACCTCAACATTTTGATTTAACAAGTTGGTCGCAATTCAGGAAGAACTCAACACAGATGGCTTCTGAAGGTGGAAAGACTAATACTGGTACCACTGATAATTGAGCCCATTCAATAACTTTCCCATATAGAATAGTCTATGCATAATTCAATCTAATTAGTCAACTTGGGAACTATGTCTAATAGTCAATATGTGCTTGTATCAGAGAGGGTCATAGTTGTCTATAATAGCTATTGATACTACTACCACTGGCTCTTATAAGTCCTACTCTACATTTCGTGGCAATGTGTGTTATTGTGGTTTCTTTGAAGAATCTATGAACTTGTCCTTTTCTTTACATCAAAATATTATAAAAATCGCTCAATATAAAAACTGTAGATTTAGACTGGGCATTCCATCGGTATTATTGGTAATAATTTGGATGCTCTTATTATTCTGCAGCTTATTCGTCTAACTTACTGTATGCGTATCTGATCATTTGCGTATAATGCAGAAACTCAGCTGTATGGCTTGTCTACCTGTCCTAGTAGTGCTTTTGAGAATGATGGAATTGAAAGAGACCTATATATACAGACAACCACAGTAACTATTCTTGCAATGGATGGGAGGAGACGGTGGTTGGACATTGATAAGCTGGTTAGGTCTCCTCTGAGTTAAATATTTCATTCATAAGATGCATACATGATCATACTGATTCAAAGATAGACTTATTTACCAGAGTTCTAAGATTTAGTATGTTTATTTGCAGTAAGAATCTTAACTCATTGTCTTGGTCTGTAACGGAGACATATTTTTCTTTGTTACTTTCAGAAATGTGCCTCATCATATGCATGGCATTGTAGTTGATGATTTTTAAAGCTAAATTCAAACGGCTTCCTACGCTTCTTATCTATCGTGAAGTAATAGATAGTTTTTGCAAGTTATCTTGGGTCAATTTGGAAACAGACTCCCTGTGATCACAGGGGTAAGGCTGCATACAATCACCCCCCCCCCCCCCCCCCCCCCCCCCCCATCCACTTAGGCAGGAGCCTGTTCAGTTTTTGCTCTGAGGCATGCTATTGTTAATGCTATTATTGTTTTTACCAATAGCTTTGTCTTAATTTCAGGGATCGAATGGAAACAATCATTTTGTGTTTGTCACAAATCTTGATCCTTGTTCTGGAGTACGTATCCATCTTTGGCTTGAGAAAGGAGCTTCTATGTCCGACTCTGCCAATAAACGGGCTTGGGAGGTCACTTCACGGATGGTGCGTGTTCCATCAGGACCAGCTCCAAGGCAGGTATTAGGACCTAACATCGAAAGGGCCCACCATCATTAGACCACTTATTTCCATATTCTTTCTTAATTTTTGCTTTTGTTGTTTCAATTTTTAGCAACATATTTGTTTGACAGGTTGAACCAGGTAGCCAAACTGAACAACCCCCTCCATCTGCTGTCTTTTGGTTGAATCCAAGTGACATGCGCGGATTCAGGTTCTTGACAATCTCAGTGGCACCTCAACCGGTAATCTCTTTTGTTCTTCAGCCATTTGAACTTTTCCAATGCATGAACTCAGCACCTTTATCATCCTTGTCATGTCTTGAGTCCTATAATGGCATTATCATTTTTGTGTTACAACAGTAGGTTTGTGCATATACGGAAGCCAAGATCTGATGTATATCTCTGATGCCATCTAATGTGATTATCTCGACACCTTGGGATTTGTATTTGCGTATTTCATAATATTTAATTTAAAATTAATTGGAAGACATTTCTCAGACTTGTTATTTATGTGTATAAGAGAGATTCAACAGTTATTCTCCTTGGTTCCAATCCCTGTTGTTATTTGGTGTTTCTCAGACTTTGTCAGGTAGACCCCCACCAGCCACTTCCATGGGAGTCGGTCAATTCTTCAATCCACAGGAAGGAAAAATAAATTTAAGTTCAATATCTTTGGTCCTTTCCATGTTTTCGCGAAAGGTGAGTTGTTCGTAGCTTCTATAGGTTTTTTATTCCAAACTATCGCCGATATATATTAGCTTACAGTTGCTTCTTGACATACTTCTTTGATATAACAGGAAATGATTTTTAGGGAGGATCATCCTCTTGTCTTTAATATATCGTTTCCAATTAGCTTAGGGCTTCTTCCAGCTTCTTTGGATATTAAAACAACTGGTTGTGGGATTAAAAAATCAGAACTTTTTGACGATGAGCCAGAAGAACCTGAAATTGGCAGTGAGTATTCCCTTTATCCTTCAATCTATCATGTCATGACACCATTCTATATGCTGTTCTTGTAGTACAAGTACATTACAACATAATTTTGTTAAGTAAACAAATTTTTTTGCAGCAGCCATTTGTTTACTAGACAATCAGTGTTTCTATGTTCTATTTCTCCGTTGACCTGGAACTGGAGACTTGGATATGACTTCCTTCCATGGCTCATGATGTTTATGCACTGATAGCTTAATAGTGAATAAACCAAGGAAGAGCGACCATTAATGCACTGAACAATTCTTAATTTATATATAGAATAGCTGCCTCTCTTGTTTCATTCTGTTTTTATCTCTTGGCCAACCATATTTTTCTATCAGGCAGTAGAGGGGATGCTTTACAAACTATTTATCATTTCCTGGACCTTTTAAGCTAGATGATCCATTTCATTTTACAGAAAATGAAAATTAATATCCATTACCTTCCTGAAGTTATCTCAAGTATGGTAACAGCTTCTCTGACAAAGCTAATCTCTCAAGTCCCTAATTTGATTCCGTCCTCACTGAATGCCATGGTTTTGTTATTTTTCTGTCTTTAGTTTTTGTTTTTTTTGGGTCACATCGTGGAAATCCGAAGGTGTTCATCATTTGCTGCTTGGCCCATCAAAAATCAACATTGGAACAAGACATTCTTTTTAGTGAAGTAGCATATCCTGCCATAAGAGAATGATACTGTTAACTATTCACAGTTATATAACCCTCACTCTATTCAATTGATTGTTTCAAGTAGATATTCAACAAACTATCGAGCGCATGAATTTGAAGATTTTCTCATATGTGTAAAGAAGTCATTCTATGTATTCAGCAAACGCTAATTTGTTGTTTGGGAATGCAGGTCTTTGTAAGTTACGCTGTTTCCCCCCTGTAGCTCTTGCTTGGGATGTTGTATCTGGTCTGCACATTTATCCAAATCTTGATTCTAAAACAATCATCGTGGACTCCTCTCCATCTCTCTGGGCCTCCACAAAAGAGGCAGAGACGACAACTGTATTGTTAATGGTATATAACCCAGTCAATTAGTTAGCTTTCAGTTATCACTTAATTAATAAGTGGTCATTGTTTCCATGATCCATTTGCTTATCAATATCTACTCAGTTAACTGTTACAAAGTCTCAACTTATTTCATTGTTTTGCAGGTAGATCCACATTGTTCTTACCAAATAAGTCATGGTGTTTCAGTTATAATGGCTGCAGGAAGATTTATGCTTGTATACTTTTCACAGGTTTCATTACAACCTAGTTCTTTTGTTTCCTTCATAGATTGAGATAAACTGTCAGTTTTTCCCTTTATATGACTGTTGGTATGCAGATTACAGGTTTATCCATAGCAGTTGTCTTCTTCGCTCTTATGCGGCAAGCATATGCCTGGGAGCTTGACCTCCCAATACCTTCAGTGCTTTCAGCTCTAGAGTTGAATTTGAGACTGCCTTTTCTGTTCTTATGCACAATGTTGCCTGTTTTGTTTGCTTTGTCATTTTCCTTCCTAAGTACTCAGTCACTTCCTCCTGTTGTAAGCTTCACTGTTGTCTCAGTACTCTGCTATCTTCTGGCAAATGCAATTATAGTTTTGCTGATAATGGTGTCACACTTAGTCTTCCATGTAGCTGCCATCATCCATGTAATCATCAAGAAAAGGTGAGTTTCTTCATCAATATCACTAATGTACATATTGTCCCTGCGAGTGATTTTTGAAGGTTGTAGTGAACATGCAAGTTAAATATCTAAATATTTCGAAAGAGGTGTAAAAAAGTATGACCAAGATGTTAAAGTCTACCATCATCTTTAACAGCCTTTTCCTTTCTACAGGCAATGAGCCCGTCCATCTACTTTTATATTATATTATGTATGATTTTATTTCAGAACCGCCTAAAACATTAAGAAGAGATGTGACTAATGATTGTGAAATGCTGAAGATTACCATGTATCTTTATTCTATCCCTTTGATCTCAGTTGAACTCTACTTCTATAAATAACAGGTGTCTTCAATCTTGTCTTTGAACTTGCCCCAAGTGTATTAATGATATGGTTCTATCATGTGGCTAATAGATATAAAACATTTGCAGGTTCCAAACCTGGGAAGGAAACTCTAGATTTTTGTCCATTCTGTCCTCGTTTAAGGTGATTGTGCTCATAATTATGCATATGTTTGAGCGCTCATAATGGAACTATGTTCACTACTTTTGATTTATTCCTATATCTAATTAATCAATTTCTTGTTGAAATATTCTTATATTTAATGAAACAGGTTGTGAGGATTATAAGGACAAATCCATTGTTTCTTTCTGCCCTTGTTGCTAGTATTTTAGTATGCCTTGTTCATCCTGCTTTGGGTCTCTTCGTCTTGCTCTTGGTTCATGCTGTTTGTTGTCACAATGCATTGTCGAGGTACACTCTTAAACAACGACCCTATTACAAATGTGACTTGTTACATTTTCTAAAGAGCTATACATTGTAGTTGGTCATGCTAAAAGTATATGCTAAGAACCTCCTGGCGTAAGAGCATCCAAGATTTGGTTGCTCTTTTGCCTCCTGTCATGAGAGCCGAAAGCTCTCTATCTATTAATCTTTGAGAGATAGTGATCTGAAAAGAATCACTTTTCCCATGTAAACTGTTTTTTTGATGGCTTTGTTTCGCAGCCATTTGCGAAGTAAGGAATTTCTCGAGTCAGGAAAAGACGTTGCTAGTCTACCACAGAATGGTGGCAAATTTTTCGATCGCTTCTCATCAAAAACTCCTGATAGCCCAAAATCTGGAAGTAGTTACATTGATACACAACTGGAGATCTTCCATCACCGTCATGGGTTGTTCGTCTTGCATCTTCTAGCTGCACTATCATTTGTTCCATCACTACTGGCCTGGCTTCAGGTTTGTTGGGTTTGCCAAGGAGAAAATATATGCTCCTTGATCATTATAGCTAAAAACTATCTTGATATATCCCTCTATGTGTATCTAAATGCCCTAACAGTCCTTTGTCCTTGTACTTGTAGAGAATTGGGATGCGTCACAGCTTCCCATGGTTTTTGGATTCTTTACTTTGCCTGGGCGTCTTGTTGCATGGCGTTTGCGATTCAAAACCTGAGTTTAATTTCTTCTTGTTTCATCTTCCGGGTTTGCAAGGGTGGGAATTCAGGCTAAGTTCCGCCTACCTTATTGCTGGGTATTTTTCCTTTCTCAGCGGCCTGGCCTTGGCTCCCTACCGAGTATTGTATGCCATGGCAACAATAGGAGTGATTTCCTTTGCCTATAGGATAGTACAAAGGAGAAATAGAGTGAAAGGTGACCCATATTATAGCAGCAGAAAACACTCCCACAGACATTAATAGAGTTTTGTGTGATTTCAAATACCAAATTTTGTTATTGTTGTTGTAAGCTAATTACTCCATTTGTTGTTGTAACATATTTCAAACAAGTGTGCACTATTTGTATCTAAAGCTAGTCTCTTTAAAGATTATGAGTTGCATTTTCAATTCTGATTACTAAATTTCATACTCTAAATAACTCCCATTAACCCCTCAATGTGCCACTCCACAAGTAATTTGCATTATTGGCTACATTTGAAGTTGCACCTAAGGTTAGCAATTGTTGTATTGTTATCGGGTTACTTTATTCGGTGACAACCCCCTCCCCACATACACTTCCAGAAAACCAGTGGTTCGAAGTAAATAAGGTGTACACCAGATTCATTTAAATAAGATAGTTTCAGGATTTGCCAACTTCAATAAGATATTCATCCACAACTTCATCATGACTCATGAAATCAAGTTTTTGAGTTCTATTGGTTAACCTTCAAGTTGTATCTTTGTAGCAGACACTGGACTTATGTAAATATAAAATCTTTCAATTTCTGTAATATTCTTTATATGAAAAAACAGAGTTAAACATGAATCTAGTGCACATTCTGCTGAAACTAAAGGACCCCTTTTTTCCTTCTTTTATCTAAATTCCTGGGTTCTTCTAGTCCGATTGTCCATGGCTCTTGATGCCATGGCTCTCAAATTTGCTCGGGCAAATGCAAGAGGAGACCCTTCCCTTCTTCCTCCAAAGGCCTGCATGAACTCTTCTCTTTGCAGTCTCAACGCCAATGCAGAATCACCATCCTGACCTGGCACCAAGTCCCTCCTCCTAATTGTTGCATTACTGATTCCTGCATCATTCGATATAGCAGCAGCAGAACGCTGAAACGTTCTGCTTCTCGTGCTTCTAAAATCCCTTCGTCTTTCTGCACGTCTCTCTTCAGATTCAGGGCTGTTCAAAGCCAGGATAGTTCCGTTTCTAGCATTGTAGTGACTCACTCTTGGTGAAGTCTTGCGTGAAGTATCTCCTTTGTTTAATGACCCTGCTGCTTCTGCTGCTTTTCTCGCTTCAATTTCTTGAGGGAAAAGGAGCTGAATTGTGTTCCAAAGAACAGTATTGATCGTACAAGATCTTCCATTACTACAAGATGACAATATGGAAGCATGAAAAGTTAGTCAATTAATCAAGGAGGATAAATTTATTCATGTTTGTGAATTGAAATAGTAAATTACCTAATGAGGTGCCTGCATTTTGGGCATTTCTTCCCACATCTATCAGCAGCTGACCTCAGACATTTCTTACAAAAACTGTAGCAAGTTCAATAATACCATTATTAATCATTTCAACTCAAAGCAAAGGAGAGATGAAGCGAGCACATAATAATTGTTTCGTAAAAAAACAAACTACTATATCTGTTTCAAAAAGATGGTACAATTTTGTTTTTCAGTTGACTGTATCGCTGCAGTTTCTACTCCTGCTAATATTTTAGCACATTCTTTGTTATTACTATGGGGTCCTGAAGCACAAGGGGATTTTACTCGTTGGTGTCAATTGGGGGGCTCGAATGGTTCGATCCCTCCGTCACCCCAGAATGAAAGGGGTGATCTCGTAGTTCTTGGTCTGTGAAGATGCGTTGTTAGGTGCTCTAACATACTTACCTTAATCGACACACATAGTTTCATGTTAGATTCATTTTGTGCACAACGCAACCTTTTCAACTTAATCTACCAAATTCCGATTGATTGGTTTCCCTTCCTCCCTAACTTGATTCCGTTTGGAGTAAATGATGCTTTTATATAACAATGCATAGAAACAACTACAAGAATGATGTCGATTTTACCTGTGTCCACAAGAAGTGGTACTTGGCTCATAACAAATCTCCAAGCATATCTGTAACATTAATCAAACGACTTAAACACTAATACATAGAGTGAAATGTGAAAAACAAATCAAGAATTATGATTTTCTTATACCGCACAAGAAAGCTCTTCGCGAAGGCGATCAATGCAGGGGATAGCTGGGGCAGACGAATCATCAAGCAATTCCCCCTTTCCGTTTGAATCATCTTTTATTACTTTGTTCTCCTTATCAGACTCGACATCTATTATTTCCTTCTTTTGCTTTTGAACATCTGATACTAAATAATTAAATTACAATCAAATGAATTTTTTCATAAATAAAATAAATAAATCCCTCAGATACAATTAATAAACATACCCTCCTTTGAAACTTCAACTTCATCAAGATCAAGAGTGGCCACAGGTATCGAAACAGGACCTTTTCGCTGAACCCTTCGCTTTCTGAACACCAAACAAGTCCCAAATCAACAACAAACAAATTAAACGAGAGAAGAAAGAATATAATGTGTCCTTCATCCCTAAAAGTTTGTCCAGTTTGTTATCTTTCGGTATCTTCTAGATACATCTCAACAGTTGTAAATGAATGATAATACACTTCTTAATCAACCAGTGTGGGAAGGTTGTCAATTATTACCCAACACACAAACATTTGAGTCTAAAATTCAAAAATATAACGTCAAAAGTCAAAACTAGACAATCTTTCGAAATAGACGAACAAATAAGATATTTTAAAACAAAAGTACCTTCTTGAATTAGATGGTGAGGTACTGAAATTCAACATATCAGACCTTTTCTTTTGCTTAGATTCTCTCTCCGGTGTATCTTCGACAACAAGACTAGCAATAAGGAGAGATTCTTCATCCCAACCAGCCATCTCCGCCACTGATTTGAATCTTGGAGTGAACAAACCCCCATTCTCTCCACCGTTTCCGCCTAATTTGGTTGCTGATTGTTGCTTCTGAGATTGACCCTTTTGAATTGGAGGGCTCCTATATGGATCTTCATCCGATATCATTTTCGATTGAGAGATGTTTTTTCAAGAAAATGTATTTTATGGTTTAAGGTTCTTGCTTTCTTGAAGTTAATAACGGTCGACTTTTTGAAATCGTTGATTAGTTTTGGCTTATTTTTATTTTGCACCCTCTACTATCGCCAAAATTTTAAAATATACCCTAATATTATCCTAAGTCTCAAATTGTATCTTATACTTTATTTTTTTCATTTTGCACCCTAAAACGTCAAATATGATGGAATTTCGTTTTAAAAGAATGACAAACTAGGAATAACAATTTTATTAAATTTTGGGGGCACTTTTTCAACATAACTAAACATGTGTACTTATTTAAAATAATAACAATATCATTAATATAAAATTAAATAAACTAACACCCTTCTTCTTCCTCTACCCCAACCCCCCTTCCCCCCCCACAATAACTCCGTCCAGCCCCTTCTCATCACTCGGAAACGGCAAGCCACCATCAGCCACAACCCCACAGGTCCAATTTCAAATCCCTCATTTCTCAATGGGTTTTGATTTTTACACTCCAAACATTGATTACTACACTCCATTTTTCTCAATTTTACCCTTCATTTTACTTTATAAAAGCTAACAAAAAGTGATAAATTGGAGTGTGGTTATAAAATTTGGAGTGTGAAAATCAAAGGCCTTCTCAATATATAGCACCCGTTTTGACACCAGATTTTTTAACTCAGTTTTGCAATCATATTCATGTGTTCATATTCTCCAACATTCGATTTTTTTGTTCAATTATATGGTCAAAACCCACCTTGAGTTTTTGCCTGATGGGCATACTTCGGGGATAATTCATTGGCTTGTAAGAGTTTGATTCATGTTCTGATTTTGCCTAATGGGCATACTTAGGGGATGATGATTCATGTTCTGATTTTGCAGCCTTCTAATAGTTTTGATGATGATTCATTTGCTTCTATTCATTAAGCGGATGACGATTTGGCGATGGCGAAAACACAGAATTGGAGGCCAAGAAGGGCAATGAAGAAGAAGCCGTTGGATGGAAAATGTGGTGTTGTTGGCGGGGGATTGGATCGATATTGGAGAAGAAGGATGAGCTATTGCAAGAGGGTGTTGATAAGAAGAAAGAAGTGACGTTTTCGATATCACTAACAAGGCATGTGATTGAGGAAGATGTATATTCTTTACTGTAGCAAGACCATATATGAGGCCTAGGAAGAGGACTAAAGTTGTTCAGAAAATTCTTGGTGTAAGTAATTCTTCATTAGCTTAAATTTTTATTGGTGATGGTGGTGGGGTGGGGTGGGGTAGGTGTTTGATGAAGAAGATGATATTTGTTACTATAATTAAATGTAGATACATATGTTTAGTTACTTTTTAAAAAATGCCCAAAAAATAACAAATGTGCCCCACAAAACTAATAAATCGTGTTATACCAAGTTTGCCCTTATATTTATTATTAGTTCAGCGGGTAAAATTGCGATTCAGGGTGCAAAATGAAAAAAATGAAGTGTAAGGTGTTATTTGAGGCTTAGGATAGTTGTAGGGGGCAACTTAAAATTTTGGCGATAGTAGAGGGTGTAAAATGAAAATAAGTCATTAGTTTTTCATCTTTGTGTAATATCAACGACTACCTCGATGAATTTAGTACTTTTTTGGCTTTTATTTAATTCAAATTATATTTTTATCAACTTTTCTGCAATGTGAGTGAACTAGTTAATAGGCTAATAAAGTAAAGTATTTGATTGAAAATTGACTTATTATGCTATATTTAATTTTCATTTTAGCCTCTCTTAGCGCGTGCCTTGAGCACATTCTGTATATTGCTGATTTGAATGATTACACATTATGTATTAATGGCATAATATATATTGGGGTTGGGGTATATATATAATTCCAAGGCCCTACTTTCCAAGACCCTAACCGAATCAGTGAATTCAAGGTTGGAATGAATATCCAATCTTAGATTCACTGGTTCGCTATATAATAATGAAAAATTGAATTGTTATTTAAAACCGAACCAATGAATCTGAGGTTGAGTATTCCTTCCAACATTGAATTCACTGGTTCGGTTGGGGCCTTTGAAAGTAGGGACTTGGAATTAGTTTTTACCTATATATTGTCTTTATTTATAAATGATTGACTTATATCGCATTGCATAGATAATATCAATTTATCCAATATTATTCAATTTATATTCATCATTATATCTTTTCAATTTTGATAAAAATGAAAATTTAAAAGTTAAAACATGAGATTTCTAAATCGAAAATAAAATGGTACAAAGGAATAGGATTGGAGAGAGTAAATCTGATGCATCACGTATAAACACAAAGTTCTACAATAGAAGTTGGAAACTTACGGTTCATTAAACTTTGTTTATTGGGGTTTATTAATGTTCGAAAATACAAATTATACTAATTTATAATGGGTTTTTTAATGCTGAGAAGCCAATAAGGGGAAATAATTGGTAACTAATTTGCATTTCAAATTTGATATGATAAGATTTTTCAAATATGTTACCTTATATGCTTATATATATGTTGAATTTTATTTTCATTATTTAATCATTAATATATGTCATGAGGGCACATTTTAGAAAGACCCATTTAATACGTATAATTTTTTTAGAAAAACCGTAATATCAACTGTATAAGATTATTTGCCTTTTAAGTAATTTATTCAATGATTTCTTATACAAATATTAAATAATCGCAAAGAATAATTTTGGTACTCTTTTTGTGGAATTTTTAATTTGTGTCCTTTTAGAAAATGATATATTTTGATATTGTGTTCCAATTTTGTATTGAAAATAAGTCTATATATATGTTAGTGAAATTAATGAAACAAGTTCGGGCTTAAACAATTCGTTAAGCATGGTGCTTAAGATGAGCAAATAAGACATTTTCCCACTAAATTAAACATTAAGGAAACAAACTGTCGATTAATGCTAGCTTAATATTTCGACCACCACTCTTGCAACAACGGCATAAAGATAGGAAAACATGAGAATAAAAATACACATATTTCAATATAACCATTTATAATCTACTTAATGCAATATGTTAATTGAGTTATTGCCACTAACGACAATATAAGTACATAAATGTGTGCTAAACTTTAATGAAACATTTATCATATAAGATGAACATACCAAAAATAAGAAATTAAATTAGTATCATTTTAAATTGTGATAGAGTTAAATGAACACAAATACACAATGCACCACATGGTTGAAACAAAAAATTAAATAGTAATAATTACATTAAAGACGATATACCATAAAACTCGGCTAGTAGCCTGTCAGATATAAACAACTTTTTTTATTTTTTATAAATTAGCGATAGATGTGAATTTCGAACCCAGAACCTTCTGATAATTAGTAAGAGTCTTTTTTCACTAGGCTATTCCATTAGATATAAACAACTTTTGATATAATCAATTAGATGGAGTTATCCATAAAAAATACTACCAAAATACGGATTATATGGCAATATGCTGAAACATATGCTAAATTTAAAATGAACAAAATATCAGAGGGTAGAACATAAAATTAAATCTTTTGCAGTAACATAGAGCAACAATAATACTCCCTCCGTCCCTAAAAGATTGTCACATTTTGACTTTTGGTGGTCAACAAAACACGATTTAAAACATAAATATCTATTATTCTACATGCGAAAAAATTATAAAAAGTTAATATTTCAAAAATATATATTGAGATGAATCTAACAAGGTCCCACAAGACTATATTATTTCTTATCATTTAATGGGAATTCATGATCGAATTTTGTAATGTTTGACTAACAAAAGTCAAAATGTGACAATCTTTTAGGGACGGAGGGAGTATTTTTTTATTGCAAAAAAATACTTTCTCCATCCCTAAAAGATTGTCACATTTTGACTTTTGCTAGTCAAACATTACAAAATTTGATCATGAATTCTTATTAAACGATAAAAATAATATAGTCTTGTGGGACCTTGTTGGATTCATCTCAATATATATTTTTGAAATATTAACTTTTTATAATTTTTTGGCATGTAAAATAATAAATATTTATGTTTTAAATCGTGTTTTGTTGACCACCAAAAGTCAAAATGTGACAATCTTTTAGGGACGGAGGGAATAGTATTGAATAATAAATCTTTTCTAGAATTATCAATTTTCAAGAAATTTTAGCTTAAAATCCCATGTATGGAAAGGAGTGCACATAAATTCGAATTGCTAGTTAAAAATATGAAGAAACAAACCATCATCCCAAATTTGTTTTTGAGAATTTAGTAGATTGCATGAATTGAAGAGAGTTGCCATGTTTCATGATTTTTTAAAATTATATAAGTTTAACTGGAAGATTTGGTTGTAATTAAAACATCCTTACTTCATTTCAAGTCTCAACCATTAATCTAAAAAATATACAAAATCAATCATTTGACAATTGGTGATTGCCTGCCTTAAGCACTATGCTTAAGGAGTCACTTAAGTAACTATAAGTCCTAACTCAAAATAAAACTACAACAATTATGGTATATTTACCCTCCATATAAGAAGTTGGAGCTATAGTTTTAATGTCAAGTTTAATATCCGTTATAACGCAATACCTAAATGAGACACTTTTTAAAATATAAGTGATTGAATGAGACATATTAAAACATATGTAGTTAATATATATATTTTTTTCGGTCATATTAACATCTTAAATTTTAACTAATCAAATTTGGATGTTCCCACTAATGTAAAGTTGGCGGATATATCTTTAAAAAAAAAAATGGGTACTATTTGATTGTCCATTATTTTGTAGTATGAAGCACATGGAAGAAAATAGAAAGAATATGCTCCACCTTCTACCATTCTACCAAAAACTCATATTAGTCGAAAAGTATTATTATGGATAGCTAGAATGTCAATATCACCCCAATGTCATCTTAATGAGATTACCAAATTAATCACGCAAGACTCGATACCTCACCTCCTTTCAATATTTCTCATGTCGACTATGTGCACCCATTCAAAACAACGACTAAGAACAAATATATATATATATATATATATATATATATATATATAAAGATAATAAAATCTTCCATTGAAAAAGTATGAATACTCTTTTGTAAATCGAGAGATCTAAGTTTTAAGTACACGAAAAAGCAGGTGGGTGATCATTTTCAAAATACTTTTAGTTTCACACAAAATAGAGAAAGAATTTACGTTGATTGTTTATTTAGGTTTATGGCAAATTCATTCCTTCATTAATGTTTCAACTTAACCAATTTATTTTTTATTACGATTTATAAAAAGATATTAGTGAGTGTTAAGAGTTTATAGAGTTTCACTTAAAAATTAATTGGTAATGCGGAGAGTATCGCAAAATATTATACTCCATACTAATTCGATAAGGTATTGATTTTTGATGTGATATAAACATCTGAATAGTCAAATATATAAATAAGAGATTAGTGAATATATATATAGAAATTGTGTAGTTGAACATAAATTGTGATGGTAACAAGAGAATAAAAAAAGAGTCGGACAGTGGGGGCTGCGGAATCAGTCCAACCCATTGTCAAGTCACAAGTGCAATGTTGGCTTAATTATCTACCTATCCTACCACATGTGGCCAACTCTTCAAATACAATCAAACAAATACTCCTTCTATATAATATTAATATAATAATGATTTAAATTATAATTTATTTTACTAAATATTGCAACTTTTCTCTTTTATCCTTCAATAATTAGAGTTCATTGTTATATTTTAGGAGGGAAAATAAGGACTAAAGTTTAATATATATGAAAAGTTCTACTTTCATCGAAAACAATCAAATATTTCAAAAAGGAATATTTAATATATAAATAATCACTTATATTTAAATAGAAGATAAATATTAAACCAGATGGCACAATCATAACTACTACCTCAATTTCCAAAAGATCGCCCAATTTATTTTCCGCCGACTAAGATTAACGAAAATAAAATAACACTAATTAAATAATTTTGATTTGCATCAAAATTGCCCTATTAATATATAAGTGTTTTTGAATTGCTACATTTTTTATATATTCTTTATCCGACATTATACAACAATATATTATCTTTCTCAAAACAATGTCATTTTAAGCTGATGACTCAATAGTCTAGTGTCATCTGACCCAAACTTCCAACTAAAAGGTCTTACATCCAATTCTTGTTAAAGACAATTTGTCTCATATTCATTTTAATTGTCTATTAATTAAAACTTTATATATATATTTACTATTTATCATACTTTTTGTATTCATATTTTCACCAATAATTTATATAAAGTGTCCTTATTATTTTCTTCACAACTAATTATTCTCCATAGAATGTCTTCTTGTGCGCCTCCAACTTTTGTTTGATTAATTATTGACTAATTGCTAAGCTAAAGCAGATAAACAAAGGTCGTTTAACTGGAATAATATCTTACCCTTCTTGGGTGGTTGTATAAGCATTTCAAAAACCTTAGAGTGGAATCCGAATTGGTACAATAATGCCACTAGTACTAGTGTGACTGTATGATTGTGCCCTCTCATCAACTAGGACTATCAATAAATTAAAGGGCAAATGGCACAGGACATCACTAACGTTTTATTTATTTTCCATATTTATCACTAACGTTCACTTTCGTGCCAAAGACATCACTCATGTTCCAATATTACTCAACTCGTCTACTTTTCGCCAATTTTATTGAAATCGCATTTTTTAGCACAAAAGTTAGAAGGGCAATTTAGTCACAACACTTAAAAAAATTAGTAACTACTTCTAGATATTACATTTTCCCCCTAATTGGCAATCAATTGAAGCTTTCGTGAAACGGCACATGTTCAATTTTTGAAAAGCCCCAAAATTGAACAAGTACAATCTTGAAAAGATGCGATTTTAAAAACGAAACAGGTATAATTTTAAGTGTTGTGACTAAATTACCCTTCTAACTTTTGTGCTTAAAAATTGCGATTTCAGCAAAATTGACGAAAAGTAGATGAGTTGAGTAGTATTGGAACATGAGTGATGTCTTTGGCACGAAAATGAACGCCAGTGATAAAAATGGTAAATAAATCAAACGTTAGTGATGTCCAGTGCCATTTGGCCTAAATTAAATAATATACTCAATTCGTTTAATTAGATCATTGTCGTTAATACTTACGTACTTAGCATTGAATCAACTCGATAATTATTGTGTCATATTTCATATTACGGTGTTTCGGTGACATCTAAAAAAAATAGCAGACAGATTACAGAGAATGGCAATAACGTTCACAACAAAAAAAACTTAGAGTTATTTATTATGGCTTAATAGTCTAATAATGATACCGAATCAAGTTTTTACCAAAATGTATCGAGTCCAATTCTTGTTTTGATCTCTAATTTATATAAAGAAAAACATTAACTTCACTTTTATATTATATGGAGTAATTTGATAAATGGACAATTGTAACAATTTTATTATTGGTGAAATAAATCCAGTGAAATGGACGACCTCCATGTAACTAGTACATTTCTAGATTTCCTCATCATTGTTTTGTTGAATTTTTTTTCCACCACATCCCTTAACCCTTCGTCGAGGTCAACTAGTACTCGATTAGCACCTTGATGGTTCCAATCATACGAGTAAGATGGGAAGGTAGAATATATATAAGATTGTGAGTATTTAGATCATATATTCATATCATATAGCTTAAAACACAAGTTGGTTTGAGATACCAAAACTAGAATTCCCAAACTTGCAAACAAAATGAAGAACTTACAAATCTAAATCATTTAATATATTGAACATTACAAGTAAAAAATTATTTAGATAAAAAGGTATAGCTCAGTGGTAAGTGACAAGGTGATTGAAATGGAGACATCTCGACATCGCGAGTTCGAACCTGTTTGAATGTAGTTCTTTGATTAAATATTGCAGATATTGCTTCTGGTTTCGAGTCACAAGTTGCTACTAAAACACATATCTAGATGAACACCCCGCCTGAACAAGGAATTTCTATTATAGATAAACCTTATAAAATAAATTCAAAAAAATGGAACAACCAAGTTGTGAAACTACAATCTATTTTATTACATGGTATAAGAACAAAGAATCAAACAATCAATATGTAATGATATAGTGTGACCCATGTATCAAAGAAAAGACAAAAAATGATGTACAAGTTACAACCGACATGGTGTAGTATAATTTCACTATTATATACAGCTCCAAATCAATCATTTTTGCCATGGTAAACCAATTTTTGGATCATAAAAAGTTTCCAATATTTTGTCCCTCAAACTTGTGTCCTCAATATCACAAAATCTTTGAGACCAATCCTCTGGCTCAATAGCTAATGTTCCTAAACCAGGAGCTCTATCTTTGGACCCAACATTTTGATCACGTTGCCAATCAGCCACATAAGTAGCAACCCTTCTTTGAAACTTGTCTTTGAATACTTCCCAAACTTGATACTTGTAGTGATTAATTACCATCAACCAAGAGTTTAGACTGATGCTTTCATACCCAGGTCTTAGATGAAAGTGATGCACCACGTTTATCAATGTGGAATTGAGCGCCTCGGGTCGGATAATACTCTTGTGCCTCTCGAAACCGTGCATTCGACATGTGTACCCTATGGTCACGCCTTCCACGGGCGATTGCTTCAAGCCGGATGGCCCGAAGCTACGACATGGGACTTGTATCTCGCCTACTGTATCATTTACATGAGTGTCGTTTCCAATGATATCGATCAATGTGGAACTGAAAGGCAGGTGAATAAATTCGTCCACGTCGATAAAACCTACCCATCGACACATACCTCTAGCCCTTAATGCACAATGAGCAAACCCTGCCTCTTGTGACTTAATCCATGGCCAAACATGCCTAGTAACATTGAAATTACCTTCAACTAGTGATTCAATTACATCCTCTAAATTGTCATCACTATTGTTATCATAAATAAACCATTTTTCCACTCCAATTCGACCGTGGTACATGACCCATTCCTTCAAGAACTTCGCCTGATTCCTCAACATTGTACATACACACATCTCATACGGTTTCCGACCAGAAAAATCGTGCTGGAGTCGCGCCACGGGTCGGGCTATCGTATCCAACGTCCTCCTACCAATAACCCTAATCGAAACCTTATATCCAGATAAATTTCTCAATACACTTGAAGGAGTCTTACACCTAACAATTTCTTGACCAATAGAAACAACATTTGACCTCAAAAAAAACGTGGACTTGTCAAAATCTTGACCATAAATGCATTTAAACTTTGACGGATCATATGTTTTTCCACCTCTTAGATTAAGCCCCTTAGCAAACACAATTGTAGTGTTGTCCGAATCGATTAGAGCTTCATAAGCCAAAGAGTCCCACGTCAGCATGTCCCCACCTATATTATTAACGAAATCAGAAATTTTATATAGCAAACACAAATAATAAAAAATATAACAAATTATGAAGGAACCGAAACCACCTAACTGTCCTAATCCTTTTAAAATGTATATTAAAATCATATTTTTCGAAGGCATCTGTTTGCCTCCCCTAGTTAATTACTGCCTACCTACAACATACTTCCCGTTCGACCTCCCAGCAAGGCCCACGATCATGCCACGTGGAGGTAATGGGCACCGTACGATCAGGCTGCCGGAAGCTTCACCGTCGACTGATATCACCGGCAGCTTCAGCTCCGGCTCCGACGAGCTATTGGATGAGACATATATACAGTTTATATTATCTCTCGTAATCAATGAATTTGATTGAGGGCATTTTAGGAAAATCACAGTTTCCTCTGGAAAAATGATGGTTTCTTGAACAAACACCGCCGAAAAATCAATTGACTCGCCGGAAAACACCTCCGATGAAAATTTGGGCTCCACCAACTTTGAATTGGACCTATCTGCTTAATGTTTGAAAATTCATCAGCTAAATTGCATGAATATTTGCAAATTTTATGTAAGAAAGATTTTAGGAGTACTTTTTTTTTTATGGATTAGCTTTTTAATTGACAACAAACATATGCTCATAATATGTGGTTTAACAAAAATTGTGAAAAGTTGAAAACTTTACATTGAGAACCCACCATAAAAAAGTTCTTAAATAAGAAAGACTTTTCATTTTGTTTTGAATTAATTACTTTTTGAGATTGAAAATACCATATGCTCATTTTTTTGGAAGTTCATTAAATCTTATGAAAACTTGCAAACTTTGTGATGAGTAGCCAGCATAAATAAGTTTTCAATAAATTTTTTTTAATGAATTTGAATATGAATATATGATAATTAAACAGAGCATATGAGTGATTGAAGACACGAGATAACTCCACTTAATAGGTGATACTTATACTGGAAAACTCATATGCTTATTATTTGAAAATTCAACTAAAATACATGAGAAGTTGCAAGGTTAATGTTGAAAAACCAGCATGAATAAGAGAATATATATATATATATATATTGAGAAATTGAGATTGAATAAAGAATTGGATTAGTACCTCGGAAGAAGAGGCGGATAGTGGAGAAGGTTAAGGAAGAAACAAGGAGGAGAAGAAGAATATAGAGAAAGCAGCTTCTCCATGAAATCGAACTTCTTTTTTTGCGTTCTTTCATTTCATAGGATGTTTTTTGCTGCTTCATCATTCATATTACGATTTACGAATAACAAAAAAGAATAACAAATTTGTGGGGGTGGGTGGGGGGGGGGAGGGGTGGGGGGAGGTGCTGTCTGGTGGGCTGACTGGAAGAGATTGTATGAGTGTCTGACTACGAATCTGTGTCCGAAAAATCAGTGTCTAGTTATACCCCCCTCAAACTCTAAAAGACTAGTCATTTTATAAGGGTTTTGGTAGAATGTGTTTCAAGGACAAAATGTTGCTCCCTCCAATCTAAAAAATATATATTTTTAGACATTTCACATAAATTAAGAAACAATTATTACATTCACACTTTACATCTATATCCCTATAAAGTAATCATTAATAATCTAATTATCACTTAACTATATGATGTAATCATTATTTTTGTTGAGTTACTCTATGCAAATAGGGATATTAAAGGAAAAAGTGGTATATTGTACGTTGGTTTATGTAAAAAGACATCTTTTTTGAATATTGTTGAAATGTCTAAAAAGATATTTTTTTGGATTGGAGGGAATATGAAAATAAAATATAATATAGATAACATATAGTAGAATATATTTAAAACTTATTCTATCGACTTTTTTTCCTATTAGCACTTTAACATATATTTAAAGAGTACATTCTAGAAAAATTGATTTAAATTTTTTATAGATGAATAACTGAATAAATGTTTAACAGAATAGTATTAAGATATAATCTTTTGTGCTCAAGTCATTTAATTGAAATTTAATTGTATTGCCTTTAGTCCTTTACAACAATATGGAGTCATATTTACCAAACAATTATGGTATATTTAATATCTTTATCCTTATATTCTAGCAATATGTTTGATCATGCGGGTTAGGACCAATATTGTAATTAAAAAACGAGATCTAATTAGTCATCTTTTGCAATATTCTACTTTGAACTTAAAAAAACGAAATCTAATTAGTCATCTTTTGCAATATTCTACTTTGAACATAAAATTTTGACTTAAAGGATAGTAGTATCAAATATGTGTCTATAAAGTTTATACAATTTTTTACAATATACTCCTTACAATTACATCATATCATATTTTTGAAATGGGGGATATTTGTCTAATGATCAAATGGCTAGGAAGGGGCTTGGGTGATAGTCGATTTTAGTTGCTCCTTTGTCACGCGTTCACGGTTGACGAGTATAATTAATCGCATTGTATATGAGGCGTTCACTCGGCTCCACTCAGGAGAGCCAAGGCTTGAAACTTGGCTCATAGTAAACTCAATGCGCATAAGTTTACTCGACGGAATAATCCCTCTAATCATTGAAAGAGCGAGTCATATGCGGAGGAGGAAGACGATCACGGGTGAGGGGGAGGCATGTCGGGAGGGTGAGTGAAGCCAAATGAAAATACGGTTAGTGGAGTTATTTATAAATTGATGGTAGAACATTCAATACATAGTGTACAAGCAGACAATGCAGGAGCTGGTAAGTTCAACTTAGAATGTGCGAGGTATAACTTTTGAAGCACCTACGCGGTAATGACACTAGAAAGATACAATATTGACTGAATGAGGTACAACCGGGTGATGCAAGCGCGTGAGAGTATGACCGCTTGTGATCATCATGCACAACCATATTTAAATAGTAGTATAGACTTTGTTTTTCAAATTTCTTAGGCTATGTTTGGTATTCAAGAAAAGAAAAAAGAGATTAGTAAAATTTACATAAAAAAAAAGTGGGGTTCCTCAACAACTTCACCCTGTCTGTCATCTTCCTCTTCCAGCTACAATTAATAAAGTGAACCTCTCACATCATTATTACATGATTCTTCTGTGCTAAATATACAGATAAATACAACATTTAGTCATACAAATTCCCCCTTTTATTACCCAAGGGCATTGACTTTTACTAATCAAGAATCCAAAAATCACATCTTTAACTCAATACCCATTAATTATCACCTGCTAATTACTCATTTTGAAGATGAAAAATTCAATCTTTAGATTGGTAGTTATTTTTGCACATAAATACGCTTGAGGGCATTGACTTTTACCAATCAAGAATCCAAAAACCAGATCTTTAACTCAATACCCATAAATGTGCACCCTTTAATTACTCATTTTCAAGATGAAAAATCCAATTTTTATCTCTTTGGTGATCATGGTGATCAGTGGTTGTGGCGTGATGGCTCAAGAACAAGGAGTTCAATTACATTATTCACAGAAGGAGCCTTGGAGGATTCATACCCTTTTTTCTGTTGAATGTAATAATTACTTTGATTGGCAGAGTGTCGGACTCATGCATAGTTTCAAGAAAGCTAAGCAGCCTGGACCAGTTACTAGGTTGCTGAGCTGTACAGATGAGGAGAAGAAGAAGTACAAAGGCATGGATTTGGCTCCCACATTTGAAGTGCCTTCTATGAGCAGACATCCCAAAACTGGTGATTGGTTTGTACCAGACATCATTATCTTTATAGAGCTAGCTATGTACCTAAAATATTGTGTAGTCCGTAATTTTGATAATTATTTTGAGCTTGAATAGTATAGCAAACCCCACATAGTAGGTTAAGGCTCGGTTGGTTTCCTATGGAGCTCGAATAGTTTTGTGTATGTTGTATGTCATTTGGTGAAATACTATCGAAAGGCAACTATATATGGTACTTTACAATAACCATGATTATTTTGAAACAAACTGAAGTTACCTGTCAATTAAGGCTGCAAAGCTTGTAAATGTTGATCATGGGGAACCAAACTAGGCAATCTTTTTGAAATGGAGGGACTAGTTCTTTTTTTTCTTTTCTAAAGAATTTTGATATTGAAGTCTTGGTATGAGTCAGTAGAACAATTCTGATATGTGCTTGTTTGATGCATGTTTTGTCAGGTATCCCGCTATTAATAAGCCAGCAGGGGTAGTTCATTGGTTAAAATACAGCGAAGAAGCTAAAAATGTGGATTGGGTTGTAATTCTTGATGCTGATATGATAATTCGAGGTCCTATCATACCATGGGAGCTAGGGGCAGAAAAGGGCAGGCCTGTTTCTGCATATTATGGGTATCATAACTACCTCTAGTAATACTGATGTTATTTTCTCATGAAATAAGCATCACGCTATATTCTCGTTGTTAAACAATCATGGCCATTTATTAATGAGTTGTTAATATAGATCTCCGGTACAATTCAATCCAGACACTATTCAATGACAAGTTTTTACTAAAGAGTATTTGTTAAACAGAAATGAATCACTTGGCATCAACTATGAAGCTCGCTTGAATTGTAACTGTATGAAATGTTATGCAATGTGGCAGTGTCTGATAAAGAATGGGTTTGATGCTTATATGGGAATTAAATTAGTTGTCATATTTTGCTTATGTAGATCTGCTTGTCCATCCTCTTAATTTGAAGCACTAGCATTCTGTAACCTGAAATAATAAAAATTCATGCATATTTCACTTATACAAATTCAAATAGATCTTATTACCTCATATCAAGCAACAGCACACATACGTGGTTTAAGGCTTTAAGCTGATGTGAGCCTACCTTGTTCCTGTTCAGGCTCATGAAATCAAGTATAATATGCCTTTCCTTTTTCAGAAGGAGGTGTTTTGTTATTGCCTTGATGGGATCTTTGATATATAAGAAACAGAAAGAGAGAGAGTGAACTTTATGAGATCACAAACGTTAGTCATTAAGAAGCTAGAATTTTGGGTATATTCTGTTGCATTAGTGGTTAATATGCTCATTGCTTGAGCTGTCACAATATAGCCCTTCCTCTGTGATATTGCTTTCATGCATGGTTTTGTAATTTATTAGTTTCCTGAATAAATATCTTTTTTCCTGTTAGATACTTGGTTGGTTGTGACAATATTCTAGCTAAGTTACACACACACCACCCTGAATTATGTGACAAGGTTGGTGGACTTTTAGCCATGCACATAGATGATCTTCGTGCTTTGGCTCCCTTGTGGCTCTCAAAAACTGAAGAAGTACGAGAGGACAGAACTCACTGGGGGACCAATTATACTGGTGATATATATGCACAAGGGTGGATAAGTGAAATGTACGGTTACTCATTTGGTGCCGCTGAGGTTAGTTCTTATTGTGTTTCTCTTCTTTGCTTTTTCTTCCTCGTATCTCTTGCTCATGAATACATTTTTGCATATCTAACTGATATAATCAATTTTCTATATTTTCATTTCCTTTTGATATTTGACTTGCACAGTTGCACCTTTTCACTTTCCGAGTTGCTTACTCTAATCCTGTCTCAAGTTTCCAGAAATTGTTCTCAAACCATTTGTTCTCTTCACTTATCCTGATAGGAGAAGTGTTTTGCGGTTTTTGGATCTTTTTATTACCTTAGATTTTGCTGTGTTGTGCCCTTACTGTATAGGAGTATAATATAGTTTCCAAAAGATTTGGACCATTTGTTTCTCTTCATTTATCCTTATGGCAAATTTCTTTATGAAGTGTTGGGGTTCTCACTTTGCTCTCCATTTGTTAAATGTGCTGGAACTATCTCATATATGTATACAACTTTCTCAAATTGTTTATGTGCTACTCTTTTTCATTCTTTTTAGGTTGGCCTCCGCCACAAGATCAATGACAACTTAATGATATACCCAGGCTATACTCCGCGCGATGGCGTTGAGCCCATTCTATTACATTATGGTTTGCCTTTCAGTGTTGGAAATTGGTCATTCAGCAAGCTAGACCATCATGAAGACAAGATCGTGTATGAATGCGGCCGGCTTTTTCCTGAGCCTCCTTATCCAAGAGATGTGAGTCTTACTTGTGAAGTCTGTCATGACGTACTGCCACAGTGCCACCTTGCCAATGCATTTAACTCTTAAATATTCAGACACTGAGCTGACAGCCAACTTAACTCACCTAGCTTCCTTGCCAATTTATTTGCACCATTACCAATACAATGTGCTGACTGAATAAGTGAAAATACATACACATGGCTTAAGTTAGTCTTTTCTTGCTTCTATAGTACACTTCTAGGGGTTTCTGAATCTTATTAGGACTGTTACGTTCAATTAATATATATGAAGAATAATTTTTTAAATGTGAGCAAAATAGGGCATTATTCAATTCAGGTAGTTACCCTTTAACTCGTTGGGTAGTTAATTTATTCACAATCTTAAATGTGGACCTATGCTCAAACAATTATCAGTGTGTAGTTTGCCCGTGCAACCATTGCCTTTTATACTTGCTAGTCTGCCATCAATTGAACTTATTAATTATCGTGGCAATATGTCCGATCACAGAATGAAGGGTGATATATTAATTACTGAAACTGCAAATAAACTTGTAATCTATTAATCTTGGCAGGTGAAAGATATGGAACCGGATTCCAGTAAAAGAAGGGGGTTGTTGCTGAATATTGAGTGTATAAACTCTTTGAATGAAGGTCTGCTGTTACAGCATGCAGCCTCTGGCTGTCCAAAACCAAAGTGGTCAAAGTATTTGAGCTTTCTGAAGAGCAAAACATTTGCAGATTCGACTCGGCCCAAACTTCTGTCACCCAAAAGTCGTCAGATGATGGAAGTAGACAGCAAACCTAAAGTTGTTGAAGAAGCACAGAACAAAAGAGTTGTTAAAGAAACACAGGACAAAACAAAAGTTGATGAAGAAGCGAAGTTCAGAACAAAAATCCATACGATATTTTCTACTGAATGCTCCTCTTATTTTGATTGGCAGACTGTAGGACTTCTACACAGTTTCAAGCAAAGTGGTCAGCCTGGAAATATCACCAGGCTGCTAAGTTGCACAGATGAAGAATTAAAGGAATATCGGGGGCATGATCTAGCTCCAACCCATTATGTTCCATCCATGAGCCGACATCCATTGACTGGAGATTGGTATCGTTCTAAGTTGGTTAACATTTAACTTTCTATTCATAGAATGTAAGAATTACTTAGATGGGGTTAAGAAAGCTAACTCAACTCGCCGTGCACCCTTTTTCTTAAAAAAACTAACATCTTTTGCACAAACAGATTGAATATTGAAGCATTTCCAATTTGCAATTTTTAACTAATATTAACTGTTCACTTTAAAAATTGGTGCATCCTTGTCAGGTATCCAGCCATTAACAAACCTGCTGCAATTGTTCATTGGATTCATCATGCCAAAATTGACGCCGAATATATTGTGATATTAGAACCTGACATGATCCTGCGTGGACCCATTACACCCTGGGATTTTCATGGTGCAAAAGGCCGGCCTGTTTCTACTCCGTATGAGTAAGTGTAATAGCCACTCTTTTCCAATATTTATATTGTTGGTTTGGTGAATTGATATTAGTGTTTGTGGATTATATATATTGAATGCTTGCACTTGATTTGGCAGCTACCTAATTGGATGCGACAATGATCTGGCAAGACTCCATACTCACTATCCTGAATATTGTGATAAAGTTGGAGGCGTGATGATAATACATACTAATGAGCTCCGCAGATTGGCCCCCCTGTGGTTGCACAAGACTGAAGAGGTTCGACATGACATATCTCATTGGTCAAAAGATTTTACTGGAGATATATATGAGTCTGGATGGATCAGTGAAATGTATGGTTACTCATTTGCTGCTGCAGAGGTATACATTAGTGATTTTTCCTTCCAAGTTCGGGACATAATAGTATACCATTTTATTAGTTTTCTACTGAAGGGTCTAGATGGACCGGGAGCGTACTTATAAGCTGCATGAAAAGACTTAGTTAAATACTCCTTCAGATAACCAGCATCTCAAATCCAACCCCTTTCATGGTTAGGGTTATTTTATATTCAGGAAACGCTATATATTTAATTTTCTTCTTGTTGCAGCTGAAACTGCGGCATTCAATCAGTAAGGAGATTCTGATATACCCTGGATATGTTCCTGCACCCGGTGTCAATTATAGAGTGTTACATTATGGATTAGAGTTTCGAGTTGGGGAATGGGGTTTTGATAAAGCAAATTGGAGGCACGTTGATGTGGTTCATAAATGTTGGGCTAAGTTTCCAGAGCCCCCAGATCCTTCAACTCTAGATCAAAGTGATGCGGCAGGCTTTCAGCGAGATTTGCTTAGCATAGAATGTGTGAGGACATTAAATGAAGCTCTGTACCTACACCACCAGAGAAGCAAATGTCCTGATCCAAATTCGTTGCCATTATTACATCAGGTGACTACTACTGAAATCAAGAAGACAGATATTGAAACTAAGAAGACAACCGAAACTGAACCCAATGTTGATGGTACGATGACTGAAACTGAGCCCATTGTTGGTGCTAAGAAGACGACTGAAACTGAGCCTTTTATTGAAACTAGGACTTCAAGGATGTCTGAACATATTAATGTCATTAGACATGATACAAATCCAGACAACAACTCTCTTGAACTATCTCCACCCATGATGAACCAAACAGAACCTGGGGAAACAATACCAAGCTTCACTTCCATGAGATTATGGATCATTGGCACATGGGCCCTTTTTATATTTGGTTTTATGCTTGTAATGTCAATGATGCTATCCCGTCGTAGACAGAAAAAACGATCCAGGAATGTTAAGGGCAAAAGAAGATCCACGTATGCTGGGTTCTGGGATGTCAACGGGCATGAATAACATTCACACAGTCGTGAGTCATCGATTTCTTGGAGCATTCTACGGATTATGCTGATGCTGATGCAAGATGTTCAAAACAGAGATAATCCCAGAGCCTGCTGACCGAAGTTTATATCATTTTGAATGGCATCCTTATGCTGCACAGTTTTGCCAGAACAACGTTGGTAATCCTTCTCTACAAAACTCGATTCGGGGAAATGAAATGTAGACTAGGGTTCTTCAAGAAGAAGAACATTTTTATATCCTGAAGAGGGAAAGATGTAACTCAATGCATGACTGCATGTATTTGTGTTATGTTCACTTGTAGCTGTTGTGCAGTTGTTAACTTAAAAAGACTGAATAACTATGGATATTGTGGACAACCCTTTTCAATGTATAGATGGAAAATTTGAATGTCACAACTCACAACTCCTGCTTTTGTTAAGTTAGAAGTGTGAAAATCATACATTGACCATAATTTTTTATCGTATGTTTCATTTTATGTTACATTGTTTTCGCTTATAAATCAATTTAAAAAGTTAAAATACGATTCGAATTCTTTGACTTCGACTATATATTGAAGGTCATTTATGTTACAATATTGACGACTTGAAACAAAAATTAAGTGCAAAATAATTAAGCCCTCAAGTCCTTAAAACAACCTACCACGCCTTCCTCATCACCGACTCCCATGTGGATATTCTGTAGGAATCAAACCATTTCACCCAAACACAAGTCTTCCAATAAAAAACTAAATTCTATATTAAAATGACCACCAACACATACTTTTATCAATACTAATATAGGAGTAATATTTATTCCATTCAAATTAAATTAAGAGGTTTTATTCAATAAACCATTAACCTACTTTTATAGCGATAATATATATTTTTAACTTTGTATTCATATTAAAAGATTCACAAATTAGATAATATATATGGAGTATACACGTGTTACTATACAAGAAGACACTCTTTTGAATATGTCAAAGTATATTCCCTCTATCCCTTAGTCATTTTCCTATTTTTCATTATTGATTTAGTTTTATTTAAATCAGAGTTATATATACGAAGTATCAAGTTCTTGTTAATTTTGATAATTGAAAAATAAATCGAATGGACTTTTTATTTTGGAGATGAAGTGATATAATATTGCTTGGCCAACACGCACAAGTTGAGTTGACCAATCGGTGATCACCTTACTTCCCAAACTCTCCATCATTTATTGAATCTTTTAAGTAACTGCCCCCCTTTGTAGACAACCATTCAATCTCTCAACTATTCCATCAAATTTATCTTCTGCAGTTTTGATTTCATCCAACCCAAACAAGATCAAGAATATGAAGAGGGAGGGTAGACAACATGGCATGGTCCGAACCTACCCAATCATGTCCCAAAACTTTGTCCCAAAACTTGAAAATTCAGTCAACAAATTGAGTTCTTCACCAACTGCAGGACTCTTCACAAAAGTCACCCAAAAACCCACAAATCACTCCAAGTTTACTGGAAAATGTGGGCGTCCCAAATGCACCTCTTGCCATATTCATCCATCTTGCAAGTCAAAGGACAAGGTCAAAGGTATAGTCGTAATTTATCGATTAAATGCTCAAGTTTTGTTAATTGGAGTAATTAAGTTGCGATGTAATAGATTATACCTTTGATTTTTTTAGTCGTTGTGTAGTAATTACACGTTAATTAAGAATTAACAATTTATATATATATAACCCTAATCAATTAATAGATCAATAATTACATAAGATAGGGGACTATCATTATATTGTTATTGTACGATGCAAGTATTTTCAAACAAAAAAATTTAGGTCGTAATCACTACTAAAAGAAAAATGAAAGAGTATTTTCGAAATTTAGTTAATTATATCATAGGATCCAATAAAATAGTACTATTTTGTTTTAAAAAATCGACCCTTGTCATTTGTAAGGAATAATCGAAAGTCGTATTTAAATAGCGATTGATACCCTTTGGCCACTAAACTAATTCTACTAATTCAATACAATAAATCTAGTGGCATTTAAGAAAAAATAATTGTTGTTATAGGTACGAAGAAGCTGAGATCACATGATGTTGTTTCCAACTACAAGTTGATAACTTGGGGGGTTGTGGATTCTGGGTCCAGCTTGAAATTTTCTGGGGTTTCTGCTACTGGGATTTTGGAGCTGTTGGGTAATGATTATTATGCTGATAATTATGAAGATGATGTTTTTGAAGAATCAATTGATTATGAAGATTCGACAAATCCCAGGTTTGAAATCGAGGAGAGTGATGAAATTGAGGAAACCAATGATGATGATGATGATGATGATGCTATGAGTTTTTGTGAGGTTGATTTGGTTTGGGAACAAATGGATGAAGATTGGTGTATAGTTGATGAAATTTGATTGGCTTTGGCCTTTGGGGAAAATGAATTTGTAAATTTTAATAATTGATTGTAATATCAAAACTAATCACTCATTTTATGTGTTCTTGTAATGGTTGATGGCCTTATTGGCCTAACACGTGGACACTTCAACTAATTTCCCTTGTAGTTCAATATTTCTCTATGTAAAAAATAATTGATTTGAGAATGTGAAGTGAAGTGAAGATTGGTGGGAACTTAATTGATCTTTTTTATTCATTTAGTAGGGATAAAGGTCGATATAATTCCATTTATACTCGGTATATTTTTCTTTAAACGATTGTCAAACAACTAAATATATCCAGATTTAATTATAATTTAACTTTAATTTTTTTCAATTTTTAGCCAGTTCATTTGATGAAGCTTATACTTCAAAAGGTGGATCCTTCACCTTACAAGGAAATGAATGAATTAATGAATTTTATTACTTTGTTTGGTATGTGAGTAGTAATGTGATTGAATTATCACATTACCCCCCAATTTTTGTAATTTGATTACCTAGTAGGAGGTAATCATCTATTACCCCCAATTTGGGCGGAATGGTTATTACCTCAAATGAGGTAATTCAATTAACTAGGGAATGCAATCAAAACTCATTGTTATCTACCAAACTACGTAATACAAACTAATTTAATTTCATTCCTTCCTATCTCATTCCATTCCCGCATACCAAGCACAACCTCAGAGTATCAGAATACTTGATTTACATGTTTACCATTCCGAGACAACATTTTGTCCCTCGCAACACTCGACCCAAACGTCGTAAGAAAATGTTAGGTTGCATCATAACACTCGAATTATTTATCACTGAGCTATGCTCACAACATGAAATTTATACTCCAAATTCACTTTGTGATGCACACATATAAATCAACAGTATAATTGGGTAGCCTTATAGCACAGGTCAATGAATCAGTATAACAAAGAGGAGTCTTAGTACAACACCAAAGTTGATCATTAAACTTTTTAACACAGGCTTGAAAGTTTGCTCTCAGGCAGACCCTCGGTGTCCATAATGGGTGCTCTAGAATCCTCAAATTGGTCGAGTGAACGACCTGAACAAAATAAAGAAAATTTATTTAGGAATGGATAACCAATTAAATAAATGTATATGCAGGTATAGCTGTTAGATATTAGACAACTACTAATAATATCTAACAATAGCAAGTAAAAAAACGAGCAAACGAGTTCAGCCTCGATCTATTCGATCGGACTTTGTGCCTTCGAAACAATTCTCACCAAACTAGAGTTGATATCATATACATTAAAACAAATTACAAACATATTGAATTACATGCGAAATAATTAATTAGACAATTATGTTTAACTTAGACATTGCTTTGGCAAGAGAATTTTTTTGTAACTCTATTTTAATTTCCGAATGGACAAAAAGAAAGGTTCACCATCATATTAGTAGACACTTAATTGAATAGAAATTGGTTGGAGGAGGTAGTTAAGGTGTGTTAGAGTTGATTTGATTTCATGGTAATTGGTTTGAAGGAGAAACTAACGTGCTGGTACAAAAGAGTGGATTTGATAGTATGAAAATTGATTGAGAATTGGAATTAAGAATTTGTAGTTGTAGCCTTGTAAGGAGTGGAACTTGGAATGAAGTGGTGTTAACGGTGGGCCAGGAGAGTTAATGCTATTGCATTGTTGTTGCCCTTATAAAATACTCCCTCGGTTTCTTTTAACCTATTGTTTGTGTTAGAATTTTTGTGTTTTTTTAAGATAGTGTTTACAATTTTCAATGTGCTTTTTTATTGTACTTACTATTTTATCCTTAATAAAATAGTATGCTTTATTGACTTTCCAACTTTCAAGATATTAGCTAATAGCTTTATGGGGAAATGAATACAATTAAATAAGGGTAGAAGAGTCATATTTTCATGTCCTTAATAAAGTAGATTGTTGTCAAACAATAGGTTAAAAAAAACAGAGGAAGTATTGGAAACAAAAAGTCTTGCCTCTAGTTTTATTTTTGTTAAGGTGTGCACGTGCATACCGTAATACTATGCTGGGTCCGCCCATAGGCGTTGGCCTTCGAGCAAATTGAAATTGTAAATTTAATAATTGATTGGATATCAAAACTTTTTCTTTCATTTTATAGATTAGCAATGAGAACTACAAACGTTTTGAGTGAGGATTGAAATCAAGATTTGCTAGGTAAAAACTCGGTCATATATCATTAAATCAATAGTTATTCGTAATGATTTTTTTCATCAAACGATAGAAATTACAAAGATAGCCCTAAAATTCATATTTTTTTTATGTAGGATGAATGAAAAAGTCATTGACGTCATTTCACGACAAATGAAACATTCGAAAAGAAAGGGTCGTGTAATGGATAAGAAAAGTTGCAACATATCTTCATATGTTCTTGGTTATGGGACATTCAACCGCACCTACTCATAATCGAAAGGAGATTACAGGTCCAATGTGAAAGATCGGGCAGACCAAGAGCTAATACGGTGGCTCTAAGAAGATAAATTGTCCATTTAGATTGAATGCAATGAGAGAATGTTTAGCGCTTATGCTAGTTTTAAGTCCAATGCATCTAAATCGTATGCACCACTTGTACACCATTAATGTACGTTACATACACAATATGCACACTATGCATTTCAAAGGGAATCTATTTTATTCACTTGTAAAAATAAAAGTACATTTTGAAGTGCATATGAAGGTCGTGGTATGTTGGATGTAAGAACATATTCTTTGTATGCACCTTCAGCTACACGATCATATGTGGTACATATATTATGTAAATTTCAAAATTATTTTATCTGAAGTGATGGAGGACTGTAATTAGTTATGTTCTAACGATGGTAGTGTGAAAAGTACTAATGTTCTAAAGTCAATCGATCCCCTTAATGAAAAAATTAAATAATAATCAGTAACTAGTCCATAAAATAGAAAAACTAATAAGATCATCGCTAAATAATATATCATATAATAACTATGTGATCCGATTATATGAAATCATGTAATATTTAGTGAACATTACTAGTATACTTACGTAAAGATTTAATTAAGATAACTAAAATCTTTAGAATATGACTTTTGAATGACCAGGTTAGCGAGACAATTTTATTCACTTGTGAAACAAAAGTAAAATGATATAACATAAAGATATAACAAATTAAAAGTATAAATATAATAATAGTACTTTTTGGAAATATTGCTTCATCCGTTTTTTTATCTAAGATCCATTTATTTTTGCACATAGTTTAAGAAAAATTCAAATTATTCTCACAAATTTAATTTTCCCTCCAAGTTTTCTTACTTAATTAGGTAAAATGAAATGTAGAAAATGAATTTTTATTTTAAAAATATGGCTATTAAATTAAGGGACGGAGGAGGGAGTAGTTATTTATTAGTATACTAGGTTTAGATTCTAGAGTTTCGACATTCAAAATTGATTGGTTCATGGAGATAAATGATCAATTGCCATATATTACACGTTTTCCTGATTTTGTGCCTTTATTTTTCATCTATGCTATAACATTAGTAGATTTCATCACATAGTAATTTTACTTCATGTTTAATATATATTGTGATAAATATTTTTGGATGGCCAATGATGAGTGATATGATTTAAGAATTTTTGGGAAATACAATTTAATTATTCGTACCCGTTTAACAATTTAATTATTCGTAGTGATTACTTATTTAAAGTTAAGTTCATACGGATGTTATGTTTGACAATAATATACATGCTAGGAACAAATTCGAAAAGCATTAGGGGTCATGATGGTTTTACTAACACCGCTCATATTTTATATATTATTAAAATACTTGGTTGATCTTTTATTAACATATGACTAATATTATTTCAATCCTAAAATGTCACACATAAACAATGCACTTGATTTTCAATACAATGGAAACTTCTGGGTTTAAAGTGTAAATGTCCAAAAATGAAAGGAAGGAAATTCCAAAACAGTATTGTTCCTTTCTACATGATGGTCAAATCGAAGCAGACAGGAATCGATCATAGTAAAATGCTAAACCCGGTCCAAGTCTATAACATTTGCTGTTAATTATAACCTAGATGCATAAGTATAACCCAGGAAAGGGAAAAGTATCAGATCATTTACCCATAATCCATTTTACTCAGTTGTATGTTGTACTCTGCATCTCAATTATTTTATGAAAAAAGTGAAGAGAATAGTTTACGATGTATTCCAGTACAAACACTCACAGAACATCTATTTATCGTAGTGTTAATTCTATTCCCTACAATTGAATTTACTCATATTTCCAGAAGTAGTAAGAGTGAACGGTGTTTAAAAAATTGGTAAGGAGTAATGGATATGCTGTGATATCTAATTAGCGACAAATAATTAAGTAGTACTCGCAACAAAAAAAACCGTTCCTTATCAAGTCATCAACAGTCTGCCCCAGGTTCAAGAAGAACAAGATAAACGTCAACACAAATAGCATATGTAAAGATAGTAGATGGCAAGATGTGATAAACATAAGAGAGGTTTGAGAGGGAGGAAGAGCTGAGAAAGAAAGCGAAAAAAGAAGAATGTAATCCTGACTATGCTTGCAAATAAATCAAAATCCGAAAACTGACCTTAATTGATTTTTTCAATATTCACAACAACATTTCTAAAACAAGTTCAAGGTTGTTGTCGCTATTAAATGGTGTCGGCAGTTCAATTTCGAAGCTTCTTGGCTACACTAGAGTCTGCCTGAACCAAAATATTTTCAATTCACATACTTTTCCTAGTGAGCAATCCACAACTTTTTAACAAGCCACCATATAGCATATATGGTGTACATACTGAAATAGTAAGCTTTAAGAAGCAAGCATTAAAATAATTGAGATTAAAAAAATCGTAATTGTACCTCAACTGGGATCTCCATCTTTGGGAATGCAGTCAGATCAAAACCCACCAAAAGAATTCAAACCAGCATACACCACTAAGATACAAGCATTGGTTCTTATGGCCTCGTAAAAATCTCCAACATAAATGAGATTATTAGTAAGAAATATGGAGTAATTTATAGTACTAAGTATACTTTGAATATAAATTAAATGCTAACAAAATTTTAAGTTATAGGCATGTAAACATACTCGGCACAACAAGACTTCTCGGGCAAACTTCGACTTGAACATCAACATTTCCCAGTTCAAGATTCCTTCTTTCAGGCTAAACTTCAATGAGACAATAAGTGTTAATGGTTCCTAGAACTTCGCCAACTTCATTTCAATATGTGATTACAATGTTAGCATTTAACTATGGAGTAATATAACAATAAGAACTAACATAATCACCGATAGATGATGTTGGAAGAAGAGGTAAGACATAATATGCTAAGGTTAGAAATAAGGAAAAACTGAAATTGAAATGTTAGAAGAACGAAGTGCACAAGTCGACATAACATGACAGTGAAATAGGATCTTCTAATGTTATACTAGAACTTAACATATGCAAGACCTTACCTTCCATTTCTCAAGTTGGTATCTAAACCTAACAAGTTTATATGACTGCGCCAATACAAGTTTAAACTCAATTTAAACCTCAACCAAATAAGAAACGAAAAAATCAAATGATTCAAAACAAAATCGTACAGTTTTTTGGGACAAAATTAAAGCTGCTTGAGGAAGAGTTCTTTTCCTCTAAAGCCCTCTAAAGCAACAAATTTGTTCACATGGCCGAATCTTGTTTATGGTGGATGCCAATCATAAGAAGAGATACAATGGTAACCTACTGAAGTTCAACTCAATTTAAACCTCAACCAAATGAGAAACGATCATTATCAAATGATTCAAAACAAAGTCGGACAGTTTTTTGGGAGATACTGTTTCAACAAATAAACAACCATAGTCCAGGCAACTCCGCAAGTGACAGAGCAACCATTGGGATATAACACTGTTTCAAACCGGACGAATTTATTCTAGGGTCGGACAGTCTTTTTAGGGACAGGATTGCTTCAACACTTGGTCAATCTCTTCAGGACAAAATTAGTTCAACCCTTGGATAATCATTTCGGGACTGAATTGATTAAAACTAAAATGACGATCTTTTTGGGACAGAATTACTTCAACACTCTTCGTAAATCATTATCTGAATTGTTTGAATACCGAATTAACCAATCTTTTCGGGACAAGATTGGTACAACACTGGCGACAATCTTTTGGGAACCAACCGTTTTTCCAAGCCTAATGGGACAACCTTCTTGGGACAGAATTGTTTCCAAACCGAACAGTTGATTCAAGAACAAATCGGACAATCTTTTTGGCACAAAATTAGTTCAACACTTGGGACAATTGTTTTGTGAGATAAATGATTCAAAAACAAATGGGACAATCTTTGTGCATACGAATTGGTTCAACACTTCCAGGCAACTCCCTAAGTGAAAGATATTCCATAGGTATTGAACTAATAAAATTATTTAACATTGGAAACTAGTCAACTTCATACAAGTGATGTCCAAATGAGTAAGGCAACAGTTCACATAAGGGAGCTGATAAGAAAACATATTTCTCTTCGTAGTTCATAAAGTAAGTACTCCGTATAAAGAAAGATTTAATTCAAATAATGATTTGCATCATGCAGGGAAAAAGGAATTTTCATAGCTGTTGATAATATCCATACTGTTTGAGAAGTCATGTAATACTCTATACTATATCTCCGCTTACAACAGACACAAGCTGTTTTCTCCAAGGTATATCGAGTCATGCATCAAAGTCTATCCATGAAATGTTACCTACGGGGGGCTAAAGGATCGTTCGAGACAGAATTGTTTCAAAACCAAGCCTAGCATTCTTTTCTGGACAATATTGGTGCAACACTCGGACAACTTTCTTGGGACATAACTATTTCAGACCAGACAATCTTTTTTGGGACAAAATTTAATCTATTGTGGACAATCTTTCCAGGGACAGAATTGCTTCAGCACTTGGTCAATCTTTCGGGACAGAAAAAGTGCAACACTTGATCATCTTTTTGGGAATGAATTAATTAAAACTCAATATGACAATCTTTTTGAGACATAACTAGTTCAACACTAAGAACAATCTTTTTCGAACCTTTTGGGACAAAAATGATTCAAAACCATAGCAGACAATATTTTTGGGAAACGATTGGTTGAACAATCTAACAATCTTTTTTGGGACGGAAATACAGAATTGTTTGAATAGCGAATAAAAAAATCTTTTTGGGACAACATTGGTACAACACTGGCGACAATCTTTTGGGAACCTAAAGTTTTTCCAAGCCTAATGAGACAATCTTCTTGGGACAGAATTGTTTCCGAACCGAATTGGAAAATCTTTTGGGATACAGTTGATTAAAGAACAAATCGGACAATCTTTTTGGCACAAAATTAGTTCAACACTTGGGACAACCTTTTTGTGAGATAATTGTTTCAAAACTGAATGGGACAATCACAATTGATTCAAAACCAAATGGGACAATCTTTTTGCTAACAAATTGGTTCAACACTTCCAGGCAACTCCGTAAGTGAAAGATTTCTCATAGGTATTGAACTAACAAAATTATTTAACAATGAAAACTAGTCAACTTCATACAAGATGATACAGAAAGTGTGGCGTGAAGATGAGTAAGGCAACAGTTCACATAAGGGAGCTGATAAAGAAAACATATTTCTCTTCGTAGTTCATAAAATAAGTACTACGTATAAAGAAAGATTAAATTCAAATAATGATTTACATCAGTCAGGGAAAAAAGAATCTCATCCATGTTTCATAGCTGTTGATAATGTTTATACTGTATTAAGTCATGTAAAACTCTATACTATATCTCCGCTTATAACAGACATAAGCTGTTTTCTCCAAGGTATATCGAGTCATGCTTCAAAATCTATCCATGAAATGTTACTTAAGGGGGCTAAAGGATCATTCGAGACAGAATTGTTTCACAACCAAACCTAGCATTCTTTTCTGGACAATATTGGTGCGACACTCAGACAATCTTTTTCTGGACAAAATTTACTCAATTGGTGGACAATCTTTCCAGGGACATAATTGCTTCAACAATTGCTGAATCTTTCGGGACAGAAAAGGTGCAACACTTGAACATCTTTTTGGGACTGAATTAATTAAAACTCAATATGACAATGTTTTTGGGACATAACTAGTTCAACACTCAAACTAATCTTTTTGGAACCTTTTGGGACAAAATTGGTTCAAAACCATAGCAGATAATATTTTTGTCTAACAATCTTTTTTGGGACGGAAATACAGAATTGTTTGAATACCGATTCAAACAATCTTTTCAGGACAATATTGGTACAACACTGGCGACAATCTTTTGGGAACCAAAACTTTTTCCAAGTGTAATGGGACAACCTTCTTGGGACAGAATTGTTTCCAAACCGAATGGGACAATCTTTTTGGGACACAGTTGATTTAAGAACAAATCGGACAATCTTTTTGGCACAAAATTAGTTCAACACTTGGAACAATCTTTTTGTGAGATAATTGTTTCAAAACTGAATGGGACAATCATGATTGATTCAAAACCAAACGGGAAATCTTTTTGCGAACAAATTGGTTCAACATTTCCAGGCAACTCCATAAGTGGAAGATTTTCCATAGATATTGAACTAATAAAATTATTTAACATTGAAAACTAGTCAACTTCATACAAGATGATACAAAAAGTGAGATGTCCAAATGTGCAAGGCAACAGTTCACATAAGAGAGCTGATAAGAAAACATATTTCTCTTCATAGTTCATAAAATAAGTACTCCTTATAAACAAAGATTTAATTCAGATAATGATTTACCTCATGCAGGGAAAAAGGGATTTCATCCATGTTTCATAGTTGTTGATAATCTCCATACTGTTTGAAGTCATGTAATACTCTATACTATATCTCCGCTTCCAACAGACACAAGATGTTTTCTCCAAGGTATATCGAGTCATGCTTCAAAATCTATCCATGAAATGTTACTTAAGGGGGCTAACGGATCGTTCAAGACAGAATTGTTTCAAAACCAAGCCTGGCATTCTTTTCTGGACAATATTGGTGCAACACTTAGACAACTTTCTTGGGACATAACTATTTCAGACCAGACAATTTTTTTCGGGACAAAAGTTATTCAATGGGTGGACAATCTTTCCAGGGACAGAATTGCTTCAACACTTGGTGAATCTTTCGGGACAGAAAAAGTGCAACACTTGATCATTTTTTTGGAAACTCAATATGACAATCTTTTCGGAACAATCTTTTTGGAACCTTTTGGGACAAAATTGGTTCAAAATCATAGCAGACAATATTTTTGGGACAACAATCTTTTTTGGGACGGAAATACAGAATTGTTTGAATACCGAATCAAACAATCTTTTCGGGTACAACACTGGCGACAATCTTTCGGGAACCAAAACTTTTTCCAAGCCTAATGGGACAACCTTCTTGGGACAGAATTGTTTCCAAACCGAATGGGACAATCTTTTTGGGACACAATTGATTCAAGAACAAATCGGACAATCTTTTTGGCACAAAATTAGTTCAACACTTGGGACAATCTTTTTGTGAGATAATTGTTTCAAAACTGAATGGGACAATCAGAATTGATTTAAACCCAAATGGGACAATCTTTTTGCAAACAAATTGGTTCAACCCTTCACAGTTGTACAATCTTTTTAGGACATTTGTTTCTAAACCGAACTGGATGATCATCTTTTCGGGACATGATTGATCCAAAAGTCGGACAATCGTTTTGGGAAAAACTTGGTACAACATCTGATAATGTTGATAGCATCACTTCAAAACCGAATTGAAAAATATTTTCGGGACAAAATTGTTTGACAAACGAATGGGTCAATCTTTTTGGAAATTGGACAATCTTTTTGGGATAAAATTCCTTCAACAACCAAACCGGACAATATTTATAAGGAATATCATGGCAGTAAGAAAGGGACAATCAAACAAATATACGAGTATTATCAGAGTGCTAAGCGTTACCTCCTCTTTGTTCAATTTGAACCTCAACCCAACCCTAAGAAAGAAAGAAACCAATCAAACAAAAAACCGCAATTCATAGGAAAACCCCTCAAAAGTTAGAAATTTACAGAATAGAAACTAAATAAATCCAAAAGAATCAAGAAATCTCAATAATCAGGAAATATATCACAAACAAAAAAGAAAAAGAAAAATCAACAATTGAAAATAATAATAAATTGGAAAACAGAATACAAAGAAAAAAGTCAATAAGAGGATTGAGGATGGGAAGTAAATGAGAGCGGTTAGGGGTACTTATAGCGCTGGAAACTTGTAGGCGGTTGCTTGCGTCACTAACGACTTCCTAGTTGTTATAGGGCCGGGTCCATGTTTGTGATTTGGCCTTTTAGTTAGTGTTCCGTGCTTTGTCTTGGGTTATTATTAGGAAAGTTTGGTCCCTGATGTCTTTTATCATGTATTGTCATCAACTTTATTTCAATATATCGTTAATTTACCCCCAAAAAAAGTTGATAGTAGAAAAGTGGTCGTGTTTTCGAAGAATTCGAATAGAAAAATAACTAAATAATTAATTTGTGCAATATTCAATCAATACTCAATATATATGATTAAACACAAAACATTATTTTTAACATGTTATTCATGAACCATATATTACATAAAAATAATCTTTCAAAATATAATTCTTTTTTCAACTTCTTTAAGAAATGACTTAGGCCCTGTTTGATAAGTATAAAAAACGGAAATATGAAGTTTGATTGTAAGTCATAGAAGGTTGACTTAATGAAACTAAATTATAACTGAAGCTCAATATTGAATTTGTCTAGTTGTTTTAAAACAGCTCAAAGACAAAGACTGAATTTGAGTTACATAACCTTAATCATTGACAATTTAGTAACACATTTCACTTTCAACTTCCATAAATTCATATAAATATTATTATTAACTTAAAAATAATTTTTTTAAATGATAAATATGATTAAATAAACATTTAAAATTTAATAAAATTTTAAATACTCCCTCTATTTTTTAACCTATTATTTGGAATCCGTGTAGTCAAATTTTGAAAACTTTGACCATTAATTTTTATTAGTCTATAAGAAATAATATAGTCATGTTTGAATTCGGATCTTGTTAAATTTATGTCAATCTATATTTTTGAAATATCAATTTTTTATAACTTTTACATGTGTAGAATTAAAGATATTTTCATTTTAAATCGTGTCTCGTTGACCGTGAAAAGTCAAAACAATAACTTATAGAAAAACAAAGGGAGTATTAAACTGAATTACTCAAATCGATCAAACATTACTTTTTAAAGATGCACTAAATATTATTCTGCAAATAATATAAGATATTTATTGTTTGGTAACATATTATTAAAATAGAAATATTCATCACAAACATTACAAAATAATAATATCATAGTATGTTCTTTTGATTATATCATAAAACGTGTTTAATGTTGCATTTTTCTTTTACTATTCATGGATAAAAACATGAAATGAATTTATACTTTAGATAATTTCATATCATTTACACCTTACTTTTCTTTGCTTTACATAAAAATATTTATTAATGGATAAAACATGAATGACTTTATATGTTAGATAATTTCATATCATTCACTCTTTACTTTTTTTGCTTAACATAAAAATATTTATCAAGACTACGCTTCAATAGAGCATATTTTGTTGGACTATGAGTCCGTAAACACCTTGTTTTAATGATGACTTAAACATTGATTTACTATCTAACATGTTTACTTAAATGATTTATTTCATAGCCATGTTAGAACCATATCTAGCAAGCACAAGATTATTGACATACTATATGCGATGAATGCTTGCCGTGATATTTACATAAAGCTACTCAAAGGATATGTGTGGTGTGAAGAATAAAATCAACCATACACTAGTCATTGAGGACTTGAAGAAGCTTAAAGAAAAGAATGACGACCAAGATAATGAGTCGACATTCACTTGCCACGGAAGGACAACAACAAATGAACACAAGCGATCAAGTGTGGTGATGAAGAATAAGAATCAACTACACACTAGTCATTGAAGACAAAAGAAGCTTAAAGAAAAGAATGAAGACCAAACTAAGAGTCGATCATTCACCGGTCACGAAGGACAACGAAGAAAGAAGCTCAAAGATATTCAAGAGCGATCAAGATTTCAATCGAAGGAGCTATGGATCACTAGCACATACAAAGGTAAAATTTAGCCTTCAATCATAGCTTAAAGTCTCTTGAATAATCTTAGTTGAAGCATTATATTTGAGAGATATTTTCCAAATCATTTTTGACAAAACGACGATAAGTGTTTTAACGATTTTATGTATGTTTTGTCAAAAGAACAGTTTTGAAAATCTAAATGTTTACAAAACTGAGGTTTGAATACATTTTATTAAAGAGGATGAAAAGAGCTTTCCAACGCATTTTGAATCATCAAAATCGGAGTCTTAACGAAGCGGGAAATGAAGTTTTAAGATTTTCCATCGTCCTCCGAGATCGTCATCGTGAGACCCATCGTGAGAATGGGTATCACGATGGGTATCACGATGGGAGCCCAAAATCTGCCAGAAAGTTGATCGTGAGACGCATCGGGACCTTTGTGTCACGATGGGCCTCACGATGGGGTTCGAAAATAGCCGTTTTATGACCGTTTAAGCTCCAAATCAAGCCTATTTCAACCTCATTCAACCCCATTACATCCTATGCCTTCTACAAACGTTTTTATATCAATCCAAGGCCAAAATCTCTCATTCAAACACAAATTCTCTCCTAGATTAAGCTTCAAGTTTGATTATCATTATATACTTTAATCTAGGATTGTGGTTAAGTTTTATATCTAGAGATTGTGTTAAAGAAGGAGCATTCAAGGTGTTTGTTGAATTGCTCAAGAGAGAAAGAAAGCTTCTAATTCATATCCACTCATTCAAGGAGTTCATACAAGCATCAAATTGATATCTACTCATCAAGGAGTTCATACAAGCTTCAAATTCACATCCACTCAATTAAGGAGTTGTAAGTTTGTGTTATACATTGTAATCTCATTGTAGCTCATTGAGGAGCATTTGATTTGGGATAAAACATTCATCTCTATATTATAAAGAGATATCCCATTAAGTTAGGATTTGATCTTCATACTAGAGGCTTGAGGGTCCGAGGTGTTGTGAGACTTACTCAAGCTAGGAATCGGGGAGATTGCCGTAGTGTTGAGGCTAGTGCTCAAGCAATAGGACATAAAGTGCTCGAGGTAGTGGAGTTGCATCTCCGACTTGATAGGGACGAAATCCTAGGTTGCGGCTTGGGTTCTTAGTTGGATACTAAGAGTTGTATGTTGGTTTGGACTTCACCAACTTTCGAAGAAGTACCGACTAGTGGATTCTAGAGAAAGCCTAAAGGTGGGAAGCCTTGGGTCGAGGAGTAGATTAGCGAACCTCGGTACACGCCTTGTCGAGTTTGCATCTCTATCCTTACTCTTTACTTTCTCGTCTATATTTGATTATATGCTAGAATTGCTAGGTTTCCATAATATGTATTACGTGCGTTGATAGATTTGATTGTGCCGTAATATATCATAAGTGATCACACATTCCGTAAAAGAGGTTAATTTGATGTTTCGATATTAATAATTTTATTAATCCGAAAATTGGCTATAATTCCGCTATAACCTAATTCACCCCCCCCTCTTAGGTTGTCATATATGCTAACATATTTAACATAATGCAATGCTAAATATGTTGCTCGCTCGAGTTAATATTCCTAAAGTAGTCGTGGATAACTTAATGATTATTTTTTAGTATAAAGCTACTGCAAGGTTGTCTTTGAAAGGTTATTTGTCTGTTTACAATGAACCGTCAATGCTAAACAATGAACCCATTATACCTTTCAAAGTGATACATGACATAGCTAATCATGTATTTAGGCGTCACCTATATTTAAAGGACTTCCAACTTTATATATTTTATTTTTTTAATAATCATTTTTCTATAGTTGAAACTACAATTTATATAAAATAAATATTTTTTTACAAGAATATGACTAAACATATGTTTGAATATATAAATATATATAACTAAAAATAATATTGGATAATTGGTATTTTATAAAATTAAAATAATTATTTATACAAAAATATATATATATGTTATATATAGTGGATAACATGATAATTATTTTTTAATATAAGACTTTTTTTTTTTTATAAATTAGCGATGATGTGAGCTTCGAACTCAGGACCTTCTGATCACTAGTAAGAGCCTTTTCCACTAGGCTATTCGATTACTCGGGCAACAAGAAACTTAATGTAGTTTGAAAATTAATTTTTAATATAAAGTTATTGAAGGATTGTTTGTCTATTTACAATGAACCATCAGTGTTATACAATAAACCATAGTCATAATTTAAATTAAATTAAAAAATTTATGATGTGCAAGAAATATATTGTGTCCATTACTTTTGTAGTAAATGAAACAAAATATTAATTCGTACATGTATTGATTGGGGAAAATGAAATTTGAGGCATAATGAGTTTAATAAGGGGCAATTTAATCCATTTATCCAACTTTTGTGATAATTTCTAATAAAAAATAAACCATAATAAATATTAAATTGAAGCCTCAAACCATGATATTTTACCAAATTTCTTAATTCCAAACGCTCCTAACAAAACAAAAAGCAACAAATGTTCCACGAGCCAACCACAACACCAATTAATTCCAACGGCTCACATGCTGCCACGTCACTAACACGCCCCTCAATCCACCACTCTCCTCCTTCACGTTTCCCCAGACTCTTCCTTTAGCCACGAAATCATAGCTAAACCTTTCATTATTAACCATATCCCCAAATCACCCCTCATATTCCCACCTAATTACACTTTTATCCGTCTCAGTGCCTCTGTATTTCCCGCCTATTTTCCATATATAATTGTAATTTATTTAATTTATGTAACCTTATTATCCATCTTATTTTAAGACACTTATATTTTGTTTCATTTAGCTGTCAAAACTTTAAAGTGTTAATTATAGGTGTATTTTATTTTGATAACTTAAAATTATATAAATATAAAAAATAATTATATCTTTATTTATATTTACAATCACATAAAAAGATTATTATAGTTAAAATTTCGACAAACACCTAAAAAAAATTTAGGTGGACGTGTGCCATCAACACTTATAAATATAAACATACTCCAAGCCCAATTCCGTCATTTACATTTTTCCCCATTCCTCCCCCACCCTTTTAGCTTATTAGATATACACATTTAAGAACGAAAATCCAATCTTTTTGGTTACTTCTTAATAAAAATCCAATTATTTTTTTGCGATTCAATCAATTTTAATTGAAAATGGCAACAGGGTTAGTGCGGCGAGCGATGACGAGGGTGGTGGCGCAGTCCTCCCCGGCGGCGAGGCTGACGGTGGCGCGTGCACACGCTTCGGAGGCAGAAGCTAATCAACGGCAGGCAAAAACGAAAGATTCGTCGTCGTTGAAGACGTTCCAAATCTACAGGTGGAATCCCGATAGCCCCTCGAAGCCGCATCTGCAAGACTTCCAAATCGACCTCAAGGATTGTGGGCCCATGGTCCTTGATGCCCTCATCAAGATCAAGAACGAGATTGACCCTTCGTTGACTTTCAGGTGAAATATAATTTAATTTATATCATTTGAGTTGAATGAGGAGTAATTTATTTATAGAAGTTGCGGAATGATAAATATTATGAGTGAAATCATAATGAATAACGAGAGTGTTATATTCTTCTAATTAAACTATGGTTTGCTATTATTCTAAGGATAGAGATTATATTTTTCAGACCTGGATGAAAATTGTAGAATTCGTCGAAGTTAGGCTTAAAAAATGTTGTGATGTCCTTCTAATAAATGCGTTAACTGTGGTTGTATCTCTAGCTAATAAATCATATGCAATCAAGAATATTTTTTTCTTCCAAAGATATGAAATAATAATGTCTGTTCGATATCAGGAGGTCATGTCGTGAAGGGATCTGTGGTTCTTGTGCTATGAACATTGATGGGAGTAACGGGTTGGCTTGTTTGACAAAAATTCCATCTGGGGAGAAGAGTAGTGTAACTCCTTTGCCCCATATGTTTGTGGTGAAGGATTTGGTTGTGGATATGACCAACTTTTATAATCAGTATAAGTCGATCGAGCCTTGGTTGAAGAGGAAGACCGAGGCTCCTGAAGGAGGGAAGGAGATTTTGCAGACAAAGGCTGATAGAGCTAAGCTCGACGGGATGTATGAGTGTATTTTGTGCGCTTGTTGTAGCACCTCCTGTCCTAGCTATTGGTGGAATCCTGAGTCTTATCTTGGCCCTGCTGCTCTTCTTCATGCTAATAGGTACTGTTTTTGTTTGTTTTCTGTTGGTGCTAATATGATATGGTATTTGTTAATTGTAGTTAATGTTATTTTGAAGTTAAGTATTGGTAAATTAATTTGCATTAATATTTGGGCGTTTCATATAGTTTTAATGCGGGGATGTGTAGATTGGGCGTATCATATGTTATCTTACGTATAGTCATTACTAGATGCTACTATGTATGACTAGATAAGATAGGGTGTGGCGGTTGTGATCATTCTGATATTTGATTTTTGAATTTATATATGTCACTGATTTTTAATTGCCGATTATCAGTTTTAGGACGTATGTGCATATTGATACTTCTCCTGTAATTAATCAGTAAATAGATTAGTTTTGTTAAGTTCCACTTTTAGCTTATCTCCATCCATGTAAGGAACTCTGTATTTCTCAGCAATTATGCACTTTCCTTCCCTGTAGGATCCAATTATTCATCCTCTCATAGGTATCAACCAGTTATTCTTGCTCCTAGGCAAAAATTATGTTATTATTTCAGAATAAAACAACTCATTTTTTGTTGTGAAACTGGAATTAGAACTTCAAGAGAAATGCTGGAACATAACATGTGTTTATTAGATTAAGCCATGCACAAACTAGGGAGTCGAGCATCTGGAAGATATTAGGTTGAGAACTAACAAGAACTTATGTTTCATGAATTGGTTTATCTCTGTTGAATTGCGTCTTTATGATTACCCATTTGGATGTACTTTAACGTCCTAGCAGATCAGTAGTCTTACTATATTTGTGCTATACTGCTGCTGTTGATATTCTATAATATGTATACTCCGACTCTTCGCTATAATTGAAGAAATCAAAGTGTCTCATTATACTATCTAAGCTTCTCATCTTTTAAGAATTAGTAGATAGAGTTTGCACTACACTCTTGGTGAAGTCGAAAACAGCCTCTTTGTTATCACAAGGGTAAGGGTGCATACTCCCCCCTCCCCCATCCCGCTTAGGCGGGGAGCCTCTTCTGAGGCATTTGGGTATGTTGATGTCACTGTATGTAATATTTGGTGCTTGATTGCAAACAACTTTTGAGTATGATCTATATCAAGAATGCTACTGTGGGCAGTCTGCGCTTTGTCAAATTAAAACTTCGATAGTTTTAAGTTCCACTAATCTGTCTTGTTTTTGACCTTATGTTGAGCTTGTTATCAGGTGCTGATATGGTTAGTATGGACTGTAAATGGTTAAGCGGTGATTCGTCCTGAAATGTAACTGTGATTCATTTGCTAAGATAGTTGTGTATTTTGCTTAACACAGATGGATAATGGACAGCCGTGATGAGTACACACAAGAAAGACTGGATGCAGTTAACGATGAGTACAAGCTTTACCGTTGCCACACCATCTTGAACTGTGCTCGTGCTTGCCCAAAGGGGTTGAATCCTGGACAGCAAATCCAGAATATCAAGAAACTTGAGTTGACAGGTTAATACTAGTATACTTCCCATTATTGGTATCCAATTGGGGTTCTTAATTATATGGTGTAAACTTTGCTTCAGAAAATAATGTATGCGTTAGGCATAATTGGCAAATGTCGAATTGTCTTTTGGCTTCTTTCAGCTGTAGGAAGAATTACCTACTCATAATGATTGTTGGTGATGGTGTTGTGTATTTCCATCCCATATTTGATAGTTTGGCCATCTTCACAACTTGTTCAGTTGGATGTATTAATCCAATTCTGATTTTTTTTCAATATACAGGACCAGTTGCAACTTTTAGCCTACTTACATTTAATCATATGACCCCCTAATTCATGTTATTTCAATTTTTGATTGATTTAAATATATTAATACGATATCTAACTTGGTAACAACTAGTTTCACTATATGGCTTTCCAACACATGAAATTCTAAATGTTTTACCCTTATTAAACGCATGACATATGCGTTGGTCTGTAGCTGGGATATGCATTTCATGAGTTCATTTATTTTGTGTGCTTTAAACATATCTAACGCATGGAATCATTATTTTATTTACCCAACCGACGCATAAAATCATCATTCGATCTATCAAATCAATGCATGCTTTTTGTATTTGAAGAGGATAAAATGGTCAAAAATCTGTGCCGTGCAAATTGCAATAGTGGAATTATATGCAGTTGAAAGCAAAAGCAAGATCAATAAATTTTGAAACACATCTTAGCGCAACTGCATTAATGCATTCCACTTTATGGTACTCAATTTTGTTGAATTTGCATCAATATGTCATACATCTTCTCTTGTATGGAAGGACTGATTTGATATTCATTACCAATTTTATTTGCATTAGATAATAAATATGGGGTGAAAATAAAAATCAAATGGGATGAGTATGTTGCAATATTGTGAAGTTGAAGATATGCCAGTAAGGGGATTCACTATACACACTAAAATAGAATAGTGTTTTTATTTGAAGTGAAATGGCTAACTCTTTTTCAATTAAAGTTTCTTACATGTCTCTTCTTCTGTTTTAAAATAGATAATTGTTTAATAAAAAAGTACTTTATTAAGGGATTTGAAAAATTTACTATTATACCCTACACAATACTTTTAAAATAAAAAGTAACCTCTAAAACAATGGTAAAAAAGGAAAATATCAATACAGAGTACATTGAATTCCGTAAACAATCAACTAGTGTATTATGAAAAAAATATTTTTTTTTCTAAACAATCAACTATTTTGAAACATAGTATTATACCTTTAAATTTGGGGCAATCATTTGACTTTTCACGGTCAATAAGACACGAATTAAAATTTTATACTTCCTCCATCCCATTTTATTTGTCTAGTTTACTTTTGCACAAAGTTTTAGAAAAATTCAAATTCATCTCACATTACTCCATTTTTCCTCCACTAATGTGAACTAAAGTGGAATCAATTTTAGTATTTCTATTTTAGGAAAACAAGACATACAAAGTCACCCACATGTGAACAGCACAACAAAAATAGAAAACTAGCAGAGATGAACACGCACTCTGCTCTCTTGAAATCTTCTTCACCATCTTTAGGTCAGCCGCCGCCGTCACCCAAAATCATCTCAGATCTCACATCTTCTTCAAACAAAAAAGTCTACACAAATTCTTATACATTATCTCACACCTATGATTCTCATATGCTTCATGTCTCTTCTCCAAGCAAGGATTTCAAGATTTCGACCTCGAATCACCACCACAGAAACGCCATCAATTATTGGCAATCGGCGGGTTCAAACTCAATCGGAGTTCAAAATCATCATCAACAAAAGACCTCTCAAGTGGACCACAGAGGTAACTTCGAGTCTAAATTCTCTACTTCTTCTCAAATAAAAACCCCAAATTCTAGGTCTAAAATCCCCAATTCTAATTACCCAAATAATAAACCGATTTCAAATTCCTATCACATTCCATATTTCTGCAACAATTGTCCAATATCTGATCTCCTTGATTTAAAACCGTCAATACTGGGTCCCCGACCCTCCATTCTTGGTCGATGGTCTTCTAAGTTGGAACCTTGTTATTTTAATACTCGTCTTTCTATTCTTGGCCCTCGAACTTCTATACTTGGACCACATCCCTCTACGCTACGCCATGGTTCAACTTCTAATCCTAACCCAAAACCTTCCAATCTTGTATCTGGTAACAATCTGCCAAATGATGTGAAGACTTCTTCCCCCTGTAAAAGAAAAAGAAGGAATCATATGGTCTATGATCCTTTAAAACTAGATCCAAATGATATAATAAAGGTAAAAAATATGCCGGAAAGAATGCACACTCTTGTAGGACCTGTTGTTGTAAGTTCCAGTGAAAAATTAAAGGCTTCTCTCAAAGCAATGAATCCACCGCCGACCATGTCGGAAGAGCTCCGTGACACAGAACTCTTTCCCCAACATTGCAAAAATCCCGGCAAAAAGAAAAGGATTCATGAAGCTGAAATTTCAACGGATCAACTGCACGCAATAGAAAACTTGATAGCCAATTCACAAAAAACTGGTACGCCAACCTACTTCACTGATGCTTTCTTTAATAATAACGATTCTAAATGTTTTTATGTTCTTTCTGAGGCTTGTTCTTTTAAAAGGGTTTTGGTGGTTGTCCCGAAACAACCCCAACATAACTCTTAATCTACTATCTTGGAACTGTCGAGGTCTCGGTCAAGTCTCGACAGTTAAACTTCTCACCTCCTTCACTAAACTGTACAAACCTGATATCTGTTTCCTTTCCGAAACTCTCCATTCTAAGTTGCAATCTGATAGATTATTAGCTTCTCTTGGTTACCCTGTCTCGGTTGGTATAGATTCAGTAGGACGTAGTGGAGGTCTTTGGGTGGGTCTTGCTTCTAATGTTAATTACACTCTTTTATTATCGTCTAAAAATCTTTTATGCCTTGAGCTAACTATTGAATACGGTAAGCCTTGGATCCTTGTGTGCTTATATGGTGAACCTAAAACTCATTTAAGAAAATAATTTTGGGAAAACTTGACTTCTATTTTATCCCCTTTTGCTTCCTATCCTATCTTGTTAATGGGAGACTTTAATCAAATTTTATTTTCTAATGAAAAACTTCCTAATGACTGTGCTTCGGTTAAGGGCTCGGATCATCTTCTTGCTTTTCTAAATCACTATGACATTAAAGTTTTACCATGTTACGGAAATTTCTACACTTGGACCGGTATTAGAAAGAACGGTAAAATTTTCGAAAAGTTAGACAGAGCCATGGCTAATGATGCTTGGTTTACCATTTTTAATAATGCTAGTTGCAATTTTCTTCCATTTCAAAAGTCTGATCATTCTCCATTTGTCATTTCCACTAAATTTACTTCTTCCTCCAATCCTAGACCTTTTAAACTTGAACAATTTATCTCCAAATTGCCTGAATTTAAACTTATTCTAGATGCTTTTTGGTCATCTCATTATAATTTTCATAATACCAATATGCACGAGTTCACTCTAAAATTGAAATCATTTAAAAAAGAAATAAAATGTTGGAATAAAAATAGAATTGGTAATATTTTTCAACGTATTAAAGATATTCAATCTAATCTTGCCTCTTTACAAAAAAACCCTCTTAACTCCCGTAATGATCATCTCATCTCGTCTCTTAACTCACAACTTGATCTTCTTCTTGAAGCGGAACATGTATATTGGAAAACGAGGGCTAAAATCTCTTGGGCTAAAAATGGTGATTTTAATACAAAATCTTTCATGCCTCTACAAAAACAAAATTCCGTATAAACTCTATCTTGCAAATTTTAGATGATAATAATAATTTGGTTACAGATGAACACGGTATTCAATCTACATGTACAAAATTTTTTTCTCATCTTTATTCTACTTCTAATTTATCAAAACACTCTTCTCACCTTTTAAACTACGATTTTTCACCTATTAAAAATAAACTAAATTCTCAACAAATTAATGTCCTTTCTCGACCTTTCATTGTTGAAGAAGTTCGTATTGCTCTTTTCCAAATGCATCCTAATAAATCCCCGGCACCTGATGGGTTTCCTGCCGGTTTTTATCAAGATAATTGGAATACTCTACAAAATGACATTTGTTCTTCTGTGTTACAATTTTTAAATGGTGGTAAAATTTTAAAAGAAATTAACAACACTTATATCACACTTTTACCAAAAATAGAATCTCCCTCTAAGGTTTCACACTTTCGACCTATTAGTTTATGCAACACTCTTTATAAACTCTCATAAAAATTTTTAGTAAATCGTTTAAAACCTGTTTTGCATTCTTTAATTTCAAAATATCAAAATGGTTTTATTCCTGGTAGAAGGATTCAGGATAATATTATTCTTACTCAAGAACTAACTAATTTCATTCGCACATCTAAATGCAAAAAAGTGGGTTTGGGGCAATTAAAATTGACATGAGTAAGGCTTTCGATAGAATAAATTGGGACTTTCTGTTTAAAATCCTTTCTGTTATGAATTTTCCTGCCTCTTGAATCAATTTAATTAAAGAATGTATCACCACTGTTCAATACTCTGTTTTAGTTAATGGCAAAGTCTCCACCCCTTTTAAGCCTACGTGTGGTTTTCGCCAAGGGGATCCCCTCTCACCCATTTTATTTGCTATCTGTACGGAAGCTTTATCTGCTAGTCTTTGTGTGGCTCAATCTAACTCTTTGATTAAAGGTATTGGTATTACCAGAAACTCTCCTAAACTTTCACATTTACTCTTTGCGGATGATAGCTACTTTTTTCTTAAACTAGATTCAACTACAATTTTAAACTTTGAAAAAACTCTCACAGCCTACTGTAATGTTTCTGGTCAGCTTATTAATTTTGACAAGTCCCAAATTTATTTTAGCCCTTTAACACCTGATCATGTAAAAGATAAAGTCATGCATTCTCTTAATCTTAAGGAATCTATTCAGTTAGGAAAGTACCTTGGTATTAATTTAGATATTCATACCAATAAAAATCTTGTGTTTATAGAAATTATTGAAAGTATTAAAAAACGTATTTTATCTTGGAGTTCCAAATTTCTAAACCAAGCTGGTAAAATTACTCTTATAAAATCTGTTTTAACTTCCATGTTAGTGTATCCTATGTCCGTTTATAAATTTCTTACAAACTATATTAACAAACTTGAAACCATTTTCGCCAATTTTCTTTGGAATGATAACATCAACAACAAGAAAATTCATTGGGTTAACTGGCCTTTTCTCTCTTTGAACAAAAATTTAGGTGGTTTCAATTTTAAAAATCTTTCTCTTTTCAATAAATCCCTACTTGCTAACAACGGCTTCAAAATTTTACTTAATAATCGATCTCTCTGCGGCAATGTTTTAAAATCAAAATACTATCCTATCTCTTCACCCCTAAGATTACCTAATAAAAATAATTCGTCATGGGTTTGGAAAAGTTTGTCGTATGGTTTTGAATCTGTGCAGCCCTTCTTACATTGGAAAATCAAGTCGGGTACCTCTGTCAATATTTGGTTGGATAGTTGGCTACCCACCAATTTTAACGTGTCTTTACTTCCTTTCAAAAATGATAATTCACATCCCATACAACCCTTTTTAGTCTCGCACCTTCTTATAAATGATATCTATTGGAATATTGGTCTTTTAAATCATCTTTTTCCGCCAAGAATTGTGAACTATATCATTCAGATTACACCATCTCATGGAGAAGACATACCCACCCTAGACAATAAACTTATAACCAATCAAAACCTCTACAACCGCCTCAATCTTCCATATACTAGTCTAGTCTCTAAACCCAAAAATTACACACAAATACCCTGTAAAACCTGGAAAAACATTTGGAAACTTCCGATTCCACATAAAATTAAACTTTTCATTTGGAAGCTCATTTTGAATAGATTACCCACTGCCCTTAACATTACAAAGCGCACTAAAAATTCTATCATTACCACATGTCGTTTTTGTAAGCAAGACCAAGAGGAAATATATCACCTCTTTTGTTCATGCCCAAATTTACGACCATTTTGGCCAATACATTTGTCTCAATTTCTTCTAAGATACCCAAACCAATTGCATATCTCTCTTGCCCTTTTAATTAATAAGCCTTGGAAATCGCATCAAAATATTAGGAATGACTTATTATTACTTATTAGTACTCTTTGGAGTATTTGGCTTTTCAGGAATGAATTGGTTTTCAATGGAATTGATTTTAATATTCAGTCGTTGGAATCAATGAGAACTTCATTTCTCAATCTGTGGAGGAAGATTGATTCACACTCCAAATTACACATTATTCAAGGATCAAAGAATGTCTTTGCTAATCTGGATTCGTTGATGTTTCTGACTAATAGGCTATCAATTGTTTTAAGAATTGCAGGCAATTCTAATAACATTTGGCAGATTTCTATTTTTGATCAATATGATGTTCAGATTCTTACAACCTCAGGCAGCCTACAGAGTAGACAATCGAACCTGCAATCGAGTACTACTAGCAACTCCCTTTGGAGTATAGATGATTCAATCATTCAAGCACTCCTCATGGGTTTATTTCTGGCAATGAATAGACATCCTACATCTATTCATTTGTTCACTGATCTACTTTTCTCACAAGTCTTTGCTAGATATTGTCCTAGCCTCACTAGAAAGGACGCATGGAAGATTTTTTTGAAGGAAAACAAGATCAATGACACCTATCTTTGCTGGAGAACAAGTCTGTCTTTATTTAATTCGGATTGTTTCCATTTTTCCGATTATTGTAATAGGGCTTCAAATGTTTACGTTTTAGATCGAAACTCTTATGTATTTTGTTGTAGACATAATGGAGGAGATCTTATCCTTCCATTATAATTTCTTTAATTTCTCCTATCTATCAAAAAAAAAAAAATAAGACATACAAAGTGGGATGGAGGGAGTAAGTAATCAAAATTATTAAATTTGATCACAAAAATAAAAAGTGGAACTAAAATTTAATAGCAACAAGTACTATTCCGGGGTGTATAACAAATGAGGCTAGTGAGCTACCCTATAGGCATTATCCCAGATTTGGTAAGGTCAGTTAAAACTGGTGACCTATGACTTACGAGACCGCCTTAATCATTGGCCCACTTCTGCTCATCTACTTGACTACTTCACCCATTTCCACAATTAAACCCACACGTTTTCACACGCAATTTGTTCTTCTACTCAATAACGTAAGGTTACTTTTTTATGGAAGAGGTTTTGAATTTAAATTACGTTAAAATAAATGTCTCTTATTTTATTTTAATTAATTATTAGTTAATTTTTTTTATATTTATTATATTATTGTATTTATAATTTATCGATAATTTTTTTAAAAAAGAAATAGATGAGATTGCAAATAGTTAATATTCTAATTCTTTATCAATTAAATTATATAAAAAATTGTACACATATTTTGAGAATACCACTAACAATAATATGATATCATAATGCTTAGTGTATGAGTATATCCAAATAAAAATGTGTGAGAGTGAGACGAGACATAACACAGGATGGATAATTGATAAATACGATCGTAAATTATTTTAAGTGACTATTATGGAGAAAATTGCCAAAATGGTCCCAGTAAATATGTGCAAGTTGCACTTTGGTCCCCGATTATATTGGGGCTGCGGAAATAGTCCCTGATATTGGTAAAAAAGTAGCATTTTGGTCCCTAACCGTTACTTTTAAACGGAAAAGAGTTAGTTTGGGGCAAAAATGTAATATCAGCACAGTTAAGCCCTAAAAATGCGATTATAACTAATAATGGGGCAAAAATAGAAAGTTAACAACTAATTTATAATAATTGGAGGGAACAATTTTGGAGGGAATTGGGATGGGAGTAGACATAAATTATTTGTCAACTTTCTATTTTTGCCCCATAATTAATTAGTTATAATCGCATTTTTAGGGCTTAACTGTGCTGATCTTACATTTCTGCCCCAACATAACTCTTTTCCGTTTAAAAGTAACGGTTAGGGACCAAAATGCTACTTTTTTACCAATATCAGGGACCATTTCCGCAGCCCCAATATAATCGGGGACCAAAGTGCAACTTGCACATATTTACTGGGACCATTTTGGCAATTTTCTCGACTATTATGTAGTGTGGAAAGATTTCGCAGTAGGTCATGCATAACAATATCAATGTATGGCGAGTAAACATACTTAAATATATATTATCATGCTTAACAATATCAATGTATGGCGAGCAAACATATTTAAATATATATTATCGCTCGGATATTATAAATATAATGTATAATATATAAATTCATCTTCTTATTTTAGTAAAAAATTGGCCCCAACTTCTCATAAAATACACATTACGCACTGAGTATATGTCTGACGGGTGCAAATACATCTATTTGGTATGATGAAAGGAGAAAATAAAGCAGTAAACAGATTGAATTGAGCACAAGATATGTGAAATGCACTTTGAGTTCTTCATTAAATTCCTCAACCGTTTCTTCCTAACCATCAAAGTTCACAGCTACATTGCCTACATATAGCCCCCACCCTCATATTTCCAATTCAATAACTTGCACGGTTGCCCCCATGCATTGAACCAATTAATCAATATTATATACATACTCTTATTTACACTCCTAAAATTGTCAAATATCCAATCTTTATCTACTTAGTGTTGTTAAAAATCATACCTTTTGTTTAAAAGATGGAATTTTTCCTGCTTTCGCAGCTCAAATCTCAACCTTTATGGTTCATTTTACTATTTATTTTAGGTTCTTTCAAGCTCATGAAGCTTTTAGTGTTAATTCTTTTTTGGGTTTATGTTAATTTCATTAGGCCAGGGAAAAACCTGAAGAAATATGGTTCTTGGGCACTTGTGACTGGACCCACTGATGGCATTGGGAAGGGGTTTGCTTTCGAATTAGCCAAAAAGGGTCTGAATCTAGTACTAGTTGGTCGGAATCCAGACAAGCTTAATGATGTAAGCAGTGCAATAAAAGGGAAATATTCAGGAATTGAGATCAAGAATGTAGTGGTTGACTTTTCTGGTGATTTGGATGAGGGTGTGAAGAGGATTCAGGGGGAGATTGAGGGGTTGGATGTTGGGTTGCTGATTAATAATGTTGGTGTTTCGTATCCTTATGCTAGGTTCTTTCATGAAGTGGATGAGAAGCTTTTGGCTAATTTGATTAAGGTCAGTGGGATGTCTTTTGTTCAGTCGAATGTGATTCATATACTATTTGTATGTCTATCGTATGGTTGTTGAATCATTTAAATTTGATGAATGATTATTCGAACCATCACTACTAATGTACTAGATCTATCTTTGATTAAGGTTAATGTGGAGGGAACTACTAAGGTTACTCAAGCTGTTCTTCCTGGGATGATTAAAAGGAAGAAAGGTGCTATTGTGAATATTGGTTCTGGTGCAGCTATTGTTATCCCTTCTGATCCTCTGTATGCTGTCTATGCTGCCTCAAAAGCGTAAGTATTTTTCGGAAGCTGCCACCTTTTTTGTTTTTAGTTTCGTTGCTTTCAGTTTTACTATAATGTTACTTGTTGTTATCTGCCAATATTTATGATTAATCAACGTAGAATTATTAAGGTTTGGTTTGGTTTGGTTTCATTAACATAGAAGTGATGAAGAAGTTAGTTTGAGACTTGTGTACTTTTGAATTGTCAATATAAGAAGCTTTAGAGATTGTTCTTAATTAGATTAGATGCTGAAGTATATATGTTTGGATCTATAGTACTGCTAATAGTTGAAGGTCTCAGTTCGATCAACTTAGATTTGTTTCGTGTGAATTGGATTCATTAGACGGTATGCTGAATGATACAGGTATATTGACCAGTTCTCCCGCTGCCTTTATGTGGAGTACAAGAAGAGTGGTATAGATGTGCAGTGCCAGGTACTGCGTTCTTCTTCTTAGTATAAACTTGATCTTGTCTGAATATATTTTCCCTTGATCTGACTATTACATAACAACCAAAGTCCTAGAAGGATACAACAATAGTCGATAAGAGCAGTTATAACTTTAGCCCATATGAGTTTCTGTAGACTAGAGAGTTTGGATGGAGTTTAACTCAACACTCATTGGATTTATGATGTCTCAGCAATTCGAAACAACATGTCTTAAGATTTTAACCACCCTAAATATTGGTATGGAATAAAAATCAGATACTGGCTGAATCTTATTTAGTCCAGTCCCAACCACAAAATCATTTGTAGTATGTTTCCACACTTGTTTTAGTACGTAATATCTCCCTCAACATGTTAACCATATGTATTTCCCAATTGGAAGAACTGTTACCGACTTTCTTGAGTTGAAGCTATGATCCTCTCTTATGATGCTTGCAGATCACTTATTCTTGATGTTGTTAAGAAGATATCGGAATTAAATGAGAAATATATTTTTACTTTCTCTTTACATTTGTTAGTTCTTCAAGGTTCATATAGTTTGTTTTAAAGGGTTTGCATCTGATAAAAATATGTAGAAAGATCTTCATATTTCACTTATTTTTTCCATCCACAAGAATAAATAGGAACATTTAGAAATATTTTCTTATTATAATTTATGTCTCTATCATCAGGTACCTCTATACGTGGCTACAAAAATGGCATCAATAAAAAGGTCGTCTTTCTTTGTTCCATCAACTGATGGCTATGCAAAGGCTGCAATGCGCTGGATTGGCTATGAACCTCGGTGCACGCCTTATTGGCCGCATTCTCTTCTATGGGGTTTGATCTCTTATTTGCCTGAGTCGGCTATTGATGCCTGGCGGCTGAACTACTGCCTTGGAATTAGGAAAAGAGGACAACTCAAGGACTCCAGGAAGATGGAATAATTGCGAAGTTCTTACTGATTCCTGTATTTGTAATGTTTTTTGTTCTTTTATGCGCACTTTTGATGAATCTGAGTAAACTTACTTGTCTTTGAGATATAACCACTTAGAGACATATTTATCATAGCTATCAATGCTCCAGCCTTCACGTACTTTGATATGTGCTTACGTTCATGCCTGTGCCTTGCACTTCTCTGGGTCGAATTGTAAGGTACATTTTCAGTTGAAATAACTGCAGAATTATATGTTCGTCCACTTCTACGTCTTCAAGTAGTCCTGTAGTCGTATATAGGTAAGCTACGTTTATATTGTTCAACTCTAATTTCTATTTGTGTATGATATGGCAATTGGAGTTGAGAAAAACTCTTTACATATTGAATGTAACATCCACTATGTAATGGAAGAAATAAACTAATTGTCAGTGTTGTTTCACACTAACACTTGGATAATGGAATAGATTAATTGCTCAAGGTTGTATATAGTATACAATTTAGGGAAGGAAATAACCTTGAATCTGAACGGTGCTGCTAGAAAGATAATACTTGATCTAAACAATGGCACACTTAAGTGTACATCTGACCTATGCTATTTGAACATCTCTGTCAACAACAGGTTGTTGAGCTTCTTCATCAAACTCTGTGTTTGTCCTGCTTTTAAAAGATTTCCGGCTTAACAGGCGACCTATCGTGCTTGATTTAGAGATAGATCGATTTCCTCTACCACCTCCACTTTTACCTTCCAGTTCTTCCAAGATAATCTTCATGCTGTCATCAAACCGACGCCTAAAAGTTGGATATCTTGATATTGATTTTGTAATTCCTCGAAGTCTTTGTTGAACAAAATATGAAGTAAATGGTTGGAACCAGGGAATATATGTACTGAACCAGAATGATGGAAAGATTTAATCGTAGAAATAAGAAGTCACCTTCGAGCTAATGCATCAAGCTCAGCTCGTCTCAGCTCAGAATCAGGTGGCGCAGCAGGATTTGATTTTCTTAACCTCTCTGAATCTCCACTTAACAAAACTAGTTTTCCAAGATACTCTTCTTCTGCTTCAGAAAGGTTTTCAGCTTTGATCTGATCTTTGATGATCAAAAGGGGATTGAGAAACCAATCATAGAATTTGTCTTTGGGCCTATTGCTACTTGTTATTTCGACACCCTCACCTGCATTGTTCAAATACAATTTCTCGCATTATCATTCTGATTAGAAAGCAAAGAAAATTAAAGAAAAAGGTTTGCTTACTCAATATAAGTCCGACTGAATTTGATTTAGCAGAGCGTAGAAGAGTTTGAAGGATGGAATAAGCAGGTAAACCGATGCTTATCACTCCACGGGAGTCTTTGCTGGACTTGGCATTCTCAATGTCCTTCAAGGATATCATACCTTCAGAAACCATCGACTCCCCGTGCTGTTGGCACGCCTCTAATAACCGATCCAGAAGCTACAATGTCGCCCCGAGTCACCGAGAGTGGATTAAAAGATAGTGGCAAAGAAAGAAAATGAAAACACTAAAAGATTGTTTTACTGGAAATTTGATGGTGTCACTTGTACTAGCATGTACAACAGCTTTTACCTCAACTGGATTCAAGTCAATCAGTGGATTACTCAAAGAACTTGTCCGAGATACTGTCTTCTTAAAGGAGTTAGGCTTTGAGAACGAGCCTGTAGCAAGAGAGCTTGTCCGAGATACAGTCTTCTTACGATACTGGGGCCTGCCATTAGGGTAATATTTAAGATTAAGCATAGAAATGTAAAGAATCTTGTGATAATGTTCTACGAGTGAGTAGATTCAGACCTTGGAAAGCAAGACCCCTCTGGCATGTCAAGCACATCATTGCTGTATTCGTCATATATGGACAAAGAAGCCACTATATATCGAAGGCCTAACCATAAAGAAGATTCCTGTATTTGATATCAAGAATACAAGGTGAAATGGTTTTAACACTGTCATAGCTTTTGGAAAACATGAGCGCCGATGCAGTTTTTATGCATCTTTCAATGTTTCGTAGTTATCCTCTTTGTTTTTATCCGATCCAACTCAGAAAATTGTTGAACTCATTCTATGTTTTCTGTTGTTCTAGTCATTCTTTACAGCTTGTTTTCCTATTTCAAAAATTAAATATTACTTCGCGATGTTACCTGATATACCACTACTGCAGCATAGGCACCAAAGAAGATGCTTGATAATACGGATGCCATAACTGCTCCAACAACAGCAAGTGGCCATAATATTATAGCAAAACCTGCAAATGGAACACATAGTGTCTCCAAGAAAGGACCTTCTCGACCTATACAATCGTGAAACAAACGATGCCATCCTTTGAAGAGCATGTAAGGGCTTTTGAGTAAGGCAACACATGAGATTATCAGAAAGTCAACCACAATCCCAAGAACAGCTGCTAAGAGTGCAAAAGGTAGGCATAACAACCTGCATTATGGCATAAAAACATTCATAAGGAATACCACATAGAGTCTAGTAGTCAACAACAATACAATGCAATATATAGGTGATGTCTGAATGAAGATTACATCAGTATAATGACGCGATAATCCGAAGAGATAATGATTGGCTCATAACAATGATGAGCCACTTGTAACAACTTTATGAGAAGTTACTATGAAGGGATGGAAATTGAAAGAGTAGAAGGGTGATACCACATAAACAATCTGTTCACCTAAACATTAAACAAGATAAAAAAAATATAGTTCGATGGAATATGGATGCAAGAACAACCATATTTCATAATAGTTTCCCTCTGGAGGCCCTTGAACCCGTAGGTCATCCATAATTGAGAAGTAAGAATGGTAGCAAACATCTCCAAAATCTCGGATAACAGTGAAGCTCCCTTTCACAGTGTCCCATGTCCCATCCTGCAACAATAAACAATCAAATTCTGCATCAAGGCAAGATAGACAATGATGACAAACTATCAGAGTCATACTGCACTAAGATAGAACATACAATAATACAGTGAAGAAATTTGTCGGTTTTCCCTTCTCCAACAGCTTCCACTGTGGCAAACATTGGTGCAAGGAGACCATATGCTGCACCACCTACAATGCTACAAAGTATCCCAATAGGTGGCCATGGAATCAACACAACAGGAAGGAACAAAAACAACACTATCTTCAAAACTGGTCCAAACTGCTTCGTGCTGCCATGAATGGATAAAATTGGTTGTCAATATACACTGGAGATATCAAGGATCAACCGAAGGCAAAAAGTCCATACTCCATATAAACAATGGCAATGCTAAAAAACATACCTGAACAAGCAGTAACAAGAATAAAACAAGTGTACAGGCCAAAGCCCCAATATGATCGCCGAGTTCCCAACTGTTACCAGAATACATACCACTGGAAACAAAACTAAGCCTGAAAGACAAAGACATCGCAAACCTTGTCATACCTACTTCAGAATAGCAACACACGACATTCTGAAAATGCTATAAACCACCACTGCACTCTACGGCTCTACCTCATTTAAACAGATTGCAGAAGGGGAGGGGGGGGGGGGGGGGGGGCATTATTAACTAGTTGGTGAGTCATTGTCCATTTCTTATAGGGCAGTTCCAAATTGAGATAAGTTCTTACCCATTTCTTATAGGGCAGTTCCAATACAGAAAGATTGTATCTTTGGTTAACTTAGGCACTTAGCCAACAAAGAGATTAATTCCACTATTTAAAGTAAAACAAAACAACCAATATACAAATTACATAGATTTTTGCTACATTGAACATAAAAACACAATATAAAAAGAATGGTTTTTTCACAAAATTGAAAATGCATACCTTTGACGAGTCCAATAAGAAGAAGGGCAATGAAGACAGGCAAGAAACATAAGAATTTTGTAATAATGCTAAAAAAACTCCTAGGTGGTTCCATTCTCCTTTAAGTCTTGCTTAATCAAACCAGCCTGTAAACTATTTCCAGCAATTTGAACTTCTCCAATTGAAGTTTTTAGAGGGCCCCACTCAAACAAAACATGTTGCTCGCTCACTCAATCACTCTCAATGATTTTTTTCTGCTTTTTCTTCTAGCTTTCAAGAATTAAAAAATGGAATTTTTTTAGTTTGATAGAAAATATATACTAAAATACTAGAAATAGATACTATTGTAGCCGAAGAGACGGTTAAATAACTGCTATGGAAAAAGGATAGACTGCTGCAGAGCTTGTCCTAGTCAGAGTGTGGGAGGTATTCAAGCCTTCAAGCAAAGAATAATTACTAGCCAAGCCATAAATCGATGATATTTACAAAATATGATGTACATTTTATAAAGTAAAAATCGAGTTAAGAAAATCTAAATTTCACTATAATTTAATAATTTAATGAAACATAAAAAGGATAAATAATTATTTTCATAACTTGTTCTTTTTTTGGGAAGTTTTCCTCTTTGGTGTACATAAAATGGAAGGCTAAATTTTAAAAAAGGAAAACATAAATGCAAAAAGTTTTTTTAACTACATTTTGTGGTGTTCAATCATTAGATAAATTTTAAAAATGGTAGCTTTATGTTTTAAGGAAACAGTATATATTAGTGGAGACCATATGGCATTATTAAAGGACAAATATATCACTTTTGATTTATACTTCATTTGATTGAATGTAATATCGAATAAATTAGATTCTTCATTATTTTGTAATATAATAGAGTAGTAGTTCTAATTAAATGCAACTTTGGAATTATTTGGAAATTGATACGAGATGGAGAAAGGGGATGATTAAAAGCCTATCTTTTACGTTAGAATGTTGATATTTTCAGCAAGTGACCATCAACTCTCATTAGTGGACGTTGATTTTCAGAAATTTTTAATTTCAATCAATAAGAAAAGGTGATTTTTTGTATTACTAAAATGGTGAAGACGGTCGCACTAATGGCACTACACAATCTTATCCAGAGGTAAAATAATAGCTCGATTTACTTTGAATGTAAGGGCTGGTCATTTGCACTTTAGTTCTTTATTAATGGAGATATGCCTTAGGATTCATTTTTGGGTTATATATTCTACTTTTATTGCACTTTGCATTATCAAAAGTTTGAGACCCTTAAACTAAGGGCTCTGACATTTCTATTGCACTTTGCATTATAAAAAGTTTGAGATCCTCAAATTAAGAGTCTTGACACTTATATTGCACTTTGCATTATAAAAAGTTTGAGAAACTCAAACTAAGGGTGCTGACAGTCCCCTGTCCTGGGTTGTCCGTTAACCACTTCGAAACACATGGTTCGCTCCCAGTGAAAATCGAACCTCGTTTGCCTGAAGAGACGAAACTATTTAACACTTTGTACTCTGGTTCTTTACTAGTTGAACGAGACATTGGTATTTGCATTATGTTTATAATAGATATAGAGATAAATTAGATAAAAGTAAAAAATGGACATTGACAATTGGACATGGCCAGAATAGTTGATCTGTTATACACATCAAAAGAGTAAATATAATGAGTAAAATTACTATTCTATCCTCCATGTGGTACTTGACAGTTTAATAAGTAAAGGAGTTCAATTGAGGTAAAATAATAATTTCACTCCAAAATAAAATATCGATTTGGTATGCTAAAGAATTTTTTTTTAGTTGGGTCTGGCCAAACCCATATAAGGAAAGATGACACAATTCATAACCCAAAGAGGTACAAATTTAAAATCAATTAGTAATAAGTGGAGTTGCTTCATAATTTATTAAGTGATGAACTATCTACTATATTTTCAATGTGAGACTTTCACATATGACAATTTGAGCTCATTTGGAGCAATCTTAACAGTGTAGCCCTCAAATAAGACATAAAATTGTGCAAAAAATAGCTTAAAAAAAGTATTCAAATAGCCTAGTGAAAAACACACTTGCTAGTAATCAGAAAGTTATAAATTCAAAACACATTCCTAATTTACATGAAAAAATAGCTCGAGACGAGGTTTGGATGAGATCATCAGAAAAGGAAGAAGAATCGAAATTTGAAGAAGTTATCGAGGATTGATGAGTATTTTTTCTTGCCGACATGCACAATTTTGGTTCCTATACTTCATTGGACTAGCAGATATTTTTCGTTTTTCGCTATTATTGCACTTAGGCTATGTACAATGGTTTTGTTTATAAACACTATCTTTTTCAATTCCCAACACTCCACCTCAATTTCTCTCTCTTCCACATAATAATTCAACACCCACTTCAATTTATCATCCTATAATGGTTTTGTTTATAAAAATTCAACACCCTACCCTACCACTTTCAATTTATATTCTTATTTACTTTTAGCAATTTATTTTTATAATTGAATATTAATAACAATAATTGTTTATAATTAAATAAAAATAATTAACACTTAAAGAATTTAATTTCTAATTTTTTCATATTTTCAAAAGACAAACTTTATTTAAGAATAATATTGCTATAATTTTTAATCTCATATTATGAAATAAAAGTTGTTGTACTTGCAATGAAATAAACACGAGAAATGACAATATTAATTATTAAAACAAAGAAACATAAACAAAACACGGGTACAACTAACGAAATTGAAATAAGCACACAACACAATAGACTCGACTAATTATGATTGATTTCTCTATTTATAAAGTACAAAAATGATCAATTATGATATAGTTTTTTTATGAAAAATTAATTAATATAAAGTAATTGATTTGAAATAATTAAAAATGGAACGAAAATTTGAATGAAAAAATACATTTTAATTTCAAGAACCACCCTTTCCATTCCATCTCCAAGGCCCCACGTGTTTCCCTTCCATCTCCAAGGCCCCACATGTGGTACTACTTTCACCTTTTGGACAGATTTCAACATGTTGAAAATTATCAACACCCAAATGTTTCAACATCAATTTCAACACACCATTGTGGGTCTTCAACTGTTGAATTTTTTTTAACACACCCCCATTGCACATAGCCTTAGGCAACAACCATCATCTGGATCAATATTCTATATGCCATTTTGCATGTGTCTGCTTTCTTTATTGGATTGATGTAAAACTATTAGTGATATGGACAAGATAATAAATACTATTTTCGTCCCTAAATGATTTGTACATTTTGATTTTACATTATTAAATTTTAAAAATTTTGATCAATAATTTTTATTAACTAATAGTCATGTGGGATCATGTTAGATTCGTCTGAATATATATTTTTGAAATATCAAATTTTTATAATTTTTTCATATGTAGAATAAGAGATATTTATGTTTAAAATCGTATTTTGTTAAACATGAAAAGTCAAAATGTACCAATCATTTGAGGACGGAAGGAGTATATGAGTACATATACATCAGGTAAAAATGAAGATGATACTTAGTATCGGAAAAGAATTGAGAGTCAGGTCGGGTATTAGACGATTACTTTTTTTTTCTTCTTCAAAAAGGGGTTATCTTTTGATTTTATTAATACGAATAATTCATTACAATCACTAAACATCAATACAATTCGTAAACTCGTAAATTCAAGGAAAGATGCGACTAGCATCAAACTATTGAGAGAAATCATCTCTCTTACCACTTTCCTTGCTAGCAAGAGGGCTGAAACCCGAGACCTCCGCTAGAGGTGTCAACATATTTACCACTGAAACAAAATGTCTTGAGTTATACGATTACTTTTGCCTCTATGAACATCTATGATAACCATCACATTCACATAAAAACTCAGATGTAACTTATTTAAATTTAGTTTGTAGAATAATAGTGTATGGGGTAGGTGTAGGATGATGCATCCTAAATGGCACGTTTAGTTTTTGTCCAAGATTAACCATTTTACTTCAATTTTTGCTACCTACTAATAATACTTTACAACTGGAGTAATATACTTATGCTACTTTTTGAAAAAGCTAACGATTGATTGAGTTGACATTAATCAACAGTTGTTGAATAAACATACAGTAAACCGTCCATTTTAATAATTACAATAAAGATTCACCAGATACATTTAGTCGTCCAGATTATAGTGGGTGGTATCACGGTCGTAAACGGACCAAAGTTGGTTGGTAGGAGGTCGAATTGGAATGAATTATTGCGAACTATTCGAACAAGTTCGATTTGGTTGGCAAAAATGTTCGATGTGATTGGATATTTGGGCGGATAAGAGAGATCAAGATGACTCACGAGTAATGAGTAGGAAATGAAGTGGAAGTGATTTTTCTGGACTTAAGAATATAAACAAGGAAAAAATCTGTATTAATATGCGAGCCGAACTAGATAGAACTGTTTAATTTCAAGCCGAAAAAGGCAATCAAGATCGAATCTTTTACATTCACTCACACCTCTTGTACATTACTACGCATATATTGGTCGCGTTTTATGGCACATTAAAGAGAAATTAGACGATATTTTAAGAACGAAGCTTGAGGAGACTTGGGAGTATTATTTACAAGTTGTGGACTTCTCAATTCCCTCGTCCATTCAACTTGTTTTTTGTAGTAGTTGTAAGTTGAAACTTGTAAGATCCTATCTGGTGGAGTGATAGACAAGGCCAATTGGGTTCTGATGGAGTCATGGCCCTGTCCAAAGGCAACAAACAATAAGTTGATTATTCTATCAGTCTATCACATCATGTTGCTGGGTTGGGTCCAGAAGTGCGATTCGACCTCGACTCACGAGACACAATCAAACAATAAGAGGTTGGAATTAATCTAATTAAACAACAAGGTACGTAAATTTTCTCAAGTAAACATATTTTCATTGTGTCAATAATGCACATTCCGTACGAAGCAAATAGCATTCCTTATTGATTTGTCCGGCATGTTAATATGTTCGATCCAATTAACAAATGCATAAGTGTACACTTTAGTCGTAAAAATAGTTTTTATCATGAAAACTGTGAGATAAATCCACTTTTATATATATGATCACAGGTATAACATATATGCGTGGTAACCAAAAAAGATTTACTCCATATGATTTGTTTATATTATCAATGGACATGTAAATATGCTAAAGATGCAAATCTTATTGAAGACTGAAAAGATTGAAATTCTGATATATAGGTCTCTGATCCATGATGCATGCGTTGTCATAATAAGATAATCACAATTCACATAGATCTTGTAAACCATATCGATCTCATTACCAAATGCACACATCTTTCAATTATATACGCCTGTTTTTTTCTACTTAGAGCATGCATTAATATTCCATTCAAACAGATCTAACCCATGCAACCTTAAAGTAAAGATTATTCTTGATTTTCTTCTTATCCTTCAATTAAGCATGGGTATTCATTTAATTTCAGTATCATCTTTAATTATGGGTGTGACTGTGTCAATTTTCCGTAATATCCTTTTCTATTTTCAAATAATATTCATGTAAGTGTAAACAAATATCACATAATTAATAAGTATGTAGCTAGAAGTAATTCTTTGAGGTTGGGGGGATTGGAGATAATTATTAAGAGTCTATGGTTCCACTCTAAAATCAATTGGCAATAGAGGGAGTAGCCCAAAATTTTATATACTATCCCGGGAGGACACCAACTTCGGGTGTGGATGTGCATCTTAACACTCTCCCTCACGTGTAACCTAATCGTCGGCAGGATATTCTTCGCCGGTATTAATTGCCGGAAACAACATCGGCGGATTACACATGCCTCAATAACTCGGGCCTAACTCATGATGCCATGTTAAGAGTCTATGGGGTTCCACTCTAAAACCAATTGACAATAGGGAGAGTAGCCCAAGATCTTATATATTGACTCTGGAGGACATCGACTTCCGATGTGGGATGTGCATCTTAACACTTCCCCTCATTAACTCGGGCTTGGCTCATGATACCATGTTAAGAGTATATACAGTTCCACTCTAAAATCAATTGACAATAAAGAAAATAACACAATATTTTATATATTAATTCGAGAAAATATCACCTTCGAATATAGAATATACATCTTAACCATAATCATATACAGTACATATTATTATTAGAGTATAAGTTATTGATGTTTAGCTCCCTAGGTCATGTGCATGAACTACTTAAATGTCACTTTTAATTTAACAAACGCTATCTTACTATCTAAGTTAAGATTTAAATAACACTACTTTTCATCACAAATACTCTCTAGTTTAGCTTGAATGAACCGTTTAAATAATGATAGTTATTTTGGGAAAAAGTTATGATTCTCCTAAGATTACTTTAAAGTACTATCATATTATTTGTATAAAATTTAAGAATTAAATTATAAAATTAATGTATTAGAATAAATTTTAAGAGAAAAATTCTTATTAGGAGAACTGTAACCAATCCGATCTAGCATTTTTGTACCGTGTGTTTGAGTCTTGGAAGATGTAGAATTTCATATTAATGAAATAGTAAAAAGACCAACTTAACCATTTTGATTATGTGAAGCACAACTTACAATTTACCACCTTATGATGATCCAGGACAAGAAGTGAGTCCTACAATAAGATATATATTATACTTTTTCCGTTTAAAAATGGTTGACGTTCTAGCAATTTGTACATAGATTAATACCAATTAAAACTAGCCAAAAAGTACATTGAAAAAGTAGAAATACAATTATTTGGAACTATATCATTGATTGTTTGCTAATTTCAATAGAAAAAGTAGTCTAAAAGTTCATTGAGAATGTAAAAGTACAATTTTCAATGTCAAAATAAATATCAACTATTTTAGGATAAAAAATAATAACAAAACGTCAACTATTTTTATACGAAAAGAATAATATTTAGGAGTTAACTGTGTTGAAATAACCAGTAAGTGACATACTGCTGCACTTTAATCCCTCTAAATGAGACCTATGCACAAAATTAATCTGTAAAAATTTAAAACGGTTACATATTTGGTTCATAAATTAATAGATTCGTCAATTCCACTTACATAAACCCAAAGTATAACAGTATGCATTTACCCCAACTATTTTAGTCTTGCGCAACAACCACAGTCAAGTTTTTTCAGTTTTGCATGTCTGCCACTTGGGGGTTGAGACAGTGTATTAGGAAGTCGAGGTAACTATAAATATCGTTAGAAACGCACAACAATATAATGTTGAATGGGCAGACATATGTTGTTGCCTGTTTGTAGCTTTCATTATTATTACTAGTATATTGTTGCTTTTATTTGCAAGTGGATCGTTTCGGTTTACACTAACCACCTACTTGAATTGGTTACTTATTAATTCATCAGATCATAACTAATATCTGTTGGGATAATTCAACAATTTTCAGTCATCCAACCAACTTCATTACTTCATTACGTTTAAGCTAAGCTAACTATTTCGATATCCGATTCGTTACTAGTTGCCATCATCTATCCAACACTGTCCTCAATTTATAACTTAAACCCCCAATATTTATCTACCTATCTCATTATTGATAAGTAGAATAATTTGTTTTTTATATTTCTGGTTAGAAATAATACTTCCTCCGTCTCTAAAAGATTGTCACATTTTGATTTTTATTAATTAATAAAACATGATTTAAAACGTAAGTATCTACTATTTTACATGCACAAAAATTATAAAAAATTGATATTTCAAAAATATATATTGAGACGAATCTAACAAGGTCCTACAAGACTATATTATTTCTTATCATTTAATGAGAATTCATGATCAAATTTTGTTATGTTTAACCAAGTCAAAATGTGAAAATCTTTTAAAGGCGGAGGGAGTACTACATTATTATTGGCACAATTAAATGGTCGCCTAATTAATTAACTAGTAAAAGATTCTAAAATATTAGGGCCTGTTTGTTAAAACTGAATGTCTGAATCTGAAGTCTGAAGTCTGAAGTCTGACAACAAGTGACTGAATACTGAATGTCTGAATCTGAATGAAAACTGAATCTGAATACTGAAAAATGTAAGTGTTTGATAATCGTTCACTGAAAATTACTCAAGTTATGTTGTATTGACAAATTCATCCCCACCACACTTCCTTATGTATAAATATTATAAAGTACATTGTAATATGTATAAATATAATATTATTATTCATATAATATTATGAGTCATCAATTAATAAAATTATAACAAAATAATTAATGTCATTCAGTAAATTATAAAAAGTCAACGAGCAAATATAATAATAATAACAATAGTGAGAATAATGATGATTATAATAATAATAATAATAGTAACAATAATAATTATTATTATTGTAATGGTAATAATAACAATAATAATAATAATGATGATGATGATGATAATAATAATAATTATTATTAATATTTAATAATAATAATAATAATAGTAATCTTAATAATAAGAAGAAGAATAAGAATATAACGAAGGAAATTAGTAATAGCAATAATAATAATAATAATAATAATAATAATTGAATTTGATTTGAATAAGAATGTATGAGTTTGGAATAATTAAGGAAGGACAAATTGGGGTTTTCAAAGAATTGTGGGATTAAGTCATTAAGAGGAGAAAAATAAGTAGCAAATTTTGACTTAATTTTTTGTTAAGGATTTCATTCAGATCTGATTATATTCAGTACTTAATTTTTTCTATTAACAAACAGACTTAATTAAATAAGTACTTAATACATTAATTTTAAGTGCTGAAAAAGTTTAACAAACAGGCCCTTAGTCATCGAAATCTTCTTCTTTTTTTTTTTTTCAAAGAACGACGTTTATTTTTATTGAAATAGAGATCAATTACAAACTAATGCTAGTATCATTTTTGAAGATAGTCATTCTAAACCCCCAATTTATATAAAGTCGCCAATTTGTTTTATTTCTAATAATGTCATCCCACCCATTTACACAAGACCGATTGAAAGCATTTATTAGCCGTTCGCCCCACATTAGGCTCTAGTCGTTCGAAAATCATCTTATTCCACAATAGTCAAACTTGATAAACCACCATCGACATACACAACGGTCGGAGCCTGCTTTTAAATGACCTTCCCACATTGCAGCTGGATTGATGATATACTCATCATTTCGAAATAAAAGTGAAGAAAAAAAAAATACGAAAAGATAACAATATAGTGAATTTATCATAGTTCAACATCAATGTGAGTGTTAATAGAGTTTGAAATTCACTAAAATAATTTAAATGAAAAAAATTTGAATATGGAGTATTTTGTAATTCCGATGCTCGTATGATAGGGGTACCTAGTATATTATTATCGGATGATAATGCAACTACTAGCATTATGGTCCATCTCTTTCAAGTTATGTTTGATTAATGTGAAGAAACAATGTAACAATCATAAAAGGATTTGATGTAGTTTCCCGACAATGGTGGCCCTAACTTTAGTCGACAAATGTTATGGGTCCTAAAAAACTTGGTACAATACCACTGTGTTTTCTCCCCCGACATAACCCCCATTCAAACATGTGGGGGTCTTTCCAATAACCATTTTATTCACATTTCACCCTATTTTAAGATTAGGACATAACTCTTTTAATTTCTTGTCCCATAAATATGTCTATTTTATTGCACTTTAATTTGGCACTCTCACAACTTCCCAGAGCTACCAGAACCTGGTGCCCATGGTGGTCACCTGAAACTGTTTTTTGGTTATTTGCACGAATCTTTTTCATGGTATGCTCTGTTGTATGTTAAGTACTATATATAGTTTGATATTGTGGATTTGATTCCAAATAATTATATAAATGTTACATTTGTAACCGGACCCAAGCATAATTGGGTGGTGTATCCCAACCACGAAAAAAGAAAAAAAGAAATCTAATTTGCTTAACAATGGATATTATTATTGTCTCTTAATTCTTTTAATTTATTCTTTTCAATATAGTAATGTTAAATATTAAAAATGGAGTTAGATTTATCTGCTAAAGGGGAGTTCAAGTGTTAAAACGGAAGTTTTTTAAAACGTCACGTATTAAAAGAAGAGTAAATTGTTGAAATGGTCCCTGATAATATGACCGAGTTGCACTTTGGTCTCAATAGTTACATGGTTGCATGTTAGTCCCCGAAAGTGTCCAAAAAGTTACACTTTAGTCCCCACGTCAAGTTTTATGTTAACATTTCATGTTTACTAGTTAAAATTGGGGTAAAAATATAATTTTAAAGATTTAAAGTTGATTTTTTTGCCCAATTGGTGCTAAAATGAAACTCCACAACCCCCTCCCGCCAAAATTCCCTTTTTTCTTCACCCCAATTAGGGTTGTGGAGTTTCATTTTAGCATCAATTGGGGCAAAAAATCAACTTTACGTCTTAAAAAGTTATATTTTTACCTCAGTTTTAACGCCTAAAGTGCAACTTTTTGGCCACTTCCGGGGACTAACGTACAACCGTGTAACTACTGTGGACCAAAATACAACTCGGTCATACTATCGGAGACCATTTCAACAATTTTTTCGTTAAAAGAACACTCGAGTATCATCTATTTAAAAGATTAAAGGTTAATGTCCCTATTTACAATATTCACGTAGTTTATGTATCTAAATAAATTTACATTTAATGATTCGATTATCCCAATTGGTTTATTACCTTGCTTGCATACATATGCATATTTTATTGGTAAGGCTAACAAGATAAGTCTTCAAATAAGTTTAATAAAATACAAGAAAGGGGTGAAATAAAAGAACATATATACACATTTATTCATGAATTCACACCTAGCTCACATGGGAAGATCCCCTTAAGATTAGGCAAACAACATTAAATAAAGTCGTGAAAGACAAGACATTGTAATTAGACCCATGCTACAATCGACTATCCAATTATATATATATTACTACAAGTTAAGTAAACGAATGAGGACAACATAAATAATGTATGCAACATATTTCACAATGTAGATATGTTATTTTTGATGAGACTATATAGGAGCTGAGATCCATATATATGTGATGAGTATTTGCTTGAAAATCATAATAAGATTCGTACCCGAGATCTTCCAATATATTCAGCCAACTGATGAGTGAATGCTCATTTATTATGATTTGATATGATATTATGGAGTATAGTATATATATGAATCCATTTTGGCTAAAATCCAAATGTGTGGTGTTTATATTACTTGCTTGTTTTTGGACAAGCATTAGACATATTTATAATGTGAACTGTGAAAATAACTACTTCTTCAATCCTTACAACATTGACTATAATAAGTTTAATTTAAATTTTAATAAGTTGGTATTAAAAAATTGAACCCAAATATTTTTTGAATATGTTGTAAATATATTATGAAAATATATTAACGTACTATATTTTTTAATTTATTTTTTTGTGGATGTAATAATAATTTTGGCGATTACCATTTGAAAAATAATTATTGATTGTCCCGTATATATCTCCAAATCATATGAAGTGATTTTTTCAGTAAATTGTTATTTCAATTATTGATTCGCGATTATATTAATTATTATTGTTGTATTAAAGTTACTGTATGCCACAAATTAGATAGATTGACTTACGAAACTCAATTAATTTAGTAAAAAACATATGAATTGAATTGTATGTGACAGACGTGATTGAACTATATACATAAAATTTGATCGGTTAAGAGCTTTGGCTCATAAGGTATTGGAATACCAGCTATCTAATTGTCAATGAATTGGTTAGGATCCAACACATGTATTCTCAAAAAAGAGAAAACGATGTGAACTACTACTTCCAGTTTTTAAATGCACCGCAATGTGGTAACCACTCGTCTAGCACAATCAAAATAAATTGGAATTCGATATATTTCAAAACTCACGCTACTCCCTTCATATTATTGTATAATATTTCATGAAAAAGCATTACTCCTAATAAAATATACTCCATCCGTCCCTAAAAAATTGTCATATTTTGACTTTTGTTAGTCAAATTAATAGAAAATTTGATCATGAATTCTCATTAAACGATAAGAAATAATATAGTATTGTGGTACCTTGTTAGATTCGTCTCAATATATATTTTTGAAATATTAACTTTTTATAATTTTTTCGCATGTTGAATATAGATATTTATGTTTTAAATCGTGTTTTGTTGACCACCAAAAGTCAAAATGTGACAATCTTTTAGGGATGGAGGGAGTAATATCTTATCTGTATTTTATTATTTCATCGATTTATTTTATACTTGTCTTATTATTATTGAAAATTATATACTCCCTCCATCCCAAATTCTAGTTCCACTTTCTATTTTGAAAGTCAAACTTTACGAAGCTTGATCATGAACTTTCACTAATCAATATAAAATAATATAGTCATGTAAAATGTTATTAGATACGTTTCGATGTATATTTTTGAAATATCAAACTTCTATAATTTTTACGCACGTTAAAAAAGAGACATTTATGTTTTAAATTGTGTCTCGATGACCGTGAAAAGTCAAACTGAAACTATAAAAATAATGGGATGGAGGAAGTATTTATATTCTTAATAAATTTTATGAAAAAGTATTAAAAGAATATAAGAACTAGAGATTTACTACAAAGATTGTATAAAGATTATATGAAACAATATGTTTCTAGCAAAAATTGTAATTAAACCCGAAACCTATTAATAAAGATTCGTGTCAGATACCACTAGCTAGATTATTAATTATCCATTAGTGTTCTCATTACTAATTAAGTTTTTTGCAAATTGCATAACGACTATCCATATCATTCGATTGATTATATTATACTTTTTCTTACTACCAAACAATTACTTGTAGTAACAATTACTTGTAGTAACAATTACTTGTATTGCAATCTGTAAATTTGATTTTTCGTAACAGAGAATCAGTTAGTATATGTCAAATTGTCACCCTTGAGAGTTACCCTTCTAGACTTCTAGTGATTTTGTTTCTCAAAAACAAACAAACTATAGACTAACAGTTCAAAGAACCTATTCAATTTGTCCATGTATTAAAGGAAAAAAGAAAAATGTAGAAGCTAAGTAACAAAACCGTGAATAATGATCATCTTTCTTTCTTTTCATTTCTAATGGGAAGATGAAACCTGTCATCCTAACGATTTCATGTAACTTCCGAATGAAAAGTGAAACTCATCATTCTAACGACTTCATGTAACCGACGGAATAATAAACGGGAATGATCTATCTATCATAATTTTTATAAAGAGAAGACCAGCCGACCATTGATATGTTATTTCGTTTGTCAGCTAATGAAGCATAAGTCTCCTTCTATTCTGCCCCCATGTGCAGTCCCATGAAATCAGCATTTTTTAATTTACAAATTTAATCTACGAATAAAACAACTTCATATATATATGTCTTAAGGGAGAAGGACCCTAATAAGATAAGTCATTATTTGCTTAATCTTTACTTTGTTGAAGGAACAAAAGTAAGTAGTTATCTTCAACTAGGACTACATCATATCACGATTTCTTTTAGAACAATTCGACGTGCAATAACAAATTTATAATAAATAATAACAGATTAATATTAATATATTTATTTTCATAACTAAAAGTTATTAACTAAAGTAGTTTTAAAGTTATATGTTTATTGATTTTAAAATGATTTCTTATATATAAAGGTAAGTTAAAATGAGAACATCGAATGATCTAGTGGTTAGCAGGTTTTTCATTTTCATTATAAGGGATGGTACATAGGTGTTTTTAAAAATAATAATTAATAAGTTAAAAGATATTTAAGAAAGCGCTTTTGTATTAAGGAATTTAATGAAATACTATATTTTAGCATTTAAATATATGTTGGTTATATTATTAACTATGTAATCATTTTATGTCAATAAATGAAACTGTGTACCGTTATGTTAATTCTTTTCTTGCATATCAAATATTTATTGCAATATTATTATAATATATTTTAAGGGAATACTATAACAAATAAATTTAAAATTAGTATTAAAATATACTTAATTTTCTTCAAAATAATATTATAAAATAATAATATTAGTTTAACTACAATTTCAAAAATTTAGCTATAATTAATACCACCAGTTGGCGGCAATGATTTAATACCTCATATGTGTAATGTATTACATGAATGAAATCAATTCAAAAGTTTGGATACCAAAGAATCAATAAATTTCATTCTCACTTACAAAATACAACTTTAATATAAAAATACAAATTTAACTTATTTTGAGATCGTATTAAATTTTTGAAAGTTTCACTACAAACTTTAGGTTATCCGTGCAACAGAAAGAAATTTAAAATATATAACAATAAAGAAATTACTTTAAATCAATATATATATATATATATATACTTCCTCAAAATGATTGTTTTTTTTATTTTTAATTACCTTCAAAAATTTGGAGATGAATTTCTTAAAACTACTTAAAGTTTATATATTTCCTAAAGTGCATATCAAAACTTAGTCAAAGAACACAACATGATTTTTAAAAAAAGGGTGAAACTAGACGATTTTTATAAAATATAGAAAATATAAATTTTAGGAGTTGAAAGACGTAAACACAACATCCACATTATAAAACAATATTTTCACATTTTCAAGCTAAGCTCTATATAAAAATAAATGTCAATAGTTGGAATATACATAATTTATGTTATCTAACACTAAGTTAGGCGGCTGATATTTTATTCCAAACATTTCATGTCCTCGTACCCTGTTCCTGCCCCTATTATATAAGTCTCCTAAGTCTAACATTAGATCATCCACAAACATTCAACTCTTCATTCTGTTTTCTCTTCCTCACTTCCATTTCAAGCTAAAGTTGGACAACATTTTGGGAAATGATAAATTTTAGATCAAAGAGGCTCTCCAGGACCTTCTCTAAGCTTTCACATGGAAGATCAAACAATAACACTAATAAAGTTTGTGATAATAATAAGGTAAGTAATGGAGAAATTAAATGGGAGCTTCGTCCAGGTGGGATGTTAGTCCAGAAAAGAGATTGTGGGAAAAATGAAGGAGAAGCCATCATCACCATTAGGGTGTCTACTGTCTCACAATGGCATGATATTCAAATCCAATCAACTTCAACTTTTGGTATGTTACTTTTTCTTTCTTATTGTATTTCTTGATTTTACTGATGACTTATTAATAGTCTCGTGGTATCTGATCACAACCTCAATAAAGAAATATCAAATTTAATTCTTGAGGCATATTATTATTCATAATTCTTATCGTAAATTTATATATAAAAAAAGTGTCCTAAGAAAGAAGACAATATTATAGTTGCATTATAAGCTATAAGTTAATTATAAAAGGTTAGTATAATAGACACTTTCAAAAATAGTAATCTTGTATTGTAAATTTGAAGTAAATTGTCGAAATGGTCCCAGAAAATAGATCGAGATTGTCAATATGATCCTCGAAAGTTCAACAGTTTCAAATGGTTTCTAACATTTTATTAATTTGAAATAAATATTGATTCATGATTATACACTACGATCAGGTAAATTTTATTATATATTTTAGCATATTTATGTGAAGGTAGATTAATTATATAAGAATTTGATTGCTACTTACTACATAAATTATATATATATGTATAAATTCTAAATAGAATTTGTATTTACAGGGGAATTGAAGATGTTATTGTCAATAGTTAGCAAGTTGGAACCAAATGAACAGAGGCTATTGTTTAAAGGAAAAGAAAGGGAAGATAAAGAGTACCTACACATGGTTGGTGTTAGAGACAAAGACAAAGTCCTATTATTAGAAGATCCTGCAATTAGAGAGAAGAAACTTCTTGCTTTAGTGGCCTCACCTTTTCGTACCATTACTGTCTAACTTACTTCACTAATTTCTCATCTAACTATCATTATTAGATATTATTGTAAATAATCTGTTTTTCATTACCTTTCTTGTCTTGTTTCTTGCATGTCTTTTGATGCGTGTTAAGGATGAACTTCCCTATCACTACTAGATCATTAGTTATAAGTGTGGTGATTATTAATTGTTAAGGTTTCACTAACTTGTCTTTAATTTCAAGATTAGTTGATCCAACAATTTTATGTATTGGTGGTTGGCTTGATGTAAAACGTATTAAGGTGTTTTATGAGGTTATGAATGATTCTCGTTATTATTAGAACATTTCTAACATTTATTTATGTATTTAATTATTTGAAAATTTAAATTGTACTTTATTTTAGCTCAAGGGAATAGACACAAGTTGATATTCATATACTCTCTTCATCCCTAAATAATTAATATATTTTGACTTTCATGGTCAATAAAATACGATTTAAAACGTAGATATCTCTTATTTTAAATTGAAAATATTATAAGAAGTTGATATTTCAAATATATGTATTCAGACGAATCTAACATGATCCTACATGACTATATCAATCCTTATCGTTTAATGAGAATTCTTGATCAAACTTTTTAGAATTTGACCACAAAAATCAAAATGTATTAATTATTTAGGGACGGACGGAAAAGTATTTTTGGATGTGAACATTACATTTATATATTGGAAAGTCCATTTTGAAGAAAAAGCTTTGTGCTAACGAATGCTTTGAAGTACGCATCATTGAACGCCCATGCGCGCTGTTGAATAATATCTAAAGGTAATGGTTGGTAATCAATTGTGTTAGAGCAGTCGAATTGGTTAAGTTTTTTTTATGAGAGATCAACTGCTATATCAACTGGGTTAGGGTTGGGTATGTGGGGCATTCCGCATTCGTATAAAAATAACAAATTATAACCGCTTTGAATTACAAAACTGAAATAATTTTGAATCGGTTATCGGATCCATAACTTCGCTTACAAAGTTACAACTTACACGTCTAGGTCAGGCCCAGGTATATCGATTATCGGTTGGTAGCTTATCCCCTTATCCAGGCCCGTTACAAAACTAGTCGTAGTCTCGTTGACTTGTGAGCCCAATATTTCATCTATGCCCAATAAGAACTCAACTTGACTATTACGCTGAATCCCAAACCTCAAAATCGTTGACTTTTTCAATTCGTTGACTCAGCTACTATGGAAGAGGCTCAGGAGGAACCCCGGAGCTCCTATGTGGACTCCGGCACCACCGTTCAAGAATGCGAACAAATGGTTTCCAAATCTATCAGAAGTAATCATTTCACAACTCCTCTAATGATATGTAATTTTGTCGAGCTTGCTTGTACAAATTCTTTTTTTGTGTTTCTCAAAAAGATAGTCCAGTTATTATTTTTGATATTTTTAAATTTTGAGGTTAAGGGTTTTGTTACATGTTGTGTAGTATGTGGTGGAAATGTAGTAAACGTAAAGTATTTTTACTGCAATTTACTGTTAATATGAAACTTTATATTCGAATTGAAGTTATGTGCTTCGATTAAGGCTAATAATCTTTTTTTAATTTTGTTAGTTTCATAGCTAAAAAATTAAACTGGACAATCTATATGGGATGGAGTGGAGGGTAAATTATCATATTATATTTATTTATACTAATAATAATCATGTATTTTGTTTACAGCTCCAATGGGGAAATTTCTTATAGAAAACATGGAAAAAGCAGGGTGTCGACTGGGCGAAAATTTTATCAAAGCGGTTAATTGTCAAAATAAAGTATCTGGAGGTTATATTAAAGGCGAAGGGGTAATTGTTGATCAATTGGTTACACTGCATTTTTTGGAATTGTATGTTTGTGAAGTACTTACTGAGAGTGTTTGTTGTGTAATGAAATTGTTCTGCTTTGTTTAGATCGTTGTATGTAGTAATCATATGAGGTTGCAAGATGATGTGAACCAAGTGGTTTTCCACGAACTCATTCATGCATATGACGAATGTCGTGCAGCCAATTTGGATTGGAGTAATTGTGCTCATCATGCTTGTAGTGAGGTCTGCAAATTCATTAGTAAGAATAAGCTATTTTCACATTTATTATTAGTTAGAAATAAATGTATTGAGATGTTTGTTTTTGTGAATAGATTCGAGCAGGCCATCTTAGCGGAGACTGTCACTACAAGCGTGAGTTTCTGCGCGGGAACATGAAGTTAAGAGGTCATGAACAAGTGAGTCATGCTTCTTGTATACTTTGCACCACTATTAATCAAATTGTCTTTAAGTTGAAATTAGTCAGTTTAGTGTTTACATCACTTTATTGTAGTAGTAGTAGTCTGCTAATTGTCCGTATCTGCTATTGCAATATGAGAATGACAGAAATTAATCCTTGTAGAAAATTTAATACCACCAAGTTGACGTCACCACCATTGTCGTTTATGTGAACGTTAGTTGAAGACAGCATGGGTTTTCAATATTGTCGATCTAACCATATGCATTATCTCACATCGGCTGCTTGAGAACCAATCTCACAGCTTTCACACTGGCTTTAAGATTCTCTTTTCCCCAGTTCCTGAAGTATACATGATTGACCTTTGGTAATTGGATAATTTTAAGCTGAGTTACTTTCGCTAATGGTTTGCTGTATAGATTATTATAATCCAAGTTGTCACTAATATCATATGCTAATACAATCTATAACACTAGGTTTAACAGAGATGCAGTAGAAACATTAACAAGTAATGCTACTCACATTATTCACCAAGTGATGCCTTTACCATTTAGTTAGTTATTAGGAAGATTCGAATGGTACAATATTCTGTCACTTTTCTTTTGTTAGTTTCAACTTGTATACCATTGATTTATTGATTACACTCTGACTTCTGTTACATGACTTACGATTGCCAAGTCATAGTACTACTACATATATGTAGGCTCGAGTGCTCGATTATCAAATCAATATGATCTCCTGAACCCTTATGACGAAGATATGAAATATTCAATATCCTCCCATTATTTGGAGTTCTTGTAGGACTGTGTGAAACGAAGAGTTATGATGTCAGTGATGGCTAACCCTAATTGCTCTGGAGCTGCTGCTAAGGATGCAATGGAAGCTGTCTGGGATACTTGCTATAATGATACTCAGCCTTTTGATCGAGCTCCCTGAGAGCATTCGAGATGTGACCTTTTCTGGTGCACATTGTTCTACTACTATAAGTAATAACTGCTTCGTTACAAATGAGCAACAAATGTTGGTGTCTGTCTACATCATTATTATTGATACATTAAAGAGGCAGATGTCCCAATCTAATACTTAAAAAAACCGAATACATCGAAGGTAGCACTATTTAGAGCATTGTTGAGAATTATTGGAAGTTGTAATGAAATATTGATCAAACTTTGTGGTTTTATCCAGATCAGCTTATATACCTTTTGTATTTCTTAAGTTGATTATTTGCTTGTTCTATTCAACTTCTTGCCATTTCATATTATTGTACACCTTAGTCTAATCCTGCTTTTTCTTTCTCCTAATGTGAGGCCATAAACAAGACATTGTGGTCCTTGATATGGCCATAAACAAGACATTATAGTCCTTTATTGAAAATGCATGGGTAGATATTTGGATTGTTTCATACGTTTTTGTATGACAAATTTATATGACATTGTTTTAACATAACATGGCGACAAGTATCGGTTTTTAATTTACAAATTTAAATTAATTTACAAAAAACATTACACATGTTATGATTTTAAACGAACCAAACGGAGATTGGACGTATAAAATAATGTCTCCCCTATACACCTTGGGAACGATCGCCAGATTTAGGCAATGCATTGATACTACCGTACGTGTCTGGCTTCTCTAGCCACGCCAACTTCTACCATTGTTTCCATTTATTCACCTTTTCTCATTTCCTCTATTTCCTCATATTCTTCTCTCTTCATATTCCCCACCCCCTCTCCATTTCTTGATTCCTCTTCAATCAATACTCTCTCAATTACAATGGCTCCATTCTTAGATGAAACTGCAACCAACAAATCTAGAGTTACTATTATTGGAAGTGGCAATTGGGGTAGTGTTGCTGCAAAGATTATTGCCTCCAACACTCTTAAACTCCCCTCCTTTCATGGTTCGTCTCTTTTCATTTTTCGTTCCGTTTAATACCATTTTGATTCAATATAGGGTTGGTTGGAAATATGTATGCATATAGTCGGCCCCATTTAACGAGATAAGATTTGTTATAGAATGGTGTTTGATATTGTTGATGGATTGATCAATAGTGTTACAATATAGTAATATACAATTCACTGTTGCGATCACCATTTTCAAGAAAAAGTTAGTTGAAATCCTGATCACCACTTACGCTCTCAACGGTGTCTCCTTGATGGGGTCCTTTTCTATCCTAAAAGTAGTTTGTAAGCATATAATAACTACGAAATAAATTTCATAAAATTACATTATCACTATAATGTAACACCCACCCCCCCTCAACATGCATGATGTAATGCCCCATCAAATGTGGGCCTTCACGTGGTGATCGAGACATGCATGATGTAATAAATTAAAGTTAGGTCTTTTTGAGCTTTTTGCATGTTCGAATCTCACTAGTCTCCTTTGGGGACGAGGGGTGTTTAAACATCTCTGTAAGTTCTCGAAGAGCCTCGAGGATGCCATGTTCTTGGATTTGGGCACGATCCCTTCGAGGCATGCCATGTTCTTGAATTTGGGCCCAATCCCCTTCTCGTAAAAGTTTTTTCAAAAACAAATACTAATTTGGTGTATTTATTTATCTTTTCTTGAATCTAGATGAAGTGAGGATGTGGGTGTTTGAAGAAACATTGCCCTCTGGTGAAAAACTCTCTGAAGTTGTCAACAAAACCAATGTAAGGGGTCTACTATCTAACGTATTTCTAGATGATAATTGTTTTCTGCATTGAAATGACTTATGTCCCTTGTGATATGTAACAGGAGAATGTAAAATACCTTCCTGGCATAAAGCTTGGTAAGAATGTTGTTGCAGACCCTGATCTTGCACATGCAGGTATATGCAATTTTTCGATCAATTTGGTCATATGATTCTGAGTTTGGTGATTTGCTATTGAATATGGCTTTCTGTAATCTAATGTGACGATACTATGTGTGGGAGACGCTCTAATGCAGTAAAAGATTCCGACATGTTAGTATTCGTGACTCCTCATCAGTTCATGGAGAGAATATGCAAAACAATTGAAGGAAAGATAAGAAAAGATGCTCAAGCAATTTCTCTGGTTAAAGGGATGGAGGTTAAGACGGATGGTCCGTGCATGGTCTCCAACATAATTTCACAGAAGCTTGCAATTAATTGTTGTGTCCTGATGGGTGCAAACATTGCCAATGAGGTCACTATAGAGTTATTTCAGACGTTTCGTTTAAGAGCAGCCTGGAGTATTTGTAATTCTTATGCTTACTTATTCAAATCTTGAAGTGCAGATAGCAGAGGAAAAATTTAGCGAAGCAACAGTAGGATATAGAGAAAACAAAGAGACTGCAGAAAAATGGGTGAATCTGTTCAACACCCCTTCTTTCAGTGTCTCGTCTGTAAGTGAATGAGTAGTTCCATTAGATAACTTTTACCAACCTATTGTGTTGTGTGGTTCATATCTAAATGAGTTGATCGCTATTGAACTGAAACTAGGTCCAAGATGTCGAAGGAGTTGAGTTATGCGGAACCCTGAAAAATGTGGTGGCTATCGCAGCAGGTTTGACATCCTGTGCTTATAAGTGATCTAGTCCATTGCTTTTTTACTCTCTTCCTAAAATATAAAGAAGGGTCTTGCTTTTGATGACAGGATTTGTTGATGGCTTGGAGATGGGAAACAACACAAAGGTGAAGGCTGGATAGGCGAAGTTCTGTTGCATGATAATCGTCGTTGTTCTAATCTCTGTAGTACTAATAATTTATGATGACTTTCTAGGCAGCAATCATGAGAATTGGATTAATAGAGATGAAGGCCTTCTCCAAGCTGTTGTATGGTTCAGTTAAAGATAACACATTCTTTGAAAGCTGTGGTGTTGCAGATCTAATAACGACTTGTTGTGAGTATTCGGAAGAAAAACTTCATTCTCCCAATTGTCTAAATATCAATTTTATCGAATATTGAATAGGATGTAATTTTCATGTACAGTGGGTGGAAGAAACAGGAAATGTGCCGAGGCATTTGTAAAGAATGGTGGAAAAAAGTAATGTACACAAAGACTTCTTGCCTTCAAAAAGATATGCATAAGCATACTGTGGGTTAACACTACTGTTTGCATCTGCAGGTCTTTTGATGAGCTTGAAGCAGAGATTTTGCAAGGCCAGAAATTGCAGGTAGAATGTACTAACCATAACTAAGCTGTGAGCTGAACTTATCAGTCGACTTGATTTGTAATCTTCTGTCGTGGAACTGTGTAGGGTGTATTGACAGCAAAGGAAGTATATGAGGTATTATGTCACAAAGGATGGTTAGAGATGTTTCCTCTTTTCGTGACCGTGCATGATATCTGCATTGGGCGCCTTCCACCAACAGCGATAGTTAAGAATATAGCACACAAAAGTCCCACCAAGTGAGGCTTCTATGTAGAAGTAGTATGTAAGCATACAACTATGATATTAAGTTTCATAAAAATATATTATCACATTGTACTAGTGATTACATATATGGGGTCAAATTCAGCCCCGTAGTTTCAAATCAATAACCAAGTCAATAGGGTCATTAGAGCTTACCAATATCTTTGTTTGTTTCTTTGTTTTAGGATTGGATATTGATCTTCTATATATGTGCAGTTGATTTCTTGTTTTTCAATTCATTCTAGCTTTTTCATGTAATGGTACAATAACATTTAACATGAGTAAACTTGGGTACAAATTACAATTCTCATCAGACCAAGACAATTTCGTCATTTCCGACCAAGACAATTTCGTCATTTCCTCAATGAAATAGAGCATAAATTGTCAACAATATTTAAATATGCAAAATATGTATGAGAACTTTACATTTCATTATTATAGTAAAATGACAGAATTCTGTAAAAGCATTAAAAGAACACTTGGATTTCATTTTTAAGTATGGTCGACACTTACGCTTCCCAAATGCAGATAAGATATATATATAAGAATTACCAGAAGAAACAGACTTGATATAAACCATACCTAGTTGACATGCATGACCTTCAGAAAGTAAGTATATGTACAAAAAATGTTGGCATGTTCATCATGTCCCGTATGTTGGTATATTAACGCTCTTTCCTACCTTCTATAATGGAAGATCGATGCTCTTTCAGGATTATGAGTGCAATACGCTGACGCACTTCTCTGAGATCTTTCTACTTGGTTGGCGGAGATTAGAATCTCATTTTTTTCGAACTTATCTGCATTACTTTGGAGGCTCTTTAATTTCTCTGGTCTGTCAATGCTGTTCCTTGGAATTTATCTCAGATCAACGCTCTTCCTCGCTGTTTCAAAAACAATTGTAAACTGATGAACTGCGCTTTTCAAAAACATCTGTACTTTGCGACGGATGTCTTTTTACTGTGGCTATAAACTTCTTCAAATGTCTGATATATTGTGGGAAGAGCTCTAAATTACAATGATTTCCCCCTTTAATCCACAGAGGTTCATACTTCTCTTTACAAAGTTCCCATAGCTGCTTTCCATGTGAAAAATCGACGACATCATCAGCTGTCCCCTGCATAACAAATTAACAAGTACAGTACAATGAAATATCTGATTCTTAAGAAATTGAAAGTTCTATATTGAGCATCGGAATGAAGCCAATTGAAAGATTCATTTATGATGTTGATATTCAAGGCAAACAAGTAGTTTGAGAATTTCTTCATGGTGTAAATGCTTAAAGTGCAGAGTATCTTTTGACAAAACCTGTATGTTTTCAACAGAGCTTTGAGTATTAACAGTTCTATTTAAGTTCTTTCTTAAGATTCTGTATCATGTTCATATTCGATTAGTTCAAGCGCTTAAACATTTACCACCTTCCATGAGAAAATTAAATCAACATGAGAACCAAATTTATCACCTTATCCGTCAATTTTAACATCGGATGTTTAGCAATTCCAATCATACAACACAATAAAGGACTATATAATGTTGTTAAGTTCATTTTGTGGTTGTAAAGACTGTCCATTATTACTTATAACTAAGACAAACATTTTACTTTAAACAACGAATCACACTGCAGATAAATTTTTAGGGACTATTTGGTTAAAAATTAAGTCGCATGTAAGAAGAATATCCTTATGTATATGAGACTCTCCTAAGTCCAATGCACTTAATCCGTGGAGATACTAAACATGATAAGAGTAGATACTTACATGGATGAGAAGTACCGGGCATATAACCAATGGTATTTTGTCAATGTTCTGCAACACAAACAACAGAAAAGATTTTAAAAAATCACATGATTGGATCTCTTTCAGTTAGTTATAGTAGCCATGAAATAGCCAAATATACCTTGTATATGTCAAACCAATATGTGCGCTTCACAGAATACATGACCCTTAATCCAGATAATATTGGACTGTGCAGAATAACACCTCTCAATCGTGGCAAACGAGATGCAAGATCCACTGTGGGACCACTTCCAAGAGATTGCCCATAGAGGATGATATCTTCTTGCTTGGTACCATATCTTTTCTCAAGACACTTAAATGCCGCTTCAATATCTGCATAAGTGTTCTGCTCGCTAGGCTGCACATGAAGTAATCTATATATATATCCTCTTTAATACAGAGTCTGCAGGCAGTCTATACTACTACAATTATACATAAACCTAAAATCATTATTGTATAGCACGTACTTTCCCTGTTGACTGCCCATATCCAGAGTAGTCATACCTGCACACACATAAATACACAACAAATCAATTAAAACGGTCATTCTAGATCATCTAATATCGCACTACTTTCCACTTGTACGGTAGTTGATGATTAAATATTGCCTTAGATGATTGCAGAACCTAAAGATATACACAGGGAGACACCGTTCATGTGAAATTATGCAAGACAAATCTCTCCTGATAACCATCTCTTTCGCCATCCACCTGAGAAGAAACATACAATAAACGAAATGTAGCATAAGTTGAAGCTAAGCGATCCTAAATTGCTGAGTAATTTAAGCTCAGATTGAGCAATTCCAAACCTTCATTTGACAACAACTAATGCATTTAGTTACTAAATGTATATTAATTCCTTTTCAATCAAAGCAATTTTTAGTTTTACATAAAATATCCTAGATTCCATCAATATGAATCAATTTGAGCAGTTTCGATTGAACTCTTTTTCATGTCTCTCATCCTTATTGTATTAGATATAAACTTTATATCATCATTTTTGTCTATAAAAATACTTTCATAATATTATTTTATTACAATTTTCATCACATAACTAAACTCAATAGATACTCAAAAATTGGTACATAAATTACAAAAACGATTATTAAATCGAAAACTTATTCAACGCCAAAAATTGACACATACAAAACCAAAATGACAATTAAATTGGAAACTTAATCAGTGATGAAAAATTGATACGTAAATAACGAAAACCACAATTAAAACAAAATTAATCAATGCTAAAAAATTGGCACATAAAAAATGAAAACGAAAACATACATGTCATAAAATTACCCCATAATATTGACACGGAGGTTGAGACTGAGCTGAACAAATAGTTGAAACATGTGGCCGAGATCGGAGGCGTTGCCGTGGGAGTAGAGAAGAGTGACGGTAGCTGTTGGATGCTTTACATACACAACCACTATCTCACTCCCTCTCCGAGTCGGCACCTTCAGCACCTCCACGTGTTCATTGCATGGGAAGCAGCTCAGCGATAATACACGTGTCGAGAAATCCCGGACCACCGTGTAGGACGGCGGATGAGGCGGGAAGAAGGCTAGCTTCGCCGCCATTGATGACGTTACTCCTCCCATCACTCTCGGATAAGAGAGTTTCCCATTTTGTATCTTCTTTGTTCCTTTTTAACCCGGAAATATATGGGATTATCCGTGTGATCAACTTGTTAAAAGAAATAATGAAGAAAATAGAGGGTAAAGGGAAAATTATGATAGCTAAAACAATCTATTAAAATTAAAACTGCCCTCACGCAGGATCGAACTGCGGACCTTCAGTTTACAAGACTGACGCTCTACCACTGAGCTATAAGGGCCTGTACGTCATGCAGTATCTAATATATGAACTTTAACTCTAATCTAGTGTGGTTTGATTTTAAGTACTAAATTATGTTATCTACCGATTAACTTGTACGCTTTTCTTTTATATGTATCACATATAAAAGAAAAAAATTGTGCAATGTTTCTTGTAAAATTCAAAAGGATTAATAACTTACAAGTTACAACATTACTAACCCTTTAGAAAAAAAAAAAGCAGTTACATTATTCATCTTTCGAACCGATCGTATACGATCATTTATGTTTAAAAATGATTCATTCCGTCTAAAATTTGAGGGAGAGATTCGTTCATTGTCAATTTTTCTCTTCCTAAAACCCCGAGCTAATATTTTTTTATCTCCACAAACTTCTAAAATTAACATTTTTATCATTTTATTCTCCAAACCTCCACTCATTAGCCATGATTAAGACCATCACCATCTTCACCCTCATCTCCAGTACTATATGATATTCAGGGTAAACATTAACTTGGAGGTGACAAATAAAATCAACTCAATTAATTTTGTTGTTAACTTCATTACATCTCATCCTTTGACAAAATAAATATTGATGAATCTCCTTAAATCACCAAAAATATGGATAACTTAGTTGATAAGTTCACTAATTTTTTTATCCCAAAATTGATGGTTCAAATTTTACAGGACGCAATTTGTTTTTATTCTTTACTCTTAAGAGATACAATTTTGTATTCATCTCTAATCCTATATTATATCATAAGCTCTCAATAATAACTTTTTTGTGCTATTATTTCTTTTAATTTAACAGGTACAATAATTTTTCTTATCTCTACTTTTTGAGTTGCCATCTATGCATAAGCTCTCAACAACAACCTTTTCCTTCGGACAAAAGAACACCGAAAAGCTTCTCATCATCATTTTTCATAAAATCATTCATTTGGAGTATTGCTTTTTATAGCAAAGAAACAAGAACGAACGAGCCCTTTTTTTTTTGGAACTCAATACCTTCTTCTAGTATTGAGCTACAAATTTTACACTCAGATTGAAACACATAACAACAAATTTGTTGTAAATAATTTATTAATATTACAAATATACTAAAAAAGATGTAGTATATATTTCGAACCACCATATTAGATGACCTTGATCCACCCTCAGGAGTCGGGACACAACTACTGGAGGTGAAAGCAAATCAGATGTCCAACTTAGAGTTTAAATGAACAAAATGAAACTGCTATCAACTCACTTATGAGTAGCTCAAGAAAAAGAGAGTTTCGAGTTAATCGAATAGCCTAGTGGAAAAGGCTATTGCTAGCGACCAGAAGGTTCTGGGTTCGAAACTCACCTCATCGCTTATTTACAAAAAAAGAAAAAGAAAAAAAAGAGAAAGAGTTTCCTAATTTAAACAGCACTAGAGACACAGTAGCCGCTAGACTGTATTCCATGAAAATTCTGTACCCCTTTCAATGACTTTTGGCTTAAAGCCTTCAAAGGGGTTGGAGTAACCTGCATGAAGAGATAATTCCCTGCAAATAAATCCCCAAAATGAGCTTGACTCTCCTTCAATCTCTTCGATACTTTCCTCCATGCAAGTCTAACGATCTTCGTTTTTCTTGAAAATAGCCTCTTAAACCATGGAATCTTGATTTTCAACTTCTTCCTGATATGAACTCTCCTGAATCTTGATGAACCCCCTGCTTTTCCTATAACTCTATATCTCGGATCGGGTTCTTCGAAATGAAACTCGTTCACCAGTTTCTGGTAAGCAAATTTCCCACTGGATGATGCCATTGAAACAGAATTGTGAGACTTGAGATGAGAAGTTTAGTTTGGTTCTGTCTTTTCTATTATCAGATGATCACGTAATGTGGTTGCCAATAAAGATATGGTTTACTAATATATACAGAGTGTATGCATACATGCATTGAATGCTATTTGATGGCAGCTGAAGTGGTTGTTAGTTATAACAACAAACAACATGGTTATCATCATTAATTAAATAAAAGTATTATCCAAGTTTAGAAGGGTTAGATTCTCGGGTTTAAAAAGAATTGTATACACTTAACGGCCCCTATGCTTCAACTCGATAGCTACTAAGGAGGTTAAAGGATTCAAATACCAATGCCTACAAAGAAGTCGCTTAAAACGAAACTGTATTACTATTCTTGGATTTAATCCGTTAGTAACTTTATCCTTAGTGCCCGCATGGGGCATTGGGGCCAAATTAATTGGAGCAATTTAGATGTGAGAATAGTGAGAAAGAGAGTCGTCGTTTTTCCAAGAAAACTAGAGGGTCATGACTCATGACTCAACTCTCAAGCTTCACTTTTGTCAACTAAAATTTATTACTTCGTACATCATAAATGAAGTACTGCTATTATTTATATCCTCACTTGAGATGTTATTTTCAGTCATCAAATATTCTACTTCTCGAGAAAAAACTACTCCATCTTAGATCACTGTAATTGCCAAAAATAAAACAACTAACCAATTTACCCCAAAATTAAAAACAGAAACGAAACAAAAATAATACTCGTAATTAAAGAAGCAGCTGGAGTTGATGATCACACACTAACACTGCCATGATCAGGAGTCCCCACTACATATATCCTTTAACAATTTCTTCTTCCAATTCTTTGAAATCCCAAGCGTCATCGGCTAAGTATTCGCCTGACCAACATAAGTATCGTAAATTTAGAACATATTTGGGGAAATCAGAGATAAATAAGGAAGATAATTTTCCCAAACTAGAATTTTTGTCATAGTAGAAGGTATTTACCAATTGAGTCTCTTCGCAGAGCGGTGAGATGAGCGCAACTGCAACCAAGGCATACCGTGTTATAAACCAGAAAGGTGAATGGTTTCAAAAAATTGCATGATCTAACACTCAAACAAACTATAAGTGAAAGTGATACCTGCCCAATGCTTTCCCTAAATCTGCACAAAGAGATCGGATATAGGTCCCTTTGGAGCATATCACACGGAAAATCACATTCTGTCTGCGATCAATACAATTCACTTTGTATAAGCCTCCCATCAACATGTTCTTGTTCATGTAGTGATGAGTAATTAATACAACCAAAGGGGTGGTAAACAAGAATAATAGCTACTTTCCAAAAGTCGAAATATGTGGAATCCTAAAGAAGCTGCAAAATTCTCTATTATACTTCAAACAGAAATCACATCTCTTTTGTTTATGCAACCAGGCTCAGATGAAGATCTTAATTCCTATATATACAATAAGGTCAAACAAAGCCAGTTTTTAAATTGGGAAAAATGTTGCCATAGATAATGAAGTATGAATGTATGATGCAACTTACAAAATACCAAGGATGTTTATACTATCAACTGGGCTAACACGATTTAATGAGTTCTTACAAGTAGTTTTAATAGATAATGTTACCTGTCATCCAAACTCCTTTCTATGTCAAACTGAAAAATCGATATCCGTCTGGGTGAAAGTTCAAGGCTCTCTCCCCTTCTTGCCTTCTCATACAATTTCTCACCCCCAACCTACCTCATAATGAAGAAACTAGTTACAAGAAATTGAGTTGCAACTTCCCATGGCAGACTTCAGATTAAAAAACACGATAACATTGCATGATTAAGTATGGTGTGACTGAGATAGCATGGGACTGAGATTATCTGTTATTGAGATCCACCTATTTCTATATAACTTTAATTGATATTTATACTTCAGGTTTTAATTAGATCTTCACAAGTCGAATATACACAAAGTTATGCTAATACTATTTCACTAATATATGTCAAAGTAATGTCTGCACTAAAATCTTAACATACTCTTACTTTAATTGCGGAAAACATCGGTGGAACTTGCCATATCTCTCCACAAAACGATTCAGCAGCTTTTTTTAAGTCACCATCTTTGATGTGCTCCCATGGCTCACGTTGGATGACCTGAAGGTAAATGTCGATTATACTAAGTTAAAAGTAATCTGAAGTTAATTATGTGATTTTGTATCATAAAAGAAAAAATCTCAATTGTGGAGGGAGTCGGGGGACTGAACATATGCAGTAGACGACATTAGCATCTTAATAATAGAAAAACTGTTAACCAAAACAAGGAAGCTAACCGGTGAATCAGCATCCCAAGTCGATGTTGCTTCACCCAAGCGGAAGATGCCACTATAACCTTTTGTCATGCCTTGGTATCTGCCAAATATTTGTTCAGGAAACATAAACATTTGGAGGGAGGTGGTATCACAGGAAAAGCCAAAAACAATTCTACAACTCTGGCAATCAAGTGACACAAGATGATATCCCTACTTTACCTATCAACAATTTTCGTAGATTTGCCAACACAAACAATCAATAAACCAGTTGCCATAGGATCAAGTGTCCCGGCATGTCCCACCTGAAAGTGAAAGATGGTGAGAAAAACTTCAAACAGCATGGCAGAGTAAATACATCTTATTACAATCAGGAAGCACCTTTTTCACTTTCACCAAGCGACGAAGCTTTCCACAAACTGTAAATGAAGTCCAACCTAATTTGATGTGTAATGAAGTCAGGGATTATGACGTTATTGTACATGGAGTTGTTTCTTAATCGTTGGCTCAAGATATTCAATCAATTAGCATTTGGAACTTTTAGCTCAAAATCTTGACGAAACTATATATAGCCTAGTTTAACTTTTGCTATAACTTTCGCGTCGGTGTTACAAACATCAAGACTCCTACAATTTCCATGGCAACCCTGATATTATGTATCATACTCCGAAATACTTACATCACCTAACATCAATCACTAAATTTACTCTTGTACTTACCTTTTGGCTTATTCACCAGAAGCACAGTCCCAGCAGGACTATCCCATTGAGCTGGAAGCCCTGTCCTCCTAGACGAAAGGAACGCCTCCGGTTGAGCATCCTCATTGGGGACTTTCTTCAAACATTTAAAAAACTCCCCCACCTTCTTCTCCGATACACCAACTGTCACATCCTCAACATTCCCTTTCCCACCCTCTCCCCCCTTATCTTCAAAAAACACCAACCCCTTATCTCCCCCATTCTCACCCCTCCCCTGGCCGCTTTTCGCAACCCTTTTCGATTTACTCTCCTCAACATTCCCTCTCCCACTCTCTCCCCCCTTATCCTCAAAAAACACAAACCCCTCATCTCCCCCACTCTCACCCGTCCCCTTCAAACCGCTTTTCGCACCCCTTTTGGGTTTCCTTTCATCAGCATTCCGCTTTCCAGGATCAAGAAACGCCTTATCAAACCCCTGGTCAGGAAAATACTTCTTCTCCAACTGATACACCATCTTGTAATGCTTATCCTTTTCCCAAGGATAAGCAAACGCGTCGTAAAAATACAACTCCTCCTCCCTCTTGTGCAAAGTCTTCAACTCAACAACTTCTTGCTTCAACTCAACTAACTCATTTTCGCCACGTGTCCGATACTCCTCATCCTCTGAATCAGAACCCATCATCCTTTTTCTCCTCTTATTATAATACTTCCTCTTCTTCTTATCCATCTCCAATAAATTCCCAGTTTCAGTTTCACAATTTTCTTCATTTATATCCATTTTAGTTGTTTTATTTAGTCTTTCATCAACGAAGTCATTAAATGAAATATTATTTTCGTGGGGTGTGTTGGAAATTTCGGGGTGAGAATTGGGGGGGAGAAGCCGGCGGCGATGTGGCGGGGGCGGTGTGTTTGGGCGGGAAATGATCATTTCGTATTGGAGTGGACAAGGAGTTGAGGTTGTTGAAAAAAGTTGTTTGTGAAGTGGTTTGATTGAAAAGTTTGAAGATGTGAAGAGAAAACGTGGTCGTGGGATGGTGGTTGGAAGTGGAGTGGTGAGGCGGAGGAGGACCGTTACGCGCCCGAGCTGCATCGGGTTCGCCATCCTATGGGGGATGGGGGTTAAGCTGTGGCCAATGTTGCTCAAAATATTAGGCTTATGTACTTGTTTGTTTGTTTTTTTTGTTTTAGTAATTAACGATCAGGTGAGTTTTCAACCCACGATATTACTAGTTAATAACAAGATTTTTTTTTTTACTAAGCTCTTCGATTAACTCAGGCTTATGTACTTGTTAGGCATAAAAATAAGTCTTTTTTGCACAATGCCCCAAATTATTGTCCAGTCTTTATTTTCATATGCCCAATATATTGTAGGGTTGAAATGTCCTCAATCAGTTTTATTTATTAAAATATGAATAAATTCATTTAATGAAAAAATAAAAAAATAATTATAAGATATACTACCTCCGTTCTTAAAAGATTGTCACATTTTGACTTTTGTTGGTCAAACATAACAAAATTTGATCATGAATTCTCATTAAACGATAAGAAATAATATAGTCTTAGATTCGCCTCAATATATATTTTTGAAATATCAACTTTTTGTAATTTTTTTTGCATGTAGAATAATAGATATTTACGTTTTAAATCGTGTTTTGTTGACTACCAAAAGTCAAAATGTGACAATATTTTAGGGACGGAGGAAGTAGTACATTTAAAATAAATGAAGAATCCTCAAAATTGAAGATGGAGGAATGGAGTGAATAATTGGGGTTAGGACTGAACAATATGTCCACATATAGGGCCTCTAGGCCCACTGACAACCGTTTCTATATACTACTTGGACTTCGGAGTCTTGGTCTCTTGGATTCATTAACTTACCCGTTTCGGGGGAACTTGACCAGTTTGTAAGCTGTGGTCCGTGCCCCGTGGATATGACTTTATACGATCTTTTATGATTTTCTTTTTGGTAAAGTAGTAATTAGAGTATGAATGTAATGTTATTATAAAAAATAAATACATGGATTTTTAATTAATATATAATTAGAGTGTATATGAGATCTATTGTCTTCAATAAATTTGAATCCAAGACTTCTTGATTAAAATGTTGGGTTAAATGTCATTAGGATATTGACTCATCGATTTTGTCATTATTGATAATTAGTTACGTAACTTATGTTAATTTTGATAGTACATCAAACATTAAATAATTATATCATCAATTTTAAAATGTGTACTATAAAGAAACTCAGTCTCATATTATTATATTAAAACCTTGTGGCCGAATATCTAAAACCAATTGATTTTAGGATAGAATTTCATAAATTCTTACTCCCTCCGTCCCATTATCTAAGAACCATATTTCAAAAATAGAAATCTCATTTTAAGTATCCATTTTACCCAATTAAGTAAGAAAGGTGGAGGGAAAACTAAATTTGTGAGAAAATTTTAAATTTTCCTTAAATTTCATGCAAAAATAAATGGATATTAGATAAAGGATGGAGGGAGTAATATAGATTGTAATATATGATGCTCAATTTTATGAAAAATAATGCGTATAAAGAATGTAAGGTCAGTTTAAAGTGAATTTTACCTTTTCGAATTCATTTTACTTTATATTTTTGTTCTTTAGGTAAAACTTAAGACAAAGGTAACTTTTTAATTATATTATGAAATAATTTTTGTAATAATATCCAATTTCAATCTAAGGAAAATTGTGCATCTTTGACTTTGCAACTCTAAAATATTCTAAACCACTTGAACGAAGGTTTTGGATGAATTCATCAACTCTTGATAAGTAGATTGATTAGTTATTTTAGAAAGTGAATCACATTGTGATGGAGGAAATGTATAGGTGGGAACAGGATGTGTCATTAAGACTGACTGCATAACTTATTTTATAAACAAGTTTTATTGGACTTAATCGAATAGCCTAATGGAAAAGACTCTTGCTAGTGCTAGTAACCAAAAAGATCATGGGTTCGAAATTCACATCTATCTCTAATTTACAAAAAAATATATATATATATATTATTGTGTTTCAAAGCCACTTTAAACTGCCAAACGATGTCGTGTTCACTGTTTACTTACTTACACAACATGCAATAATAATGTAGGTAAGATAGAGAGAAAAGTGATGAAGTAATTAGGCGGCCTTTAATAGGTGGACTTGAATTTGAAATGGACAAATGAAATAGACAAACATGCTCTTGTAATTCCAATGGGACCATACACAAACATCCAACCTCAGAAGGTGAACTAACCTATGAACTTCAATATATCATACACTAATATTTAACTATACGTTGCAAATGTAATATGTATACTTAGCTTCAAGAATCAAACAATGTTTTTCCTTGTTTCTGTGTCAGACAATAATCCAGCTTTTAATAAAACCTTATAGAGATTGCAACCATGCAACTACAAATTTATACCAAATTTGCCATTTCAGATTATTATGTATTAAATAAATGGTTTTAATGTGAAGACTAATCCAACCCGCATTTAGCTCACTAATTTTTTCAAGCTTATTTCAAAATATGAAGGCGGCGCTTACTTCGGAGATGTATTTTGATTAGGTGATTAATTTCCTCTCGATTTCTATGTGGGATACTTATTCACACTTTATTTTTCTTTTCACGCTTCATCATTCTTCCTTTATTTTGACGCAATACAAGAGTTTTGGAATACATAAAATCCAATAACCATAACATATTGAATAAGTTGAAACTACTAATCCAAAATGAAATTGAGAACACTACAAACAAACAAGTATCATAAGAAAGTCCTAATTGAGCTTCGGTTTCTTCATCCTACGAATCAACAAACTTCAAACTTACAGTTATTGCATCATCACATTATTTATTACTGTCCCTATTTTCAATGCCTAATTTTCTCTCTGGCTTCTCCAAATGGAACCTCATTTTCTCAATAAAGATCTTGTTTTATTATGGTGATAGTAGTAGGCCAATGATATAGGACTTCCTCAGTTTTAAATGGTGTCACATTTTGATTTTTTATTGTTAAATTTCAAAATATTTAATTGTAAATTCTCATTAAATAATACTTCAGCTGTTTCATTATACTTGATTGTTTGTACAAAAAAATACTTTATTAAGGAAAATGAAAAGTTTACTAACATGTCCTCAAAAAGTAAAAAATATTTTGAAGTATTATTACTTTATCGAATATATATTTTTAAAATATCAAATTTTTATAATTTTTTCGTATATAGAATAAGAGATATTTACATTTTTAATTACATTTTATTGAATATAAAAAATTAAAATGTGACAATAGATGGAGGAAAAATATAACAACCACAATTTTCCTCCTAAGATATACTCCTTTCATATTTGAGGTTCCTATATACACTCGGTCAAATAAACGTACAACTTATTTCAAAACATGCATCAGGATATAATAAATTATAAGTAATTATTTAAAATATGATATAACACTACAAATATAAATTGTGAGCTGGTTAAATATGTTTGACCCACCAGTATCAACGGAAGACAACAATGGAACTTAATTAATTAAAAGATGGATTGCCATTTGTCAAGTCCCAAACTCCCACTAATAAAGATTGAGTTTGAATGAAATAGTCTAATAAGAAAAGTTATTATCACCCATTTATAAAGAGTGGTGTTATAAATATTTTATATAAATTAAAAAATATTTAATATATTCATAACTTTCATTTATATTCCCATAAAACAATCATTAATATTCTACATATTACTTAACTATATGATACAATTATTATATTTTTTGAGTTATTCTATATAAATAGGAATATTAAAAGAATATTTTGATTGTATCATGTCGTTAAGTAGTACTCCACCTATTACTTCCAATATTGATTTATGTAAGAATACATTTTTTTTGAATATTTTTGAAATATTTAAAAAGATGTTTTTTTATATTGGAAGTATTATTGTTAATAATTTGAAAGTACTTATCATTAATTACTAAAAAAAGGTCACAACCATAAAGACAATATCTTGATAACAAAAAGGGAAAGAATTGAAAAGTTTATCACTTTTAAAACAATAATAATAGCTATTAAAAGTAGTAATTGTAGAATTCAAAAGTTTTGATTATTATTATTAGAAGAAGCAATGTAGCATTTATCTGTTGATTATTGTTAGAAATAATTGTAATTATTATTAGAAGTAGTAACTGTACAATTCAGAAGTTTTGATTATTATTATTAGAAGTAGTAATTGTATCATTTATCTGTTGATTATAATTAGAAGTAATAGTAATTCTACAATTCAAAAGTTTGTTGGGCTCCTATTTTTGTCAGATACCCGTAATCCGCGTGAACAACTAAAAATTTATAGTAAGAAAGTAAGAATTTCGGCATATTTTTATTTTGCATCCTTTATTATCGGTAAAATTTTAAAGTGGACCATAATACTATTCTAATAAGCTTAAATTAGATGAATTTTCGTTTTTAAAGAAGTACAAAATCGAGATATCACATATATACAACTTTTGGGATCCTTTTGAAAAATAATTAAACTTGTAAATTAAAAAATTAACCCCACCCTTCATATTTTTCATCAAACATGACCCCTCCCCCCCCCCCCCCCCCCACCTTTCATTTTCTTCATCCAACGTGCCAACCTAAACATAAGTTCTCACCATACAATGCATCAACTCTTCAAAAGCTTAGGGTTCTAACACTTATCAAACCCAACAAAAGATCCAATTTTTAGCCTAAATTATCAATTTAATTTCAATTGCATAAACTTTTTTTTGATAAATTCATCAAACCAACAATAAAGATCCAATTCTTTTTATATACAAAAGTAACAATAAAGATTTCGACGAGCTCAAGGCAGCTCCGATTTGCAGTGATGGGGGGGGGGGGGGTCTGATCGCTATTTTTGCAGGGATGGGGAAAGGGGCTGGTCACGAGTTTGTAAGGAGGGGGAAGGGTGGTCGCGATTTGGGAGGGGTTGTGGTGGTGGGCTTTGAGGTTTTAGTGATGATGGTGAGTTTGGGTAAGAAGAAGAGAATGAGGTCAATTTTTAATTTTGATATTATCAAAAAGTGTCCAACAAACTAATAAGCTTATTATTTCAAGTTTGCCCTTGTTTTTACATAAGTTTAGGTATAAATTGACATTTTAAGGGGGGGGGGGAATGAAAAAAATGAAGTATAAGGAACAAATTAAGACTTAGGAAAGTATTAGAGTGCATTTGGAATTTCGCCGATAATAGAGAGTGCAAAATGAAAATAAACCAAGAACTACATGAGTACAAGTATTACTTGAGCTGGTTACCTTATAAGTTATATTTATATTTAATTAAGGTAAATTACCTTTTCTAATAGTAATATATGATGTTAATAGGCAATTAATTTAAAGGTATTCCTTCAAAAGTTAGATTTAAAAATATGTAGGGTATGAAAATTTATTTCCTAATAGTATTATGAACAAAAGTATTGGATTAACGAAAGTAGTACTAGGAGGAGGATAAGAACCATATATGTACTATATGCAGTCTAGGAGTACTTTTATTGGTGAAGGGGAAAATGACACTATTATTTTTTATAAGGGAGCATGATTAATCGAATTTATATCCCTTTTAATTATTGTTTTTTTTTTACTGTTTTAGTCTAAAGTTTTGGTTTGAATATACTTTTTCTACAATAATAATTACATATTTACATTTTTAATTTGATTTTTATAATTTTTTATTTAAATTATTGACTAACCAATCATATAATTTGAATCAAATATCTCTTATAATTTTCATTTTTTTTCCTTAATCTATATATACATGACTAAATTATTAGCTCTCGCTTTCCAATCTCTCTAAAATCATCAACTAAAAATCTCAGGTAAGTATCTTTTCAAAATTGAAAGCCTTTCTTATCCAAATAAATAATAAATTACCACATTCTTTCTTAAAATGTCTTTACTAAGTTTGGTAGCTTTGGACATAAATACATTTTATAGATAAGATAGTAATTAAGGACAATATATCAAGAGATAATAAGTATTGTATTAACGTAAATTGACCTCTTAATGTGATAATTTTAATTTGAAAATCATAACTCAAATTGGAAATTCGAAAAATAAATTATACTCTACAACTTTTTTTATATCCAATGATTACATATTTACATGTAATAAGAAAATAAAAAGTGAGAGGCTTTAAAATTAGCTAGTATAAATAGTAGTCACCCCACCTTCCCTCTCTTCATTTTTTGGAACTTCCAACTTCTGGTTTCAGGGGGAGATAAACAGACACCAAATTATTGTCCATATAAATATACACAAAAAATCACTAGTATTCTTACCTTACAATTAATGTTGTTACAAGAAATAGATTGAAAAACAACCAACAAAATTGCCCTTATTATTGTTCTTGAGTTCGAATATTGTAGAGATAAAATATAGGAGAATGAAATGAAATGTTGAGAAGAAAACTAACCAATTTCTTGAAAGCGGCTGTCTAAAAAATCTCTTTCAGGACATTCTGATCATTGGTTTTTCTTTTTTCCATATTCAGTTAATTGGAAATTAAGAGTTTCTGAAAAAAGGATTTTTTGTTCGGTTGTGAAGATGTTGCCAGATGGTTATTACCCTAATAAGAAAAAGGATGACTTTTATGACGATGGTTGTGGTCAGGTATGTATGTTGTTTCATGTTTTATGTTTCTGCAGTTGAATTTGCATTTTGGTGGAAATGTTTGAAGCTTTTGGAGTTTTTTTGTGTATAAAATCATTGGGAATTAGCAAAGTTCGCAACTTCTTTTGATTTTGAGAGATTTAATGTTTTTGTTCTTTAAGTTCATGAATGTAGTTAGAATGAATTAAAAGAAAATTCTATGTTTTTGTTGTTGGTTGTTTAATTGTTTTCAGTTGAACTTGTCACGTTCTAGCTCGTTCATGATTCTATGAGCCAGAGAATTATGTTTCTGTAATAATTTATTTTTTCCGGCGAGAAATTTCTGCTCATTTTTGGATTTGCTTTTGAATATTTCAATATTTGAGGTGACATGAGTTAATCGAATAGCCTAATGGAAACACTCTTTCTAGTGACCTAAAAGTTCTGGTTCAAGACTCACGTCATGGCTGATTATAATAAAAGATATTTGAGGTGACATGTTTTGCACTAAGTCCTTTTTATAGTTTGAAGGGTCTTGAAAAATAAGTATATGCTTCTGTCACCAGCATTTGATGCATCAGGATTTTATAGAGACTAGATTTGCTTGATGAAGATAATTGTTCGATCTGAACTATAATTGTTTTTGGTGAGTTGTTTCTAAAGAGATTTATTTGTCTTCTATCTATGGTTATTGCAGTCTTCCATTATGGCCTGCAGCATTTCAAGAATAAGATACATATTGCCATGGCTTGATGTGAAGTCTTTGATCTATTTGTTTCTAATTCTGCCGATGGTGATCTATGGGGTGTATACTCATGGGCAGAAGGTATCCTATTTCTTTAGACCACTATGGAAATCCCCTCCGAAGGCTTTCATCGACATACCTCACTATTACAGCGAAAACATGACAATGGAGACTCTCTGCAGTCTTCATGGGTGGAAAGTTCGTGAGTATCCTAGGAAAGTCTACGACGCAGTTATATTCAATAATGAAATTGATATGCTTACTATTCGATGGAAGGAATTGTATCCATACATCACACAGTTTGTTCTTCTGGAAGCTAACTCCACTTTTACTGGTTTGCCTAAGCCCTACTTTTTTGCCAAGAACCGGGACCAGTTTAACTTCATTGAGCCTCGATTGACTTATGCAACGGTGGGTGGCAGGTTCCATAAAGGTGAAAATCCATTTATAGAGGAGGCTTATGAAAGATTGGCCCTTGATCAGCTCTTGAGAATAGCTGGTATAGAGGATGATGATTTGTTGATCATGTCTGATGTTGATGAGATTCCTAGTGCCCAGACTATAAATCTCTTGAGATGGTGTGATGATATTCCTCCGGTTTTGCATCTTGAGCTGAAGAACTACATGTACTCTTTTGAGTTTCGACGTGCACACAAGAGCTGGAGAGCTTCTGTCCACACGTACCAGAAGGGAAAGACTAAATACGTGCACTTTCGACAGACAGACTACCTCCTTGCGGATGCAGGATGGCACTGTAGCTTTTGCTTCAAACTAATCAGTGACTTCGTGTTCAAAATGAAAGCTTACAGCCACACTGATAGAATTAGATTTTCTCACTTTCTGGACCATGATAGGATACAGGATATAATCTGCAGGGGGGCTGACCTGTTTGACATGCTACCAGAGGAGTATTCGTTCAGGGACATCATCGGGAGGATGGGGCCTATCCCGCATTCATACTCTGCTGTTAATTTACCATCTCTTCTGTATGAGAGTGCTGATAAGTACAAATATCTTCTTCCTGGGAATTGCATACGGGAGGCTTAATTAGTTCACCTGCCTCTTGACACAGAATTCGACAAGTTTGTACTACCCCTTGATAGGATTCATTTGCATATGCTATGAAAGCATACATTATTGACAGTGAAATGATTCGCTCTTGTTAGACGGTGCGTGGTATTAACTTACCGAGTGGGCTAGATTAACTCGGCGATGGGGCATTTTTTGCTTGTTCATCCTGAACGTATCGATGACTTGAGAGCTTGGGTACTAGATATAGGAATTGTTTGTTGTGGTGGGTTACCTTTTCTAAGTAGTTGCAGAGGACTATTTGATAATAAGTTAAGGTGCCTTGGAACTGTTCTATGTTTGTTATTGATTACCTGACATAATTTTTGTTTGTCATCCAAATCATAGTAGTGGATCATTTGCATTACATACTTCTTCTGGGATTACAGAGTAAAATGCCACATGTTGTCATTTTTCATAAAATTAATTGATTTGAATTTAAGAATACATTGAAATGACTTCATAGAAAAAAAATTTATATAATTACTCATGGGCTATATTGACCAAACAAATTATACTATGTTGACATATCTTTGTTATGATTAATAAATAAGTTATAGATACGTTTAATCACGCATGTTTCGCATCATGTCACAATTCAATCACATTCAATATGTCACATTTGATCATAAATGTTTCACAAATTAACTTAGTTGATCATTTTGCTATAACAATTGTTAATTTTGACATTTTTAGACAAATTGACCGGGGTGAAATTATCCAAACATATTTTTGAGACATGTGAAATATATGTCATCAAATAATACATAATGAAACATGTGTGGTCGAATAGTGATAAAATGCAAAACATGTATAATCAAATCTGTATTTAAAATTAGTCATACATATTTTTTTATAAAGAAAAAAGGAAAAATAAAAGATATGGTTATTACTTTTTGTGCATGACAATATGACATGCAAATTGTAGGTGTCAATAAAACATAGGAGATGAACATCCACGATCACTAAGCTCTCTTGTGGCGATGTTATCCATGTCAACATCCTTCAGATGTCGAATATTCGTTCAACTAATAATCATGTCCTGTACCAATATAATCCCAACACGTGTAATATTACTTACACTACTACATTACAAAACTTCAAAAAAACAAATATTTCCAATTACTTTTACATTTCAAAATAAAAAATTATTTCACAAAATAATTCACTTTTCTTTTTTCTTTTATATCATCAACATTCAACATACACTTCATTATCTATAATCTTAAAAAATGTGCTAATTTTTCTATTATTCAGATAAAATATCTATTCATAGGTCTTGTAAAATAAAAAATATTAATATAATTTTTTTATATATTATAGTCTAAGTTATTTCTACCTTAACACACTTTTTTTTCTCTCTCTCTCCAAAAATGACTCCACCCTACCTGCGTATACTTTTTTCATGCAATTATATGAGACAATTCAATTGTCTTCAATTACTTTTAACATGATATTGTACTTCAATTGTCCTCTATTGTGACAAAATTAAGGGACAATGTACTCCAATTATTCATTGTTGTGGATAGTCTTATGATGCTTCGGGAGTTGTGTTAAACTTTGATCACAAATTATTTTTATTTATTTGTCTAAAAAATATAGAATTACTATCATTAAATTTGTTTTTTAAAATATTTTCATTATATTTTTTTGTAATATAATATATATACATAATTATTGATAATTAAACCGTAATTAAAAAGCGTGAAATAAATTAAGTTAGTATATCAAATTCTCAAAACTATATTGCAATATTTGGTCTAAATATGGAGGGAGGGGAATGAGGGACATGAGAAAGGTTTATTTTCTTGTTCTTTCTTTTATTTTCCTTTTTAAAATTTGACTTAAATTACTAAAATACCCCTAAAAATAGTACTGTATGATAGGAAAATGAATCTAGATTAGTGAAGTAACCAAAACATATGATGATAATTGATAAATAAGCCATTCATTTAACTTGTTGCTCAATAATGCCTCAATTTACTTTTCAGTGTTTTTATCATCCACAATATAGATAATTAGTTAAAAGAAATACATAGACCTTCCTGCTTAGGCAAACAATCTAAACACATAAATACAGCAAAAGCTCATGCTCTTCAAGCATTACTAATTATAGCTGATCCAATGAAGGCTCTTCCAAGATAATGAATTTAAGACCTTTTGATTGAACTTGTTTATACATTTAATTATAGTACATCACAGATTCACAGTAGCCACTTCTTTACAAGATCCATAGTCATACACATCTCGGTATGATAAGCGAAAATGGTTCTTGAGAGTGTATCATATCTCTTCCGCGACAATGCTAGAACTAAGTTAAATGACTTCCTAAAATAACTATTGTTATAAGTTCGATCCACATGGCAGCTTTCTCCCAGTGGCAAACATGTTCTAGTAGTATCTGCAGCTAAAAGCTCATCAAGCTTCAGTATAGGTAATCTGGGGGTCTTGCATGCTTATATAATTCGTCTGAATTAGAAACACTGGTTAAAACATGAAAATGGACTTTTAGGCTTGCTTTCCATGGGGGTTTTGGGGGTTCCACTTTGGTCGACTCTTTTAGCCATTAATGAGCTTGTACCTGGAGACTCCGGTGGAAGGATAGAATTCTCTGAAGTGCGGATTCTAAGTGGTATTGCAGGTTCCGTTGGTGATATTGTTGAAAGATAATGCAAAAGCATTTGGATTATTTGAGTGAAGTTGGGCCTAGCATTAGGATCCTCCCTCCAACATGAGGTAACAATTGAGGCCAAGTCCTCAGGAAGATCGTCAGCACTCGGCCTAACGTTCTGCAGATACAAAGCAAGACATTTTTATCAATTTTGGAGATCCAAAGAAAAGGAGGAATATGCAAGTCAGTTTACTTTGTCAAAGGATAGTGGGTGCAAAGATTTCATGATAAATGAGAAAGAAGAGAACTTCGTATACCCGCAATCCATTCAAATTGTTACACTCCTAAAGAAGAGTAGGGTCCTTTTCTTGACTAACAGACCATCCAAAAAGATTTAGGGGAAACTGTTCTTTCAATTTCATTATGAGCACAACCATGTGAAATGAGCTCCATTGCTTATTATAATAAAGGGCAATGACAAGAAAGTAAGGGTGATGACAATAATTTTTTTTGAAACAGTACAAACACACTTTCAAGTTCAAGTTGAAATGAAGGATTCTGTAATGAAGTAAGAAATTACTTTAAAAGCAGCAGCATAAGCGGCCTGAAGATTTGACATGCCTTCAAAAGGTAACTTGTTGTGCACAAGCTCCCACAGTACAATGGCAAAACTGTAAGCATCCACTTTATGATTGTAATGCTTTTTTTCTCCTTGTCTCAAAGTGACTGTGCTGTAAAGCTGCAGCCAAAAGTAGAGAAGTTGTAAATACTCGAAGCACCTCCATGAAAAGCACACTGCCGAGAAAAAGAAAGAATGAAAGCAACAATGTATTCGAACAATTCACTACCTCGGGAGCCATCCAGCGATAAGTTCCCGTTTCAGCAGTCATCATCTCAGTCAACGTCTCTTCTCTTGCCAAACCAAAATCGGCAAGTTTTACGGTTTTATGGTCCGCGGTGAGGAGCAAGTTCTCTGGAAGCGAAGCCAAATGATCACATTGAGTTAAAAATAACAATCTGAAGAAGCTCCATACTTAACATACAACAGGACCCAACATTTATGACATTGGTTAAAAACATGCAGGAAAAGGGATATATGATTCTCTTCGATGAACAGATCAGTAGAAAACAAACAGTGTGCAACTAGTTCCTTTGGTTGCAGGGACTCTTTGAAACTGAACCCCATACTCTTGCAATGATTGACTTTTTCATATATGATCACCATTTGCATATCCGAAGTATTTGTTCAGAATTTCTATATCAACTTTTCAACTAAATTATCATTGTTAAAGAAACAGCAAAAAGTCTACAAATCTTTCATATGTGGAACAATACTACAACATCAAATCTAGAATATAATAACTGCATATAGCCATGATAATAACAGAACTTAGAAAATACTCTCTCTGAACAGGGCACTAATTAATAAATTGAAAGAGGTTCACAACAAGAGTGTGCCTGGATTTGGCAAGAATTTACAGACTAAAGCTGCTGAGAGTATTGGATTCTCCTATTTTTCATGATTTCCAATCCACTACGTCATAGGTGGCATACATTTTCAAAATGCACAGAATAGCACCAGGTAGTTGAAATATCAAGAAAAATAAGTTTTTAGAAGCTATTTTGAAACAAGTTAATGAAACAAAATATACCAGGTTTTAGGTCTCTATGTATGATCCCATGGGAGTGCAAACATTCCATTGCTCGAGCTATATCAAGAGCAAAGCCTATAGCAACTTTCATATCCAGGGAATTCGGCCTTATGTCAACCAAGTATTTCTTCAGTGTTCCACCAGCAAGAAGCTCGATTACAATAACCATGACAGGCTCTTTGCAAGCTCCAATAAACTGTGACAGGGACAACAAAATTTACTAAGATAAATAAAATCACAAAAGATATGTCGAATCAAAATATGGTAGAACTAGAAACGATAGCATGTTCTTAGATGGAATTCAGAGTCACAACCTTCACTAAGTTTTTGTGCTGCACTCTGGATAACATTGCAACTTCTCTAATAAATTGAGATTCCGCCTTAGCAATCTCCTCCGGTGTTTCCCCTTTATGTACAATCTTTATAGCAACATTCTGGTTCTTGTACCTGACAGACATCCCATACACATGAAACAATCAACATTCCACAAACCAAGGTCAAACTATTAATTATATATGACCATAGATCAATGCAACAGGGACACATTCAAAATTTGACAATCGTTTCTCATGCCTGCAATAACGATTATCAATCGAAGAAAAATGAACACACCAGGCACCAATCTCAATATCCAACAGAAAGAAATTTCATGAAGTACCAAATGACTGTAACTATTCATATTATACAGAATTAAGGTATTATGATCCATTTAATTCTTCAATTGCAAAACTATATCTCTTCACATGTTCCATAATGATTAACATTATTTATGTTAACTTGACAACAAGATTCAAGACAAATGACATCAAATAAAAAACATTAAAAGTCAACTTACTTTCCCTCATAGACTTTAGCATGAGCACCCTCTCCAATCTTAGGTCCAACAAGTAGAAGTTTTGGATCAACCAACCACTTTGAATCCAAATTGAAGTCCTCCCCTAAATAGAAGTCATTGGTAGATCCCATTTTCTAATCTCAATCACCTCTATACACATTAAAGCATCAATCTTTACAACAAAACTCAAAATCTACAAACTTTATCAGCCAAACCCATATCAACAATTTACTTCCAACTAACCAAAAACATATATAAATGACTCATAAGCAATTATATTCAAGTTTAACTCAACTACTAAGATCAGTTGTATATCTGCCTTTATTTTCAAGAATCAATAAATCACTTACATGGTCCAACCTATAACAATTCTACAACATATTTATCATCAAATACACAAATAAAGCATACCCAACAAAGTTCACTTATGATCAAGCAACTTAATGATTACTGGAATAGTAGGTAAGTGAGAAATAATCAAGAAAATTGAAAAAATGGTATTTTTTTATATAATGAGTAGAAGGTTTGATTTGTGCTTATAATGAGTTCCTGGTTTTGATCTAGGGAGATAATGCCACGGAAGGACTTGGGTCCGTGTCATAAAACACTATGCAATCATCTTTAACATCTTAATCATGTGTCACACCAAATATAATAATTGAGGATTAAAATAAGAAGATATAATCATATAAACATAGAATAAGATTGAAATTTTTACAATGATGTTAGTATTTTTAAAATATCATGTCATTCTTTAGTTGTGTGTCACTTTTAGTAAATAAAATTATAATTGGTTTTATCTTGTAGTAGATGTTTACTTTTGTTTTGTTATAGTCCAATTATTAAAATTTGGTGGACAAATTTACATCTTTAAGAAAAAACAGTTTGATCTCCTGTGGAAAAATATTTCTTTACTACTCCTTCCGTTCTTATTTATTTGTTTTTCTAGCTTTAGTTTTTTGTTTTTAAATATTTGTATTTCTAGCATAATTAATAGTAAATTTACATTTTCAATGTACTTCTTAATTACTTTTTCTTATGAAGTTATCAACCAACCAATTATATAGTTTCAATTGATTATCATTTTACATTTTCAATCTACTTTTTGACTACCTGTCATTCACCTTAATCTATGTGCAAATTGCTAGAATGACAAATAAAAAAGAACGAATATAGTAATATTTGTTGACATTTGATACAACTCAATAAATTAAGGTTGTACTTCAAATAAACAAATACTCCTTCCATTTTTTACTTGTCATCTTAACTATTTTTAAGTTAGTTAAGAATTAATTAATTATAAATTATATTTTACATATATATCATTAATAAATTAATAAAACAACAATTTTATGATGTATTAATATTAGAAATTTTGGTCATACATCCTTATTAAATGAATGCTTAGATAAAAATCAATTAAATGTTGATTTGAGTGACAAGTATTTCAAAACATTTTCTTTTAAGAATTACAATTAGGAGTTAATCGAATAGCCTAGTGGAGAAGGTTATGGGTTCGAAACTCATCTCATCGCTAATTTACAAAAAATAAGAAAAAAAAAACAATTACAATTAGGAAGAAATGGAGAGAATAATATTCTAATTACATCATTAGTCATGAATATGAGTTCAAGTTTGGATGTGATAGTAAATATAATTGTTGAAGCTAGATTCTAATGACATGTAATCATTGCAATACACAAATAAATTTATGACGATTTACAAAGCCGATTACGTAATAAACTGAGCCAATTTACAGCCATAAAAATACAAGTGAACATGAAAATTGATCCTCAATTAGGAGACAATATCCAAGTGATGATAATGACTTTAGTTGGAGCTCTCTTTAATTAGTTTTATTTATTTATTTGTAAGGAGCAACATTCATTTGAAAGGGGAAATGTTCAAAATGCTCAAAGGTTACATCAAATCAAAATACATATATAATTTTCAATTAAAAGCTAGATATAACTAATTGGGTCTTTTAAATTTTAAAAAAGGGGCGAAATGTTCGGTGCTCTTATGATCATTATATCAATAAAGTACGTCATCTCGACTCAAAATTAATAATAATAGTATCTTTTAAGTTTTGAAAGTAATCAATACTCATCGGTAATCAAATGATGCCACAAAAGTTCATGTAAGTTATTTTCATCAAATATCTTGTTTCAATTTTCCTTTCGCTTCCTTCAATCAATTTTCATTTTTTTTTTGAGGTAAATTATTGAGATTGAACTTTAGTATAATTTTGATAACTATCTCTTGAACAATTCAATCAGGAGCAAAACTAATATCTTGATTGAATTGGATGGTTTTGCTAGTTCCTATTTTTTCATTCATTTTTAATTGTTATTGTAATAACTTTTATCTTATTTGAAATTACTAAATACTTATCTACATCAATTTTATTATTAACCAGTATAGTGTCAGAAATACTCCACTCAAAAGTCTTTTTTCTTTCCTTTTTTCTCAAGTGTAATGATATATGAGAATATCAAATGATCTAATGGTTAGAAGGTCTTCCAGTGACTTAGAGGTTCTGGGTTCGATTCTCATTGTAAGAAGGCTGTGGGTGGTTTTTTTTTTTAAGGTGTAATGATATATTATTCCCCTTACACTTGTTCTCCATTAATTCACCATATCACTACTTACTACAATAGTTTATAGCCACACGAATGCACAATTATTTTAGTAGTTGTGAATTATGACACCAATACATTTTAAATGCATGTGCTTGCTACTATATGTTTAGTATACATTATCGTACGGACACAATTATTGTATGTGTAGATCTAAAAGAACATGAAACCAAAATCAATTGTTTTATTCTTCCCTAAACACTCCGATCATATCAACTTTGTTTCATCGAATAACATGCTCACCAATTATTCATACTCCATTTCAAACACAAAATTGATGGTGGGGGTAGGGGAGGGGGTGGGGGAGGGGTGGATGTGGGGTGGGATGAGATGGGGGAGGGTGATATGACATCAATAATAAACATAATGGTCCATACGTTACCCTTAATTGCTCCTATATCATAATACTAGATGACCATTTTATTTTTCTGACAAATCAGCAACTAACATCTCAGCAGATTTAATTGGCTTAAATTGACTAATACTCAACTCCAAAGAATTTGTCGTTGATGATTCAATAGTATGTGACATCTGCTTTAAATTTTTCATGAAGAAACTTTGAGTTTAATATTTGTTGAAGATAATTTATTTCATGTTTTCATTCTAACTGTATATTAGTTAGTCATTTTTATGTTCATTATTTGCAACACTATTACATTCACACTACCATAGTTAATTCACAAATGAAAAATAGTCACCAATATGTTATGCTCCATTAAAATGATCGCTTTGGTGACCCATGTTCTAAAATGACGAGTTTTGTTTCTGGCGACCATTTTATCAAGTTTATTTTAGCTAACTTGAACATATTATCACATATGCGTGTTTTATACATGTTAACATGATATTGTAGCCAGAATTTTAAATAAAATTTAATTTACGATATAATTCTGTCTTTGAAGAGTAGTTATTAGTCAAATTTCTCGATCGAATAAAAATAAATTAGTAATTGATGAACATGCACTAGCATGTAGTTAATATGCATTGGATCCTTTTTCCCAATAGTGATAGTTTATATAATCAAAATAATAAAATTAAATTAAATTGTGGTAAAGAGTGGACCATATGATGGAGAAGCAGCCATGAAGATTGAAGATGGGGATATTAGGATAAGGCTTTTAAGGACTGGTAGTGAATGGATACGGAATACGGATATAGTACTCCACAATTTACTCATAATGTTATGTAACTATCAAATAACATTAAAAAAGGCCAACATTATTCAAACAAGATCACAATATTTTATCTTTTTAACATGTAACTCTGTAAATCTGTACTTTTTTATCTTTGCATTAATGATTGAGATACTCTATCAATCATCACAAGATAGTTTTGACGTAAACAGTGAGTAACATTATTGGTCGTTAGTTAGCTAGGTAATTAATTACTAGTAATATTCAAGGCTATTAGTTTCATGATGTTGAGTTTGAGTTTATAACTTTATATTCATCCAAAAATTTTGTTAGTAATTAAAAAGTTATGAATTTGAAACTCATCTCATCAAAAATTGTTAAATTTCTTTTTAAGGATGGTTTTAAATTTTTGTGGTTTAATCCAATCACTATTTATGCAATGGTCCCTCCTTGACGTCATCATCACTTTGAGCAAGATAGCAATAATTAAAATTCTTGTGTTGGAGTAATTCTCATCGGTAGTTACCATATATTATTGTCATACGTCGTGGAAACAAACAAAAAAAATTAATTGGAGGAAGAGTTAAGATATGAGAGGGAAGGGTGTGCAAGAAGGTACAATTGAATTGACCATCACCATTATTATCAATAAGAAAATTTCACCATATCGGGCCCTTGAGATCGAAAGATTGGTAAAACTACTGTGTATGAAATTGGCTTGGTAAAAAACTTAAGTTTGAGCAAATCACCTTTTTATATGGTTAGTCAAAAAGTAAAGTTGGAGACGATCCTTAAACATAAATTTATTAGTCATAATAGGGGAAATCTATTTTAACGAGCCATGAAATATGAGTTGTTATTTTATGAAACAATACCAAACGCGTAAAATATGCGTCCAGTATAGTATCGTGGAACAAGATTCACCCTCATAAATTCACACATTTATCTCGTTTCACCTCAATCATCTTCGTCTAGATTACCTATAAAGTTTTACAGACACTGATCCTTTTAGCTTTCCGATCGCTCTCCTTCAACATGCATATGAGAGTATCAGACTCAAACTTATAACTGCATTATTCCATAGAACCTTTCTAAGTGGATTATTCCTTTCGAGCTTATGTTGTTCATCAATACATTCGATTGAAACTTTATACAAATTATCGAACATCAAAACATAATGGTTGGACACAAAGTAGGCTGAATGAGACAGAAAGCTGGTTGGGTGCAAGTGAATGTTGAACAAATCGAGCTAAAATGATTCAATCCTCCAATCCATCATTTTACAATATTTTAAAATTATTACTTCCTTCATGGCTCCATTTCTTATGCTCATCAAGATATGATTTAAAACGTAAATATCTATTATTTAACAAAAGTATAAATTATAGGGAGGTGATACTTCAAAAATATACATTGAAACGAATCTAATAATATACTTTGTGATTCTATTATATCATATTGACTAATAAAAATTCATTCTCAAAGTTTGACGTCAACAATAGAAAATAGAAATAGAGTTTGTGGAGGAGTAGTGTTTTCCAATGTCCAATATCAAATGGGCTTGAACAGTACTTGAACCATGGGCCCAAAATCTCAACTACTTCAAGTCTTCAACCCATAAATAACCCATTAGTTAGCTAGCTAACAAGACGGACTTGGTCTTAACAAATATGGGCCCAGCTCGAGACTAATCAAACCTATTTATAATTGAAAAAGGAGAATAAAAAGTTTTGTATGAAGTTTAATATTTGCCTTAAGATCTTAACGATAAGAATAGAGCTGGATATAATTATTTAATTTTTATGAATATCTTACACAATAATTATTTATTAATATTATTAAATATGCTTAACTTTCTCTTTAATAATGAATTAGCAAAGATCATATGTTGTTTTTGCACATTAAAGATAAACTAAATAATATAACATAGAAATGTTATATTGTATGAATTAATTACAAATTATTTACTATTATAAATATGATGAAGGAATTTCCACTGCTTGAAATATGCACGAACATTTAGTTTTTATATCTAATATAAACACGTGATTTATTAAGCTATATCTAAGGCTCGAAACTGTTTTCTTTAAATTTTGCCTATAAGATCCTTTCTTGAGAAAGGAAAAACCGATGACATGAAAATATATTGGTAGTCACGTTTGGGTCTTCAACTCTTCATTTCAAATATATATATATTGCGCCGGAACTTTGAATATCAAGAGACGACTTGAATCTTGTTGTTGTTGAACTTAATTGTACTGTGCACCATATATTATACTCCCTTCAATTTAAAACAAGTGTAATTTTAGAGATTTTAAGAATATCGAAAAAAGTGTTTTTTTACATAAATCAATGTATAATACATCACTTTTTCCCTTAATACCCCTATTTAAATAAAAGGACTCAAAATAAATAATGATTGTCTCATACTTAAGTGGATAGATGAAGTATTAATGATTCACTTTATAGAAGTATAGATAGAAATTTTGAATGCATTAAATGTTTTTTAATTTGTGTGAAATCTCTAAAACTACATTCTATTTGGATTGGAGGGAGTATATTATTTTGCAAAGAGTTACTATTATTTATTTAGGCTTCTTTTGGATAAATTAGCATACTTATTGTTGATCATTAAGGTGTTATTTATTGCCTTTCTAATCATATTTATGACCACCATTCAAAGAATTAGTGCAAACGTTTGCTATTTATGTTTATGTCAGTCATATATTTACTCTGTCTCGAAATAAATATTGTTAAGAGATAAAGTGCTTCATTAATGAATTGTAATGATTTTCTAATATACTATACAATCATTAAAACAATTCAATTATTAAAAGTCCATCAATATTAATTAGGGGTGAAAAGGAAAAATATATTAAAATTTGATTGAAATTATATACAATTAACTACCGTAAAAATGGAGCAAATTTCTAAATAATCATCTACGAATGAAACAAAGTTATCGATATATAAGTTAATGAAGTGCATCGTTCGTTTGTTGTACTTTCTGCACTTTCAATTGTTTAGCAATGAAACTATATCTTTTAAATTTATATACCGATCAAATTTATGTTTTCGTCTATATAACCTAACTCATCCAAGTTAATAGGGAGTATTACATTTCCGTTTGATCACCTAAACATTACAAGAAGACAATATGGTGAATGTTAAATCTCTATCTAAGTTGATAAATTGTACACACAAGTCATACGGATTAACATCGAATTGAGTCATTGACAACCAAATTGAAAGTTGATATATACGGTGAGATGGTGATATATTGCCAAATTTCCATAATTATTGATAACCAAATTGAAAGTTGCTATTAAAGCATCCACTCAACATAACCTTATTTGTTTGGTGGCCCCAATGGGCGGCGCCACCCTTCAAGAAAACCCACTAGAATTTCAAAATTGAGCTTAGAGATTAGGTTTGCCAAGTAAGCAAATTATGGGTTGTCTTCAACTTTTTTATTCTTCAACATTATATGCTTGTTTTCTTACTAGGGTTGGCAATTATATATGTCCAATTTCATGGCCAATGTGATGCAAGCTGATCATGTATTGCAACTTGCTTTGTGCACTATGTTTTTAATCATTTACTTATTAACATGTTACTTTGTTTAATTAATACTATTATATTCTGGATAATAATATATGTTCAAGTTCAATTAGCATATTACACGAATCAATCACCTTAGTAATTGAAAAAAATTCATTAGACACTGTAATTCTTTAAAAATATTATTAGTATCGAGTTAAAATAGTATGCAATGATATTGCCTTAAAAAGAAAGAAAATAAGTGGCAACTTTAGTAGATAATCGAATCTTTTTCTTCACAATGCAGATTTAATTAGCTATAATTATGATGTAGGCATAACAAGAACATGCATGACCCCACACCCACCCCCCACCCCACCCCCAAAAAAAAGGATGAGCTTTCGTCCAGCCTATTACTGCCCGTGAAGGTGACACATATCTGGGATATCACTTAACTTCAACTTACTCGATCTTCATTCTTCAACTACATATTCCAAGCCAATATATACCATACAAGTTATTGGACAAAATTGGATCTTAAATTAATAATGAGGGTCATAAATACTACTTTAAATGCGGAATACCAATTATTATATCTTGGCATAAACGATCAAATGTTAATTTTTCAGATTTTGAAGGGACAACCATAATAATATCACTCATTAATCCCTATTCAACTCCGCCGCTAAGCATACTATACACAATCTCTCAGTTCTCAATATATGAATGTATAGATTAGCCGATGTATCAATAGTTTGATGACATTTTATCGTAGCTTCGAACTAGAAGGTCTTGTGTTTAATTCTTGTGGGAGACGATTTGTTTCACATTTTGATTCTAATTGTCTATTATAATACGAATTTCATATTATTATACCCATACTTTCATGGCTAATTTTTTTAAAAAAAAATCTATATATTATTTTCTAATGAAGAAAATTGTCTATTATAAATCAAGATGGAAGAACATTATATGCAATGTTGCAATATGTTTCCGTGGAGTATACAACTTTGCTTTTTCTTGATTATCACTTGAGGGAATAACTAATTAACATAAATAAGGACAAATTATTTATGATGATTGTTTAGACGAAAGTAACATGTTAAATATATGGTATTAATTCAGCCTTTGGATCGATTGAAAGGAGAGAATAGTGAATAATAGCCCCTCTTGGTCATGAATAATTGATTTAGAGAGGGATATATATCGTAGTCTTATCTACAATCATTTTCCAATTGTATAATTATTTTTCAATTGTATAATTATTATAGACTACCAACATTACTGGGAAAAGTCGGTTTGGATTCTATATCCCTCACTTCATGCCTTCTTTATCAAAATAGTTTTATTTGGAGAAATAGAAGAACATGAACAGTGTAAATTATATTTGAGGAAATAGAAGGAATATGTATTATACATGCATATGACATAAGACTCCAATTAGGTGGTTTTGGGTTCAATTCTTATTGGAAACAATTTATCTCATATTTTATTTTAACTATCGAATAGTCTATTAATTAAAAATTTATGTATTCATTATTTGTAATACTATTGTACTCATATTTTCATCGCTAATTTATATATATAAAAAAGAATATTCTACGTGAGGAGGATTCTAAAAATCATGAAATTTTTAATTGGTTAAAACATAAACACTAACTAAGCATATGATCATGTGCATTAGCTCTCTTATAAGTTATAATATAGGTTAAAATTATTGAAACGAGAAATTTTTCAGCTCCCCTAAAATAGCTTGACTCCTTACAAATTGTTCACTCACCCTCAAATTTGTATCCACTCTATATTGTAATCATAATTATTATGGTTCAACTTATTGTCAATAATAGGGATCTGCTAAAGAATAACTAGTTTCAAAAATAGAAAAACAATTGAGAGTGAATTATAAAGAAAAATTTAAGGGAACTGATGTACATGCTAGAATAAATAAAATGACAATAGATTTGGTAATTTATTTATTTTGGGGGTGGTTATGTGCCTTTTGTATTAACTGAGGAAGTACATATTAATAAATCACAAGAAAGAGAATTTCCACATAGATAAACTGACCTCATAGAAGAAGACAATCCAACCGAAAGCTTAATATTCCACTTGGTGAACGTGAGTTGTGGACCATCTACATAATTCATCCGAGGTGGAACATACCAATCCACTGATCATACCTTGTAATGTTGCTCCATGCTACTCTGTTTAATTTGACCATTTCTTGTATTCTAGTATCTGGTAATATGAACTTCAGGGCATCCCATTATGTAACAATGTAAAAGTTTCCTCGATTTCTAACCTTCGACATGTTGCATGCCAAAGAGAGCTTCCTTTTAGATTGAACCCTCCAACTCCTATGCCAAACCTCCACCTCCACTCGAACGAAGTATTTTAAAGGAAAAAACGACTTATAAGTAGGTTGTCTAAAGCTACGCAATATTTGTAATTAATTTTAATTGTTCATTAGGTAAGTAAACATCATTATCGTTTGCACCATAGAAGACAAACGGTGAAGTGTACCCTCGTGATAATACATCCCTGAATATTATACTTCTACTGTCAGGAGAACCAATAATGACCCTCTTGAAAAAACTAAAACTAACTAATTGTCATATCGAAGACGCTCTTGAACTAATGCTAATGGATGACATCAATTTAGCAATTTAGTATTCAGCCACCATACTAAGGTTCATCTTTTGTGACATCTGAATTAGGACAACAGATGATGAGAACAGTATATATGAGAAGCAATCTATACTCTATACTTACTTGAGCAGACCTCCTGCCAAGAGTCAAGAGTGTCAACCAGCAGCCAGAATTTTGCATGTCCACTTTCCGTTTTTCGCTAGTCAAATTCCCAGTTCCTGAAGAGTAGTTAATATCATAAAAAAAACTGCATGTTAGAAAAATAATCCTAAGTAGTCATTTGTGATACATCAGCTAAAGTAAATAACTAAATCATGGAATTATTGATGTCATTCAGAATTTAGCCAATCCTGCCATGTGATCATTATTCAGTAGGGCCAATGAGACTCTGGCTAGTCTCAAAATAAAATAGTACAATACATGTGGCATATTTGTCATTTCTTTGTCAACTTTAGCAAATTACACCTCAAGAGATGCGTACATAAATCCGATTTTCATAATGAAAGTTGAAAGCCTTTCTAGACACTAATAAAAGTTCAAGGCAGTTAGATTGATAAAAGACTAGCTTTAAGTGTGTATGAAGTGTGCAATTCGCAGACCTCATTTTCTGCTGATCCTTGCTGCTAGAGGAGAAAATGGCATCCGAAGCTGAAAATCTAGAATCGTCGACTGAAACAGTAAGTAGTTTCATGAAATTCCTTTGTTTTCTGTGTAGTCTCTGTACCTGTGTGGCTGTGTTGTATGCCTTTTGAATTAGTCTATAAAATCTTAAAGTATTGCATGTATAAGTAGCATCTTTGAACTTCCATCATCTAGCAAGATGGTTGAAATATCTCCAGCTAAGGGTTCAGTGAAGTTGCATGATCAAGACTTATGATCTGATATAATAAGACCTTTTTCATTCTAACTCCTTGTTAATTTATCTTCCTCCGTCTCCTTGAAACTCAATATTTTTGGATGTTCATCACTACAGACTCACTAGTTTAAACACTATCAACCATCAAATGAATCTTTATCCAAGTTCATAATTACAGAAGTCCTAGAAGTTAAAGCCAAAAAGAAGAGCATGGATGTTTAAATTACAGCATATCTTAGAAACTTGACAAAGAATGTCCCCTGTAAGGGGATACTCATAAGAAATTTGCCTGTTTGTTGATTGAAAAACTAATTCCTTCAGTTTTAGCAGCCTTGATTTTCCTTTTTTTTTTTTTAATTTCAGTAAAATTATGAACTTACTAGTATTTAAAGAGCTGAGAACAGCTCTGGCATTTGTGCATGAAAAGATTCGCTTGTAATAATTGGTACCTTGCTCAACGGCTCAGCCAAGTAGTGAGAATTCATCATCAAGTTGATCCTGGCTTGCTCCTATAAATTGATGCCAAGAACAAAACATCAGTAATTTATCAAAGTTATATAATTATTTGAATAACATTAAAAGCTATGTTTTCAGAAACAACCATAAGTGTCTTGAAGATGCAGATAGCGGAACTCTGCAATGTATAATCCTACATGAGACTCAAATCGTTGTTGAATATAAGTTCCTTTGTGTCTAGACTCTGAGTACAGATAGGATAATATGATAAAAGAGTAGGCCAGTTTTAGAATATGTATGCTCATGTTATCAATAACTAAAAATATTTTATACAACTTCATTTTACCACCTTGGTACCCTCTCCAGAGTGTTTCTACCGCTTATTTTGTCCAAATGTAAAATATTTTCAGATAATCCATAAACTCTCAAGCGTGGAAGAACCAAACAAACATCTTGAAACAGTACTCAAGCATTACGAGGCCGAAAATGTGAAAGAGTCAATCGAGGGTGACAATATTGATAAATTGCCTTCAGTTGGTAAAGCATCTGATGAGAAATTACTAAGTTCATCATCAGCACCTAACTCCACTGTCGGGATAGGTGAAAACTCAATGGGTTCAGAGAGTTATGGAGAAGACACAGAAGAACCAGTTTCAAAGAGTTTGGCTGTAAAGGAACCAGAAGGCCAACTTCCAAAGAGTTCAGATGGAAAAGAGACAAAGGCTCACCTCGTAGAGAAAGGTGATCTGAATTCCTCAAAAGAAATCCCGATCATGACTGAAGAAACAGTAGGTGAAGAGTGCCAAAGTCATAACAGGGGAACATATCAAGATGCTGAAGTTAATGAATCAGAACTCAAAGAAGATAGTAAAGTAGAAAAATTGAGCAGTGCTTCTATCATGTTGGATAGCACTGAGAAGATCGCAAGTATTGAGCATGTAACATTTGAAGATCACACAAGCAGAATAAGTCCTCAAGAGGGTTCATTCCACATAATAACATCAGAAGAGGCCAAAAAGGAATTACCCATGATCTCTTCATCAGAAGACCTGCACTCCAATCTTAAAGAGATGGAGAGTGGAGATACAAAGGAGGAAACTACAAATAATGGGAAAACTTGTTCTGATGCCGGTGAAAGTGTGACAGCAATATCAGATAATTTAAGTGCGCTAAGCAAAGAAGAAGCAGAAAATGGTGAAGAAATTAATGCATGTCTAGGCACGGAATTGGCTGTCGCACCTACAGAAGAGACATGTGAGACAGGTTCTAGATCAGAAGCAGTTGTATCAAACACACACATTAAGGAAATTGTTTCAGTTGTTGGACAGAGTGAAACAGAAGAGAAAGAAAGAAATACAGAAATAAACCTTTCAGAAACTCCAAAGGAGGCTAGTAAGGATGATTCAAATGATCCCAGCAGCACAAAGGAGAAACAAACTGTTGATGAGAAGGTGATAGTTACATTAGTGATTTGTTGATTGCATGAATTCCTACATTTAACTCTCTATCAGCAAACTTACTTGCGAAAAATCAACATTCACTTAAACAAATATTCATCAGTCTAAAAGCAAAAATAATTACTTTACTAAATTTCAAATTATCCCATTGCAGAATGTTTTAGCAGTTGATCTAAATGAGGAAGACGGAATCCATCTCTATGCCACGGCCAAGGGTCGGAAGGATGCCCCTACACTTGATCATGAAACAGAAGCTTCTGAAGGAACTCAACTACCTGTAGAAGAGCCAAAAGTTATTCATTACACAGATGAAGCAGACCAAAAGCTTGATAGCAGCAGTGATCTTAGGATGCCACTGACTGAGGAAGCACCAATTATGGATTTGGCTCCACCATGTCAAATAAATGCTAACGATCTTGAAACTGAATCAACATTGTTAGCAGATGATTTTAACAAGGAAGATGAAATCCATCTAAATTACACGGCCAAGGGTCAAGAGGATGCCCCTTGTCTAGTTCGTGAAACAGAAGCTTCTGAAGGAACTCAATTGTCTGTAGAAGATAAAAAGGCCATGCATAAAATAGATGAATCAGACCAAAAGCTTGATAGCAGTGATCCTGAGATGCCACTGACTGAAGGTGCATCAGGCATAGATTTGGCTCCACCATGTCAAAATCATGCTGCCAATCTAGAAACTGAATCAAGTTCAATGAAAAATGATCTAAATGAGGAAGGTAAAATCCATATATATGATAAGACCAATGGTCAGCAGGATTCCTCATCCCTAGTTCATGAAATAGAAGTTTCTGAAGGAACTCAACTGTCCATAGAAGAGCCAAAGGTTATGCATAACACTGATGAAACAGACAGAAAGCTTGATAGCAGTGATATTCAGCATCCATTGCCTGAAGGGGCATCAGATACGGATTTGGCTCCACCATGTCATATAGATGCTGACAATCTTGAGATTCAATCAAGCATGGTAGAAAATTATCTAAACAAGGAAGATGAAATCCATCTGAATGACACGGGCAAGGGTGAGCTGGAAACCCCTCCCTTAGTTCATGAAATAGAAGGTTCTGAAGGATCTCAACTGTCTGTTGAAGAGCCAAAGGTTATGCACGACACTAATGTAACAGACAGAAAGCTTGATAGCAGTGATATTCGGCATTCATTGCCTGAAGGGGCATCAGATATGGATTTGGTTCCACCATGTCATATAAATGCTGACAATCTTGAAACTGAATCAAGCATGACAGAAAATGATCTAAACAAGGAAAATAAAATCCATCTGAATGACACGGGCAAGGGTGAGTTGGAAACCCCTCCTTTAATTCGTGAAATAGAAGGTTCTGAAGGAACTCAATTGTCTGCAGAAGAGCCAAAGGATATGCATAACAGTGATGAAACAGATAGAAAACTTGATAGCAGTGATATTCGGCATCCATTGCCTGAAGGGGCATCAGATATGGGTTTGGCTCCACCATGTCATATAGATGCTGACAATCTTGAAACTGAATCAAGAATGATAGAAAATGATCTAAACAATGAAGATACAATCCATCTGAATGACATGGGCAAGGGCGAGCAAGAAACCCCTCCCTTAGTTCATGGATTAGAATGTTCTGAAGGAACTCAACCGTCTGTGGAAGAGCCAAAGGTTATGCATCACATAGATGAAGCCGACAGAAAGCTTGATTGCAGTGTTCTTGGGCTGTCACCAACTGAAGGCGCGCCAGAAACAGATCTAGCTCAACCATGTCAAACAGATGCTGACAATCTTGATACAGGATTAAACATGGATTCCAGAGAAGAATCTGTAATCATGGAAACAAACATAGAAGAAGAATTGGAGCAAGTTGCTGATTCTCTTGTAGAATCTCATAACTTAACAACCGCAAGTAAGTATGTCAAAAAGGCTAAACCTTTTCCATCTAATGTCCTATTCTGTTGGAATGAAGAAACAATATATATTCTCACAAATTCATGAATATCGAAAAGTAAATCAAAGCTTCAAAAGGGGTTCCTCAAGGGTGCAATAAGCTAAATCAGTGATTTTCAACGTCACTTTAGGATAATTATATAATTTGAAAGTATAAAAATATTCACATTGTTAACATGTGAAACTTCTGATAGCTAATTGGTTTGATACCAACAACAAAAGGGGCAAAAGAATCAATAACAAAGGCGGGGGGGGGGGGGGGGGGGGGGGGGGGTGAAAGAAGAAAAATGTTCATTCTAGATTCATAAAAAGGTCAATCAGTTCTTTGGCAGTTGATAGCTTGATAAAATGAAAAAAACATCTGAGGAGCTAAGACAATCATGTACGAAGTAGTTGTCTCAGCATTGCACAATATCCTCAAAACTTGGAGGACTGCTTTATCGAAGTTCATATAGTTGACCCAATAAGGTACAATAAGTGTTAACTAAGAACTTATTACTTATAGATGATGCCAATAGCAAAGTGATCAAGGAAGAAACAGAATTTGATAGCTCCAACAATCCCCTTTCTGAAGACAAAAGTGATGAGCTGAAAGTTCAACAAAGTGAACCCAGCAAAGCTCCTCAAACATACGAATTAACAGACCAGAGGCTTGAGGAACGCGTCATGAGTGACAACATCGATCAAAACTCAAAACTAGAGGTATGCTCCTCCATATAATGTTGATCTGAAGTCTTCATTCTCTATTATGCACGACCTGAGCGGTAACTTTTGCAGGAGCACGGGGAAACTGATACAACGAAGACGGAGGCTGAAGAAATCAATACCTTAAGTTACTCGACATTATTGACTACTGAAGAATCTAAGGTTCGTCACAAGAATGAAACACAGTTATCAGCAAATATCTAAAGCTATTATAAATATATCCACTTGTGGAGGTATAGAGTGCCAATCATGATTATTACTGTAAATTATCTTACAAAACAGGAAACAAATGACGTAGCTGCTACTGGATGTGATGGCACTGATTTTAGCTCCCCAAAAGAAGAGAGTTTGATAACTGCCAACAATAAGGTTACGCTCATTCATCAAACTTGACCATATACTGAAAGCAACATGAAGTCACGGCTTTTTTATTCCGTCTCTTGGATATAATTGAATAAATCAAAATGACGCATTATCCTACTATGCTCCTAATCTATTATTAAGTAGTAGATAGCCTTTTCACTTCATCCAGGGTCAATTCAGAAGCAGTCTCCCTGTTATCACAAGGGTAAGGGTGCATACTATCGAAGATTCAACACCCCCTCCCCCACCTTGCTTAGGCGGGAGTCTACTTAGAGGCATTGGGCATGTTGTATGTTGTACTTAAAGCAGCTTGAAACAATTGTTAGATCATTCAATAAAGACATCACATAGGGTTGCAAGGAGTCATACAGAACTTAGTATAATGAAACTGGACAGCAGATCGACCAATAAAACAAAAATATGTCATTTGCAACTTGGATGTACCATTCCCATCCAAGGATTAGTTTCTATTTGTTTTTTAAGATTATTTACGAACAACGCTGCAGGTGTTCAGTGAAACCACAAGTGTAGCAGAACCTGAAGAGCATTCTGAAAGTGTGCTAAAGCTTTATGAGGCTGAAAATATAAAAGCTAGCAACACCGAGTCCACTAACAGTGAAAATGTTGAAGAGTTTCCCTCGGTTGACAAGGTTCAGAGCGAAAAATTGCAAAGTTCACAATCGGAGCTTAGCCATGGTAGTGAGCCAGGGAGTAGGAAGGAACAGATTTCAGAGAGTTTAGAAGGAAAAGAAATACAAGGCCAAGTTATAGAGAGTTTAGATAAAAAAGAAATAGAAGCTCGTGCAGTGGAGACTTCAGACGGAAAAGAAACAGAAGGTTGTGGATTAAAAAGTTCAGATGAAAAGGAGACCCAGGAGTATCATGTAGACGAAGGTGGATATAATTCTACCCAAGAGATTCAAACCAATATTAAAGAAATAATAGGTCAAGGGTACAACGGGCCAAATGGAGGAATAGCAAAAGAGGAAACTGATGTTGATATACCAGCAGTCAATTCACATCAGAGTGAGGAAGTTGAAGTATCAGAACTCACGGGAGAGAGTAATATCAAAAACATGACTAAGTGTATTGTGTTGGATAACACAGAGAAGATCATTGGTGTAGGTTCTCTAACATTGGAGGATCAATTATCCAGGCCATCTATTAAAGAGGATTCAACTGACGCCATCTCATCGAGCATGACAAAAAATGAATTATTTGTTCCATCTGCTTCGGAAGATATACTTGCCAATGTTGAAGTTGTTGAGTCTAGGGCCATCGAGGAGGCAATTATAAATAATGAGAAAATTGGTCTTGATGCCAATGTAAATGTGGCATGCAGTCCATTGAGTGCCCCGCCTGACACACCCATTGAAGAGACATGCTTTACAAGTTTAGGATCAGAAGCAGATGTAGCAAGCTTTGATACTAAAGGCATCACTTCACTGGATGAACAGAACGAGACAGAAGAGATAGCAAGAGCTACAAAAATAAACCTACCAGACGTTCATACAGAATCAAGGAGGGATGAAACCAATGATGCCGGTGGCAGTCAGGAAAACCAGCCTTTTGGTGACAAGGTGATGACTCCACTTGTACTTTTAATCACAGTCATTTAAGTTTTTTTTTCTGTCAATTAGATTTTGTTAATAGGCAAAAAAAATGAACATTGGCTCCAGTAAAATATGAAGCAGTTTAAAAGCAATAGCACTACCACTTACTAAATTTGGCATTATTGTGGGACAGAGTATTTTAGCAGATGACTTTAAGGAGGACGACAAGACCAATAAATATGACACCACAAAAGGCCAGCAGGCTGCCCCTTCACTAATTCATGAAACAGAAGTTTGTGAAGAAAATCAAATTTCTGCAGAAGAATCAGACGAAATTCATAAGATAAATGAAGCAAACAAAATGCCACATAGCAGTAATCTTGAGCTGTCGCCAACTGAAGGAGCATCAAACATGGATATGATTTCACACTCTCAAATAGATGCCGAGAAAGCTGAACCCGAAATAGTTTCCCCACAAGAGTTGCACATCAGTGCAGAGAGTATCACAAAAGACAAACTACAGCAAAATGGTGATCTCATAAAACTTCATAATGTTGACTGTGTATTTTAAACACCCAAATACCTTCTTCCAAGCATTCTAGTTCTCCATCTCAATGGAAAAAGCAGTGTATACATTCATGACAACATGTTATTTCAGGACAATATTCTAAAAGGCCAAAAAAAAAGAGTTCCCTTAGGATGAAATTATAAAATTCTCACTGAACATAGAAGACCTTTTCAATATTGGGGGTTGAGGAAGTGGGTAAACAGAAATATATCATACCACATGCCCCAATAAACATGTATAGAATTGCTTAAGCATGCACTTGAGACTATCCTATACATTGCACTAACAATCTCTTACATACAGATCCAGACATTAAAACAATCGAAGAAGAACCACATTTGCATAGCTCCAGCACCATGCCGACTGTCAGGATGACGGATGAGCTAGTTATCCAAGAAAAGGAATACAGACACGACACTCAGATGGAACTACTATCAGAAGCAAAAGAAGAATTAGGAGACGAGAAAGAAGAAGATACTAACGAGACCACTCAAAACTCAGAGTTACAGGTTCAGTGGATAAACATGAATATTAATCTACGTGTGTCCATTCAAATATTAAACACTATTTGAGCATTAACTTTTGATGCAGGGACATGAAGAAACTGACATATCAAAGACGGAGGATGAAGAAAGCATGATTATCACTGACAAAGAACAAATTGTTCAAGTTTATCCAGAGAAACTGACCACTGAAGAACTAAAGGTACGTGGAGAGGGCGAAAGGGAGCGTATAAACAAATGCATACAGTTATACAAATATACTGTCTTGTTCATTTCATTTATAAAATTCTTATCTCAATAAATGTTATAACTATACCAGAAAACAAATGAAGAAGCTGCTAGTGAATGTGAGAACACAAACTTTAACTCCCCAAACAAGGAAGAGGGAACTAAGGATGAGCTGCTTGCAGCATCTGTCGAAGAAAAAGACTTACCAGATAGCCTAGCAACTCTGGAAGAGGTTATACTCTATTCCATCCTGATCGATTTTGATTCTGATAGTAACTGTTGAAGTAGATCAGACAAGTAAATCAGACTCATACTTATGCAGGACATCAAAGCATCAATCGAAGAAGATAAGGAAAATGGATCACAGATCAAAGAGGATCAATGTGACCAAGTTATTAAATCTTCCGAAATATCTGCAGATGAAGATAAACTAGAAAGATCTTATGCAGAAGACAAAGGAAAGGAAGAAGTTGTCGTAATAAGCCAGGTCAGAATATTAGATACAAGTCCATGTCCCATGCCCCTTCTAGATAATACTTTTAATCAGTATCATCACTTATTCACATTACATAGTATACTTTAGAGGTAAGTGGATCCTAAAATAGAGGGCGTTTCATTCTTATATTTAAAGGAAGCATAGTTAGATTTCTAGACTAGCCAAAAAGGTTCACAAACATCTTTTTTCTTGATTGTAAGAACTACGGATGCAATTTTGTTAAGTTGCATTATTGAATCGTTCAAACTGTATTTAAGAAAGTAAACAAAAATATTTCTTTACTCGCTGCATAATAGGTATGCATCCAAGAACTCCAGCTTAGCAACTTTTGGCAATAATGTAAAAAATATGTATACATTTCTAATGCTGCAGTTAATATGATGTGAAGTTTTATTCATGGTACATTAGTTGGTACCAGATATTTCTAAGGCTAGAGTCTTCTTTCATAAATTATTAACGGAGACACTATGATGCTCTGCTGAGAAGTTAATGACCCTTACCCAAATTACTTAAAGAATTAACTACTTATACGCCGTGTGATAATTCCATATCTAGTGCAATAACATACAACTGACTCTGCCTCACTGAACAGACTTCCAAAACAGATGATTCTTGCAAAGAAATGGCAGCAATCTCTGATTTAGATCTTAAAGAACATGGCGACATGACATATCTGGCAAAACAGGCATCTTCTGAAGAACTGCCAACAATCTCCAGCACAGTCATCAAGGAACATAGTAACAGCAGTAACCTGGAAACTCATGTTACTAATGGAAGTTTCGAGAGAATGGAGGACCAAGGAATGAAATCAGATGAGCATCGAATTGATGAGACCCCATGTGAGAATGTGGAAGTGATGCATGAGAATTTTACTAATGAATCAAGTCAGGTATGAGAATATCCATTCCATAGTGACGTTAATACCTCGGCTCCTACTTGCATATTGGATAGAAGTATATATTAACAACAAAGTGACCAAATATTTTTCATAAATTAATATCATGTTGTATACACTTAGGTCCCTGAATATATTGAAAAGAGTGATCACATCATCCAGACACCAGAAAATATTGAAGAAGATTGTACTCCTAATGAACTTCATACAGTTTTTGAAGAGCACATACCATCTCATGAGGTAATTTTGCACCCATAAGCTCTAGAAGAGATTTTTTGGTATAGCATCTTTCCTATCTTTTTCTATGGGAGAATTTGGGATAAATGGCACCTATGGAAGAAGAAAATTAACTTGGAGCACCTTTTTATAAATCTTAGCAAAATGGCACCAAAGGGGGATGAATTGACAAAAATACCCCCTTATAAAGTTAATGTTTTATTCAGTTTTTTTTCGATTTTTCATGGTTTTTTTTTCAATTTCTTTTTGATTTTTTTTTGTTTTTTTTGTAATTTTTTTTTCAAAATCTTTTCAACTTTTTTTTCGGTTTCTTTTTTTCAATTTTTTTTCTTTTCGATTTCTTTTTTCGATTTTTCTTTTTCTTTTCGATTTCCTTTTTCGATTTTTCTTTTTATTTTTCTTTTCGATTTCTTTTTTCGATTTTTGATAGATTTTTTCGATATTTCTTTTTTCGATTTTTCGATTGATTTTTTCGATATTTCTTTTTTCGATTTTTTCTTTTTTCGATTTTTTCTTTTTCGATTTCTTTTTCTTTTCGATTTCAATTTTTTTCTTTTTCGATTTCTTTTTCTTTTCAATTTCAATTTTTTTTCTTTTTCTTTTCGATTTTTTTTTCTTTTTCTTTTTTCGATTTCTTTTTTCAAAAAAATAAATCGAAAAAAAAAACTGAAAAAATCGAAAAAAAGAAATCGAAATCGAAAAAAGAAATCGAAAAAATCGAAAAAAGAAATATCGAAAAATCGAAAAAAGAAATATCGAAAAAATCAATCGAAAAATCGAAAAAAGAAATCGAAAAGAAAAAGAAAAAGAAAAAAAAAATTGAAAAAAAGAAACCGTAAAAAAAGTTGAAAAGATTTTGAAAAAAAAATTACAAAAAAACAAAAAAAAAATCAAAAAGAAATTGAAAAAAAAACCAGGAAAAAATCGAAAAAAAAACTGAAAAAAATATTAAGTTTATAAGGGGGTATTTTTGTCAATTCATCCCCTTTTGTGCCATTTTGCTAAAAATTGTAAAAAGGTGCTCCAAGTTAATTTTTTATCTCAAAAGTGCTAGTTTACCCAATTTCTCTTTTCTATGTGGTTTTTAACTTCGCAAAACTATGTGTGAAGCAGGTGAAAGACGTAGGTTTAGCTACCCTGCAGGGTATTGACACAATTGATTCAAATGATACAGTAGAAGAGGTACTTGTACTCCTAGCAGAGGATTCCAGAACTGAGGAAGATCGTTCTATAATAGAAGCTCCTGAGGAAGTGAAAGAAGCCACAGAACAGGTTGAAGGAATGAAAAGCATATCCTTGCAAAATGTTGAGAAGGATCAAGATGAAAAATCAGAAGGGAGAGTTCCTCAACTAGCAGAGAATTTCAACACAGAGCAAGACTCTCCTACAACAGAGGTTGCACATGAAACAACAAGAGACAAAGAACTCGTTCAAGACATGAGCAGTGTGTCCCTGCAGAATATTGACACGATAGATCTAGATGAAAAATCAGAAGACAAAGTTGTGCAACTAGCAGAGAATTCCACCACAGAGCAAGAATCGTCCACAACAGAAGTTCCAAAGGAAACAACAGGAGACCATATGCACATTCAAGACATGACCAATATGATATTGGAAAAACCAGAAGAGGCTTTTAGCCACAATTTCGTGATGGAGGCTGGTGATTCCACTGACAAGGCTGATGCGCTGGTGAAGAAAGAATCTTCACTGGAGGATGTTCATAATGATGAGAAGACTTTCCACGTCTACACTACTGATATGGGCAGTAAAGAACCACTGAGAACTACTAGCTCATGCGAGAAAGTTGCAGAAGTTGAAACTGAACAGCTTGAGAAAACCAGTGGCTCAGTGTATCAAACCGAACCATCAGAGACAAAGGAGATAATTAGTGAGATTTTAGAGATGGAAACTCCAAACGAACAGGAGGATAATGAAGATGAAGGCCAACAGAACCACAAAGATGTAGAAGAGAAATCTGGCATCATTCATAGTAACAATGATGATGTTGAAGATGGGCATACCACTTCGAGCCAAAAGAAACCAGAAGCAACAATTGAACTTCAAGAAACATGTGGTGTACAGCATAGGGAGGAGAAGGAGCCTGAAACTCTCGATTCAATTAAGGAAACAATACACGAGGGTGAAATTGCTGTGGTTGTTAGCTCAATGGCAACTTCTGAAGAGGAATGTTTGCTTGAAAATGATTCTGATGCACCGGAATTAAAGAAAGCATCTGTCGAAATGATGTGTGATCAGAGCAGACTGAAAGAGGAAAATATTCATAAAGAGAACTCTGGGGATACTACAGCAGAAATGTCATCTCTGGATCCCAATTGCTTGGCATCAGAAAGCTCAATGAAGGATGTTGATAATTATTCCATGTCAAATGTAACTGTCATGATAGAAGAGTTTCAGGAATCTAATGAAGCTACGGATGTGACGTCACATATATTACCTAAGGTACTTGATACAGAAGCCAAACTACACCATGCTGACGTACCTGGTGAAAGTGTAGAGGGTGGAATCAAAGAAGGGGCTCTTTTTACTGAAGGAGCTATCAATATTCTAAAGGAGGAAATGACTGAAACAGGATTAGAAGATAACATATCAAGAGAGAAGGTCAGCTTTTGCATACTGTAATTATCTTTATGACTTCAACACTTCTTTCTAGATTTAATTGTTGAAGAGTTTAATACAGGTTAATAACGAAGACTCCAATGACCTCGAAAGAGAGGCTGTACCAGAAGAACCTCAAATCATAAGAATTGAAGAAATGCCAGAGACCACAAAGAAAGAGAGTAACAACGAAAAGGTATTGAATACTTGTATAATTTGATATCTATATTCGATTCAAGGAATAGTGTTACCAGATCTCTATCCACCATTCCACCCTCTGAGTCTATGTTGTACACTTGTAGTTCTTGTCATATAAGCAAGTGCTTTCCTGAAATGATGTGAAACAAAATCGATTGGAGTGATATTTGTTCATACCTCATCACATAAATCACTGTTACTATATTTCTCAATTACTGTCTTTCTATTTACTCCTTGCTACATGTCATTGTGAACATGTTATTCTCTTTTCGACAGGTCTCAACCTCTGACATGGATATTATACAGAGTGGGAAAGACAGAGAAGATGAGGAACACGAAAAGCCATTTATAGGTAATTTGGAAAGTGAAAAGAGGTCAATCACTGGTGATTTTCCAGAGATGGACACTGCTGATTCAAATGAAGTAGGAGAAAACTCGGAATTTCTGGCTGAAGGACATAAACCCGCAGAAGGATCTTCCATAGAAACTTCTGAAGAGATTAGAAGAAACATCATTCCGGACGCAACAAATGAAGATAATGAGGTGAGCTTTAGTCAATTATTTATAAACAATCTATAGTACAGATACAATTCTGACATGAGAAAACCTTTTCAGGATCAAGTGATATCTGCAGCAACTATCAGTGATATTAAGGTGAATGAAGTTGCAGAACAACATGGTATAACTGAAGGAGGTCATTCCAAAGTCCAAGATCCCAGCAATGAGAAGTTTAAGGAAGATTATATAGACATAAAAGATGTGCAGATTCTTGATAGACCTCTACCAGATGTCTCAGTAGTAAATGTTCTGGAGGACATCGAAACGATGCCAGAGTCCCTGAAGACAACAGACCAGGCTGAGATGCAAAAACAGCAAACAGCAGATGACTCTAATGTTGTACCAGAGGTAACCAATTTGGATTCAGAATTACAATGTACAAGTGATGAGTCCAAGACAATTGAACAAGAGTCAACAACCATCAGACCAGTTAATGGCACAACTCTGGTTCTGACACAAGGACCCAGAGACAACAATCTTTCTGATGTTGACAAGGGAGAGAGTCTAGCCCAACTATCGACGGCTCATGATGATTATGTCATCAAGGATGTAGCAGAGAAAGAAGATACACTTGAAATTGAAACCAGAAACAATGAAAAAATTGAGATTAAAAACACCAGCAACCTTCCAGTATCAAGTGATAAGGATCCAGAAGAAATAGATTCAGGAGAGACTAAGCCCACAATATGCAGTAAAGACAAAGACATACCTCTACTAGAATCAGGATCCACTATGGTCACTGATTTGGAAGATGTTAAACAAGTATATCCTTGTGAGGCTGTGCCAGAACCACATAGCACAATAAATGCAGAAAATAGAGATTCTCATGATCAGAAAGAGACACCAGACAGTACCAAAACAGTATCTGATCACGTTCAAGAATTCACGGAAGAGAACGTACTGCTTGGAGATACAGATTCTCAGGATCAACATGAGGACAGTCATGTGATACAGAATGTCCAAGACTCATCCATGATATCACAGGAAGCAAGCATAAATGTTGTCGAAAGCACACACCAGACGGCAGAACTCCCACTTGCTTCATTATCGACATCAGAGTCGCTCTTAACTCCAGAAGTAGGTCCACTTATAGTTTCCAGCCCGAAAGATTGCAAGGATGTTTCTGAAATGCAAGAGGAAATAGAAGCTCAAGGGAACAGGATTATGGATGAACCTGTAAAAACGACTGGAGAGTTTCTACCAGCAGAAATATCTGAGGACAGTACCTTGGAACAGGCAGATCATCCAGGTGAAATAAATAAGCTGAAGACTCAACCTGCTGGAGGAGAAGCGAAACCTGACAATGCTAAGCTTGAGGAAGAGGAACCCGTTCAACAAAAGGAAGGCAGCTCAGGATCTGAGGTGGTTTTCATTGGAGAGAAAGATCCTAATGATGAAGCTAAGGGTGAGAAAGACGAACATAATGAACACAAAGAAGGCTACCCAGGATCTGAAGTTGCTTTCATTAGTGCAAAAAATTTTGACGAGGAAGCTAAGGTTGAGAAAGAGGAGAACAGTGAACAAAAGGAAGGCAGCTCAGGATCTGAAGTTGCTTCCATTGACAAGAAAGATCTTGATGAGGACGATACGGTTGAAAAAGAGGAACATCGTGAACACAAAGAAGGCAACTCTGGATCTGAAGTTGCTTTCGTTGGAGAAACAAATCCTGATGAGGAAGCTAAGGTTGAGAAAGAGGAAGACGCTGAACAAAAGGAAGGCAGCTCAGGATCTGAAGTTGCTTCCATTGGCAAGAAAAATCTTGATGAGGATGCTAAAGTTGAGAACGAGGAAAACGGTGAACACAACGAAGGCAGATCAGGATCTGAAGTTGCTTCCATTGACAAGAAAGATCTCAATGAGGACACTAAGGTTGAGAAAGAGGAACATGGTGAACACAAAGAAGGCAGCTCAGGATCTGAAGTTGCTTTCATTGGGCAAAAATATCCTGACGAGGAAAATGGTGAACAAAAGGAAGGCAGCTCTGGATCTGAAGTTGCTTTCATTGACAAGAAAGATCTTGATGAGGACGATAAGGTTGAGAAAGAGGAACACTGTGGACACAAAGAATGTAACTCTGGATTTGAAGTTGCTTTCATTGGAGAAACATATCCTGACGAGGAAGCTAAGGTTAAGAAAGAGGAAGATGGTGCACAAGTGGAAGGCAGCTCAGGATCTGAAGTTGCTTTCATTGGCAAGAAAGATCTTGATGAGGATGCTAAAGTTGAGAAAGAGGAAAATGGTGAACACAACGAAGGCAGCTCAGGATCTGAAGTTGCTTCCATTGACAAGAAATATTCTGACGAGGAATCTAAGGTTGAGAAAGAGGATCAAGGTGAACACAAAGACAACTCAGGATCTGAAGTTCTCATTGGCGAGAAAGATCCCGCTGATAATAGTGACAAGATCATTGCCGCAGAGGTAAAAAACATGAGCTCCATTATAGTTTCAAATGATATAATATTAGTGCAAGTAGATCAAGAAGAAGGCACAGAGACCTTAATTAACAAAGAAGGGTCGAGAGTAAAAGCAGTGGAAGCTACGGATGAGGAGGAACAAGTTGTGCAGAAAGAAAACAGATTAGGCCCTGAAGAACCAATCAATGATGAAAAATGTTCTGATTATGACACCAGCAACAAAATCATCGCTGGAGAGATGGATGGCAGATCCAACATGATAATGAGTGAGAGAAGTCTATCAGGACATTCTGAAGAGCATATGGAGGCAGTGAGCTTCAGCAAAGACAAAGAAGTAAAAACTGATCAGACCAAAGTTGAAGGAGAAGAGCAAGATGTGTGGAAAGGAAACGAGCCAGTTTCTGAAGCTCTTCTCGTGAGTGAAAAGGATGAGGATGCGCATACCATTGATATGAGTATTGTGGCGCAGATGAAAGATGGTACCCCAAGTGCAACTCCAGATGATATAATTTTGGTGGAAGAGTGTCAAGAAGATCAAAGAGAGAAGAAGAAGTACATTGAAGATAAAGAAGCAAACGCAGATCAATATGAAACTGTGCAGAAACAAGACGTGCCGAAAGAAAGCAACCCAGAAGCTGAAGTTCCACTTACAAATGAAAAAGATAGTGATCATCATACTAGCAATATAATTCCCGTCATAGAGATGAAAGACAAAAGTCTCAAAGCAGAACCAGATTTGGTGCAAGAATATCCAGGAGCTGACACAGAGACGGTGATTTTCAGTGGAGATAAAGAAGTCCAGGCGGGTTGTGCCGAGGTTGCAACAAGGGATCAAGATGGGGTAAAAGAAGAGAAGTTGGAGTCTGAAGTTGCTGGCACGAGTGAGAAAGATCGTGTAGATTATATGGTTTCAGTGAAAGACAATTCAAATGATTTTATAGCAACTGTGACTCACAGAGAAGATAAAAGCGTAAAACCAGACTCCAAGTCAGGAATTACAGATGCTGAGATAGAGAAACCGCTACATCTAAATACTTCTGAGGTTGTACCAGAACCAGAAAAATGTGAATCTGCTGGAGAGAGAATATCAAGCCATGATTACCAAGAAATGCATGAGGTGCTGGAATCAACATTACCACCGAAGAGTTCACCGACTAACCAGAGGCAGGATTCTGAAGAAGAACCCAAGCTAAATGCTGCCGAAATGGAATCCCCAACACCTGATAACCTTCATGCCTTACCTCACATCACCAATTTGTCAACAGAGACAATCACGAAAGCTGACGAGAGTGGGATGAATACAAAGAAAAAGGAAATCCCTCCATTGGAAGCAGAAGAGTACATGGTAGTGGAAGCAGATCTAAAGGTGACGCAAGAGCCTGAAAGTGCAAAGAACATCTTGAAACAAAAAGAATCTGCAGAAACTATTCAAGCAGACGAAAAGCATTCTGAGCTTGGCGAACAAGGTTCCGTACCAGCTTATAACAACAACGAGAAAACTACGTCCAATGAAACAAACAAAGCAGTTGCTGAACATTTCAGTAATGAGCACTTGTCAGAAGCAAAGACGGAAGATAGCAAAGCAATAAAATCTACTGAACACAAAGACAAAGAATATGAGGAAGGAAAAGAGCATGAAGACAACACCAGCTCAGACCTCCGCATCATGATCGAGCCCTCGAGGGACATGGAAGTGAAAGTTTCTCCAAAGAAATCACACAATTTATTGTCAGGCGTTATCAAGCACTCCATTTCAAAGATGAAGAAAGCCATTACATGTACAAACTCACAACCAATGCCACAATCACCAAGGTAAAGTTACCAATATCTCTCTATATTTCTTGCATCATAAAACAGTTTTTTAAGTGTGTTTACGGAATTGGTTTGTTGTATTATTCAATTAGTGTGCATATATTCATGGCATGTGTATCCATCCATCGCCATACGAAGGCTACATCCATAAATTCTATAATGTTTTGTATAATCATTTGAACGATGTAAATTATATTATTGAGTTCTTGTATTAATCAATTGAGCATTATATGCGTAAATCATATGTATATAATTGTTGTTCAGAATGCGTAGATAGAACTATTATGTTACCCACATACACTAGAAAAACAGGACAAATATGGTTAGACAATACTCCCTCCAATTCGAATCAATTGACGTTTTTCCTTTTTGCAGCAAACCTTTGACCATCAATAAATATTTTAAGCCTTAATCTATATATATAAAATCCATATCATCAAATTTGTTTTTAATTTTTTTCATAATACTTCACTACTGTAATCATTCATGATACAATTAAAAAGGTGATCGTTGGGTAAAATCTGCCCTAATCGAAAACATTAACTAATTTGAATTGGAACTGTGATATCTAGCAGCAGCAATAAGGCGAAATAAAATGGCGATGGGCCCTACCTAAAGTGATCTGAAGTAATTTAAACAATTCTACATGCATCATAAAATGAAGTGCACCGAAAAATGAGTTATGGAAGCCATTAGGGTTAGCCTATTGGCCACGAGATATCACTCGCAATGACAAGGTCTGGTTCCAACTCATCGCAATAAAAAGGGTTGAATTTATGAGGATAATAAATTACAGAAATAATTGAGATAAACAATGGGCTGATCTTACTTGAATATATATATTTTGGCAGATGATTGAGAATCAGAATATGAATGCTAACATATGATATGAGGTGATATTAAGCATTTTTTTCAATTGTTTGTTAGAATGCGCCACGTAGAAGATGGGTATTTCAAAAATTAGGTTATAGTCCATATTTAAGCGGGAACCTATATGAAAAGAAGCGCGTAGTACATATGTCTCTCTTCATTAGAAACGGGGATGGGTGATGGTCCAGTGGGCCCTTACATGAGAATCAGAATATGAATGCTAACATATTTAATGCTTGCAAGGGTCAACACTTCAACTTCACTTTAACTCTTTTTAGCATTTTGCCGATGGCTCAATAGCCTAGTGGCATCCGGCCTAACCTTTCATGTAAGAGGTCATAGGTTCGAACCTTGTTGGAGACATATTTGTCTCATATTATACTCTAACTTTCTATTAGTTAGCAATTTCTGTATTCATGTTTGTAATATCATTGTAGTCACAATTCATCGCTAATTATCAAAAAAAAAAAAAACTCTTTTTAGCATTTTAATTAACAAAATCAATTTTACACGTGTTAATTAACACTTATATGTAAATATCCTCATACATAGTCTTACAATGTGCTATTAATTAATGATCTAATTATCTACACTATATATAAAATTTAACACTATATATAATTGAGGAAGTGGATAATTAGCAGTTACAATTGAAGCCTCATGTTCTTATATTTCCTATATTATTATAGAAAATATCTTCATTTTATTCTCATAACTAATGTTATCTTTACAAGTTATTCCCTAACTTTTTATATTTTTTTTCAATTATGTTTCATAATTTTGTTTTTTCAATTTACTCTCTAAATTTATATGTTTGTCAAGGAACTAGACTTAAATTTTTGTAATTTACAAATAATGTTTTATCATTATAAGTTCTTGTTTAATTGAAAATTATATACTACTAAATTAATAAAGTAATTATACAGGCCCGTACCGTGTACAAATAACTAGTTATATACAATTGGGGAAGGGGTGAGATAGAAGTTATATCTTGAAGCATTTGAAGCCCCATAATCTCAAAATATATTGGAAACATTATTAATTAAAATTATTTATTTTTTATAAATGTTTTGTACAATAATTATTCATAACTACTCGTAAATACAGTCTAATATATTATACCTTTATTATTTTTTGAAAATGTCTTTGTCCAAATTATATCTTATTTTGCACATCAAATTTAAACTTAGATAAGATGAATTAAATAATATTCACTCCGTCCCTAAATGATTGGTACATTTTGACTTTTCATGGTCAACAAAACACGATTTCAAATATAAATATCTCTTACTCTACATAAGAAAAAATTATAATAAGTTGATAGTTCAAAAATATATATTGAAGTGAATCTAACAAGATATCATATGACTATATTATTTCTTATTGGTTGATGAGAATTATTGATCAAAGTAAAAGCACTTGAACCAAAATTTATTTGAGGAAATCAAGATCTAAAAGTTCCACTAAATCCTCATTTTAGTATAAAACATGATGAATAAAGGTTCATGAATCATGATAAACCAAAATGAAGAGCGAGTTGAGCCAAGCGTTCGGCAAAACTATCCAGATTATCATGTGCATAAGAAAACAACCACCTGGACACCAGCTTACAACAGCATGTCTTAATGCCTCAAAAGAGACTCCTGTATTGCAGGTTACACTAGCTTAACCATACCGTTCACTGTTTAGTGTAGAACTTGCATTGTTCAACTCTTAAATTACACGACGTTTGATGTTCTTATGGTGGATGTCCACCTAACTGCAACGAACGTCACATATCAATACATCATGTATGAAGCTGGCGGAGAAGCACATAAATCATCATCAAATACTCAAATTCCATAAAATGGTCTCCGTGCAGGGAAATGAAGTAGGAGTTTAAAGATTACAAGGTGATTAACGCATACAAACGTAGATAGGTTTTAATAGTTTTTTGAGTGCTTAATGCACCACATGAAGTGAAGTTCTTCAGCATATTAACTTGCACAACTTAAGCAGTTACATAATCTGCTTGTGGCATGCCCTTTGTTCATAAAGCTTTCCCAGGAAAGATAACATGTTCACCTCAATGGTGTTGAGTTCTTAAGCCACTCTAAGCTTAGTTCCTACCACTAGTACCACCTTCTCTTGGCCTAGAACGAGAAGGGCCTGCACCATTCGAGGCACCTCTCAGTCTCCCCTGATTCTGTAAGCGAGATTCACCAGCAACTCCCCTCGCAAGTGCTCCTGTACCTCCTGATGAGCTGCTTGTGGAAGGAAGTGCTAAACCACCACGTCTGCTTCCAGCTTCTGAAAAAATTAACGACGACATGTGATCCATAAACTATTACAAGAACATCCAAAAAAGTAGAATTATATGGACTCATCGATGCACGGGAACATTTGGTGTAACCATTAATATAACTACAGTAAATCTGCAGTACGATAAGTGCAAGGAAACATAATACAAAGTAGCATGCAATGTCATCCTATAACCACCATGATGAGACTGAACTGATGAGGTATCAGTTACGCATATCATTGGGTTTTCTATCAGTTTAGTACTCTATTTATAGTAGAAGGACAAAACATGGATACATTGAGATCCTAACTTAATCTGAAAATTATTTACCCATTCTGCCATTCCAGTCCCTCACTCCTGGAAGATGCTTCTTGGCAGCTCCTTCCCAAGTCTCTTCAAAACCAGAAAGTTCATCTGCGAGGACACAGTAAAACATTTTACTAAACTAACACCATAAGGAGAACTTATATACTTGCAATGTTCGTCTAAAACAACCTTCTTCAAGATTATGTAGTGTTTGCATAGTTTCAACCCTTCCGTCAGAATCCAACTTCCGCATGACAGTATGACCCTACAGCATAAAAATATCACATTTACGAGGCATATAAATGCAAGGGCCGGAGTAAGGCTATGCCAACCCAGAAAAGAAACAAATCGTACATTCCAAGTTTCGGAATACATCCCAAGTATATAACTGATACCTTGTCATTAACGCCCCGAGAAACTCTATGTTTAGCTTGGCCAGTAGCTGAATTGGCTTCTTTACTTTCTTCGAATGTCAACTGTGAGTTTGAAATGCTGAATAAGAAAGTGGTGTTGATAACTAAGGCTAGAAAAAATATATTTAGACAACAGCCACTTACACCATCACTTCCTGTCCTCCTCATGTTGGATGAAGTATAATATGTGCCATTGGCTCCGCCATAAGAAACAGTTGAGCTCTGAAAGCTAAAGCTCTGGCCTCGAGATTGTGATGACATAGCATTTGGCCTGTTGAAATGACTTGGTAAGTGCATGAGTTTACTCCTCCTTCCTGCAATGCCAGTATGACCACAAAAAGTCATAATTACATCAACTATCTGAAAGTTAACGGCTGGACAACAAATGGAGATAGGTGATCCACCTTGAACCTCATCATCTGGATCCTGAACAAATGGCTCTTGGCTTGACCTGCCATGCTTTCTAGAACACTCTGTATTCCCATTATTCAATTCTGTCTCTTCTTTCTCATCATCAGAGTTCAACTCCTCAATAATCGGCCCCCTCCTAGGCCTAGAGGGTCGTGAGGGTTGATGGTCAACGACACTAGATGAATGCGCACCCAAGAAAGGGTGCCCTGGATGTGCGCCCATGAGCGCATTGAATGGATCTCCCCCCATGAATGGACTCCCTCCAGGCCCAAAACCATTTGACTCGAACATGCCTCCAAATGGGCGTGTAAAGAAGGGGTCATCAAATGGATCCCTTCCTCCAAAAAAGCTAGACATCGGACTTCTGAAACTGCCGAAGGAACCAAAACCAGCAAATGGATCGAAGAAGGGATCCCTTCCACCAGACATACTGACTGTCAAACCACAAATATAGTCATACTAACAGTGGCCTCGCAATACCATATTTAAGTGCTATCAGTATAATTATATCTTTCACATAGAAAAATGCACATGAACATTCTTTCCAACCTAGACGTATGAATGTTTCTCAGTTACTGCTTATTACTGCTGAAGATTGCAAAACCATAATCAAAATTCATGTAATTTATAATATGGTTGACATATTAATCTACAGACAGTTTTCAATTAGATTAAGAAACATCAATCGAGGGAATTCTTATTAAAACACCTCTTTGAGACAAATAAGTAAAAATGAAAACAAGGAACTGTATGATCATCAGAGGGCAATCTCACGAAAAACAAAACTCAAGCTCTATCATCATCCAAATAACTAGTTCATTATAACAACCTGCCGTACATAGTCATCCACACCCTCGATCGTCTCATCAATGACCACACAACGCGCTAAAAGGTAACGGAATCAGAATTCACAAAAAAAGAAGTTAGTCGCAAATGTTAAATCTAGCCAATATAGCCCCTCGAAAACTCAAAATTACCTTCAAGCTGCAAAAATTTACTACTACCTCGAATCCCTAAAATAACATCCAGTTTGATTTTCAATTATCAAAACCAACAAATTTTACAGGCTTAATTGACTCAGACAACCTTGATTTCAATAAAAATCATCATGTTCGAAACCGTGCATCCCAATATCCTCTTTAACATGAACCTCCAATTATAATATATGCTAATAACATTCAAATAACTGCAAATTGTGTAAATTAAACAGAATTAATCATCTAACAAAGCAATATCATCTACGTAATTAAATTTACCGGATAATTACCAATTAGTCTTGATCCTCAGTTGGAAAAAGCCACCTGATCGAGAAAATAATAAAGTGAAAAGGTTAATTATACGCCTATCTAATTGAAATGAATTTATACAAATATTAATGATAATAAATAAGTACCTCACGAGTTTGAGGGCGGTGAATTTGAATGGGTTAGGGGAAGAAGTTGATTAAATAATTTAGTGTCTTTTTAATTCGTAAATATATGGAATGTTCCAGTGCCTTGCCACCTTATGCAACAAAGCACAGAGGTATTTATGAATTTTGGAAATATTTATTTCATTTTTTCTTTTATCAATGGTTATAATCACCGAAAAGATGACAACGATAGAAGACAAGGAGTTTTTTCTTAGGAGATAACAAAATTATGTTATCAGGGAGATAACACAAATGCTGGCCGTTGGATCAGGGTGGTTATGGCTTTTTTTGATCTTGTGGTTGATATCTAATGAGGGCGTTTTTGGCATTAATATTTTGAATAAATTAACCGAAATTGTTGCTTCACTCTCTCCTGATAGTGTGTGAAGTACACTCTCCCATTTTAAAATATGGCAATGGGCGGTTATATATTGTCTTAATTAGCGGTTATTTAATGGAATATGCAAGTAACTCCTATTTTTTCTCCACATTGATTGATGATTGTATTCGATTGGATTGTTTGTTTCCTTTTTTTGCTCCAACAATTTAGTCTGACACGTTGTTTCTTAATGTCGTTCTTAAATTAAAGCGGGTGAAATGACGATATGTAATTATTGATACGGATATTTTTAAAGATTTCTATAATAACATAGATTCCATAAGAATGATATTAGTGGAATGTCAGGATTGTTATAGAATTCCATGACATGAAACATTATGTTCATGACTTATTGTTAGGACGAGAATCCTAATTTCAATAAATGACTTTAATCAATTTGTCAAAGATGTAGCCAAGATAGTTTTTATCTTTTATTTTGTTATTTGTCAGAATAAAGTATAAATATTCCCTCCTATTTTCTCGATATTTAGATAAATGACGGTATTTAATTATTAATACGGATATTTTTAAAGATTTCTATAATAACATAGATTCCATAAGTATGGTAATAGTGGAATGTCAGGATTGTTATCGATTAAAGCTGTATATTGAATTCATTAAGATTCCTTTGTGATTGCATTCTGAATTTATTAAGTCAATTTTCCGATTGCATTCTAAATTCATTACGTCAATTTTCTGATTAAATTCTGAATTCATTAACTTTATTTTCTGATTGCATTCTGAATTCATTAACTTTACATTGTGATTGCATTCTGAATTCAATACGGTTGCTTTGTGATTGCATTCTGAATTGTCATTACATTTTATTACTTCGAAAGAATGCAATGCTAAACAATTAGTATTACATTTTATGTCTTCGAAAGAATGTCATGCTAATGCATTGTCATTACATTCAATGTCATTCTAATTGATAGGTATCACATTTTTTTAGCTTGAGGACAATGGCATGCTCGTAAATTGTCATTACATTTTGTTTCTTGGGAATAATGTAATGATAATTAATTGTCATTACATTTTATTACTTCGCACACAATGTCATGCTAATGCATTGTCATTACATTTTATTACTGCAGAACAATGTCATTCTAATTGATAGGTATTACATTTTTTTAGCTTGAGGTCAATGTCATGCTCGTAAATTGTCATTACATTTTATTTCTTGGAGAGAATGCAATGCTAATTAATTGTCATTACATTTTATTACTTCGAATACAATGTCAGACCATATATGAAATCTCAAACAAGAACTTCTATTATCAGACCATATATAAAAAAAAATAGTACTACTATTACACAAGATCTACACCATTTACACAGAATCAGACCATATATGAAATCCCAAACAAGAACTCGCGGTAGTTGAATATATCAATTTCCTTTATCCCAAAACCATTGTCCAGTTTGATTACCAAACAAGAACTTGCGGTAGTTCAAGAATTATCATGGTCGTTGGATTCTCTTTTTAACATATATAATGCAATGTGAGTGCTTGTTGATAGGCGCGTGGGGCATGCAATTTTCGAAATGAAAAATTGATTCCTCTTCCTTTAAAGCCCTCGTTTAATCTGAGCCACATGATTAAATATACATAGAAAAAGAGAATCCAACGGCCATGATTATTTATAGCCATGATAAGTTCCTACTTCACCACAAGAACCTGATAATTCGACATGCCAATAATAATATATTAGTTCATAATTTTATCAACAAGCACTCACATTGCATTATATATGTTAAATAGAATGACATATATCTTATTTTCATTAATCACATAAAATTTTAAGTCATAATTCAGTAAACATCAGTTCTATTGCATTGTACATGTCACACAGAATGCAATAGAACTCAAATGCATTTAAACAGCAGTTATATTGGATTATTCATGGAAGACAACATCCCATTGATCTCAATTACATTACACAGTATTTCTAATGCATTTTTTAGTCAACATGGGATGCCATCGATCTCATAAGCATTTAAACAACACGGAGATTGGATTATACATGCCACCCAAAAAATGCTATACATCTCAGACAAATGCATTCCATGTTACATTGGATTATTTAAGGTAGACAAAATCTCATATATATCAGTGACATTAAACAGTTTTTATAATGCATTTTTAATGTAACATGGAATGCCATAGATCTCGAACACATTTTAACAACATTGAAAATGGATTATACATGCCACCCACAAATGGTATACATCTCAAACACATTAACCATTAACTCTATTGATTTATATATGCACGACAGACTGCCATAATGTAAGAAATGCATTTAAACAACTGTGTCAGTGGATTATACATGATTGATAAAATGCCATAGATCTTTGAATTAATAGTATTATTTCTATTGCATTATATTAATGTAATTTCACATTCAAAAATTCAACTACTCAAACTTCAAATACAAACAGAACAATAACTTGAAATACACAAAAAGTCATCATTTTTAATTAAATTTACATTCCATTTTGTTCAATTCAAATTTACCCACTTTTTTTAATTCCACAAATTAGAGACTACAGTAACCACGACTACATAAATCCACAAGTTTCGAGCATTTTACAGATAACATCGACTACCTCTTTCAAAATTTTTGGTATTACATTGTTGAAAGAGTTAGAAAACAATTATCAATGGTTAATTTTGTTGTAAAGATATGATTTTTATGCTAATGGTTACGCCGGTAGTCAAAAGTTCCAATTTTTATTACTTGTTTGCCTAAAACAACCGCCAATTTCAACAATCAGAGTAGCAAAGTCCCTAATTAATAACCTTATTGCATTATTCTGCTTAAAAACCAAAAAACACAACTATAGAATTAGTAATAACAACATAGTATACCTGCTTGCGCAACTCTTGACGATGATGCCATTGGATTACCTTTAGTGTCAACGCTCTTTGTCTCTTTGAAAAGCTTAATGCTAGTGTTTCTAATGTCTTTAATGGAGAGTTTATGGTGTTCCTTGCTGAATTCAGTCGTTTGGCTGGTTTATTTCGGGTAGGGCAACTATATCGGCATGAATAATGCAATGATTTGGTTAGAATCAATTTTCCCATAAATTTTGCAGGGGGGGCGATGAAAGCTGGGGGGCAGGAGAATGTATTTTGTGTTTGGGCGCGTGTGAAAATGGGTGAGGAAATATTAATTGCAGGGGGAGCGATGAAAGCTGGTGATTTCCATGAATTTCGGCTCGATTAAATGCAACGAGCAAATATTAATTGCTGATCTCCATTAATTTCGCGTGTAATAGCGCGTGTCAATTATTGGGAGGAGGGAAATGAAATTTTGGTTGTAATAATTGGTAGTAAAAGACATCTTTAACCTTTGTTATTTGGGAGATAACACTATAGTGTTATCTCCTAAGTGAAACTCCGGAATTTTAAGTTCCCTATTCAACATTTAAATATATATTTACACGTCATTCTCTATCTTTACGTAATTCTAATTTTGTTCTATATAGCTAACATCGTACTTTCTCAAATTGCCATTACTTCCCTTGTTAAAGTGGGTGCGCTCCCCAAAGCCTGAAATATAAGAAGTTGCTATAGTTCTAAAGAGAAAATTGCCAAAATGGTCCCAGTAAATATGTGCAAGTTGCACTTTGGTCCCCGATTATATTGGGGCTGCGAAAATGGTCCCTGATATTGGTAAAAAAGTAGCGTTTTGGTCCCTAACCGTTACTTTTAAACGGAAAAGAGTTAGGTTGGGGCAGAAATGTAAGATCAGCACAGTTAAGCCCTAAAAATGAGATTATAACTAATTAATTATGGGGCAAAAATAGAAAGTTAACAAGTAATTTATGTCTACTCCCATCCCAATTCCCTCCAAAATTGTTCCCTCCAATTATTATAAATTAGTTGTTAACTTTCTATTTTTGCCCCATTATTAGTTATAATCGTATTTTTAGGGCTTAACTGTGTTGATCTTACATTTTTGCCCCAAACTAACTCTTTTCCGTTTAAAAGTAACGGTTAGGGACCAAAATGCTACTTTTTTACCAATATCAGGGACCATTTTCGCAGCCCCAATACAATCGGGGACCAAAGTGCAACTTGCACATATTTACTGGGACCATTTTGGCAATTTTCTCTAGTTCTAAAGTATGTTTTTTTTCAAACGTTTACTCAAATTTACTTAGAGCATAAAAGTTAAATTTTACTAGTCGGCACAGTCAGTGCCTGTGTGAATTATTATTTTGTTTAGTTAATAGTCATTTATCCAAAAAATAATAGATACAATATATTTCGTCATTGATTACATTAAACTGACAACAATTAATTGATGTATCTTTTGAATATGGTTTTTTATTTTCGTAAATTAGAGATGAGGTGAGTTTCGAACTCAGGACTTCTGGTCACTAGCAAGAGTATTTTAAATATAGTTAAGAAGATGAGATATAAGAATGATTTTAAATTTATCTTATTATAAGTAACTGTCAACTAAAGTAAATGATTAGATTAAAAATATATAAGTTCCAACTCAAAATATGGAGTATTAAAAATTAAAACAAAAGGAAAAAGTGTCACGTGGTTTTTGTAGGCCTTACACATTATATAGTATAGATTTATAACTTGAAAGCAATTTCGATTGATGTATAATAGTATATACTTAAAAAAATTTATTCAAATTTTGTTTGGATAAAATTTTGTGAAATGAGATTCTAACATATTGAGAAAACTGAGACGACAAAATTCTTGAGTTATTTCAATGAAAGATTGCTTGTAAAATAAGTTTGTAATATCAATTATAATCAATACACACGTTTAAAATATTTTAATTCGAAATTCCATATTGTCTTAGAAAAAATGAAGTCCGAAACCTCTTTAGATAATTAGATTACTAACGATTTAACAACGCGTTTAGGGACACTGGGACATGATACATTCTTGCATTGGGAGTATATTGTACATGAATAAAGTAGAAAAAATTATTCCGTATATGTTAAATCGAATTGGTGCTTCAAAATGTAAACGAGAAAATGCAACATGGAATCTGATTGCTTACAACTTACAAGTTGCCATGGCCCATGAGGGAGGTGGAAGTAGAAATGAGGCATTAGCAACTAGCAAGGAACAAAAAGGAATCACTAGTTTAGTGAAATGCTCAAACGTTAAAAAAAAAACGCCCACCGTGGGGCTCGAACCCACGACCACAAGGTTAAGAGCCTTGCGCTCTACCAACTGAGCTAGACGGGCATTTGCTAATGCTGAAACATATTAGTATTTGACTGGAAACATCACGAGAATTGTTACTTACTTTTGCATCATAATTGGCCATCAACTTGCTAGCTTGCAAAGGAACAATTAAATAAATCTAACGGAATTTTCATATCCTCATATTTTAATTATACGTAAGCCACAAAATATAGACACAACTTGTTAGTCTTTTATCAATAACACTTACTCAGCTTCATCTCATATTATTCGTCACTTTTTATTTTGTGAGTCAAATTTGAATTTTTTCTATCATTAATTCTCACTAACCGATAAAGATAAAAGTCATGTGAGATCTTGCTTGACTCGGATTAATGTATATTTTTAAAATATAATTTTTTTATAATTTTTACGAGTGTAAAATAGACTTTATATTTTAAGTTTTATCTCGATAACCGTAAAAAGTCAAGTGAGACAAAATATTAGGGATGAATGGGATATTAAGAATGCAAGTAAAATTTATCCATTATCCCAAGATAAAGTTCAATAATAAAAAACGATAAAGTTCAATATAATTATTATACTTTCAGGTGTTTTTGGCATAACTCTATTAACAAAAAACTTGAATACTAATATGGTGGTAGTCTAAATTTAACGTACGATATGTGTTAGTATGTAAAACATCATAAAAGTGTAGCATAAAATGTCAGACCAGTGCTATTATCGGTCCGATTCGAGTATTTACTCTCTCGGAAATTGAACCGTTAGGTTATCGGTTTTATTTGGTTCGGACCGATAACTATATCGGGTATCTTTTTCGGACAACTACTTATCCAATAACTTATCGTGGATACCGGTCCGAACCGATTCCGAGTATATCCAACAAAAAAATAAATTCAGTACACAAATACTTTAAGAAAAATTAAAATAAATAATATAACATCTAAAAATTAACATATGAGTTGTTATCGGATACTTTATTGGGTACCGGTTTTTTTTTTACCCGTTTCTGGACCGTTATTTTATCGGGTGAATAAACAGACCGGAAATTTCGGACCGGATACCGGGTGAATCTCGATTTTCCCAGACCAAAAACAGCCCAATGTCAGACTAACTACACGTCTACACAGAACAAAATGAATTACTCCTTAAATTTACAACTTTGCTAGTTGGCAGTTCTCAACCTCCCCAACAACTGCACAATTAACGTATTTAAGAATTATGATTGACTTCACACACACCTCAAAATACAGGAACAAATACAAATATACAATTAAACATAAATGCACGATCACTTCAATTTCGAAGCATACGTCAACTCTTCAACATGGACGGAAGAATCTCTGCAAAAGTGAGGGTTAGAAGAAAACACAACCCATCACAATCTCCATCTCCATCTCCATCACCTACTCAAATCAGAAGAAGAAGAACACCGCCTATACAGAAATCAACAAAGTCAACCGCACCAACAAAGACTTTATTGGTATTGAAGAGGTGTAAATCGGAGCCGATTCTTTCCAGAGGTGATGAAATTGGTGGAGAACCTCCGAGACTGAGGATGTCGCCGATGATCGCCGAGGAGGTGGCGGTGGAGGAGGAAGAGGAAGAGGTTTTATTTAGGCCTCTAACTTGTTCGGACATCTTTGTTTCTCCGGATTATGTCGTTTCTTCGTCCCCGCGTAAATGTTACGAGGTAAGCTCTTTCATTCTATTACTATCGCTTTTCTAGTTTTAGTCCTCATTTAAACATTCATTAACAGAAAAAGTTAAAATCTATTAAAAATATGAAATAACAATTACTTGAAATTGTAATTAATACTTTAATAAGAAGAATAGATAATCATACATTAAAGATATAAATTACAATATACTACTGTGATATAATAGTAATTATGTTGAAAGAAAAAGACTAGGCCAAGATATGACTAAACGTGAAAGGATCATTACAAGATGTATCATTGACTGTTTAAATGGTTATATTAAAATATTATGTAAAAAAATGTAGGGTGTATAACTTAATTATTTCATTTTTATTTCTTGTTAATTACTTCCTCCGTCCCTTTTTCCCGAGAATCGTTTGACCTTTGGCTATCACTGAAACACGACTGAAAACGTTAAATAACTCCAATTCTAAATGGAGATGTTACGCCTTTCATGCGAGTCCGAACTTACCAAGGAATTTCGCTACCTTAGACCTTTATAGTTACTGCCGTAAAAGTTACATGAAGTTGATATTTCAAATAGGAGTATATATATATATATATATATTAAAACGAACGTAACAATATTACTATATTATTTTCTATTGACTAATGAAAATATATGATCAAATTTTTTAAAATTTGACTCAAAAAATAGTAAGTGCCCTTAGAAAGAGGGACCCAATGAGTACATAATTGGAACTTGCTTTTTTTGGAGGCGAGATATTTTTGTTCTACTGCACTAGCAAGTAACAATTGTTTGGATAAGTAGCAAGTTTCATGAAGAATGTTTATGTTGCTTGCTAACAAGTTATCGGAGCACGTGCGTTCCTTTGTTTCCTTTTTTCGGGTTACTGCTAAGAATTTATTGGAATTGTCAAACATGTTCTTGCCTCTGTTTGCTCTTATTTACTCATTTAATTTATTAGTAAGTGGCTTCTTTAAGTTTCCACATGCTAATTTGCACAATAATAGAGATTAGGTTGGTTAGTCAGTGATAGTATAAACGCCGCGCGTGCACCTTAAAATGTATGTATCAATATTTCATAGTCATATCGGACTTATCAAACTTGCCTAGCATGATTTACTTGACTGATATATATTCACTACTCCGTAAACATGTCAACCCAGTACCGAAATACGCTAGATGTATAGTGTTGCATATCCATGCTTGACACCAGGCCTAAAATGACGAATGTCAATATAGAAAGTAAAAAATAGGAGTTCCAAGGCCCAGAATTTTAGATATAGATGTGTTTTTGTGGTACATTGTATTGAGGTGTTCCAATAAGTGACTACATATTATGTCAGCAGATTTCTTTTCAATGTTTTTATAGCGTTCTTGTTGTTAACTCATTAAGAAACAACTTAAAATTTTGTACATCTCTATTAAAGAGATTATTTTAAGCTTGTTCATTACAAACGATATGAAGGAGCGTATAAAAATATAGATAGTAGGCACAACCACCCCACCTGTTTCATTTTTAATGTATGATGTTGTGTCTTAAAAGACACTTGTAGTCATACATTAATATGAAGGCGTTTGTTTGATGTATGGAATTGGAGAAAACGTTTAATACTAATCATCATTGCTTACTAAGTTTCGGAAAGATAATGATTCATGATGAATGGTTTAATTGCAGGGCAGTAAGGATGCTAAAGGGGTGATTAGTGTGACAGTGGAAGGAAGCCCTGGACCTATTAGAACAATGGTGAACTTGAGTTGTAATGTGGAGGAGGCCATAAGTGCTGTTGTACGCAAGTACAACACAGAAGGCCGCACTCCGCCCCTCCAACTTATAACAAAAGACGATGATGGTGCATCAAACTTCGAGTTACACAGTTCCTATTTCAGCCTACAAAGTAGGTTCTACAACTTGAGTTCAGTGCAGTGCCCTCATTTTGAGGTTCTTAAAATGATTGAACGTTCATAACGCTTTTCTACCAATTCCAAGTTGAATAACATATCAACAACGAATAATATACTTATGCATGTTTCACTTTTACATGAACAGGCTTGAATAAATCTGATGTGATAGGAAATATTGGTAGCAGACGCTTTTATCTCCGGAAGAGAAACTACAAAGAAGTGGAATCCACAACCATTGATTCAGACGATATATTAAACGATAGAGCCAACACTTGTTTGCCTATTTTTACCGAATCCACCTTTCTTCCATTTCTCAGTATGTCATGGAAGATGAAATTTATGAGGAAAACTAGAAAGCTTTGGAGAATTCTGGGATGTCTTCAAAGCAGTAGTTGATGTCCATATAACAAGTCAAGACCAAGGGTAACATAGTTTTTAGAAAATGTTACTATTCCTTTTGTGTGTATATAAGAATATAAGATATATGGTGCAAGTATTCACCATATTAGCTTCCAATGTGAAGACAAATTTTTGTTTGTAAATGAAGCTAATTTTCAAATACATAACCTAATTTGGTGAATATATATAGGAGTAAAACAATTGAACTTAATATTTTGGTATATTGTTCTTCAAATACATAACCTTATTAATAGAGTATTTTATTCACAAATTAAGTGGTCAGTTTCTTATATTTATATATCGTTTTTATTTATCTAGTAGTATAAATTATTTCCTTTCTATACAAATATACGATTGTCTTAATATGAGGTTGTTTGTTTGCAATGCAAATGGTGTAGTCTTCTGTGGTTTTTTGTAATGGAATCTGTATTATTGTTCTGGTTATTCCAAAAAATGTTGCAGAAACAGGGGTTTTGTTTTGTTCTGGGATTCTAGATTGCAATCTACAGTTTATGTTTCAAACTTTGAGTTGATTCAGTTGCATGGTTCAGTAGCCTCAATTGGCTATGGCCTACTTTACAAGATAATAATATACACTTTTGTTATTTTTTAATAACGGAAACGTTTAATCCTCCTCGGGCAGTACGACGTTAGCCTGCAAACCGCCGCAACCTGGGAAATCGGCATCCTAAGTCTACTGACAGACTCCCCAACCCTGGCCCGGTGTCGCAGGCTTCGGTTCCTCTAAGTCACGAGGTCCCTCTTTGAACAATTCATCAATATATAATATATGTCGTTGTCGTGGATCGAACCGACACCGATCTCTTGAGTATACCTTTCCTCTGTTTCCTTGATCAATTGGGTCATGTTTAGCCGTTATAACTGATCTGTTATACACACACCCAAATAGTATAATACTGTAGCATGAAATGACAGTTCTGCCCCCCTATTTGGAAGTGTAGTAGTTGAGGAAGTTAAATAGGAAGACAAAATTGTCACTTATTGTAATAGTAATCCACTATTTGGGTGTGTATAATGGATCCCCCGTTATAATAATATACACTTGAGAGTTAAATCTACTCCTTCCATTTCATACTTCCTTAATTTTATAATTAATTATTGATACCATCTTCATGTCATATTAATAGATTTCACATTAAGAAACTAATTCTTTAAGATATAAAGTACGTATACAAATTCAAAACTCGACTCATACAAATAAAGTTGATTGAATTTTAGACTTCACATTAAAAATCTAATTCGTCAAGATATAAAGCATGGAAACCAATGCAAAACTCGACTCATATAAATAAAGTTAGATTGAATTTTAGGTAGCTCAAGCTTCATTAGTGAGTAGCTGGTTAAGGTACGTATTTATATAAATTTTGACCAAATATGTTTCATTCTATTTAATTTGATCACATATGGAGTATTTATTATTTTCAGTATGAATAAATTAATCTTTAATCACACTGCCCGAGAATGAAAACATAGTCATAGTCTCATAGAGTAGCAATTATCTGGGACCCCACCTTGAGGCCACTCACTAACCCATTTGTCAATTGTCGAATCTGCAATGGGCCCCTCCAACGCTCCACTCTCTGATGTGACCTCCCACGAATTGCTCCTCCGATCTCACCCGTCCGAAATCCCCCATCAACTTTTGATCCTCAATAACAACAACTAGTCGTTTGTACACAGTCCAGCCTGTGAGAACTTATTCTTCTTATTGAATTTATTTTTTGTATAACTAATTAGATATTGGTACAAATTTTGTAACACATATATGAAAAATATATATATAAAGATCATATATACAATTTCAAAACTGAATTTGAAAGAACATAAATACATCAGTATTACATACAAAAATATACAATTTTAAATTACTTGATAAATAGTTGAATGGAAGTTTTTTTACTATCAACACATGTCACTTCATGATTGGCCATATGAGAACATGGGGCTTCATTTTTTTGTAAATGTAACTTCTAATTCCCCCCTTCCCCAATTATATATAGAGTAGATGTTTTCATAAATTATACTTTTTCCTTCCGTGTCATAATATTTGATTGTGTCATAATATTTGATTGTTTATAAAATGTTTATTTTTTTTATAATGTTTTATTGTTTAAAAATTTAATATACTTTTCAACTCAACTTTTACATCTTTTACCTTTAAAAGTGCTTTTAACTTTTTAGTATGCTTTTACTTTTGAGAGTAAATATTTATATTATGTAGGTGTAATATTAATCTTTCTTGATCCTTAATAAATACTTTTTGATTAGATGATAAAACATTTTGAAACAGAGAAAGTCTATTATAGTAGTAGTAATATTGTGCTTGCTAATGTATTTTTGTTTACTATAATTAAAGTGTTTTGTAAGTTATTATACTCACCTCGACATCTGCAAAATATGAATGAGTAACAAATGGGAACTCCCCATTCTAAAAGAAGAAAAAGTCGTAATATTTACTTTTTCATATATTTTATTTATTTATTTAATATACTTTTACGTTTCACAAATTAATCCTTATTGATGTAACAACTCGATTCCCGAACTTATTCACTTAATATAGTATTGAGTGAACGCTTTCGAGGCACAACTCAGTTGAAAAGTAATTTAGGTGTTGAGATGCCAGTATAACCTCTTTGTACGACATTGGTTTGAGTCATCTCGTATTGAAGTGGTAAACATGTATTTTAAGTCTTATCCCTTAATTTACATAATCGCGTATTTCAAAACATGAAAGTAACGAGACCCTTAAGGTAATGGATATTCATCATTTTTTGAGCGAACATTAAACTAAACATATTGGTCTAGCTAATAAAAATGTGATTTTATAATATACTACACTATCAAATTTATTCAGTTTATAAGAAACTCATAAAATTAGAAAGTTATGTGAAAGATTTTTAGAATCTCAATAAATATCAGTAAAAATAAAAATGAGATTTTATAATATACAGTATCAAATTTATCCAGTTTACAAGAAACTCATAAAACTAGAAAGTTAAAATGTGAAAGATTTTTAGAAAGTCAAAAGGACCCTTCTTTTTTCTTTTAATTTATTACAGCTAGTAATAAAGACATAACTTTATCATTCTTCATTACAATCATCAAATCATCAGATTCTATTTATATGGTTTGTTACTTTGAAGAGTGTGTGATTCTGTATACGAAAATGCTATATACGGTCCCCTAAATACAGTCCCCTCACCAATTTACCAAAATTACCCTTACAATTTTTCACCCACAAAAAATATCAGTTCATTTCTATCACATCTTTATCTCTCTTCATTCATGAATGAGAAGTTTCTCTCCACATAAACTATTTTTGAAACTCAACAAGATTATTTTAATATGTAATTCTTTAACAATATATTTAGCATATGAATATAATACATCTCAAATATGAATTTAAGGATGGTTCTCATTTACTTTTACGGTTATTTTTCAGTGGACATTATATTTGCAAATGCTTCAACCAGATCAAAATTGCCAATGAAAATCATCAACCAAATTAACTCAGTCATATAAACAAAGATCATAGCATAAGGTACACCATATGTCAAATTTTTTATGGAAAACGCTGGTATTTAGTAAAAAGATTTGAGCTTTATGAAAAATTAGTCAAATGAAACATATCCAAATTTCAGAATGAAGCGATACGTACGATGTAACAGTTTTTACTTAAAAATGAATCAATCATGTTTCTTCCAATCCCAAGTTTCTCGGTCGCCCATATATGTTAAAATGGACCATTTTGATCTTCAATTGACTAACTGTTTGTCTCTTTAATTATAGTAATAAGTGGAATCTTACATGAAACCACTAGATCTGAGAGGGGAAATAAATTAGATCTGAGAGAGAAAGAGAGAAATGTGTGATGAAGATATCAGAATTGTGAAAAAATGAAATTAGTTTTTTTATGTGCTAATATTTAAATGGGTATTTTAGACATTTTTTATAGAGGGACTGTATTTAAAGGACTCTATATAGAATTGCCCTTCTGTATATTCATACTACATTGGACTTTCAAGAGCTCAAAAGCCATTTTTATAGATTCTTGGTGGATTCGCTGTTTTCTATAGCTGTTGCACCGACATACATTTTCTCGTTTCTTGATTTGTAAAGCTGAGTGAATCTGCTGCCTTTCATGGGTTGTTTTGTTTAGCATTTTGACTGTTGAAAAGTTGGTATGTTCATGTCTTTAATCTATTTTTTTTTTTTGCATGTTTGTTAAATTTGTTTGGTGGGTGTTCTCTTTTTTGGAGTTTGTTGAAATTTGTGAAAAGGGCGTATGTTATTTTTGCTTGATTGGAAGTTTATGGAATAAATCGAAATGGTTCATTACACTAACTATGCTTATTAGCAATAGTGGAGTAGTCGATATTGTTTGCACTTCACTCTTGGTCAATCGAAACAATGTGCCCGTGAAGGTGCATACTATTCAACCACCTATCATGTTAAGACAAGATTCTCTTTATAGACATTGAGCTTGTTGACCAAGTTTATGTTTGTTGATATGATTTTCTTGGTGCTACTTCTCAAGTTTAGAGAATGTTTGTTATAAAGATCTCTGCTTTTTGAAGCAAACTATATATGTTTAAGATTAAGTAGATAGATTATGCTTGATATTAGCTTTGAAAGGGGATGTTGCTTGTATAAGTTGCATTACATCTTACTTTTTGGTTATTGTGATTTTTAAGCAAGCTTCTCATGTATTATAGTTGCTTCAATGAGAAAGAAAGTTGGAGTAGAATATTCTATTTATGTATCACCGTGTAATCTGTTATTTTTTAATAAATCGGTTACGATAAATTGGATAGGATATTGCTGTTTTCCAACTATTGCAATTGAAATGAAACAAGTACAGAGGGAATATTAATGCCACATGAGTAAAAACAAAGAAATGGGGTTAAGGACATTGGAATCACAAGATCAACCATTATGTTCATTTTTTTGTAGTTGTGATGAATTTCGTTGATATGCATAAGTGGTTCTTTGTCTCTTAGAAGATTTCCAGACTTGAAAGTGATGGGGAGATAACCTTATCTCCAGTCCTCAATTTCATGGGTCTCGAAGGACCACAAACTGATCATGAATTAGTTTTCGTTCTTCCCTTCCCTCAGCAGACTGTCTTTTCTCACCCGTTATTTTTGGATGCTAATGCACTCAATTGTATGTCTATCAAGTGAACTTCCATTTGTTTTAGCTATGTGGACTATAATGCCAAAAATGGACGGAAAGCGACGGCATTCTAATAAAGAAAGAAGAAAGTTATAATTTAATTTTGAAAATGTCACATGATACCATCTAGTTGTGGGGTCATCTAGTATGTAGCATTTTCTCTATCAATACTTGAAGAAGAAGAATAGGTTAGTGTCAATTCATCTCAACCAGTGTTTCTTACATGTTGTGTAATTAAATATAGAATGATACAGAAGTTCTTGGAATAATGTCAGATCATATACCATAGTTTCTTCTTCATTGCAAGAACAAGTAATAGTTTCCATACAACAATTGCTCTTCACCTCAATCCTGTGGTGCTTATAACTGTTGATGTTGTTCAATTGTGTGAGGGATATTCTGCAACTTAGTTATTCATCGGAAAAAACAAACACAGTTTTGTAGCTAAAGCAAATGGCCATTATCATGTACTGATGTATCAATGCATTATTGATCGTGTAAGTATAGTTGTTACATTGTTCTGTTTAAGCCGTACCACTACCTTTATGGATTCTGCATATGCAGGTAATTTTGACCGTGTCATTTACTTTGTCTGTCCCATGACAGCAGTTAGATCGCAAATTTCATTCCATTAACAATGTCATAATTCAGTTGCAAATTAGAAATTCTTTTCCCCTTCTTTGAAAGGTCACCGGGTGAGCCACCTTTTTAGTATGATATGATTTGTCATTCAGAACTTCCTACCCTATATTTGTTCATATATGAAGTGTTATTACCCTGTCCATAATGTACCCAGATGAAAGAAAAATATATAATAGCGCAAGAAGCATCAGTTCTGCAGCCTACTCCTTGACCTTTGATCTTGTTTTATCATCTATCTTGTTACCCTACTGCATCAGTCATCCAGTTGCAGGCCCTGCATAGCAATGTTCTCATTATGTTAATTTTTTTCGTTTGCAGCTCAGATCACATTTTTTTATGGAGAAACATTTAGCATCGAAGTACAAAACACCAGACTCACAAGCCTCCGTCAGAGATGGTTATATGAAAGAGAGTAGAAGGTTAGGGTACCAGTTGAAGCAGGAGACCACCAATGTGTCTAATGCAGATGGTCGTTCTGAGATGATTAGAGATGCGAACACCTTCCCATCAAGATCTTCGGAAATGCCCCAAAAACAACAGGATGATGAAAAGGATCGCCATAATGAGGAGCTTGTTCGATACATGTCAAATTTGCCTGGTTTTCTGAAAAAAGATGTGAAGCTCAATGAGAAAGCATTCAGTGTTGGAGTGCTTGATTGGAAGATATTAGAGAAGTGGCAGCATTTTCATGACATAGGCAATAATAATTCATCAGTTCACAGTGATATCTCTTCACGTCCCTCTTCTGGACGATCATCTTACCGTTCTAGCAGTTGCCATAGTTTGTCGCCAGCCCGGCAGCGGTATCCAACCCTGCAATCTCATATTTATGGAACTGCATCTGGGAAACGCTGTCATGATATTGAGTCATCGGAAGTAAATAAGTTAAAAGCCCAAGATCGTAAAGTTGTCCCAAGTGGTTTGTCAGGTGTGCAGCAGATCACCATTAGAACACACCTTCCATCTGACCCGAAAGCGTACTCTAGGGTTAACGCCTTCATGGCAAAAGATTTGAAGGTAGCAAAGATTTCAATGGCTAGAAAGTCACAAAGCTTAGAAGACTCCAAAGGAAAAATGAAGACTGAAGCCTCTGAATCTGTGAGGAGACACCAGCCGACGCGAACTTCATATGTTGACCGATGTACCACAAATGAGGTTTATGGCAAGAATCAGGAGACTCCTAAATATGAACATGGTAGTAAGTATCCCCATATATGCAGATCATTAAATCTTATAAATACAAAAACGATTGGCTCAAAGAACGCTAGTCACAACTGTGAGGCCTCCTGTGTAGAGCCCTTTCATAATATGCCGTCTTCCAGCCCTCCTCGTGAATCTGATCCAAGTCACTCTCTAACAAAAGAACCCCGCTCAGGTGCTTATCAGGATAACAAGATCTTCAATGATCAATCCAGGCGTTTTACAGATAGTGGTGATGTTTCAGTCAATGCTCAGTGGATGAATCTGCGTGAGGGAAAAACAATTCCTGTAGTAGAAGACCAAGTCCTGATTAATTCCTCCATGGCATCTAAAACTAAGAAGGTGTCCTCGGGGACTCCCAAAGTCAGAAATCCTTCACCAACTCAACGATTTGGTTTTAATTTTAGCTGGGTTGGCAAGGTTTCCAGTTCAAGTGCAGCATTGACTGTATCACAGCCAAGTTCAAGAAATTCTATTGGTACTTCTGGACCACTCGAAGTAGGCATATCCTCTTCATCACTTAATAGTTCAAAGGTCAACAGCAAAGGGAGGTCAAGTCCTCTGAGAAGATTACTAGAACCACTAATGGGACCTGCTAGGGCATCACTGAGCGACTCTAGGTTGCGTGAGCCAGCCAGTAAATTATCAGAGGATCATGGAGAGTCTACTGCTCACTCGGTGAAACTAAAATTAGACTTGAGATCTTGTAAAACTGTTGAAGCTGAAGTCCCAAGTTGTAGTGGTAACCATGGCTCACCAACAATGCAAGCGCTTCTACAAGTGGCTGTGAGGAATGGTTTTACTCTTTTTACATTTGCTGTTGACAACAAGAATGATATTTTAGCTGCCACGGTGAGAAAGCCAATTTCTGGGAAAGAGGATTTCAGCTGCATATATTCATTCTACATAGTTCAGGAAATGAAAAAAAAAAAATGGGGGTTGGATAAGTCATGGTAAGGACAAAGTTAACAACCTCGTTCCTAATATTGTTGCACAAATGAAGGTTACTGATTCTTTTAAAGAGAACTCTCTTGGCCATTCTACTTCAAAGGAGTATGTTCTTTTTTCTTATGATACAAAAAAAGCAGAAACATCAGTTCACGATCTAAACGATGAGCTTGCAGCTGTTGTTGTCAAAATTTTAAAGAAATCAACATGCACCTCAGGTGCAGGCAATATAGGAGAGAATCAGACTGGGGACAGCCTTAACATGACGGTAATTCTTCCTGGTGGGCATCACGGACAGCTCATTAAAGGAGAATCTTCCTCATTGGTTAAAAGATGGCAATCAGGTGGTTTGTGTGATTGTGGAGGGTGGGATTTAGGCTGTCGAATGAGAGTTCTCTCTGATAATGCACAGTCACGTCAGATATCCAGTTCTGGAAAGCCAAAGAATACAAATAAATTGCTTGAACTTTTCTCTCAGGTATCATCTTTAACTTGACTTGAGAATGCTTTAACATTAGGGAGTTACGTTCCAATTCAAGTTACAGTCAAAGCTTCCTTTCCCTTGATTCCTCTCATTATAATCTCAAGATGAAGATCAGAAACCTGCGTTCAGCTTGGCCCCCTTCAAGGATGGGATCTATGTTGTTGAGTTCAACTCATCAATCGAAATTCTGCAGGCTTTCTCCATTTCACTTTCCATCTTAAGTTGCTTCAAACCAGTGGAGTTTGTGGAAACGAGCAACGTACTAGAGAATAAGTCTTCTGCAGATAATATAGTATCGGAAAGTAGTGGCAGAAAGGTTTACGCCAAAAAACAAACCATGGTTCCTGCATTTATTCCAAACCGACCTCTTTCCCCAGTAGGAAGAGTTTAGCGCTGACAATGAGTAGATGTCAACACAATAATGTATAGGTTATCTTACTTAGCATATTCAGCTAGCTAACCTCTAATCATCTATATAAGAAATCATCGATCAGTGAAAATGAAGCCTTTTGGCTTTTTGTGCTAGAAGAAGATTGTTAATATATCATAATGGCTTAAAGTTTTATGATATATAGTAATATCTTTTATTGTTGAAGCCAGCTTACACAATCCCCTTATCAAATTAAATCACTGTTAGTTACTAATATAATAAATTATGATCAATATTATAAATAAACTCCATTTGCTCCGGGACTAAAATTTGAATCCAAAAACATGCACCTCATTTGCACCCCTTTTATGTATGGTCTAATAACCAAAAGTATCTGTTCCTAAATTGATACGGTGTCAATGTTCAATACTTCTGGAGAGACTCTCATTTGAAGGGGTAGGAGATTGAACAATACATGCTTACCCTGCGATAATCGGAAGTGTGTCTCCGAACTGAACGAAGAGAATTGCAAATATTATTTATTGAGGCTCGAACTTATATGGATGAAATATGTATTCCCTCCATCTCAAATTATTTGTTCCATTTTACAAATACACGACTTAAAACGTAAATAGCTCTAATTCTCCACAGATCAATAGTACTATAAAATATTAATATCTCAAAATATTCATCAAAACGAATCGAACAAGGTGTCACACGACTATATTATTTTTATCGGCTAATATAAATTCATCATAATTTTTTTATACAAAAGTTTAGCTACCAAAATAAAAAATGATTAAATAATTGAGCAAATGGTTTCATCGATCACTCACGTTTGTTAAAAAACACTAATCGATCACCCTAGTATGACTTTGTATACTTTCGATCACTCATGTTGGGTATTGTGTATACTTTTGGTCACTCACGCATTTTTTGGTCTAACTCGTGATTTTTCGAAAATTTTAACATCTTCGCAAGGGTATTCTTGTCATTTCACCCTGGATTTGTCATTAACATCAACTAACACTCATCATGAGTGATCGAAAGTATACAAATCCATGATGAAATGACAAAAATACCCTTACTAAAATGTTAATTTTTTTGAAAAATCATGAGTTGTACCAAAAAAATGCCCGAGTGACCAAAAGTATACACAATACTCAACATGAGTGATCGAAAGTATACAAAATCATACTTGAGTAATCGACCAGTATTTTTTAACAAACGTGAGTGATCGATGAAACTATTTACTCTAAATAATTTGGGATGGAGGAAGTATTTCACACCGGGTTGGCTATATTGATGAAAAAATCTCCCAATAATAATGTGGGGAAGGAAATAATGAACTCTCGGCCTTATCGAACATGACATTATAACATATTTGGATACTTGTGTTGACAAACAAGAAAAATGGGCGTCTTCAGATACTTCCTCCATCTTCTGTTTCATACTTTTGCCTTCATGTTGCCTTAATTATCATCAAGATTCTTAGGGTATACATCATTCATCCATAGGATTTAACTCATTACATTGAAGTGAAAAAGCCATGAGATTACAAAAGCAAAAATCATACATGCTAACAAAAAATTCATTACACGTTTGGCATGGCAATAGTTGCGTGTCTCGGAAAATGCCACACCGGTAGGCAGGGCTGCCGCAGTACCACTGCTTAGATCTGGTGCTTGCTCTCCAGCAATGTTTACGGCAATTGCACCACAGATTTCACATGTCCTGTCAAACAAATATTAACAAATGAATCAATCACTAAAATAAATTTTCATTAAAGGAAGTTTTGCCAGGTGAATTATGAGATCCTGGAATCTAAGGTATTCTACCATTTTTCAACTTTGTAACATAGTTTCTCAGATGTAGGGATAACTTCCTCTGCGAATGCACATGTATTACCCCATCAAACATCATATTCTTATCTAAATCAAAACAGGTCAAAGCTTATTCCATGGCGCCCGAGCCTCCACAGCGAATAGGCATGGTCGATACACTGGACTGTACATATATGTGTGTGGTAACAGTCCCACCCATCAAAACAGATGGAGTCTATTGGACAAAACTGCTAAATAAGTAAAACGTCATGAAAATTAAGTGGAAAAAGGACAACTGGAAAAGACCAGATAACAAAATTGGATAATTGAAAAACAGCTGATGGGGTGGAAATTGGGGTAAGGTAGAAGCAAACAATTGAAGGGTAGCGCTGGTCCCATTGCTGTCCTGTATCATCACATTATTGGAAGATAACAAAACTGATGGCAAATTTTGTAGGAGGCATAAATTAGGATGTGACTATTGAAAACAGAAATGAACTGGGAGAGACTGTAATCAGCAGTCGTAATTTAGTGACTCGGTTAAAAATGATCCCCACAAATTGAACTATAAACACGTTCAGATAGCAGAAAACAAACTGTTCTCTGTTTTCATAATCTTCTCAAGAAACATCTCGATTTGCAAACCAAGTTAACAACTTCTCAGACATTTGATCGGGACCTAGTAGTGATCTAAATGTACTGAAAGTTAAACAAGAGATCACTCAAATCAGTCTCGCCAGATCCTGAATGCCGCAAATGCTCAAATAAGGACTCGTGTGTGTTACTTTTTAACATATGGAGTTACAGTGGACGAACAAACAACACACAAGCAAATGAAACAATGCAAGCATCTAAGGAACATCTAGCAATATTTGTTGATTCTGGAGGAGGAAGAAGCTACAACACCACAAACTATATGCTGACTGCAAAAATGGAGCTATAAAACTAGTGCAATAGTAAACTTATCTGCTGAAATGCTAAAATAGATCACAACCATGATCATCTCCCCGATGTGCATCAAATTGCCACAAGCGGCATACTTCAATATCACCAGAATTTCTCAACACTCTTCTTGTTATAAAATTGAATCAAACAACATCAACATGCCCAAATCCCCTTAAAAGACTCCTTGGCTAAAAGGGGTAAGGGTGCAGGATAATACGCAGCCTTTACCCTGTAGTAACAGGGAGGTTTGTTTCCGAATTTACCCAAGAGTGAGGTGCAAACAGGTCTACTTTTTCACAATGGACAGAAACAATAAATTAGTGATTTGCTTAGAACTATAGGGGGAGGGATTCTACAACCAAAAAGATTAACAAGAATCACTTCTTCTTGTTAAACAATACAGGAACCATGGCATCCAAATTTCATAGAAAATAACATAAAGAATCCCAATTTTCAATTATGGGATCCAAAAGATAGTACAAAGATCTCATTTTGCAACTAAAGAACGAATACTATGGTTCGCTTAGTTAACATGTTCCTTAACAACATTGTGAAACACAAAAGAAAATCATTGGGGCTATCAAATTATCTATCGAGAAAAAAGCTTCAACAAGGGCCAGAAAGGAAGTTCACTGTTCCTTTTACTTCAAGCAATACGTGCAGTAACTCTCGCAAGCAATATAAAAAACTCAAACATTTATTTTTAATAAAATTGGATTCTTGAACTTCAAGTTGGCAAAAATGTATATGAAATGAAAAATAGAGGGTTAATTTGACTAACGTGTTGCCTTTGATCTTGAACCAAGTCTCAGCACATTGCTTATGAGCATTCCCTAAATCACCTTTACAAGAACATCCCAATTCAATACAAATTCCACTATTTTCATTTAAATCATCACTAATACCATTTCCCATTAAGCTCAAATGGCAAATTCTACAATCTTTCTCAACTTCTTCCTCTTTATTATTATTATCATTGTCCACTTTCCTAATCTCCAATTCACCACTCTCCAAATCAACCTCACCCCATGACCCTCTCTTTGCACCACTATGTACTCCAACTTCACCACTATGTCCACCAACCCCCTCTCCTCCACCACCACCATCACCACCAAACTTATCTCCTCCTCCACTACCACTGATGGACCCCATTGACGAGCGCCAAGAATGGTACTCATCTTCAGAAGTATCCGAAAACCGGAAACTTCCATCAGTGGTGGTCTCACTGCTGCACGCCGCCATGGAAGGCTGTGGTCTCCGCCTTCTACGTCGGCGCCGGCGGCCGCCATCAGCTCCATTGGTTGTAGTAGGAGGATACTGATGTATTTCTGCATGTTCAATGTCTAAAGATGACATTTTTATCCCAGTTCTTGGTAAATTTTTGCTAGGGGTTAAGCTATGTCGTTTTAATAGAGAAAATCTGAAAATGAGAAGAGAGTTGGAAGCTCTTTTAGTGATGAGTCTTAATATAGTAATGTTTCTCTAGTAGTGTCCACGATTTTCTATTTCTTTTCTTTCGATCATTTTTTAAACACGTGTGATCAAACTACGATGACCTTAAACTATCGAGGATTAAAATGAATTATAAAACATGAATGACCTTCAAAACCATGTAAATGTAGATCGTAAATGAATACTAATACTGTTGAATTGAGGTGGGTTGTCAGTTTGGAGAAGAGAGGGAAAAAGGACTGTGAAGTGAGAGTGTTTTGGCAGTAAGCCTGGGCGACTATAGGTGTAGATGGAGGGAGTGAGGGACTGAGGGACATAATGAGATCGAGGGGACCCTTTGTAGGGGTGGGGTGGGGTGGGTAGGGTCCTAATAATATGATGGCATTCTATATGGACATGAAATCAACAGTGTAACAGGTCCACACTCCATAGATAAGGTAATGGGATGGGGGTAACGGTGCAGGAATGAAACCACAACGAAATTTAAGCGGGCAAAATTTAAAATATTTAGATAGAGGAGGCACAATTTGATATATTTAACCAAAAACTATATGATATATCTTTAAATCTAAAGGGGTGCATGTTCCCCTACCCTCCTACTGGTTACGTGCCTGGGGGTTGTCAACAATCAACATGGCACTAGAATGGTAAGGCTCATGGTGAAGTGAAGAGAAAAATGACGAGTTAATATAATCAGATACAAATAAATAATTAATAGTAATAATAACTCGTAAATAATTCTTGTTAGCGATTTGGGCTTAACAAAAAAAAAAAGAAATATATAGATAGATATGGATAGTCAAGATTACATGGATAAATATGGAAATTGGAAGTTGAGGTTACAACCACATGTTTTAACTACTTCCACTACAGCAAATACTATTGCCACGATTAAACACCCTTGACTTACTCCTCGTAAGCTTCTTCCTCCTCATCCTCATACTCCCCCTCCTCCTCATCGGCAGTAGCATCTTGATATTGCTGGTATTCCGATACCAAATCATTCATGTTGCTCTCTGCCTCGGTGAATTCCATCTCGTCCATGCCTTCACCGGTGTACCAATGCAAGAAAGCCTTTCTCCTAAACATGGCAGTAAATTGTTCGCTCACACGACGGAACATCTCTTGGATTGAAGTGGAGTTGCCAATGAAGGTTGATGCCATCTTTAGGCCAGTTGGAGGGATGTCACAAACAGTTGACTTAACATTGTTTGGGATCCACTCAACAAAGTATGAGGAGTTCTTGTTCTGAACATTAAGCATCTGTTCATCGACCTCCTTTGTGCTCATCTTCCCCCGGAACATAGCAGAGGCGGTCAAATAACGCCCGTGGCGAGGATCAGCAGCGCACATCATGTTCTTTGAATCCCACATTTGCTGAGTCAATTCAGGGACACTCAATGCACGGTATTGTTGAGAACCGCGTGAGGTAAGAGGTGCAAATCCCACCATGAAGAAGTGAAGGCGAGGGAATGGAATTAGATTCACAGCCAGTTTCCGAAGATCAGAGTTCAACTGTCCTGGAAACCGAAGGCAGCAAGTAACACCAGACATTGTTGCAGAGATCAAATGATTCAAATCACCAACTGTTAAAACAGGAGATTCTCATCAGTTCAACATACCAAATCTTTGTAAATTAGCATCAACTATAAACAAAAATTCAGTGAACACTGAGAATTTTACAAAAACATATCTTTGCATTGGCATCATTTAACAAAGAAAAATCAAATGAACACCAAGAATTGACCGAAATTCTTACAGCTAGGAGTGGAAAGCTTGAGAGTGCGAAAGCAAATGTCATACAACGCCTCATTATCAAGAACCATGCACTCATCAGCATTCTCTACAAGTTGATGGACAGACAATGTGGCATTGTATGGCTCAACAACTGTGTCAGAAACCTTTGGAGATGGGAAAACAGAGAAGGTAAGCATCATCCTATCTGGGTACTCCTCCCTGATCTTAGAAATCAAAAGGGTCCCCATTCCAGACCCTGTGCCTCCTCCTAGTGAATGGCACACCTGAAACCCTACAACAAATCGAAAACAACACCATAAGATAAGAACAAAAATTCAAAAAAAACAGAGAGAATAAGACCATTGACACTGAATCTATTGAACAACATATTAAAGCATTCATCTAACATACCAATAAATTTCTGCCAATCATTTGATCGAACACGTAAAGGTCAGATGAATGATAAGGCAAAAACATTAAAGCTATACAAATAATTTCATAAAAAGGACACAAACTTCACCAGTTGCAGTAACATTTCAACCTCAAACAAGTTATGGAACTTTTTTTTCAATGACACGTCAATAAAGACAAAAACAACAACGAAATACCATGAATTTTTCAGACAATTTCATATAACAATAATTCCAATTAACTTTCAACAAACCAAAAAAACAAAATCATACCTTGCAAGCAATCAGCATTTTCAGCTTCCTTCCTAACAACATCAAGAACCGAATCAATCAACTCCGCTCCTTCAGTATAATGTCCCTTAGCCCAATTATTCCCGGCCCCTGATTGGCCGAAAACAAAATTGTCCGGGCGGAAAATCTGGCCATAGGGCCCTGATCTAACGCTATCCATCGTCCCTGGCTCAAGATCCATGAGAACAGCGCGAGGTACAAACCTCCCACAGCTAGCCTCATTATAGTACACGTTCACCCTCTCCAGCTGCAAATCGGACTCCCCATTGTACCGTCCCGTGGAGTCGATGCCGTGTTCAGCGCACACGACTTCCCAGAACTTGGCGCCAATTTGGTTGCCGCATTGGCCGCCTTGAATGTGGAGGATTTCTCGCATTTTCCAGGTCGATTTTTTGAAGAAGAAAGAGGGGGGGGAGGAGAGCTAAACTAGGGCGAGGAGGAGAGAAAATGAAATGATAATTATTTATGTGATTGTGTGGAGAAAAGGGAAAGGAGGGGTTATAAATAGGGTGGAAGATGACCGATGCAATTAACGGCTATAGCCTACAAGTTGTTTGGTGGATTTGAATTTTGAATTGGGGGGGGGGGGGGGGGGGGGAGGGGGGGTGTTACCATTATTTTGAATTATTTAAATTTATGAATTGATATATATTAATATTAATAATACTATATAATGATATTTTTGGTTTTTTCTTAATGTGCAATAACGTTATGTATTGACTCAGTCATATTTGTGAGACTATATTGGAGTATTTGAATAAGTAGCAATCTTCGAAATTAATATCATTATATAATTAAAATATTATTCATGATCTAGAGTATACAAAATGAAGTAACTTTTTTTTTTTTTAATCATAATCTTCGTCCCACCAACTTTCTTGTGAAGCCTATTTTTTAGGAAGGAGTTTTAAAGGAATAACTTCTTCCCACTTTGTCCTTAGTGATGGGAGGGGCATGTGTTCGGTATGCACCTTGAATATATGTTTTATACAGCATGAAACATATGATTAATACATTAATCGCCCAACATAAACGAATACACTAACTAATTGGTCGAGAAATTGTATTGACCGTATAGTACATGCAGTCAATATAGATATCTAACACATTATGTATGCGTTCAGTTCATTGAACGGTTTTTTAACATATTACCAAACACATGGAACAGTGGTTTAAAGTGCACACTAAAAATGTATTATCCATTGGCTAATATAGGCTGTCCATTTTCGTAAGCATGCCCACATCAGAGAACTGTTCAAAACATTCATTATACTGTGGGATCCAAAGGCTTATCTGGTGCCATTCCACTGTGAGTATATTACAAGACAAGTATTTACAAGTTGTCATCAGCATTTCATCAATTCTTCGACCCAGTTTTCTTCATGTCAGAAGTTAAAAGGCCCTATTCTATATATTCAGCATTGTCACAACAATCAGAAGCAATACTAGACACTTCAATCGAAATTTACCCTTTCTCCCGTTGAGAACTTGTTCCAAAACATGGCCGCAGAAAAATACAAAAAGGATGTAAGTAACAAAAACCCTTTGAAAGAGCCCACTAGTTCAACAAAGAAACCGGCACCCACGGTTCCAATGATAGCAGCGAATGTACCAGCAGTATTTGAAATTCCTAACAGAAATATGATAAATGTAATTAGGCTCATAGGATTAACATAAATAAACCATTCGTATGTGCATAAGCAGTAATCAACAAACAAAATTATCAAGTTGATCATGTTTAACACTAGAAGTGCAGCTAGCCTGTGCATTTTTGCCAACTGGTAATTCCTTTTCCCCCAAAAACACAATCTACAAACAGACCACTATGAATAGTATGAGTAGATCATAAACTGATGGAGGCTTATGTCTAATGAGATGCTTTGTTTATCCAAGTCTTCTAGCATTCTTTCCTCAAGGCACTATCAGATGTAAGTTCGAGGAAAGCTGTCATTAAAGATTGAGCTAATGGCCTTTTGAAACGAAGTTCAGTGACTTCAGTCGCATTAATATAACAATATGATATGTTTTCTCTCTCTGCCTGAGATCTAAATTCTTAAATTTAGAATATTCTTTTTCAAACTAAAATTAGGAAGACAATCTTCAAAGAATGAGGTATAGGTCTCTCTAGGATTTTCAGTTAACTAACAACATATTGCAAAACACAAACTATATGATAATTTGTTGAACCTAAGAATTTATACGATGTGCCTGTAAACCATGACACTTTAAATCAGCCTACATATCACAAGCCAGAATTAGAAAGAGTGGATGGGAAGAGAGAGGGTGGGGTGGGTCGGCATGCAGAATGCGTGACAGTGATGACGAAATTGTTAACTTACCATGAAGGACACCAGAATATTGTGGAGCAATCTCCTGGAAATAGCAAAAAAACAGAATCAGTTATATGTTTAGTTATTTCAATGATAGGGAGCCAAGTAAGCTAACCTGAAGGTTGACAAGGAAGCCGCAGTGACTAAATGATTTCAACCCAACTGCCAAAGTAAGCCATGCAGATGCTATTACCGGGCTAGATGCCATTGTCAAGCCAATTAGAGCCATTCCAGGACCAATAAACCCGATCGACTGTCAAACAAGTTAATACATTTACAAAAATGCTCATCTTTATGTGAATCACGAATTCGGAAATATAAAAAATAAGGTTGCACAAAGTTAAAAGAATCATTCAAGGAGATGATAGACCGAGGACTGAGGCTGTCACATCAAGCACTATTGCACCAACCAATCAACCAGATCTTAAATAAGGTCTCTCATTGACTATATTAGGTACATATGATGCAACATATCAGCCTTGAGTTTTCTCATTAATGATCACAAGCTGAAGTAATGAACAAACAATTACATCAGAGGTTTATAATTACAAACAAAATAGTAAATAATTAAACACCTGCATGATTTTGCGAGTCGTTGTAACACTAATGCCTCTTTGGATCATCATATCTGACAACACACCAGCAAAATATCCAACTACTGCCATCATACTCCACGGAACAGCACTAAACCATGCCGCTTGTCTGAGATCAACATGATACATCTAGCACAGGATTAATTATTCATCAGCTTATATCACACAAGTTAAGATGTATGTACAAATTCACAAGCCACAGGTCATGGAGCTTACTGAGTTGAAGTAAATTGGCATCCATGAGAGTATGACAAAAAATCCCTACAGAAAGAAGATCAAAACAACCTATTACACACAAAATCATGCTAGCATAAGGTCATACAACAACAGTACCAAAGTAAATATTTAGTATTTACATATATGCAAGATATCTATATCTTCTTAACACAACAGCAATGAGAAAGGTTAATACACAGCAAGACCGTGAGTAATCGGCAGCACATTGGCCTCACTCGCCCAAGTTAAACTATGTCATGTTATTTACAAGATAGTTTTCTGTCAAATTCATGTTGGGTGAAACGCAGTCATTTATTTTATTATGTTATGAAAAATAAACAGAATAGCAAAGGTTTTGCTGTACCCAGCTATGCATGGAGTTTGCAACTATAATAGACCATGTTGGTAGCTTGGAGAGCAGACGCCGGAAAGGAGGGATGCCTTTGCTCTTCTGCATTTTCTTATCAACCACTGAGTGTACTAAATCCTTTTTAATGTACTGCAACTCATAGTCTGAAATTTGTAAATTTCCCTCAGGAGTGCTTGAAGTTGCAGATATCCAGACCACCAGCCAAAGGAATCCTGAAAGTCCAAATATTACAAATGGTCCACATATGCCACCTTGTGACAACAGGATTGGAGAAAGTGTCAGTCCAATAGCACTTCCAAGCTGGAATCCAGCCATTGCCAGTCCGACAGCCCTGGATCGCTCTGTTTGCGGGAACCATCTAAAAAAATAGGTAACAGCAATATTTTTTAATACTCCTTAGTTAGCAGACAATGTTTCGAATATCTAAACCAAAAAAGAGTACTGAAATGTTTACTTGGCAATCATATTGTTCATGCAAGGAAGAGCCACTCCTTCTGCCATACCAAGCAACATTCGCACTGCAAGTAGAGCCCATACTGATGTTTCCGCAGCCCATGGTGTAATAAACGTAGCAAATGACCATAAAGCCACTCCCCATCCCATTACTATCTTCCCACCATGAATGTCTACTAAAGTCCCTCCAGCAACTGGTGATATTAAGTATCCCCAGAGAAAAGATGACTGCCATTAGTCACAATATTTATCCATTAAATTCATCACAATAGAAGGATACTATTTGAACACCAGCATTGAAATCTCTATTGCAGTTACTTAAATAACACATCTATTCCTCCATAATAAACTATGCTATGCATTTGTAAAATTGTCCTCCATCCCACATTGGTACATGTTTTACACTACATTACATCCCACTAGCACATAGATACATACAAACTATCAGCCCTTGAAGTCCTCCCAAAATAAACGAATGTAACGTTTCAACGATATACAACATATACAAAAACACTTGATTTCATAATTTTAAAAGTCAACCATTTTGAGACAAGGGTAGCAAAAAACCAACCTGAATAATGCCACCAAAGGATTGACGCCAATTTTTAGAATGCGAGAGAGGAACAATAACAACAGACATAACAACCCTATCTGCATTACACAAAGCTAAAGCCAAAGCCAACATGGCCACAACTTTCACCCTCTCAGAAGTAATAAACTCGACAAAACCCGGTTCCATCGATTGCCCTTTGTCTCCATCAGAACTCAGAGCACCAATCTTTTTCCTATTCTCCGAACAACCCTTAGCTGAATCCAAATCAAGAAACTTATTTGAGGAAGAATTGTGCTTACTATGAAAAACGCCACTCTTTTTGGTATTCTCCAAACAACCCTTCGATGAACTCAAATCAAGAAACCCAATTGAGAACAATTTGTTCTTAGTATGAAAAACACCAATTTTTTTCCTATTCTCAGAAAAAACCTTAGCTGAATTCAAATCAAGCAACATATTTGAGGAAATTTTGTTCTTATTGTGAAAAACACTAATCTTTCTGGTACACTCTAAAGAAGCCTTAGCTGAATTCAAATCAAGAAACCCATTAGAGTGAAAGTTGCGCTTATTATGAAAAACATCAAATTTTTTGGTATAATCCGAAGAACCCTTAACTGAGTTGGAATCAAGAACCCCATTTGGGAACGATATGTACTCATTATGAGGAACATTGAAGCTGAAATTGTTGAATTTATGATCGTAGAGTGAGGATTTTTTTGTGAAGTGATGAGTGGAAAATGAAGAAGTGGCCATTTTCTTGATTTTGGAAATTCAACTGCAAATAGTGAAATCAGTGGAAGACTGAAGTTTGTTATACAACGACCCAAACAGTCTTTTTCGTTCTTTTTTCGTCATAACCATTTGTGAATTAGTTAGGTAAAAATAAAGGTAATTAAAAATTACACTTAAAAAAATAATAAGTATTTTAAAGTACAAAATCAGTAATACGATAATGACTAAAATCGAAAGATTGATATTCAACTATTTGCTTTTGTTCAAAATAGATGTCGTGTAGGCAAAACATGAGAAAACAATATTTTCAATAATAATAATAAAAGTTGGAAATTTATTTTTGGCAATCATAAAAGAAGAATAACTGCTTCCATAAGTGTATGTAGTATATAATTATTCCCTCCGTCCCTAAACTATTGTCACATTTTGACTTTTGGTAGTCAATAAAACACGATTTGAAACATAAATATCTATTATTCTACAGGCGAAAAAAATTATAAAAAGTTAATATTTCAAAAATTTATATTGAGACGAATCTAACAAGGTCCCACAAGACTATATTATTTCTTATCGTTTAATGAGAATCCATGATCAAATTTTATAATGTTTGACTAACAAAAGTCAAAATGTAACAATCTTTTAGGGACGGAAGGAGTATTATTTTGATGTCTTCTAAAATTCTTAAAGAATGAGGTGATAGTTTTAGAGTTAAAAATTGGCTTATTTTTATTTTGGACCCTGAACTATCACGTAAGTTTCAAATTGGACCCTAATACTATCATAAGCCTCAAATTGCCCCTTATAATACGTTTTGTCTCATTTTGCCCCCTCAAATGCCAATTTTATATTGAATTTCGTTTTAAAAGAAGGGCAAATTCAGATTATCACATATATCAAACTTTTGGGGCATTTTTACAAATAACTAATGATAGTATCAGGGTCCAATTTGAAACTTACGTGATAGTTCAGGGTCCAAAATGAAAATAAGCATGGGATTTATTTTTAATTTAATAAGTTTTGTTATTAGTGAATTGTGCCAAAAAATTTAATATATGTGCTATTTCGATTTTGCCCTTTATTAAAACAAAATTACATTATATTTGGCGTTTTAGGGGGTAAAATGAGACAAACTGTAGTATAGGGTCCAATATGAGGCTTAGGATAGTATTAGGGTCCAATTTGAAATTTTCATTATAGTTCAAGGTCCAAAATGAAAATAAGCCTTAAAAATTTATCTAATTTTATTTTCGGACATATCTCAACTAGTAAAGAATTATAGTATAAAGCACCAACCGTATCACATGACATAATTGTGTATAAACCATTAGTGTGACGATTTCAAATTTTTTGAGTAAAAAAAATTGACTTTGAATAGAAATAAAAGATGGTGTTGGTTATGAGGGGAAGTAAAATATTGGTGAACTATATTTCCAAGTTACCAATTTGGCACTCATTCAGTTTAGTTTTTTAATGAAGTTATATGAAGGAGATAAATTGTGTAATGTACATTAATTTATCAGAAGATGTACCTTACACTTTAGTTCTATATACCAATTGAGCTATATTGGGACGATAACTAACTCAACAATGAGAGACTTTGTGCCTTTAAATTTATGTGTTAATAATGATGGTAACATATATATGTAAGCATATAATACAAAATATTTAGGGCAAACGGTTGGAACCGTCACCTCTGTTATATCCAGGGTCTCCTTTGACTCACCCATTATTTAATTGACTTATTTCGCTCATCCATGAAATAAAAGGAGCCTCTTTCAATATTGTCGTGTTATCAATTGTTAATGTTGCCGTTAACACAATAAGTTAGTAGGGGCAAATTGGTACCTTCAGGCTTAATAAACAACCAAAAAAAGGGAAAATCGAAAATTCCTAAATCAATTTACGGGTTATCCGAAATTCACAAATTAAACTCGAAATCTAATCGATCGAACGGAAAACGGCACATCATGGTGAGCGACTGGATCCTTTTATTTTATGGGTGAGTGAAAGAGACCAATTAAATCATGGGTCAGTGGGAGAGAATCCTGGGTAAAACGTAGGTGATGATTTCAGCTTTTTAACCAAATATTTGTAATAGATGTATGGTATACCAACACTTGATTTTAATGTACTATTATATTTTACTTAACAAAGTTTGTCCATCAATAACTTTTTAATTTTGTCTATTAGTTATCTTTTAATTGTATTCTAACAAAATACTAAAAAAATATGAGTAATATAATATTGCAAAGACCAACTTAATGAAATCAAATTTATATCGTTTAGATGGAAGAATATAAGTAACTAATACGAAAAAAATAAAAACACAATTACAATGAATTAGATGAACAATGACGTATTCCGATTTAAATCAAAGTTTCTATATAAACTAATGCCGTAATATTTATTAGTTTGATGATTGAAAATTAGAGTATGTAAGTGGTAATTACTAATTAATACTTCCATCCATAGTTTAACTTTGAAATTTTGTTGATTATCTTTTTATATTTTGATTTTTTTAGGTGTATTGCATAGGTTTGATGAATATACATTAAAACATAATATTTTTATATATTGATTTAAATTAAATTTGTATGTTAACTAAAACTGCAAATTTTGGACAACTAAAAGATTACATCGAACCCTCTTCTAGCTCTAGGGATGAAGATAGTTAGTTCAGCTTTCTTGGATTATCGAAAGCAACCATTCAGGTTCGATATCTCTATATATTGCATTTTGTTATGTTATGATATTTGAAATTGAATTGACTTATTTTGACTTTTATTCATCTATGGAAAAACATAAAATAGCTAATAGAGGGAGGCCAAAAGACTGTATAACTGAACGTAGAAAGTTATATCAACGTGTTATAATTTCTCTAAAGAGGCTCCCGCTTAAACGGGTTAGGGTTCTGATAATACGCCATGGTAATTCTTTCCCTAAATAAAATTAAAGGAGGTCAGTTGTGTTAGCTCTTTAGAATGAGCATAATACTTTGTCAAAACTCTAGTATAACTATTGACACTTTATGAAGACGTTGAATTCATATAGCTGACTAATCGCATACTACTTTGTAAGAAAAGTATTGGCTTGGTCTCTACTATCATAGGAGGAATTTATTATATCACCAGAAAGCAACCACAATACCAGAGAATTATGCATTGGTTGTGATCTTGATATGTTCATTAGTGGATGATTTTGAAACCCTCTAGAAACAAGAACATTATTACTGACAAATTTTGTAGGTTGTGATTGTCTTGTTTATAGCATGAACATGATTTGCACTTTCATAATTGGGACAAATTTAGTAAGTACAAAAACGCCTTAATCCGAGAATTTCTTCCTAAACAAAGCATAATCTGTAATTGTGGATGCTTGGTTGTCATTATCCTAGTCCTTTTATACATATAGTAGCTCTACTAACCGTCTCTCAGCCAATGTGATATGTCGTTGCAGCTAACCCTTCTCAAGTTCAGAAGAGTGGGAAGTTGAAGGATTTACTTGATCAGTTACCTGCACGAATTTCCGGTAGAGATGATTATTATCATTCTACCTAAATTTTCGTTCATTTCTCTCTGCCTGACAACTAGCAAATTAAATAGCTCATTCTAATAATTTGGATGAAATAGTGCATCTTAAATCATATAGTGTTATTTCTGCCTACTAAGTTTACCTCTTCATTACTTGATATAGTATCAAGGTTGGTTTCTTGAATTCCTGTATTGGTATATGAAAATGAAGTTTCTGATGCCTGTTTCTGACCCTGATCTGTTGAATTCATGTTGATGTCATCGCTGTTTAAACGTCCTGAAGTGGAAGTGGCTTCCTCAGCAGACACCAACAGTGAAGTGGATGGTTCCTTGTAAATTTAAAGGTAAAGCAATTTGTCAATTGGGTAATGATGGTATACATGTACACGATCACACCATGAATACGAAAGGTCGGTCAAAATAAGAAGAAAGTAGAAACTAACCTGTATTCTTTCCTGGAACTGGAGGGTCGTTAGATCCTCTGCCGATGGAGCTGCAGTTTGAGATGGGAGCGAACTCGAATTTGAACCTGAACTTTCCCCTCCAGAAGGCTGGTTTTCCATTTGAATGTCATCACTTATATTAGACATGTAGCCTTGACTTCCTGAAAACCTTGGGTTTAGTACAGATTTGGGAGATGAAGATGTACTTATTGCAGGAGGATCTTGTTCAGGCAGTATCTCGGCTACTGAGAGCACTTCATTGGGCTGAATGAAAAATTGGTTTGTCTCAGGAGTGACAATTGCTATAGAACTTGGTTCATCATTGGTATTTGGTGTTAATTGTAGAATATAGTTTCCTTCAGTAGGGATAAATTGTGGCATCTCTTCAACGTCTCTCATAAAACCAGACTGACTACTTTCACCAGTTGAGTCATTGACTCTGGGGGGTCTGTGATGATTTTGAAATTGCACCTCACCTAGAACCTGTAGGTCTCCTCCTCCTTGCAAGTTCACTTGGCTACTATTTCGTAGGTCTCGTATATCACCAATGTGGAGCATTAAGCCTGATGTGTTAGAATTCTCATTGTTTGGATGAGGGTGTTCCTGTTGCATAACAAGAGGCACAATAATGAGACAAGCAAATTTTTTTATGAGTTCCTCTATGTGATATCCCACATGCATTATAGTACTTCTTCTTGGATATAAGCCATACAACATATGTGAAAGAGGGGAATCAAGGGGAAAAAAAGAGAGTAGAAGATAGCATGACAAAGAAGCAAAACCGACCACACATGATACATCCAATAGCTACAGGTTTTGTTTATCTCCATCTTCTATTCATTGAAATCGCGAGAGCTCTTAAAGTGACATAAATTACGAATTGATGCACATAAGATGCTGCTATACTTACAAAAGTAAAAACATCTAAGGTTGAGTAACAAACCTGTAAACTTTGAGCTTCTCCGTCAAGTCTGGACCCTGATTCTGAATTATGCATTCTGCCAGATGTGTTGGGTTGTTCAAGAATTATATGTTCATTATTTACATAACTATCTCCTGGTATGTTACTATCTGAAACAAAGTTTGCGTGTGGATGAGAAGAATCTTGTGCAATTACTCTTTCTACTGGAATCTTAGACTCCTCAAATGTTGAACTTCCAACTCCGGTAATATCTTTCTCACCGACCTCAAGTATTTCCCTTGACCTTGATTCATTTCCATCCACCCTTGGTAACTGAGACGATGATATCCACATGTCCTCACTATCAGAGATCTCCTTCTCAAATTTCCCATCACTAAGTGATCTCACTTCATCTGGGGATGATATGTTCATATCGCTCAATTGTGGAGGTGAACTAACTTCTGAGACCTCCACTTGCATGTCAGAAGCAATGGATTGGGATCGAAAGTGAACAGGATAGTAAAAACTTTCTGGTCTTTTGGAATTCTGTGCTTCTGATAAGGCATAGTTGAATAAATGATCATCACGACGATCACCACCATTTTGTATATTCATGCTTGGTGGATGTGGGGAGCGAAGGGATTTTAATATTTTCTCCTTATCTAACCTACTAATTGGTTCACTCTCCTCTGATGAAGAAGAGGAGCTAAGCCTACCATTGGAACCCTGAACTATGACTAATTTTGTCTTTTCCTCATATGGGAGATCATCGTGAGAAACACTTTCCAGGTGAGGCCCTTGGGTAGAGTCTTGATCCTGAATGCTTGGTTCTGTACTTTCAACTTTGTCATCACATTCAACTTCCTGTGATTGTGATTGTGATTGTGAAACTTTCTTTCCTTCATCTCTCTCGCCTACATCAACATGCCCCAATGCCTCTAAGAGATTCCCGCCTGAGAAATGTAAAAGTTAAAGATACCATAAAAGAAAGAAATACAATTCTTAATATACCTGATTGGCATTCTGTCCGGATAGATGTTTTGTGTGCAGGGCAATGCAAGATTGCTTACTTTACCTGATTGGCATTCTGTCAGTTTCCTGTATTTCTAAGATTTCCTTATTTGTACCATGGTTATTGTGCAATGGTGTCTTATGTAAATTGTGTCTTAAATCTACAGGGAGAGTACCTCGCAAACTGAAGCTTTCATGCCTGGTGAACATGATATCTTTCGGGGGAGCTCCTAAGAGTTCATGGTGTAAGCCATCACTGGTCAGATTTGGTTTCTCTTCATGTGGTTCATACGGAAGGTCAAAAGGATTGCGCATATTTGGTATTGGTGGAGCTGAAAGAGGACCTGGTGTAAATTGATAATTACTAGGAGAAAGAGGGTTTCTTCTTTGTATCACAACGGGATATATATTTTGGCCAGGAGAATCATTGTCTAACAGGTTCATCATTGTCCTTCTTAGCGGAAGACTCAGAATTTTTTGAGCTCTTCGTCTTGCTATCAAATTCTCGAGCCTCTTGTTTCTTTCAATTTCTGATAGGCCTGGATCATCTGCAAGATTTTTCTGATCATCCTCTGCCCCTTGGTTGGCCGTTCTCTCCTCCTCTCTCTTTTCATGACCTTCGCGTTCAGTATTCTGTGAACTAGTTCCTTCTGTATTTATTTGAGACCTCATAAATGAGTTGAATCGACTTCGAAAATCTAGAGGAACGTCAGATGGAGAACTTTCAATGCGATCATTAACCGCGTTCTCTTCCACCACCCGGATGTCCTTGGGAATCTCTTCTACCAATGCTTCTTTATCAATTAAGTCAGGAGTCAAGTTGGTTGAAGAAATGGTTCCTTTTTCTTGAATGCTATCTTGCATACTTTCAATAAATGTTACCTTCGATTTTCTTCGTCTAACGGACCTAGCATGTAATGCATTATACTTCTTATTCTCATTCTCATTGCTTGCTTCTTCTGAAGATTGCACTTTCGTTGGAGATCTATCATCTTTGGCTTCCTCCTCATTTTTATGTGCATCTCTTCTTTTTTGGACACTAATGTAAGTTTTGATACTTATTGCAGCAATTAACACAATGAAGGGAAGGGCGTAGATCAAGAACCAAAAGATTGTAGAGAAAAATAAATAGGACAAGAAGATTAAAAACAATGCAAATGAGGCCTTTGGATTACTTTTGAACAAGGTAAATGAAGATTCTATCAAAATCTTAGGTATTCTTTGTGCCAATATTCGAATGTCATTCTTATCTATATCCATTTTTTATGTATTGACTAAATATGTTTCTAACACTATAACAAACATAAAAAAGGAAAGATTTTTAAGAATAGAAACAAAAAAGTTGAAAAAGACAACAATATGTGATGCTTGAAGGAAGTTGCTATTGGTCCTTTGAGAATCTTTGTTAGATCACTAGTTTTCTATTGATCCTAGATCTTAGGATGTTGCTGGACACCATTTTCTCTTGTTTTAGTGGTATTTAGTTTGGTACTTGGAGTTGGAGGTTGACAAATGTTGTTGGACACCATTTTAGGATTTTTCTTAAATATTTTGGATTTTTTAAGTAATAATATATCAAATAAAAATGGCGATAGTCAAGCTCGACTTACGGTTGTAAAATACATGAAAAGACAAAAATAAAACCATTAATATTGACGATTTAATTATTCAATATCTCCACAAGCTCATAACAAAAAATTATAGTTTTAAATCAACAACTTCTTGTACTATATATCTTCGAAATAGAATATATATATATATAGTAGAAGTAGTATGTCTTGTTCATTAAATTTTCATATTGGTTCACAAAAAACATCTCAACTCTTTCTTGAAGGAGAACCTACACCACAATTGATAATTATGGTATGAAATCAAGATTTTATGGTCCAGTTGAGTACATTATTATAACTATAAAATTAAGGAATCTTGGTCTTCCTCACTCAAGTAGTGCCACTTTCACCACTTCTATAGATTTCACTCTTAGTGCTAAAGGTTGCATATCTTTATTGGGATCCAAAACTGTTTTCCCCCTTTTTGGCTGAAGAAATTAAAGTTGTAAAAAGTGATCATAATAGATTTATGGAATTCATATTTAAACTAAATAACATCATATTTAAATCTGTATTTAGTCTTTTTTTATGTGTATGGTGTAGTATTCTGTTTGCTCTTTATTCCAAAAGTTTCATCTTGTAGGCAGTTTGTCAAAAGTCACATACAGAAGGATGCCAAGAATTGTGAGTAAACATTCTTGAGAACACATTTGCTTTTTTCTTTTTTTTTGCATTTGTAAGGCATACAAAAGGGGTAAGTATCAAGAACTCTAGTATATGCATGCATGCATCATCATTGTCTTGCATCTGTCAGAATTAATATTGTCCCTACGGCTTCATTGTGACTTGTGAGTATATGTTTCTAATAATTTGATTAGGACTTTGACTAAGTAAAGATTATATCAACCTAAGATGAAAAAACATCAGATATACTTCCTCGTCTCAATTTAATTGATAGTTTTGGTCGATCATTTGAAAATGGATTAAGAAAAAAGTTGGAACGTTAAATATCAACGTACAAGTGTTTGATGTGTGATTTTGAATGATATTAATCTTTTGATAAACATACTCGAAGTTTTATGAACGAATTTCTTGTAGTATAAGCAAGGGAGTGTTTATTTCAGAAAAAAGTATCCGTTCGAGTAATTTGAAATGGAGGGAGTGATAATTTTTCTTCATTTTTTATGGAATCTTTCAATTTTCAAAGAGGTGTGTGTGTGTGTGTGTGAAATGAGTGAAAGAAACCATATCCTGATGAGCCTTTTTTGTCACCAACTCTTTACCTTTATTGTGATGACTCAAGTCACCTATCAAATTCTATTTAAGTACACACCAGTTTGTACATTTTAGACCATAACATATCTTGTCTTCTTATTCTGCCACCTTTCTCTTTGTTTCTCTCTTTACAAAGGTTTTTGAATAAAGGCATATCTGTTTCTTCATGTCTTCTACAGTTCAAGGGGGAGTGAGTAATATTCACCCAAACAATAATGAAAAGATGGTGAATAGGCTCCAAAAACAGAGCTCAACCAAGAGAAATAATGGAAATACTATTTTCTGTAGTACAAGAAGCTGCAGTTTCAGGCTTCCAAAAGGAAAAGAATTGTACCCTTTCAAGTATTTCAGGTTTCTTGGTGGAAAAATGGTTGCAGCAATTCACGTTGTTTCAGGAAAGCGAAATTCGCCTCGAGTTGGTTCTTCAGAAAGAGAAGCAAGGCATTTGGTGGCTCCAGTGGATTCTCATAGAGCAGAGGCCATTGATGATTGTATTGAGTTCATAAACTCTTCGTCTTCGTTTCCACGATCTAAGTCTGCATCTCGTTGAAGCATTTGGTGGGGTTTGTGATATGATGTTCAACAACTCTGAAGATATCAAGATTGAAAACAGGAGATTTGTGTTCTATTTTGATGTGAGCAATTGTATGTTAGTAAAATTGGTATTATGGTGTTATGTATTCTTCACAAGAAAATTGCTAGAATTTTGATGCATGTAAATGTAATATTGAATAATATTCTTAATTTGGTTTAATTGAAATATTAGTATGAATATTTCTTAATACTTTTATTAGTATGTAATATTGAATAATAATAAAAAATTACGTAATGCATCAACTGATCAATACATCATTGAGAGAGACGAACCAAACGTTCACAAAAGTGCTATAGTAGTTTGAGTTTTAGCGATCATGACGAATTGATCATGTATGTCTTTCTATTTATTTTTAAATAATGATTGTCATTGCAAGGACTCGAACTCTAACCTCGTATCTATGTAACGACTAGTATCTAGATAATGCGTAATATTCGGTGGTTAGGAGTGCAATTCTTTCTTCACAATTGAGCAAGACATATAAATCCACATGGGGCATGTTCCTGGATCCAGTGATGCTTACAGAGTTGTCTTGGCATTTTCATACCAAGAATGCTTGTTTTGAGAGTAAGAATTATGGCACTCATCTGACAGGTCTATTTCTACACTCTCAGGTGACCAAGACTCATGTCTGCCTTTGGGGGGGCTACTGTTTGCACCCACCTAATAATTTCTTCTTAGCATTAGATGCTTCTATCAACTTGAATAAACCTATTAAGTGTTGTCCTCCTGCAGACACACACTTGGTTTTGCTCATTTTGATGCCTATCCACAACGTTAGTAGGTTTCTATGTACGATTTGAGCATGTAATTTTGTTGCCTGATAATTTATCGTCGTTTCACCACGAGGCTAACTAACTCGGTTGTGCCCGTGGGGCGTCCCGGACAATTTCTTAATATTTGAACTAGGAGAGCATTATTAGTTGAGTTGATAGAGAAACCATCAATAGTGCTTCATCATGATTTGGAAGAGCATAATGTAGGTCCATTAAGTACATAATGGGCACATATTAAAAGTGTTACCTTTTCATAATAAGTTGAATAAGTGTGGTAATATAATATAATTACATTAATTTTAAATATGTTATATCCTTCGAGGCTTCGACCTTCATTACACCAAGATTAGAAGTCCAATAACACAACATTGGACCTTCATTACTCCCTCGGGATCCGAATCCAGTTGAAAGTTGAAAGTTGAAACTCAATAAAGCCCCACTTGTGATTTGGCCCATTTCATCGAATATGGGCTGAACACTAATTTGGACTCTTTAGTCTTTACCAAGTACTTCAAGTCTTCAACAAGACATTACACGCCACACCCCACACGGTCCTTTTAGCCCAATGGTTCATTGAAACGGATGAAGTTTGAACCATATGAGTTACTCCCTCCGTCCCTAAAAGATTGTCACATTTTGACTTTTGGTGGTCAACAAAGCACAATTTAAAACATAAATATCTATTATTCTACATGCGAAAAAACTATAAAAAGTTAATCTTTCAAAAATATATATTGAGACGAATCTAACAAGGTCCCACAAGACTATATTATTTCTTATCGTTTAATGAGAATTCATAATCAAATTTTGTGACTTTTGACTAACAAAAGTCAAAATGTGACAATCTTTTAGGGACGGAGGGAGTATAAACTATAAATATATGAACTTATAATATAATATAGGTGAAGCAATAAGTCCATAATAAACAACTTCATCTTCTCTAGGACTCCTGCATGAAACAATTTCAACCGTTAAAACTCAACAAGTGAAGCATGAGATTCAATAGAGTGAGTGTTTTAGACTTATAAATAGAGGACTTATTAATTTTAATGAGCGAATACTTAAAAGATACTAAGGATGTAGAAAATACTCCTACAAAAGAGGCAAAGAGTTGAACTCGAGCTAGACGTTTTAATAGAAACTCCTATAAGATATCATTAATCTATTAAATCATCGATCATGTTAACTATTTCGTATGTGTTTTCTATTTTGAAATCTAATGACCGAAGTTTAAACTCACGATATCAATCCTTATAAGTAAGTTATGACCATTATACGAACTTTCCACGGAGCCAAACAATTTATTACTCTATTAATTTGTCGCATATGCATAATGCATCACCTTTGTATTTACTGACTATTGAAATCGTTACAAAGCAACCAACGTGTAATTCGACTATCAAATAAAATAGTTGTACCAATTAAATTTTTAAAATATATATTAGTAAAATCAATAACTATAGTTGATAGTTGGCGAGGAGATTAGACCTCATTATCAATAAAATGACAAGGCCTTGATGTAACCACATTAGGTTAGCTCTCACTACACTTTCATCCGATTTGTATACCTACTAACTACAACACCATCTTCTATTTCTAATATTCAATAATAACCGATTTTGACATAAGATCACTTGTCTGGTGTCCATGTCAATTCATCACATGAATATATTAAGTGTCAATTTGTTATAAAACATACGTCCAGATACATGCAATAAAACCTAGCACTTATTAACAATATATTATTTGAGTTGAAAATTATATCAGGAATCGATTCATGCATGGGATCCTCTTCACTCTTCTTATATATTATGAAAATTAGCAATGATTAGAGTTTTGGACTCATGATCTTTTAGTCACTAGTAATAACTTTTTTCACTAAGTTATTTGATAATAAGACTCTTTGCTCTTGATGAGTGGGAATCAAAGTGCATGTTAGAGTAATGCACTTTGATTACCTTACAATATATTGATGAGTTTCTCCTTCATATGTACAAAAGTTACAAGAACGAACAAGTGAACAAACCAAAAACATAATTATAAACTTGAATCAACAATATCCGTTGATGGCTGAATAGCCTAGTGGCATCCGACTCAACCTTTCATGTAAGAGGTCATGAGTTCGAATTATCTCATATTATACTCTAACTCTCTAATTAGGATCTCTAATTAGGAAGTTATGTATTCATTATTTGTAATACCATTATAGTTATAATTCATCGCTAATTTATAAAAAGGAAAAAAACAATTCAACAATACCCCATTTGGTTCAATTAATAATTTTGAGGGACCTAAATTAATAATTTATGGGGACCTAATAAATAATATAATAATGTTGCAAAATAATAATGATCTTTGACATTCTTTGAAAACTGACTAGTTGATTATAGTCCCATAATTTTAATGGTATTGGAATTCTTTCCACCTAGTCATCACTCTCTTTGTTAGTACTAGTATTTAATACTCCCCACTACCAACTAGACAGTGGCACGAGGATTCAAGATACCAACATTTCCTTATAATTCAACTAATATATGTATTATGTGATTTTTTATGTGTGTCGATTGGGATTATATGTAATTATCACTCTTAATAACATCTTATATTCAATCATTACAAAATAACGTACAGTGACATAGCTTATGTACCTACTACCTAAAGCAGTGCGTGACACACACAATAATTTAGTACTTGCACTAATTATAAAATGACCTTATATTAAGATTATAAGGAAATACTTAATTATGATATTTAGATGAATTAATTACGATGACTGACATTATTTTAATTCAACGATGCTAAAGCAGGAGCGTTATTGTATTCTCCATATGAACATACACATCATCAAACATATAAGACTAACGTATTAACAACAGATATATGATACACTTATCTTAAGCGTTTCGCTTGGCTAGCTCATCACCTAACAGAGGAGGTAAATCCGGGATGTACCTCTAGCGATTCGGTATTTCACTGCAAGAGTGTCCAGACTATGGGTAACCATCCACAAGCAGATCCTTTCTTGAACAAATATAAAGTTGCTTATGCACCTGCCGTGAATTGAATTCACACATACATTTTGAACTATGTCCCGTGAGCTCATAAATAGATATATGTTGGTATTAATATATGTACGCAATTATGGTTGATATACAACAAAAATCATTAAAGCGGTGTACAAATGGGTGTATAGTCAATTATTGTTGATCTACAATAGGGACTATATATGTTAGGGGCAGAGGCACATCCATATTTCCCATTCCTTCTAAGTTATAACAAAAATCTGTCAATCAACGAATTGAATTAATGAAGAGGCCAGACATAGGAAATCATTGCAATTTGACACTATATATAACTTGCCATTGTAACTTTTTCTTTTAAGTTGAGGGTGTATATGATATCGGTAACTTAAAGGTGACTAATCGAACTAATATTTTTCAAGAGATTTTAAGTTTGCTTTTCTGTTAAAGGGTTTATTTTAAATACCCTAGTAGATATCATAATATGGAATTAAATTCAGAAAATACAATAATGTCGATGATAAAAAATTATTGACGTTAAGAAAATATGCTCAAATATTATCCCTATCAGTGATTAATTTACTTTAAAGGATTTATCAAAATTACTCCCATTGCAATATAAATATCCAGCAATACCTAGCTAGTCATCATTATCTATTTAATTAGAAATAGAATTTTACATAACTTTAGTTTGATTCTTATCAATAAATTCATTAATACAAACCCAGTCCAACATATATTAAACACACGCATGAAATTAAAGGTACCCCAATCAAGTTAATAATGTAGCTAGTAGTAGTTGTGGGACATTGATTTAATCATTCAGCCAACTTCAATTCAACTTAAGATTTATATTGATTTCTTCTTAAAATAGTTCCCCACATGTTTTCAAGGTAAATTAAAAAAAGAAATTATTGTGCACAACAATTCCAAAATGTACATCACATATGTATCTAACGTCGGTAGCTTTATTATTATGACCTGGCCAATTTAATTTGTGTCAAATATGATCAATTAGTGATACTAGATGTTTGTGTACAGTTTAACCTGTGCGAGTTCGGTTATTATATTAAAATATATATTGTTACATTAATTTTTACATAAATATATGATGATAAATAAAAATGATTAAATAAATATACATTATATAGGTAACTATTTTATTTTTAATAACTATGCTTAAATAATTTAATGTATAAAATAATAATATACCTTTGCAAATTTTCAAAAAAAAGAAACTAAATGGGAGTTAGTAGCAATCTAAACATGTGTCACTTGCTTATTGGCTAAAAAAGATCATGGGGCTTCACTAAAAGAATAACTAATTCTCCCCTTTCTCAATTAAAGAGTGTAGATATAAATTTATTGGCAAGGACATGATCTAATTACTATAAATTGTTCGCAATATATTATCAAGCAAGTTCGTATTGCTTTCTTCTTTTAAGAAAATAATTGTTTTTATTCTCAATAGTTTACCGAATACGGGATTAGTATTCTTCTTAATAAAGTACATGAATGTAAATTATTACTTATAAGCTTATTATCATATCCCTTAAATCTTAATTGCTCTGAAGAACGAGTAGTTTATTTGAGAAGATGATCTTGATATCATACTTAAAGATTAATTTTGTTTCAAATCTTGCAAGTGAACAATAAAATAAAAATTCTATGCCTCAAGTTATATTGTACGTTTCAAATAATCCTCGTAATAGCTTGTGTAATAGTTTGAAAGAATGACATTTCATTTATGCTTATGTTGAAATTTATGTATCAGTTTGGGACACTTTCATAGAAAGAGAAATCATACTTCATAATTTAGAGAAGCATTATCTTAAAATTAATTGGTGTTAGATGAAGTAACTTTTAATTTATTATGTGGTAAACTTTCTCTTTATTTTTTAATGTAAAACTCTTTCATGTGGCATTTTTGGGCTATTAATAGGAACAATATCAACAACTTAAACACTATTAGCTAGGTGAGACAATGCACGCATGTATGTATATATAATTTATCATTTGATCACTTAGCTTGTATTCGTAATATATTATTATGTACTCATTCAAGTACATCTAAATATAAAAATAATAAAAAATAAACGGGAAAGGTGAATAGACACCACTTATCTATATATATCTATTATTTAAACATACATAAATAATCCATAGAAAATAGACACGAAACGTATGTACTAGCATACGTGGTACCAATGTTAGTAATTTTAGAGTAGATTTTAATTGATTCATTATTGAAGATATCAAGCTCTTTAGCTAATTGGTTTCGTATACTTTTTTTTGATAATTCACTTATATATTAACATATGTAAATAATTACATAGTTCATAAAATAAATTTGATAGCTCTAATACAAACTCAAACACTAACCATAGAGCTATCGAACCCTACAGTGCTAGTTACATCAGATTTTTTAACGTTAAAGCACTTATTTTGTGTTGTCGGAGCTGCAAAACTGGTTGTCTTAAGGATGATACGGCATGTAGGTAGCTGGCCTGTCAAAAAGTTGCTCCAACCTGTGCTTTCCATGATCTGACGCAGTGACTCGTTTAAAACCTGCGATAATGTAATATCAAACAGAAAAGTTAATGTTTGTGGAGTTACTGTTTTATGGTACAGTGGGATTAATAGTATAGTAAGGATTATGGTTTGTAATAGAATATGTTTCGTTTCGGTAGGATAATTGATGATAGGTATGTTGTGCTGAAATAGTGGTGTAGACATATAATTTGTGTAATGTATCAGTATTTGTGGTGTGGGGCTTTGTAATAAGATGAAGTGAATAGTGTTTCTATATTTGGTTTGAGGTGTTTGTGATCGAATAAGGATCGGGTGCAGATTGTGATTCCATTTTTGAATTGTTCGATTTCGTTGGGCTATTAACTGAGGTAGATGGAAATTAATATTATTGAAAATAATATTATTTCTATAATTCCATATTGTCCAAATATTGCATATTAATATATTTATTTGGGTAAGTTGGAGGGTGGATTGTTTTTTTGGTATAATACTTAGGCTTCTTGCAAGAATGTTTGTGATGTTGGTGTGTGGGGCGTGGAAGTTGTAGGATGTGAATGATGCCCATAAAGGCTTGATGAAAGGGCATGATCTGAAGAGATGATCAATCATTTCTTGGTCGTGCCGGCAAAAGATACATTTAGTTTGTATTGTCTTTTTGGTTTTCCTTGCAAGTTCAGGTGTGGTGGGTAACCTATGTAATAATAATTTCCATATGAATAATTTGATCTTTTGGGGCAATTTGAGCTTCCAGAGATGTTTCCAACAGTGACGGTTGATTTTATAGTACTGGGAGGGTGTTTTAGGAATAGGGCGTTGGCTTTGGAGGTGGTAATAAATTGATTTGGTTGTTGGTGTGGATGATGAATTAGAAGCTTTGCATATGACTGAATTTGTTTTATGAAGGTTTTGAGTGTATTGTAGGGGCATGCAGTGTTTATACCTATGCTTGGTAGAAAACGTTGTCTTTCTAACTTTAGAAGGCAAATTTGAGAATGAAGGGGTACTGGGTGGTTGGGTGTTATCTAAATATAAGCTAGTTCTAGTTGAATTAAATCCTTGTAATAAACTTTTCCATATCCAAGATGTTTGATGTTTAGTGGTCTTTTGAGGTATAATAGTGTGTGGGAAATATTTTGATTTAATTATGATATATGCTGGGGAATTGGGATTTTCAAGTAGGTTGAGAAAGGATTTGGCGAGGAGTGCCATATTGAAATTAGATAAGTTTTTAAACCCTAAACCTCCTTTATCAAGAGGTTGTTGTAAGAATTCACTATTGACCCAATGTAATTTGGTCGTATTGTGTTGATTCCATAAGAAATTCGAGAAAATGGTATCTAATGTTTGGACTGTGTGTTTAGGGAAACTATACATTGACATTGGATATACTAAGACGCTTGTGAGAACTGACTTGATAAGTGTAATTTTCCCTGCTTGTGTTAAGAATTTAGTGTTCCAAGTATTTATTTTAGCATTGATTTTGTCAATATAAGTTTGGAATATTTGAGATTTGTGTGTATGGATATCTAGTTCGAGTCCTAGATATTTACCATATTGGGAGGTTTCATTGAGAGGCAAGGCTAAAAGTGTGGCTTCTCTTTTGGCTAGGGTGGTGTTGGGGCTAAATACAATATTGGATTTTTCAAAGTTGATTTGTTGTCCAGAATTTTGGCAATATGTCTCTATAATATTTTTAAAGTTAGAGATTGTTTGTTTTGTAAGTTTTAAGAAAAAATAGCTGTCATCCGCAAACAAAAGATGTGTTAGTTTAGGACTGTTTCTAGAAATACTGATACCTAAAACATTGTTTTCATGTTGGTTTTTTTGGAGAGTTGCGGAAAGAGCTTCAGTGCAAAGAGAGAAGAGGATGGGAGATAGCGGGTCACCTTGGCGTAACCCACAATTAGGTGTAAAAGGAGCTGTAACATTTCCGTTAATGATAACTGAATAGCGTACTGTTGTTATGCATGATTTGATGGTTTGAATCCAAGAAATTGGAAAATTTAGAGTTTCAAGTGTTTGTAATAAAAAATCCCAAGAAATTCGGTCAAAAGCTTTACTCATGTCAATTTTTATTGCAGCATAACCATATTTTTTAGCTTTTGAAGTTCTGATGTAATTAGTGGTTTCCTGAGCTAGTATAATGTTGTCTTTTATAGATCTTCCAAAAATAAATCCATTTTGGTATTTGGTAATTAAGCCTGAGAGGTAAGGTTTAAGTCGATTAACTAACATTTTTGAAGAGAGTTTATAAATAACATTACAAAGGCTTATAGGGCGAAATTCAGTGATATGTGAAGGATGTGGTTTTTTTGGTATTAAAGTAATGAAGGTTGTGTTAATCTCTTTTAAAAAATTGCCATTGTTTAGAAAGTCTAAGGTGGTAGCTACTAAGTCCGATTTTAGATGATTCCAATTATCTTGATAAAAACTAGCTGGTAGACCATCTGGTCCAGGAGATTTAGAAGGATTCATTTGAAAAAGTGCTACTTTAACATCATCAGGGGTAAAAGGCAAGGCGAGAAATTGTTTTTGTTGTTCAGTAAATTTTGAAGTAATGTTATGAATTGTATTAAAAGTAGTAGAAGGAGATAGGGAGTGTTTGAGGTCATTATGAGGGTTATATAATTTAATGAAAAAATCCCTACAATGTTGTTGTATATCTGTTTCTTGTGTGAGTAAGTTGTTTTGTTGATCATGAATTTGTAAAATATTATTGCTCTTAATCCTATGGTTGACATATGCATGATAAAATTTATTGTTTTGATCTCCATTGGAGATCCATAACAAATTGGAGCGTTGATGCCAGTATATTTCTTCATAAGTTAGTAGGTTATTTAATTGGGTTCTAAGCTCTGAATCCAAAAAAGTATGGTTGTGAAGATGTGGTGTTTTCTGATAATGACTAAGAAGATTTTGAATGTTCCTAATTTGTACGTGGATATTACCTACTCTATTTGAGCTCCAATGCTTTATATTTTTTTTAAAGATTTTGAGTTTTTGAAGGAATGAATAGGCTGGTGAACAATTAGGAAAAGAGTATTGTAAACTATCATGTAAGATCATATTAAATTCTGGAAAATGTTGTAGGAATGATTCTAACTTAAAAGAAGAGTTTCTAGGAATAGGGGTATATTTAGTATAAACAATTAGAGGGCCGTGATCAGATTGTTGTATTGGTAAGCCATGCGAATAACAATGAGGAAAGTCATTATTAAATTCAAAATTAGACACACTTCTATCTAGACGTTCAAAGATTGTAGTATTATTCCTATTGCCGGTCCAAGAGTATTGATTACCAGTGTGCTTAAGGGTAGTTAAATGTAAGAAGTTCAGAAAATTATGAAAATTTTGACTTCCAAGAATTCTTTTTGTAGGACAAGGAAATTTATCGTGTTGATATAAGATTTGGTTAAAGTCTCCAACTAATAAGATCGGGTCATTAATATAAGGTAGGAGGTGTTGTTCCAGAAAAAGCCAAGTATCGTTACGAAGGTGTAGCTTAGGTTGTCCATAAATACATCCTAATATCCAAGGTTGGGTGGACTCGGTAGTAATAGAAATCATGACTATGTTCTTATGAAGAAAAAGAATATTATATGCTACATTTGATGCAATTCCTAACCAGATTCCACCGCTCTTACCAATTGGATCTAAACCATGAGTAAAAGGGAATCTAAGACATCTTAATTGTGAGTCAACTATAAGCTTAGGGCACATGGTCTCAGTGAGAAAACAAATGTCAGGTTTATGTGTGTTAACAAGGCGCTTAAGAAGTCTAACTGTCGTGGGCTGCCTTATTCCACGACAGTTCCAACTAAATATTTTAAGGAGGAAATTGGGGTTGTTGAGAGACAACCACCAAAACCTTTTCAGCAAAAAAACTCATATGTAAAGAATACTTAGCAGTCTGGTCTAGCATATGATTACAGTAAGCAATAAAATGATGATGGCAATTGGACATATATGTGAAGCTAGAATCAGAGTTTAAGTCATCAGGGAGCGTACCCGAAAGCGACGTATTCACTAGGAAATTTGCCCTTGTTACTGGTGGATCTAGAGTGATGTTCCTTAAACTCTGATTTGTTTCTGGTGCTTTCCTCTTGATATACCTGTTATGGTTGTTGATTATGATGCTTCTGGTAGTTTGTTTGGAGTCCTCTTCGCTTAGCTCACCTTGATGCATTGCCGGTAACGGAATATCCTTTTTCCTTAATTCAGATGTTCGAAGTTTCTTCTTATCTGGCTGGTGCAATTCTTCCATGATGGAATCAGTACGAACCTCAAATCCATCATTCACTACTTCCTTTTTTCTTTTCACACCAGCACGCATAGTGTTGTTTATACAAACCACTTTACTAGAGATATTATGCAACTGGTGAGATTGTACTTTACTAACGTCCAACTTGACTTGGGCAGGCTCCCAACTAGATGTACTAATAACTGCGGGAATACTTCGAGATTTATCATTTCGAACATCTAAACTAACTTCGACAGCAATCTCCTTAATCTTGTCCTTGATAATACTAGGAGGATTGAGAATACGAGCATCAATTCTTAAAATATTTCCAGAGTATTTATTTTTGTAAGCAATTGATCGAGAATTCCCCAGTTTTTTTTCACTAGCCTCCTGATTGGTAGAAGATTGGACACGATTAACCGATACATATTCCCCGCTTTTGGCAAAAAGGATTTTGCGAGTTACCTGTTTCTGGGCGGAGATGTATTCTCCTGTTTTTCCATCAGATGCACCGAGATTCTGTGTGCAAGAAGATTCCGTGGTTGTGTATCTCAACAACTTAGAATCGGTTGTATTCACTGTCTTATATGATCCATGGCTTTTCCGAGGAGAAGAAGGTTGTGCCGTCTCGAAGCCATATGTTGTAGGATTTTTGGTTGTGGAAACTGCAGTTGTTGGCTGTGTGTGGGGTTTGTAGTCATCTCCTCCGTGTTGGTGCTCATCTACACTTGAATCCCATAGGCCAAAACCACAAAATTCAGCCCCTTTCTTCCTCGATTGCACAGTGGCTCGCAAGATACCAACTTTTTCGATTTTCTTGCGCCGTTTGAGAGGCGGGATATCAGCTGTTGATGATTCCCCTGTCTGATTCCCATCATCTTCCTTCTCTCGATGTCGCTTCCTTTTTGCGCCCAAAATTTGTTGTTCTTCAATTGAACCTGAACAATTTTGACTTTCAATTCCGGTCCAAATTGAAAAGGTATTCTTCAAAGTAGGCTCGTTTTGACATCTAGAATCCACAAAGATGAAGTTTTGGGGGGTTATATCATGTTTGAATCTGGATTTTTGATGATTTTTGATGATTTTTTGAAGATTTTTTGAGTTGGGTTGAAGAAATTTGGGTTTCTTTAGGCGGTGGCTTTGCTTACTGATGAAGAGATTGAGAGGATATTTAGAGGTGTGTGCTTTTCTCATTTTCTGTTACTCCACTTATTTCATCCCCTTGGTTTCGTATACTTAAAATCCTAGCTTGAACGAATAACAAAAAATACGGCAACAATTTTGGAACAAGATTTATTTTGGCTTATTTTCATTTTGGACCCTAAACTATGATGAAAATTTCAAATTGGACCCTAATACTATCGTAAGCCTCATATTGGACCCTATACTATGGTTTGTCTCATTTTACCCCCTAAAACGCCAAAAAAAGATGTAATTTCGTTTTAAATAAGGGCAAATCGAAATAGCACATATATTAAACTTTTGGGCACAATTCACAAATAACAAAACTTATTAAATTAAAAATAAATCCCAGGCTTATTTTCATTTTGGACCCTGAACTATCACGTAAGTTTCAAATTGGACCCTGATATTATCATTAGTTATTGGCTTATTTTCATTTTGGACCCTGAACTATCACGTAAGTTTCAAATTGGACCCTGATACTATCATAAGCCTCAAATTGCCCCCTATACTACGTTTTGTCTCATTTTGCCCCCTCAAATGCCAATTTTAGATTGAATTTCGTTTTAAAAGAAGAGCAAATTCGGATTATCACATATATCAAACTATTGGGGCACTTTTACAAATAACTAATGATAGTATCAGGGTCCAATTTGAAACTTACGTGATAGTTCAGGGTCCAAAATGAAAATAAACCTGAGATTTATTTTTAATTTAATAAGTTTTGTTATTTGTGAATTGTGCCCAAAAGTTCCATATATGTGCTATTTCGATTTTGCCCTTATTTTAAAACGAAATTACATCATATTTGACGTTTTAGGGGGTAAAATGAGACAACCCATAGTATAGGGTCCAATATGAGGCTTAAGATAGTATTAGGGTCCAATTTAAAATTTTCATCATAGTTCAAGGTCCAAAATGAAAATAAGCCTTAGTTATTTGTAAAAACGCCCCAAAAGTTTGATATATGTGATAATCCGAATTTACCCTTCTTTTAAAACGAAATTCAATCTAAAGTTGACATTTGAGGGGGCAAAACGAGACAAAACGTAGTATAGGGGGCAATTTGAGGCTTATGATAGTATCAGGGTCCAATTAGAAACTTACGTGATAGTTCAGGGTCCAAAATGAAAATAAGCCATTTATTTTTTGTTTTCTTTACTATGCAAGTTGTGGTTGTTACCAAAATCAAAGCTAATCTTTGGTGACAAAGATGCCACAACTTAGTTCTTCTATAATTAATCCCCTAGGACATGCAGCTACTCAGTAGTATCTTTCCGACAAGGTCCGGAAAACCAAGTTGCTAATGTAGTGATCATTTTGTTGTTTTTATCTGTAATAAACCGACAAATTATCAACAGATTCATCAACCAAATATCGAAGTTCGATGAATGAGCACAACTAAATGACCCGAAGTTAGGGGGAACATATAGAGATGAGGAGAATTTTCGTTGGATATAGGGAAAATCACGTTGGCCCATTTAAATATGAAATCATCATGCATTTTACTTCAAGATCAAATTAAAGGACGGTAAGGGTTTGTCCTCAAGCATAATAGCATAATAGACAAATGCAAAATTAATTGTCGTCCTCCATCCTAATGATATTCAGTTACACTTTCATTTTTAATAGTGTATAGTATAATATCAATTTAGTTTTATTAAATAATAGTCCATTCATCCCTAAATGATTATCATATTTTGATTTTTGGTGGTCAACGAAACACGATTTAAAATGTAAATATCTATTATTCTATATGCAAAAAAAATTATAAAAAGTTGATATTTCAAAAATATATATTGAGACGTATCTAACAAGGTCTCATAAGGCTATATCATTTCTTATCGCTTAATGAGAATTCATGATCAATTTTGTTATGTTTGACCAATAAAAATTAAAATGTGACAATCTGTTAGGGGTGGAGGTACTATAACTTAATTCTTCTCACACGTATAACTTGATTCTTCATCAGAAAGAACACACTCATAATCCAATACTACTATTATTGAGTTCCGTTATAAATCAATTGACAATAAAATGAATATAACCAAAATGTTATATATTAACTTGAAAATATAAACTTTAAATATAAAATATTCATCTAAACAATAACTTAATTGTGATTCAAATTGAAGCAATAAAGGTTAGAGAATTGGACGATAACACAGCGACTACAGAGTATCTTCACATGACAAAAGTTTATAAAAACAAATAAACAGCAAACCGACAATATATGCATGTTAAAACAAATTAAACGCTCGTGTCATCATCTAATTATCTTCCTAAATAATGCCAGTTATGAGTACTTGCACAACTTTGGATTCTTGTTAATATTTTCTAATTCATTTTTTATTGAAAAGGAGAAACTTTATTGTTGGCACTACTTGTATACATAATTACACTACAATATATATATATATAATATTATTGCAATGTAAGCAGAAAGAATATAATCCTACTTTATTTATATGGTGAAGCAATGGGCCAAAACATCTAAAGGGAAAGAATATGATTCTCAAAATGTATAATCGTTAAAATTGTACTAATCGAGAGTGTTCTAATATTGGATTTTTGTTATAATAAATCTATCCAATTGTTCATTTATGTATATTTGGACAATAATGATTATTGCTTGCTTAAAGCTAGACTCGTGAAGACTTCCTTTACCCACATTTACCTTATCATCATCAAGAGCTCTACTAGTGGGGATAAAACATCATACTAGCTATTTATTACACCCTATCTAGCAAACAAAGGAACATGTCAAATGCCATCAAAGGAATTAGTTTAATTTGTAGGATACGAAAACTAGTGAAATACAATGTCAAACGTTACAGTGACTGTTTTGTACGAGGGGGAAAATGCCATGTACCCCTAATTAACATAAGATAAGCAACCTATGAAATTGTGAAAGGGAAGAAAAGGAGGTAATTATCGAACTGAACTAAATAAGTGTGCGATCTGGCACTTTAATTTTCATAAGTAATAACCATGTATTAATCAAGGTCTTCGTGAGTCTGTAATATGATTCATGTGTGCAAATTGTCTATGTTAACAACTACAAATCATCTTAGAGTATTCTATTCAAGTTTCGAGCAACGTTCTTCACCGCCGAAACTATAGGGTCAGTATATCATTAAAATTGATGAATTGATCTCATATAAATCATCATAAATCTTTCATCAAGCACGTTTTAACCTTTTTTTTTCTTTTTTATCAAACGGAGTATACTGAAAGTAAATCCTACATTTATCGGGGATGGGGAATCTACGCTAACAACAGGAGCAGAGACATCTGTTTTTATTAGGATGTTTTGCCAGAACTCAAATCTAAAATCTCCAATATATATGTGGAAATTAGATGGATAACCACTATGCCAAGACCACAAGTTAACCACGTTTTAACCTTACTTATTTTCACATACTTTTCAATAGATAGTTACTCACAAAGTAATTGCTCTAGGTCATTCATACTTAATCTTAGAATTTTTATGATGAATTGACTTCCAAAATAAAATCTTAGTGATATGCTTAATACCAAATAAATCATATCAATTTTAATCATATGACCCATTTTTAGATCCTATTACACCCATAACTCTAAATTAGATATATGCATGATATGATTCCATGAAGTTAATTACTTTGTCACCCACTCATAACTGAGAAATTTAGCAAAATACCATGGTCAACGCATGGTATTTGCTTTATTGACCAATTGTAAATTAAATTGGAGTTTAGCACATTTCCTCTGTGAACTGACTATTTTACCCTTACAAATATCTAATATATATACACTTTATTCTCTCTCATTAGTACACTCTCATTAATACATTCTCTCTCATTAGGTCACTCTCTCTCTTCATTCTCTCTCTTCTCTCTCTTCTCTCTCCCTCCCATCGTTCAGTCCGCCGCCCATCGCCCACCGCCCACCGCCCACCGCCCATCTTCATCTCCAACTTATCCATCGCCAAAAGTTCTGGGTTTTGAATCCATTGTTTTTTTGGTTCTTCGTTTTTGTTACATTCCATTCCATCTCCACAAGATCTGGGCTTTCAGATTAATGGAACTGAACTCAGGGAAAAAAGGTATGATTTTGATTAAAAAATTTTCAGCAACTTTACGACTTGTTCAATTTACATAATATAGCATATATAATACATTATAATGCAATATAATGACCTGTTTACATGCTCTGGTATTTACTTGAAGATATTCTTCTCCTACTCAATTACAATGGAGAATGGAGGAGGCCTGATGGAGTTTTTTGGAGGTATGAAGCATCGAAGACAAAGTATATTAAAGTTCCACTGGACATAACCTATTCGTCACTTATTGAGTTGATATATACATCTACTGGAATCAATAAGGATGAAAGTTTTGTGGATTTAGCTGGATGGAATTGCTATCCTGATATACAGGACATGCCACCTTATGATCTGTTAAATGACTCAGATGTCACAACATTTGTTGAGTTATACAGCAGACGGAACAAGCCGATCCCTTTGTGTATTAGTACCCGTAAGAGGAATCCTGTGATTGTTGATGATAAGGGAATGGAGAATATTCCATTGAATGAGTCAGCTGTGCGTGTTGATAAGGCCCAGTTGCCCGATTTTAAGCCCCCTGTGCAATTTAAAAGCCTTAGTGTTAATCAAGCTTCGAACGTGCCTGAACATCTTGATGATTTTGAACCTGATATGGATAAAAATGATATGGATAAATATGTTGATGATGATCAAGATGGCGAAGATCTGAATGATATGGATAAAGATGTTGATGACGATCAAGATGAAGATCTGAACGATGATGATGATGATGGTTCAAATGATATATTTGACCATTGTGATAGTTATAGTTCAAATGATGAATTTAGATATGATGATGTGTTTGCATATAAAGAAGACTTCTTTGACAGTGAGCGTGATCCATTTCAACGGGCATACGAAGCTGATGCGTTAAAAGATACGGCAAAGAATTATGCAGAACCAGAACCAATGTATATGGATGAACCAATGTCTCCAAGTACTGGTATGTTATATATTTATCGATAATATATCATTGTATAATGAATTATGATGATATAATGTTATATAATGCCATATAATGTTATATAATATAATATAATGTTATATAATGTTGTATAATGTTGTATAATGTTCTATAATTTCAGGTAATGATGGCACAACCCCAAATAACATAGACCCTACATCTGGAGCTGCTACTTTGGCATCGACAAATGTACACCAGTATAATGATTTCAAAGTTGGGGAGATTTGTCAAGACAAGCAGTCAGTAATACTTCGATTGCGTGTGTTGTGTATGAAGGCAAACAGGGAGTTCCGAATAAGTCATTCTGACAGGACAAGAGTGAGAGCTGTTTGTTTAGACAAAAAATGTTCTTTTAGGTTCAATTGCATTAAAAGGGCCAATACTGGAAATTGGACTGTTCGACATTTTCAAAAACATCATACATGTTCGTTGGACATGCGGGTGAGGACAGGTCGAGGTGTTGCCACATCTAAGGCTGTTGCCTATATGCTGAAGGACGATATAAAGTCCCCGTTAAAAATAAAGGATTCGTTGAGAAAGGACCACGGTATCAATATTAGTTATTGGAAAGCCTGGAAAGCAAAAGAAATTGCCGTAGATTTTGTAAGGGGTGGTCATGCTGAATCCTATGCAAGTCTGCCAGCGTATCTGTGGTTGTTGGAAAAATGTAATCCAGGTACATATTCAAGCTACGAAACGGCAGAGAAAAGACATTTCAAAAACTGTTTTTTGTCGTTGGGGTCATGTGTTGCTGGCTTCAAGTCAAGCATTCGACCTGTTATAGCTGTGGATGCTTGTCATTTGAAAGGTAAGTTTAGGGGTAAATTGTTCATTGCAACATCTATGGATGGAAATGGTCAAATTTTCCCTATTGCATTCGGGTTGGCAGCTACCGAGAATGACGAGAATTGGTTATGGTTTTTCCGTGAATTGCGCAAGGTCATTGGGTCCCACGAAGATTTAGTATTCATATCGGATCGACATAGGTCTATTGAGAAGTCTTGTCTTGAGGTGTTCCCAAGATCTGTCTACGGCATATGTATGTATCATTTGGGGATGAACATTGCACACCGTTTTAAGGTGAAGCCTGATGACTTCTTATACTCCTCGGCGAAAGCATACACGGAGAAAGCATTCGAGGACTCGATGCACAAGTTAAGGAGTTTGAAGAGGAACATTTATGATTACTTGATTGATGCCGATCCAAAAAAATGGGCCCGTTGCTTTTTCCCCTCTAGACGATATAGCATAATGACAACAAATATTGCAGAGTCCATGAATGCAGTTATGAAAGATGCTCGTACATACCCAATCATTGGCATGTTTGAGTCCATACGTTTGATCCTTCAAAGATGGTTTTATGAGCGTTTCAAACTGGCTTCCGAATGTCAAACTTTGATGACTCCGAGCATAGAGGAAATATTGCGCGAGCGTGATGATCAATCTCGTGTGTTCACTGCCATTCCCATTGATGCATTTAGGTTCGATATGCTTGATGGAAAGACTAATGCGCTGGTTGACATTAAAGAATGCACCTGTACCTGCAATGTGTTTCAAAATAGCCAAGTACCATGTGAGCATGCTATAAGGGCTTGCAGGGAGCGTAAAATATCTGTTTACTCCCTTTGCTCCAGGTAACCTCATAATACAATATAAGCTGATAGGATATATGTTTATTAATAGAATATAATAGATTATATTACAGTATAATATATTATAATGTACTATAATGGATTATAATATACTATAAAAATAATATAATGTACTATAATGGATTATAATATACTATAAAAATAATATAATGTACTATAATGGATTATAATATACTATGATAGATTAATTTATAATGCATAACTGTTTGATGTTGTAGGTACTATACTACGGACTGTTTGCGAGAAGCATACAAGGTTCCAATAATGCCAGTACCGCATCCAACTGAGTGGAGCCGGCTTGTTCCTCAAGAAGTACTTGATAGTGTTGTTAAGCCACCAATTGTGGTTAATAAAGTGGGAAGGCCCAGACATAACCGTATGCTATCTCAAGGAGAGAGAGAGATGAAAAGCAAGCAAGTTAGATGTGGGAGATGCAGACAAGTTGGTCATAATAGGCAAACATGTAAAACATTCGAATACGTGCCTCCTCAAGAAGACATTTAATAATTGTACTAGTTCTTATAATAAAAACATATTAGCTATTATAATAATTGTACTAGTTATTAAAATATTTAACTTGCCACTAGGTATGAGATATATTAGTTGAAACATTTTAACTACAGCCCAATATATTAGTTGAAACATTTAACATTTATTAGCTATTATATAATGCCATATAATGTTATATAATGCAAAATAATGACCCAATAATATAATATATTAGTTCAAAAGCCCTAATATGTAGCTATACTACATATCCAAAAGCCTTGATGTCCAAAAGCCCTAATATGTAGTTATACTACATACATATATATGTAGACTACATATAACACAAAAGCCCTAAAAATACGGAATTTAAAAGCCCTAAAAATACGGAATTTAAATTGTTCAACAATAAACAAATACAGAATATAAATTGTTCAGATCATAACAAATAACTATTTGAGTTTTACTTCCTTGAATTCCTGGTCATCACCATCACCCAGCCACTTCACCAGTGCGGCAGCAATCACTTTCCTGTAAGCACGAAATTTATGGATTTGCACACTGTCCAACTCCTGTTGCATAATTAAACACTGTAAAAACTTGAATGCATATACTCCACAGTCAGAGCCGTTTGATTGTTGGGGGACATCATGATATTTAATCTCAAATGGCACATCTGGATCAAACTCCGGCACAAGAAAGCTCAAGTTGTAAAGGCTGGGCGCAACCAAAGCATGTGCTTCAAATACCTTACCCTTGGCCTCTTTAAAAGAATCCTTCAACGAGTCATAAACATTGATGCTTTTACCTTTAAAATCATAGGAGTATGCTACCCAGTGACAACCCGCAACATGTGCAATCCCATAGACTCTATCACATATGGACCAGGCTTTGCATGGCCAATTGAAATAGTAACCAACAATGAAACTGTACATATCTGGATCTATCTCTCCCCAAGGGATTTGTCCATCATCACTGACAAGTTTCAATTCCCTGGCCTCCTTGTATTTGGGGACAGCATTTCCTACAGCTTTGTTGTATAGAGACCCTACACATGTCCACTTCTTATCTACAAACATGTCCTCATATGTATCCAATTGCATGTTCAGCAGCTCCAACATACAATCAATCACCTGTGATACCACATTAAACAGTTATCACATATTATAATATATTATAAGTCATTATAATATAATATAATGACTTATAATACAATATAATACAGGTATCACATATTATAATATATTATAAGTCATTATAATATATTATAATATAATATAATATAATGTACTATAATATAATATAATGTACTACAGAATACATACCTCACTGGACAACCATCCACCATTCATTAGGTCCTGGAGATCATGGACACTCAAGCTATCAATAGGATGCACAGCCAATTGCACACCCCACTTCTTGGACTGGTTTTTCTTCTTCGTACAGAATGCAGCCAACCTCTTGATCTTGTCCATATCAACATCGAAGTCCCATGAAGGGTTTTGGCATGGTTTTGGTAGAGGTTGTGCAACTCCAGCAACCTTCTTGGCTTTCTTTTTTGGGACTGGATCAGTGAATGGAGATGACACAACTGGGGCAGGCCTTTTAGCCCTTTGGGAAGTCCTCAATGGGGCTGGTTCATTTGTAATAGCAGATTCCTCATTAATAGGCAATATTTCTGTATGGATCAACACAATCTGCATGTTATTAGGGTCATGGGCTTCAGCTACAGCAGCCTCTTTGTCAACCTCAACCCTAACCCCAGCATCAACCTCAACCTTATCCCCAGCCTCATCAACCTCAACCTTAACATTAACCTTATCCCCAGCCTCCTCAACCTTAACCTTAACCGCAGCCTCCTCAACCTTAACCTCATCCTTATCCCCAGCCTCCTCAACCTTAACCTCATCCTTATCCCCAGCCTCCTCAACCTTAACCTCATCCTTATCCCCAGCCTCAACATTAACCCCAGCCTCCTCAACATTAACCCGAGCCTCCTCAAATTTTAACCCAGCATCCTCAAACTTATCCCCCTGATCAGTTTTTACCCCAACAAACTCATCGACATCTTCCTCAGAATCCTCAAATAAAACAACAGGAGTGGAAGGACATCTGCCTTCCTTTTCCCTCAATCCTAACTCAGCCCTAAATTGCTTCTCCATTTTATACTTAGCAAGTTCAAATTGGTATGAATTGTAATTTCTCAACCTAATAGCAACCTGGTTGACAAGACCCTTCTTATTACCAACAGTGTTCTCAACCACCCTGAGCCTACCATCAATATCTTCCAATTTCGAATTAATTTTTTCAAACATGTCATTCATCTTTTTATTTAAATTTTTCAGATATGGTAAAATCACGATTCCAGAAGCTCCTTCAACAGGCTCACCAGAATCATCCTCCTTAGGAGGAGTATGAGGTCTTACCCTTGCTATTTCACTCCATTCCACAGCAGCCTTGTAATAATCCAGTTCCAACTCAGCAGAAGTTGGAACCAATTTCTTGAAGGGAACCTGACAAGATGAAGACTATTAATATAATAACATATAACATAATATAATATAATATAATATAATACAATATAACACAATATAATACAATATAATGTAATATAATACAATATAATACAATATAATACAATATAATACAATATAATACAATATAATATAATAACATACCTCAATATTAGCCCGTTCCAGAAACACCTGCTTGGCAAAATTGTAATCTGTCTTAATTGTCTTCCAGCAAAGCACACGTGGGATGGGGGCCCCATTGTTGGCTTCAGACAATACATCCTCGTTAGCTTGAGCCAATAAAGCAGTGTAGTCAGCCCGCAAACATTCATAGACCCATGCCTGAATTATGTAAGGGTATGTACCAATCTTGATTTGTGAACCCGGTGGCTTCTTATCCCTACGTACATACCCTGATGTCCACTCATGCACAATCTGTTCATACAACAGAGTTCCCCATGGGAATGAATTGAACCTATCAGGGTCGTTGGCAAGGTATACAGGTACTTCAGACAATACATTCCTAGGTTGCTTTGCAAAGACCATACTGTAAAGCAAATAGACAACTGCTAATTTGCGTGCCAACACGCTTTCGGGATCAGGCGTGGCCACATCATTCAGCTTAGTATTCAAGATCGCATAGGTGAGATGGAATTTTTTTGTTTCAGGATCTGTGACAAACAAGTTGTACAACTCACTATCATCATGATCACATGGTGGTAAAGGTCCAAACTTAAAGCCAGACATCAAGGCACATTCTATTGGCCCAAACTCGAACACCTTCTTCCCTATTTCAAACCCTAAGATCATGTTATTAGGACCATTATCGACAGCTATAATCCCATTCCTCATTAGCCAAGCAAGGACAGGAGTTTGTACGACAACTTCTTCAAGTTTGTAGAGGTCATCGATCATTGGGTACTCCTCCCTCATAGTCTTTATATTATCTTCGGACAGCAGAGTCCGTACATAATGCAAGCAAGTTGTGTTAACCCAGTTGTTGATATTGACTCTGAGAACACCCTCTTCTTCTTCATCTACTACTTTTTTATTGGACTTGGCTCTCTTACCTTTGGTATTTCCTTTCATATTTTCTGTACAATATAATAAGGAAAACATCATTAACGATTGATATTGACAAAATATAAACGGTTACCAAATATTAAACTTTATTGTAATCCATTATATATAAACGGTTACCAAATATTATACTATATTATAAGTCATTATAAACGGTTACCGAATATTATATTATATTATATGTCATTATAAACGGTTACCGAATATTATACTATATTATAAGTCATTATAAACGGTTACAACATATTATATTATAATATAATCCATTATACAGATCAGAGGACAGACTATATTTGAAATCTTTATGTTTAAAACCCAAAATTGAAACCGTTTGTCAAAAAAACCCAACAATATAAACGGTTACCAAAATTATACTATATCATAAGCCATTATAAACGGTTACAAAATATTATACTATGTTTAAAAGTTGAAATCTTTATGTTAAAACTCGAAAGTTCAAATCTTTATGTTTAAAAGTTGAAATCTTTATGTTAAAACTCGAAAGTTCAAATCTTTATGTTTCAAAATTAAACCTTTTAACCAAAATCTTAAACATAAACATGCAACAAGTTTAGAAAACCCTAAACTTAAAATAAGAAGAACAGTTACTAAACATCAAAACTCAAAAATCAAACCAGAAATCGTATGTATTATCTTCTGCAAAACTCATACTATCAAACATGCAAGAGAAGATGAACAGTCATCGTCCTCAAAACTCAAAAATCAAAACAGAAAATGTTATTCCAAGTCAATTTCCAAATCAAAAAACGTAATACATAACTTACCAGGCGTTTCTTGACTTGTCCTTGTTATGATTGTGATTATTAGAGGGGAATAAGCTTTCAGATGAAGAACTCAAAGGTTGGTTCGGGTGACGGTTAGAGAGAAGGAGGAGGAAAATGTAGAGAGAGAGAGAGAAAAACGTTTGAGTTGGATGGAGTGTGATTGTGAATAAGACAGAAAAGTTGGTGGAAAGTGATATAGGGCCCCGTGCCTTGTCTGCGCATGTCCCCACAATATTTTTTGGCGGTAAGGGGTAAAATAGTCAGTTCACAGAGGAAATGTGCTAAACTCCAATTTAATTTACAATTGGTCAATAAAGCAAATACCATGCGTTGACCATGGTATTTTGCTAAATTTCTCCTCATAACTTTATTCTTCTTTGCCCCTCTCCCCCTTTCTCCTATTCACCTATTCTTTCTCCCTCCCTCTTTGTTTTCTTCTTCTTCTTCTTCCTGATTTCCTCCATTTCATCCACCCTTCAAATGTAGAAGACTTTCTAGAAAAATCTCAAGAACGAAATTAATACTATGGCCAATAATAGCTTACGCCCATTTCTTTCAAGATTATTCTCCCTCTTCTTATTCCTTTTTGGTTGTTTCTCATGCATACCAAAACACAACCAAGCTTCCAAAAAACGAAAGCTTTCCTCAAACATCCAAAACCACCCCTCCCCGTCGCCTCTCCGTCGCAAGCTCTCCTCTTCCGTTTCTCATCTCAAGAGCATTTTCGCCTTTTATTCTAATAAAATTTCTGGTTCCGTCACTGCTCCTCCCACGCCACGTCACCTCAACCACTCAATCCCCTCACCGTCCTCCTCCACTAGATCATTACACAACCCCCTCATCACCCCTCTTAGCCCACCCCTTATACCCAAGTCGGGCCAGTTAACCAAGAACAACGAGTCCGGGTTAACGAAGCCGGATTCAAATGACCCGACATTCTTCCCTCTGAGAAATGATATCTACCCATGTACACTCTGTGGTGAAATCTTCCAGAAAACTAGTCTTCTTGAACAGCACCAATCTGTGAAGCATGCAGTTTCTGAGCTATTTGATATTGATTCGGGTAAGAACATAGTCCAAATAATATTCAAAACGGGTTGGCCCGAAAAAGCTAAAGAACCCGTTATTCATCGCATCCTGAAGATTCATAATAGTCCCAAAATATTGTCCAAGTTCGAGGAGTATAGAGAGTCGATAATGGCAAAAGCAGAGAATTTTGGTATCATTAATAAGAAAGATGCCAGGTGTCTAGCTGATGGTAACGAGTTGTTAAGGTTTCATTGTACAACTTTTTTATGTGATATGGGCAAAAATGACAATTCAAGTATTTGTAGCAACCAGTACTGCAGCGCGTGTGGCGTTATTCGGAGCGGCTTCTCAACTAAAATGGACGGAATATCCACGTTGTCGACGAGCTGGAGGGCCCACGTGGCAATACCCGAGGATATCGAGTTGGAGTTCAAGTTCATGCATGTGAAGAGAGCCATGTTAATTTGTCGGGTCGTTGCTGGTCGGGTCGGGTTGGAACCGGGTTTTGATGCTGACAAGGGTGATCCCGGGTACGATTCGTTGGTGGGTCGGGGCACCGGGTTGTCGTGTAGATTGGACGAAGAGGATGAGCTGTTAGTGTTTAATCCAAGGGCTGTGCTTCCTTGCTTTGTAATAGTGTATACTGTATGATGATTAATGTTGTGTGAACAAGTTGAGAGTGTTTCTTGCATGTGAATGTGATCATGGAGTGTTGGTGATCCTTTTTTTTAGCTTTTCTTACAGTTAGACTTCTTTAATCTTCCATTACTTAAGTTCTCTTTGTTTTATCACAATTGTGTAATCTTGCAAATAAAACTCACTTAAATTTTCACTTTAAGATGTAAAGACATACATTGATAATATGTATTTATATGAATAACAATATTAATATATATAATTAGTATGATAGTGTTGTTTCTTTCCATAGTGCACACCTTTCTTTTTGTTTAGTTGGTTGGTGGTTAATGGGAAAGGAGGGTGGGCCAGTGACGGACCTGTATTGGTTCGAGAATTTTCAGTCGAACAATTACTTTTTTAAGTGTTTTGAGCATTCCGAAATTGTGGCGATTTATAACACTCATTAGATCTGCCATGGTGGAGGGTTTTGATTGATTATTGTGGATCACATTATGTTAGTCGTGTGGGGACAAATAATGCTTGTTTGACCTGCACTATATGATTATGTTGAATCTTGATTTTGTGTTCTGTAAAAGGTGAATGATGGTGGAAGATTGAAGATCAAAGTTGTCATAGGTTACTACTTTAGCAAAAGGTGTTTGGGTGTATTGTTTGTTCACATGATGAATTGTAGTTGAAGGCTTCTTTTTGACCGTTGGCTTTGATTTTGTGTTCCAGTAACTCATAAGCCTTGAGGGTGCGTCTGGTAGCCTGGAATGGAATGATGTAGGAATGGAATGACTTCAGTAATGGAATGAGTAAAGGAAAGGAATGAACAAATGATTCTTATTATTTTGTTTGGTATGGTCGTAGTAATGTAATTCAATTACCATTAACCATTATATTCCTTAGTTTGGTATGATGTAACGATAATCATAATATAACTAAATTACTAATGTACCACTAAATATATTCAAGTAAATATTATATTATCTAAACACAATTGTTTATCTTCCAAAAAATAACTATTTAATAATAAAATTAGTTTTCAATTAATTAGTCACAACAAATTAATGAACATGTAATAGTAATAATAGTGATTATAATAATAATAATAATAATAATAATGATTATAATAATAATAATAATAATGATAATAATAATAATAAATATGATAATAAAAATAATAATAATAATAGTAATAGTAATAATGATAATAATAACAATAACAATAATAATAATAATAATAATAATAATAAATATGATAATAATTATAATGATAATAATAGTAGTAGTAGTAATAATATTAATAATAATAATAATAATAATAATAATAATAATAAATATGATAATAATAATAATAATAATAATAATAATAGTAGTAGTAATAATATTAATGAATATAACCATAATAATAATAATAATAAATATGATAATAATGATAATAATAATAATAGTAGTAGAGATAATGATAGTTATAATAATAATAATAATAATAATAATAATAATAATAATGCGAATTTCTCAATGTAATCAAATCAGCTTGTGTAAAGGTAGTATTTTTAGAATAATTTGTTATAATTATAAATATTGTCACCCTGTCCTATTTTTCCTCATTCGATTCCCTCATCTGAAGTAATGGATGATTACGCCCAATTTGGGAGTAATGGGTGTTACCTCAAATGGGGTAATGGGATTAACTAAGGAATGGAATGAATATCAATTCCTATGTATCAAACCAAGTCATTCAATTCCATTCCTGTTTAATTCATTCCATTCCACCATACCAAACACACTCTGAGTGTAATGATAATCAACCATGGTAGGATTAGTTGCTAAAGTAACGTTAACAAATTGTTCATTTGGCCATAAGCTCTACTCGTTACACTTGTAAATAGTGTAAAAAATATAGGTAATTGTCCCATCAGACAAAATATATCTGAAAATTTGATTCTAAATAACAAGAGCTTTGGTCTTAAGTTTAAATCTGCTTAATTTTTTAAAAAAATGTAAATTATATTTATAATTTTTTATAAAATAAAAAGTTAAGTAAGTAATAAAATCCTAGAGTGAAGTTAGACATAGACATGTATCTAAAATTCTTGGGAGAGTCTTCATAGTCGTCAAAATATTTTATTCAAAAGCTAGAGTTTAGATATGAGTGTTTAGATGGTACATTTCATCTTGGAGTTAATCTAGTAGCTTAGTGGAAAAGACTATTGCTACTTTGCTAGTGACCAAAAGGTCATGGGTTCGAAACTCACCTCATCGCTAATTTACAAAAAAAAAATTAGTACATTTCATCTTGGAAAAAATAAAAATCTAAATAATATTTAAAAACATTCACCTTAATTATAATTCCAATATATTAATTTTTATGTTTATTATTCCTTTGATTTATCAGGTCCAACACACAAGGGCATATCTTCCGAACATGGATGTAAGAGAATCAGGTTGCTCGAAATTTAATTTGAAAAACCAAAACTCGACTAGCGTCTAACGGCTTGATTCCTTGTGAAGTAGTGGTTTGTGCCCACGAATGTCATGGGCCTAAGATTTGATGCGTTATAACACACCAAAATAGTGATTTTGGTCGATATGTAGTAGTTGAGAGACTTAAGCGTGGGGTAAAATTGTCCTTTCACCACTGCAATTTCCATTTTGAAATTGGCGTGTTTCAAGAGGCGCGAAACGTGTTCGATCGCATCTTCCCGCGAAAAAATAAACATGAAATATACTCCTCCAAACTCCAAACTCCAAACCCATCAACTCACACTCATCTTCAACCACTGACCCACCTCCTCACAACTCAACTCCATTTCCTAACTCAGGTAAATAGCATCTTTATTTTTCTGATGTTCGATTCATTATAATTGACGTATTTGTTTTTTTCTCAGTTTCATTTTAATTGGTGTTTTTGTTTTTGATATAACTTTTTACTATCAACCACTATTTGGATCGACCAAATTATAGTAATGTTAATTTCTCAATATGTGATGTGTTAGGGTAGGTATTAGATATATTTACATATTTGTTTTATCAAATTTGTTTCCAATATATTTTCATGATGTTGTTTTCTTAACATTTTCCCATAATATAATTAAAAAAATTATCAATGTCATATATTCACTTCCTGAGGCAACATTGATTACTATATGTTCTGATGACAGTTAACATAGTTTGAATTGCTAATTAAATTGCTATATTTGTTAGAACAAACAATACAGTTGAATTTGAGTTTCCCGATTGAGTTTTAATTTGATAATTCTTTGGATCTCTCTAGTAGAACGTTCCTTCATAGTAATGCATTAATTTTTGGACATTTTTTGGTTATTTATGTTTAATATCTGATTGATTAGGTTAGAAATCTGAAAATCCTCGAAAATGCCTACAATCGCCTCTGCTAGATGTTGTCCATCACCAAGACTATCCACCAATTTGGTGGCGGAGTCAATGCCACGGAAACGTACATTGAGGTCCAATTCTGGTGGGAGTCCACTCTCTTCATTACCAACAGATTTGAAGGTTTCTCCGATTAATCGAAAATCTCCTAGGCAAAGCATCAAGGATAGTCCTAATTGTCTTGCAAAAGTAAGAGATGTTGCTTTTGTATTCCTTACTTAATACTGCTTCCATCCTAAAAGATAGTCTAGTTTGTTTTTATCATTAGTGTCTCTGGTCAGAATTAACTAAAGTTTGAGGCACTAGTTAGATACATAAATTTGATTGGATCAAAATCATCGTATGAATGGTGAATTTGGTTGAACTATATTCTGATATATTTTCACAAATTATTATACAATGTATTGAAAAATGTTTGAGGTCAAAGCCTAAAGAATCATCACATCAAAATTAGATAAGTATAATATGGAGAATCTTTTAGGGGTGGAGTGAGTATTTGTTTTCTTTAGGAAAGATCCGACAAAAGCATTTGTTTTAACTAATTTATCCTAAGGATCAAAATTAACATTTAACATATGACTGCATTTATATTCATTTTATTGTGGTTCTAAGAAAACTATGTGTTTCAATTATTGTAGAGAAATGTTGAAAATTCTGCTGATACGGCAAGGATCCCAAAGTCGCCCCTGAAAAAGAGATTGCTGGATAGTTTCATTGAGAAACCTTCTTCGAATACCATAGGCGAGCTTAGTTTAAAAGGTTAGCTTAATGTTATTGTTAAGATGCACATCCCACATCGGATATCGGTGTCCTCCCGGGTCAATATATAAGATCTTGGGCTACTCCCAAGTTTCTGTTTGAATAATTATTTTGAGTAGCTAGAATGCATGATAGTACAACGTATTGCTTAACTATTTGATTTATTTCAAATGTGTATTTGTAGATGTAGGAAAACTGAGTTTGGTGAAGGAATCCCTGCATGTGTCATGTTCTCAATCGAGTGTTGTGTGTCGAGAAAATGAACAAAATAGGGTGTTAGAGTTCTGCAAACAATGTGTTGAACATGAAAAGGGCGGAAGCTTGTACATCTGTGGTTGCCCAGGGACTGGAAAGTCCTTATCCATGGAAAAGGTTGATGAGGCTTTGGCTCAATGGGCGAAGGAGGTAAACCCATATATTTTTATATGACTTATATAGCAATGTTGGCGTTGAATCTCTTTACTTGCCATGTTTTTTTCATAGTTCCTAAGTATTGATATAATTATACACATTTAGCCAGGGTGTGGACTTGCGGTCAAATTTAGCGTACTAATTCAGTTACATATTTTATAACTTCTGAGTTCTTCTTGTCACAATACACTATTAAATAGGCATAATACAGTTGGGAACAGTTAGCTAATGGAGTGTAATGCTCAGTTTCTTTTTAGTGCCCAGGCATTGATATATCTTGAATGCAATTTGAAGTCTAATGTCACTACTTTTCCATAATCACAGGCAGGTTTTCAGCTGCCAGATGTGTTACCTATCAATTGTACTTCTCTTTCAACTACTTCAGAAATTTTCAGCAAGGTACTACATGACATTTATTTGAAAATAAGAAGATTATCTGGCAACACATCTTGATATTTAAGTTTCTGCAGATAGCAGAAAAAAGTTGGCCAGGGAAGAAGTTTCACGGTGCATCACCTCTACAACTTCTACAGACTAGTTATTCTCAAAGGCAGCAATCTGACGTGAAGATGTTGTGAGTATCTAATCAGATCTTAGTCATTTGTATCTAATGAATTCTACATTAGATCACATATACTCTTAAGTCTTACCAGAATTGGATAACAGAGTTATTTTTACCAACCATTTCTTAGATAGAATTTTAATCAGTTTTAGCACTCAAGGATATTCTTAGCTTGCAAATACATTGTTTGTTCTGTTCTACTATTGTTTGCTGATTTAACTGTGATGTGTATAGGTTGATCATCGCTGATGAGTTGGATTTCTTGATAACCAGAGACCGGGCTGTGCTTCATGATCTCTTCATGCTAACAACCCTTCCATTCTCTAGATGTATTTTGCTAGGTAGAAATACCGTGTCATATCTCACCTAAGCTTTCCTTTTTAGCATTTACTGGTACAGACTGGCAAAATGCTACATTGTTTCTCATTGTTTCATGATCCATTTTCAGGAATTGCTAATTCTATTGACTTGGCTGATAGATTTCTTCCAAAACTGCAGTCCATGAATTGTAAGTTCTTTAGAGTTAAATCAGCTTTTATATTCTCTAGACGACATCATTTCTTGAGATCCAATCATTCATAGTGTTCAAATACCTTCTATCACTGCCAGCGAACTCATTGTATTTCATGGTATAATCGACATGGAATATATCATGCATATAAACTAAACCAACATAGGAAACATAGCTCAAATTTTCTTTTTAGAAGGATGTGCCACTAGTTTCCTCACTATGCAATTGTTTCATTTTGCTTAATGTGTATATTGGCCTGACCAACTGATCTGATTTATTAATAATGCACATGGAATTTCAATCATGCAGATAATATTTGTACCTAGTTCTAAAATTTGTGTTACTTTGTCAGGCAAACCTATGGTTATAACCTTCCGGGCATACTCGAAGGATCAGATAATCAAGATTCTTCGCCAGAGACTAGTGGTAATTCCATTGTTTTACCTGTCTAATCTCTGTCACGGAAGGTCTTTGTCGATTTATGTGCTAAATAATTGTAGTTGTTGATGACGAAGGGAATTTTTGTAATGAGTGTTCTCTTTATTGTGTAGTCTTGATCTTCATATAGCATGTATCTAGTAATTCTTTAGTTATATGTATCCTAATTATTCAAACTGGTCTATAGGCACTCCCTTTCACTGTATTCCAACCACAAGCTTTGGAACTTTGTGCTAGAGTAAGTCTCATATAATTGTCTATCATTTTCTGTTTCCTAGTTGAAATCCAACTTCCTTTTGTATTTGTCTTTAAGCATAATTTGACTTCTGATCAACCATGTTTTAATGGCAACAGAGGGTTGCTGCTGCATCCGGGGATATGAGAAAGGCGTTATTTGTGTGCAGGTGAGATTTTGGTGTACATGTGTATAGGTGATTCGTTAGAGGTTGATAGGGACAAATGACTTCAATAGCATAAAAAAGTGAAAACATAATATCATATGCTACATTTGTTGATTCTCGGCCTTTATGCTGTTATTCTAATTTAGTTTGAGATATATTATCTGTTATATGCTGGCAATAACACGAGTATATGATACACTATTCATGTTGTTTTACTTTTTCTATCTATACAGGAGTGCTATTGAGATTTTAGAGGCTGAGATTAACGAATCTATCAGTACAACTGAATCTTCATCCCTTGAACAAGCATGTTCTGATAATCAAAAGGCTGCTGTATGCAATGCTCCAACAGATAAATGGAATTTGATTGTAAGGAGTGGTTTTCTTTGTGGATATGATATTTTCTACTTATTTTTTATGATGTTGAAACAATTACAATTGGTACTTTTAAGTGAGAACTAAGACGTAAGCTTCTTCTCCATTTGCATGATTTGGAACAGTTAGAAAAACAACTGTAGAAATGTGTCATATTACACAGTATCCCTCATATTTTGTAAGCATCAGTATCCCTCATATTTAGTAAGCCAATGGCGGTACAATTTCAAATTTGATTTGGATTGTATGAAAATATTTAGAGGTTGATTGTTAAGAAAGTTCGGTGAGGTGCATATTTATTTTAGCATGAGATGCCTGCATGAGATCACTTGAGAAACTATTTGCCATACCAATTTCATAGTTCCCCTGGGCGATTTTTTCTCAAATACAACATATTCCTATATAATAATCTTGAACTTGTTGCAGGTGAGGGTTGATCATGTGGCAGCTGCTCTATCCAAAGCATTCAAGTCACCAGTTGTAGACACCATACAATCTCTTCCTCAGCATCAACAGGTAATTCATTGTATGCAATATGATGATACCTATTAGCATGGGATAACTGAAAAATATTACAAGTGACAAGATTTAAACTGAATAGCATTACTCTTTTTCAAGCCTTCACTTGGCAGCTGTATTTGAGTTACAGATATGGTTGAGATAGTGGCACTAACATTGCTTAGTACTTAATTAGCATATTTCTTTTCTAGATGGAGTAGTATTAAAAGTTAGGCCAATACATTTTGGTGTGCTCGAGTTTAGAAGTCATTTCATTGAGCATGCAGCTAATGGATTTGGCCCAGATAGCTACATATTCTCTTGCAATTTGATGATTACTGTGTTCAACGTCATTTCACTTTGGGTCACTGATTTAATATATCCTCGAAGGCTTACATGAAAACTCTTGAGGCTAAAAGGCCACATATGACTTTGTGAATGATACTGTTCGAATGAGTTTCTTCATTTAGACTAAAGCTTTGGGCAGCTCACGACACTGATACTTCAAAGTATCACTATATATCATATACCATCTTACCATATATGCAGTCATATTGTTGACCATTACATACAGAAGTTGAACTTGCTAAAAAATTATTGAACTTGTATCTTGGTAGTGACTACTATTAGCACTCAGTGTTGATGTTACATCTCTAATACCGTCTTCTGCTACAGCTCATACTCTGCTCTGCCGTTAAGCTTTTCCGTGGTAGAAAGAAGGATTCAACTGTTGGTGAGGTACACATCATTCTTGACTACAGAACTCATAAAGGGAAAAAAAAAATCAAAAACTATAATACGGAGTATCTCATTTTTGTTATATTACAGTTGAACAAGTTTTACACTGATGTTTGCAAGTCAACTTTGATTCCTCCTGTTGGAACTGTGGAACTCTCTAGCATGTGCAGAGTGCTTGCTGACCAGGTAAATATATGCCAGAATGATTAGCACTGCAAATAGATCAAATGAGAAATGCTAGAGCAGATGATCATTTCAAATTTGTACTGTCAGGGTCTCATAAAACTAGGTCAATCCCGAGAAGACAAATTAAAGAGAGTAACTTTGCAGATAGACGAGGCTGATATTGCATTTGCACTGCAGGTAAGACACTTATCTCTTCATGCATGATGCACCTAACTGGTTATTATTGAATAACTGAAGTCCTTGAAACTAATGAGTTTATTGGAATTTATTTTAATCAGGGAGTTCGTTTCTTCCGGAACTGCCTGCAATGCAATTAATTCCTGCGATGTCAAGAATGTCAAGTTTGTTTTTGGTATATATTTTTGTATAATACCAGAATGCCCTTTCACCTGCAATCATAACAGGTTTACCAGTGCATACCTGAGCCCATAACACAAAGGTAATGGTATTATTGAGAATTCTGTTATTAGATTGAAGAACTTTTTTTACTTTTGTTCTAAATAGTGTCCTTAAATTGTCTATGCAGCCAATAGAGAGGGTGAAGGAAAGCAGCGTTGTCTAATGTTGCTGAAAAAATGTTGCACAAGTCCTTGGGATTGAAATTGCACCCTTCTGGAAGTTTATGTGACAGAAGATGCTACCGTAGTGCTTTAGCTTTTGTTTGAAACTTAAATGATTACTGAAAGTATGCTAAAGGTAGAAGTAGAGTCAATTTATTACTTAATAAAATAACTAGAATATTTATTGATTATGAGAAATCACTTTTTTGTGTGTATAAAATTACAAGAAATGTCGGGCTGTCTTATAGAGGGCTTGTTCTTAGTCCGTCGAGACAATTTGTTGAAAACTATGGCAGAAAATGTACCTTATCAATGTTTGTCTGGAATTAGCAGAACCATGTATATATCAATGCACATGATTACCTTTTGTTAACAATGAGTTGGTGACAAGCTCCATAGCAATTTCATGGACTCTGTCTATGCTTTTAGGATATCTTATGTCAATGATGATCACAAAAGACTTCGATTTATCAAAATTTTAAGATATTATTTTGTTTTGTGGTTTAGACATTTCTAGTATCCACATCAACATGGCTGCTTACATGTCAAAACATAATGCGTATTGTTGCTCAAGGTAGAATGATAATTATCATCTGCGATATGTGATGATGTGGAAGATGCAGGGCTACTTTAGTGTTCCATCATTTCAGAAAAGCTGTTCTGCTAACTCAATACTCTTATAAGTTATAACTGCATTATTACATTGGTATCACTAAGCCTGCTGGATAACATAGCTCATAGGGAAGATTCAAAGTTTTCTCTACCATAAATGACTCAGTCGAACAACCCTGAGACAAGATCTTCGTCATCTGATTCTTCTGCAGGTTCTTCCTTCTTCTCCTCTTTGGCAGCAACAGCTGGAACAGTATCAGAAGCAGTCGCGGCAGAGGTAGCTGTGGCACTTGCAAACTTGCTAGGATCCTGCAAGTTCTAAATTCAGTATTTGATAGCAATAAAACATTGGAAGATGATGTTGCATGAGTATATGACAAGTTTGTTCTAACCTTCAAATATTCCTTTACTTCCTCAGCTTGTTTAAATGTGTATTCTGTTGCCACCGCAACAGCCAGGACATTCTTGTAGGCATTGGTGAACATGTGAGGCACAGCAGCGAGAGTTGGATATCCGATTGCTAAGGAGAGGGAGACAACATTGCTTAAGCCGAAAGCAAACTTCTCAACAAGATCCTCCTCAGAGAGGTAAAGGATTTCAGGAGAGAAAATTGTTCCATTTTCATAAACAGACTGAACCACAAGACCATATGAAAATGGTTTTATGGCAAGCTTGGATAGCAGTGCAGACTCAGATGAGCCCACCTTATCACCTTTCTTGATAAGCTCCACAGGGGTGATAATCTCAACTGTACCTTTGTTGATCTTGGTTGGGATGTTTAACACCTGCAGATTTATGTTACAGGAAAGCGTAGTCGAATCTAAACAGAAGTGAAAATAAGGTAATAACCTGAAAGAAGGATGTTTGAGATGGATCAAGTCCTGTGTTTCCAGGGGTAACAACAACATCAGCAGGAGCAACTAAGCCAACACGTGCCGGAGCTCCAACCTGGTTCAATGAACATCTCATTTGATTTCACTACATTGTGAGTTCTCTCTAAACTCACTTTAGCCAATACTATTGTAAGATTGACTCAAAATGTTGATTAGTTGAGTAGATGATCTTAAGAACCGAATCAGCAATTACCTCCATGTTATAAAGGGAACTAATAAGAAGCCTCAAAATTAATGAAAGCCATATATAGGTTACCTTGTATGTTGAAACTTGAAACTGCGTCGCTAACTTCTTTCAGATCTCCTTTAGTAAATATGAGTCCAACATTACCCTTTTTACATCAAGAAACAACACTTAGCATAACAAAACCAAACATGTTGGAAAATCATTAAGCTCCAAGAAAACCATTTATTTGCATGTTTTTCTACTCTTCTCTACTACAGATTCGAAAAAGCAGATTTGGATTTTGTTACTCTTGCTTAATATGATGTTTTTTATGTTTGTAACATTTAATATAAACGTAACCCTTGTCATGATCTTTATCCAGTGTAATACAATGTTTTGATGCAAAACTAAGTAAAAACTAGACTAGTTATTATAGAAATTGTGCCGATGGCTCAATAGCCTAGTGGCATCCGGCCCAACCTTTCATGTAAGAGGTCATGGGTTCGAACCTTGTTGGGGACATATTTGTCTCATATTATACTCTAACTTTCTATTAGTTAGCAATTTCTGTATTCATATTTGTAATATCATTGTAGTCACAATTCATCGCTAATTATCAAAAAAAAAGAAAGTTATTATAGAAATTGCAGAGTATTGAAGGTAAGCAGTAAACTTACAACAAGCAGAGGAATAAGGTTGAGAATAGTAGTATTCCCAGTCTCATGAGCATGGACTTTGATAGACCTCTTCATCATAGTATTTTTACCCATCAAAATCACAGAATCACCCCTCAGGCCTCTCCTTATGTTCTGCAACTGAGTCGAACCAACGTTGTCAGCATGAACTATAAGTATCTGAGTGTATGTGTCCAAAAGCTCTCTAATCTTCTTATCATATGCTAGTTTTTTCCCAACTCTTGATTCTTTCACTGCCATTTTTCTTCTTTTTCTTCAAGAAAAGGTTGATGAGTTTGAGTGGTTGATGCAAGGAATAATGAGAAAGAGGAAGTGTGTAGAAAGATAAAGGAGGGTGAGATGCTTTAGGTTAAAAGTGAAAAATTTGTGAGTTTTAATGGAAATGGAGTTGAAATTTCATGTACGAAAGAAGGGGTACGTGTATGCATTGATGAAGAAATTTGATATGATTTTTTACTAGAAAGGTATATATGGAGGTGGTGAGGTGTTTCAGTGTGATAAATTGCTTAGGTAGATGAAGTTGTCTAAAATATACAACTTTTTGTTAAAGAAACATCACCTAGTTGCTATTGGTTTTGTGTTGAGAGAAGAATCAAAATGGTACCAACAAAATTTCCTGGACCAATACCATACTCCCATGTAATGATATTGTTACACTATGACAAAGAATATATTGATGCCCTCTAACATGCACATTTGGTTTCTTTTAATTGAATGATTTTTATTCGGAACGAGTGGTAACGACGTTTTACTTTTAATATAAAAGTAGATGAATAACAAAAGGATAAAATGTCATAATAAAAAATGGAGTGTGAAAATCATTAGCTTTTTTTTATAAGTTGATTGGCCTCTGAAAAATGAGTGAAAATAATTAGCCTTCTTTTATAGTTGATTGGCCTCTATTAGGCTCTTTAAATGAACGATCTCTTTATGAAATCAGTAATTCTTTCTGAACTCTTTACTTGAAAGCATTAAAATTTTGATATAATATATGCATCAATAAGCACATTAACCAAACTTTTCATAACAAAGGTTGTTTGATTCTTCGAATTTTATGTTATACTAGTTAAAAACTGTCACGTTTATTAATGGGGCTTAAAACCAATTAAATTTAAAGATTTGATAAACATTTCATGACTTTGATGACTATGTTCACTTCATTAACAAATCACCATATGTCTTAACAACTCGAAATCAAACAATCTTTAAAATTTAGAAGGTGTTCACAATTACCTTATTAGAACTGATCCTCAATTTTGCATTACTTGCACTGAATATCTTGAAAGTTTGTAACCTTTGTTCTTCCCATCTTAAGGCACTTTCTACAAGTTTAGTTGTATTTCTTTTATAAAAAATTTATTAGTTATAACCACGTGTAGTCTGAAAGTCATAAGCCATCTAAAAAATTGTTGTATGTGATCTACAAACAAACACAAATTCATAATTTTGATAGTCAAAAGAGATGCGATCGAGTAATAAATACGTAAAAAATATATTAAAGATCCATAACGAAGAAGATATATCAAGAGGGCTTATACTACACGAGCGAGAAACCTAAAATTCCGATTGGCTTGTAGTGCACTTTTTATCCGGCGGTTGAAAGCCCTGTTCGAATAATATCTCATGATGAATTGTTATATCCTAACATAATCAAATGAATGGTCGTGATTTTACATGCAATTCCTTAAAAAAATTTGATGGACATCAATTGAACAAATTTATGCAAGACATATGTAATGATTTAAGAAGTACATGTGGGACATATTTCATTAAGTGACATATGAAAAGAAGAAGTTGGACAAAGTTGGACTACATACGAAAAAGTTGTGAAGAAAACTTTATCATTATTTGTATATTGAAATAGATAGTACTATCTCCAACTTAAAATAATCGTTGTTAGATTTTTTTAAAATTGAACTTTAACAATCAATTATTTATTATTCTAAAAATATATAAAATGTATATAAATGAATTCATATTTTAAAGTAGATTCATAATACTATCAACTTTCTAATAATATAATTAAAAATTAATTAAATATCCAAAGTTATCTCGATATATAAAAATAATAATTATTTTAAATTAAAGAAGGTACTAGATATCGTGATGAGAAGTTGAGAATCCCTGCATTTATGGTTGTTTATGCTGAATAAAGCAAGCATGATTAGTTAGGCAGATATATATCCTCGTACGAAATCTTGAAATTTTGAAGACAATTGTCACTGAAAGCAAACATCCAAAGGCCACTTCTCAGCCATCCATATTTTATGGAACCGACCACCTCAATCCTCATCACTCATGTGAAGAGATATCCTCAAGTCGTCATCTTTTTAAATTATTTAGTGTCATTAAATGACCAGAAAATAAAGATGATTTCATGGTTATTGATTTCACATCAATTTACTAGAATAGACTATTTATTTACTTATTTACAAATATGGTTAGTTCTTTTTAATTGGTTGATAATATACTCCACACACTCGCATGGCAACCAAAGCCTCTTATAAATGTCATCGTGACACAAGTGTGGATAATAATAAAATTATTTGTAATAATTCGAATTTTCTTTATCGTTAGTTTCTTGTAATTAACTAGTGGATTTATCAATGTAAAATATTGTATAGAAATGTCAGTTTAAATGAATTCAGATACAATAATATAAAACATAAGAAGAATTAAAATATTGAATTGTGTTTCTTAATTACAATCTTGTTGTAATACTCTAATGATGAATTGGGAGAAACGATAGGTTACATGAATTTACAAGATTGATTTTTATTCTCTAATATATCTCAAGAATCTAATCTAATAAAATAAGAAAGCCAAACGAAAGATATATGCATCCATTGCATTTGAGGATAGAAAATGAAACCAATATAACCAACTGCCTTCCTCACGTAATAGACAATTGTCTTATATGAAAAACCTCAAATTAAATATTCGAACCCTAATATGGTAATACCCAAATTGATTATAAATTCTCAATAATCACAATTTCTTCATCCCCTTCAAGGTGAGAATTGAAGGTGTCTTTCATTCCCAGAATGGAAGACAAAGGCGAGAATTGAGTAATTGACAATGCTTTGTGAATATATTAGCAATTTGAGAATTCGAAGGGATATATTGTGGTTTAATTAGCCCTACAATCTCAATGTGATACTCCAATGATGAAGTCGGAGAAACTGTTAACTATAAATGAATTTACAAGATCGGTTTTTTACCCTCTAATACAACTCAAGAATCTAAATTGATCAAATGGAAAAATCAAACGGGAAGTATGTACATCCATTACATTTGAGGGGAGAGAATGAAACTAATATAACTGAATCTAATTAACAACCTCAACCAATCACCAGTTGACACGCGACCCCAGAATTATCCTTTATCATTAGGTTGTTTACTTTTGACACCTGATAAACAATTGCCTAATATGAAAAACCCTCAAATTACAATCTTCGAATCCTAATATGATAATTTCCAAATTGATAATATATTCTCAATTGATCATAATTTCTTCATCCCCCAAGCTAAAAATTGAAGGTGTCTTCCATTTCCAACGTGGAAGACAAAGCCGAGAACTGAGTAATTGGCAATACTTTTGGGATAATATTTGCAATTTGGAATTTGGAAGGATGTAACGTGGTTTAATTAGCCCTACAGTCTTAATGTACCAATGATGAACTGGGAAAAACCGTAGGTTATACATGAATTTACAAGATTGAGTTTTATCGTCTAATACAACTGAAAAATCTAATCTTACTAAATGAGAAACTCAAACGGAAAATATATACATCCGCTACACTTGAGGAGAGAGAATGAAATCAATATAACCGAATTCAACTGACAACCTCACTCAATCACCAACTAACACGCGGCCCCAGAGTTATCTATAATAATTCGTTAGTTACTTTCCTCACGTGATAACATTCTAAGAGAGAGAATGAAATAAATATAACGGAATCCAACTGACAAACACACTCAATCACCGGCTGACACGCGGTGCAAAGTTATCTTTCACGCTCATTATAGTTAATTTCTCTTTTTTTATAATCAGCAAATATGTAAGTTTCGAACCTAATATTTTTTAGTTAATTGTCAGAGTATTTTTTACTAGGTTATTACAATCCCTCAGGTTTATCTCCTTTTTTAGCTAAACGATTAAACCTATTGAAAAGTGAACACAACTGTTACCATACTATGAGAAAAAATAAAAGCCAATTAGATACTTACTGAAGACAACCGTTACACTACTATTGAGTATTATGGTCTGAAATGAAAACCTTACTAGTATAAACTTAGACCCTATTTTATTCAACATTTCATCTTTCTTTTTTCTCTTCTTTTTTCTATGGAAACCTTGACATTCTCCCCCCCTCCATTTCCCTCCACTTGCCGCCATCCCACCGCCCTCTCCGCCCCTTCCAGTCTCTCCCTCCTCCGCCCCGCCACCTCCCGCCTCTTTTCTCTCAAATGCGCCGCCGTCTCTCCTCATCTTTCACCAGGTAAACTATTACATTCATGGATTTTTTAATGCCTGACTCTTATAAGTGAGTGTCTGATTATCAAGATTCGAACCTTCGTGTCTAATCACATTGAGCTTTAAACCTTCCACGCTTATTTTTTATAAGTCAGTGTCGGATTACATTGAGGTTTTAACCTTAGACTTGTATCTTCATGTGTAATCATATTGAGGTTCGAATCTGCGACTCAGATCATTTTATGAGTGAATGTTTAACCACTACAGTAAACTTGTCGCCCTGGACTCCAGACATTGATAGTTGTTAAGAATCTGATTACTACTCGTGCTGTTAATTGGTTTCGGAGTGAAAAAAATGGAGTCTTCAACAATTACTCATTCCCTTCCCTTATATTTGTATTTCTAGCTAAGTGAAGATAGATTAAGAAAAATAAAGTAGTGAAAAGGTACATTGAAAATGTAAAAGTTGAACTTTACATGTTAGAAAGACAAATATTTTGAAACAAAAAATTAAGGTTAGAAACCCAAATATGAGGGAATGGAGGGAGTATTATATACATTGATAGTTTTTGAAGAATCCATGCTTCTTATATCAAACCCAATTGACAACAGAAGAGGACCTTACAAACCCATCTGCTATTAATTATCTATTTTTTTGTGAGAATATATCAAAATGTTGTATTCTTAAACTACTATGTTATTAATGTGATAATTTTGTTTCAAATCGAGTTGTGTGTGTTAATTAATACAAACTTTGTTAGTTTTGACAAGTGAAAGAACTAATTGTACCATGTTTTAGGGATGGAGGTAGTAGTTTTTGGATTTGGGGACTCCTTTTGATCAATAGTGTTTTAAGTGCACTGATGTTGTTAGTCGGTAATTGATTTTGGTTTTCTATGATGGTGCTCTCCTTGATGCAGTTGACTATGAGGAGAAGTTCAGGGAAGCTGCAAAGCACGGGAACTTGATTCCTCTGTATAGGCCTATATTCTCGGACCATTTGACGCCTGTGCTTGCTTACAGGTGTTTGGTGAAGGAAGATGATAGGGATGCCCCTAGCTTTCTTTTCGAGTCCGTTGAGCCTGGTTTTAAAGCTTCTAGCGTTGTAGGTTTACCTTTTGTTTCCTTTAATTTGTTTTTTAAGTCTTTTGATCACACTAGACATTTGAAATATGAGAATCCTGGACCTAATTACTCTAAAGATCAATGCTTTGACAGCAATTTGCAACTAGATTGAAATTTTAAGGTTCTATATGCAATATCTTTAAATATTGAGGATACCTTCGGTGGAGCATTTTTTTAATACGTTATTGATGGTATGGATAAAGGTTTCTAATGGTTGAACTTGTCATAGTCTTCTAAACTTACAGGCATATAATAACTCAACGTTATCTGCTTGTTCTGTTGGTTTATTCACTCTTGATAAATTTCTTAGGGGCGATTCAGTGTGATTGGCGCTCAACCAACTATGGAAATTGTTGCAAAGGAAAACATGGTGACAGTTCTAGACCACCATGAAGGACAGAGGACAGAACAGTTTGTGGAAGATCCTATGACCGTTCCTCGTAAAATTATGGAACAATGGAAGCCTCAAGGGATTGATGAGCTTCCCGAAGCATTTTGTGGTAATTAAGTGGATCATTGACATTTTATCTAAATTAATATTGTCTTCCTCAACTGTGTATTGGGCTGATGACTTGCTCCTTGTGAACTATCACTAAATTTCAAATTGATTGTTGTGTCACATGGTCTACCAATTATTATATACTGCTTCTTACCACCATGCGACTCAATAAAATAGTATCTAAAGCTCTACTTTGCGTGACACGATATTAATTATCTGTTGTTGCACTGCTGAATGACAAGGGTATTCATCTAATTACTTTATTTGTTTACTGGATAGGTGGCTGGGTTGGATATTTCTCATATGATACTGTACGTTATGTTGAGACAAAAAAACTTCCTTTCTCAAAGGCTCCTGTGGATGACCGAAAACTTCCTGACATTCATCTTGGGCTCTATGATGATGTTGTTGTATTTGACCATGTAGAGAAGGTTGCCAAATCCTTCCATTACTTCACTCTCATTTGGTGTTGGTTTACACGTTGCTAATGATTGTTACTGTACACGTGGATAATTGAAGCTGGAAACACTTGCTAAAATTTGTGTCCATAGCTTGATATTTTATCTTCATAAGAACTTAATAGTTTGATACTGTTTTTGCACTGTGATAATCTATTTACTACTGGGTTAGTTATCTAGCAAACCTGTTAATGCCACAAGTGCGACCTACTGACTTGATTCTTTGAATTTCAGAAAGCATATCTGATACATTGGGTGCGATTAGATTGTTTTTCATCTGTTGAAGAAGCCTTCAAAAACGGGATGGACCGCCTCAAAACTTTAGTTTCTAGATTACATGATATAACACCGTAAGTATTCAACTCCCTGTTTTAAGAACCAGAGTTCCAGACAACCTTATACGTTCTTCTGTAATTTTGTTGTGACTATTGGTCAATCACAGTCCGAAACTGCCTTCTGGTTCAATAAATCTCACCACTAGCCATTTTGGTACTCCATTATCGGAATCAACAATGGGAAGTGAACATTACCAGAATGCGGTTTTGCAAGCTAAGGAGCACATACTGGCTGGAGACATATTCCAGATTGTTTTGAGTCAGCGATTTGAAAGAAGAACTTTTGCGGATCCATTTGAAATATACAGAGCGTTGAGAATTGTGAACCCAAGTCCTTATATGACTTACTTACAGGTCAGTCTAGATATATATGAATATTAACATGCTGTACTTGTTTCTAACTCATTTGTTGTTTTTCACGACAGGCCAGAGGGTCTATATTGGTTGCTTCAAGTCCTGAAATTCTTACCCGTGTGAATAAGGTACCAAAATTAGTCTTTTAGTAGAGTATATGGCTTTGTGCTAGATACCTTCTATTCTCCTGAATTCGATAGAGTTTTATACTTGTTACTGTACATGCAAAGTCTCAGTTTTCCTTCTCTTCTTTGGGAAATGTAGGGTAATCTTCCAAATACTCATTATTTAGGTTCTTATTGACAGAGAAAGATAACAAATCGTCCTCTCGCTGGGACTGTTCGGAGGGGCAAGACACCTCAGGAAGATTATATGTTGGAAAACCAACTTTTGCACGATGAAAAGCAATGCGCGGAACACATAATGCTGGTTGACTTGGGAAGAAATGATGTCGGGAAGGTTGTCCCTGTTCTTTGCTAGAATAATGATTCTTCCCTTCTGTAGACATAGTAAAAGGATGAACAAATCATGAGTTCACTGCCATAATGCATATGAACTTTCTTACACCTATTATAATACTAGTTATTCTTTTCTGATATATAATGTTTATTAGTATGAAAACCTCCTATTCATTGTATACAGATGACCCAGGGAATCAATTTTTAGCCATGTTGATTAGGTTACTCTATATATTATTTAAACTGATATTACTCCTCTGACCATCTATATTGCTGTTTGTTATACTCAGGGGAAAATGTTTTTGATAAGTACTTCATTTTGTATTTCTAGAGCATACTCGCTTTCATATCCTGTTGTCTTTTTTTCCTTAATAGTATGATGGTCTTTTCTTTCTCCTTTGGAAAAATGTTTTACATCAACATATTCAACATATTCTGTGAGTGATTTCTGCTCCAGATTTTCTCAGCATTTATGTTAGTGACAGTTGCCTGAATTTTGAAAGTGGTGCAGGTCTCAAAACCTGGTTCCGTGAAGGTAGAGAAACTTATGAACGTGGAACGGTATTCTCATGTCATGCACATCAGCTCCACGGTAAGTTTTCGTTTTCTCTATAATCAGTGAGATTAAGTTCCTTCAATTTGAACTAGAAATAAGTTTTAAGCTGAACTTGGTTCAACGCCTACTCCAACAAAAAGCCCCAATGCCTCTAAAGAGTTAAGGGGGTCAGATTGTACACACCCTTAAACCTGTGATAATAGGAGGTTATTTTCGAATTGAATTCAGATGAAGTGCACAAGCTATACTACTTCGTAACAAGCAACAAAGTGAGATAACAGGGAGGGTATTTCCATATTGAACCAAGTTGAAGTGCAAAGGCTATCTACTAGTTCTCAATATATAAGAAATTTAGGTAGTGTAATGACTTGTGAGCTAAACTGGGATGACGATCTTTAGGGTCAATGAATTTGTTTTTTTTTTATGTGAATGGAGGATATCAGTATTATGCGCTGCGTAATTTGTGTGTTGCACGAGTGTTGGTTGTTTCTTTAGCATGAGTTACGCTAGAAATAGAGTTATGACAGCTAGCAGATGTTTATTTTTCATTAGCATAATGATTTCTTTATCTTGTGCAGCAATTATCTATAATGGTACCTTCCCACTTTGCAGGTTACTGGAGAGTTACTTGACGATTTAACCAGTTGGGATGCTCTTCGTGCAGCGTTACCCGTTGGTACTGTTAGTGGTGCTCCTAAGGTATTACTTCTTCCAAGTTCTTATATGCAATTCTTTCTATATAACATTCAAATTCATTATTCGAACTTTCAAGGATATTTTGTATGAAGCTCTTTATAGAAAAAAATAGGCTAAGCAGGTGCCCAAGTGATGGACACGCTGCTCTCAAGAGTGAACATCACTGTAAAATGATCACCTAATTTACTAGAGAGGAAACAGTACTGATTTGTAAATGTATGATGCTTATGACATTCGGTTCGAGAGCATTCTGAGAGTCACATATTAACAGTTGCCTTCTTTGCTTTCTAAAAAACAGGTGAAAGCCATGGAACTCATCGATCAGTTAGAAGTCACAAGGAGAGGCCCTTATAGTGGTGGCTTTGGAGGCATTTCCTTTACTGGGGACATGGATATTGCCTTAGCTTTAAGAACCATGATCTTCCCAACTAGCATGCGTCATGACACCATGTTCTCATACAACCAGAAGAATAAGCGGCGAGATTGGATAGCTCATCTCCAGTCAGGGGCAGGTATAGTTGCTGATAGTGATCCTGGAGAAGAGCATCGAGAGTGTGAGAACAAAGCTGCAGCCCTTGCCCGCGCTATTGATCTTGCAGAATCCTCATTTCTCAACAAATGAGAACGAGTCTCGTTGGAGACCGCAAATTGAGCATATTTTCCCAGTCTGAAGAAATTTGCTGAAGTGACCATCTTTTTCTGAATCACTACTTAACTAACCAACGATGAAGTACTGAGCTCATCAACAGGTTCATTCAAAGGAGAAATATCTTCGGATCACTCTCATGGTCTCTTGAAACTGTGGATATTTGTAGTTTGTATACATAATTCTGTGACTTCTTTGAAAGTGAAAAGAGGTTTTGTTTTCAAGAAACTGTTGTAATTTGTAATTCCTTTTCTGAAGTAACTGTTGCGATTTGGTGGTTGGGATTCAAATTTTATCGCCTCAAGTACATCACATATGCTTCATGTTTATCGTGAAGTGCTACGAAGTAGACAATGTTTATACTTAACTCTTGGATAAAGTTGGTAACAGCCTTTCTGTTATCATAGGTGTAAGGGTATTGCGATAAGCGTAGATGATAATGTACAGTTCGAACATTGAGGCATTGTGACAAGCCTCGTTGATCATAAGGGAAGTGCAACAAGCCTCGGTGTATATATACTATCCGCCTCTTTTAACCTGCTTGAGCAGGACTTCAAGGGAGTTGTGACATGCCTTAAGTTTGAGCATTGAGGCATCATTCATAACTCTTTTTTTTTATATAAGTATTAATTGTTTGAATTTGGACAAGGATGATTGGGAATAATAGAAAAGTATAAATACAGAAATAACCTAGTAAAACAATAGCTAAGCTTTATATAGCATGAAATTCTCCACTTGTTCTACACCAAAAAGACCACTAGCTTCTCCACATTTCACTCAACAGGTAAATCAAAATTATTGTTTGTCCAGCTTTCAGAATTTGAATAAAGTCACTGGTGTGTAAGCTAGGTCAAGAAAACCAGTACAAACAGAATTATAAACAACACAAGAAGGAAGCAAATCATCATAATTTGACCCTTGGCACTGGCCTTCTTCATAACCATCCCAACCTTTTTCTGCAAGATCAACAATTCATGAGACTTTACACTCCACAACCTTGATTCAATTGATCGATAGCAAAAATAATGCAGCCAAATAATAATAAAATAAAACACAAACAGATTAATGTTTACCTGCACAAACTCAAGCCGGTTTGAAGTGCTCTCCATCTCCATGCCCAAGTCATCAAAAATCTTCTCCTGTTATTAACAATGTAATAGACTATAAATTGATGCCTATGTTGAAACATAAATGGGTAGTGGACTATTATGTAGCTATGTATGCATGTGTAACTGATCGCAATAATTACCTGTGCTCGAAGTTCATCATGAATAGTAAGCCCCACGCTACCAATTCTTTCTACACTCGCACTAAGTTCATCTAGCTCTTCATCCTGTTGCCTGCAGTTAGTTTCTTCATTAATAACAAGAACTGTGGAGATAGAGTATACTAACTATGAGTACTAGCCTAAAACACAACTGATGGCGTTTATCATTTAAGATGATGCTCATTTAGCACTTTCTTTAGATAAAAGAAGCTGACACAAGTAGAAGTAATGACATGAAATTATAACTATATGGCCAAAGGGGGAGTTTGCTTTCTTTCCTTCTCAGGTCGCAACTGTACCTCATCAGAAGTAATTGTCTGTCTGACTCAGCTGATATGTAATCATTATTATTATCTTGGGTTATGTACTGATTGGATCTGTCATCCTGGTGCTTACTTGGCATCCTCATTAACTCCTGACGTATGCCATTTGAAGTACTTGTGCTCCCGTACTCCCTCTCACTCATCACTGCTTTCTTCACATTCCCTACCTATTTAAATGTCGACAATTAGAGTTTTGGTCAATAGAACAAAGTGCAACAGTGAGTCGACTAAGTCAGACTTCAAAATACCATGTTCATCTCACATAATAGATACCTGAGCTCGAGCAGTGCTAGTCCATCTTTTTCGGTTTTCAAGCTCTACTTCACTTATACCATACCGAGCAAGATCTCTAGATGCGACATTAATTGCTTTGTCCAGTTCATCCACCTTTCTATCAGAAAATTAGAGTTAAGCAAAGATAGAAAAAAGAGTTGGCTTGTCATCTTAAAAGATTAGTCATCAATCTTGATTAAGGCAAAATAGCCTAAATATTGAAGAATAAAGCAGATATTTCATAAACAATAATGTATATGAACTGCAAAAACGTACTTGCCACTCAATGCTCTCACAGCTAGCAAGAAGCTCTTTTGTAAGATGATTTTGTTTAGTTCGCTCCCACTTGTGGAAGTTCACAAGCACTTTCTCAATCTAACAACGAGCAACCAAATATATATTAGAAAATCCTGTGGAATTAAATAGACATTGAATAAAAAATAAGGATACAGATTTCAAAATGTTCAAACACAAATCATTTAATTAAATGTTGCAATGCAACAAGAGAGATTCACAAACAAGCATTAGTATCTAGTAATAAAGCATTGGTACAAGATCGAAAGGATGTATCCCTGTAGGTGAGTTTAATATGGTGAAATTTATATATAAAAGTCTGTATATAGTCACCCATAAATGAATTAGTCTAGCTTACTGATGTGCCATCTACCTTTTGAGCAGTAGCTTAGTATGAAGGAAATAAAATTCACATGCACAACAAAAAACTACATAAATGCAAAGCCAAATGCCTATTTCTATTCTAGAAACGAAGAGGAAAATATCAAGTTTAAAGACACATTTTATTTTGAATATTACAATATTAAACCTAAAGCTCCAAGTGATCAACAAAACAAAAACAATTTTTTTTGTTGAGTCATCAACATATCATATAAGCAATCATAAGAAAAACTACAACTCCAGGCTTTTTCACATGAATCACTAGCTTTTCAAGGGGGGAAAACTCTACACACACACTATTGCTATTAGACATCAGAAACTGTGTGAAAATAACTCCGATAAATACAATGAAGCCGCCAAAAGTTTAAATTCTCGAGGACCAAAACATGACACAAATTATGCAATATCCTAAATAAACTCCGATACTCAAGATATCTGTTGGAAAGGGCTTTGTTCGTGGAGAGTGAATACATGAAGCAATTTTGTTTCGCTTTACATCTGTCCCAAGGTGTCAATTTTGTATGAAAAGATTTTACTAAATGTGAGATTGGATCGATAGGAAATAAAGTACACATCAAAACCTCTACTAGCTTTATCTGATAAGGGGTTAAATACTATTAGCTCCATTACTGAACAAAGTTGCAGATTACAAAGATTCAAACAGATTTAGTTCTAATAAAGAAACCAATTCACTACAAATTTCTTTATAAAAATCAAACTCACAGATTCTTGAATCTCCTCCTTAACAATGTAGAAAGGATCCTTTGCTGAAGACATCCTGTTCAACCTTCACCTAAACATAACCATATTTCTTAAATCATCAGAAGATAAAAATAACCATATTTTTAGATCAAAATAAAAAATTCCAACAAATCAGGACAATTTGACCCAACATATGAGAAAACAAGAATTGCGCAATAATCAGATAAGGGTATACAAATAAATTAAAAAAATTACAACTTTATGAATCACCAAGTCAAAAGGTTTATTTCAACACCAAAGTGACTAATTATAAATTGTAGAAGTTAGATAAACTGATATAATTAGAAACAATTAACTGAGCTATGCTTATAAATAAATTCGATACAATTAAGATTCACAAACCTAGATGGCAATTATGAATGATCTAATCAGTATTCAATTACAGTTGAACATAACTGAGATTTCTCAGATCTTCATAGGAAGAGGGGGGGGGAGTTAATGGGCTAGTGAGCAGTTTTCGGCCCAGTTGTGTTATATATGCTATGCGTATGATGTATATACAGTACACACCATTACAGTTCTTGTTAAAGGGACGAAATTACAATTTTACCCCACTTAAGGCAAAATAATGATTTCACCCCTAAAATTCACTATTCTCGTGTGTATAACAGATCAGCTGTGGAATGTATGTATTTTATCTTTAATGGTATAGTGCCCCGTTTTCTTTTTAAATAGCCCCTAAGGCACATTTTATTAAAAGATAATGAAGTTTTGAGTCAAAATCCAATATAAAAAATACCAAAATAAAGTTAAAGTGAAATAAAAATAAAAGAAGGACCCTAATGATAACTTTGGGGGCCTCTTCTCACGATGAAAGACAATAGTTTACACTTGAATCTGACTCAATAATAATCAAATCAAGTTTATTATCAGGTTTCCTGTACGTTAACAATCTTAAGGGAATAAATTAATTAAGGTGATTAATTAAAATGTTATTACATGTATAGATTTTCGTATACCACAATGTATAATATTTATCATAAGAAGGTCGTCTACAAAATTTAAAAAGTTCGTTAAAAAGGTTATAAGCCACACTTTTGTAACAGAGAACCCGCAACCGCTACTCGTAGAATGTGCACTATATAGACTTTGGGTTGCTGCAATAGCAACTCACACTACTTGTAGAATGCGCGCTGAATAGACCTTGGACTGGCGCAATAGCAACTCATGACCTTGCAGTCACAAGCTCCCCTACTCCACCAACTTAGTCATCCTTGCGATGTTATATGCTGCACTTAACATTACTACATTCGAATGTTTAGTGATCTTTATATCTCCAGATGCAAGAAACTAAAGAGAAAACAAGATAGCAGGCCAACGCTGCAATACAAGTATACAACACAGTGAATAGACAAAACCACAACCCAATCACTAATTCTCAGTCATTTCCTATACTTCAACCACCAAGATCTTCGCATGGACTCTTGGTTTATAGCTCGAGAAGAGCAAGGATGTGTTCTCCGCATACATTGCTCTCTCTTCTATCTATGAGATCTTCGACCTCTATCTTCATCTAATCTCCGGTGACGTGGAGAAGAATCTCTACCATAATCTGACCTTTTGACACCTCCCATGGCTTCTCGTTCTTCTTTTTTATATGAATCAGATTCATATCTTGTGGTTCTCTTTTCATCTCTCTTAGTAGCACGATCTTCTCTCTGCTCATCATCATCCATCTTTCGACGGCGTGGAGATGAATCCTTCTCATATGCCCGCCTTTTATGTCCTTCCTTACTTTGCTCTTCTCTTTGCAGGGATTCAGAACCAGATCTTCTCAATTTCTTTCCATCTTTTATATCACTGTCTTCATCATCAGGCCGCCTCGACTTTCTATTGGCATGTGGTCTGTCCAGCTCATCTTCATAATTTCTTCCTTTACCATTCTCTGCTCGTTTCTCAATTCCTCTGCTGCCTTGATCTCTTGATTTCCACTCGCTGCCTTCTTGCCGCCTATATCTTGGCACACCCTCATCTTTTCTTCTAGACTCAATTAAATTCTGATTACTTGATCTATCATCTTTCATATTGCGACTCGATTGCCCAGAATGTCCATTTTTTCGTGGATCATCGAACTTATCATTAGCCCATTTAGATTGTCTATCTTCCTCAGCACCCCAACCCGTGTTTGCTGCTCTCTATGTAACATAACGGAAATAAAAACAAGCGTAAGAAACAAAGGAATGGCATTGTAAAATCAACATGAGAACAGTACTGGATTGAGCATGCAAATATAGGTAGAATCTCCAAATTCGCATCTCAAGGAACTGATGATGGGGGCCAAGAAAAATATACATATAATGTGGTAATTGGTAGAATCTGCACCGATTCTTACCAAGTAGACTTAATGATATTTATATGCATAGAAGGGTTCTCGTAAGTGTCATGAAGATAAACTTGGAATAGTTTTGCATTAGTTTAATAAACAGAACTAGCATGAATTACGACATACAAATAAAACACAAGCTCATCATAACTCAGTCATTGAGAAAATCAATAATCACACCTTTTCATCATGAGAGAACCTGCAAGAATCACCACGGTCACATTGACCCTTCTGGAAAGCACGACAGACCCCACGCTCCTCCCTCTTCTGCCTTCTTGTCTCCTCATCCTCTTCCTCTTTCTTCTTGTACTTGCTACAGTGATCAACCCTTATCGTTCTGCCTAAAACCTGTGCCCCATTCAAATTATCTGCAACAACAAAGAAAGCTAACTGAGACAACATCTCCTCGTACCTACTGAACTAGCAACACATAACCCAACCCAGCATAACAAGCACGAAAAAACAGAAATAAATCTTTTTATTACATACACATACAGAAAGGGAAAGAAGAAACTGACCAACAGCTAGGTTAGTGCTCCTTTGATCCTCGTAAGCAACAAATGCAAATCCTTTTGATTTCCCAGTACCTTTATCTTTAACAAGATTAACATCCACAATCTCCCCGTACCTATAAACATATCAAATTACGAACACACTTAGATTTCAAAAATGAAACTAACAAAAAGACTAACAAATGAATTAAACAAACATCACATTCAAGAAGCTAATATAAAGCGATAAACATTTTGCATAACCACATAGAGATTTGATCCAATGATTGCCAAAGGTAGCAGAAACTTTGGATCTGACATCTCGCAGCAAACAACAAATTACTCCCTCCACCTACATCAATTGTCTGATTTAACTTCCACAGGTCAAAATTAACATTCTTGCTAGCCGTAATTGACATATATAACTTCTAAAGTCAACGATCAAACTCAAAATACAAAATAACAAGTTAACAGTAAAATGCATTGAAAATAACTACCTTTTTTATATATCCCCTCACATTATACTACACCCTATATAAAAACAATGAAGTTCAAAGAACAGTCAACCAATCAAATATTCAAAAAGTTAACCATCATAAATTCAAAATTGAAAAGGTCAAAATTGGAAAGTGGACAATCGTTTTGATACAAAATTGAGAATAATAAAATGAACATACTGAGCAAAAACAGCGAGGAGGTCGCCTTCGGTGAGTTCAAAAGGGACGCCGCCAACGAAGACGTAAGCAGAGTCGTTGTACTTGGCGTGCCACGATGCTTGTTCCGATATGCCCAATGCTGCTTCTTTCAGGTTTATCTGTTGTGTGCGTTTTACTAGAGTTAATGGATTCATTATGCTTTTTTTTATTAATTATTTCTCTTTCTAGGGTTAGGGTTTGCTTCCAATTTCAGAAGAGGGGATTGCAGATGGAGAAGATGAATTGGGAGGCGTTGTGGAGCCAAAACGGTAGCGTTTTGGTCTATTAGGGGGACGTGGATGTTAGCTTGTCTTGCTCAGCTGGGGGAACCACTAGTAATTTTTTTTTGAGAAAAGAATTACTATTTTGCCCCTTAACACAACTTCATCAAATACTATACTTACAAATAGGGGGACAAAACAATCATTTCACTACTCAATAAAACACTATTTGATAATGTTTTGGTGTGTGTATAACAACTCAGCTAAGCTGATAGTTGTACCAACTGGATTTGATCTGTTATACCCGCACGGCCACACCCAAATAATGGATTCCTATAGCATTAAACGAATGTTTTTTCTCCTATTTGGAAGTGTAGTAGGTGAGGAAGTTAAATGGGGGGCAAAATATTCATTTAATGCTATAGAAAATCACTACTTGCGTGTGTGTATAGTGGATCCCCAACTGGATTCTTGAGGCAAAAATTTGATTAGATATTCCACCGCTCGATTGATTATCAGGTAGATAGTATTATTCTACCTAAATGCAACCCATAGCTCAACAATAACTAACTAGAATGCAAGCTACTAGCAGCTTCGCCTCTTCATGTAACTGAATGGTTAACATGTAAGCTTTAGTCCATGATCGATTGAGGCACATCCCGCAATTTACCTCATCCCCGATAACAAAGAAGCTCTAATCACTTGATATCTAGCACGATAATGTATACCAGATATTCATCAATACCTTACTAATTTGTAGCACTTTATACATTATATTTTTGTATTGATCAAATAACTAGAGAATAATTCAATATTAAAGTAAAAACTTAACGTGTATACCTTTATTTTGTGTTTTTACTTTTGAGGGTGATCATTTAATAGTATATTATATAGGTATAATGGTAATATTTCTTTATTCTTAATGAAGTACTTTTGGATCAAATGATCAATTATTTAAACCACATGGAGTATGATGGTAACAATTTGTAAGGGTTTAGTTAGAAGATTTTAAAGAACGTGTGAAGATTGTTTTTCTTCCAAACATATCTATTTTAATACAAGTATTTAATTTAATATGGCTCTTTTTTCATTTTGTTTTGAAATTTAAATATCATGTTTGTGAAGATATATATAGTTCTTAAATATTTATGTTAAATTTATACTTAATGTATTTTTCTAGTGAAATTGAACTATTATTTTATCACTCTTATCAAATTATATTCGAATAGTAAATTATTTTGTACTAATATTCAACACATCAAATGAGACTTTATTAGAATCAAAAGGGTACAGCTCGGATTCAACTCGAGCTAAGATGAATCAAGTGACTTACTTATCAAGCTCGAATTATACTCAACTCATTGACAGTAGTGTTGAACTGTTGATATATGTAAATTATAAAGGCCCTAAATATTTAAATATTGGGGGGAACAAACAAACTGGTCAAAAAATTAGCAGTCCACTAAAAACCGTGAGGATTGTTCTTTATCGAATGTTTTTTTCACGAAAGACAATACAATTAAAAAGACAGAAAATTTACAAGGAATTGAGAAGACCATTGCAAGAACTGAAGAACAGCTGAAAATCAGACAATCGCATGTAGTATTCACATGTGATGCTACTGTACATTTTGGAGGACAAGAATTAAATTTGGTGGGAGCCAGTTAGGTGGACGATAAAGTTGAGTTTGTCAGTAAACAATCTTGAAATATAAGTCACCTTTCTTAATCATTGTCTACTTTCGGTTCTCTGCATTTTCAAGGCTGTTACTTTCACTATTCCTTTCATTAAATCTTTTTGATGAAAAAACCATACAGAATATTCTTCCTTTAATCTCTCCTTAACTCAAACTTTTCTTTTTTTATCTATTTATTTTTTGCTTAAGGCTCGAAGTAGTTTGTCAAAATTTCTGGTAAGATATTTTGAATTTCTCGTTTCTTGTTTTATATTGTTATGATGAGTTGACTTTTTATATTCTATCTTTTTTTGCTGTAATTTGAAGTGTAATAATGCAGAATGGTCTTCAATGGCTCAATTTGGTGTAGATATTGATGTTGCATTTCAGGGGGCAGGAGCTAAGCCGTATCCTTGTTTAGTTGTCTTGCTGTATTGTTTGCCTAACTATCAAGAGATTGTTTGGATTGATCTATTTGTTGAATGTATTGCATCATTCTTGAATTTTGAAAATTAGCAAGTTTTGTGATCATTAAGGAGAATGCTTGAGGATGGACCCCATTGCTTTGATAACATCTGCACAATGCAGTTCATTTACATTAACATGTTGGGTTGCCTTTAAAGAGGTTCACGTCTAAGTGGGTTGAGGGGATCAAATAGTAGGCGACCTTACTGTTGTGATAAGGAGGAGGTTGTTTCCAAATTGACTCGAGAGTCTACTACTTCACAATTGAGTTACTGTATATCTTATGATAATATTTAGATATGGTTGATCTTTATTGCCTCCAATGATTCCTTAACCCTGTATTCGATTGAGTGGGCTTGAAATCTGGTGTGTAGATAATGGTCTGCTGATTCTAGTCCCGAAGTCTTCATATGGAAAGTTCCATTCCGGAAATGCTTATCTAATTCTACATGTAAGTTGAGAAACCCCTATCTGGTCCTGGTGATCATTTGATTATATTAATCCAACGGGCATTAGAATTGATTATTTGGTATACCTATTTTATTTTCTAAACATGGTTTTGGAGCGAAAGGAACAACCTTGTATATCAATTAAGGCAAAGTATTATTGGTGAGATTGCTTCAAGTGTTCAAGTAGTTCTGCAATGTGAGAGAATTTAGAAGGTTGAGAAAGATGAATCTAGAGTTTAGCTATGGCCTGGATCTCCTCAAGTGATAGAGAGACATAGGAGTTCTTGAGTATGCGCCTTTAATTGGGCAACTTTGTTAAATTCAAGATACATGAGCTGTTTTCCAAAGAGAGAAAAAGCCGTTATAACAATACTGCAACATTGCCTGACAAGCTGACATTTTTTCATATCATTGCTTTTGTTTGTGACAGACTAATCTGTTGAGAGATGGAACTCCTGAACATGACATTCATTATTGGCTTGGAAGCAACGCGAATGAGGTATTTGATTCCTGTCTCGTATAAACATGAGACAATCTTTTGACAACTAGAAACTCTTAAAATTCCTTGTTTACCCCATGACACGTTAGTAAGATAATAAAATGATTATACACATCAGTGTCCATACTTGGACTAGAACCAAGATGATTACTGAATAATTTAAGGTATTATGTTTCTGACATATTTGCAGTTGGATTCAAAATTAGCATCAGAAAAAGCTCTTGAATTGGATGCCGCCTTAGGGTCTTATGTGGTGCAATACCAAGAAGTTCAAGGTCAAGAAACAGAAAAGTTCTTGTCATATTTCAAACCCTGCATAATCCCAGTTGAAGGGGTTTTCTCGGTTGTGCCACCAAATGCTCGGAGTAGGAAATATGAACCAACCTTGTTCACTTGCAAGGGGGACCATGTTGCTCATGTTAAAGAAGTAAGATATATTTAGATGTCTGGGAGCACTATAAGTTCAAAGTACTTTTTTACCTACTCTATGGGGTTTCTTCCAACCTACACAATGTTGTGGCAGCCTATATATTTCTTTCAAACATGTTGAATCCAGTGTATGAGGTGGATATAGATACTATTAATATAATTTGTTCTTCAGTGCACAATTCTCAATTTCTTATATCTGAAGAATGCAGCATGTCTATGCTTTAATCTTCTAGTTATATGTTCAAGACCTCTTCCTTTTCAGACTTCCACTGGCATTTAATGTATCCTATGTTGACCAGGTGCCTTTTGCTCGATCATCCCTGAACCACAATAATGTTTTTATACTTGACACGGAAAATAAACTATTTCTTTTTTGCGGGTGCAACTCCAGCATTCAAGAAAGGGCTAAAGCTTTAGAAGTTGTTCAGTTTCTCAAAGAGAGTAAACACAAAGGAAGTTGTGACATTGCAACTATAGGTTAAACTCTAATTTGCTTGTCTTCTGCCTGATCTGCTGGAATTGGTTTTCAAATTATATTAAAGTATTAATTTGATGTAGATGACGGTAAGTTCGTTGGAGATTCTGATGTTGGTGAATTCTGGAGCTTATTTGGAGGTTATGCTCCAATTCCTAAAGATGTCACTTCGTCTGTTCAAGAACACACCAATTTTTCAACTGTAAAACTATTCTGGTAATCTGCTAAAATGGTGCTACTTACTAGGTTGTCTGACTTTATACTCCTTGTCATTTTGAAATTTTATACCAATACGAGAAGGTGTAGGCATTGTAACTAAATATGTGATTCTGGAGAAGAAATGTAAAACAATATTTCTTGCTGTCTATTACTATAGGATCGGAATATTTTGCTACAGTGTAACACTCCTTTTAGTAGGAGCATGCATTTGTTTGAGCTCTCTATTGAGACTCTCTGAATTGCAGGATAACAACTCAGGGAAAGTTATCTAAGACTGGTTCTGGTGTTATGAGTAAAGAGGTGCTTTATTCTGGGAAATGCTACTTGGTAGATTGTGACACCCGGCTTTTTGTTTGGATGGGAAGAAATACCTCAGTTACAGAACGAAAGACGTCGGTGAAAACTGTAGAAGTAAGCGTTAATTCTTTGTTGCCTATTGGTGCTGAATGTTCTTGTTCTTTTTTTTTTTTTCCTTTTTCGGCTGAAGTACTCTTTTGTTTATTGTTTGGGCATGTGGAGTATGCAGGTTATTTTATGGCATTATTTAAGGAACTTCAGCTGAGATGTTTTTAACAAAAAACAAAAAAACATTGAAACTCTCATTGAAGTGTACTGTAGGTGTTCTAATGTCTTTTACGTCATTGTCATTCAAAATATAACATTTCCCTAATAATCGATTCAAGTACAATATTATGTTTTTTTTGTATGAAAAGGTAAAAAGATCAAGATGGTAAAAATCTAGATATATCACCCATATGTGCTAATAACTTATACGTGACAATGTAAGCTGAAGATACTTTATCTATTTACCATGTTGTTGTTTCTGAATCTATTTGTTTCCCAGTTTCCTTTTATGCTTGCCGATAATAGTCGTCATGTTAGTCTTGGTAGTTTTCTTTCCCTTGCCAGAAATATTTAATGCTGATTTAAGTGATTAGATTCATCTGCCGATTATAGTCGTCATGTTGATCTTGGTCGTGGTACCTTAAGTATTGAAGAAAATATATGGTTCCTTGATTAAATACTTAAGCATCTCTGCTTGCTGGAGCATGGTCCAGAAATTTCTCATCCTAATTACAGTCCAATATCACAGACTTTTCTCAGGTCCCAGGAAAAATCAACTGTTGCCCCATTAACATTCTTGACTGAAGGATTAGAAACTGCTTTGTTCAAGTCATATTTTGTTGATTGGCCTCAGAAAGTAGAGACCAAGCTTTATAGCGCCGGTCGTGAGAAAGTTGCAGGTTTGTCAGTCATGACCATTTACGACATGAAAAATGGAGACTAAGCTGTAGAAACATATAAAAAAAATAGTGATATATGAGTATTTCCAGCTATATTCAAGCATCAAGGTTATCATGTGGAAGAGCTCCCTGATGAAAATGATGATGTCCCCATGTCCATGGATTTCAGTGGTCAGCTTAAGGTACCACAGTCCATCAACCTTATTAACTCCCAGCTTGTGATAGTCTATTGTTCTCTAAATGCTAGTTTGTGAAACAGGTGTGGTTATTAGACGGTGATGACACAACACGCTTGACTGATGCTGTGATAAAACTCTACACAGGGGACTGCTATATTCTGCAATATATATACCATGACAATGGAAGGGAAGAAAGCATATTTTATGCTTGGCTTGGTAAACAAAGCACCACCGTGAGTATAATAATTATGTATCTACTAGTGAATGCTTTTATCTTTTTAGAGAAACTGCTGCTGCAAAAATATGATTACTATGTGAAAAAATTCAGGAACAAAAGATGATTAAATTTAGAGAGGACGGTGCTCTTTTAACAACTAATTTTTGGAGACTTCTGACTTCGCTACTTTTGCAGTGAGCCATTTCAATTTATTTAGAGATCGATCTTCTTGTAAAACACTCGTTATATTTCCTTCACCAATCTGTTGCAGCTACAAACTTCTTCCAGGTTTCTACTGGCACATCCATTGGTCTTTACAAAAGGAATCTGTGCTTGATGCTAGCTCTTAATAGATCGAAAAATCCATTTCCAGATCCAAACTTCACTAATGTTTTTCTCTGCCCTGAAGTATCCTGTTTACCATCCATGCATATATATTTCTAATGTCATTTGACTTTCTTTTACCAACGTAAAGGTGTCATTTACCTATTGTCTTGTTAACCACTTTAATTCTACTTAAAATACTTGAAAGCTGATTTGGATCATTGCAGGAAGATAAGGCTTTTGCAGTCTCCCGCATGTTTCATATGGTAAACTCGACCAAGGGAGATCCTGTAGTTGTGAGTATCTATATCTTCATTGTGATTCTTCGAAACAGTTATCTAGACGTCATGGATTATTGACTGTTCATCTTTTTAGGCAAAGGTTGTCGAGGGTCAGGAGCCACTTGAGTTTTCTTTTATCTTGAAAACATGGATAAATTTTAAGGTCAGCGAACACTATGATTTAAGTAAATAGAACTTGGTTCAATACTGTTATTATTGCTTAATCCTGATGTATCGACCTAATCACCTGATGATCTCTTCAGGGAGGGAAGGGTAAGAGATACAAAGATTTTGTTGCAAAGAAAGGAGTACCAGATGAAACTTTTGATGATTCAAAGACCGCACTTTTCAAAGTTCAAGGAACAAGCACATGCAACATTCAAGCTATCCAAGTGGAGCAAGTAAGCTACTGTCTACAATTATATAGTACCTACAATCACCCTAATTTGCCACCTTAGCTGTAAATATATACTTCGATTATTTTATTAAAGGAGTTAAATGTTTCTGCAGGTTTCAAACTCTTTGAATTCTTCCTATTGTTATATTTTAAAGACCCAAAAATCCACATTCAATTGGCTCGGCAGCTTATCTTCTGCAAGAGATCATGATCTTCTTGACAGGATGCTTGATATGATAAATGTGCGTTTGACTTCAACAGTAGTTGTACTTTCTTTATCACTATATGATCATCTCTTAATTGAGCTTCTGAATGCATTGTGCAGCCATCATGGCAACCCACACTGGTGAGGGAAGGTAATGAACCTGATGAATTCTTCTCAGCCTTAGGTGGAAAGGCAGAACATCCTACTGAAAAGGACTTCAATGGATACAAAGAAGATCCACACTTATTCATATGCAAGTCTGCTGCAGGTGCGTATAGAGCTGTTTTTCTTAATTATAGTTACTCAAAACATGATCTGTCTTCTTCTAGTTCGAGATGTTCAGAACATATCTAACTGTGAACCATGGGTGTTTATGCAACATGGTGATGATGCGCAACATAGCTGACCTCAAGGTATGTTTGAGTTTCTTTTACCAGAAGTCATAGTTCTGATTGCTGACATGCCTTTTTCATATATGTTACTGTTTTGTTTAAGCATTTAGATTTGAATCTACACTTACATACACTAATTCTTCTGTACACTACATGTTTTAGAGGGTTGAGCTTTGGGTATGATGATCTCTTGTTTTGAAATCTAAAATCATCTAAAGAGAGAGTTTTAGTTTGGGATGGTAAACTAACCTTTGGACTGTCTAATTACCTTTCATATTGAGCGACACATAAAACCTTCCGGCATTGATCTCCTTGCCACAATAGATTCTGAAAAGGCACGTCTCATCCAAGAGTAGAACTGTAGTCAATGATCCTCATGTTACATGCCTATTCCTTTGATCCAGTCCACTTTTTTCTTGCACAAAAGTTCATGATTTTGGGACATAGACATCGCAGCTACTTCAATTTGTCTTAACAAGGGAGGATGTCTCATTTCTACTTACACTCTTAAACTGCAGGTGAAAGAAATATTCAACTTCTCTCAGGATGATCTAACTACAGAAGATGTACTTGTGCTTGATTGCCATCATGAAATCTATATCTGGATTGGTCGTCATTCCAAAATTGGCTCAAAAGAGGACGCACTTAATCTTGGCATGGTAATTGTCAGTGACAAATAAGTTATCATTAATACAACATTCATTTGAGTAATGTGAAGTTAATTTCGAGATCAATTATGCCATAACTTACGGGCAGATTTTAGTTTACAATTATCTTACCCAAATGCTATCGTTTTGCCTACATCTAAAAACAACTGTCATCAGTATATTGTTGTGGGACAGGCATTGAAGTCTTATTCTTACATATTGAATAACAGAAATTCATCGGGATGGATGTCCTGGACCGCACGATGAATGTGGATGCTCCTATTTATGTTGTCACTGAGGGGTGTGAGCCACCAATTTTCACATGTTTCTTTGAGTGGAACTCCTCCAAAGCAAATGTAAACTTTCCTTTGCTCTTACTGATACTTCTTCCTTAATTGGTTCTCCTACCAATAGGCATTTGAAGCACAATATGCCAATCTGTTTTGATCTACCTGAATCACCAATGGAAGTCGTAAACTTACTTTTCTGCTTCAGATGCTTGGCAACTCATTCGAGCGTAAGCTTGCTATTCTGAAAGGCAAACCGGAAAAACTTGAAGTAAGTAATTATCTTGAAAATAATATTTGATCTTTTTAGTTCGTTGTTTAACTATAGGTTTTGTTCAAAATATCATTAGTTTTCCCTCTTAAACCAATATGGCGGAAGATTTACATTTGCCATGTATATTGACAGTGTAGAATTTTAACGTTCTTACTGATAACGTCAACCCAGGCTCCCTTGAGAAGTTCATGGAAAGCATACTCTACGGAGACCACACCTGATAGTTCAAAAAGTGTCAATGGACTCAAAACTGCGACTCCTGCAATAGGTGCCTATGGGTCTGTCTCGAGGTCTTCTGAAATGAGACGTTATTCCAGTCCGGCTGCAATAAGCAGAAATGGTTTCAAGGGGATACCCCGGCATACTAAAGGTGATATTTCCTACCTGTTATTTTACTGTCCACCTAGAATCCTCTACATTCTAGTGGATGCAAGCGTGCAATCCACCTGAATCTCAATTTATTCACATTTTAATTTGCAGGTTCAGCAACGAAATATCAAGCATCAACTCCACCGAGTGCTAATAAGCTGCAGAATGATCACGGTGAGCTCGACCCGAACATTGCAGGTTCAGCGACGAAATATCAAGCGTCAACTCCTCCGAGTGCTAATAAGCTGCAGAATGATCAGGGTGAGCTCGACCCTAACTTTGCAGGTTCAGCGCCGAAATATCAAGCGTCAGCTCCTCCGGGTGCTAATAAGCTGCAGAATGATCAGGGTGAGCTTGATCCGAACTTACCTATACATCCATATGAACGCCTTAAGGTGATGTCAGATGACCCAGTGGTAGACATCGATTCAACAAGACGAGAGGTATAAGTACTTTTTAATTACTAAATAGACTTCAGTCTTAGATTTGCTTCTATATAACATAATGCAATCAGGTTTCCATGTTCCCCACTTTGGTGTTCAAACTTTACTCTAAAAAATAGTATAGTCGACTTGACATGTTATCCAGATGTAAAAATAAAAATAAAAATAATTAGTGTTGAAGAAAATTCTTCGAAATTTTTTGGGTATTCAATTGCACGCCCCCATAATAGAGAAGGGGTCCACCCTGCCTGCAGATTCTCGATTACTACTGAATCAAAATAACTTGATGTGCATGTTCTTATATACGAGCTAAACCGTATAGACAAAGCAATCCTCATTTTGTATTGGAGCAATTTGATGTTTTAAGCTTATTACGGGTATCCATACCTTTGGTTAACTGTTCCTGCCTCTTACTCCAACTCAAAAACTATCAACAGAGCCTGTTCTTGATACTTGTATGGCTCTTGGATTTCAACCTACATGTAGCTCTCTAATTCTTATTCCTTACTGTCTATATTCACACGCTTGTCATCCTTCTGTTTCTAGCCATTGTACTGATGACCTGTTGCTTCTCTATAATTGATCGCATAGGTGTACCTATCAGAGGAAGAGTTCCAGGAGAAATTTGGAATGCCAAAGACCTCATTTTACGAGCTTCCCAAGTGGAAGCGCAACAAGCTGAAGATGGCTCTTCATCTTTTCTAGGATGTACCCCTCATGAATTCTAAGTTAAAACTCCATTTGTATAGATTAAAAATTCATTGGTGTTGCTTCTGCAACAGTATTCTTTTTGCATTCTTTAGATCATGGATTGAATTTGTATGTACTCTGTTTTGACAGCATATTATACAAACATGATTGATTATTGTAAACCTTTTCTTTGGGGATTGCAGAAACAAAATGCTTACCAAATATAATACTTATGGTTATTGTTAGTTATCTTGCAAGAGCCTTATGGGTTTTTCTCTTTAATGTTGGCTCAGTTCTATTATAAACATGTCAATCGACATAATTTACCATCCGTGCAGATAAAATTAATAAGATGACCTATATTTCAAATCCAAAATACAATGCAAACCGAGCACAATTGAAATAACATTGACAAAACAAGTTATACAACCATTCAATCTACACTATTAGAACAGTGACAGAAATAGCCTTTAACTTTCTTGGTCATAGAAAAGGTTACCCCAATCAACTGAATGACGAAAATACTGAATCTGTACTCGAAGTCGAATAGTCTAATCGATAAACAATCAATGATGTATCACTACTTCAAATTGCATAAACCCTGAAGGGTTGGAAACACTAGAATCTAAGTTCGAAGGAAATTTAGGATACATAACAAATCCATTTCTCTTTCAAATGATTTGTCTAATTTGCAAATATATAACACTGAAGACTGATAATATCTGCAGTTCTGCACAATATATAAGTTGTCAACAATTCGAATTTGTTTTCAGTAAACTGAATCCAGCTAACTTGAAATTGATCGCGAATATGAATGCATTGAGTAATAATTCTACAACATAATCGAGACTACCTAGCTATCACAAAACAATGGAAACAATCAAATGATAAATAGCAAACGTGTACAAAACCATTTCTACTTCATTCGGTAAAATTTCAAATATCAAAGCTTTAGAACGACTAGCCTCCAAAGAAGGAGAAAAAGCCACGCTTCTTGGGCTGTTCTTCGAGCATGACAGCCTGCATACTATCCTGCTCGGTCAACCTCCACGCTGCCTGCTGAAAGGCAAGGCCAGCCAATGTAGGTGGGTTATTCAAAACCAATGGATAACCTCGATTAGTACTCCGAATGACCTCAGAATCATCGGGGATAACCCCCAATAAGGGCAATCCCAACATCTCCTGGACATCGAGAACAGACATCATGTCCTCCCCCTGAATCATATCAGTCCTAACACGATTGACAATCATTTTAATATCCCTGATCCCATCACACTCCAGCAAGCCGGTTACCCTGTCAGCATCGCGGAGGCTGGTGATATCGGGTGTGGTGACAAGCACAGCCTCATTAGCGGGAGTGATGGCAGTAATGAAGCCTGCATCGATTCCTGCAGGGCAATCGATTAGTATGAAGTCTGGAGGAGCGCCTTGGCGCTCTTTCAATGCGTCAACTAACCAAACTAACGCCTTCCCACCGAATCCCATTGGTATCTTTGACCTGGGCTTGGAAATGCAAAGCAGTTCGAAGTTGGACCAGCGCTTGTCCCTCACAAGTGCTTGGTCGAGACGACAGTCTCCGTTGAGGACCTCGAGGACTGTGTAGTTTACCCGGTTTTCGAGGCCCAGTAGGAGGTCCAGGTTGCGGAGGCCAACGTCCGCATCGATGGCTACCACCGAGAAACCGAAGCGGGCGAGGGAGAGGCCCATGTTGGCGGTTGTGGTGGTTTTGCCAACGCCGCCTTTGCCGGAGGTGATCACCACCACACGAGGAGTCTCGCCGCCTAGCTCCGGCTTCCGGAGGCATTTGATTGATTTATATGAGTAGTTTCGAGAGGGTAAAATGGTGGTGGTGGTGGAAAAGGGTAAGGGTTTGAGGTAGAGAGAAGGAGGTTGAAGTGAAACCATTGCTGCTTTTCCCAAATTGTTTTTATTCATTCTTTTTATTCATTATGGACAAAAAATATTACTGTAAAACAAAAAAAAATAACATTGTGGGACCCTGTCTTAGGTGGACAATAAAGTCCTGTTTGGGTCTCCATTTCTTATAATGACACAATTTTCTTTTGTTTTTGTTCTTGAAAAATGATACTACCTCCATCACTAAATCATTATCACGTTTTGACTTTTGATGATGAACAAAATACGATTTAAAACGTAAATATTTATTATTTTAAATGAGAAAAAGTTATAAAAAATAATATTTCAAAAATATATAATTACACGAATCTAACAAGATCCTACAACACTATATTATTTATTACTGTTTAATGAGAATTAATTGCCAAATTTTATTACTCCCTCCATCCCTTTATTTTAGAACCATTTTGACTTTTTGGGTCAAACTTTGAAAGTTTTGACCGTAAATTTTTATTAACCGATAAGAAATAATATAGTTATATTGGATCTTGTTAGATTCCTCTCAATATATATTTTTGAAATATCAAGTTCTTATAATTTTTACACATGTAAAATTAAAAATATTTATGTTTTAAATCGTGTCTCGAAGACCGTGAAAAAGTAGTTCTTATAAAAAGGGATGGAGGGAGTATATTTGATCAACAAAAGTCAAAATGTCTTTTACGGACGGACGGAGGGAGTATGTTGGATGATAATACGATTAAGTCATACTACTAGGTTGTTTGGAGTTACCAACGGTTAAGAATAAGCCGCATCATCATCTCCCGCCATTTCCAATCAATATAGCAAAAAACCCTCTCTACACCTTTTCATCTTCTCCTTCAGTCGGTTAACAATAACCAAAAGGCAAAAACTATATTAAAAAGTCCCAAAACAAAAGTCCAGTTTCTCCACAATCTTCCCAAAATGCCTCCGGAGACAAGAGCCAGAATGTTCCCAAAAGTGGTGATTATGAAGGATACTGATTCTGAAGAAAGTTCATCATCAGACGAAGAAGAACAGGACGACGTCGTTTCTCAGCAAGAAGAAGAAGAAGTTGAGAAGGAAGAGGATGAAGAAGAACAAGTTGTGAACGTTGAAGAAGCTTCTACTTCTACTTCAACTTCTACTAAGAGGAAAAATGAGAGAGTGCCCATTACTATTAGTCTCAAGAAAAAATGCAAGGTATTATCGAATTGGTCTAGTGATTAACAGGTTTAGTGTAGACGTTAAGGCTCTGGGTTCAATTCGTTTTTCATTATGTAAGGTAAGGTCACGAGGGCTTTTAGATTATAAAAAAGAAATTAATTTTTCAAAAGAGAAGGTATTAATCGAGAAGTATGTAGAAGAGTCACTTGGGTTTTCCCTTTTGTTGGTTGATTTTTTTCATAAAGATTGCATCTTTTTGCTTTAATTAGTAAGTAAGTAGAAGTATCACTTGTTTTTTTATCTCGTTTTCTATCGTCTTGTTGTTTACATTTTAAGAAAAGTTGTAACTTTTTGCTTTTTGGTTTGTGAGAAAATTGATTCAAGAACAAATTGAATTTCATCACTAATTCCAACTTCCAAGGGCTAAAGTAAGAAATTGAAAGATTTCGTTGAAATTGTTCGTTCTCTCATTTGGTTAAATTTAAAATGTTCAGGTGTGTAAAGGAACGGGACACGAGGCTGGGTTTAAGGGGGCAACGTACATTGATTGTCCAATGAAGCCTTGCTTTCTCTGCAAGATGCCTGGTAATTTTAAAATTTGTGTTTGCTCTTGAAATTGTATGTTTTGATTCTTTATAATGGTCTTAATTGGAGGACATTTAATTACAGAGCATTAAGTTGGGGTCTCTTCGGTTTGAATGTTCTATTTGAAAAAGTAACAATTGTTTTTTTGTTGATACTGTTATTGAAGGTCACACTACAATGTATTGTCCTCATAGAGTGGCAACTGAGCATGGTGTTGTCCCAGCACATCGCAAACACACTAATAGCCCGTTAGGATATGTTTTTGAGCGCCAACTGAGATCGCACATTCCAACAGTAAGCTCCATCTTGCTTTACGTGTCTCTTGCTAGTTGTGATTTTGTGATCATGTATGCTATTCATACTGTGAATAGAAAAGTGTGTGCCTTCACTCTGTACTCAATTAGTCGAGCTGATTCTTATAAACGTTGTGTCGCTGGTTTCATTTATTTTATACCTTTTAATCAATATGACTATTAGGTGATTACTTGATCATTATGCAGCGTTATTTTTCACTTAGATGTAAGAATTTCCAGAATACTCTGAATGGCTGCATTGACTGCATAGCTGAGTATAACTTATCTATGAGGAATCATTATTTACTGCTCGGTGAAACTGGTATTAGCAAATTACTTCGAATGTTAGCGAAGTTTAGGAAGTAGAAAGAAACTTCTAATCTGGTAGTAGTCTTTTTGTGTTGATATTGATAAGTTGTTTAATCTTCTCCATTTGTGAAGTCGAAGATAGCATATTCTTGGGAGTTTTTATTTTCTTTTCAGGATCAACACCACTAAAATACTCTTATTCCAAATATGTGTGAATTGTAAAACTTAATACAAGTTGCACCTGTCGGCAGTGGCCAATGAGCCAGTGATATGTAACATAGTACAGCCTATTAACACCCCTTCCATGTTACTTGGATTCGTCTTGTGTCATCTACTCATATCCATGTCCCGGGTTTAGAGCTACTGGTTTGTATTTTCACTTTAGATACATGCTTGAGTTTCTCTAAACTTGCTGGGCATTGTACTTTTATGTTACAAGTATATTACATGTTCAACATTATACATTTTAACCTGATAATCCTCTTCTTTTGCCATAGATCAAGCCAGAATTTGTAATACCAGACCAAGTGGACTGTGCAGTCATAAGATATCATAGCAGAAGAGTGACATGCTTGGAGTTTCATCCGACAAAGAATAATATACTGCTATCTGGTGATAAGGTCTGAGTTCTGAACCACCTTATCCATTGATAATATATATCTTAGTGACGTCTTCATTAATTGGTAATTGACATGTTTCATTACGTGTGCGAAAGAAAGGGCAACTTGGAGTTTGGGATTTCGAGAAGATACATGAAAAGACAGTGTATGAGAATATCCATGGAGCTATTCTTAACAATATGAGGTGAGTGATGCTGCTAGTTTTGTCGTAGTCATGAATAGCAGGTGAAATTGAGTATGCTCTGTAGACTTTTGTTACTGAAAGTGTGATTGCTAATGTAAAGATTTAGTCCTGCGAATGATGGAACTGTCTACGGGGCATCTTCAGATGGAACTGTTAGTTGCACTGATCTGGAAACTGGAATCTCAATGTCATTGATGAACTTGAATCCTAATGGTTGGCAGGTGAGTTGGCTGAATGTCTACAATGTACTGGCACTGGCTTTCCTGCTCTTGTTTTCTATTTTTTTTGTAATATTATGAAGTTGACATCGTGACATGAAATTTGATTTCATTGGGTGCAATTTATTTGTGTCTGTATGGTGATCTCAAGCGTGCAGGGAAAATGTTTGAGTACAAAAATTTATTCTGAAGTGAATTATCTCTCCATGGCAGTTGAGCTTCTTGGAAATTTACCCCTTAGACCAGAATGAAATGTAATTTTTATGTCAAGAAAATTGTTCTTGTCAGGCCATCTTCTTTTTTATTTACAATTTTGTTTAGCAACGCATACATGACAGTAATTAGAATGAATTTTGTTCTCTTTCCCCTGAATTTCTGGAAATTGATGCTGCTGAGGTATAAATATAATTATGATTCTCTATCCACCTTTTGTATATATTTGTATGAGATGTCATTCCCTTATCTTCGATTTAAAAGTGCACATAATCTTTTGCATCTACATATGATGTGATGTTCGTTTGCAGGGTTCAAATACTTGGAAGATGCTTTACGGGATGGATATAAACACAGAGAGAGGTGTTGCACTTACTGCAGATAATTTTGGATATCTTCATATGTATGTACATGATCCTACTGTTTGTTCCAAGATACTATGGGTTTTAATTATTCATGGTCATTGGTCCTTACGCCTTAGTTTGTCATTGTCTGGCTTCTTCCTGTTAGCATGGTGTGTTAGATTTTTATTTGACTTTAAGTTGACCTTAGCTCGCTAAAAGCAGCCTTGCCCTTGGAAAATCCTCATGAATTATGTAAAGTAATGGAGTTGTCATATCAGATTCTCGTCTATGCTTCATAACATATTCATGGATTTCTCATTGGACTTTTTCAGAGTGCTTTCTGTATGGCTCAATCATGCGGATTGTTGTGAATTGAATTAATTTAGTGTGCATGTATTTACAGGGTCGATATGCGGTCTAACCAGGTGATTGGTGAGCCTATATTGATTCACAAAAAGGGAAGCAAAGTCGTGGGTCTACATTGTAATCCTCTTCAACCAGATCTTCTGATGAGTTGTGGCAACGATCACTTCGTGAGATCTCCTTCTCCTGAATGCTTACATTGTTGTTGTGACTGATCTGTTTTATATATGCTTCTTGTGTGGTAATTTTTCAATTATTTTGAATTAATATTCCCTACTGCATTTTAAAATGAAGTCCAAAATAATTATAACATTTGTTTTGAAATCCGCCTCTTGTTAACATTTTTTTGTTGTCCCAGGCTCGTTTGTGGGACATGCGTCAGTTGAAAGCTGGATCTTCACTGTGTAATCTTGGACACAAACGTGTTGTTAATTCTGCTTACTTTTCTCCACAAAGCGGCAGCAAAATACTCACTACATCACAAGACAATCGAATTCGTGTATGGGACTCCTTATTTGGCAACCTAGATTCACCAAGCCGCGAGATTGTTCACAGTCATGACTTCAATCGGCACTTGACACCTTTCCGAGCAGAGTGGGACCCAAAGGTGAAGCCTTCTATAGCACTCTTGACTTTTTCATATACTTACGTAATCATTGGGTAGGCCACTCTTCAAGCGTTGAGTATTATAGCAGTTACCTATGTTTTGTTGAAATATATATCTGCAGGATCCTTCAGAGTCACTTGTGGTCGTTGGGCGTTATATAAGTGAGAACTACAACGGTACTGCCTTACATCCTGTTGATTTCATTGACATCAGCACTGGCCAATTGGTTGCCGAGGTTATGGATCCAAACATCACGACCATCAGTCCTGTGAATAAGATACATCCTCGTGATGATGTATTGGCAACTGGCAGCTCGAGGTCTTGATTCTTGAATTTCTTAAAGTCTCCTTTCTTTAACCCGGTCTAATATGATGTTTTATGCTCCTTGTTATATGCATAATGGTCATTTCTGCATCCATTTATGTTAATTCCTGGTTCACATGAATCTGTGCTACTTAATATTAGCATATAAGTAACAGTTTTTTCTTTTGTTTTATTGTCGGTATTATAACTGTTGAATACCATCAGGTGAAAGACTCGGTGTTCGATACACGAGAATTTAGTGCAAAACATTTTATGGAACCTGAACTTCATTTGGAATTATATATCTCCGTCTGTATGGCATAACTCTGTGCTCAATACAGGAGAATCAGGTTTCTTATTCCACTTTTGTTAGTACTGGTATTAGCTAGGCAATAGGCATCATGGAATGTGTAGGTTCATTGACTGCATATGAACATGTGGAACTTTTGTGTTGTCTGCATATTATTGATTTTGCTTCAATAATGTTTCTCCGCAGATCTATTTTCATTTGGAGACCAAAGGATCGCTTTGAAAAAGCAGAACCCACCGAGGAAAAGAAGATAGTTATTTGTGGTGGACCTCCGGGGAAGAAACAAAAGGCTAAATTTGGTGAAAGTGACGATGATTCTGACGATGATAAATTTAGCAAAAAGGGTAAGAAAGTGAAGTCCAAGAAACCTTATTTGAAGTCAGCTTCAAGTGCTTGCAAGAAGTAGGAAGTTATCTGACCATCTTTTGTTAATAACCAGTTTCTCCTTTAGGATTTATGTCTACCCAGTATCCCACTAACTCTTGTTCATGGTTAAGCACCTTGCACTCTTGTACAGTTTCTAGCTTGTCTTGATACCTAACCAGTGGGTTTCATGGACCTCCACCTGATTTTTGTTCTCGTTTTGGGCGGGTGGGAGTTGTATGTGCTACTGCATTGTAGTACGACACTAGTACGAATGCGAAACTTGAAATTGACACTAACTTTATGTAAAAAAGATTGTCTAGTTTTAAATTTTGATGGTTGACTTTTTAAATTTTGAGTATGAATTGTAACTACTAGTCAACTATTACTTAAATGTGGAGGATTAAAAGTTCACATATAATTCTCCTCTTGGATCTCTATAGCTTGGGTTACATGGTTGCATTCAATTAGTGGCCAAAGATGATGAGTCGTGTAGGGCCATTATAGTTACTCCAGTAATTGCTTACTGTAGTCTATTAAACATCCATTAATAACCATCATTATCAGGGCTCCCATTGTAATCTATTGACCCGGGAGGCTACCCTATCACCACTCCTCCCCCTTCTGATGGCTAAAAAAATACACCGGGTAGAGGGGGGTCGTCGAAAAGGGGTGGGATCTGGTGCCAATTTGTTTAGGTAGTGCCAACTTGTTTAGCACCTAAACAAGTTGGCACTAGATCTCATCCCGATTATATACTTTTTTATTTGAACATTTCAAACTAAAATTACTTCTCAAGCTTACCTTTCTTGAAAAACCTTTATTTTGGGCATGACTAATGACTTGTTAAACAAGTGGTGAGGTGTGATGATCTTGTCTGATAATCTACCTTCAACTATACTATTAAAGAAATAAAAAGTTGTAGTTGTAGAATAATATGAAGTCAAGTAATAGTATAATTTAATTTTGAAAAAGAAAGAATATTTATCCATTTCTATTTAAGAAATGAAACATCTCCATCAAATATGGAACAGTTGTAAAATAAATGAAGCATTCACATGGGAAGTACGACTGAGTCAATGTTTCACATGCTTCAATTTAATGATTGCTACCAAACTGTCGATTTATCCAGCAATAGATATTTGATGACCGAGTTTCATGTGCTATATTTTTTAGCCATTTATTAATATTCTCGTATTTGCAAGGCGATACAATATGTTGTCTTTATTAAATTACTTCATCAGATCCTCTTTTATACAAAATTGGATATTGAGTATTGAGGTTGACTTCGTTTTAAAAATGCATATAATTATTTATAATTTGATTAGTAACACATGGAGTATTATTTTATTATAAACATGAGTATTTGTTTAACATGATTTATATATACAAATGAACTAATGCAAGAATAAAATATCAATATAACTTAATTCAAGTATTTTCATTTAAATTATTATCAAACACTTCCAAAATTCCAATATATAGATTAATCATTGTTAAACTCTTTTTTGATACAAAAATACAAAGCTAGATTGAGTAGGCGATGCACAAGATGAAGTCTTCCGGACATAACTTAACTAGTATAGAGCTATACTAGAGTGCTAAGTACATGCATCATCGATTCTGCACGCAATCTGAGTTCGACTTCCCTTGAGGAGGAAATCATATGTTGAAGTGATTAAAAGGTAATCTCTAGTTGCATATGGCTCAATAGCCTAATGACATCTGATCCACCTTTCATACAAGAGGTCTTATGTTCAAATCATGTATATTTTATAGTAAGCATATACTAATTTTATTTTTTATATGAAAAAAGGATGCTTACAAAATGCTCTTATTTATCATCACTTATCTCATCTTTTTCAAATGATTAGTAAGAAAGTATTTCATACTCAAAACGTTAGTAGAACTAACTTTAAATTCTGATAGGCCCAACATAATAAGCACATCTACAATCATTGCAAATAACATTAATAATTATATTCCTCATTCTTTTCATATTATATAAAACCTAATACTCCCACTTTAATATTTAGAATTAATATTTCACTTTCCATTAATTTCTTAGTTTCTTTATTAATCAGAGAAAAGGAAAAATTCTTTCTTTTTACATGTCAAAATTTTAATGAATATTTTACCATTATTCTTTATAAGTATTCTTAGAACAACTAAAAAACAATTAATGATCACCTTTACACGAAAAAAAATAAAAAAGCATTAATTAAAATAGAACGGAACAGATAGATTCATAAATATTCACGCATTCTTTTGGTATATGCTAGAGAGTTCTCCCAAATAATTGTGGGGAAAAAACAAGAAACTAAAGAGACCGACAACCCACAAACACACACTGACTCAGAGTATTCGTTGTCCTAAGTGGACAACTAATTTGGGACATTAAACTGTCAGAACAACCTCATTTCTTGATTTTCCCGATGGGTAGTTACAGAGTCTGCGTGTGTTTCACTAGGAAGTTCAGACTCACTGAAGCTGAGCCGCCGGAGGATGTCAAGACGGCGTTCAAGAAATATTCCGGCGGCGGGGCTCACTTGACGGCGGAGCAGCTGCTCAAGTTCTTGGTGGAGGTCCAGAAGGAGGAAGGTGAAAATACTTTTGTTATATTTTTAATATTTTTTCTTATTATTAACCCTCACCTTGTAAAATCGCACAGGTGCCACGCTGGAATATGCTGAAGGTATAGTGGAGCAGATCCTCCAGAGACGCCACCATGTTACCAAGTTTGTTAGAGGGCATACTCTTTCACTTGAAGATTTTCATCATTTCTTGTTTTCTGTTGATCTTAATCCCAGTTTCGCTTTGAAGGTACCCAATAATTTTTATTGTGAGTTTTTGAATTTTGGTTTTTTATTGTTGCACTACCTCCATTGTCTTGTTGTTCAATTTATTTGACATGAAAAATCGAAAATCGTCAATTAAAAAGAATTGGAGAGAATATGACTCTTTTTCGTTAATTGGGTTCAGGCAGGGAAGTGGACATTTTGATGGGTGTTGTTGACTTTGTTAGATTTAGTTTCAAAAAGCAGGGGAGTACAAAAGTGGTATTAGTATATTGTAATGAAAATTTGTTGGATTCTCTCCTTTAAGTGTTAAAAGTTGAGAAGTGGATTGGAATCTATGGAGAATTATTGGTTTCCTTCAGATTGTGTCACAAAATTGTCACTTTGTGGAAATTTTACTATTTTGGTTGTCCTTTTGGTTCAACAATTTCAGTCAAAAGATTGTTACTTTTCTTGATTTAGTCTTACTGGTTTTTTTTGTCTGTGCGTTATAAAATGTAAAATTTTGCTTTTTAGTTACCCATTTAAGTGTCTTTATTTGTATCCAAAGAGTTGGTTTCTCCAAGGGAATTGATTTGTTTCGTTTCGGCTCTGTTCTGTCAGGTTCACCATGACATGACTGCTCCACTGTCCCATTATTACATATATACTGGGCACAATTCTTACCTGACTGGAAATCAGCTCACAAGTGACTGCAGTGATGTTCCGATTATAAAAGCTCTGGAGAAAGGTGTAAGGGTGATAGAATTGGACATATGGCCGAATTCTTCCAAGGATGATGTGCTTGTTCTTCATGGAAGGTATGTAGCTCTATAGTCTATAGCTTGCAGTGAGGACTGGCGAAGCATTTCACATCAGTTTAGTTTACATTATAGTAAAACACAACCGAGTTTTGAGTTGGGGAAGGAATATATTCTTAAGCCATAAAAGATTGTAGTCTGTATTGAGCAACTATTTGGGACATCTTTTGTCTTAAGATCCTCAAATACTTGCAATTACATGTTATCTAATTTTTTACTTTTATTGGTAATATTACTACTTTATGACTTTTGTTGGTAATATTATTGTTTGTTAGTTTCTCAAATAATACCTCATTACGTGTCTACATCTCTGCAGAAATCCCGAGCCTCATAAGGCAACCTTTGTGAGTCACAATAGCAATTAGGATGGATAAGAATATCATGCTTCTAATCTTTTAGATATCTCAGGCTCTACTAATAACATTAAACTGTTTTTTTTTACTACTTAAGAGTTAGAACATTTGTACTGTAAATCGTCTTCATTCACAACTTAAATTCACAATTTGCTTAGACAGTACAAGAGTATATAATAAAAGATGTGAGGTTTTATTTATTTATTTTTGAGTAGTGGTGAACAAATCCTAAGGGACATTGATGAGTAGATAGACTTTTGTTAGAGGCTCTTGCAGAAAGTTAAGTTCAGGTTAATGTAAACATGTCGCGTGCTGGTATTTTAGAAGAGGCTTGTCTCAAATCTTCCTTAATCATTCAAAAACTGTTTACATGGATGACTCATTCTAAAAAGAAATCCATCATTCCAATAGCCAGTAATATTTAAGTGAGTGCATACTTTATTAACGATTGGTGATTCATGTGCTGAAAGATACGGTTTCAATATATTATATAAAGTGCATACACTATATGTTTTAGTTATATTGAAATAATTCATAAAAAATCATGAAATAGAAGTTGAGAAACTCCCATTGGTTATTAATATATTGATTATATTCCATGTGGCAATTATAAGCAACACCTTGCTGAATTTCCAAATATATGGAATATTTTTTATTTGATGCAGGACTGTCACTTCACCAGTGGAACTTATAAGATGTTTAAAAGCAATTAAAGAGCATGCCTTTACAGCCTCTCCATATCCAGTAGTTATAACACTTGAAGATCATCTTACACCTGATCTCCAAGCAAAAGTTGCTCAGGTGATTTTCTAATGAACCCTATGGTTCATGGTTCACCGTTTACCCCTTCTGCTGTTTCTCTTTTTATATTTTAATTTCAATTATTGATTGAAGTTTTTTTACTTTTCGTCCTTTTTGGTACAGATGCTTACTCAGACTTTTGGTGACACGCTATTTTGCCCAGAATCGGAATGCTTAAAAGAATTTCCTTCTCCAGAAGAACTGAAATATCGGTTTTTAATTTCAACAAAACCTCCAAAGGAGTACCTGGAAGCTGAGACATCAAAGGATAAACAAACTGGTTCTCAGAGGGAGAGGGATTCTGATGATGATGTATGGGGTGAGGAACCTTCAGGTCTTACAGCTGATGAAGCAGAAAAAGAAGATGTGAGTTACGTCCATAGTCTTTCAACCAGTTATTATAAGAGCTCCATGTGTACTCACGTTTTCCAATTTTGTTTACTTGCAGATAAATTTAGATAAGTGTGAATCCGACCAAGTCAATGAGGATGATGATGAATTTGATCAGAAAGCACGGCCACCTCTAGCTTACAAGCGTCTTATTGCCATCCATGCTGGCAAACCGAAAGGTGGATTAACCGAGGCTTTAAAAGTTGATCCTGAAAAAGTCAGGCGATTAAGTTTAAGTGAACAAGCTCTTGAAAAAACTGCTGAAACTCTTGGAAAGGATATTGTCAGGTACTTTATGCAAGACATAATATTAATACAGCCAATACATCTGCTGAGAACTTGTTAATCGACTTTTTATATTTGCAACCTTTTCAGGTTCACTCAAAGAAACATTTTGAGGGTTTATCCTAAAGGTACTCGGTTTAACTCCTCCAATTATAAGCCTTTTGTTGGTTGGATGCATGGAGCTCAGATGGTCGCATTTAACATGCAGGTTTGATTTAAGCGCAACTATAAATGCTGAATTGCATCCCTTATCTACTTTTACATGAATATTGTAAATATTTGCTGATGTTATACAAAGCTGTAAGAAATTGTCTTGCTTACCAACATGTAATATAAAGAAGTATTCGTTAAAACTTGTTAACTGAAAAATAGAAATGCAACTGTAATGGAGCCAACTGTGAAAATAGATATTGTAGCAAGACTAATTCACTTCAACTAATACTCCCTCGCTACATTTTAATTGGGTCTATTTACCTCTTAAACATATTTGAATAGTGGAGTATTTACGTAATTTATTGTTATATTTATGCTATGTTTCACCTTCACCTCTACAAAAGCTGTATTGTAATTTCATCAAATCATGTTATTCATATGTCATTTGAAAACTGTTTCAATAAAGTTGGGACATCTCAGAATAGATGATGCCCAAGTCCCAACTCCCAACAAAAGTTGAATGGATGGAGTATTATTTGATAGTACAAAGAAATGAAGGGGATAACTTAAAGTAGATGATGTCCCAACTCCCCTTACATAAAGGCTACTTGTGATTGCGAATAAAAGTCAATTTGTTTCTTTATTTTAGGTATAGAGTTAGGTCAGTTTGGCTTGGGCGAAAGAGGGTGGTGGGAAAGGAAATTCATGAAACGTGCATGAATCTACTGTAAATCTATTTAGTTAGACTCCGTACTTATTTATGAGCATTGCGTCTGTCCACATTCTTCCACTCACATGAACTAGGTGTTAATGTTGGCACTGTGACCTTGTTGATTTTTTGAACTAAAACTGTGATCTCATTGATTGACAGGGATATGGAAGATCACTTTGGTTAATGCAAGGATGGTTTAGAGCCAATGGTGGGTGTGGTTATGTGAAAAAGCCTGAGTTCTTGATGAATGTCGGCCCAAATAATGAGGTCTTTGATCCTCAAGCAAGTTTGGGCCCGAAGAAAACTTTGAAGGTGGTTTGATATTTGAATAAAAATTATTACCTTCGCATCCTATCGGTCTGTAAATCTCGTTTTACATAATAGGTGACCGTATACATGGGAGACGGTTGGCATTTGGACTTTAAGCAGACTCACTTTGACATGTACTCTCCACCTGATTTCTACACAAGGGTAATGTTTACTATGCCTTCATTTCCTCCCTTAGTAGATGGATTTTGGATAATAGTCCACTTCTTTTGAATGTCACGCCTCTTTTAAGCAGCCAGTGTACTGCTTAGTACCTTAAAACGCTTTATATTGATAACTCTACATACTATTCTTATGTTAAAAATTTCAACATAGTTGGGAACGGCTATTGGTTCTGATGTCTTGTTCATCACACATTTATTCTCAAAACCAGGTCGGCATTGCTGGAGTACCAGCTGATGCTGTGATGAAGAAAACAAAGAAAAAGGAGGATACTTGGCTACCCATCTGGAATGAAGAGTTCACCTTCCCATTGACGGTCCCTGAATTAGCCATATTACGAATTGAGGTACACGAATACGACATGTCCGAGAAAGACGACTTTGCCGGGCAGACATGTTTACCTGTGTCAGAACTCAAGCCTGGCATACGCGCAGTGGCCCTACATAATCAAAAGGGAGAGATGTACAAGTCTGTGAAGCTTCTCATGCGATTTGAGTTCCTGTAAAAATCAAACTAGCTTAGCAATTTGTGCATGAGATCTGTGTGAGTATTGAATATTCTTTTTCCAGTGCTTGTGTTCTGTTTGAAGTATTCACAGTTTGAACATCTATCATATTTTCCACTGCTTGTGCCTCATACGGATACACTTTCCGACTTCTTGTATATGTAAGGAACAAGTGAATTGCAATCGATGATCTCCAATGTGGAGATGTTTGTGTATTTATATTAAAATTGTACAACAGTTCAGCCATACAAATAGGATGTAAACTATCAGAATACTTATCTACATTTGATTGAAAGCTATCTAGTACAACAGAATAAGCTATTTTTGCTACGTTGTGTGGAGTGCCATTTACTATATAATAAAATCACATTTACAATTTCCATGTATTGTGTCAATAATTATACTCGCTCAATTCCCTAAAATTGTCAAGTATTGACAAAAAAAAAATTGAGAGATAACATTTGTAATGCTAATTAACATCTACTTATTCCAAAAAATGGATATGAATATTGGTGAAACGGGACAAGTTATGAAATAGGAGTATAGAAAAAAGAAAATGAAAATAAACAATCTTGATAGAATGAAGGGAGCATATGAGATATCATCAGATTTGTTTTTTCTAAAGGTTCATAACATCAATTTCTTGCTATTAAATATAAAATGAAAAAGCTATTCTTAGATTAAGCTTTACAAAAATTGCAACAAATAAATTAATATAAAATTAAAAAGAGTAGTTACAAATTTTTTGGATGATTGCAAAAGCTTACTAGCAAAAGATTGATCTTCAGGAGGATCCGCACTACAACATAAGGTGCATCCTCTGTATAACTACAAAATGAGACAGTGGGCACCTCAGTGTTTTTACCAATACTTTCGAAAACTCATACATGTTTCTACAGAGCAAATATGGTGGCTAATTGGCTCTATTTTATTTTTTTCTTGAAAAGAGCAAGCATAAAAGAGAAACCAATATAGGAACTACACGATATCCTAGCTGTCCTCTACGAAACTTGTTGAGTCGACTGAAGCTTCGTATTCATAATCTTCACCAAGTCTCTCCATTGTTCTTCCATAGACAAATTGCTTGGATCCCATGGTAGTGAATGGCATAAGCCCAAAAGCTCGGGCAGTCTTGATCTCTCTAGCAACTTTCCTCTGCGCCTTGGCACTGATTCCAGTCTGGGAAATTGACAAAAAAAAAAGGACAATTAAAGCAATGCGTTAAATGTTAAATATTCAACGGATCGAGGCACTTTATTTGGCTATACCTGGCTCCTTTTTATGAGAATGCCGGCCTCGGTGATGAAGTTAGCAAGGAACCTCACATTCTGAGGAAAATTTAGAGAAAATTAGGACCAGAACCCCAAGATCGTATAGTATAGGTGAACATGTTAACAATGAGGAATAAGTGGGGTAACAAGATCGGTGAACACATCAAGTACTATAGAAACATAATCAGAATGTAACATGGATAACTATACTAACTTAGGACCATAATCAAGAAGCGAACAAGTGTTTATCTATGACGTGGGAAAATGTCTCAGACATGTAACTTGTGAGGCAATCAAGTAGAAATGGGAGTTTTTCTTTCTTATATAAATATAAAATTCTGCTTCCATTTATGGGCCTCAAGGATAAATATTCGACATCAAATTAGAATTAACCTGTATAGACTATAGAGAACTGAAGCATCAGATCAATTAGTTATTAATGGCTTCAAGATTTCAACAAAAGAATTAACAGAGAACAAGTCATCAACCGCACCAAACACATACAATATAAAAATTTAAGAATCAACACATGTCAAGTACCCTGAAATCAGCTTGTCGTAAAACCTCCTCTGTAGTTGTTTCAAATTCTGAGCGTCTTTTAAAAGGCTTTTGAATCCCTGGTTTTGTAAGATCAAGATCCTGCAAACATACTCTGAAGGTAAGAATACAGAAGAAATAAATAAAAGAAATTGGGTAGCAATTTGTGGAAGAAAACAGAAAATCTAAGGTTTGCGGCAAAAAACAGAAAATGTAAGGGCGCTATATTTCAGCATTCCTTACAGATGCAAATCTCATCTCGAACAGAATAACCCATTATATCCAGTACTCCTAACAGCAAACATCACTAGATTTTACAAGATTTTTTGTAACAATATCAATATTGGGTAACATCCTAGCTAGCACTTACAATTTTAGCCCAAGGCTTGGAGCAGCTAAGACAGAGGGCTTAAATAAGACTGCTAGCAAGAAAGAAAAAATCCAGGTAATTTGCATGAATAATGAAATTCAAGATCTTGGGAGAAGTTAATCAATTAAGTCTTCACATTTTTTTCTCCGGCCTGTGCACAGTACTAAAGTTATAAGATTACCTTTAGGGGTAACTTCTTTCCTATTGTATGTCTACTAAGTAACTTATGACCAAGGCATCGCAGAAGTGTTATTTCAACTTACCCTCTCTCCTCAGTGAATGAAGTTTGCGTTCCTCAAGTAAGCTAAATTTCACAAGAACCAAACTACACTGATGTAGGAAGACTTACAAGCAGGCAACCAGTTTTACATAATCAACTTAAGATATAAGCAATGGCGATAGCAACAAAATGCAATTAATGAATTGTATCCAGCTTTACCCCTGCGGTAACAGGAGGCTGTTCCCGAATGGACCCAAGAGTGAAATGCACACTATATAGTATATATACTACTTCACAATTGATAAAGAGGTGAGGTAGTGTAGTGAGTTATTTTGACTTATTCCATGACATCAACGAGACAGAGAATATAAAATCTTTGACACTATTAAATTAATTATTCAAGGAAAGCAAAATGGTATATGTGAAGACGCTTAGCTCAGAGTCCAGACCTTCGGCTCGTACGTGTCTTCAAGTCTGAAAGTCACATCAGGCCTAAAAGCATAATCTTCTCTGTCCAGCTCCTCAGAATCATACTCAAAGTATCTTGCAGCTTTCACCAACTTCGTGTCCACTCCATCAGATAAAGATGTAAAACTATCATCCAGATCATCAAAGTTGAAACCGCCATTATTAGGTCTGGAACCCATTCCTAATCCTCCATCACTATTGTTTCTTATCCGATCCCTTTGCTGAAAGAAAGAGCTAGACCTTAAACTATCACCACTATCAGAAAATATTCTCTGTGCAAAATCAGCCTCTGACTCGAATAAATTTGTACTCTGCTTGTCATTCTCAGACCCGAACAAATTTGTGCTCTGCTTGTCATCATCAGCTGTTCCAGATGCGTAAATTAGTAATAATACCAATGGTGGAGAAAACTTTGATGGTTAACCTTTAGCATTATGAATTCATGTATGTATATATATATCTAAAATATGTAAACGTATTTTACTACTAACACGATCATTATGATTCAAATCGAAGTTTAAGTGTCAACTTTAGGCAAGGAAGTCTGTCAATTTTAACCATTGAAAAACAAACTGGACAATCTTTTTGGGATGTAGGTAGCATTTACTTGTTCAATTCTAACAAATCGTCGGCGAAAATTTGAGCATGAACGAAGCATCCAAACAATCAACAATAATGCATAAAAAATATATATATAAAACTTAAAGAATAATTATAAAAATTACAAAAAATATAATGTATTACCTAAGTTTAAACTAGTAGCAAAACCTCTCATCGATTGATGCTGACGAAATCGATGAGACAATCCAGTAGCTGATCGAAATACAGTTTGAATTACTTTCATTTTTCCTGAAACAAAAAAAAACATCAAATTAATTTCACAATTTATAAAACATTAATAAATAAAAATTCAAATTGAGTATATAATAGATTAATCAAAAAATTGGAAAATGAAATTGTACCTGATCAAGATTAGGAGCTGAATCGAGAGAGAATTAGTCGTGAGATTAAAAATGGAGAATTGTTTGTTGTGCAATTTGTGAACGAACTGGACTAGGGTTTTGGGTATAGGGCCCATAAAGCCCAAAAAAATTGATTCGTTTCCTATCTTTTTCTCGGACCTCTTTTGTGTCTCCCCGTTTTATTATAAAGTTGGACTTCATGTATTACGGATACTAGTGATTGGAGTTGGAGCACACTCAATGCGTACGCAAATTAAGATTTTGCTTAGGGTTATTGGCACAATCGATCACTCATATTTTATAACGTTAGATCACTTATGTTTCGTTTTGATTTTTTTGATCACTCGTGTTTCAATATCATGACTCAGTCGGTTTGTGGGTGAACTTTTTTGTTAAACTCAATTTTAGTCAAACTGGTCCTTAGTTTGGAAGGGGTAAAACAGTTAATTAACTTAAAATCGTTTTTAAGTCCATAATATAAAAACCCGCGCGAATTAAGCATGAATTTTATATTTAATTGAGTAAAAAACGATTTTATGTGACTATTTTACCCCTCCGAATTAATGACTAATTCGATTAAAAATATAGTTTAACGGAAAAGTCACCACAAACTAACTGAGACATGACATTGAAACATAAGTGATCAAATAGGTCAAAGTGATACATGAGTGATCGAATGATAAACGTTATGAAACATGAGTGATCGATTGTGTCATTAACCATTTTGCTTATTCAATGTTCATGTACACATATTTAAATTCTCATAAAACGATACTCCCTCCGTTCCAAAATACTTGACTTCACGCTTTTCGAAATACAACTTTAATCATCAATTACTTTATATTTACATAATATAAAATTACAAAAAAATAATATGATGAAAGTATTTTGAAAAACGAATTCAATTATATCAATTTTATATTTTTTGGACTAATGAATATAAAGTAATTTGCCGTCAAAGTTTGACACGAATTCCCAAAACGTCAATTAAATTGGAACGGAGGGAGTATTAAACATAAAAAAATCATAAAGAAAAATGATATTGTTCAAGAATTTATCAATAAAAATGTAGAAGAAGATTAGATTTTGAAAAATATAAAATAAAATATATTAGATATGGGTATTGAATGAAAGTTCTCTTTCATTTATATTTACATGATGTGGTGAAAAGTATTTAATTTTTTTATCATTATTTTCTGTATAACTAAAAATAAGGAAAAAGTTTGAATAACAACAAAGTTAGTTGTTATCCCAAATTTAAGGAGATTTACATATTAAATTATATACGGAGTACTTGTTAGTTTATAATTTTGTGTGTCATATTCATATATATCGTATTGGATATGTTAATGTTAATGTTTTTTTTCATGATTGTAATTAATTTATGGAATCGATTAAAAAAATAACCGGTTAACTAATAAACTAAATATATAAAAAAAACAATATTTATTCAAATATCAAATATCAACTAAAATATGAGTTCATCAATTATTTAGCATAATCAGTTAAAATTAATTAAAAACAAACTAAGCCTAGGCTCATTAACGATATCCTAATTTGTAATTTGTTCATGATCATAATAATTAACAATAAGCTTCTAGAACTTGAATATTCAGATTTATTTCTAAATTTTTATACCTTTTCATGTAGTCAACAAGTCTAAAAGACATCACTTATGATTTAAGAGGGCCATATCAATTTGCTCCATCCTCCTAGAAGTTCATCATTGCCATTGTTCCATGGCACATAGCTCAACTATGGTTACCAATAATGATTAATTTTTAGAATTAGGCTAACCTATAAATAGTTTCCATTTGATATGAATGGTTAGATCATAGATGTGCGGAATATTTCAATTCTTGCCAACTATGCTTGCCATTTCTATCACGAAAGCTACTTGCCAAAAAAGTATTGGCAATTCAAAATCCCCTTGGTCTAGCAAGATACTCATGATATAACAGAATTCTAAAGAAAGTGCACAAATTAGCTGTACCAATAAGTTTCTAACAAGTGTTACCCAACAATTATAGTATTATGTCGTCTCTTTTTTTAGAGACCATTTAATTTTATACAAAATTTAAGAAAATTTTATATTAATATCACAATTTACATCTATTTTTTCTTACTAAATTTAGTAAAATAATACTACAAAAAGAGCTTTTTATTGTGAAAAAATGACTCTTACATTAACGGACATAGACAGTATTAATGTAATGCTTTTTATAACAGAAAGGCATTCTAGTGTTTAGACTAGTAATAGTGTAATTGATTGTGCATTATATAAAGGTAGTTTAGTCAAAATAAATTAATTGAAATCACATACATATTGAAAATAGCGAAAAATGTTGATGGGGCACCCAAACCATTATTGCTTATTTTCAAACTATAGCAATGGGTTTGTGACAACATCGATGTGTTAGGTTGTATGAGAGGAAACAAAGGGATGGGAATAGACACAGTATTAAAAATATGATGTCATTTAAAAATAATAGTACTACTTACTAGTATTAAATAATGAAAGTAATGTCAAACGTGGCATTGCTATCTTAGAAAGGATAAAACTAGGTTACTAGTTATAGAAAAAATTGATATCTAAAAGGTTCTTTTGAAAATTTATAATATTATTATCCATAGTTTGATTATAAAATTAAATATCGATCTTTATTTATATGTCCATGACAAGATTTTAAACTGTTCTATATATGTTGTGAATCAAGAATTTTATGTATAGGTTAATGATAAAAGTAACCCAAAATTTTATTTTATCTTTTATAAATTAACGATGATGTGAGTTTCGAACACACACCTTCTAGTATGGTATGTCATGAGGTATACTCAAATCTTTATAAACTCAATAAATAATAGAACTCCATATCAATGTGACATGAGGTATATCATCAAAGAAATAATGGTTCCCTTTCCCTCTTCCTAGTTAGTCATATTTACTTATTTGTTGTGTTTATAAATGATACGCTTATTTAATATGCCCCGCTTGGCTAGCCCATCACCCAATAGAGGAGGTGAATCCGGATGTGCCTCTAGCGGCTCGGTATTTCACTTCAAGAGACCCAGAGAGGCTGGGTAACCACCCACAAGCAGATCCTCCCTTGAACAAATGCAGAGTTACTCATGCACCTCGTGGATCGAACCCACACACCTGTAAAAAAGCACACTCTTATAATGAAACCCCTTACCATTTGAGCTATGTCTTGTAGCATTTGTGGTGTTTACTCATATATACAGGTTGGTTTTGTGTTGATTGAGGTGGTATCGAAATTGTGAATGAGAACAAAATGTGATAAGCAAGTTGCAGAGTGGAAGATCTATGGTGGTCTATCAAGAATCTTTTGGTGACAAAATGGACGTCTATCCAACAGGGAATTGCAACCCCTCATGTTCATATTATTAACCTTATTAGGCCCCCACTCCTGACCGTCCCCTATTATTACCAAATTTATTTTCAACTACTAATATAATTATTTTTTCTACTATTATTTCATACTAGTGCCTTCAACTCTCTATTAATATAAACTTACATGATTGATTGCTAAGGCATATTTCGTGGGGATCTGGAGGCTGCTAGTAGTTGGGTTTGTAGTACAAATAAGTGCTTGTTTGTTTAGTATTGCATCAATCGAGTTTTATGTAATTGTGTATGTATAGAAAAGCAAAAGAAAGAGAGTATTCAATCAAGCATTTGCGTATCTCATAGTTAGTAGATATTTGTCTCCTAAAAATTATTAGTTGAAAACAGTTGATTGTTTATAATCTTATAACAGAATACTAAAGAGTTACGTAATACTCCCTCCATTCCTAAATGATTGTCACATTTTAATTTTTTGTGGTCAACAAAACACGATTTAAAATGTAAATATTTATTTTTTATATGAGAAAAAATTGTAAAAAGTTGATCTTTCAAAAATATATATTGAGACGAATCTAACAAGGTCTCACAAGTCTATGTTATTTCTAATCGTTTAATGATAATTCATAATCAAATTTTGCTATATTTGACCAACAAAAGTCAAAATGTGACAATCTTTTAAGGGCGGAGATAGTATGAGCTTACCGCTAAACATGGGAGTATAATAATTCCCTATTATGTATTTACTTTTTGTGATAAACACTCTCAATTATACTCTCGTCTCTTGCATACATATTAGTCGACGTTTTTATTTTACATAATAACTTTTTGTTACCACGTAACACAAATAAAAATAATATTAATATCTATTTGTTTCCAGTATATTTATAGTTATTGATTTCTGATACTCTCTCCATCCATCTCTAAATAAATGAAGCATTTTAAATTTTTGGGTCAAACTTTAAATACTACTTTGACTGTAAATTCTCATTAGTCGATAACAATAATATAATTATATTGAATCTTATTAGACTCGTCTCAATATAAATTTTTAAAAGTTAAGTTCTTATAATTTTTATACATGTAAAATGAAAAATATTTATATTTTTAAGTTGTGCAATGTAACGCACTCAAGTGAATAATAGCAAATGACTAAGTGAATAATAGAGGTAATAATAACATTTTATATTTTATGACTAAGATTCCATCACTAAAAATAAAACGTTCACTCAAGTAAATAATAGAGAGTGCTATTATTACTCGTTACTGTCACAATACTAGTATTTTATTAATGCCACCAAGATTTTTTTAAAATAGTAAATATAGTGATGTCACATCAAAACCAACTTCTCAATAGTACTACCTCCAATCCAAAACAAATGTCTTTTTAGACATTTCAACAATATCCAAAACAAATGTCTTTTTATATAAACTCTAAGAATCTCGATATTGAATCAGATTGAATACGCCATTAAAGGCAGAAAACAAGAAAAGAAAAGAGACGGACGAAAAAGGAAGAACTTGACTGAATATTACTGAAAATAATGACAAGAGTTAATTGGAAGAAGGAAAACTGTTAACTAACTAAACTAACCTACCCAGCCCACTTATTTATAATGTTCGTGGACGAATAAGAAAAAGACAACACATTAAAAATGCCACATCAGCTCAACCGACTGATACATCAATTAGGGCACAATCAATTAGATAAATTGGGGCTGAATTCTAACGGCTATAACTTATTAACCAATCACAGCCACGCTCCTGGTTTCAATTCATAGAACTAAAACTCCAATCTTTAATCACCCGCAAAACGTCTTCAATCTTCAATCAAATAACAACATTCTTTCATCCCCCCCTCAAGATGAACACAATTGAAAGTTCATCTTGGATAACATTTGAAAATGTAACGGACCCGTCAAGGACTTGGTGAACAAATCGGCCAGCTGCTGATTGGAACTAACATGGTACGGCTGTATGAACCCTTTGGCATAATGCTGTCGAATAAAATGGCAATCTAATTCTATGTGTTTCGTACGTTCGTGGTACACAGGATTCTCGATAATATAAATGGCAGCCTTGTTATCACACCAGAGATCAATGGGCAACTGGAGAGGTATGTGCAAATCTTGAAAAACATAACTCAACCACTTTAATTCACTGACGGCATTGGCCGCACTGCGGTACTCCGCCTCTGCGGATGACCGTGAGACCGTATTATGCTTTTTCGATTTCCAGGCAATCAAAGAATTCCCCATAAGAACACAGAACCCCGTAACAGAACGTCTAGTGAGAGTGCACCTCGCCCAGTCGGCATCACAATAGGAGGTAAGAACACAACTGCTCTCGGCTGAGTAAAACAGACCATGATTAACATGACCTTTTAGATAGCGAACCACATGAATAGCACCATTCCATTGGTGTTCGGAAGGAGTTTGCATAAATTGACTTAAGGTGTTCACTGAATAAGTAACATCAGGCCGAGTAAAACTGAGATAGAGCAGTCTCCCTACCAGCCTCCTATAGGCTGTAGGATTATGAAAAGGAACAGACAGATGTTCATCTGGAGACCAGCCACTAGGGAAAGGTGTGCTTGCAATCTTGGCTTCTCCCATATTTAAGTCAGCAACAATGTCCCTAATATATTTCTGTTGTGTCAAATACATCCCAGTAGGGCCTCTTGCAATTTCTATGCCTAAGAAGTATTTTGCTACCCCCAAGTCTTTGATGGTAAATTTCTTGTCCAGTAGATGTTTGATGTCCTGAATAGAAGTCTCATGATTGCTTGCCAAGAGTACATCATCTACATAAACCACAAGCAACATGAAACACTCAGGTTTATCTAAGATAAACAAGCAATGATCATGGGCTGACTGGGTGAAACCATAGGCTAAAACAGTAGAGGTGAACTCTATATTCCACTGCCTACTTGCTTGCTTCAATCCATACAAGCTTCTCAATAATCTACATACTTGTCCTGGCTTGGCTTGAGTGTACCCTTCTGGAGGCTTCATATAAATTTCTTCATCAATAAACCCATGTAGGAAAGCATTGTTGATATCAATTTGATGTAGATGCCAAGTGTTAATGGCTGATAGAGCTAAAACCAGTCTCACTGTGACTGTTTTGGCTACTGGACTAAAGCTGTCATAATAATCAACTCCCTCTAGTTGATTATAGTCTTTTGCCACTAACCTAGCTTTGCATTTATCCAATTCACCATTTGATTTACATTTAACTTTGTACACCCATCTACAACCTATTGGTTTATGGCCCTTAGGCAGCTCCACCAACTCCCAAGTCTTGTTATCCTCCAATGCTTGTAACTCTGCTTGCATAGCATCACACCATTCCTGATGTTGGCTTGCTTCCTTGTAGCTAGTAGGCTCCTGAACATTCTGTAAATTTGCCAAAAAGACCAAGTGTGTGTGTGCATATGTAATAACATTATCTAACTCAGAGGCCATATTAATATGATAGTCATTGAGCCATGTAGGCTGCTTCCTAATCCTACCAGAATATCTACTAGGGGTGTGTGCAACTGGCAAATGAGCAGACTGAGTTAAACTAGTTGTATCAATGTTATCACTTAGAACATCTGTATGTGAAGTATCCTGTTCAGGTTCCATAGTTATGTGATCAGTAGGAACATGGGGTACACTGTGAGTAGGAGGAACAGGAATGGGGATCATAGGATCCTCAACATCAGGGGAAAAGAAATTGACACCTAGGTTTCTGTCTGGCTGGCCTTTAAGTTCCTGTAAGAGTTTCAAATCATGATAGGGAAAGATATGTTCATGAAACTGGATGTCCCTAGTACATATGATAGCATTGGTCTTAATATTAAGAACTTTATAAGCCTTTTTCCCTGATGGATAACCTAGGAAAATAGCAGGAAAAGCCCTTGGCTCAAACTTACTCTTATGTGGCATAACATTGGTGATATAACATAAACAGCCAAAACATCTCATGTGATTAAACTGAGGTGCAACCTTATGTAGAAGTTCATATGGGCTTTTCCATTTAAGAATATAAGAAGGCAGCCTATTGATGATATAAGTGGCTGTTAGAACAGATTCACCCCAGTAGTCCTTTGGCAAGTTGGATTGGAACATCAGTGCCCTAGCAACTTGTAAAATATGCTGATGTTTTCTCTCCACTGTGCCATTCTGCTGAGGTGTGTAGCTACAAGAAGTCTGATGCACTATTCCTAATTTGGAAAATAACTCCCTCAATTGGCTGTTAACAAATTCTGTTCCATTATCTGTTCTGATTTTCTTTATATCCTTCTCATATTGTGTCTTAACTAGTGTGATAAAATGTTCCAGAGTATGCACTGTTTCACTTTTATGCTTAAGTAAGTATAGCCAGGTGCTCCTACTAAAATCCTCAACTAATGTGAGAAAATATCTTGCTCCATTGTAGGTTGGGACTTGATAAGGGCCCCAAAGATCAACATGTAATAATTGAAAAACATCAGTGGAGCTAGTCATGCTGTATTGGAAAGGCAGCCTTTGTTGTTTGGCTAAAGGGCAGACAAAGCAAGGTAATTCTTGATTAAGATGCACTACATTCAAATCTGATATATGTTTAGTTACAGAATTGGGAGCATGCCCTAGTCTCTTGTGCCATATATCCTGATTAACTTTAACTACATGTCCAGCTATATGAGCATCTGTCCTATCTACTAATCTGTCCTCATACAGAGTGTTCACAAAGTTGCCCTTGCTATGATAATCAGTACTTAGCACATATAAGCCCTTTTGCTCCTTAGCCACAGCCAGCACCTTAGATGTCTTAGAATCCTGTAGCACACAATAAGTAGGATAGAATTGTACTCTGACATCAGATGTCTGTGAGAGCCTACTGACAGACAGTAAATTGTATCTAAAAGATGCTATGTATAGGCAATCTTTTAAGTAGAGTTCTGGGCTAATGACAATGTCACCATAACAGGATACAGACTTAGTGGTGTTATCAGGAAGTTGTACAGGGGTAGATATCTCATTATACCTAATGTTAGTGAATAAGCTTAAGTTTCCAGACATGTGTGCAGAAGCCCCACTGTCTACAATCCATTCTAGTTGATTAGCATAATGAACACAATCTTGAGGTATAGGAAGGATAGTACCTGCAAAATCTGTGAAGTGAGTTCCTGAATTCTGTCCAATTACTTTGCCATTCCTAACATTGTCCTGCTGGTTCTGAATTTGCTTGCCAACCTCCCTTTGTACTGCATCATTGATCATATTCTGTATGTTTCCTCCATTACTGCCCTCATTCTTCATGTTCAATGGAGTTTCTTGATCTTGAAATTCTTGTTGCATCACATTATTTGCCCTGAATCTTCCTCTACCAAAACCTCTTGAACCTTGATTTGGCCAGCCATTGAGTTTGTAGCAAGTAGCCTTCACATGGCCCTGTCTTCCACAGTAATCACATTTGAGGGATCCCCTATCATTCCTTACATTCTTTCCCAGATTTCTGTTATTAAAATTATTGAATCTGGTCTGGTTTCCTGCATAGTTGTTATTAAAACCAGAATTTCCTGAGTACTGTCCTTGATTTCCAATGCTATCATGCACACTTGGACTTCCATTGTTGCTTCCAGAACTTGAAGCAAGATTGGCTTCTTGTTTTGCCTGCATTGCATTGTGCATATTTAAGCTTAGGGCATTGTCCAGAGTATTTGTATCTTCTACTTGATTAATCAAACCAAGTGCCTTTGACAATGTTGGCAGTGGCTCTTTTAACAAGATCTGATGCCTGGTATCATGATATTCATCATTTAGGCCCATTAAAAACTGCATGAGCTTGTCCTCTTCATCCTCAACATATCTCTCTTTTACATTCCCAAGCTCATCCCATAATGCTTTCAAATTGTTAAAGTATACATTGACAGAATTAGAGCCCTGTTTTGCAGTGCTAATGTTTCTCTTAAGCTCATAAATTTTCAGACCATTGGTCTTTCCAAATCTTTCAGCAATCTCATCCCACAACTGCTTAGCTGTTTCTGTGTATAAGAAACCTTGTGTAAGGTTTGGTGTTATTGTATTCAACAGCCAAGAAATGAGTGTTGAATTGACTTTCACCCATTGATCATATCTGGGATCTTCTGGTTCCACTTGGGGAATCTGTCCAGTAAGAAATCCCAATTTTCCTCTAGCCACTAATGCAATTGACATTGATCTCCTCCAGGGATGATAATTCTTCTCTGTTAATGGATCTGCCACCAACACAAGACTTGAGTGATCTGCATTACTGAGATAGAAGGGGCTATTCGGTTTGATGTCGTTTTCTTGAGCAAGATTATTTGCCAAGATCAAATCTCGCAGCTGTTGCAAAGTCAGAGGAGGTCCTCCACCACCTCCACTGCCACCGCCGGGGTCTGACATTTTCTTGAATCAAAGATTGATGGACACTGTTGATTAACAAACAGAAAAAGGAGATGATGATAATTTCGAAGCCTATAGCTCTGATACCATCTAAGAATCTCGATATTGAATCAGATTGAATACGCCATTAAAGGCAGAAAACAAGAAAAGAAAAGAGACGGACGAAAAAGGAAGAACTTGACTGAATATTACTGAAAATAATGACAAGAGTTAATTGGAAGAAGGAAAACTGTTAACTAACTAAACTAACCTACCCAGCCCACTTATTTATAATGTTCGTGGACGAATAAGAAAAAGACAACACATTAAAAATGCCACATCAGCTCAACCGACTGATACATCAATTAGGGCACAATCAATTAGATAAATTGGGGCTGAATTCTAACGGCTATAACTTATTAACCAATCACAGCCACGCTCCTGGTTTCAATTCATAGAACTAAAACTCCAATCTTTAATCACCCGCAAAACGTCTTCAATCTTCAATCAAATAACAACATTCTTTCATAAACCAATGTATAATAGACCACTTTTTCCTTTAATATCCCTAGTTGCATAGAATAACTCAAAAAAAATAATGATTGCATCATATAGTTAAGTGATAATTGGATTATTAATGATTGGTTTATAGGGGCATAGATGGAAAGTGTGAATGTAATGATTGTTTCTTAATTTGTGTGAAATGTCTAGAAAGACATTTGTTTTGGATTGGAGGGAGTATAGTTTTATGTTGACTAAATATAGTGTTTGTTACGGTTTGATAAACTTGAAAAGTTTTGTGATGTAGCTGATTTGGACAAGAGTGTTTACTTTAATTAACTAATAGTAACATCCATCTTAGTATACGAATGTATGTCGTCCAAGCTTGTCGAGCAAAAATTGTGGCCACAGTGATAGGGAAGTTTAAGATAATATTTGTCACAAAACAAAAATTAGGATAATCTAAACTTTCTTAATAATGCTTGTTGAATTGACCTCAACTCAATACTCATCCTAATGGAGATAAGGTGTTGTTGGAGGCAGTTTCATACAACTTGATAACTAATACTCCTTTAATGTCATATTTTCTTATTACAACGTTTTCGTGGTTGGAATGATAACGCACGAGAGGCTTAACTCCAATAGGCGACATACCATTTATCATTAGTTTTACTTAAGCCATTTATTAATTAACTAGTTTGGCTTAGTGGTGATCGACTCCTGCCTCTTCAATAAAAGTTATAGGTTTAAGACCTGGTGAGGGTTCAAATATTTGTAGATGTTTCTACTTCATTGTTAACGTAGAACCTCCCAATAGTGTAGAATCTCCTTACTTGTACGATATCGATTGGATAAAAAAGCTAAGCCATTTATACATAATCTTACAATAAGAATTGTATAAAATTGGAAAAGTAATTTGAAGAAGCATTAGTACATCACTTTTGCATACAAAATATATATATATATAATTATTTAAACGATGTAAGTTAAAAATTAAATAAATAGAGGTTACATCTTAATTTTAAAAGTATCACATATTGATTGGTAACAAAAAATAATAGGCTTCAAAAGGAAATATCTAATTCTATTTTTCTCATATTATATGTAGCGAAAATGCTACTCGCAATATATGGAGTATATAATCTAGACTTCGGAAAATGTCATCGGCCCATCGAAGATGTCATGTATATATTTTCTCCGTCATTTTTCTAATAACCATTCAATTTTTGTACAAAGTTTAAAAAATATTCAAATTCATCTTATAAACATAATTTCCCTCCATTTTTCTTACTAAATTTAATAAAATGAAATTCAAAAAAGGGATATTAAGGATTAATCGAATAGCCTAGTGAAATTCAAAAAAGAAAATTTAATAATCAGTGACTAGAAAGTCCTGGATGCGATAATCACCTCATCGCTAATTTACAACAAAAAAAGAAAAAAAATATTAAGAGTCTACAGGGTTCCACTCTAAAATCAATTGGCAATAGAGAGGGTATCTCAAGATCTTATATATTTGACCCGTCATAACACCTCATCACGTGTAATCTAATCGCGGCGAAATTTTCCTCGCCCGTAATATTTTTCGGAACAATATCGGCGGGATTATACGTGTCTCGTTAACTCGGAATTGGCTCATGAGACCATATTAAGAGTCTATAAATTTTAATCTAAAACTAATTGACAATAGAAAAAATAACCCAAAATTTTATATATTGATCACTCACGTTTGTATTAACCATATTGATTTGGGTGGAATAAAATATGGCAAGCAAAATTGAGGCAAAAACATGGTGTTCACTTTTAGTAGAAAGTGATGGATCTTTGAGGCATTATTACTTTGGATACTGCAATATATTTGATTGTAATAATTGGATGTGGAAATAAAAAAGGTGAATGATGAGCATCATCAACCCGGACCATCGCCACCATTATATTAAAAGAATTAATGCATGCTCTCAGATCACATACAAATACAGGTCCACCAAAAAGCTGATGCCTTTAATGTCAACTCCACCATTCACCACCACATTTTAACTTCACCTAATGCTTACGGACTATTTCAGAAGTTATTTACAAATTTTGTTGAATCATTTATACTCCCTATTATTATTTAAGACAATAACATGTTACATGTCTAAGTTTAAATACTCTATCAAAAGCGTATGTTTTAGTTTTGATATTAAATTATGTATTTATTAGGACAAATGGCTTCTCACATGATCACATTATTGATGTTTGTAAAAAATACTAGTTAGATCATCTATGTTTTAGAACGATTAAGTGTGATCGTTCATGTTTATATAGTACCTTATTTGGATTACTCTGTGATTTTTTTGAAGAGTATTTTTGTCCATAAATTATTATTACTACTTCAAATGTGCATGAATATGTAGTAGTTCCTACATCCCTAAATGATTGACACATTTTGACGTTTCATGGTAAAAAAAATACGATTTAAAACGTAAGTATTTCTTATTCTACATACGAAAAAATTATAAAAAATTGATGCTTCTAAAATATATATTGAGAAGAATCTAATAAGATCCCATATGATTATATTATTTTTTATCATTTAATGAGAATTCTTATCAATTTTTTAAAATTTGATGATGAAAAATTAAAATAATAAATTGTGTTAATCATTTAAAAATGGAGGGAATATTTGATAAATGATAATTACTATGATGCAATCCCTTTCGAGAATGGAGAAAATGACAATTCAAAATTAGAATTTAATTAGAGAAAAATAAAAAAGAGGTCAACGTCTTAGCTTTATGGTAATTGAGAAGGGGAGAGACGGAATTCTTGTTTGATATATCCATAGAGCCATCCACAAAGCACAACCTTTCCTTTCCATTTCTCCACACCACACGTGTCACTATTGGAAACTTCACCTCCTCACCAATTTTACCTAATCTTCTTCTCTATTGTGGGTTTCATTAGGATGTACTATTTCTTACACCTCAATAATTGAATCCAATTTAAAAATAGATTAATTTTGAATTAAAAAAAACATGTTTTAAAGACAGGATTAGACCTCATACAATGGTGGCAAGTTTGTGTATGTGTTTAGGTATTACTAGCTATAGCCAACCGAAATGACATGTGAATATAGGGTTGGTGCGCAGTTGAATTATCAACCCTCTCTACTTCGTAACAAAATCTGAATTATTAATCATTTATGAGAAAAATGAAGATAAACATATTCATAGTTTCATTTATTGAATTTCCAAAAGGTGGTTGTTACTAGGGTTGTTATTGGTATGAAAGAATCGAGATTCGTCTGGTACCTGGTCTGAAATTCCCGGTCCATTTATTCACTCGGTAAGATAACGGTTCGGGAATGGGTAAAAAAATTAATCGGCATTCGATAAGTTACCCGGTAAAGCACCCGATAAAGTATCCAATAACATATTTGACGTTAATTTTTAGATGTTATATTATTGATTTTGAACATTTATTTAGGATTTTTTTTCTATCGTATATATTTTTTATCGGATATACTCGTCCGAACCGGTATCTACCCGATAATGGGACTGTATCGGTCCAAAAAATATATCTGATATGGTTACAGTCCGGACCGGATAGGATTGGCAACCTATCGATCCGGTTCCTGAAAGAGTGAATACCCGAACCGGACTAGACCAATAACAACACTAGTTGTTGCACGTCGAACGGTGGTGTGAGGGAGGAAGATATTGGTAAATAATTTATTCTTCTACTTTATTTTGAAATGATATGTTATTATTCGAAGATATTTGGAAAAAGAAGAAAATATTCTAAATGTATGCACAAATTCTCCTTAAAATCTAAGGCCAAATTCCTTCACACCTAAAAAAAATTGAGTAAATCTAGATGCGTAGATCTTGTGACATGAAATCTAAAGAAAAATTGCATCAAGTTGAATTGAGTAATTCCTCCTAGTCTAATGCGTAAGTGCTTATCTCTTTCGATCTAAAAGCTCATTTTTACCCTTAATAAAGATGGAAAGTGACAAATACAATTCAGTCTCTCCACCTTTTGGTTGACAAGTGGACACGGCATCTCACTTTCGTTATCTTTTTTCCTCTCAATCGACTATCTATGGACAAACACCTTTTGCTCTTTCAAGTTTTTACTTGCTTTTCTTTCATATTTTCATCTTCTAAGTTACCTTTGCAGTAGATTTATGTTACTTTCACGTTTTCAAATTATAGGCATCACTTGCTTTATCTCATCAACAAGATCTCTATAGTCTTTTTTATTGACTAGTAAAAAATATAATTGATTTTCTTTTAGATCACTATTCGAATATAAAAATTTCAGTAAGGAAAAAGATTCATCTTCAATATCGACACTAGAGTTCAACTTGTTTTTACACAATCTAATTACTATTGTTAGTTGAATTGTGTGAAGAGTGTCATAATACATGACTCGGCTTTTAGAAACCTTTAACAAAAGAGATTTCTAGTCCAACTCAAAAGATATGTGATCATGAATCTCTATGAAGATGGCACAAAAGATCATTACCTATAATTGAATGTAATTTGGTATATATATATTCTCAACGTTTAATAGAATAAAACCATCCAAACGTAAATGAATTGGTAAGAGGGAAAGTGACAGAAATTAATACCCTAAATCCTGATAAAGTAGGTTGAATCCGTTAGAGAGGGTACTATGAATTATGTATCTAGTTCGATTTTCTTCTTTACAAAACTAATATACATACACATCCTTCTGTTCACAATTTATCCGATCAAGAGTCAACGATATGAATTAGGGAATTCCTATTATTTCCCTTATCAAAAGAAAAGGAAGAATCATATGCTTGAAAATACACCTCACCATCACAGTTCTTTATTGGCCCACACTATTGAAAGCACTAACCAATAGCAGCATCCAACATATATTCTCTCTCTTTTCATCTAAAGCTCAAACTCTCTTGCACCATTAAATAATCCCAGCTCTCTGAAATTTTACTCTTGGAAAAAAACCATTTTCCATTTTTGGCATTTTTCATAAAATATCTCAACTATTTGTATTTTTTCACTCACCACACTTTCCAAATCCGTGTCTTTCTATCAAACATATTGTCTTAAGTTTCATAAATACCTCTCAAACAAAGTTCGATTGAAAAATTACATCAATTAAATACTTTTCTACAAGATTCGACTAAAAAATTATTCCATTAAAATAACTCTTCAAAAAATTAGACTAGAAAAATTAGTCCAATAAAATAACTCCTGATATAGTTCCCACTCGAAATATTTCAATAAGATAAATTCCTTCTGCTCGAAAAGTTCGATTCGAAAAATTCTCAGTTCCAGGCGATGCCAACGCCGGTGGGTACCGCCAGGCAATGCCTGACAGAGGAGGCAGCAAAGGCGTTGGACGATGCTGTGGCGGTGGCTCGTCGTCGGAACCACGCTCAAACCACATCTCTGCACATCGTGTCATCATTGCTTTCTATGCCTTCCTCCATCCTCCGTGAAGCTTGTTCGCATTCCATCGTCATATCAAGAAAATCTCCCCATCTTCAGTTTCGAGCTCTAGACCTCAGCGTCAGCGTCTCTCTTGACCGCCTACCCACGGCCAAGAACGTGACGGAGCCGCCTGTTTCCAACTCCCTCATGGCGGCGATCAAGCGTGGTCAAGCTAGCCAAAGGCGAAACCCTGAGATGTTCCATGTTTATCAGCAAAATGTTACTAGTTTGGTGGGTACTTCAGTTACTTGTGTGAAAATTGAGTTGAAGCAGTTTGTTTTGTCTATTCTTGATGATCCGATTGTTAGTCGGGTTTTCGGGGAAGCAGGTTTTCGGAGCCCCGATATCAAGATGGCTGTTTTCAGCCCGGGAAGGTTTTCATCGAAAACCAAGTGCCCACCTTTGTTTTTGAGTAATTTGAGTGATATGGAAGCCACTAGACGGGGTTTTAGTTTTCCTTTTTCTGATTATTTAGGAAATAGTAGGGAGAATGTGAGTGATGTTGATGAGCATTCGCGAAGAATTGGGGAGGTTTTATCGAAGAAGACAGGGAAGAATCCGTTGTTAGTTGGAGTTTGTGCCAATGATGCTTTGAAATGTTTTATGGAGTGTTTGGAGAAGAAGAAAGGGGGAGTCTTGAGTGATGAGATCAGTAGATTTAGTTTGATTAGTATCGAAAAGGAGGTGTGCGAGTTTGTTAGTAAAGATGGGAGTGATGAAGCGATGAAGATGCAATTCAAAGAAGTGAGTGATGGTGCTGAGGGGAGTGAATTGTTGGTGAATTATGGTGATTTACGGGTTCTTGTCGAGAGTGGTTTGGTTGATTGTGTGAGATTTGTGGTGACGGAGTTAAGTAGATTGGTTGAAGTTCATGGTGGGAGATTGAGGTTGATTGGAGTAGCTGCAAGTGATGATACTTATAGGAAGTTTGTTGATAGGTTTCCTACTATTGAAAAAGATTGGGGTTTACAGTTGCTTCCAATTACTTCATCAAGAACTTATTCAATGGGAGGAGGAGGGTATCCCAAATCCAGGTGAATTGTTTATCTTGTACTTTGTACTTTTCCTTTGTCTTGTATAAAATTTCATCTTCAAGAATGAATTTTTAATTGTTGCAGATCCAGGCTGTTTCATATTTTATATATGTTTGAATGAGACAAACTCTTTTGATTTCTTTTACTAATAAATATATTAAAATCATTACTTTTGGTCACCACTTCATCACTAATATGTAGGAGGATATTTGTATTCTATTAAGAATCTGTGTGGCTCCTTTCATTTGGTCTGCATATGGGATTCACTATGGTTTCTTTTAGTTCATTTAACAGGAAATTTGTAGTTGAAACATCTCTGTTATGCTTCTTTTGATATTGTTCACCAGCACTTATCAACTGTCTGACCTATGTATCATCGATATTGAATACTGGTGTATGACTTTTCGACTGGTCTATCTCATGGTTGTATCGTCTACTACTTGCAGCTTATTAGGGTCGTTTGTCCCATTTGGTGGGTTCTTCCCTTTGCCGTCAGACCTTGAGAATATAAGGAGCAGCAAAGTTCAATTTACTGGTCGTTGCAGCGTTTGCAATGAAAGTTACGAGCGGGAAGTCTCTGCTGCTCTTAAGGAAATATCTGCTTCATCTGGTTCTGGTAACACCACAAGCACAGGCACAGGCACAGCCAATATTCCTTCATGGTTACAAAAGGCTGAATGTGGTGGAAGCAAGTCATCTGGTGCCCATGAGGTATGTTTTTCTTCCTTTCATATGATGAATATGTTGAAGATTACATCTCATCGTGACTGTTATAATGTTGCGTGAACATATGTTCTATCACTTCAGTGCAGGCCAAAGATGGCAAAATTGTATCCGCTGCAAGCTTCATGGAGTTGCAAAAGAAATGGAACGATATCTGCCAACGCCTTCATATCTCTGCATCTTCGGAAGTGTCCGGATCTAGGCCTAAAGTTCCAGGTACAGAGGCTTCTTTATAATACATTCATTTCCTGATTTGCCATCAACAGGTTTACTGATTCTATTTCTTGTGTCATCAGATGTGCATAATGTTTTCGTAGGAAAACAAAATGTCGTGAAACCACATTCTCTCGAAGCCGGTTCCTCTGACTATGCCAAATATGTGGTTCAAAGTACCAAAAATCCTTCAGAAATGACCAACATTCAAAACCCACCATGCAGTGTGCACAACGAGAGCCAGCCTCTTGATTGTATGGTAGGGCAATCTAGAATTTCTGTAACCACAGAGCTACAGTTGGCTCCTCTATATGTAGCGAAGGATAAAGGATCGCAGGATCTCAGTCATGTCCCTCAGTCCATCTCCTCCTCTATTTCTCATTTAGAGACATTTGATTCAAAAGACGTCAAGCAACTCTACAGAGCACTTTCTGATAAGGTCTATTGGCAACAAGAAGCCATTTCTTTGATCAGTCAAACTATATCTCGTTGCAGAAGTGGTCATGGGAAGCCTTTTAGCTTGAGCAAAGGAAATATATGGTTCAGCTTTCTTGGACCAGATAAAGTGGCGAAGAGGAAAACTGCAGTTGCTCTCTCTGAGATACTTTACAGCAAATGTAACTTGATTGCTGTGGATCTGAGCTCCAAGTGTGGCTCTACCTCCCCCTCCTCTTTGTTCTCGGCTAACAATCTAGTCAGATCAGATGAAAAAATTAGGGGAATGATGGTTGTCGACTACATTGCAGAGGAGTTGAAGGGAAAACCAAATTCTGTTGTGCTACTTGAGGATATTGACAATGCAGATATTCTTCTTCAGAATAGCTTGTCACAAGCTCTCAAAACTGGAAGATTTCCAAATTCACACGGAAGAGAGGTTAGCGTCAGTAACACTATCTTTGTGATGACTTCAGGTGACTCAAAGGCTGTTAAAGATCTTCCTTCTGATAAACCATCCTCTACATTTCCAGAAGAAAGAATTTTAGCTGCCAGAAACCTCCAAATGCGAATTGTGGTGGAAGATGCTTGCACAAGCAGCCCTGATATCCATAGTTCAAACATTGAAATCATGGGCACGCGAGACGTGCAAATCCATGTATCCAAATTGAAGAGGATACTGAGTGACAATTCAGACTTCAATAAACCAAAAAGGACGAGGAATGAACCGACATGGTCCCTGGACTTGAATTTGCCCGTTCAAGAGATGGAAGACGACAATGGCGATAGTGAAAGCCATAGTTACAGTGACGACGAAAGCTCAAAGGCATGGTTGGAAGAAATCTTTAGGCAATTAGATGAAAATGTGGCATTTAAGCCGTTTAATTTCGACTCGCTCTCTGAGGAAATTCTAGTGCACATGCGTGCAAGGTTCAAGGAAATAGTTGGAAGCAGTTCTTTCTTAGAAATCGAGGCAGAAGTGATAGTGCAGATACTAGCAGCTTCTTGGTTATCCGACAACAAATTATCAATGGTGAAATGGGTGGAACAAGTACTATGTAGGAGCTTTCTTGAAGCAAAACAGAAGTGGAAGCTCACAAACAAGACTGTAGTGAAACTAGTCACTTGTCAAGGCCTTTTTGTCAAGGACCATGCTCCAGGAATTCTTCTTCCAACTAGAATTAATGTAAACTAATTCTCTCAGGTATGCATGTTAGGTTAATATGTAATATAATGTAGAGTTTGCTTCCTTTTTCTATGTTGAGTTTCATCCCTTTTGATGTCTAGCATCAGAACATGATATATATATAATATATATATAGCTGCATTTTTGTATAAGATCATAACATGTATGTAATATAATATAGAGGTTGCCTCTTCTTTTCCAATGTTAATATTTTTCATCCTTCTTTATTATTAATTTTCATTAGAAAATAACATGCCCAAATCACTTTCCAAATGTGGGTTGCAACTCAAGGAATAATACATTTTAGGAACTTACACACAACATTATTCTATATGAACCGTTCTATCGCTTCCCTCAGGGGATAACCAGGGACTTCTATTTTTATTGCCCTATACTATACTACCACCGTCCACCAATATGTTGAACACTGAAATTCGTATGCCCCTTGTTGATAAATCAGTTCAACTTGTGAGTGATAGCGACCACAGTTCACACTTTGCAGGCATGCAACTTTGCTGGTTCTTCAAAGCCATTAAGAAAAAACATTTACCTTGATGAACGTACAACAAATTTTGACTAGCTGAAGATAAGATTAGAAAGCAAAGTACCAATATACGTGGAAACCTGAATGGCTTCAGTATTTGTGTATATATCCCCTATATCCGACTTATATCTCTGCCAAACACAAATGTTGTCAACCAGTTAATAGCAACGTAGAATCTGTTTCTCCAGCTCAGAACGCGTGTCAGATAAGCTGATCGCCAAATAAACCAGCTGACAAATCCTTTCAGAGACACACCTTTCGCCGACTGTATCAGATCAAAAGGAAACTTTAGAGCTTCATGTACAAGGAAGAAGGCTTATAAAAAAGGGGAGACAGAACTGACCTTGGTTTCCCTAATATCTACAAGAGCTTTATATCTACCAACTGTAGCCATGCTACCTAAATGCTTGTAAGCAAATGCATTGCCAAGTTCCATATCATGTGCAGTGTTTGCACGCCCTCCTCCAGCATGGCCAAGCTTGTTCAAAAGTTCTGCTAGGTATTTCCCCTGCCTTTCTGCAACCTGGTAATGCACTCCAAAGTCTTACACACTGACTAGAGAAGTAAACCTAATCGAATAGCCTTAATAGTCATCTTTCGAAGATATCTATAGAAAACATTATACTGCATTTGTTGTAAACTACTATATGGGCCATGGAATGGCGCCCATATGTTGCAAAAGCTGTCTTTTACATGCTCCTCTTTCTGAGACTATTCTAAACTGGCCATAAACTGAAGTAGTGTTATCTACTGATTTCACGAAAGAATATTGAAGTAATTATTTCAAAGTAAAAATAATTACGTAGGTCCAAAAAATGAACAAAAGGGAGACATTTGCATATTATATTACTCAATCTTAAGCTCAGAGCAAATTAACAACACTATTTAGAAAAATACCAAGTAACCCAAACTTAATTGCAAACGAACAAAATGCATCTAGATTACATGATTAGTCGACACTGACATCTCCAGAAATTTCACAATTACACGCATCTGTTATTTTTTTGATAAGTTGCACATCTGTTATTAAATAAATAATTAGTGGGCCAAATCAAGAAGAATCTAGCCTATAGTCTCATGGAAACAGCTAATCACTAATTGTAAAGCAACATCACTTAAATGATGAAGTAATAGTTTGACCCAAAAACGTTTTATCAAATATTCTAGAATAAGTTTATCAGGACTTACTTGGGCTAGAGCAGGAAGAACATCCTTGCCAGTACTTTCAAGGAAACCACTACAATCACCAATAGCAAAAACATCTGGCACTGAAGGGACTCGTAAATATTGATCAATGCCGATCCTGAGAAAGGAGCCCCATTATTCTTAGCATACCTCCACAATGAATGATTTTAAAAATTGCACATTAGCAAACATAAGACACTCACATAATAAACACAATGGATTTAACATATAAATTGCCCTTCCATTCAAGCGTCTAGATGACAATAGCCCCAATAACGGGAATTAGTACATTTCGGTACAAAATTGAAGGCTACTAACTCTAACAATACAAGATACTGACCAAAAGTCTACAGACACAAACTTATCTCAGTTATGAGTCCAGGAAAACAAGACGACAGAAATTGATCATGTTTATGCAATTATGTTACCAAAACTTAAGTTAGAGAGAGGAAATCGTCCTAGTCATTTACCAGGATTCCAACTCATGCTTCCTCGTCATGGTAAAATAAGTGACCGTTGGACTAACCCAAGTGGTTATGTTACAAAACTTTCAAATTGTCTACAGTCTACCTATGTGTTCTTTGGCCATTCATCAGAGTTATGTAAACCCTTTGTGCCTCAGCGAAAAATAGTTATAGAAACCTACTGTAATGCCTATGTAATCTGAAAACTTACCGCCCACCAGGTGATTTTGGGACATCCATATTATTCACAAAGCCTGAAGGGCCAACCCCGGTAGACCATACTAACAGACCATATGGAACATCTGTGCCATCTGAAAGAACTATCTTCTCAGGTTGAACATCTTTCACGACCCCACGGACAAGATGAACTCCTGACTGAGGAAGAGAGATTAATAACAGAAGACAAGCAGAAATAGAAAAGGCAAATGTTTCAAGTACTGCATGCTTCATGGTCAAGTACTAAGGGAAAGCGTCAAATGGCATAAAAATGATGAAGATTTAGAGATGAACCAAAACAGAGATCAATACACAAGATTAGATTTTCTTAGCTGAATTGTTTTAGTTGTAGGAATGAACCAGAATTATCATGCAGTTCATACCGTTAGTAAACTTTTAAATGCTTATTTGCTACATAAAAGTAAACCCTGTAGCAATGTAAGTTTTGAACAAGGTGTGCTTCTCAATCACTCAGTTCAATACTTCTTCATAGTTGTACCTACAAGTTCCTGACCAGACACCTAACTCACTTAACAAACTTCATCTAAACTATAAGTATATAATACATTGTACGTAGTAGTTCCACACAAGCACATTGTCTGCTCACATGTACAAGAAGTTAAATGTTTTTCTTTTTGCTGCTCTCTAACAATCACAGTTGTTTCATATTACAAATAAACAGAAAACTTAATGAATGAAATAATAAAAGAAACTGAATCCAAGTTTCTACATATATTTAGATTTCTAACCTTAACTAGTTGCTTCACCGCATAATGCCGAAGACCGTCATCAAAGGAAGATAAAATCTCCCTTGCCTGCACGTAAAACATGGTTAATTTCTGAAAGTCTTATCAATATAGTATAATGCACAGGCAACCAAAATGAGAAAAGAATGCTGAGAGACAATGCAAATAATGATCATCCATCTCCAGCACTGCGGATGGCAATGATACTAACAAGAACCACAAACATGGAAAACCACTCTATGCTAACCAAACTGGAAAACTTACAACCATCTAACTAAATATTAACCAATAGGTGAAAGTGTGAAATACAAAAAATGCAATATCTAAATCGACAGAGTCATACCTCAATCAATGTAACATGGATATAGTCTTTCACATGAGAATACCTTTGGCGAACATCGTTCATAATGAAATCACTAAGTTCACCACTGAACTCAACACCTGTAGGTCCTCCACCAACCACAACACAATGTAGGAGCCTCCGTTTTTCTTCCTCGGACACTCCTATCATGTTCCAGACAGAGAAAAGGGAATCAGTGGTTTGTTATTGTTAAGTGGTTCACCGAAGAGATTACATCATCTATATTACCGGGCACATCAGAGAGCATCAAGTTTAGAAGTAGTTTTTTCCTGATTTGTTGAGCATGATAAACTTCTCGAAGGAATATTGCATGTTCCTGCACTCCCTTAATTCCAAATGTCAACGCCTCTGCTCCGGCCGCTATGACCAACTTGTCATAAGATATATTGAAATCCCATGGCTCCAGATTGCCAGCTCCATCTGGCAGACTTCTACAGTTCACCTGTTGTATATTTATAATGCATTAACTTATGTGTAGTAGGTAGGGCTGTGAGACTCGATTTGCATTATTCGACTCGAAAAAGTTCGGTTCGTGGCTCGGTGCGCACGCTCAAACGTATACGCAAACGTTAAAAATGGATGTTCGACAAACCGGACCAAACCGTGCGATATAGTTCGGTCCGCACTTAGCTGGTTCATATATAATATGTAGTCCAATAATCTAATAGTAATAAACTACTAAATACTAAAACGGTAAAGCCTAAAGCCTAAATACTTGGCTCGGATCGAACGTTTTGCGCACGGTGCGCGAACTCGGACCGAATCGAGTCGAACTTTTTTCTCAAAAAACCATGCGGACTCGAACTCAAACGTAAAAAATAGATGTTCGCGATTTTCGGACCGGATCGAACGTACGTTCGACTTAGGTGCGGACCGAACTCAAACGTGTCTACGTTCGGTATAGTTCGGTCCGTTTACAGGCCTAGTAGTAGGAATCGGAAGAAATCATAATAAACATAGCTAGTGCGTGCAAGCATACAAGATTAATATACTTTTCACGTTGATAACAAAACCAACTCAACAATTAAATGCTTAGTCCCATGGCACACATTAACCAAACCCATTGAAATAGGTTATTCCATAATTTAATGAGCTAGGATCATTATCACTATTAAAACTGTCAAAATTCATGAATAATCTTTTTTAAACAAAATAAATTTAATAAGTCAATCCGATCCCCTTTACCTTCACTTAGAAAGAGCAAATTAAGAATCACTATGGCATGTTATTGCTATTATTTTAGGATAATAATTTTTACGCTCAATTTCGTGATTATAACACTCCACTTCCTTGTAAGTTTGCATCCAATTTATAGGTAAAGTGGAATTTCATTATCACTCATTGCATTAAAAAACAACATTAGACCAATCTTAACTATCACAATACAAAATTGGACAATTTCTTCTAAACAAAGATGAGGGTCAGAGACACGTACCACATGGTTGTTGAAATCAACCCCTTGACAATCCGCCAAGAAGAAATAGGAGCCCGGCTCGGTCGAAACCGCTGGCTGAATCCTCGCAATGGGCTCAGCCACTGATCGAAACTCGAGCGTCCCGACACATGTTGACGCTAACAAAGGCGTAAACACCATATGATTCCTCGGAGACACACAAACGACGTCGTACACTTTCGTATCGATCCCCTTCATCAGCCTACACCCTGCCCATCCCGACCCCAGAACCACCACCCTCGGCTTCTCATCCCCCTTCGTCTTACCTAGCCCCGCCGTCACGGTAGCTGCTCGGCCGCCACTTCCGCCGTTTTCCGCCGCCTGAGTGCCGAAGTGGAGGAGCTGGGTCAATGAAGGCGGGGAGAAGTGTGGGGTTGACCTTTTAGGGACTGTGACACGTGTGATTAAGGTTCGAAACCAAGGCATGTTTGTGAATTTGTGATTCGATCTGACAAATGATGTTTTGGAGAATTACACGACGGATGTAATAAGTGAGGTTGTTTGAGTGTTGACTAAGGTCTGGGGTGGCGGGCGGGAGAGATGAACACGTGGCACAACTTCCAAACTCTTTGAGTAATTTTCTTCAGCTATGGGGTCGGAAGCTTGTTTGTTTATGTTCCCTATTTTTAAAAAAAAAATCTATTAGTTTATTTTTCTTTAACAAAGTTTCTATTTAGTAATTTCAAAATAAAAAATCTCAAAATTACTCCAAAATGTTAGTTAATTTGTTTCAGACTTTTGTCAATTTAGGAATTTTTTAAATTTACAATTATTGAGAAATGAATTATATATGTATAAAATATTTTTCTATTCTTTAAAGGTAGTACAACTTATTCTATTCACTCCATTTTGAAACAACATAGCACATCTAGGTGTCTTATTGATTCGTCATAAATGCAAATTGAATATTTTATTAACGATAGAGTCAATCGAATAGCCTATTGGAAAAAGCTCTTGCTAATGACCAAAAGGTCTTGGGTTCGAAACTCACCACATCGTTAATTTACAAAAAAAAAAGAAAAAAAATATGGACAGAAAAGTATATGATCCCATTTTAATGCAAATTCAAGTCCCATTCCAGTATACTCATTTCACTTATTTATTTCAATAACAATATAATTTTATATGTGAAGATCGAAACTCAAAAGCCTTAATTATTTAATTTAGGAAAAATTGTAACCTAATTATGGCCTCTAATTATTAGCCCCGTGATTATAATATATAGTCTTGTACTAATTGAGGTACTTGTATTGTGAATATTATACAAATAAAAAGTTGCACAAAGCACATTGTAATAATTATTAGAGTATTCAACAAAATATAAGCACCTTTCTTATACAAATAAACGTGGGACAAACCACATTAAATCACTAGAGTATTCAACAAAATAATCTATATATATATAATCAAATCATCAAATCCATAGCCGGGCGGAGAGACTTTATATTGTGCTATTATTATTATTTGTTCCTTTATTATTACTATTATTATAATTATCTCATTATAATTAATTTAATTAATCGATCTTGATCCTCTAATGACCTTTACCACCTTCACCATCATCACCATCTCCATTATTAGCATCACCATCATCACTATGATCACCATCATGATCATGAGCATCCCCATGATCCTTTTTAGGATCATGTCCACTATTTGCAGCGGCTTCATCGTAGTCATTAAGGCTCATCATCTTCAGAGATCTTCCTCCAAACCTCACGTTTATAACCTTATTTCCTGCATTATTAATTCTCCATAAATTAATTAAAAACGTTCACCACCATATCATGCACATACAGTACATGTGATAATGCATGTTGATTATTGTGCACTTTATGTATTTCGAAAAGCTTTGATTACTTCAAGGAGCTAAAATAATACTCGTACTACTATATTACTCCTTTTTATATAATTGTTTCTTAGCAGATTCAGTAAAAATAATTCATCATTAACACAAAGATACACGCCTACCGCTACCTAACTATACTCTATATAGAGTGATTAGAGTCTATACATCATACTCTGAACTAGGATTTATACATATATATATACATATGTTTGAGTCCACATAGAAACTGGAAGTAAATTAACATAATATCCACTCATCTCATATCTAAAATATATGAATTGAATTTGTACAAATTATATATAATGGAAATTGGAACATATCACATGTATAATGTCAATCAATCATTTTATGTAGAGAAATATATATCAATTATATAATAAATTCCTAACACATATGTTAAGCGTTTATGAGTCTCAATCTAAAACCAATTGGCAATAGAGTGTAGTCAAAGATCTTATATATTGACCTGGGAGGACGTCGACTTCCGATGTGGGATGTGCATCTTAACAACATATACCACATGAAGATCGAAGTAGCTATATGTAGAATTCCATGCATGAACATTGAAAGATTACGAATGATCCCTTGCTTTCTTATAAACAATATTGTCATATAATGGATTAAATAACACAATAAAGTAAAACTTGTGAGGAGATTGGATGATGTATACCTGAGATTGTTGTTGTCGAAGCAGAACAGATGATAGCAAAGGCAAGAAGAAGACATACCACTAGTTTAAGCCTAATCGACATTTTTACGGAAATATACTTGTCAACTTACAAAGCTGTGGCCTGTGGGGCAGCCTATTTATAAGTGATGTCGATTTTTCGTTTTGTTGTTTAGTGAAAGATTTAGTAATTATATACAAGCAAAAAGGGAGTTGACTTTTTGTGAACCGTCGGTGACACTGAGAAGTAGCATGTGAACCGCAGATCTTGGGTCAACGGCTTGCCTTCGGAAATTCCCCATATGTTTAAAGAGGATCGGGTATACATAAATTGGAGCATGTATTAGTTTCATTAATTAGGCATGAGTCATACTATATGAGGATATAATATAGAACACATTGTACAATTTTTAAGGAGGTATCATTTTAAAATTAATTGTTGTTAAGTGGAGTATATAGTTTCCTAGTGTATTAAGATGTGAACTCTCTTATTTTTTTGAATGCGAGATTCTCACATATGCTAGCAATCTTATTGATATTTTCCTCACATGTGAGATTTCTTGATGAGGTATTTTTACGCTTAGGATATGATGTGTGTTGTCTCTCATCATATGGGTGTGACACATGTCAAATTAATGAAATTTCTGTGTGGTATCAAAGTCCGTGGTTACGTGACATGAGTATTTAAAGAAAGAAACTAGGTCTTAAGCCGTGGTTTAAAGAAATTTTGTTGTATATGTCCGTTGGGAAGACAAAGTACCTTAATTTATTATTAATCCTAGTATGTGATTTGAAGGAGCCTCACATATGATATGAGGAGGGGTGTTAGTATTGCATGAGCCAAGTGTGAGAGTCCATATTGAAAAGTAATGAAATAGTTCACCGCTTAATAAATTAGAAGCTACTCTGCTTAATATCAATTTATTTTAAAATGATGACTCTCTGGATTATGAAGTATATGCTATAACCGACTAAGCTAGCTCGAATACTACTCCTAGTTCAATTAAATCACAATGACTCATCACGGACCTATATCTGTGTTGGAGTATCCTTTACATTTCTCATAAATATGATCCGATTGACATTGAAGAGAATGGAACATATAATTGAACATATTAAATCTCTGGCATTCAGGCGAGCCGCCCGGTGGTCCGAGACCTTTGAGGCTTTGATTACTTAGATGACTTTTTTTTAAGAGACAGCAATTCAAACGAAATCCCGAGATATATATAAAAAAAGGATTTAATCACAATATGAATTGGTGTTCAAATTCTAGCTCTTATATATCCGTAGTTGGGATTTGTTGTTTCTTTGTGGTCGTAACAACCACTTTTCATCATTTGTGAGATGTACAATAACAATCGCATATAACCTATAATAAGCTTGAATCAATAAGTTGATACCATTTTAATTTTTAATTCTATCTCTAGCCCATTTAGTGATATAGTAAAAGTCTAAATGAACTAAAATTTAAAGGCTGATATATAATACAACTCACTTTAATTAGGGCCCCCATGCCATGTTTTTAGATATATCCTGCACCTAACTCAGTGTTAAATTAGTCCAGTTTCAGTCAATATGTAATACCCGGCCCAGAGTGGGCGATGTGATATGTTTGATATGATTTGATTGGTACTATTCATACTATCAAGATGCATCTTCTTTTCGGTAACCCTAACTCAGAAGAACTCCAAAGTTAAGCGTGCTTGACCTGGGGTAATTCTAGGATGGGTGACCCACTGGGAAGTATCCCGGTGAGCAAATGTGCTGGAGAGACCCGTGATGGTTTGTGAGACCAGTTCATCAAATCAAATAATGTTCCGACCCCGGTGTTTCGGGGCGGGCGTTACACAATATACGATAAACAAGAGTTTTATGAAAGAAGAAGAAGTTAACATTCATGCATTATTTTTACATGAATCTCTAAAATGTAAAAGATTGATCATATTCTAATCAAAGAAAGTGCTTTATCAAGGTGCTTAGCCTTGATTCCTATGTACTCCTTAACCTTCAAACTTCTATATATTCTGACTGGAAGCTTAGCAAATGGACCAATGTCCGCTTCCGGAGGAGGCCCATAGAAATAAGCCATCGATATTCTATGTTTACTTTCGTTCACCATTGCTCTATGATAAACACTCGGAAATCGACCATTCGAGTATATATGCAATAGATCACCGATGTTGACTACTAGGGCATCATTCACCGGGCAAACCGGGACCCACCCGATTCCATCTCGAAATATTTGGAGTCCATTTGTGTCGCTTTGGTGGAGGATTGTGAGGAAAAGAGAATCCGTATGTGGAGCTAGTCCTACTGCTCGGGTCGGGTCAGGACAACTCGGGTAGGAGTTGAGTTGTAATGTCTCAGCGGATTCATAAGTTGGGAATAGCGATTCCATGTCGTCTTGTGAGGCTCCGAGTGATTCTAAGACTAGAAGTAATAGTTGGTAGACTAGTGATTTCATCTTCTTCTGGTACTCCTCCATTACATCGCTGCATGTTGAAAAAAATATCATAAGAAAATATTGACTTCATTTTGTGATAAAATATTTAACGTCTTCTATTAAGGCAAATTAAGACGAAGTTATTAAGATGGGTTTTTCCTTTTAATTGTTAAAACTTTGTGTGGAATAAGTGTTGCAATACTCCTATGAATTTTTTTATTTAAATATTACTTAGGAAAGTAAATTAATTAATATATATACTAACATATTCCATGTATTTGTTGAGTTTAAAATTTTAAAAAACTAAAATACTAAAATTGAAAATTGAACATACATAACGGTTACAATTTATTGATTAGACCGTTCATTAATACGTAGCAAATTACAGAGCATAAATACAGGATATATATGGATAAAAGAAAAAACAAAGTTATGAGTTATGACTCGGTTAGCGGCGAATAAAAACAAGCAAGCAGAAAAAAAACAGGTGATATATATATCACCTTGCCGACTGATGTGAGTATATCTGAGAAGACACAGAATCACTTTTAAGATTATACTTTCATATTTGGTCTCATTATTACACTATCTAGCTACTCCAATTTTGGAGTGGAATAAAGCATAACAAGTGTATATGTTTTTGACCAATTAAAGATTATTCCAACATAAATTTCGAACAAGAATTTAACTTTCCACAAATGTTATTTATTACTATATTCCTTTATGATATGCTATGACTATGTGAACGTGCATGAAATTGCATGGACTCACCAAAAGTTGTCAAAATCAATTGGCCAAAGCTCTTTAGCATGATGAATTGGAGAACCCATCATGGTGAATCCTTCATGCCACATGAACTTGGGAAAAAATGGAGAAATTCTAGCAATACCATATCCCGTGGCGCCGCCCGGGGATCTCAAGGCTTTGAGTTTTTGGTGAGTAGGGAGAGCAAAAAGCTTCCTAGCTTGATACTCAACTTCATTGAGCAATTTTGAGGAAACTCCATGGTTTATGATTTGGAAAACACCATAGTTTTCACATGCATGACCAATTTGCTCAACTAAATTTGTTGCCTTAAGGTCAACAATGGGTATTATTGATGATGATGATGATTTTTCATGTGTTTGTGATGGAAGTTGATTAGTAGAAGAAGACCATGCATGTGAATCGGGCAATTCATGGACAGAATGAAAATCGAGGGGGACTATATGTTGGAGGTTGAGAGGTGTATCTTTGTAGGCTTCTGCAAGAGTAGTCATCGTTTAGGTGATTAATGAGAAGAAAGAAAGCAATCAACTATAGAAGAAATGTTTGAGCTAGGGTGTGTATTAGGAAAGAGTTGGTTCTATTTATATTAGAGGAAATTAAAATCTATAGTACATAATCTATATTAAGAATTCATGACCGTTATACTAAAATCAATTGGTGATAAGAAGAGAGTTAAAGACTTCAAAAACTTAATTTAACATTGGAAATTTTGCCATATAATTTTTTCGAATAGAGTACAACTTTGTCGTGCGCAAACTCGATCCTATTCTCGATCAGATTATTTTGATCGTACGTGTCAATTTCAAATTTGTATTATTTATTTATCTAGTCATATATGTCGAGTCTATAATTGTTATAATATGTTTAGAATTGATCGATCCGTTTTATAATCAATTGATAATAGAAAAATTAATATGCAACTTTTATAGTAACTAAATTCAATTTTGAAATCAAATTGAAATGATGTTATATAGTTGAAGAAATAAGAAAAGTTGTAAAACACGTGGAATTGGGTGGCTATTTGGAAGTAGTGTTGTCTATTGTTGAATTTGGAATTTTTTTCTCAATCTTAGCTTGTTTTGACATCATTGAAGAGGACAAAATGGTAGAGAAAGAAAATTTGGTGACAAAGAAAGGTGGGATGGGAATATTTTTTCTTAAAGCTTTACATTTAGTAGTAAACAAAATTAACTGCTTAAATCTCAACTTTAGTTGAGTCATTATTGATTAGACTAGCTTTTGTCGGTTAGCTCTATGGTAAATCCTTTGTATCTCTCTTTATTTCTTTTCTCAGCTTCTCTTGAACAAATTCTTTCTTTAATATGAATGGCCTAATTATATCGTACTCTTCGTCCCAGACTTATATTATTACAAATGTTTTATTTTTGTATTGCCTTCTAAATTATACTCCCTCCGTCCCTAAAAGATTGTCACATTTTGACTTTTGGTAGTCAATAATACACAATTTAAAACATAAATATCTATTACTCTATATGTAAAAAAATTATAACAAGTTGATATTTTAAAAATATATATTGAGACGAATCTAACAAGGTCCTACAAGACTATATTATTTCTTACCGTTTAGCGGGAATTCATGATCAAATTTTATTATGTTTGACCAACAAAAGTCAAAATGTGACAATCTTTTAGGGACGGAGGGAGTAGTAATTTTTTTTTAATTATTTTTTAATATCTTGTTAAGTCTCAAGTTACCTTTTATATTATATTTTGTTTTATTTTACTTCCTATATTCTAATACTGTCCTTTGAATTAAAGTAATTTTGGTTTAGTAAAAGAACAAATTTGAAAGAGCACATGCATTAATTTTTGGAACATTTTTTTAAATAGCAACATTATTAACTATAAATGAACTCTACTCGTCTAGCTTCTTCCTCACCTTCTATCCTTTAATGATACGCTCATTTAAGGCGCCCCTCCTTGGTTAACCCATCGCCCAACACTGGAGGTGAATCCGGGATGTGCCTCTAGCGGTTTGGTACTCCACCTCAAGAGTGCCCATAGTAGGCTGGGTAACCACCCACAAGCAGATCCTCCCTTGAACAAAATGCAGAGTTATTCATGCACCTGCCGTGGATCGAACCCACACACTTGTGGAGAAGCACACTCTTATAATGAAACCCCTTACCATTTGAGCTATGCCCCGTGGGCACATTCTACCCTATATACACCTGCAATGGTTATCATCATCATCACCACCACCACTAAAATCACATAATCACATTTGAAATAAAAAAACACCATAATGGGTCTCGTGAAAAAGAAAATGACGTGATTATTCATTATGGGGTTGACTCAATTTCTAGATTTGATAATCTCTCGTATATAACAATATCTTCTCTTTTAAATATTGAACAATTTCTTTTTTTCGATAAGTAGTTATAATAATTTCCGATCCCCTTTCTTATATAAAAATCGATTGCTAATAAAAACACTACTATATATACTAACATTTTGATTATTTTCTACATTTGGCAATTATTACTACTGCAATTTGTTATCTCTAATGGAAAAGAATTGTTGGATGTTTTGAAATTTAGTTTTAGGACATAGAAAGTGGATCTACTTTAATTTGATATCTTTTTGACATTCCAGAGATTATTTGTCTCTATCCTTTTTAACATTCCAAGACACTTGCACAAGGATAGTCAAGACCAAATTCCCACCTATTTAAGAATCACGAATCAAATAAAGTTTAGTGATCTCTACGAAATAGATTGCGACAAAATATATATGATGATCAATAATTTCATAGTTTTTACTCGATTTGCATTATACTCTACTTTACTTCCTTTTGTAGATTGAAATGTCGATCTATTTTGATATCCAATTATTATTGTTATTGCCTATTTAATAAACCGAGACTATTGTTTTTATTTTGTAAATTATATGAATACTAATTCTCTATTAAATAAAATGATCACACTTCTTGGAGACCTTCTGGTTGGTAAAAGTTGTTCTCAATATTATGTGTCAGAATATTGAGAACTGGCTCTTGGTATGCAAAACTGTCTTTTCTCTTGGAAGGCTTAGTAATTTATACTCTCATCACAATCAGTTTAATCTTTAAAAAATGTTATCCAAATTTATTCAATTCCTTTTGGAAATAATTTAATTTATCCATTTGCTTTTGTATCTATACTAAAAGATAGATAAATAAAGTAACATAATTAATATACATACTCATTATATGTTACTTATATATTAAAAGTTAATAACAAATACTCCCTCCGTCCCTAAATGATTGTCACATTTGACTTTTGGTGGTCAATAAAACACGATTTAAAATATAAATATCTCTTATTCTAAATGCAAACAAATTATAATAAGTTGATATTTCAAAAATATATATTGAGACGAATCTAACGAGGTCCCACAAGACTATATTATTTCTTTTCGTTTAGTAAGAATTCGGGATCAAATTTTGTTGTAATTGACTAGGGCTGTGGAGGAAAACCGGAACCGAGCCGAACCGAACCGGAACCGAACCGAAAATAACCGATTTCTTTAGAACCGATCGGAACCGAACCGATTTTCGGTTCCATCTTTGAGAGAACCGAACCGATGCGGTTCGGCTTATGAGAGAACCGAGAAAAACCGAACCGAACCGATGACTAGTTTTATGTAGAAAAAATTAAGCTTAGTAAAGGATAATTGAATAGAGGATTTAACGTTGTTCATTATTAGTATGATATAATAATGAATAAGTAAATATATTTTAATCTAATAATATATGTGTGGTATCATGTGTCGAATGCATATACGAATTTCGAAATTAGTTTTAAAAAGAGATCGTTAAACTTATATAAAGTAGATATGTTTTTGGAACTTAATTATGAGTCACAATTAATATAAAACAATACTAATCACATTTAGGTTTTTGAGTTCAAAAATAATAATAATATTAATTAGGAACGAATAAACCTAAAATTTCATGGCAAAAACTGGACTCAACTTTTGCCCCAAACCATGAGGCCCAGAACCGAAACCGAACTGGAACCGACCTCGAACCGATCGGAACCGAACCGTTTGGAACCGAACTAATTTCGGTTCTGTTTATTATAGAACCGATTAAATCGGTTCGGTTCTTTTTTTTGTCCAAAACCGAACCGAACCGAACCGTGCACAGCCCTATAATTGACCACAAAAGTCAAAATGTGACAATCTTTTAGGGACGGAGGGAGTAAAATACTTCTAAAAAATGAGCTTTTCTTAATCTTTTGGTATATAACATTTCCAATGAAATTGGAATGGATGTATTACGAAGCGAAAGCATTAATTTGCATTGTATAATTGATCTTTAAATTTTAATAAGTATTAATAAAATTGTTTGTATGTAGTTATGTCTTTTCTTTGGGATGACATGTGAAGATAATTATACAGCTTACGTTATCAAGTCTGTTATTAAGTGTAGTAATTTTCTTCATTTGGATCTATCATAGTATCATATCAACTACTCATTTGTTTATTCTTATGATAAGTTAAAATTGCGAGTTTATTTATATATTCTTCCAGAGATTAGAATCTTGGTAATCTATCAACACTTTGTCTTGCCAATCTTTTGCTGGAAATGACCATTTTGCCCCCCATTTATCTTCCTCATCTACTACACTTTAAAATAGGGGGGCAGAATAGTAATTTCCAGTTACAGGAAATCACTATTCTGGTGTGTATAACAGATCAGCAATCTTTTGCATGTTGTATTTGTTAAGCGATTCAGTTCGTTTTTAGTTTTTAATTTGAGTCGTTTACGATTCGTTTTCATAATTAGTTATCAATAGCCCATTAATAGTTTTGTAAATTTTACTTGTTAATCGTTCGTTAAAATTGCTTAAAATAGTCATTTCACTAAAAATATAGGCTAAAACATAGCCTAACCTTCTAACCTAATAGTACGAATTACGAGTGAAAAAATAATTACAAGTCGAACCGAATTTCTTTTATTTGGAGTTGATTTTTATGCGATTTCGTATGAATTAATTAATGAGCCGATTTTACACGATTTTATTTTGAACGGAGTATGAGTTGAACATTCAAATCAGTTTATTAACGAAACGACTCGATTTGATTAACTATCCCAACTTGAAGAATATTGTAGGAATAGCACCTTTTGAGACATTTTATTAACTTATAGCACTACTTTCCATTTTTTACATTAAATAGCACTAGAGGGGGCAAAATGACTAAATTGCCCCCCAATATTTTGATACACTTTTTTTACGATTTTTTTTTGATTTTTTTTGATTTTTTATTTATTTTTTCAAGATTTTTTTTTTTTTTTTTCAATTTTTTTCTTCTCTTTTTCCTAGTAAAAGAGGTTCGATTTTGGTCGTTCTTTTAGCTAAAAGTATCGATATTTGTAAAAAAAAGTTCGGTTTTTGTAGTTGTTTTAGCTAAAAATCGGTGAAAAAACGAAAAAAACTACGAAAATCGAACATTTTTGCGAAACTACCAATCTAACACTTTTTGCCAAACGACTACCAAAACTATCAAACTTTTTTGGCAAACAACTACCAAACTTTTAACTAAAAACATTTTTTGTAAAATAAAATTCAAAAAAAAAATCGTAAAAAGAATAGATTTAAAAAAAAAAATTGTATCAAAATATCGGGGGGCAATTTAGTCATTTTGCCCCTCGAGTGCTATTAAATATAAAAAATAAAAAGTGGTGCTATAAGTTAATAAAAAGTTTCAAAAGGTGTCAATCTTACAATTTTCTCTCCCAACTTGTTTGAGCCAAAACTGGCCGAATCGGATCGTTAACAACCCTTCCAGGCTTCCCTTACCAGGAAAGTGATCCCACGTTAATTCATGGTAATGGATCTTTCAAGTCCGTTTAAAATATGACCAAAAAGGACCAAAAAGGAATATCATGAGTGCAAGTAAGTTAGGAACTGGTCAAGTGGTTACATTGTTAATCTGATTTTACTTTCTTGATTCATTTTATTCCACACTCAGATGAGAAGCGAGATGAACACTACAATAAGTAAGGAGCCCGAAATCCACAAGAGATGCAATTAACAAATTAACTCATGTGATGATGTGAACTATGACAAGTTTCGTATCCAGTCATCATAAATCGTGTGGTTCCTCCTTGCTTCTTGTGTCCATAGATTGATTTGAGCGTTTTGTTTCCTTCGATAAGGAAATCGCATGATGGACCCCTACATAAAACCACATTTTTAATACTTTGACCCGATCATGTCTCTGGGGATGATGTATGTTACTATTTAACCGTCTAGACAAAGAGAGATTTAAGATTGGGAGCAATATGTACGTAGGAACAATGCATCACCTGTAGAGTTTGGGATTCTGTCGCTGGAACCAGGAAAATCTGTAGACTTCTCATGAACGAGTGATCTACCAAGTGATTTGCGTGCAAGGGCATTGCCATTAAAGGCTCTGGTCACCTTATCGGAGCAAGGCATATGGTGTTCGCCACTAGAAAGTGTTGAACCTAATGTTTGTGCGTATGAAGTTGACCAAGATCCTCCATTTGAACCAGCCAAGGTCATTATAGCATCTGCCTGATACATATGTCAGATTGAGGTTAATAACATAATTCTATCTCTACTGGATGTTAGCTTCAGAACATTGTAGAACTGTATGCGTTTTTTTAGTTAGGATCTAATATATTTCTATGTCTAATTGATGTTAGCTTCAGAAAATTGTAAAACTATACGCGTTATTATAGCTGATCTCAGAATAGCAGATCAAGACTCTTGAATTACCGTATGGTGCATTACCAGAGTTGTCTGAAACATCAGTTAGAACCGACCTAACAATATAATGTTTTTAAGTTGGCACCTTACAGACATGAGATAACCAACCTAACACAACTGCAGCAATATTTATCATCAGATCTCAAAATAAAAACAGTGAAACTTCCACACAGCCCCAAAACTAATTGACATATATGAAGTTCATACAGAACATGTTTTATGGTGTACCTTGCTTGGGTGTACATTGTCAAAAACGTGGGCTTGGCCTCCATAAAATATAGTCATTTGACGACTGGAAGAATCCAATTCATGTCGACTGTAATATCACATGTTAAGCTTATGTACTAACTAATTCTCAAATATAAACATCTGATAGAGCAGAAATTGCTAGCACAGTTGTCAGTTACCTTGGAGCGTCCAGAAATTCAGATTCAGAGATGTGAGCTCCAGACTTCAGTGTTCCACTAGCTAGAACTCCAGAAACGTTTCTTTCATATGCTCCTGCAGTGGCATTAATAGAGCTCCAAATTCCAGACCCTTTAATTCCTGTCCTGGATCCTTCATCTGCAGCTGCTTGGGATACTACTGAAGGACCAGCATTAGCATCCCTAGATATATTTTGTGAAGTTAGGTAGCCAAAAGGCATAGCTTGACCAGCACGTGGAGGATACTGCATCACAGGGCCTATATTTACTGGTACAGCTCGATGCCAGTTGGTCGAAGTGGCATCAGTTCTACCACCAATTGAATGTTGTGAAACGTGAGACGCTGAGATTACCCTCGCTTGTTGCAAACCAAAAGATGTATCTTCGTCATGTGGCCTTCTAATTGGCTCTCTCCCTACATTTCGTGTAAACTGCAGTAACAGAATCATCAGTATCAGAATATTAGCAAATATAACAAAAAGTAAAAAAGGCTAGTGTAACAGTTTCTTTGTAAGAACTATAATGAGGAATTTTTTTGAAAACAAATACATACCTGCGTCAAATGTGAATCCTCCAATGACCCAGGTTGGGCTGAAGGCAACATCTCTCTAGATGACCAGAGAAAAGAATCTGAGTTACTTCTTTTTGTTCCAGATAGTCGGCTACTTAAACCAGGTCCAGTACAAACACCTCTTGGGCCATAGAATGGTACCCCCTCAAAATGACTGCCACCATATTTTTCTACAATAGCTGATTGAGAAACATATTAAACCGGTAATCAATCGCCTGGCCACGATACTGACTCCGAAAAAACATTGTTAGAAATGTCTGTATCTAAGATACAAGGTAAATATTTCCATCGGTATGCAAATTAAGAGACATTCATATAATAAATCGATGGCACGATCTATAATCAATCATTCACATGCGACGTATGGTGTTTAGGGAATAGTTGCTGATATCAAGTTATAGTTTGGTTATCGAAGACTAATGATCAGACTTCAGATAAACAAGACAATTACCTATCATGATTCATGACAGAAAATGCACAAATTAATGAAGTCATAATATTTGTTAAATCCTTCTTGGTGTCTTTACTAACATAAAACAAGAAAAACACATAAATTTTAACGATTCATTATTACAACGGAACAGTTTCCATATCCTATGGAGTGCAAAATTATATGTTCTCAGGCTCTTAGATATAATGAAATAGATCAAAATGGTTCATCGCCCAACCTAGTACCTACGCTTATTTATTGGGAAGTAGCAGATAATGTTTGAATCAACCTGATTAAGAAGTCCACAAAGCCACCAATTTTTAAGTTCTAATTTCATAATTGTGGAAAACGACCAACTTCACTTATGACTGGGATTGAACTACTCCATAACATAAAGCAAACAATCTACCCACTCACTTACAAATCTTCACCCTATCTTAGTTAAAGACTCACACAATCTTAGTTGATTAAGTTAACATCATTTAACGAAGTCCATAACTTTTTACAGTAAATAAACTAAAGAAATATGCACACACTATGGCAAAGTGATTATTCACTTTGGTATTTTTCAATGATCAAAATAAACAAATTTCTAGTGTTAAATGACCCATGTAACTTTGCTTCGAATCAAAATTGCCAAGTTAGTAATAAATTAATTTAAAAATACAAGCTTTGATATAAATTTTAGTACATATGATACATTATATAAAAAATATTTGAGTTGAAGATCTTAGAATTGAAAACCAAACAATTGGTTATAGATATATAAACTCTGGAAACTTATGGATACAAGCAGAAGTTGTTAATCAATCCATATGGTGGTAGTTCTCAATAACTCATAATATCATATTAAGAAGTTATAATATACATAACGAAATCAATTAGTTACAAATGTATAGATTCGAGAAATTTATGAATACACTCGAAACTTGTTAATCAACTAATGGAGATATTATAATGTTGGTGGGTAAACCGTAAACGTACCATGAGCCAGATCAGAAGTGGTAGAAACTGCGCCTAAACCACCACCACCACCACCACCAATTGCGGCTGAAACAGGCGGAGAAGCCACAGACTTGAGCTGCTTACTAACACCATCACTACTAAAGCCTCCATCTTTGGAACCCAAAAATGTCCCAGGAGTTTCAGAACAGCCTTTTCCAAGAAAATCATGAAAAATAGCTCCTTTACCCTTTTCGTCTGTTGGTGGCTTCACTTCATCTTCATCATTTCTAGCTTTGGTTGCACTATTTCCATCATTATTATTACTACTAGTATCAGCCATGATGTATATACATTAACATGTATTACATCAGTTCAACAATGTAAGAAAAAGAGCAACACCATTCAAGTATTAAAGAGAATCTTGGAGAAAAAAAAGTGGGTATAAATTTAGAATTTTTCAGTAAATATTGATGTTGTGTGATTGCAGTACATATTCAGAATAGGAAAGCATTAAAAAGAAAAAGTTTTTCACTTTTAAATTTTTAATATTATTTGGCAGATGAAATTATAATTTTATTTATTGCATAATTGCAAATTGAGTGGGAAGCTTTTGCGTATTCTGTTGACTAGATTGGTTTATTTATTGATATTTTTCTTGTCTTTATTTAGATGATGACGTGTAAGAATATTTAGATTAATAAATTATGTACTCCTAGAATATTGTGTTCCTGTCTGATTCACTAGCTAGCGCTAGTTACTGTAATCATGTGTTATTGTGTTAATGTTCGGGTTCGCACTTGTAATATCTTTTGAAAACTTTGTTTGGGAAATTTGCCGGAATACCAATCTTCACTACTGAATGGTTCTTTAAATGATTGTATTATTAACTGAGGTAAATTGTTTTCAATCAAACAATGTCATGTCATTTTTGACAAGACGGATAATGTGCCCGTTCGTCGTGATATTGAACGGATGATAAGCCTGCTCGGAGTGTTCATTTTTATTGGCCTGGTCTATAGAAGTACATACCTGAGGTGAACTTATATAGATATGTTGAAGAAATGAGTCATCTCCAATGACAACCGTGTATATTGGATACCATTATTGTTATAATTTTGAGAATACATGATAGGACCCGTCCCTCTTCTTGAAGGATAAACAGTTAAACACACATTACTGCTACAATCCTCAAATCATCTTCAGATAAAAAACCTCACTAAGGGAAAACGAAAATCGCCCATGTCGTCCAGATAAATAGGAAATCAATGACAAAGACGGGACCATTACCTAGATCACTTAAACAGAAGATGCGGCTTGCAAGTTTTTGCTACTCTTTACGTCCTTATCAGCAACAAAGTAGTCCTGGAGAGCTGACATCTCGATCTTGTTACTCGCCAAACTTTTGATCGCGTCAGCAGTGGCCAAAGCCCCGGCAGCTGTTGTGATCACAGGAATCTTATAAGCAAGAGCCATCCTCCTCAACTTTCTGCCATCAATAGCATCAACCTTGTCTCCTGAACTTGTGATCACCATTATCTGAATATGTCCATTAGCAATCATATCGCTAGCATGTGGTCTCCCTTCATGCACCTTCAGAACCTGCTGAACGGGTATGCCTTCCAACTGAAGCATACGTGCGGTTCCTGATGTTGCAACGATGGTAAATCCGATTCCTAGAAAGGCTCTAGCTATCGGAGTAAGATGTTGCTTTGTTAAGTCATTTAAACTGAGGAAGAGAGTGCCAGTCGTAGGTAGCCTCATTCCCGCGGCTATTTGTGCCTTGGCAAAAGCAATAGAAAAATCATTAGATATACCCATTACCTCGCCAGTACTGCGCATCTCTGGACCTAGAAGCACATCACAACCTTGGAATTTCTCAAAAGGGAGAACAGCTTCCTTCACTGAGACATGTGACGGAATCACCTCCTCTGTGAAATTTAGGTCATAAAGAGACTTCCCAGACATGACAAGAGAAGCATACTTGGCCAACGGATGACCAATTGCCTTGGACACGAATGGAACGGTTCTAGATGCTCGAGGGTTAGCCTCAAGTAAATAAACATCACCAGCAGCGCTGATGGCGTACTGACAGTTCATTAACCCACACACATTCAGCCTTTTTGCTAATTTTTTCGTCCATGTTCTTATTGTTTCCAAGCATGACTGAGAGATTGTTTTAGTGGGAAGCATGCAGGCTGAATCACCTGAATGAACCCCAGCTTGTTCAATGTGCTCCATTATTCCACCAATCACCACATTACCATGCGAGTCAGCAAGTGCATCAATATCAATCTCTATGGCATCAGATAAGTATTTGTCGATCAAGACAGGGCGCTCTGGATCAACCTTAACAGCATTTTCGAGATATGTCATGAGTTTTTCATCACTGTACACAATTTCCATTGCTCGGCCACCAAGTACATACGACGGTCGGACAACAACAGGGTATCCGATGTCTCCTGCAATTGCAAGTGCATCTTTATCACTCTTAGCAATCCCTCCCTTTGGCTGCTCAATCTGAAGTTCATTAAGGATAGCATTGAATCTCTCTCTATCTTCCGCAGCATCAATGGAATCTGGTGAGGTACCCCAAATACGCACATGACCAAGCCCACTTTGGGACTTAGGCTTGTACTGATCTAGATATTGCTGAATAGGAAGAGCCAACTTCAAAGGGGTTTGACCTCCAAACTGAACAATGATTCCATCCGGCCCTTCCAAATCAATAATGTTAAGAACATCCTCAACAGTCAGCGGTTCAAAGTATAGACGGTCACTTGTGTCATAATCAGTGGACACTGTCTCAGGGTTAGAATTCATCATTATTGTTTCATAACCTGCATCCTGAAAAAAAAAAAAAACTTTATCCAAGGTAAAAGCAGAGACAAAAAGGAGATACAATAATCTATAGTGTATGGCTCGGTGTTGCTATTTCTACACCAATCTTTAACTTTTTCTTATTTTTCCTCACACGATTTCTCGTGTGGATGTACAACCGACGATGTGATTATTCAATATTTAGCTTCCATTTCACTTTTCATGAAGGTTATATATATAGGTTATATATATTTATACATAACAGTGACAGGCCAAAATAAGATAAATAAGTTCTTCCCGTCTCCATGTGAAAAACTCTCAATTTCGTTATTATGAAAATGCCATCTATAGAACTTGCTGACACAGAAATAACCACACACTTGAAAGAAACAGATAAACAAATATCTAAGCAAACCTGTAGGGCAAAGGAAGTGTGACAGCAGCAATAATCAAATTCAATCCCTTGTCCAATTCGATTAGGCCCTCCTCCAAGAATAAGCACTTTTTTCCTAGTGGTGGGAGCAGATTCACACTCAAAATCATATGTAGAGTACATGTAGGGAGTATCAGCCTCAAATTCTGCTGCACATGTATCAACTCGTTTATATGCTGGCTTAACACCCAACTCTAGTCGCTTCATGCGAACTTCTTTCTCAGAAGATTTTGTTGCAAATGCAATCTGTTTGTCACTAAATCCTCTTTTTTTAACTTCAAAGAAGTCCTCCTTTGACATCTGAGAGAGGTTCTGGGCTGAAAGATACTGCTCCACGTCGACAAGCTCCTTTAGTTGAGTGAGGAACCATTGATCAATGTATGTCAGCTCATGAATCTTCTCCAGGGTCAAACCCCTCTTCATTGCAGCATATATTGCATGGATACGATCTGGATTAGGGACTCGAAGGCTGTATTGCAATTCTTCCAAATTCCAGTCAAGTTCCTTGATTTTTGAGCAACCCCATCCAGCATGACCATACTCCATAGATCGCACAGCTTTCTGAAAAGACTCTTGGAATGTCCTGCCTACAGCCATTGCTTCCCCAACAGACTTCATCTGAGTAGTCAATATTGGCTCTGATCCAGGAAATTTCTCAAACGCAAATCGAGGTATCTGCATAATTTTCAATAAGTGAAATAGCTTAATCTTTAGTTAGGTATATTATATTAAAGGGGGTATATCATGCATCTTTGAAATATAGAGACCAAAAAGGGGATCAGATAACGTCTTTGAAAAAGTCGAAAAATAAACACTTCAATGAAGTAAGTGAATCAACAAATAAAGATCTTAACTTATCTCCCCATATTAAATAGGCCAACATCAGCATATAACAAAACAAACAATTGAAGTCAGCAGGAAGAAATAATGGAGCATCACTAACTCCGTACGAATAACCACCTTGTTTTTGCTCATAAACTGCCTACCACTCTCTAGTTGTCAACTACTCAAGGTAAAGACGTAAAGTTAAGTTTTCATGTTTACTGTCCTAAAAGATGGTACCAAGTATAACATTAATAATATCTATCATTACTCTACTTAGCAAATAACAAGCGTAAACAAGATCATCCCTGAAGTACTTTACGACAAGAGTAGATAAGCCTAGTATTCCTCAATTACCGTTACCAGGAATTTCAGCAACTAGATAAAACTCACAATTGTAGAGAGGCAAACAGCAAAATGATGCATTTATATTAGTCCTTACTACCTTTGTCACCACATAGTCTATGGAAGGCTCAAAGCTGGCGGGTGTCTTCTTTGTGATGTCATTAGGTATCTGATCCAATGTATATCCAACAGAGAGCTTAGCAGCCATTTTTGCAATGGGGAAACCTGTAGCTTTTGAAGCCAAAGCAGACGACCGCGACACTCTAGGATTCATCTCAATAATCATAACTTCTCCATCTTTTGGATTAACTGCGAACTGAACATTGGAACCACCACATTCTACTCCAATCTCTCTAATAATAGCAATGGAATAGTCCCTCAACCGCTGATACTCCTTATCCGTCAGCGTCTGAGCAGGCGCCACAGTAATGGAATCCCCTGTATGCACTCCCATTGCATCAATATTTTCAATAGAACAAATAATAACCACATTATCAGCTAAGTCTCTCATAACCTCAAGCTCATACTCTTTCCACCCAAGAAGTGATTTTTCCACCAGAACCTGAGAAGTCACACTAGCTGCAAGCCCTGACTTACAAATCGCCTCGAACTCCTCCTTATTATAAGCAATCCCACCACCAGTCCCACCCAATGTAAAAGCAGGCCTAATAATCAACGGAAACTCCCCAATCTCACTAGCAATGGCAAAACACTCATCCAGAGTCGTCCCGATCCCCGAGGGAGGGGTCTTAAGCCCGATATTTTTCATTGCCTGCTTGAACAAGTCCCTATCTTCAGCTTTCTTAATAGCTTCAAGCTTAGCCCCAATCAAAGTAACCCCGTATTTCTCCAGCACACCACTCTCCGCCAACGCGACAGCCAAATTAAGGGCAGTCTGTCCTCCCATTGTAGGCAACAGAGCATCAGGCCTCTCCTTAGCCAAAACCTGCTCAACCAACTCTGGCGTCATCGGCTCAATGTAGGTCCTATCAGCCAAATCAGGATCAGTCATTATAGTAGCAGGATTCGAATTAACCAAAATCACCTCATAACCTTCTTCCTTAAGAGCCTTACAAGCTTGTGTACCTGAATAATCAAACTCACAAGCTTGTCCTATAACAATTGGTCCAGCACCCAAAATCAAGATTTTCTTGATATCAGTCCTCTTACCAACTTTCTCACCACCAAAAAAGCCCTCATTTTTGGACTCATTCTTGATTTCAACACTTCCAGCGGGTTGACTCAAAGTGTTCGATACTGCACGGGATTGAGAACGGAAAATTTGGGCATTTTTGTTTGTTCTCGATTGGAAATAAAGGTGAAAGCTTTTGTTTTTTGACAAATGGCAGCTACTAGACAGTGAGCTAAATATACTGGATTTTGGGACAATTTTGGACGAAAAAGTCTCAAGATTATTCACATAACACCCCATTTCTTATTCAATCAATTGATGAACAACAAGAAACAAGGAAAAACGAAGAGATAATTGATGGTAGTGAGTGAGTGCTATAAAAGGGAGGCGGCTGGGTGTGGTGGTTTGGAATAGGGTTTTTGGTTTCTTTTTTGGGTGGGGGTAGTTGGTAGTGATGTTGACGTGTCTATTGTGTAGTACAGCACTAGTCGAGTAGACATTTTATCACGTCCGATAATTGATAGATTGGTTCATGTCTCGAGCAATATTTGTACAACTCGACTAGTCTTTGGGCGTGTTTCGACCGAAGATCCAAGTCACTCGGGACTTCTTTTTGTTCACAACACAAATGATGAATATTTACGGAATAAATGTACGTGATGTATTAGTTTTCTAAAATTATATAAGAGTTTAATGTAATATGTATATATACTAAAACTCTATTTGGTATTTAACTAAGCATGTTCATATATACTCCGGTAAATTATATTTGATGTTGAATCCAACTCACTAATGATTCCAATAAGTTATCGGGTCGAATTTTTCGAGTCTGAGTATCTCCTTAATCGTTCCTTTCACTGTTTCACAACATTAGTAGTTGGGTTGATGTTTGGAAATTACAATTTTAGTTGGGTTGAGGTTTGGACAAGAAACATTCACAATACTAGTAGTTGGTCCATTGAAAAATTTACACATTTAATGTCTCATTTAGTGAGTACTAGAAATTGTAACGCGTTGTGCTATAATATCTAGTGGTTTGATATTATTATCTCCTTTCCTAAAAGATTGTCATATTTTAATTTTTGGTGGTCAAACATTATAAAATTTGATTATAAATGCTCATTAAATGATAAGAAATAATATAGTCTTGTGGAATCTTGTTAGATTCGTCTCAATATATATTTTTAAAGTATCAAATTTTTATAATTTTTCACATATAAAATAAGAGATATTTACGTTTCAATTCTTGTTTTGTTGACCATAAAAAGTCAAAATGTGATAATCATTTAGCTACGTAGGGAGTATAAATTTATGTATATGATGAATTACTTACTCCCTAGTCCCTCCTGTTAGTCTGGAAATTTATTTAGCAGTAAGTTATTGTCCGAAGGTCTAATTCATGATATTTTCAAAATTATACAAACTACACAACCTCATTAGTCATTACTGTGAAGAAAATATTGAAGCAGATGCTGATCATTTAGACAAAGACACAATTGATGAGAAATAGTTATGACACACTACATAAATAGTTCTCTGTCTTAGAAGTGAATCCTACTAGGTTGAGCTTTTTCCATTCTGGTCTCACCATATGGTTCACTATTATCAATTCTCTTGTTATGCTTAAACGCAGCACAGGCAATGACATAAACAATCACAAGCAGAATCAACATCACAATGTTGATTACAGAAACCTTCCTCCAGCTCTTTTTAAGGCTGGCGAGCACACCGGCCTTGCACGAGTCACAGTTGTAACAGAGTTGTTCTTGATCATTGCTCCATCTAGCACAATCCAAATCAGCTGCTACGAATTCACCTCCAGCGATCCATAGAGTCTCGTTCGCGTAACTGTAGCCACAGGCAGTCGGGGGCTTGCAGCAACCAGACTAGAAACATAAAATCGATTAGTTTTCTTGAGCGATACAATGAAATTCAAGCACTGTGATTAGGTACATCCATAATAACACATCTGGATGTCAACAATAACAGGGCCCTAACAATTGGATTTCATTATTTTTTGCTGTCTTTTCCAATCAACCTTGATACCAAAATTGAGGGGTCATTTTTGTGCATAAATATAGATATCCTACACCTTATTCCGTGAAGCATGCATAATTTATGGGGAAATATGTCTCCCACTACTAATAAAACTTAGAAAATGGTGATATTTGTATTAAAATTTGATAATTAAATTCCAAACACTAAAATTAACACAAAAAGCAGGTTAATTTCACTATAATAAGTACACATGCCAATTGCCAAAGTCAAGTAATTGGGTAGTGGAATTACTCTTTGGTCGTTATGGATAATGCTTTAATGCATTTTATTGTTAATGGTTTACGGCTTAGGATCATAGTTTAAGTGAAAGAATGATACGTGCAATCTCCAAAATGTAACTTTCGGTGATCAAAATGGTCCTACAAAAAGAATAATAATAAGATGAAAAAGAGGGATGACCCTAAGAAAATGGAAACGAAGCCACATTCGAGTATTGTCAAGCCTTTCATTTTTACGTTTCAAATTTGATAATTATATTCAACTTTTCTATTTTTTATAAATTTTTATAGAGTAAAGTGAAACGTCAAATTGATAAAATGAAATTGAAGTGTAAAATCAAAACCCTAGTGTGCAATCGTCACACTTACGATCCTTATGCATTGTATTAAACCGCAAGATGTATCTCACCTTATCATAAGACTAAGATCGTCTAGTAACCAATTCTACCTCTCGGGATGCCCGGAAGACCTATGGGTTTATCAAGGGCTTTGATTTTAGGTGTTTGATTTTTACACTCCAAATTTCATAACCACACTTCACTTTATTACTTTTTGTAGATTTTTATAGAGTAAATTGAAAGGTAAAATAAAGAAATTGAAGTGTAATAATCAATTTTTAGAGTGTAAAAATCAAAACCCTGATTTTATATTTTGCCAATTGATAATTTAACACTTTACTTTGGTATTAAATCATATTTATCTCCTTCATATTTATTAATAAATAATTATAGGCAAATTTCATAATGTTAAATTAGGCCAAAAATAAAAGTCTGAAATACAATTATCAATCGTTAGAAAAAAATTAAGTAAAACAATTCGCAAGTACTACTTCACATTTGTCCTTTCCATCCTCTATAAGAAAGGAACAAAAGCAGGCCCCAGAAGGAATCCGAAGAAAAAGGCTAAAGTTGTGAATCAAACCAAATTCGCTACTATAACAAAAGGTTAATAATGATAAAGTAAGATAATGTAAAGATCGGTTGAGGACTTGAGGTTCACAAACACATTAAACCATTTAATTTGCAATTTTATAAAGTTTGATGTAATAATTAGATGAATGATTAATGATTAACGATGATCTTGTAGTATAATGGTATCTAGTTTATCCTCAAATAGTTCATGTATTACAAGTTCTTTTTCTTTCGGATAAAAGTAGGATTATAATAATATTTTAATTTACGAATAGACAGTTAAAATAATACTCCCTCCATCCCTAAAAGATTGTCACATTTTGACTTTTGGTGGTCAACAAAACAAGAATTAAAACATAAATATCTCTTATTTTACATGCGAAAAAATCATAAAAATTAGATATTTCAAAAATATATATTGAGACGAATCTAACAAGATCCCACAAGACTATATTATTTCTTATCGTTTGATGAGAATTTATGACCAAATTTTGTAATGTTTGACCACCAAAAGTCAAAATGTGACAATCTTTTAGGGACGGAGGGAGTATATGAGATAAAATGTTTCTAAGAAGATTTGAACCTAATTAATTGAAAGCTTGGTTAGATATCACGTTTTACGAATTTTAACGACTACACTGTTAAGTTGAAGCGAAGCTATACCAAACTCCCAACTCCAAACCTCTTCAATTTGAATTTTTATAGCTAATTGTAGAAACAAACAAACCAGCAAAAGACAAAATGATCCTTAATCAGTGCTGCAAAACACGTTTTAGAACACTTGATACAACGAGACAATCAATCAAGCAGATAGTACAATTACTTATTGCACTGATTTCAGGGAAAGTGGAAAGTGGAAACCATCCATTTTAAAGAGTAATTAAGCAACAAAAAACAAAGATGATCATAAACAAACAATGTCATTCTCTTTCTTAAAAAAAGAAGAAAAAAAATGTCATTGTCACTAAATAAATAAAGTAGGCAAAAAGGAGCCCCTTTTCCATTAATCAACCTAGAGAATGTTGGTAGAACCTATAATGCTTCCTCTATTTAGAACAAATGCATTAAAGTGTACTAGCATGCATACTTTCCCAAATATATTCATCTCATTTAGAATATCAATAACTTCATGTTTAAGATAATTAACTAATATTACTACAAATTAGTTCTTCATCTTCAAGTAAGAATTTTTCATTAACTAAATTTTAGGTTAGCTTAACAATACTCATAGGTTTATCATACTTGCTCATATCTTTGAAGTTATCAAACTTAAAACAAACACCTCACATAAGTTCCATACTTGCTGAGCATAGTATTACTTCAAATTTCATTGTAATCGTCTAGAGGAAAAATATCCTTGTTAGGATATAATCGAAACTCATCACATCGCTGATTATCAAAAAAAAAATTATTGTAATTGTCATTTTGTACATGTATGTTTCTCCTAGTATATTTTGGATATGAATCAATATTTATTCCTTATCATAAATATTGCGAAAGAATAATCTGATGTAGTTTCAAGATTTCATTTCTTAATAATATAAAAATATGCAAAAATTAATATTTCTTAATTATTATGCCAAAGTACAGAACGACGAGTAAAAAAACGAAAAGGAGAAGTTTGTGTTGAAGAAAGCACCTGAATAGGAGTGAGCTTCCTGAGGTAGAACATTTCAGCAGGCTCAGGTACACCATTAATGGTCCTTTTCAACTTAGGACAAGCATGAGATTCCCTTATACAAGAACTTATTTTCACCCAATAACTTTCACTCGTCACCCTTTCCTGAAGCCACCCTGAATAGTCTTGCAAATAATATTCCAAATAAACCCGGTTCATCACAGGCCTGCCCGACCCTCTATCAGTAACAGAATAAGCAAATATGACGAAGCCAATGAGGGTGAGCATGATCCCAAACATTGCCCACAAGTATAGGTACATGAGGAAGGTATTCCGGTAGCAGGAACCCGCGAAACCGGCTAAAGAAACGAGCATGATGGAGATGCCTATGATTATCAAAGGCCATTGGAGAAATATCATGCAATCTGTGTTGTTGGCTCTTGTGCTTAGCCAAATGCCACCCCCTAGTATTGGTATTGATAGAACAAAAGTTAGGAAGTTTAGCAACCCTATCAAATGGTTGCTTGTTTTCATGTTGATTATGGTGTAATTGGAGGAAGGTTTTGGGAGTCAAAAAGAATTGAAGGAAGGTTTGGCTTTTGAGGAGAAGAGGAGTTTAAGTAGTTGTAGTACTCATTACTTGCTCACAAGTGGACATTAATAATATTATGAGATATGTTGTACTAGGCTGTTGTTATAGAATTAATATTGATGAGGCGGGGGGGAGGGTTCGGACCGGTTATGGTTCCGTATAGATTTGTTCCGTATAGAATTCCGTACAGAAAAATAATTACACAATAACCCATGAAGAAATAATAATTACATCTTCAATCCCCACTCCAAACCACCAATATTTGTATATTAACCCTTTACGGAATGTGTACGGAATATTTCTATAAGGCACCCTAACTTTCTACGGGAGGGTTGGAGTGTTACAACTTACAAACACCCTCCTTGTTTTATATGATCTGTTTTTTGTTCAATTAATCTTTTCGAATTATTAACAAAACTTATATCAAATCGACCATTTTAATTGAGTTTGAGTGTTATTACCTAAACCAAACTTGGAATAGGATTCCATGTGTTTCCATTTAATTGAGTAATTTGTTTGATATAATTTGAGATAATATTTTCATAACATCGTATCATCACAACCTGTATTTATATTAAAGGTAAGAAAATATGTTATATGGTGGCATGTTAACTATATTTTGTTTTAGGATTGGCATGTTAACTATTCCCTCCATCCTTAAAAGATTGGTACATTTTGACTCTTCATAGTTAATAAAACACGATTCAAAACATAAATATCTTTTATTCTACATGAGGAAAAATTATAAAAAGTTGATATTTCAAAAATTTATATTGAGACGAATCTAACAAGATCTCACATGACTTTATTATTTCTTATCATTTAATGAGAATTCCCAATCGAATTTTTTAAAATTTGACCATAAAAAGTCAAAATATATCAATCATTTAGGATCGGAGGGAGTATATTATATTCAATTAACTTGATATAATTTCAATGATTACAATATATAGTTCAATTATTATTATTATTATTATCAATAGAACTTCTTTAATGGTAAAATACAAATTAGCAAGCGGAGCCATAGGCAAACAGCCCACAAGAAGGCCCATATATTATCTGATGAAAGTTATGTGGTTTATTTGCAGAATTGCAGTTGCAAGTTGCAACTTGCAGGTTTTACTCTTCGGCCCGCCAGACTTTTAATGGGCCCCAACTTTAATATAGATCTATTGGAGAGTTCAAACATGGAAAAAATTTGATTTTTTTTTATTTTAAATATGATTGGAAGTGGTAGAGACTAGAGTGCATGAAAAAATTAAAAAGAAAAACAAATGTAAAGGTTATGCGAGTAACGTGATAGAAGATCTCCACCACCGTAGAAAGTGTAACTCAAAAGTGTAGATAATTTTTTCGACATGAAAACCTCATATCTCCAAAACAAGAATGAGTATCATATTTATAGTTTTGCTATATTAGTCTCTAAAAATCTAAGAGCGACTTGACCTTTATCGTTTAAATTTGAGGTGTTCATTCATCATTAATTCAAAATTACTTTAACAACCATTATCTCCTACAGTCCTACTTAACATTAGAGTTCAAAATTTCTTTTTTGAATCTTATTATATTCGTGTGATACACACATTTCATTAATATTAGTATATTATGACATGTTACTTATACATACATCACGATTTTAATAAATTATCATACAAAATATAACAAATTTCAAAAAACTACTCCTAATGTTGTGTGAAAATGAGGGGTGCAGCCCTCCATGTATCTTCGTGGTCCTAATAATTGATGTGCATTTGAACAACAACGACCCTCTGTCATAAATAGAAGCAAATAAAGTAGTTGTGCTTGAAAACTGTGCTCTTTGCTGCAATAGAGCATTTTTCTTCATCTCATTCCATTACAGAGCATACCATATTATATGTTTGTTTTCTAGTGCACTACAACATTCCTCCACTTTCCATCATTTCTTGGTAAGCTTAATTTATTTGTGTGAATTTTTATATTAAATGTCTCCAATAGTTAACCAAATGAGAGTTAAACAAAAAACAAATTCTCTTTGATATTTTTTTTATTAGTGGTATGTTTGGTGTGAAAAAAGTGTAATAATGCGAAATTTTTGGAATGTAGTGTATGTTCATTTTGTTGTTTACTTTATATGCAGAAACAAACAGTATTATGTCTGCATTGAGAGCTTATAACTCAAAAGCTATCAACGTCTTTCTTGGAAAAATATAATTGAATCCTTAAAATATCTAATGATTTTGGTGTTAACACTTTTAAGAAGCTCTTGGAGTTAATCTCTTCAGCATTTCTCATCTTCTTTATACTTGAATCTGCAAGAACCCATCTCATAGCTAAGGTAATTTCTGCATTTTCTGGGTGTGATGTTTTCTTGTTTTGTATGTGAGTTAAAGCTGCTCTATACCCAGATATGTTGCATTTTCTGTATTTTGTTATTTTTTTTCCTTAGATTTTGCTATTGTCTTTGCAATTACTCGAACCAGAAACCTTATTATGGGAAGTAACATCTTGTGTTACAGTTTCATTATGTTTTATTCTTGATTTCATTTTAGAAGGGTTAGACTTTTCATCTATGTGTTATGCTTCTTTCTAGTAAGATGTCTTAAAGATCAGATTTTTATTATTATTAAACTGATTTGCTTGCAAAATTTTCAACTACTCATTTCTTTAGCTATCTTTTGTTAACATGCCATGTTGTCTGCATTGTTTATTTGAGTGACAAAGTTGCAGTCTTTATTGACTAATGACTACTAAGAAATTGGAATTCTGGTGGCATGCCTAACTGATTATTGATGTTGATAAGCAATTTCTTGGCATGATAAATATATTTTGTATGTCAAGTAGTATAACTTATGAAATAGGCTTCTTGTTCCCGGGTAAGTTTACGTACTATTCGACCCCCTTATCTAGCTTAGATGGAGCATCTTAAGAGTCATTACTATTAGGTATGCCAATTTTAATATTGATGTTAATGTAAAGTACAAATGATATTTTGTGATTCTGCTAGCGTAACTCGTAAGAATCTAGCTTAGCAAGATGCTAGTTTAATGTAATTACCAATTAACTTTCCTAATCAAAGGCGTACGCGGAGGGTTGTTTGTTCTTAATTTCTTAAGATATCCATGAAAGGGAGTTGGATTTCTCTAATGGCCCACATGTCATGTATGTGATAGAAACAATTATAGTTAAGGGTCCATGCATTTCAGGGGGTAAAACAATTTGCTAACAGGTCCATGTCCTTGTAGCTCTGCTTACCTTGTGAGAAACATTAATAATGTTATCTTCCATTCTTTGAAACTTATTAAAGCATTTATTGTAATGAAGATGTATGAAAGATACTTATGTCATTTTAGGTGAGCCCCAAAAGAAGGTACATGGTACAATATTTATTGTATTTGATTTGTATGAATGGACAACTATAGTTAATAGTCTTCATATTTTATTGGCCGACCATACCTTGTAACATATAGAGATGTCTGTTAATGTTTGTATAGTTGATTTTTAGCTGTTAAAGCTAACGAACTTTGTAGTCTTTATTGACATATCAGTTTCACTTGGATGAAAATTATCATGTTAATAAAATTACCCAACCATCAAAATTCAAAGTCGAACAATCTTTTCAAGATGGGGTAGTACTTTTTTGAGAATTTATTTTTATACTATTCATGGGCATTTATTTTCACAATGGAGTCCCCATGTTTCTTCTGTCATTCAGGCTGTGATGTATCTGTAGCTAAGTTGGTGCAGTGGGGCCAGGAGCATTTAAATATCAATAGTCTCTATATATAGTATTTGGATTTCACTGTGTGGAGAAGAAGGTGGTGAAGATATGCAGACGCCTAAAGCAAGGTAATTCATTGCCGTTTGAGTATTGTTATTTTCTTACAGTTACATGAATTTAATAATTTAGCAGTTTTCATTAATCATTTCTATGATGAAAAGTCCATAATTGACAGACATTAGGTCTTTGTAATTTAATCATTCTGCTGTTTTTTAGCTGATATGTCATTTGAAAGTTCTGCTTCTACTTCGCAGTAATTTCTGTTAATTTGTTTATGTTTTCTTCCCTGTAACTTGTCTCGTGGATTAATTGCAGGACCAGTTCATCAGAAGTGTCACGCAAGATCTCTCCGCGAGTCGGTTCCCTAGAAGGGCCTCAAAAATCTTCTCCACGAACTATTTCTTCGGAGGGGCAACCAAAACTTTCTCCCCGAGTTGTTCGCCAGCTGAAAACAACTGTGCAGGATTCTGACACTGCAACGTCATCTAACAGAAAATGCAGGACGCCTAAGGATAAAAGTCCCAAAGTTTCTGAGAGTAGGGTGCGACGAAGTACAGTTGGTGAGGTATTGTTGAATGCTGTCAATTTCATATTTCCATTGTAAAATAGCCTTTTGGTCTCTCATGCTCTTTTATTTGTTTGTGTGACATTAGCAGGTATCTCTTCGTCTTCTCTTTTAGTGAAATTTCACAGTTTCAGTTTCATGTTATATACAAGGCTGCTATAGTGCTATATTTAAAGAGGTCATGAATATTTTAATAAGCTAAATTGTCATTTTCTGGAGTTGAATGGCTTCTTCATTCTATGCTAAGAGAAATCCTGATGATTCCCTGTAAGATACTTCTATCCAGCCGATTTATTTTTCCGAATGAGCTTGAATGCATCTTGAGTTTATTAGGAAATGGCATCCCTGCTATCACAGGTACAGCTGTATATAGTCTGACCCCAACTTACCCTGCTTAGGCAAGATCCTCTTTAGATTCACAGGGACATGTTGTATTCAATGACTATATGAATTACTTAGGCCTGTAATTTTCGGGGTTGTCTATACGAAGTGATGTGTTTTAGGCCTTCTTTTCCTGTGAAATCTTCTTGGCTTTCTTATGTGAAATTGTAGTTCTCTGAAAGTGCTGCCAATAACTAAAGTTGCTACCGTTGGTACATTCTATGCAAAACTCAGTAAAATTTCAACGTAGGTGTCTTTGACATCTCTTGTATATGCATAAAGTTAGGTCTTAGGTGCAACACTACACTCAATTCTTCTATTAACAAGTCGACCGAGAGTACATGCCACTAGTTAGCTACCTTGAAAGTATGATATACTCAGCTATTTTTTTATAATTTATGTAATCTTTTTGGATTTCGTTACGCGTCTAATAAAAAGCCACCACTACTGAAGCCTTCACATTGATTTGAATATTGCAGAAGAAGCGGCCAAGCAAGATTGCTGAACTAGAATCTCAAGTTTCTCAACTTGAGGGTGACTTGGAGAAGGTGAAGGATCGGCTTATCTCCTCGGAATCATGGAGAAAGAAAGCACATGAAGATGCAGAGGAATCAAAGCAGCAATTGCTAGCCATAACAGCAGAACTAAAAGAATATCAGAAGCATCTCAGTGAGCCTTCTCCATCAGGAGAAACTGAAACCATTGAAATCCACCAATCAGCCTCGGAAAATCAGGAAGAAAACCTTGTTTTTGACATTGAGGTTATAAAAGAGCAACATGCTGTAGACTCGGTAACTTTGACCACTGAGATTGAAAAACTGAAGTATCAGCTGGAGATGGTAGCAGAATCTGAGGCTTCTCAGATTAAGCAAGCCGAACTAGCACAAACTGAACTCCGTAGTTTGAAGGAAAATCTAGCAGAAACTCTTGCTCTCATGGGGGATATCAAAGATCAACTTCGCGACTGCAAAGAATCAGAAGCACATGCCAAGTCTATTGTATCTGAAACCTTAATGCAACTCGAAACGGCCAAAAGAACTGTTGAAACACTCAGATCAGAGGGTGTGAAATCCATAGAAGCATATGATGCAATAGCTTCAGAGTTGCAACAATCGAGATCACGTGTGAATGCTCTTGAAGATCTTGTCAACAAATTTAAAGCTTTCGAGGTTAATGGTGTTACGAACAACTATCAGACTTCAGTGAATCAGGCACAAGATGGTATCGAGAAAAGTGGCAAATCAGAGGATGTGCCAGAGGAATCCCCCAACAATACCAGACGAGAGCTAGACACTGTGAAGTCTGAGGTAGGCCAGTTGAGGTCTGCTCTTGAAGCAGCCGAGATCAGGTACAATGAAGAGAAAAATCGAAGAGCTGAAGAGATGAGGAGCGCAAATGAATTAATGGACCAGCTTAAATTTACATCAAACCAGAGAGAGACTGAATTGGAAACTGAACTAACGAAATCAAGAGTGGATGTTGAGCACATGAAAGCAAATTTGATGGATAAGGAAACCGAGCTGCAAGGAATATGCGAGGAGAATGAATCTCTAAACTCACGACTTAAATCTGTTTTATCAGGTCAGGGTGAACACGACGTGGAGAAGCAGCTTGAGAAATTAAGGGCAGAAATAGAAAATTTGAAAGCACGCTTAATGGACAAGGAGACTGAATTACAGAATATAGCAGAGGAGAATGAGATGCTAAAGTCGGGGACAAACAAAAAGGAAGTAAACCTGGGCAAACGGGATAAAGACATTGAAGCTAAATTAGAAGCAGCGAGGGCTGCTGAGAGGGAGGCTCTTATGAAGGTTGGCTACATGAAAGAGGAAGTTGAGAAGAGTAACAAGAAATCCATCCGTGTAGCTGAGCAGTTGGATGCAGCTCAAGCGGTGAAGGCAGAGCTGGAAGCTGAGCTAAGGAGGTTGAAAGTGCAGGCAGATCAGTGGCGAAAAGCTGCAGAGGCTGCTGCTGCTATACTCTCATCAGGAAACACCGGGAAATATGTTGAGAGAACAGGCTCAATGGATAGCCCCTATAACCCGAGGTCAGGAAAGGTCAGGTCTCCCGACTCGGAAGATGTGGAAGAAGACTATATGAAGAGGAAAAACCCAAACATGCTAAAAAAGATTGGTGTATTGTGGAAGAAGCCTCAAAAGTAGCATCAGTATATTACCAGTATCAGTTTCAGTTTATCTCCTTTCTCAATAACATTGTAGGATTGGCTTTGTAATTGCTTGTTTGCTACTGAATTGGTGATATTTAATTCTACTAAAATATTTTGATTTTAGGATAGCTGACTTTGTTTATTCAGCTTCTCTCTATGAACAAAATTTGGAGGCAATTTTTTGGCATCATTACTAATCATGCTGGCGAGAAATCCTAACATAAATCCGAGTTGTCATATTTAAGTTGGTTCGAGCTCATTATCATAGATCCTAGTTGCCATATCTAACTTGATTCAAGCTTTATTCACGTAAATTCGAGTTGTCGTATCTAGGTTGGGTCGAACTTATTGAAATAAATTCGAGTTGTCATATCTAAGCTGGTTCGAGTTATTAACCTAAATTCGAATTGTCATATCGAGCTTAATAACATAAATCCAAGTTGTCAGATCTAAGGTTTGAGCAGAACATATTGCTTCACCTCACAAAACATAAGTACTAAGATGCACGCCCAATCGATTACTAAGCAAATGAAAGCCTCTAGTCGAATGGGGAAAATACTAAACGCCCAAAATTTTATAGGCAACTTCATGAATTGACAACAAAAGGGGGTGGAATGCAAAATTCATTTAGGTTTCTTTTCCCGTAAAAGTTGCCTCAAAATCGTTGCTCTCATCGGACTCTCACAAGGCTCATCAATGTCAGTACATTCGAATTCAATTCAGTCAGCAAAATGGGGTAATTACTCAATTATGTGTATTTAATTGACCAATTTGGAATTTTGATGGTTGACCTTTTCAAAACTTGACTTCAAATTATATTTGTATGTGTTGTATAATTGCTGGAGAAAGTATATATAAAAGTGATAGAATTTTAATATACTTTATTGTTTGCATGATAATTTTGATTCAACTAGAAGTTATGCATGTCAATTAAGATGGAAAAGTTGAGAACATCGAATGACCTAGTGGTTATGAGGTTTTCCAATGACGTAGAAGTCCTGGTTCGATTCTCATTGTAAGAGGGCGGTGGGTGAGTTTCTAAATAAGTAAATACTAACGCTTAAGACGGAAAAGTTTGTTAATTTTGACCATTGAAAATCAAACTAGACAATACTTCGACTTTTAGGAATTTATGCTGTACTAATATAGAGTTTTCGAGTGATTTATTAAAGTTGATTGAAATGGACGGTTTAATCTTGTTTTGGAATGTAGTATTATAGACTTATAGTCCATCTTGGCGAAACTGATGAGCCTGTTAAAAGGTAATGAGCAGTTTTGAATGCTAATGGACTTGAATCGAATGTCACTCTGAAACTGTTCTGCTTCTTAGAGATAATGGGGCTGTATATCAGTAGAGATAGAACATTATAGCTTGACCTATCAAACAAACATAGAGCAGGGAGCCAAGGACCAATGATGTTTAACTTTTGTATGATTTTCGACTATATAGCATATAATTTGTTCGCTTAGGGCATTGTTTAAGTTGCATTGTGCTGGTTGTTTTGTATGAGTTTATTAGTTCATCTTGCCGAAGTGGATTAGCACTGAACCATTTTGAATGCTATGGACTGAAATCAAATGTCACTCTGAAACTGTTCCCAGCTTCATAACATCCATGGAGTTGCAGATCAGTAGAGATGGAACATTTAGACGATTCTTGAGTAAAGTCTGTTCTCATAGCAATTAGAGATGCCTATTCTTAAGAAGTACATTTTATGAACATTGTATGTTTGCCATGTATCTGTGCGTTGTTTCATGTGATGGTTTGATCTATCATTCTAGTTCATCTTGGCCAAGTGGTCAAGTCAATTTAAGGGTGAGAATTAACATTGAACGCTAATGGAGTAATGCGCTTATCATATGGTTCGGTCTAAACAGTTCTCAATGACCAAGCTGCAGTTTGCACCTTGTACTTCATTATGGATAAGAAAAATTGAGATATACTAAGAAACGAAATAATAATAACAAAATAAATGAACATAAGATATATAGTTGGCAAAATGTTTTTACTGGCATGAAAGATTTACGAAGTAAAAATATGTTGACATTCTTTGATCATTTGTAAATGAAAGTTGTTGTCATCCACCTTGGCTAGAGATGAGCCTCGGTGTATGAACCTTTGATTAATCCAAGTGAATCATTGATCAAGAGGATAATTGCACCTCTTTTTTTGTTTTATGTTTTAACTTTTTTTAATGGAAGATAATTTGATGTTTCCAGATTCTACACCACTAACGTGCTAATCCCTTTTGTTCAAGGTGTGTATATGTCATATTTTACCACGTTTCTCATTTCAACTTACTGAAACATATAGGAAAACACATGGAACGGGAGCTGGTCGGAAATTGAGGTCGCACCATAGAAGGCAAAGGTGGGCTGACAAGTCTTATAAGAAGTCTCATCTTGGCAATGAATGAAAGACCTTCTCTCTAGTTTTATGGAGTATAGTTTGTTGTTCACTTATGCATACTTTTGCCAACCCTGTACCTACAAATATGATATTGTGCTTAACCCTGTGCAATATATTACATTTCAGTGGTATTGAGCAAACAGCCGACCTCTGCTATCAGGAAATGTGTGTGAGTTCAGTTGATCAAGAATGGGAAGATAAATTGCTGCCTTTGTGCCAAATGATGGTTGTTTGAACTACATTGAAGAAAATGTACGTTCCACGCTCCTCTTTCCCATTGATGTTTCTTTTGTCACTTCCACTAAAGCTGAATTTGATAGTACTAAAATGCTTACAACTTCTTTGGTTGGCAATTTGGCATGCAGGATGAGGTGCTTATTGCAGGATTTAGTCGAAAGGAACATGCCGTGGGAGATATTCCTGGAGTCAGATTTAAGGTTGTGAAGGTATCTGGTGTATCTCTCTTAGCTCTCTTCAAAGAGAAGAAGGAAAAGTCGAGGTCTTGAGCACCAAACCAGATTAGGTTTTGTTCATGTAGCCTTATTAAGTTCCATTCATATCGCTATTGTCCTCCGGACCCTCCTATTTCATTCTTTGGAATACTTTTATTTTTTCCAGTATTATCTTGTAGGGGTTAGTCTTTTGTTGGCCATCCATGAGGTGAATAGAATCTTATAGAGTTAAGATCCAGTTGGTGTGTACCAACTAACGAGCCGGGTATAATTTGTACTACATTGTCTATTATAGTTTTAGGAGCATCATAATCTTGCACGGTATTTAATGTTAATAATCAATAAAATCAAATCAAACCAAACAAAACCAAACCAAACCAAACCACGCCCTAAGTGTATGAACACGACTTCCTCAATCAGCATATATTGATCAATAAACGATAAAGCAATAAGAAGTACAAATGAAAAAGATAGTAACTCAAATAAAAGCATAAAGCATGCCATATGTTATTGCATGTGCCTTGAAGGCTCTTTAGTTCCCTAAAAAGACTAGATGTACTGTGTACCAATTTCCCCACCACCACAGTTTACCCAGATACAGTAAGTCTTGTGGCCTTCAGATATCTATGAATCGCAATCGTACCATCAACTCAACCACCCCACCACCACCGTCACCACCAGTTGACGTTATTGGTTTAGTTTAAACTTAAAACAATTAAACTATGAGATTTCATTTGTCAATATATTATTTGTAAGAGATGAAGAAACATTATGTTATTATAGAATAATGATATGCGGCTATACCACCAATTCCTTGATATAATTAATAATATTGTTATGATTACTTCACGCTCAAATCTCGTATGCAAGATTTGGTCTGACTAATAAGGCAGGAGAAATCTATCCTGAGATTAGTGCTCATGCTATTTTATTAATATTCCAAAACATAGTATCACCAACTCATCATCTCATTAGTCATTAACCTCATCATCATTTAGGTCCTATTTGGTTTAGGGTGTGTAAAATGAAAGGGACTATTTTTTTTTCTTATGAACTTAAATACATTCACATTTTACCAAATTGTATAAATGTCATTGCGACTTATATAGCGCTTATATTAATTTCTATACAAGTAATATCTTCTTACATGGCTTTCGCTAAAAACGTTATTTAAGTTTATTGCTTTTTTATATTTAACTTTATCTGTTCTTGCCTAGTGTTTAGCTTAATAAGGATGCTACTTAAGTTTAAACATGTTGTAATAATCGTCGGCCCTGAAAAAGGCATCCTTAAGGGACTAAGTGGGTTGTGACAATTCTGATTGACTGTCTTGTACGGAGTACTATTTTTTAATATCATAATCCAAATGAAAATAAGCTAAGTTGTGAATATAAAAAAACAAAATATAATGTAACAATGAAGTTTCTCAAGTTAGTAGTAGTCCAAGAGAACAAATGTGAAAGTCCTTTAAGTTTGTCAATTTGTAACCAGAACACAACAACAACAAGACAAGACAAGGACAAAAGAGATAGAATTAGTTCAGTAGAAGAATCAATTCTAGTACTCTTTAGACAAACAAACTGACAAATTAAAATTAACCTTTCACTCCACTAAACCCCCCAATACTAGAAAAACAAGAAAAATATACTAATCTTTAACTTTTAATTTCCATCTTTCCCCCCCTTTTAATTTGACTCCAAAATAAGACCAAATTTATAATAATTCTACATCATCAAAGGACTATTAACGAGGCCATGAAATGTTGAACCAAATCCATTCCAGCTTTGTCTTCCTGAAGTTTCAAGATCACCATTAATAGAACCACCCATGTTTCCAATATCTCCATGATTATTAAGTTGCCATGGAAATCCCAAAAGAACCCTATTTTCACCATTGCTTTCTCTCAAATTGTGAAGAATATTATCAACTGATCTATTAGTTGATGTTCCTCCAAGCTCTTCATATTGCTGCATTCCAAGACCACCATTTTGCATATATCCCATGTTATTATTACCATTGCTCATATTATTATTTCCATAAAAATAGTTGTGAAAGCCATTTGGGGTATTTTCAAGAAAACCATTTCTAACCCCATCAAAAAGCCCATGATTCACAACAGAAGGAGATGAATTCACACTTGGGATGTTTCCAAGATTACCCATCATTGGAAATTCATTATCATCTTCATACCCCATCTGATGCCCATAGGATAATGGAGGTGCAATGAGTGAAGAGAGAGGGGTAATGTTGGAATTTTGGGAAACAAATGAAGGTTGGTGATGAGAGTCTTGGATTCTTTTTGAAGAGGATGATGATGATCTTTTGTTCTTCCTACAACCACCTCCAACCGGAACGTTTCGTAGCGTTCCGCCTTTTGTCCAATACCTTCTGCAAGATTTGCAGAAGTACCTTGGTTGGGAGAGGCTGTAGTTGTTGTAGTAACAAAATTTTGTGTTGGTTGACTCACATCTAGGGCATTTTTGGGGTTGTTCTGCTGGTGGTCTTGGCTTCTTTTCTTGCTGGGATTTTGTGCAAACCAACATGCTCTCTAGTGTTTCCTGTTAAATAACAACAATTGAATTAAATAATTTAGATTAATAATTGGTTGTCATTATTTGTTAAGTAAATTAATATCCCAGCAATTCAAGAAACATGATTGTTATGTGTTGCTGTACATTTGCATCTCTTTTAATTTCATGGCATAAATTATAATAGTTCAAAAGTTATATGTTCATGTAGTCATGTATCATGTGCATCATTCACAAGCAATTATGATGTTTTGAGGAATCATATAAAAAGTGAGTTGCTTTTGAAAAATGAAACAACATTCAGATCCCTTAATTTCTGTTTAATTTACATACACTTGAAGAAGAAAATAACACCGAGACATTTAATCAAGAAGCCTTGCAACTAATTAAGATCCAAGACTGAAAACAAACACCAACTACACCTCAATTTAATTGCAATTTTGATTAATAGCTTATTAAAATTCTGCTTTAAACCCTCAATTAATATTTATTATTAAATTTTAAATGTTTAGTTTATTTTGATTGATTAAGTAATTATAAGGAATGAATGTGATCACAAATATAACTTCCTTCGTCTAACATAATCAATCAAATGATAAAAACAACTACACATACATGTTTGGTGTGCAATAATTTCCAATAGTTAAAAAAATCTTTTGATTAAAGAAAAAAAACTTTGAATTAAAATTCAAAGTCATATATAAACCAAGAATTGATTCAAAAAGGGGAAAATTATTTTATCAAAAATTGTACTCAAGTTAAATTAGATGAAGCCATAGAGGAGTATAAGAACTCATTTGAATGCAACATAAACTAAAGCTATAACACAACCTTAGCAATGTTACATTCTTATTAATGTAACCTAGTACATTAGGACTACAACAAAACCAAAAAGCAAAAAAAAAAAAAAAATCAAACATGATCCAAGAATTGAATTAAACATTTGATTCTACTTGAGTCTTGAGCTAGCTTAATTTGCTAAGAAATGAGGCAAATAATATATGATGTAACACCCTAATAAGTAATACCTGATGATGATGATGCTGAGCAGTTAAAGAATCCATGGAAGAGTTGTTAGAAGGGTGTTAAATTAATAGTGGTCTGTTTGGTAGATCTGAAAAGGAACTTCTTTAAGATGAAGCTTGAAAAAACATGCAAAGACAGAATCGAAGAATGGCATCAATTCACAACCAAGCTTTGGTTATATATAGCTAGAGAGTGGGGGGGATTGGGGTGGGGGGTGGGGGGGGGGGTGTTGTTAAGACATAACAATAAACGAGAATTTCATTTTGAGTTGAGAATGGTGGGACCTGCTGGCGTCGGATGGCAACTATACAAGGAGCTTCTGTTCACTGTTCATACCGTTTTGGTCAAGTTAGATTTTTAGTGGCGGAAAATCAAAATTGTACATATAATATTAAATAAAATCGGAATTATTTTGTTAATATTATTGCATTATTGCGTTAGTTTTTAAAATGAGTATTAATTAGGAAAGTATGTATAATAAATTTGGATTAACGACTATTAAAATATAAATTAGGTAAAGAGTGCAATCATTATTGTACAAAGATAATACATTAATTGAATGAATATGTACCAATTTCAAAATAGTAAAGGCTGCATCTAGTTTACTAATCCAGCGAAGAAATAACTTAAGACCGTTGGTAACAACTAAAATTTATTTTTATTTGTTTTTTTGATTAATTTTGAGTTTTGGACTTTAGCACATCAATTTTTCATCACTATCTATATTTAAGAGTTTTGCTTTCAAAATATTATGAACATAGTTATTATAGAATGATTGCTCAACCAATTGATTTGAAATTTGAACACATATAATCATGAAATTAGACAGTAAATTAATCATTTTTGTCATAAAAATGCTTGAATGGATAAAAACTACCAAGTTATTTATTAAAAAAAGGTTTCGATTTTAAATTGTGTCATACACTTTATTTAGATTACAATCTCACGAAATGTCGTTCATTTTTGTTTCATTTGAACATACATAAATGTAGTAGTAATAACTATCACAAATGACATTTAATATCATTCCGATCAAACTAAACGTGTTTTAAAATACATATTTCGAAATAATATTTCATTCCACTGTCACCAAACAATCATATGTTACTCGAATTACTAATCATTACATTTATTTCTAGAATAACAAAATTTAAAACCGCGTAACATATTAGATGCACCATATGTATCTTGTCATCTTGTTACATTTATAGAATAACTAATTACAAGATACATTAAAGTTAATCGTATGTGTTAAGAGTCTATGGGTGCTATATTTTGTGACATTAGAATTGAAATATAATTGAAGAGCCATTTTTATATGAATTTATCTGTATATACTTATATAATACATTTTCCTACAATTTTTTTTCATTCTATACAAAAAAGACACATTGAAATTCAAGTTACCATCAGTAATTTGTGCACGCGCAATTTGTACAAATTATATTTTTGTACAGTAACATCAATGTACAATAATTACGAATATTAAACATTACAAAATATAAAACATGTTAAAATACTACTAATTGAATGGGTTAGTTTTTGGAATTATGGATAATTATTTTTCATTTGATTTTTTAATAAAAAAGAAGGAATTGTCATCTGATGTTTTTAACTCTTAGGCATTGTATATACTCGTATTGATACTCCTGTATTTAATTTCGTGTTTTACAATAAAAATATCAAATTGATTTGTTTTTTTTTTTTCAAAAACACATTAGTGACAGTGATTTTCACTTGCTTACTCACTATACGTAATGATGATCTAACATTTAACTCATAGTTATATGGGAAACATATTACCATAGTAATCCCAACGGTTGATTAACACGATTAGATTGTATACAACATTAAATAAAAATAAAATGTAAAGAAAAATCGTACTCTGCCAACATTGGCACGGGAATTACACTATTGCATGCTCAATTATACGAAGGAAGCGGGCTTCTCGTTAATATAACACACGGGTTCACGACATAGAAGGACGTACGATTATGGTATGTATTCGATTTATTTTTATTTATTTTAATTGACGTTATTATCTCCAATTCATTTTCATTTCGTGTATGTTGATGATGGTTCAATTTTATGTTCTTTTTATTGCCATTAAGGGTAAACGATCGAAACAATCACCTATATTTATAAGATATTTCCAGTTTATCGCTTATGTCTCAAAATATAACGTATTTGGTTTCGCATGTTAAATTTTTTGTTGAATGTGTATTGGAGGTAGTGCTGCTAATAGACCGGTAATTTAGGATCTGCTCGTTACCTGACTCGGAAAACCCTGGCAATTTACTGCTCGTATCCATATCGAGTAACTTTTGTTACTCGATAGCTTATTAGGTAAATATGGGCCGCTCGATGACGCACTTGTTTATTTTTTGTATTATATATTTATATATCATGCTACATGTTATAATTTAACCATAATTAATTACAATGACCAAGAAAAAACTAGTATTGAAAACAATCTCCAGATTTGCATTTCGACAATTAAGTATTGGTGGCCAGAACTCTAAAATTGAATTTTAAATTGAAATTCAGGGATCAACAAGATCCCACTCTTCGCCTAGCTAAAAAAACTTGCCTCGATATCCGCTCGTATCCTTATCGGGTGATACCAGGGTAATATGTTTGCTATCCGACTCGATAGTACCGGATATTAATTACCCGGCTCGGTTAAAGTTCAAACTCGTCCGCGTAACCTGGTATCCCGTTCTTACTCGTTTGCATAGATTATTTTAAATTTGAAATTGGGTAGATTATTATTTCAGAGATTTTTGTTTTGATTTTTAGCCCAAAATATAATAAAATGAAATGGCCAAAAAAACCTTATTGACAAGTCATGTGATCCTCATATGATATTATTCATGACGGATTGACATAATAGGTAATGGACTGGAACATTTCAAAGATAATTGATTGACAAGGACGTTCTAAAACATAAATGATCGACTGAAAATATTTTGTAAACATAGACGATTGTTGTGACCGTTGGTTAAATAAATCGAGATACCAATTGTGGGCATAGTTTTTTCAGTTTGATAAGTCAACAAAATCAAATAATCTTGTTGAAACATCAACACATGAATAATTGTACAATTGCAATATTGCATGGTTAATAATAGAAGGAATCTAAGTTTGGTTGTTCCCTTTCCTCTTCCTCTAATGGAGAGGTCTTGTGTTGGTGAGATTTGAAATGTTTTGGTAAAGAATAGACCACCCATTGTGCATACAAGTCACCTTCAAATAATGTTAATAGTAGTAGGGAAAATATGTTTAGGGGACACTGGGTGGATATATCAACTGCACTTTTTTTATTTTCCATGCAGAACCACAAATAATTTTAGGGGTCTGATTGATTGTATATATATATATGCTTTATTTTCATTATTGGTCCTCACCCTCAACATGTTTTTTCGTATTGTCTCAATCACTTGTGTTGGATAACTATGTATGAGTGGTAGAATGATACATATGGAAATCATCCAAGCTAAGCATGGGTGTTCTATTTTCAAGCTTATAATATTGAACCCCATCAACTACCTTATTACCACTTAGAGATTTTATCATATTATATATATAATTATATTTATATAAACCTAACTAATCTTCATTTTGTGCGTTATTGATTGTTATTAGCTCGATACTTCCTATATAACTGTATCGATCACAAATTATTATGATCAATTTTATTTTTGGAGTCGAAAACAAAGTTTCGTCGTGGTGAATTATTGGTATGTCAAGTTGCGGCTTCCTTTTTAAGTGCATTTAGTGTCGTTTGTGGACTTGTTTCTTATGTGAAGGTGAAAGAAAAGAATGTGCCATTGTTAAGAATCGTCAGCTTCATTCCTCTCAAAATCAATTGATAATAATAAACAAATAAATTAAATTAATAATAATAACCCGAGTACTCCATAACCATAAAATTAAGCCATGCACCCCATGTGGTTGGCATATATACTCTATTCAATGTGAGTTGTTCTTAGACTCGGTGTCATCATGCACGTAAAATTCGGGTTAAAATGATCATGAAAACGAAATTACTGAATTGTCTCATAATAACGTAGAGTTATTACACACTTCCTTACACCTTAAAATCAATTAACTATAGTGCACTAGGATATCTAGCATCATCATATATATGATTGATCACATTATTGTATTTAATATATTCCATGTGAGATAATGTTCCTCCATATATATAATGAGTCTAGTAGCTACAGTTGATTTTTTTGGTCTTGGTGGAAAATGTAGCAATTCTAACTCCAGGTGGATACTCAATACCAATGGGCTCCACTAATAATTTGGTTCATCATCATGAAACTACGTATTATGTAATGCGAATGTAGACATATGTATCCCTCTTCAATCTTAATCCTGATCGCAACACCTTACTTTCATCTCATTTAGCTGACGTTAGTTTATGAGTTTTGGATCTTCTTCTTGCATTCCAATAATTATTATTTAGATAACCCACTAGCTAGTTAAATTTGCACTAGTTACGTTCTCTCTATGATATAGATTGCATCATAACATCGTTCTCTTTTTAATTTCTCTTGTTCGTTGCCACACGACATTGTTGGTGTTTTTGTCCCGACTCATAATCAAGTTAAATTATACGGAGTAATAAAAACAGTTGATGTTTAATTCGAGTTATCCTGTTATTATTCGATATATGTACGTCTCGAGTTTTTGATCGAGCTAATTAACATTATTTCCTATGATTATATATTTGAATTATCTCCAAGCTAGGTTAATTAGCTAAGTTCGTAGCTTATTGAATTTTGTTTCCCTTTATTTGAATGAGTAAGTATGAGCCATGCAAGTTGCAATTTGGGACCAAGATTCCAGGAGGAGGGTGTGGAAACCAAGGTTTCCGGCCCACCAAATATTATTCTAAGATGTCTTAATCTGGTCTAGGATATGATGCACTATTATAAAGTAACGTTCTATATAGCCATCTTGTGAGTATATCATAAACCAATAATGATTGATCCGACTCTTAGTGTTTGATCATTTTTGGATCCTATGACGACAATAATAATCACCTTTGACTCAATAATAATATTTCACTAATAAACAAATCTCGTGGATATAATTATACCACAAAATGGGGTTAATAAAATAGATCAAACATCCAAAGATAGCACGCACTTGAATTGATAGTTCATAGTAGTTGATAGCAACTTAAGTTTGCACCAATAATATGAATATTACCTTCAATATATATATAATGATGTAAAGATAGATTTCAGAAATACCTACATTATTCTAAAAAAATTGTTAAAAATAATTTAAGTGTTATATTATTTAATTTGTACAAGCGACATGTAACATTTGGATAGTTGTGTTATTTATACATACATTACCGACCTTCTAAACCTGTTCGAAACACCAATATCAATATTGGTCTAATCAATAATTTAAAAAAGTCGATTTTCTCTTAGAAATATTAGAGAAGGTAAATAAGATTATGTGAAGATATGAGTTTATAAATTTTTGAATATTCTCTTGATGTGATGACCTTAAATTCAAAACCATAAGAGAAAGAATCCAAAAAACAGTTTGAAATTTTGAAGAAAGGGTGGGGGCAATAGTTATGATGGGATGAAGCAAGCAATTTGACTAGTCAAAACAAAAATTAGAGTTAAGAAAAAAGTGAAAGTAAGCTAGAAAGGAATAAATAATGGGGGGTGTTTAGCATAGGGCAATGTGCCTGCCACAGAAACAAATGCGAAGAAAAGAATCAAAACATTCGCACTCTTAAAACTGTACTGCTACTATTTCTAAATTTGAGTATGCAGACAAAGTCTGGTAAGTCTATCCAATTTCCAGAATTTAAAGACTTGTAAGATCTTGTTATGTATCAACAAGGGCATGCCTGACAATATATTTGGCTTTTGTCTCATTCATAGTGCTACTAAATATATTTGTGCTTAATTTCAGAATAAATTCAACAATCAACTGCTACTTTAATTTGCATAACAATATTGTTTATTTGTTTAAGTTAACCAAGACAATCATTGTTGGATCCCACGATAGTCTAATTGAGTATTATAATGTCGATTAGTATCAACTAAAATTATAATATATAATTAGAGAAAATTTTTAAATGGTCCCAAACAATATGTACAGATTATATTGATTGTATTTAATCTTAGTAAATGTAAGATCAGTGTAACTAGCTCCTGATATTGATATAAAATGTATAGCTTATTTCATCTTTTGACGGAACAGTTAACTTTTAATGGAAATAAATCCAAAATAAAATCTTTAAGAATTAAATATTTCTTGAAAATATACATACATTTCAGTCTCTCATATTGGTAAAAAAAAAGGGTGTACTATTTTAGGCTCTCTTTCCGTCAAAACTTAACGTTTTTCGTCCTTAAAAGAAGGACTAATATAATGCATCTTTTCAATCATATATATTAGAGACCAGTTATACAAATTAAAATAAACATTTATAAAAACTAAAGTACAGTTTATACATAATATCTAAGACTATTTCAATAATTATCTTATTATAATTGCGCTAATAGTCAGTACGAGTGACTATATATATTGGATAATATATAATGATATCTTTGTGTATGAGATTATGCCAAATAATGCACCAACTAATAAATATAAGTATGTCACATTATTGTCAAACATTCCAAACTTGCATGTGACTCAAAGTATATATACATATCACTAAAACTGACCAATCATTTGAAGTTGGTAAGTAGAGTTGTCTAGCATTGCATAAACAAATTAAATCACTTTATTAGGATATATATTTAAAGAAAGTAACATGATCGCCATTTTAGTTAAGGCACATTAGTTTTTCTAAGGATCGGATGTAAGGATGTGGGAGATTTTTTCAAAGTAACCCAAAAGTAAGATTCAACTATTTTCAAAAAATGAACATAAAAGGGGATGAAAATATTTTTTCTTTATTAGTTATATAAATAAAAGAATGAATCAAATAAACCAGTCCAATTTTTATTGTCACGAACTTAATCATATTTGTGGCAAATATGCAAATTAGTGAGTGATTACCTATGATCCTCCTCCACTTATTTTATGTTAATACTCCGTATTTTTTATTTTCTAGTCTTAACTTTTGTTAATAAATTTTGTTATATACTTAACCTTTATAAAAAAACAATTTTATGAAAATATTTTTAAAGGTAACGTACTATAACACTATCAAAGTTATAATTTTATACTCGTAAGAGTAAACAACAATAAGTAATTTAATTTGTAGTGAAAAACCAACGTCAAATGATTCGAAAACCCGAGTAGATCAGATTAAGTAGAGAATGAAGAGGTTGGAATTTCGGACAATATACCTTGCTTGAAAGGAGGAGAATCGAGGTGAAGAATGATGACGTGTACAGAAGTCTCGATTTGACAGAAGTAGTCTTCATAGTCTTCATAGTCTCGCCTCGTAGTTTGCAAATATTCCTCATGCAGCCGCACTTCTTTGCCACGTGTCCATCCAGACAAGTCTTATCATCTTCGGGTCCCACATTCCACCAACCCATTCATTCACACTCACTTCATGTTCTCTCCTCATTTTCTAACTTACAACAAATCATTTCGAATTTACTCCCTCCTTCCCGTTTGAGTTAATCAAATTAAATAAGCTAAGTAGGAGTATAAAAGATTTTTTATAGTGATCATAAAAACATAGATTCAAAATTTACCTTATTGTTGTCTACAAAAGTTGTATTTCTTCATTTCTAATTTTTTAGTTATATTTTTTATTTCTAAAATCAAATTTTTAAAAAAATTATTATAAATTTTTATTAATTAGTTAATATGAAATAATAATATAGTTATCAGAACACGAAATCAGGATAAAAATAAATGAGGATTAATTTAAAATAATATAAAAGAAGACTCTAAATCTTTAATAAAAGAGTCGAAGTTACAACAAATTCTTAAAATGGGAAACGCTGGGGTCCCGAACCCGCGCCCCTCTCCATAAATATGACTACTTTTATCATTTGAGTTGTATTTCATCCGAGTCTTTCTACTAAATATATATATGTAGACAAATCCAAAAACTTAGGGGGGTCATGGCCCACTCCACCCCCTAGGTCCACTCCGAATAGTTATGTGGAATGTTATTAAATTTGATTCAATATATATTTTAAAAACGTCAATTTCTATCATCTTTATTCATGTCGAAGAAGAGATATTTTCATTTTAAATATATCTCGGTGACCGTGAAAAGTCGAACGAGAATTACAAAATCTAATGGATGGAGTACTTCCTTATCCTTATTAGCACGTATTTGAGTACATTTTTTCTCAATAAATCAAAATTTTAATTTCGATATATAATATGATCATTTAAAGTGTACGAAATATAATATTTGAGATAGTAATTTGAATATAGGTTTCAAATTGATTTAAGTAACAACAATTTCTACATTAAGGATATAAGTCAATCGTTGTGTGTTAACTAATTTTATTTAAATTTTATTAGACCAACCTATCTTTACTTTTTTTTAATTTATAATTATTTTTAATAAATTTGGTTATGCAATCTCTAATACAAATTCAACTAATATTAATTACATACAAATATAACTCGAACCTTAGGGGACATAAATTTGTGGTTTGTAAATGTTTGTTGTACAGTATTAATGGGCTATGATAGACCCGTTAGAAACACATGTCCAATCGATCATCAATCTGGATTTAAGATACGAAGAGTGCATTTGGACCAGTACGCAACAGCAAATTACTCCGTATAATTTTAAATGGGCTAATTAGTAGTACTAGAAATATTTAGTTTCCTATTACCCCAACGACTTATATGGGATTTGTTAGTCTATATATCTAGTTCATACGGTTACGAGTGAACGTAAAAGATTTGATTTGTATTATTTGATTCGAAAAATTTGACCTGTGATTGGTGCGTCTTAGCAAATATTAAACCAAACGGTAAAACTCAATGTTCAACAAATGAACCAAGCGATTTTATGTTGTTTGTCGCGTATATTAATACAGGCAAACCCATTTATACTTTCGAATCTAGATTTGAAAGTCGTAAGCCTAACATAAATCCTAAACATCATTATCACCCCATAGCTATTCATCTCCTAGTGGCACTCATTGGTCATCTCCATCTTATCCACCTAAATGCTCAATCACATTAAACTCATTCCGAACTGAATCGAAATATTTATGAAAATTCAAAAATTGGAACGAGCTCTAGCAAAACTGGGACTGAACCTGCGAACTCAAACTCGAAACTTAAGTGTGCACATTTCAGTTTGAGACCAAATTAAACATAAAGTTCAAACTCTTGCAGACCGATCAAACAAACCTACATTAGATATAGTTGGAGGTTTTTAAAGTCCCTTACATCATTGAAGCTTATACCACACATCTGCTAGATTAGTTTTCAATTCATGAAGGTGTATTGTTTAGTTTTACAGAAACTTCCACATTTAACAATATCTTCATTTTCCCACCACATTGCCATAATCCTACCGTCCCTCATTATTTTAGTAACATGTTCATTGAAACTTTCAACAAATTCATAGTATATTATTTGACCAATTAAACATTACTCCTACTACTTTATTTTTCAACAAATCTTAACTAATTTACACTATAACAACTAAAGTCAAAAGAAAACACCTCTAAAACAATTCTTGAGAAGAATAAAAACTTCCCCAAGTTTTCAATTTAAACCCTTAATCTTCATCACCTTCACTCTTTCAACCCCAACACTTTAAATGGCAACCACTTTAACACAATCTCTCATCAACCCTAACCACCTTTCTCACACATCCAGTTTTTTGCCGCAGAATCTTCAATTAAAACGACGTCGTTTAATCTCAATTTCCGCAATTGCTAATAGAATTAATAGCAAGGGCCCAATTAATCAGGCAATTGAGATGGAGAAACGACTTGATAAAGATTATTGCTACGACTCGAAATCTTGTAACAATGTCGATAATTCTAATGGCTTGATTACTTCTGTCCCAAGTATGTGTTTCATTATTTGTTTTTTTCCCCTATTTTAATAGACTTTTATTGTTGGAATTTGTCCCTATTGATTTAAAATGGTGATTTAAAGTATACCGTGGTCTTAATTGACGTACATAATTGGTTTGGATCAATGTTAAAATGTTGATAGTATAGTAAAATGAATGCATGTACGTAAGTATTAAGAAGAGAATCATCAAAATTGAAAGGTGTCAATCTTTTCGGGATGGAGGGGTGGAAATTCTATGGTGTTCATTTTGGTGTGTAATTGTGGATTGTGCAGAATCATTAACATCAGCTCATTTGACGAACTTGGCATCCCAAGGAGGTCGTCTACGTGTTGCTTATCAGGTACCTAGCCATTTGCATCTCTGCATTTGTCAATAAATTGACTTGGTAACATTCTTAGTTTATTGCATCCAATGGCAATGGTCAAATTTGGATTAAAATCAATGTTGCGTGTCAATTAAGGCGCAAAGTTTGTTATATTTAACAATTGAAAATCAAACTTTATAATCTTTCGGGATGGAGGGAGTATGTTGAGATAGGTAGGATTAAGGACGCCTTATTTCTTCAGCTTTTTTGGTAATTTAAATATAATGTGTTGAAAATTATGATGCATTTTAGTGTTTCTTCGTTATGATTAACAACATTTCTTACTGATGAAGGGGGTTAGAGGTGCATATAGTGAATCTGCAGCGGAAAAGGCATATCCAAATTGTGAAGCTGTTCCATGTGAGCAGTTCGATAATGCATTTGAAGTGAGTTGCTAATGTTCATGCCAGCTTGTAAGAAAATGAATGAATTGCTATGATGTCCAGCTGTGGAAGAAATGCCTACAATAACTAGTTTTTGTTTTTATTTTTCTAACCGAAAACAATACCAGGGTTGTGTAAGCATATATATGCTAGTCTCAGAACCTCTAATCATTTCTTAGAATTAATATACAGCTTACGAGTAATAACAAAGAAACGGAAACATCTCTAACTTGATAGAATGTATGATATAATGGAATCAGCTTATTTGATCCTAGTCATGGAACAACTGTTTTAAGAATCAAATCAATGGCTATGCAATCCCCATGCAAAGGGGAAGTATACTAGGTCAGTGAATCTTGATCTCGAAATAGATTCTAAATGGTAATAGGTCAATAAGATGTTTAAACCAAGCCAAGTCAACAGCTCAATTTATTAAAGAATTCCCAGTTAATTTTACAAATTGTTTCATTATTTTACATCATTACTGCATTTGGGTGGAATCTCATATCATATCTACTTATACTTAATACCAATTTTTAGGTAGCACATAATATGAGCCATGTTTGCTTGTTGTTTTTCTTCTTTAAGCAATTCTTTGATTACAATAAATGATAGAGAATTAGAATTTCATTGGAAATTATCACATGGTATTTTTATGTCAGAGTAATTTTGTCCCGTCAATTGGCATATACAAGAAGAAGTGGAATATGTTAATTTGATGTTTGAATTGTGGTGATATTACAGGCTGTTGAAAACTGGAATGTTGATAGGGCCGTCTTGCCAATTGAAAATTCGTTAGGGGGGAGCATTCACAGAAATTATGATCTTTTACTTCGGCATAGATTGCACATAGTTGGTGAAGTGAAACTGGCTATTAGGCATTGCTTGTTAGCTAATCATGGGGTCAAAATGGGAGAACTTAAACGAGTTCTCAGCCACCCTCAGGCATGTTGAACCTTTTCCTTGCAGTTTGCTTGCTCAAAAGAACAATGCAGTTGACCGAATATTGTTATACGACAGGCTCTTGCGCAATGTGAAAACACATTAACAAAATGGGGACTTGTCAGAGAAGCTGCAGATGATACTGCCGGTTCTGCAAAGGTACTTCCCGATTAAGCAATGATGTGGCTTGATTTGCCCTTATAAAAAAAGTTAAGGTTTTAGATTTGTTAGTTTAACATGGTAGTAATCATCAATCAACCATTATCTAATGAGACAATTATCTTAGACTCAGATTAGCTTAGTGTAACTATAGCACGAATAGTTGACCTTCAATTTTTCCTTTTTGTGTATTGTAGCTTGTAGCTTTCAGCAAACTGAAAGATACAGGGGCTGTTGCGAGCTCGAATGCTGCTCAGTTTTATGACTTGAATATACTTGCTCAAGATATACAGGTTTGCGGCCTACTGATTCAGGGAATATATAAAATTCAAAAGATGCACGACATCTTAAATGTTTCTCATTGCTTTCAGGATGATTCTGATAATATCACGCGATTTCTAGTGTTGGCAAGGGACCCTATCATTCCAGGCACTGATAAGCCTTTCAAGGTTAATATCTTGCTGTTTAATTCTATTGAAAATGACATTTTGTTGCATAGTTCAGTTACATCTACGCATTTAGTCGAGGAAGTTGAGCCTCATTGACATGGGAAAAAAACTTCCTCGAAAGTTTACCCTTACACATTGAAGAACACTTGAAACAAAATAATTTAGACCCAAGCGCACTTTCATAAAAAAAACATCTGAGGTCCACGGCACGAAATAAATGTCACTTTACACACAATGCTATATGCCAGATTTTTTTTTTCTTATACATTCGATATCAACTCTGAATGACTTTTGTTTGACAATACCCATTAACGCCTGATGACATACTATTGTGACAGACAAGTATTGTCTTCTCTCTTGAAGAAGGTCCTGGGGCACTTTTCAAGGCGCTTGCTGTGTTTGCATTGAGAAATATAAACCTTACAAAGGTCAGTGCCTCTTGTTTGGCATCTCCTTATGACTTTCGAGATATGTGAAGAGTCAATACTGAACCTCCTTTAAATTGCTGATACTGAACCCCCTTTGAATTGCTGATACTATATTTGTGGTAACCAGATTGAAAGCCGCCCTTTGCAGAAGCATGCTGTTGAACCCTATGACAGTGTCAATGGTTTTACAGAGTAATTTCACTATTTGTTATCTATATTTCATGTTTATACATAAGATTTTGATTATCTGATATCTAGACACTATGTTTACTGAGGTGTTTCTTCATGTTGCAGGCAATTTCCCTATCTATTCTATGTCGACTTTGAGGCATCGATGGCTGAACAGAGGGCCCAAAATGCTCTTGGTCATTTGAAAGTAAGGCATAAGCATTTTTTATTATTACTGCTTGCAATTTCCCTATCTCTTCCCGTGAACCGCTTTTTTCATTTATATTTAAGAGCTGTCCCTATACCTTTTCTTGGCAGGAGTTTGCGGCTTTCTTGAGAGTGTTAGGAAGTTACCCTGCAGATGATAGCACACCTTGATTTTTCCTTAGACATGGTATGATCTAGTCATTTAAAGACTTACGATGACTATATCTGATAAATATTCTACAATATTGCCATTGACAGTTGTGAAACATCGTTCTAACCAGAGCTGTTCTTCTATTCATCCCACAATTTTTTTCATTCCATCTCTTGTCACGGCACACACTAGTAACATTTTCCCATAAGCTGACAATTTATTGGCTAAGATAGAGGCATTCTTAAGTGTGTAGAGTTGCTCTGTACGTTCACTGTACCCAATAGTTTCATGGACGTTCCTTAGAAATATTTCTTTTTAATGTATTAGTCGCCTTTCGTGTGTAACAATCTGTTCACAAATAAAAGTAAATGGATCTAGTGTGATCAATACTGTCCTTTTTTTGGCCCGAATCATCAAGATTTCTAAGTACTAGTGAGCTGAAAAAATGATTTAGATTTAGCATATTATCAGGGGAGAAACTTCAAATGGTTTTGTGATATTCAATATGAGCAGAAAGGGCAAAATTGCACTTGGAGTGAGGAGTCAGTGATAGTCTCCTTCGGTTTTATGCCAACACTTTTATGTAAAAGGCCGTTAGAGATAGTGCCCTTTCGACATTGTGTGGACTGCATAAGAAAATTTACTTCAGGTAGAGTTGGAGCCTTGAAGAAAAGGCTGTATCTTGAAACAAAATCCTTTTAGCGTCGTCAATCTTTATTTGATAAAAAAAACATACATCAACAGATAGAAGTTTCGATATATTTTTCAAACTATTCGACCCCCAGACCCCATCTTGCCCTCTAAAGTGGTATTGGGACATAATGATGTATTGTTATCTTTTGTTTGAGTAGATTTTGCATTCCAATAAATTTCTGATCAACTTGGTGCAGAAATCTTGTTAAGACTTGAGCAGACACTACCACAAGGCACCGAAGTATAGGAGAGTAGCGTATATATCGGTTATTTAATGCACGTATGTTGAAGCTCAACCACTGATGTTAACCATTAAGCCCATGCAATTTTCCCAATACCTTGGACCTATTTTTTAGTTAGTGATTACATTTTTTCATTATTTGTTACTCGAGGACTTGCAGTGAGACATTTGTCTCTTCTTGCAGTGAGATATTTGTTTCTTCATATATTCTTATTGTTGTGTTCCCTTGAATGGGGAGCTGAACGACAGTTTGTTATTCCATTTCAGTTTTCATTGCAAGGGTCTATTTCTGATATTTTCTATTTCGTTTTGCACAAAAAAAATTGTGGGGGTCTGAACTTACTTGATAAGGAATTTTGCTACCTGCGGATGTTATAGTTACGGTTGTTGTTCAACGAGCTTCCCTCGTGAATAAACAAGGATCACCTGCAGGGGTAAATACTCTTGGGTGATCGACGATTGAGAAACCCATGCTCACATGGTTTGATGTTGTTAATATTCTGAAGCAAAAGGTCATATTAAACCCAGTTGTTGTACTAAGAACATATAAATAAAGTGGATAATAACCAGATAATCTGTTATCGAACTACATAAAAGACAGGTATGATAAATGGGTAGAACAAAAGTCATCTATCTTCATATGATTTTTGTGATTCTTGAGATTGTCTACAATAACCCACCCCTATCATATTATTCTTCAAAACAGATCAAAATGTGAGATTCAGAATAACCATCACAGTCAGCTCCAAAGTTCAAGGTTATAATACTCTATCAACATAAACAAATAGTATACAGATTGCAGCACACACATTTGCTCTTGTGTCGGGATTTGATATCCAGCTAGGGAAGGTTGATATCACACCGTCGTTCTTTATCTATGATTTTCCTGGGGCTGCCATCAAATCTTTAATTATCTCCAGAATCTCATTCCTTAATTGAGAAGCCACAGAAGGAGTAATTTGATCTAAATCAGCAAACCACAAATTCTTTGTGTCCCTTTTTCCACCTTGTTTATGCCATTTACAGATGAGTCTCGCAATAGCTGAAACATACAAACCACAATCATACCCATTTGTTTGCTTAGGGGTGGCGGAGCACTCAAGAAATGTGGCTCTCTCCATGGTATAAGGAAGAACGGCCTTGTAAATCCGCTTGGCGGGAGTTCTATTCATATTTGTGGAGCTGCTATCATGATGCACAAAAGTATTGGAATCTCTTTCAAATGCAAGCAGACTCCAATGAGAACCACCTTCAGCTTCATTTACATCGTCATTATCATTGACTGGGAAAATTATCAACTTCCTTTTGGAGAACTGAAGAGGGTCAAGGAAATCCCTAAGGCTTCCAAAGTCAGGGCACTCTTTAATCCAGAAGGAAATACCAGGTGGTATGAGTAGAATGTCTTCAGATGGATAGTAGGTTGCGAGATAACTAAAGTAGAACTCAATTACACGATCATTAAGAAAATAAGGACCACTGAGAATACCCAAATCAGATCGTCTCAGCACAACATCGTTGTAGCTTAGAATCTTTTCATTGCTGCAGCTTTCCATTTTTATGTTCACCTAGAAAGAGAGGGTTGGATCATAAATGAATTAAAACTGGAAACAGTGATATATGCAAGCAAATAGCAAACAAGCTTCACCTAGCATTTGATATCATGTTTAAGATAAGATGCACGAAAGGCCTAGCTCACGAAGTTGATCATGTATAAGCTCTAAATGTTCAAAAAATCTGTATATGTTCATGTTCACATCTCTAACAATCAACTCACTGTTCTATTTTTCAGAGCCGAAGCAATTTGAATCACTTTACATCCGTCCCAAGGCATCAAAACAATCTATTAAACCAGTAGTGATTCTTTTCCCCAGACCATGAGTAAGATCTATTCACAGCCAAACATCTAGAACTTCCAATCCTTTATAACTGTAAGATTTGATGGATTACACACACTAGCTCACAGGATTACACAATGCCAGGCTTCATTATATGAACTGTTACACTATAAATGAATTGCAAGTACTTCAAGATTAAAAGTTAGCCAATAAAGCCTTAGCTCTTGAGGATTTTTTCAAAAACAAATTTCAATAACACAATATGACAAAAGATTAGAAAAATGCTGGTGAAACCAGAAAGCCTCAATAAAAGCAGAAAATCCAACATGTCAACTTAAGTTGCAATCATTAGTCTTTAAGGTGTTCTCATTCAAAAACGAAATTTAATAACATAAAAATCTACCTCTCCAATACAAAAATCGACACACAATAGTGTTCTTCAAGAATATTAGAAAGCCCTAATATTCTTCTTCTTTCTCTTCAATTTTATTATGTCCCACATTTTCAAAAATAAATAAAATTATGATAGTAAAATTGCGGAGCGCAGTAAACAAATATAGCAAGATAATAGTAATATAGTATGCAGATAAACATGTGTTAATATATGTGTGAAGGTGTGTAGGAGACTCACTTCTTCCAGACCACTTTGGTGATTCCTTTGTGTGTTTAAGCTGTCAATTAACAATAACAATTGTTTTTCAACATCGCTCCTTAACTTCTAAAGGACCCCAACGATTGTTTAATCTCGTTTACCCTGTTCGTTAGAGATATTATCGAGCCCAACGATTGTAAAGTTTACAATTCCAACCAGTTTTGGTTGTGAGTTGTGACCTTAAATTAGTAAAGCTTTATTGTGTTGGTTGCCAACAAAATTGTGAATTTTAACAATTAAATCATAGAACTAAAATGAATATATAAATTAATAACTAACAATAAGTACAGAGCGTTAGAATCGAACATGAGACAAATTATCTCCAAGACTTCCTAATTGGAAGTTTGGGTCTGTTGCAGCCAGATTATTAGGTCATTGCCTCCAAACGCACCACTTCTTGATGTAAAGGTTTCATATTCGTCCTCGGAGGCCGGAGCATAGCTCAATGGTAAATAGTTTCAGTGCTGTGGTGGCCCCTTACCTCTTCGTTTGGTGTGGTTATTTCCTCTGAGGTTGATTCTCAAATTGAAGTGGTGTATAGGGAAGCCAAGGTACCTATGACCACTGAGGCACATTCCGCGCCAACCTCCGACATCAATCTCCAGGGTAGAGGAGTTGTTAGGGTCCTTACTTTGAGGGTCTCAAAGTTTTTTTAAAGTTCCATATTCGACTCGTAAACACATTATTAATGGTATGCCATTTAATTTAAAATAAATTGACATTTTAAATTTTTGAATTAAGATTTTAACTATAAATAAATTTTTTTATTGACCAACGCTTACTAATATCATAAGTTCAGCAAGTCGTAATAAGATCCATTATTATGCACATTGTAGAAAATGTTTTATTTGCAAGGCTAACAAATAGTATAATGTAGTACAACCAAAACTTTCACCAAAATAGATTAAACAACAGTAAGAAGATAGAGGACGACAGCATTCCATGTGATATATTTAATTGCTGGCCCCTTACTCAAAGAAACTTGATGTACCAATTAGTATCATATTATTATTACCCATACCAGATCTCATATTTTGCTATTACTATAACATTTTTATATTGGTGGTCAACCCACCATTTTTCTTCAATTTTAATTTTTAATTCCTCGCTAATAATCTTGATTTATAGTTGAAATATAAGTTTGTTGGTCACTAAAGATACACAAATTCACTCAAAGCCCAAAGAATTTGAGCCTTATCAAATATGAGATTCAATTCATCCACTATTAAAACATTTAATTTCGAGTTTCGTACTAACCTTTTAAATTAAGAGACATTTGTTTATATATAGTTTTGATAATTGTTGTTTTTATCTCGACCTAAGGCTTTCCTTTATAAGCTATAATAAAGATGAAAATATCTAGGGTTCTTTTATCATTACTCATTGTATTAATTTTATTTTTTTAATTTGTCCTCTAATATTTTTATGTTTTCAAATTGTTCCTGAGTGCTTTTTTTTAGTTGAAATGAAGATGATGTGAGAAGATAAAGGGAGCAATTTAGGTAGATATTGTCCTTCACTTTTAATTAACCACACACCTATCACCCACCCCCATTTCATTTTACGTGAAAGAGCACTCAAAGACAACTTGACAAAAATAAAAATAAGAGAGAACAAATTAAAAAGACAATAATAATACAAAGACAATCAATAAAGAAGCCAAATATTTAACATAAGGTACAAATGAGTGAATAATAAATTAAAGCTTTGATTTAATCATTATTAAATGTGAAAATTGATGATCTTAATTAATCATTACTAACAAAATTGTACTCTCCATTATCTATTCCTAGATGGGAAAACAACAATAGTATTCCCTTCGCCGCTAAGTGATTGACATATTTTGATTTTTCGTAGTTCAACTTTAAATTATTTGATCATGGATTCTCATTAAACAATAAAAACAATATAGTCACATGAGATCTTGTTAGATTCGTCTCAATATATATTTTTTGAAATATCAACTTTCTATAATTTTTCTCATGCAGAATAAAAGATATTTAGAGATTGACTGAATAATAAAAGTACTAACTAATGTTGTAAGTCTACAAGAGCATTCGTACTAGCATACTTAATTTTACTTAAAATTCACGTTAAATTGTCATTTTTTTGGGGTCAACGCTTAATATATACTACTCCACTCTTAAATGAATAACACATTTTTACTTTTATTGGTATAAAAACACAATTTATAACGTAAATATCTCTTATTCTACATGTGAAAAAATTATAGATTTTATATTTCAAAAATATGTATTGAGACGATTACACGAATCCAACAAGATCTCATATGACTATTTTTTTTTTATTGTTTAATGATGAATTTTTTTAAAGTTTGAGCAAAAATCAAAATATGACAATCATTTATGGTCGGAAACAGTATTATTTTATACATTCCTTATTAAAACTTCAAACTAATCTACATTATATTAATGTGGAAAAGGGACAATTAAAAGTTTCCTTTAAAGCCACATAATTTTTTCTAACCAATAAATAAGTGACATTTATTTAATTTGAACAACAACCTCACTTTATCTTTTCACTCCCTTCATTTTATCTCTTAAAGTATCATAATATTCCCTCTATCCCTAAATGATTGATACATTTTGACTTTTCATGGTCAAGAAAACACAATTTAAAATAAAAAATTTTCTTATTCTACATGCGAACAAATTATTAAAATTTGATATTTCAAAAATATATATTGAGACGAATCTAACAAGATCCCACATGACTACATTATTTTTTAACGTTTAATGAAAATTCTTGATCAAATTTTTTAAAGTTTGACAATGAAAAGTCAAAATATACCAATTTTTTAGAGACGGAGGAAGTAATATTTATGATTGCTAGTAACAACGAATTATAGATTGCTATAGAACTTTTACTGATTATCTAGTATAATTGATATAATCCCTCCGTCCCTAAAAGATTGGTAAATTTTGACTTTTGATGATCAAACTTTACAAAATTTGATCAAGAATTCTCATTAAACGATAAGAAATATAGTCATGTGGGATCTAATTAGATTCAATATATATTTTTGAAATATCAACTTTTTATAATTTTTTCGGATGTAGAATAAGAGATATTTGTGTTTTAAATTGTATTTTGTTGACCACAAAAAGTCAAAATATACCAATCTATTATTTATTTTACACGCATTACGTGTGGTCAATTGCTAGTAACAACAAATTATAGAGTACCGGTACAGCAATAATAACATTAAATTTTTGGAGAAAATACTTTCTAATAAAAATTAAACATAAATAGCTTTAGAATAACTGAAAGTGAAGTATACAATCAAAAGCAACTACCACGAACACTCTCCCCCCCTTTAATCACACATAAAAATCACACCTTTGATCAGATCTGGGTACTAGACCATTTCTTGATTGTGTTTGGTCTTATTTATAGAATTTGATAAGGCCCTTTTTGGTTAGTTGATGGAAAATGGAGTACATAGAGCAGTTGCCTTCAATGGATCTGATGCGTTCAGAGAAGATGAGTTATGTACAGCTCATCATCCCAGTGGAGTCTGCTCATCGCGCTGTTTCTTATCTGGGATTTCTTGGTCTTCTTCAGTTTCGCGACGTGGGTCTTTTTTCTCAATACTATTACCGTTTCTTACTACATGCATTTATACGATGTTGGGTTTGTTTTATTTGTGTTTTTGGTTGATTATGTCTGCTGGAGGTTTTGTACTATTGTTTAAGTTTGATTTGTTGAGAATGGTAGTTGTTGATTTCTTGTTTGGATAAACCCACCACCCCCTTACATGGCCTCTAAGTTATGGAAGCCTCCTAACCACTAGGCCAATTTGATGTTTTCTGGTTTCTTCTTTGTATTTATATTTTTTAAAGATGGTGGTGGTTTTTGTTGACTAATATGTGTCTTGGAGGTTTGGTTTTTGTATTTATATGTGTCTTGGAGGTTTGGTTTACGTTTGATTTTTTTGAAGATGATGGTTGTTGGTTTCTTGTCTGTGTTTGAATTTGTTGAAGATAGTGGCTGTTGGTTTTCAACTGTTTGATTATTTTTTTCTTGATTATGTGTGTTGGAGGTTTCATATAGCCAGTCCGAGAGTGGAGATGCTGTATCCATATCGCCAACCCTGCCTAGTGGGATAAGCTTTTGTTTATTTTGGTGTATGTGTGTTAGAGGTTTTGTTAACTTGTTTAAGTTTGCGGCTTTTTGATGATGGTGGTTGCTGGTTTATTGTTTGTATTTGAATTTGTTGAAGATGGTGGTTGTTGGTTTTGGTTCGATTGATTATTTTCTGTTGATTATGCCTGTTGGAGGTTTTTATATAGTCAAAACAACATGGGTTTAGTGGAGATTCCATATTCATATTTATGACCCCATCTAGTAGGATAAGACTTGGTTGGATTTGGTTTACGTGTGTTAGAGGTTTTGTTATCTTGTTGAAGATGGTGGTTGTTGGTTTTGGTTTGATTCTCATTTTTTAGTTGATTAAGTTTGTAAGATTTTTGGTTCTTTTAGTTTAAGTTTGGATTTCCTGAATATGGTGGCGTTAGCCGAGGCGTATGATCGGGGCAGTGATTTCTTTTGTAAGTTCCTTATAGTTTGATTAGTACTAGAACTTCAACGAACGTGGAGTAGATTGTGTAAGGTGATTATTTAAGATGCTAATTCTGATTATGGACATCCTTTCTTTGTTTCTTACTGGGGCTATCGAAGAGTTTTCGAGGTACTTGTAAAATGTAGATTTAATGTGGATCTAATCAGATGGTTATCCAATCGTGAATAGTTCCATACTTGGGAACAGGCATTCTGAAGACTGAAAACTTGAGTTCAGCTACTCCAATGCAATGATATTTGGTGAATGGAGATCTTAGAAGGATGATCTGTTCAAGAGTTGTTTTAGTTCTTACAGCACTCCATGGATTAGAAGATCAGCCACTGGCTTTAGTTGTATTAGTGAAATTTAGTTGAGTTCTAACTTCCACTCACATGTTTATTAAAAAGATCTCTGTCAAATGTTTTCATCGTGATTTTTTAACCCGATCTCTGATTCTTCAACATTATGGAGTACTTTTGTTGTTTGTATAGTTTTGTCTGACGTAACATGCCCTTATAAAATGTTTTTGTATGTACAGTTAAATGGTGACAAAAGCCCTTTCCAGCGGACATTTGTTAATCAGGTAAGCTTACTTACCTATGTAATCTGCTTGAAGCTTTTGATGATATCTAGATTAAGTCAATTAGACTGATATCCATGTGAGAGAGTTTCTTTTCCACGAGAAGTTATCATAACACTTCTTTAAACTGAAGCGTGAAAACAGAACTCCATCTGCTATATAGGCTCAAGGCTTAGAAAAGGTGAATATACTTCGCAAATCATCTGGTAAAACCCTATTTGAGAAGTGAACATTCTTATCATACTTCAAGCTTTCGTTATCTAAGATTGGTTATTTGTTACCTGTTAGCACGATTTAGTTCTTTGGATTGTCTGTTAAAGGACAAACACAAAGCAGAACTCAAGGTGGGTGGGGTCAACAGACATTTTGCACCCTCCCGTATAATTGACGAGATTTGATCTTATTGGTGTTGAAAGAAGGGGTTTTCATGTCCTCTAGAGTAAAAGAATTATTTTCTGGCTCTTGGGTATAATGGAATAAATAAGAAACGGCTCATGCACTACCTACAGTATTGTAAAGTAGTAGATAGTGTTTACACTACACTTTTGGTCCAATTCGGATTATGCATAATTTCTTATGGATGCTTTAAACTTCTGTAGCGAGAGGATGTCAATAGCTTGGGTTCTCTGAGAATTACATGAATGAGCTAACTCTAATCTACACTATATATAATATGGGAAGGGCCCAAATAGAAGTTATCCTTGAAGCCCCATGATTTTCTATAAATAATCAACAAGTGAAACTTGTTTAAATTGAAAATAACTTCCAATCATTTTTAACTTTCCATTATTTAATTTTGTAAATAATTCTATGTTTTTGTATATAATAGTCGTGTACTTATATTTCTTTAAATTTATTTTTCAATTTTGTACAATGTTTTTGTATATTTATAACTTTGACAATGTCCAATTAATTTTACAAAAAATATTATATAAGGAAAACGAATCGTACATTTTGAAGTCTGTACACAAACGGCTAGTAATGGATAATTTCTTATAGTATGTTTTGAAGTCTGCCTTCCTTTTATACACTGAACATTTTATATGTCTGAAAAAAGCATCTAAATCAATCCTGTACCTATAAGTAGTTTCACAAATCTGTTATTGTTGTAAGGATTGCCACTTTACTAAACTTGTTTCCAGTGACTCTTGAATGTCAGTGGTCACTTTACTGTTCTAACTTGTGTAGGTAAAACGTTGTGCTGAAATGTCACGAAAACTAAGGTTTTTCAAGGATCAGATACACAAGGCTGGCATTTTGACTTCTCCGCACCCTGTTCAGCAACCAGAAATCGAGTTAGAAGAATTAGAGGTTATGTTTTGTTCTCTAGTTAATCCATCGACAACATGATTACATGAACATACACACTCCATCAGTTTCAAGCATAAACTATTTTGTATTTCACATAGTTTTGATTGCCTCTCTTCTGATATCAGGTACATCTAGCAGAACATGAACATGAGATAATTGAGATGAATGCTAATAGCGAAAAACTGCAGAAAACATACAATGAGTTGTTGGAATTCAGAATGGTACTTCAGAAGGTATATTATTCCCCCGCTCAATATTTCTTCTGATATGTTATATATCAGAAATTGGAATGTGGTAACACGATAGCAAACTCCTTTCAAGAGAGATTCGTAACCTGCTCTGGCATCAAAGAAGGTTCTAGAACTTACTAATCAAATTGTTGATTTAGGATTTACTACTTTTTTTACTCGACATGCTTGTTTTCCCCGTTATGCGTTAACCTTTCTTTTGTAACTGGTGAAATTTAACAGAACTTCCCTAGTGGGACAAATATACCCGACTCTGGAAACTGTTACGTTGATTTAGCTTCCAAAATCTTAAAAGCAGAAAGGTTTTTTTTCCCTGTATATTCCAGTTCTTTTACCTATACTATTCTTTTTAGGGCTTACGTTGGCAGTGGCTAAACTGCAAAAGAGTCTAATGTTTGATTTGCCTTATAAAAGGTGGATTACTTGCAACAATATACAAAAATCATTGTATGGCTCGTTATCTGGTTCATGACTTCGTCATTCTAACCTACATGCTATCTAACAGTTATATTGGTGCTTTGTACTCAATTCTAATGTTGTAGAACTTTTCATGAGTGAGATTGATAGAAGTGGAATCTGGAGTACTGATACATGCTTTTCTGCTGCTTTCTGTATTTTGCTGTTTGAGTTACTTCTGCTTTACAACTTCATTAATTTTCCTGTACGAGTTCAGGCAGGCGATTTCCTTATCTCTAGTCATAATCATGCTTCTAGCTCGGAAAGAGAACTAGAGGAGAATGTATACTCCAGCCAGGAATATTCCGATTCGGCATCTCTGCTCGATCAGGTTATTACTTTTTGTTCTAATTCCCAGTATATAATTTTTGTTGTTCAAGTATGTAGCTTCAAAAAAAATTTAAAGTTGTTTTGCCCTTCAGGAGATGCAAGCTGGACCTTCGAATCAATCTGGCGTGAAATTTATTAGTGGCATAATTTGTCAATCTAAAACTTTGAAGTTTGAGAGAATGCTGTTTCGCGCTACGAGGGGCAATATGTATTTCAATCAAGCACCAGCTGATGATCAACTTATGGATCCCGTGTCAAATGAAATGGTTGCCTTCATTTCTTCTTAAATCTAGTTGATTATATTTATTCATGTCCTGGGATTGAATTCTTTAGATGACATTTTTAAAAATAAATTAACTCCGAATATCAAGAAGTCGGGCAGGAATAGTAGAAGCACCTGTACTTTCATCAGAAGTTTCTATTTCTATGAATTTTTTTGAATTCCTTTATTTGGAAAAGCCTCTGGGGATGTTATTATTGTTATTATTTTATATAAATATAGTTGCGACACTATCAGCACTTCTCATCCGATCCCTTGTATTTGCTCGTTCAGGTTGAGAAGACTATTTTTGTAGTCTTCTTCTCAGGTGAGCAGGCAAGGACAAAAATAATGAAAATTTGTGAAGCTTTTGGAGCAAATTGCTATCCCATTCCAGACGACATAACAAAAAGGCGGCAAATTACTAACGAAGTACGTTCACTAGATTGTTATTTGTGCCATTGTGATTTTACAGTGTCCTTGCATTAAAAGGCCTGTTGATGTTTATTGCATGTGTAATATTTACCCCCTACTGGGAAGATGACTAGTTTTAAAGTTTCAATCTTGAATTGTATATTTTATCTTGGCATGATCATCTCATTTGAAGCTTCTACAAATCTTAAGTGTATTGATTGATTGTATGAGCTTCTCAGGTAACATCTCGTCTCTCAGACTTGGAGATCACACTTGACTCCGGATTGCATCACAGGGACAAGATACTAACCTCAATTGGTTTCCGACTTTCAAAATGGATGAGCATGGTAATGCTATAAATAAATGCTTCTGTCTTCGCTGCTAGATAAATTCCAGAAGTTCATGCGTATCTGAGTTATTAGTTTACACTTCTTGATTCTCTTCTTTAGGTTAGAAGAGAAAAGGCTGTGTTTGACACATTAAATATGCTGAATTTTGATGTTACCAAGAAATGTCTTGTTGGCGAAGGATGGTGTCCGATATTTTCTAAACCTCAGGTACAATCATTGTCTTTACTACTATTACATTTGCCGAAGCTCTGATATCACCACATAGTCATGTATTGATTTTAAAGAGGAATGCTTCATGGACAACAGATTCAAGAGACTCTTCAACGAGCGACGTTCGATAGCAATTCACAAATAGGAATAATATTTCATGAAATGGATACTACCGAGTCCCCACCAACTTACTTCAAGACCAACTCTTTTACAAATGCATATCAAGAAATTGTTGATGCTTATGGGTAAGTTTCTACTTGCCTCTGTTGTTGGCTTCGTCCTCTTAATTAGCTACAGAAACTGTTTCTGAATCTTAATGGGTTCAATGGAGTAGTTCTCCTGAATGTTACTTAATTTAATACACTTAGAGTTACAAATTGTGTGACCAGAAAAAAGTGTTTAATAGTCTTTTTCTTTCACTGAACCAATTACAATTGTGTAAATGTGCGATATTAGTGTTAACCCTTTGAATTTGTATAGTACTGAAGAAGCATGTGTTAAACATCTTGAGTAGGTATTATATACTATAAACTAGATAATGTTGGCAGTTTTAATGAAACAAGACATTGATGATACTTTGAGATCCTTGGGATGTCAGCATCTTGACTTCCTATCTGAACTGTCTCTTAATATTTTATTTAGGGAAGCATGCAAATCCAAGGATTTCTGATTGTCACGTATACCTGCCTAATCATGTTCTGTACTGAAACAATAAAAAAAAGGAAAATTGGCTAGCTGTTGTTGCACTGATGCAATATGTTTCTCTGTACAGTGTAGCAAAATACCAGGAGGCAAATCCTGCCGTCTATACAGTAGTGACTTTTCCTTTTCTTTTTGCTGTGATGTTTGGGGATTGGGGTCATGGAATATGCTTACTATTGGGTGCATTGATACTTGTATCCCGTGAGAAGAAACTCGGCTCTCAGGTGTGATCTTTTTTCTCACTTGAATTCTCGTTTCTGTATAATTAGTAGTTCGTTTAAATTGATTTGATCATGTGAAAATATCTCTTTTCATTCCAATCAGAAACTAGGAAGCTTTATGGAGATGCTATTTGGGGGACGCTACGTTCTCCTTTTGATGTCATTATTTTCAATCTATTGTGGACTGATTTACAATGAATTCTTCTCTGTTCCTTTCCACATATTTGGTAGCTCCGCCTTCAAATGCAGAGATGCAACATGCAGGTATGAGTTTTTAGCTACATCATCATATCTCTTCCTGCAGAAATTAATATTTTATTGTTATCCATATATATACGGAATATTTTGTGTTTCTTCTAAATACCTCATTATGATATACCCTTTGTAGTGATGCACATACAGTTGGTTTGACAATGTACCGGGGTCCTTATCCGTTTGGTGTGGATCCAAGCTGGCGAGGTAGTCGTACAGAGCTGCCTTTCTTAAACTCTCTAAAAATGAAGATGTCTATTTTGTTGGGCGTGGTTCAGATGAATTTGGGCATTATAATAAGTTACTTTAATGCTCGTTTCTTCAGTAGCTCGATCGATATTAAGTATGCACTCTTTTATCATTTCTATCTCTTCTTCGTAGTTCTTAAGAATTTAATTATGAGATTTACTTTCAAACTTTTGATGCAGGTATCAGTTTGTGCCACAGATAATATTTCTCAATAGCCTTTTTGGTTACCTGTCACTTCTGATTCTTATTAAGTGGAGTACTGGCTCTCAAGCAGACCTCTATCATGTAATGATTTACATGTTCTTAAGTCCTTTTGAGGATCTTGGTGACAATAAGCTGTTCTGGGGACAAACTGCACTCCAGGCATGATCTTTACCCACTCAAAGCCTGATTGAATTGTCCCAAAATGTAGATTTTGGAGGTGTGGCTTAACAAAGATCTAGATAATTGCAGGTTGTGCTGTTGCTCAGTGCTCTAGTTGCTGTTCCATGGATGCTCTTTCCTAAGCCTTTTATCTTAAAAAGGCTCCATGAGGAGGTACCTCTCTTGGCGGTTTCTTTCTTTATATGTGAATGCATATATGAGTTTGTCCTTGATATAAATTCTGGTGTGTTACAATTATATATGCTTAGGTATTGATTTTGTAGCTTTTTCATGTCCTACGGAATCAAATGAATAAATCATAATGATTAATTACACTACCTACATTTCATATTTATGTGAAATAGTAGATATTTTCTGCACTTCATTTTGGGCCAACTCAGCCTCTTTGTTATCATGGGGGTAAGGTTGCATACAAGCCAGGGTCCTCATCTTGCTTAGGCGGGACCTTCAGGCATGTTGCAATGTTTAATGTAAAAAGGTAATGTTTGCTATTATAGTTATAGTAAAAGTGCAGTTAGAAATTAAGGTTAATTTAGTCACAACTCAAAACTTGACCCATCACCCATAAATGGTATGCCTCCATATTACTATTCAAAAAATCATTTCAACATTAATCAATGCCGATTCCGAGCCTATATCACTATCAAAATAATCAATTCAACATTAATCAACACCAATTGCAAGCTTATTCTCATCTTCAACACACACAATTCCAAAAATACTTTATAAGGCGATCCACACAAACAAATATAATTCAACCTCAAAAACATTTTTCTTAAATGTTCTTGCTCTCTTAAAATCTATAATGCATGCGCTCTCATATCTCAGATAGTTTAACATCACTTATAACTTGCTTGTTTAGTATCTTTGTTGTTGTTAAGAACATAATGTTTTCAGTCTGTTGTTAAGAACATAATATTTAGTCCTAGTTTAACTTGTACCGAGGTCTCATGTTTGCTGAATTACTGTAAGGGACTAATTGCATATTAAGAATGAGCCGAAATTGATTTTAGCATGGATTCATTCTCAGCAATCAACTAATCACTTATATTAATCAAATTAACCAGGCTCCAGATTTTAAGTGATGTACTTGACTCACAAGTCACGTCTGGATACAAATTTAAGCTTATTTGTTTGGTTAATATTGCTAGATTAATGACTTTGTTTTTCATGTGCAGTTTGCTTTTTTTTTTCTTAGCACATGTACATGTTCAAAATCCAATTAATTATGTCTCTTTGCACTTTCACAGCGATTTCAAGGTCGTACCTACGGAATGCTTGGGACTTCTGAAGCAGATCTTGAAGAAGAACCTGATTCTGCACGACAACACCATGAAGAGTTTAACTTTAGTGAGGTATTTGTGCATCAGATGATACACTCCATTGAGTTTGTACTTGGGGCTGTGTCAAATACTGCCTCTTATCTGCGGCTATGGGCTTTAAGGTGTTGTATTTGCTCTCTCTCATTTTTCATGTCCCGTTTCAATTTTATATCCATTTTCTTCTAGCTGTTCTTCTGCTAGGCTCATTTATTGCATATAAATTTATGCCTCTTGTACAGTTTGGCTCACTCAGAATTGTCAACTGTTTTCTATGAGAAGGTTCTTCTCCTGGCTTGGGGGTAAGCTCCGATCTGGCTCTGCACTCTTTCCTTTCTTCTTTCCTCCTAGTGCGATCCCTTAGTTTTCTTTTCCTTACAAGTATGTCTGCTTGGGTAAAGTTCTTCGTAAAGAGCTACCACATTATAGTCGGAGTACTATTAGTGGTTCCTCAAGATTGGGCATCTTAAAGTTAAATTCTAGTAATTCATGCTAGGCAAATTGTCAAGTGTACACTCTCACGTGAATGAGTTCTTAAGTTTCCTATCTTGTCATTTAGTCCAAATCTATTTATGGCCCCGTGACCTCATTCATTTTAGAACTACAACATCAATTTTCTCTAGTGGTCAAAAAGGCTACTGATCTTGGGATTAGAGTTATGTATTCGAATTCAGAGTCCTACTCACCTACTTGACCAAAATATCATAGTATCTTAGGATGTCACTACATCAGCAAATTCAGATATTATGCTCAAGAAAAAGACTTATGCATTCTGCTGTTGAAGGACTACGACTAAATATTCTGCGTGTCTACGAAACAATATTTACATAATACTGCATTCTCAATGTCGATTCAGCAAATAGAAAAACATATGAGGAATTCTTATGTTGTACTAATACAAATAATGATGATTATGAGTAGTTAATTATATTTATGTTTGCTGTTACATTATTTAATTAAGATGTAGATCTAAAATGTTAGCTGTGACTACACATGCAAAATATTCTTAGTTATAGTCCACGGAGTTTTTTTTAGCATTAACTTATCTTTTTCTTTTTCCATCTGTTAAGTTTCATCATTAATGTGGCAAGATCTTATAACCTACTGCTGGGTACTGTAGAGTCTTGTACTGTAGGTGAGCCGGAGTCGCCTAAAACGTACACCAATCATATTGTGCAATTGAGATGTCGTGGTGAAAATTTTGAGTCAATTGACTCCGACAAGAATCATTTGGGGGTGGCTGGCGTAAATGGGCATTTTCCATTCTGTTACCGAAATATTTGAGTGTCATATGAGGTTGGGGATTTCTGTCCAGTTTTGAGCAGTTGCATTTATCTGATTTTTCATGATAAACTACAGTAGAGACATCCCACCAAGTTCTAGTGTTGTGTTTTACTGTGCGTAAGAAAGCTGAAGTTTTCGCGGTATAATTAGCTGGTAGATATAAGATATTGTGCTCATCTGACATTGATTTTTCTGCAGGTACAATAATATACTAATACGGTTAGTTGGGCTGGGAGTTTTTGCTTTTGCAACGGCATTCATACTACTCATGATGGAAACTCTTAGTGCATTCCTCCATGCTTTGCGTCTACATTGGGTTGAATTCCAGAACAAATTTTATCATGGCGATGGCTACAAATTCAGACCTTTCTCTTTTGCCTTATTAACTGACGAAGAGGACTAGTGAATATTAACTTCAATATTTTGAGACTTCGAAGAAAGAAGACCACATTGAAAATCGAGGTAGGGTTGTGCAACATTTACACTTTAAAGAGACAAAAAACATGCAGGTGCTGTTATTGTTAACCAGAACAGAACCTGAGGTCTCCTCTTAACATCATAGAATATTAATTATAGTTCACATTCTTTCACTGTGATGGTAAGCAATTTATATCCAGAATCAGTGAGCTATTCTGTATGAGACCTTGGCAGCTCATCTTCATTATTTGTTTTTCTCTTACTGAATATAACTTAAGAGGCAACTGTTGTAAAGAAGGGGGCGAAACCGTGTTGCCTTCGTCCTCCGGGGCGACTAGGTTTGTCTAGGCCAGTGAATATAGAACTGTTATTGTACACCATATTTGGGTTGATGATTTTGCAGGGTATCTTGTTATTCATTGTGTAATGAAATTAGTACTTTTGATTCATATTTGAAAGTTTCAAAGAGAATACTCTCCTAGGAGGCTTGTAGTTAATATATACTTCTATGATTTGAATGTTCTCATAGCATTTGGTTATATCATATATAAATAAATTATTTGTTTTAAAAGCATGGTAACTCTCCTACATAAAATGTGTGCTAGTATGTAAGATCACCTCAAATCGAGAATAATTGGAAGGATATTTACATTTAATAGGGGAAAGTTTGTTGTTATTTTTACAGAAGAATATTGACTAATTAGAAAATTATTACTCCCTCCGTCCCTAAAAGATTGTCACATTTTGACTTTTGGTAGTCAACAAAACACGATTTGAAATATAAATATCTATTATTCTACATGCGAAAAAATTATAAAAAGTTAATATTTCAAAAATATATATTGAGACGAATCTAACAAGGTCCCACAAGACTATATTATTTCTTATCATTTAATGGGAATTCATGATCAAATTTTGTAATGTTTGACTAACAAAAGTCAAAATGTGACAATCTTTTAGGGACGGAGGGAGTATGACATAAATGGACAATTCACAACTACATTTTAAAAGGTGGATACTTCCTTTATTTGTCACTTTTTGGTGTTATTTTTATCCTTTTCAAGTCGACAAAATAAAGGTTGAATTGTATGATTTGGACACGAATTAAAATTTTCCTTTTCCTTCTCCAACTTCTTTTTTTATATTGAGCAGATGTTTAGGATGTGGAGTGAAGATAATATTATATGAAAATGAAATAAAATGTAATAATTTTTTAAAATATCTTTATATTGTAAAACACCAAGATAATTGACAGATGAATGAGAATATTTGATGATATGACGGAAAAATGATATAATGTGATAATAAATATTTGGAAGGTGAATTATATCTTATTTTATAGAATTTTAGGAAAGTTTTGTCAACTTTGCTATTAATGGTTACATTATTGTCATACCAATATTGATTTAAATAGGAATCTCATATTTAAGTTTTTTATGTCAATTCCTGCCACAACCGACAAGCGTGGATTTTGTTTAAATTGTAGATATGGTAGATTTCTCATATTTTGCATATAGCGATCATTTAACATTCTATCTAATTTGGTAATACATAATTTTTTGTAAACACGTAATTAATGCATCAATAATTGATAGACGTTTGATGAAAGAGGATCTATATGGAAATGTATTATATTAATTTTTTTTTTAAAAGCTGGCTGACAATACTACTTCATAAAATTTAATTACATTTTACTCAAGATATTATAAATATATCAAATTTAATCTTCAAAATTTAAATGATATCAAATATATTTCAACTAGTCCCTAAACTATTGTACCCTGGTCTGAGTTGCTATACACACACCAACACAAGAAAGTACTCATATTATTTTTTGAAGAATGAAATGACTATTTTGCCAGAACAATGACATGTTATCTTAGCAAAATACACAAAAGGGCGAGAATGTTTGAACAATGACTATTTTGCCATTTATTTGTGTGAAATATTTCATAAAATTTCATCAGGTACACAATAGTCATTTCATTTAAAACATTATATGAGTGTGTATAGTGATTCCCCCCGCCCCCACCCCTCCCGCTTGCTGCAGATTTAAATTATGTATGAATCATTTCATTTTCAACCGTAACAATAAATAATTAAGTGAATTAATCTCACTCTCATAAACCTATATTCAACGATTTAGACTCTGTATGTCTCATTATTTGTATGTTTATTCAGTCAGACAATGCCGTCGGATCCCTCTCTGTTCAATCAAGACGATTCCATGAAATTTGGTAATTTTTCCCTTCAATTATTTTTCGATTTTTTTTTTAATTTTGTTTATAAATTTATAAGATTTCAGTTATTTATATCTGTTATTAGTTTTTAGTAGGAAAAATTACTCCAATTCACGAAATTTGGAAGCGTTATAATTATTTTTTACTCTGAAAATTTGAATTTTGTTTCACACGTCCAGAGCATTTCAGTTATGTCTATTGAGTTTGTTAGTGTTATTATTTTATAGTGAGATCAATAAATTTCATTTTTATCAGATTTGGTAATCGTATTTTGGACCAGTATTTAGAGCATTTCAATTGTGTACATTGATTTTGTTATCATTATTCGTTTTTAGTGGAAAAGAATTATAGTATGATACATTGAAATTAGTCACTTACCTTGATCCCCGATTTTGTAAGGTTTAGTTTAGTTGGGTATATTTTGAGCTTGTTTGAGTTAAAAGCAAAAGATTTTCAGCTTGGTGATTAGGGTTTTATTGAATTTATGACATTGTTTGCTTTTTGTTGGATTTTCCTGCATTCTTATTAATACTGATATTTATGTGGTGAGGTTTTTGTCTCCTGCGACATACTTTGACCACGAATAACTTCTTAATTATGCCATAAAATTATATTGCTCATGAAAAAAATATTAAAAACAAATCCAGTGCTTTCAAATTTTTATGTATTAGAAAACATTTAAAAAGTTAGTAATGGTCAAAGCTTCATCACAACAAGGGAAACCGTTAATTAAAGTGAATTATATTACATTACTATTTTCTTGAGTTTAGACTTTAGAAGGGATTACTTGTTTGTAGATAAGAGTGCTCATCAGGTAAAACTGAGCTGCTCATCTTCGAAAGACGATGTTAATAAGGAGAACATGAGTATGAATAAAGAAGAAGTACCCATGCTGAGTTTGGAGCCTATTTCAATGAAAAGGAAGAAAAAGGGTGGAGGTTATAACTTGCGGAAAAGCTTAGCTTGGGATCGGGCTTTTCTAACTGAAGAAGGTATGCAGGCATACTGCTTCTCTAGATGGATGTGGTGTGAAATGTGATATATTACTCTCTGCTAAGTTTGCGAGAAACTTTTGCTTGTCCTTCTATTAGGTATTCTGGATCCTGCTGAATTATCTGTGATCAGTGGGGCCTCTATTAATCATGCCGGGCAAGCTTTATCTGCCATCACAGAAGTAGGAAGCAACTTCAGACGTATTGATTCTCGAAATATGATTAATAGCCCTAGTTCACGATCACAACACAGGAAGAAGGTACCATGGCTAACATCGGCTCATTTGCGTTTTCTTAAACTGATCTTAAAGTTTCTACTTTAGTTCTTTTAACTTGTTAGCATCTGTTTACCTTCCATTTTCTACTTCTAAAGATATTAATGTGTACTCTAATATATCCAATATTGATTCTCAGGCTTCACAAAAAATGTCAACAATTCATTGTGCTAGTGTTTCTGGGGCCAAGAGCAGCGGTTGTCCTCGACCTTCACCTACATCCTCATATCCTTTTTCGCATTTATTGCCAATAAATTCTGGGTGATAAGATAATGTAAACAAAGGCACAACTAGTTTCAAGCTGTTCCTAACCTTCCAGGGATTTTGCTGAAATCACTGACAAAACCCCACGAAGTCACGTTGGAACATTTATGCATTCAGTAGGCTTTGGCGAATTTAAACCCTCTTTATATATTTTCTCGACTAGCTTTTTGCTGTCTATAGAAGTGATACAACAAACAAATAAAGCTCTGTTAGTAAATTTGGTCAATAACTTTGCAAAAACCAAACATCATCTAATATGTACATGGCTAACAATGTGCAGTATTGTTATATTATACTAATAATATCGTCAACAATGCTGGTCTTGATTCATTAGTTTGTTTCCTTCTAAAATGGTGACTGCCTTAACATCCTTCACATTAAAACGGCCTGCATTTGTAAATACTATTAGATCTGCCGAGGAACTAAAGTTTTCCAAGACGGCCATCCCAAAGCCAAGCATGTCCTCTATTCCTAGAGGTGCTATGAGTTCCTTATCTGTCGGAAGTCAGTTGCAGCATAATCAAGTTGTTCAGTCAGGTAATTACCGTTGTACTTATGAGGTAGTGTGTCAGAGTAGCGAATGATCTTTCTTTGACTACATCATAGGAATATGTAAGGGTTGTGAATTATGCACATTTGGTCAGATGGCCAGTCAAAAGTTGATGTATTCATTATATATAAACTACCCTCGATAAAATCACATTTCAAATGATAGTTAAATTAATTGATAAGTAAATCAAAGTCAATTTTTCTCGAAAATCTTATGTTTTGAGGAGTGCTATGCAAAGGTACTAAATGATACTTCTAATATGTATACTGTTGGTTTACTTGCTGCATTTTGCAATCAATTTTAAAATTTCAAAGCATTTATCGACCTTGATACGCATGTCTTAAACATAAAATATACTGCGTGTCTTATTAATCAGATAATATCAATTATTTAATATTTGATCTCCAAAATATAAAACATGATAAATAAAAGTGACATGGCATGTACATCTCTATCTTGAGCCTCAGTCAATTCTGTATTGCCTTTTGTGTTTACATGTAAAGATAAGAATTCTGGAACACATGATATGTCTACTAAGTTCTATTTTCCTACTGTACAGCTGCTAATAATCAGATTTGTACTCGTTCTTCAAAGGTATCAACGATTAAGGATACCCCCCACGCAAAGGCTGGTTGTGCAGCTTCTCCATCTACCTCTTCATCCAAATTAGTGAAAGGAAATTTTGTAAGCAATTTAGTCTTTTCTCTTATTTTTATTATCTTAAGATAATTTCATTCTGTTCATTGTTTTTTGTTCTCATATCTGAATAAGAGACTCCTCGGGCTTTTTTAAATTCGTAGTTACAGACAACCACAGCACTACCATCATCAACAAGAATATGCCAATCTCCAGTTAGTAAAGTTTACAATACTGGCTTAAAGAAGACTTCGAGAGAAGTAGATACATTTGGCATGTCTCGAACTAAAGGAGATGGATCTGTTTTCATTGCTCCCGTTCCCCTGAGAAGTACAGCTGGAAAAAGCATGCCTCATGAACAATTTCAGGCCAAAAAACCATCAGGTCTGCGAATGCCTTCACCATCGTTAGGGTTTTTTCGTCAGGTACCATGGGTTGAATTGTTATATTTATTGTCCTCATTATATATTTTGACGTTGCCAAAGTAATGAATATAACACTATGCATTTGTTGGATGCAGCCAAAAGTTTCTATTTCAAATCAGCAAACTCTGATGAGTTTCAAACCCAATATTCCGGCCTTGTGTAATCTTCATGATCATAAAAAAGTGAAAACTTCGGGTGATACGAAATCGAGTATGGGTACCATTCCTATGAGCTCAACAACGCGCAATGTTGTATTATCTGATAGCGATGGTGTATCATGTGAAACGTCAGAACCTGTCTTAGAGCAGAATAGCAATAAGTTTGTGCGTACTGAGACTTCAAGTGATGAGCCAGTGCGTAGAGTGGATGCAATTGATATTGATAAATTAGACAAGGTTCTATCTCAGCATGAAACTAGTAAACTAGTTATTCGTAAAGGGGACAGTGAACTTGAAATATCAAAATTAGTCTTAGAGGACAATATGGACAAGTCTGGACATGCTGAGATATCATATGATGAGTTGCCAATCCATGGAGCTGATGCTGTTGATAAATCAGATAAGGTTCATCCGCAGAAGGAAACTAGCAAAAGGATTATTCTTAAAGAGGTTGGCGGAAGTACGATTGGTACCAGGTTGCTCCCTCAACCGGAAGATGGTAATATGGAGGAGAGTATTCAAGTAGTCCAAACTCGTATAAGCAACGATAGCAACTCAACATGTTCTCCATCAGTGAGCCAGAAATTATCTGCACTCTCTGGGCAACATCAAGGTGAAATCGTTTGCAACTCTGCAGTCACAAGTGAGAGTTTTACATGTGAATTGCCTCTTGAGGCAGAAAATATTGTTCCAGATAAGAACAAGTCTGACCTTGGTGAGATTTCATATGATGAGCTGCCAATGCATGGAGCAGATGCATTTGATAAATCAGATAAGGTTCAGCGGAAACATGAAACTAGTAAAAGGATCAGTCTTAGAGCGGTCAGTGAACATAAGATTTCTGATCCCAGGTTGCTTCAGCAACTGGAAGATGGTAATATGGAGAAGACTATTAAAGTATTTCAAACGCATAGAATTAATGATAACGATTTAACATGCTCTTCATTAATGAGGCAGAAATTATCTGCAGTCTCTGGGCAATGTGAAGGAGGATTCACATGCGACTCTGCAGTCAGAAGTCAGAGTCTTATATGTGAATTGCCACTTGCGGCAGAAAATATTGACCACACTGAGGTTTTATATGAAGAACTGCCATTGCATGGAGCAGATGATGCTGATAAATCACATAAGGTTGATAACCAGCATAAATCAAGCAAAAACAATATTCTTAAAGCGGTTAGTGAACATAAGATTTACGAGACTGGGTTGCTCCTCCAAGTAGAAGATGTTAACATGGAGAAGTGTATTCAAGGATTCCATGATAGCGATTCAACATGTTCCCCGTTAACTAAAGAGACATTATCTGCACTTACTGCGCAACATGAAGGAGGAATCGTTTGTGACTCTTCAGTCATAAGTCAGAGTTTTACATGTGAATTGCCACTTGCAGCAGAGACTATCGTTCCAGATAAGAAATCATCAATAGAAAATCATTATGAGTTGCCTACTGAGAGCTGTTATCAATCACTAGACCAGAGTCATGCTGCAAATAATTCTGCTCCTGAAGTGCCAGACAGTGATAGAAGTAATGCTACTACTGAAGTGCCAGAAGATGACAGTGGCAAATATGTTGAAGTCATGGAAATCTTTGGAGAGATGAAATGCAAAGCTCCTGAATCTTGTGGCAGTGAACTGGAAATTTCATGTTTTCAGCCTCAAGGAAAATATAACTGCGCAACAGATGCTGGTAGCAGAACCAAGGTGGATGATGAAACTTATCTCAAAGATGGACAATCACATGCTTCTAATGGGATGCAATGGACCAATTGCCCCAATAATGATCTTAATATAAAAGCAATGACCGCTGATTTAATTGAATACTCCGAAAACCTTTGGGAGGCAGAAACGATCCATATTGCAGTTGAAGAAAGTTCTCATTGTAATCTTGAGTTGAGTGCAACTGGAGATTTGTTGCCTGATAGGGAGCCCATTGTCAAACGACATGAGAACACTTCTTGCCCGGAACATTTCTCACTTCATGGTGACATGGCAAGAGAGGATTCACCAAGTAGTCCATGCCAATTTGATAGATTGAAAAACAATCTCTTTGAAGATGAAGATCAAGCTGAGATCATTTACGATGTTGATGCTTCTGCTGGCGAATTACTTACTCAAAAATCTGGTTCCATCTCTACTGAGAAAACGTATGTAATAAGTTCATATTTAAACTTCTCTTATCACTGAAATTTTTTCAAGTCAATTTTATGGAAAGATTGTAGTGCTTTTCCCAAAGCATGAACTTAGTGCTTGTCTTAAACTGCAGAAAGAACTTTGAGAAGGATTCGAACAAAACGGGCGGGCAGATAATTCTTCCAAGAGATTTGGTTCCTTTCTCTGAGGAATGGTTGGCTGCTGTGGAAGCAGCTGGAGAGGTAATTTGTTTATTTTTGACAATTTTATTCATACATCTTTTCTAACTTATTCTATGAAGTCATTGACAATGAGATGATAAACTTGAACATTTCCTACTACTTCTACCAAGAAGTTTTATGATAATATTTATCTTTACAAAACATTTTTTACTCATTGGCTAGAAATTCGGATTTGTGAATGATCTCTCTCGCTCTCTTCAATTTGCAGGATATTTTAACTCTTAAAACTGGTGCAGTTCAAAATTCACCAACGGATAAGTCTCTTCCCGAACCAAGTCCATGGTCCCCGGTATGACATAAACCTCTTCTCTTTTTCTCACATTCATTTTTATAATGAACCATTACTTTGTATTGCAATGTAATCCTCCCACTTTAACTTTAATTTGCTGAAGTTGCGTAATGTGTTGACACAATTGTAATAACTCATTGTGTCCACTTCTTAACCGTTGTCGGGGGAAAATCTACATTCATAGTGATAGTGCCTTGGGCTACCATTGTACTCATAGGCACAGTGAAATGATGGGAAAAAAATGTGTCAACTGCTTCTTTTTGTAGGCTTATAAGTAACCTCCTGCCAAAAAGAGCATGAACCTCGACCATCTTAAGCTATAATTATGCAATTTTAAACAAGCCCCAGCAAAGCTCAGTCACCCAACCCAGTGTGACCTATTTAGGCCACGTATGCATGTTTAATATTATGAACACAATCACCACAGTGATTAGATCTCCCGCGTATTTCCATGCATTTATTTGTCTTACAAATACAAAAATCTCCAATGATACTCTATATCCTTCTTTTATTTTGTCGAAGAATTTACACATGATAGTCTGGTAATAGTTACATGAGGAAATTATTAACCTACGTAGTAGTGAAACTTATATCAAGGATCACATGTCTGTTTCTTCTAGTTCTTTAAGGTATCTGCGTTTATGAAGATGCAAGGCTTTTGCATGTTTTGGGTATTCATCCTGTCATATACTACTGGGTAGTCTATGCCTATTGCTAATATTTAATTGTTCTGACAGTATCATATAAAGCTTACAACTCTAGTCTTTACTGCTTCAGACTCCTTCCTTCATAAGGATATTGATTGAGAATCTTTTGTTGCATTCCATTTTCCTTTTCGTTTTATATTCAAATAATCTGATGGTTTGGATGGTACTATTAAGAATTAAGCAGAGTGTTGGTAACAACATAAAACATGTTAACTAATGCTTTGTATCCTATCATTATTGCTTTAATTCTTTCCAGAATCTAATTCGTCTATTGCGTTTGCCATTCAGGTGAAACGGAAAACTAATCAGTTAGGGCCATTCGATTGTACAAAGTACACCAATCTGGTGCCTCCAGATTCTCCTCAATAGATAATCAGGTTTAACCAAATTTATTTTGTTGTACTTGTTCAGTCTAGAGTTACACGTAGTGACTACTAGTTATTGCTGTCAAGGCTTCGCATACATGAATCTTTCTTCTGTTCACTTTAGCTGTAAAAACTAGATCCAACATTATGCTTATTGCAAACTACCAAAGCTACTAAATCTAATAAATTTACTGGTATCAATTTGAATCTGTAAATGATATACCATTGCATTACACATTCTTATACTTGTATCATATTGCACATGGCCATGTTTAATGCTCAAAATTCTCAACATGTGCAAAACATATACTATTAAATAGAATCATTTTAAAGCTAAATGGCACCCGAATTTGTTCAACATATAAACTAATCCCAAACTGAACCAAATCTTGGGAACTTATTCAACACATGTAACAATAAATGGTCTAGAAGCTTGATGACTCTGGAGGTGGACAAAGCTGACAATAATTACATAATCCATCGAAATTTTGAAACAATATTCTCAGTAAAATATGACAATCATAATGAGACGAATGTATAATGTATTGTTCTTCATAAGTAATGACACTCCATAAATTAACCACTCTTTTACTAATCAATTGTTTGCATGAAAATTCTTAGAAACTTTGATCTGAAGCAAATGCAAGAATCTCTTCTTCCTTCTCAAATATAGGCATAACTTTGTCGTCCAAAGTAACTTGCACTTGAACTCCAACTCCATCATTACTGTCCATTTGGAGCAGAACATTCTTGCAATTCACGCATGGGAAAATTGCCTTTACAGGATTCCCCCATCCAAAATCCATCCACCATGGATACCGAACAAAGCTACTTGATAGATACAAATCATGTTCTGTAAATAACTTCATCTTTTCATCTGATTCTAAAGCAATAGGCAGAAGCTCACTCTTTTTCAATCCCCTGCATCTTTCGAAAAGCTCTGTTTTCTTGCTCCTTAGCTCATCAACCAATCTTGATATTTTAATTTCTTCCTCATTGGCAATTGAGATATCTAAGTAATAGTAGAAGTTTCCAAACGTTTGCAGTGGGATTTTTGGGGTTGTTAGCTGACGTAAGTTAAGGACGTGGATCATGTTTGATGGCTTGAATATTCCAGCAGAGGACGTTGTTGCAGCCATGGCACATTTGTAGAGCAATGCACTTATGACTTCTACACGGGAGGGATTCTTCACGGTTGAATTGGATGCGACGTGTGCTTTCAGTCGACTCAGTGCATCAGCAGTGAATAAGTATCTCTTGTTAATTACTTTCTGCTCCTCTAGGTATAGAATAGGGGAGTCTGGAAGATCATTGACCGGTGGAAGGATAGAGGCTGCGTTGAACTGGGGAGGGTCTACAATAATTTATCTTTTTAGTGGGACAAATTATATATCACAATAAAGAGAAAAGTTTATAAGTACATATAGCATAATCTCATTTTTGTAGTCACTGTTAATTTTTGATTTAATATTTTAAATTTGGATTGCGTTGTCCACCTACAAGTCGTCATATGTTCTCTTATAATTCTCTTGTAGTTTAAATCAAGAATCAAGAGCATACGAGGACATTTTAACTAAGTCAACATAATTTAAGTATTCTAAAGATTTCATAATATATTGAGATGCAAAGAGATAATAGCCCAAGTAGTTGGAGTTTGTCAACAATCAAGTTATATTCTCGAATTTTTAGTTGTATATAGTCTTTGGACAAAATTTCAGCCAAGTCTAGACTTTAATCGAACTCTTTGACCTTATGTGTAACTGTTGTAACTCCAATGATAAGTATACATCAACTAAAACCATGAAATTAAATCTTGACTTATGACAAACTCCGGATCATTTGATCGTCTATCTCGCGCATCACATAGAGGATGTAGCAATTCTATTACCTGGTTTGAGACCACGAGTGATGTCTGCCCAGTCACTTAAAAAACCAGTGAAACTGCATCCATCGCCAATCTTATGACTTGAGCAAATGCCAATAGCTTTACCTCCACACTCAAAATGGCTAAGCTGAACATACAACAAATATTCATGTTTATCGTACGTCCAACGTAAGCCACCCGGAAACAGCAAATTATCTGCATCTGCATCTGTTTTTGCCATGATATCGGACATAAGACAATTGATTCTAACTTCAGAGAATGAAGCTCCTCTATCACTACACTCTATTGTTAAGTTATCAAGCAATCTTCCAGCCAATGGATAGTAGTTAGACAGAGTTTCTGATAAAGATTTTTCAAGAACCTGAGAAATTTTATTGTTGGTGACTCCGGTGAAGCAAGTTTTCGGGTAAAAGATGGCGAAAGATGTGTATGAGCCATTGGTGAGTTGATCAAGACGGGAAAGTTTGCAGGATTGGAGATGGGATGGTGTTGGAGATGAAGGTTTGATGAGTTTTTGTGCAAGTAATTCACTCTTTGATGATGATGCATCAGCTAATGCAGATGTATAAATTGAATGTCTGAAAATGTTGTATGAGTTTAAGGCTGATTTGTATAGCCTAGATGAGAGTTTTGTTGATGCATCCATAATCATATTGTTGCTAGAGGATAATTCTAAGTTTCTGAGTGCTCTACAACGAAATATTGAAAGAGCTAACCTAGCCCACATTCCTTTTTAATAGTACAAAATTTCCACTGGTGACATTTGAAGTTCAATTATTTGCCTCCCATTTTATTTTTTATTGATCACACCCTACATATTTTGACTTTTGGAAGAGTGCATTTTTAATTGGTTGATTTAATTCATTATTTAAAGAATTGATCTTATCAAAATAACAATTTTAAAATTTATATCTTGAGGTGTTCAATGTGTAGCAACAAACATTGGAGCGTCGAACTAGTTTTTATGCGTTTCACATATTATCTAGAGGTTTTAAATTCGAATCATGTACCAGATAAGTGAAAAATTATTAATGATCTCCTTTATTATGTAAAAAAGGGGGGAGGGAGTGATGTCTAGCAACAAATCATATGTATATTTTCTTGAAAATGAAAGTTATGAATAAATTGATATATCAATTTTATTTTTAATAGATGATGCAATATGAAAGATTGATCATATTTCTACTTTGCCTACACATGCAGAACTGCAGTCCCCTGCTATATGTCAAACATTTCCCATGCAACAGTTGATGTCGATTTATTTTATATTATTTTTTTGAAGTGAGCAAGTGTATGATTAACATATATACCTAAAATAATTTGTCCATTTGGGACACTAAAAGACAGAGGGGGCAGGTAGCTAAATACCTAATCAGTCATATCCCTCTTCTCAGATCTCACTTATTTCCAATGTCCATCATACTTTTATGCCGCCTATTTCTAGTATAATACTCACTCCGTTTCTTTTTATTTAATTGTTTGGGGAAGAAGTACTTTATTAAGAAATTGTGAAAAATTACATTGGGATTGTAAAAAGCTGCATTGGAATTGTAAAAAGGTGCATTAGAATTGTAAAAAGTTGCATTTAAATTGTAATCAATCAAATATTTTGAAACAAGAAAAAAGCTCTAAACAATCAAATAAAAAGAAACGGAGGGAGTAGTATATATTCACATGGTTCATGAGGATCAAATTGTTGTTCCAATATTCCACACAACTTTATGTTGGAATAGACGAAGGAGATAAGTTGGAGAATATTTTTGAGGTGATTAAGGAAATGTAACTTGTGTTTTAATCAATTCAATACAGTATAAAATTTACATGATAGGCAAGTTAACATGTCCGTAGGAGAAGAATATTAAAATGAACAAATGAACAATATATATGAAGCACACTTTAATTTTATGAGAAAACTGGATAAATGCTAATGAGCAATATGAAGAAAGATAGGAGTAATAGAGAAAGCACAAATATATCATCAACGACATGCAGATTCTCCACGTTGGTGAACAAGTAACCAATTTTGTTACCAAAGACTAAACATATCATGAGCAAACATAATCCTATAAGAATTGAAGTCGATAAAAGAACTTCAATATTAGAAAATTTATTAAAGAAAACCCCGGAGTTAATCGAATAGCCTAGTGAAAAAGGCTGTCGCTGGTGATCAAAAGGTCTTGGGTTCGAAACTCACCTAATCGCTAATTTACCAAAAAAAAAAACCCTAAACCTAACACTCTTTGTTCATTACCATAGAATTGAAGAGCTTGACAAGTATAGATCTAAAATCGCCACAACATGTTCCAGAGGAAGAAAAAGATGTAAAGACAGAGATGAAGAAAGTTAGAGATGGGCTAAGGTGGGAGGTAAGTCGGGCGTTGGTCAGACTTGGGAGCTTAAGAGTTCTAAAGGTATCTATGGTACAACATGTTCTGCGTGGAGTACAAGCATGAAGCATGTGGTTGCACACGTTACAATAATGCGATGCAACCACGTGAAAAATTCTTGGGTTATGAAGTGTGATCTCTCTCCTCATATGGGTGTGGCCCAGACCCGATTAAGGAAAAATTCTACAGTTTTGAATTCATATTTGAAACGGAGACAAATATGATTGTTTCGAGTAATAGAAGACTTGTTCTGGTGTAATTTTATGTTTAGAATGAACTTGTCCAGTGTATTTCATTAAGCATTATTTTTCTGATGATTTTTTATGTGAAAGTTCAACATGATTATTGTTCCTTTTGCACTTCTTCATGCTCAAATGATACACTATAACATAATACGTATTTGTTTTGAGTTGACATATTTTTTCTGTGACTAATTTATTTTACTGTGGAAAAGATAAAAGTCAATATAGAACGGATACTACTCGTATCCAACGAGCTCTTCAAATAAGGTAATCTTGATAATTTTGGATAATGAGTCATACATCAGTGGCTCGAATTAGGTTTTGATTGTACTTTTAACATTAAGGTCGATAGCGGATATAGCCAAAACTCCACCAGACCCTATAAATTGTCATTGCTAAATGTACCTAATGACGGTGCATAAATTAACCACTCTTCTACAACGAAATTGTTGGCATGAAAATTGTTATAAACTTTGATCTGAAGCAAATGCAAGAATCTCTTCTTCCTTCTCAAATTTTTGCATGACTTTGTCGTCCAAAGTAACTTGCACTTGAACTCCAACTCCATCATCACTGTCCATTTGGAGCAGAACATTCTTGCAATTCACGCTTGGGAAAATCGCCTTTACCGGTTTCCCCCATCCAAAATCCATCCACCATGGATACCGAACAAAGCTACTCGAAAGATACAAATCATGTTCTGTAAATAACTTCATCTTTTCATCTGATTCTAAAGCAATAGGCAGAAGCTCACTCTGTTTCAATCCCCTGCATCTTTCGAAAAGCTCTGTTTTCTTGCTCCTTAGCTCATCAACCAATCTTGATATCTTCATTTCTTCCTCATTGGCAATTGAGATATCTAAGTAATAGTAGAAGTTTCCAAACGTTTGCAGTGGGATTTTTGGGGTTGTTAGCTGACGTAAGTTAAGGACGTGGATCATGTTTGATGGCTTGAATATTCCAGCAGAGGACGTTGTTGCAGCCATGGCGCATTTGTAGAGCAATGCACTTATGACTTCTACACGGGAGGGATTCTTCACGGTTGAATTGGATGCGACATGTGCCTTCAGTCGACTCAGTGCATCAGCGGTGAATAAGTATCTCTTGTTTATTACATGCTCTTCTTCTAGGTATAGAGAAGGGGAGTGCGGAAGCTCATTAACCGGTGGAAGGATAGAGGCTGCGTTGAACCGGGGAGGGTCTACAATAAGTGGTTTTGTTAGTTGTATAAATTATACGCCATATCACAATAAAGAGAATCTTAAAAGTACATGTATCAGAATCTCATTTTTTACCTCATTGTTCAATTTTGAATACTAATTTTTTAAAGTACATAGGTTGTTAAATCTATTACCTGGTTTGAGACCACGAGTGATGTCTGCCCAGTCACTTAAAAAGCCGGTGAAACTGCATCCATCGCCAATCTTATGACTTGAGCAAAGAGCGATGGCTTTACCTCCACATTCAAAATGGCTAAGCTGAACATACAGCAGACATCCGTGTTTATTGTACCCCCAACGCATGCCACTCGGAAACAGCAAATCCTCTGCAGCTGCATTTGGTTTTGCCATGATATCCGACATTGGACAATTGATGCTAACTTCAGAGAATGAAGCTCCACTATCACTACAATCTATTGTTAAGTTATCAGGCAGTCTTCCAGCCAATGGATAGTAGTTAGACAGAGTTTCTGATAAGGATTTTTCAAGAACCTGAGAAATTCTACTGTTGGTGTCTCCGGTGAAGCAAGTTTTCGGGTAAAAGATGGCGAAAGATGTGTATGAGTCATTGGTGAGTTGATCAAGACGGGAAAGTTTGCAGGATTGGAGATGGAAGGGTGTTGGAGATGAAGGTTTGATGAGTTTTTGTGAAAGTAATACACTCTTTGATGATGATGCATTAGCTAATGCAGATGTATGAATTGAATGTCTGAAAATGTTGGATGAGTTTAAGGCTGATTTGTATAGCTTAGATGAGAGTTTTGTTGATGCATCCATCATCATATTCTTGCTAGAGGATAATTCAAGCTCTACTCAAAATACTGAAATAGCTAACTCATCCACATTCCTTTTTTATAGTAAAAAATTGCTATTGGTGATATTTGAAATTCAATTATTTGCCTCCCATTTTATTTTATTTTTATTGATCACACCCTTCAAGATTACAACTCCACAACAATTATTTGAGAAGATCTTCATGATCTAATCAATTGCCATTGGTACTTGGATTTTTGGAATGCTTAGCTTTTAATTGTAATATTTTGATCAATTATTTAAAAGTGCTCTTAACGCTGATGTGTTTCATGTGTAGCAACATACAGTATAACTTAGTGGTTATGTATATTTCACCTATTCACGAGATAAGTAAAATGAAAGATGTGTAAAAATGAATATCGATTCGAATTCTAACAGATGATGCAATGATAGATTTGTCATATTTCTACTCAGCTTACACATGCTGAGTCCCATGCTACATCAAACATTTCCCATGCAACATCTCATAGCTCTTTATTTATTTTATTTTTTGAAGTGTGCAACTGTATGATTAACATATATGGTCAAAATTATTTGTTCCAATTGGGACACTATAAGACAGGGTGCCAGATTGCTCCATACCTAATCAGGCATGTCCCTCTTGTCATAGCTCAGATTCTCAGTTAGTGAGTCCATTATTTCTAATGTCCATCCTACTTCCATTCGATTTGGATCGAGTTTGTAAAGATCTTTCACTATTATACTCGAGGCATATCATATCTTCATCGAAAGCTATCTTATTAATATTTTAAACAAGCCTTCACATTACAACTCGATAATCTGTTGTTTTGATTGTTCTGAGTTAGAATCATGAATATGGTCTTTAGTTGGGTGATACTTGTAAAACCATGCACACACCAAATAGTAACAAAAGTTGGCAACTCCAACCCCCACCAATACCCAATACACATAATCCAGCTTCCCACCTTCATTTATATTGTTAGGCAACCAACTTGTGACTCTTCTCACAAAATCAACCAAAGCAGTACCCAAATAAAATGCAACCCCAATTAGCAACGCTATCATCGCAGACGACAAACTCTTCAAACAATTTGGGAATTCTTGATAGTACAATGCCACTTGCCCTGGAAAATGGAATGCCTCTCCAATTCCAACCACAACCATTTGTGGCACCAGCCAAAAAACCGACATTGGCACGCTACTTCCCTGCCTAGTGGAGATTTCACGTCGTTTCAACTCAACTACCGCGGAAACAGCCATGCTGGTTACATTCAGGACATGTCCAATGCCGATTAACTGGAGGGGTGTTGGGGATTTTCCTACTAGCTTCCTCCAGAGTGGCCAGAGGAATCGGTCGAAAATAGCTAGGAACAGGGAAGTGGAGAGGAGTGTAAAGACATTGATAGATCCTGCAGGGAATTTGAAGTGTTGTCCAATGCGACGATCCATGGTTAAAGCTTGAAGCACAGAGAGACTACCTTGGATAGCAATTGGAGTAGCTAGAAAAACACTAGATGTCCAAAGTGGGATGAGTCTAATTAATGGTTTCAAGTCTTCCACTTGTTCAACACTGCAAAGACTCCATGGCTCAGTTATTGAGCCGTTTGGACCTATGTCTCCTTCTCTTATTAGTGCTCCACGATTCAAGAACCTATGAAGACATCCATCACAATTTTATGAGCATTTATTTAATTGTCGTACAAAATAAAAAAAGAGGAAATTGATCAATGATATTCCAATTATTACACGAATAGCTATCTCCACGACTTATATTTATTTTTTGATAAAACAATAACATACACGTATTAATGACATTATCGAACGTGAACAGTGAACATAACATTGGTACTACTATATTATACACGACAATATTAATGTATGCATGCTTGCTTTTGAAATCAGTCTTTTGCAAAGTGGATCAAGAGAGACAGTAGTGAATAGTGATTCGTATATAGTGGAGTGGTAGTGTTTGTTGATGAGCAGCTGAAGCAAGTGACTAAAATCTTTTGAAATGATTGATATGTATATACATGGACCATGGTAAGTTAAGTTGGTGCTGTTTGCCTATGTCATGATTCATGAATATATTATAGGCTTATTTTCATTTTCGATCCTTCTTGAATTTATGCAATGCAATCCTTCTTAATAATACGAGTTCATATATATACCATCTATCATCTATTTTAATCTTTTCCAATGCTACCGACAGTTATTGTACACTACTCCATGTTCATTTTACTTATCATCATAACATAATTTTTTGATTAAATTATTTTTCATTATGACATAAAAATATTATAATTTTACATTTTCAATAAATCTTTTTGACTACTTTTCTTGCGAATTTACTAATTAATCAATGATATAATTTTAAATAATTATCATTTTACCTTCATGTTTAATATATTTGTTTACGTTTTATTTTGTTATAATCTACATACAAATGATTAAAACGATAATAAGTACAATTTAAAGAAAGGAATAGTATACACTATCTATTCATGTTAAATCAACTTAAAAGACATCTTCAGTCATTAACTCTCCAACTCTACGTACCTTTGTTAGAGGCATTAAAATATATTACTACTATTATTCTAGTTTTTATATACTGTAATCATGATCATATCTTTCATAATATACTAGTATAATATTGATAACTATATGAAACTAAACTCTGTGTTGCCCATACCTCCTAAATTATTAGTTTTAACAATCACCTCAAATATATACTCCACCGACTAAATAAACGAATATGAAACATGCAAAAGGGAGATTAATTAATACCTGAAACTATTTGAAGGTACTCCATCATCATCATCATCAACCTTTCTCAGTTTTCCATCTCCATGATAATAATCCTTCCCACTCAAAGAACCAGCAACCACCATCTTCCTTTTCCTTAGAGAAGCAATAACAACACGTGCCAAACCCGTTAAAGGACTTCCTCTTGGCTTCACATGCTTATAATATTTGGTCCCCATCAAGAACATCACCAACCCTATTACATTCATCACCAAGCACAGACTAAACCCTACAGACCAACTTACGTTGTCCTCGACGTAGACGAAAACTGTTGCAGTTATAACCGATGAGAAGTACATTGTGAAGAAGAACCAGTTGAAGTAAGTTGCCCTTTCTTTTGGCTTTGAAAATTGATCAGCTCCCATTGTTCCCATGGTGAAACGAGTCCCCCCTAACCCTAGTGAAGCCAGAGCTAAACATGTGAATAATATTGAGTATTGGAGATGTGATGGACCTTTGCATGTTGAATGTGTGGGAGTTTCACATTTTTGGGGTCTCAAGCTGTCTAGGGTTGAGATGAGGAGGAACATTATTATACCCTGAAATAATGTTGAAAATATTCATCACGGAATTTGTGCAATCAAGATGAATTGCATAAATGGTCCCCGATAGTGGTATTAAGTTGCAATTTAGTCACTGAAAGTGGCAAAATATTACAGATTACTCTTCACGTGAATTATTCCGTTAACTTTTAACATTAACACGCGATGAGAGGTTAAATTTGGGGCAAAAAATAATTATTTTTGAAGACATAAACTCACTTTTGGTGTTAGAAATTAATGAAATTTTGTATTTTAGCTTCATAATGAATTTTCATGAGACTCTAAAAATGAGTTTGACCTCTAATCGCGTATTGATGTTAAAAATTAACGGAATATTTAACGTGGAGACTAATCTACAACTTTTTTGCCACTTTCGGGGACTAAACTGCAACTGTGCCACTATTGGGGACTAAACTACAACTTCGTGACACTATCGAGGAATATTTGTGCAATTCGGTCGGCAGTTTGAGTTATTAGTTACCAGTAGAGATACGAAAGATGAAGTCCAGATGACAGAATAGCATCCAAGAAACGAGTCTGCAATAATTGCACACACAAAAGGGAAGAAGTTTATACAACCAGCTACGATATTGAATATTTGTGTTGCATCGACTCCATTTATGTTGAACTCCTCAATTAAGTAAACAATAAGATTGCTCAACCATCCTCCTCCGGCCAGGGTCAAACACGCCATCGTCCCTGTTTTCAACCACCAAAAATAAACCTGTATGTTAGAGGCCAACCCAAGTATAGGAGGGGGGAAAATATTAAGGGATCATCATGATTCCGGTCCGTCCCAAAATCATGATTCATGCATACTGCAACAATTGTGACAGTTTCGGAAACTAATTAAATTACAAGAATAATGTAACTAACTGTAACTAATAAAATGCAACTTCATTTCATTATCTCGGATCAAATTTATCGTGTAGCTCTCAATAAAATAACATTACGAATCGAATAGGTAGAAACATTAAAGATGGATGTTAGTAACCTATCATGAAAGGGAAAGTGATCCAGCCGCCTCGTCGGTTGTTAGTGAATTGGGTTTGTGGTTCTGCATCTGAAAGGTTAGGTGGTGGTGGTGATGATAATGACCCCATGCTAACAAAACTTACTAGTAAGTTTATGTTGTACAAGGCTTTTGGGGAGTACCTAGCTCAACTAGTGTTTATATAGATAGAGATATAAAGGTAGATAATATTGAAATTTTCACTTTATGCAATTATACTAATTCATGACTCAAGTTTTTTTGTAATTATTCCTTGTGACTTTAACGTCACAATTTATCAAATCAATATCCGACGAAATAGAACCATCTATATCAAGATGACTGATTTCTTCTCTGTACTATCAATAGAGAAGGATGTCCCCCGGTCCCGATGGCTTCCCAGAAAGCTTCTTTCAAACCTGTTGGCATATCATAGGCAGCGACATTTGCAATGCAAGGCGATCCTCTTCTTCCCGTGAAGGCTCAATGAATTGCTGTTTTATTTTATTACTTAAATCCAATCGTAATCTATAAATAGAAGAGGCCCTCTTTTTTTCATAATTAAGGTATTTGTGGAGTACTACTGTATGTATTGGTTTGAACTTTCAAGTATATATATATGGGTATTACTATCATAGATTTTGGTGTATGTGGCTGATTATATATAATTGAGATATAGTGTTAATTTAGGGCTGTAAACGAGCCGAATAATACCGAACATCGGAAGATTCTCGTTTGGCTCTATCGTACTCGAGTCGAACTGTAAACGAGCCGAATAATGGCCGAACATCAAAATGAGAAGCTCGGCTCTAATTCTGTCAGGCGAATTCGAGCCGAACTCTTGCCGAACTGGCCGAATAATTTGGTTTGAAGGTGATGAAACAAAATTAAATTCGACTAAATTTGCTAAATCTACCAAAGAAAATAAAAGTAAAACTAAAGTATATATCTTTACCTCAAAATTCAACCAAATATGCTAGATCTATCAAAGAAATGGACGATTAATCGATCTCATACAAATCTATATTACAATATTATTACATAACTTCACATGGTGAGTCGAGCCGAGCTTTTTGCGAACCGTTTGCGAATCGAGCCAAATATTGATTTCAAGATTTGGCTCTACGTTTGCTATTCCGAATCGAGCAACGAACCAAACTTTTTCGAGCCAAATACCCCGAGCCGAGTCGAGCTTCCAGGTTCATTTACAGCCCTAAGTGTTATAGATCTAGATTTTGTTTGTTTGATTTACCTGCAATTGACATAATCATGATGTTTTTCTTGATATGACAATCATATTTATTTATGTTCAAATCTTACAAATGTATGTGTGCCATATTTATTGATCTGTTATATGCATACTCAAATAGTGATTTTGGATGTCAAATTACAATTATACTTCCCTATTTTGTAAATATAGTAATTGAGGGACTTTACTTAGAGGCAAAATAATAATTTCGCCCCTAAAAAGAATATTGTTTTGGTGTGTGCATATTGTTGCCCGCATATTTATTACATCATACAGCATGTCATGATTAATGAATATAACTCTCATTCTTCTTCTTTTGTTTCTTTTTGCTATGTGTGTTTAACGTCCGTGATTATTTAAATTCCTGTTAGGTAGATTCTTTTTTTTTTTCTTTTTTTTTGTAAATTAGCGATAGATGTGAATTTCGAACTCATGACTTTTTTTGTCATTGGCAAAAGCTTTTTTCACTAGACTATTCGATTAACTCCCTATTAAGTAGATCTTAATAAGTCAATCTGCATACAATCAAAAGGCGGAGGGAGGCTGTTCATTTGTTGCCATGGCAACCGTAAACGTTTGATTTTTACCAGAAAAAAGTTAAATAAAAATACACTTTATATAATTTACATATAATGTAAATCATTTACTTTCTTCAATACAACAGATATACTTTCAAACATAAGTTAACCAAAATACACATACGTAAAAAAGTAAAACTTTTTTTGTAATTTTACCTATAAATTTGACAATCAAAAGAACTTCATTATAGTTCGGACTATGCATACAATGCTAGTCAAATAATCATAAATTAATCAAATACTCCCTCCATCCCTAAAAGATTGTTACATTTTGACTTTTGATGGTCAAACATTATAAAATTTGATCATAAATTCTCATCAAACGATAAGAAATAATATAGCCTTGTGGGATCTTTTTAGATTCATCTCAATATATATTTTTGAAATATTAAATTTTTATAATTTTTCGCATGTAAAATAAGAGATATTAATATTTCAGTTTTTGTTATGTTGACCATAAAAAATCAAAATGTGACAATCATTTAAGGACGGAGGAAGTATATAACTTTGTAGTCACAAGTTGATATATTGAATTTTATGGGCAAAAACAGAAGTAATAACATGCCAATCACACTTATTCTGTAATTGTCACTCCTTTGCTGTGGTCTTCCATCCTTACGTTGGCCATTATGATAATGCGTTGAACATAATTTGTAAAGAAAGAGTGCTCCATTATATATTTTCTTATTCACAAAAGCTAATTTGGCTGCAAAATGTCCCCATCATATATCATCATGGAGACATTTGACATTTTTTTCATATATATCCGGATTCACGTTGGCCTACCATATTATCATATAACTGTTCTTACTAAAATTGATAAAATAGAACCCAAAAAATTCTGTTTTAAATAAACTTTTTTAGATTAGGGACGAAGAAAGTAGATATATATTATTTGGTTTATTGTATAACATATTTTATTAAGTTAGCTTTAAGTTCTTTTTTTTTACAGAACACACAAATTAAAGTTCTTTTTTTTACAGAACACACAAATTAAAAACAGAAGGTTGTAATAAATTTGAAATGGTAGTATTATCTTACTATCATAGAATGGTAAACACCATTTTTTTTTTGTAAAACTAGTGATATACGTGTCACAAATATTTTTAGAGAAGTCCAATTTTGTCCTTAAAGAAGAATAACATTACTCATCACTCATCAAGATGTGGATAGGTTGTCGTTTAGTATTCTTTTTCGTATGGCAATAATCCAGGTAGTACAGTGAAGCCACCATTGTCCAATTAAACATATGTGATATGTCCCAAGACATCGACAATTCCAATATGTCAAATTCTGAGGATGTCACTAAGTCAACACATACAAGTAGAGACCACGGGTGTATACTTATGCAAGTGACCAATGTTTAATCAATTAGAAATATTTCGTAACACTATGGGTGTCTAATATAGAATATTTGGAGATGATTCGAGGTAATAAATTCTTCCAATACGAAGTAATTGAGAGAAGTAAGTGTATATTCATTTTTTAGAGAATTATTCAATAATTCTGAAATTATTGGGATAGTGGGGTATGGTAGAGGAAACATGGGAAACGAGCCCACATACGATTTGTAACTTGTTATTCCTTCATTATTGGTCGATTGTATATTTATCTTATCATATTTTTAAATGCTAGTAATATTTTTGACATTATGACATATAAATTTTTTATTTTTTAATTCTTTTATATCAATATTTTTAATTTTTTAATATCTCTAAATAGAGACTAGGTTTGTTTGATTTGGACAATAATTTTTTTTTCCAATTTTCTCTCTTTTTCTCAATTTTTTTCTAGTTTTAATGTTATTGTTTAATTTAATAATAAAAATATCAAACATTATTGTATAACAATAAAAAATAATAAAAATATATCAACTAATGTTTGTTAATTTTAAAAATAATAAATATTTATACATATCAAACGCAATTAATAATAAAAAGTATAGAATTATAAAATAAGATGAGAGAAAATGGATGTATAATTGGGTATACGTTAATGTTGTGGAAGGAAGAAAAAATTGAATAACTTTTTGAGATATCTCTTATTGTAGAGTTCAAAAATATTTGAAAGATAATTGGAACTATTTGATAATGTGGAGATGAAATAAGGTAAGATAGTATACAATATTGAGAAAATCAATTATTTGTTACTGGAGATGATAATATTCACTATCATATATTGTCATTGCTTTCCCTATAATATAGTCTATATAATAGCATAAGAGGGTCTTGTTTAGATTCATATAAATTTAAAACATTCAATATTTTCTATATATACTTTCATTGCCACTAATATCACTTTTCTTTAATGATTATTATCAAAAGAAAATGAAGTGAGATTTGCGCTACTACAAAAAATTATATGTACGACACTTTATGGAAGTGCCGTCCACTTGAACAACAATTCTAAGAGCGACGTATAAATGTATCGTTTAAGAGATTTTTAAAAATGCAGTGGGTGGTTGTAGGGGTCGAGGTGGGTGCGTTGAAGAAGAAGAGGTGAGCGTATCATTTCAAATTGATTTGACCAAAACCATGATCATTTCACCTCCTTAACAACCACCATTTAAAACGATCAACGATCATTTGAATTCGTAGTAATAGAGTTATTATAGAAGAATGAAAATCATGACCTTATTTTTGGAATATCAAGTCCTAGAACTAGGGGAAGGAACTTAAGCGAGAGAAGAAGACGAAGATCATTCAAACGTTCTCACATCCATCACCAGTAATACAAGTTCTAAACTTGACATCCAGAATATCAAACATAAGATGCAATAGCTATGTGAGCATCGATTACACCAAGTTTTCTCATACAACAGAAACATTAAAATAAGTGCGAAACACAAGAAGGGTGCACGAGACCACCCCTTTTCATTGAATCACAATACCGATCCACGAGACTCACCCCTTCGTAGGGCTTAAGCTTCAGCATATCTGCAGCAACGAGAAGTGGTCAGCAATCATCTAACACAATATGATCCTCGCCATACAAACAGTATGGGAGTGCATCTACAAGTAACTCAATCTTACCCCAATTCAGAGAGCTTCAAGTGAGCTTCTGCATAATCAGCAAAGAAAGCATCTTCGTCCTGAAAGAACAAGTCATTGGTCAACACATATGTTGGAAGGAAAATATGAGGCAATGCGCACAACTAGTTTGCAGTAAGAACAAGAAACATGTACCGCAGCATATTTCTCAACTAGGGGACGGAAGACAGGATCGGCCAGGAGAGCCTTGTCTGTAGGCAGTTGAAGAAGACCTTCTTTCTCCCCAGTAAGCAGTTCTCTGGGAGAAACGAAAATGAAATTAGTGGAAGACTCAAATTTACCACCTGAGTGATATGAGAGGGCCAAAGAGAGGTGGAGACTTGGGACTTACGTGAAGTATGAGTTGTCAAAGATCAAAGGATTGCTAGTCCATGCTCCCTCAAATCCAGAACGCTCCTTGTGGCACCTTCCCTGTAAATAATTAGAGGGTGAGACACACATACATAGCACATTTGTAAACCTTCAGAAGGGATAACCAGCTACAGACCAGGGTGTGGCCACCAGAGAGTGCAACAATATCGGTGTCATTAAGACCCATCTGCTTGACAAATACGTCTCTCAAGTGGTCATTTCCTGTAAGCATAAAAATACAATGCAAGTAGTGAGCATAAACCTCGTCATATAGTGAAATACTAGTGGGGATCGTTTTCAAAATATGTAAATTGCTTTGATAAAATATTTTCTATTCCTCAGGAAAGATGATTACTTTCGCTGTTTTACAATGTCATATAACAAAACTAAGAAGTTACTAACCCTTAGTGGCATCAGGCAGACGTCCTTCAACAGGAACATCCTCCTTGTCCTGAAGGTCAAATTTTATCTCCATGTTAATTATAAATTAAACAACCACTTGATGTACATATGGATGTAGAAACTCATAGCAACAACCACTTGATGTACATATGAAGCGCTACGGTTCTTGCAGAGCATAAAACATATTCAATCGTGCAATATACTAGCTAGTAAACACAAGAAACCATGAATCGTGCTAATATATGCAGAACTTAGCACTAACCTCCCTTCCAGGATGGAAAGGAACATCAGGTCCTCCAGTAACCTCGACTGCAACAACTCCAGCCAGCTATATAATAACAAGAATGAATTTGTTACTAACAAAGCGAACATCAAGCTAACAGAAACAAACCAAACGGAAGCCTTCTCCATGTTGGCCAAAGTGGTTAATTTTTAACCTGGTAAAAATCAGCATAAGAGATGGTGGGGAATTGTTCCTTGATGGGCTCCAAGAGCCTAATAGCAATGTCAACTCCATTGTTAGCACCATGTGAAAGCTCGGTTTTGAACCTCATAGTGCCGAATGGACCTCCAGTCTTGGTACCTTGGTCATAAGTACCAGCAGAGTGCCATCTAAGCAAGTCAATTTAACATCATTAGTACGCCAAATAATATACATTCTATTCCCATCAACATTTATGCATAGCCACAGAATTGTTACCACGATCATACAGTACTAGTGTTTATTTAACCCTAGACAAACAACATTGTGGCACTTACGCGAGACGGAGCATGAGGGGAGCACAGTTCTTCTCAGCAATTAGTCCTCTAAGCTTCCTCTTGGCTTTGTCGATAGCCTTCAAGTACTCCTCACTGACTGTTGGGTAGCACTTCCCCATTATAGTATCTACACAAAATAGAAATCAGTTACACTAATATTCTCCCGACATTTCTTAAGAAGTATTGACTAAAAAAATATATGCCAAAAAATGTAATTACACAATAGTGATATGTTATTACCAAACAACATAGATCATAAAAAAAAACATAGATCATGATTAACCAAAATATCACATTATTCTAGTCATTCAAATATGCAATAATCAAAAGCTGTACACATATCATACAATTAACATGATATGATCCATTGAAACCAAATTAACTAAAGATTATAAAATTTATTAATTTTGAGCTAGAAAACAATTCTAGTTGGGAGTAGACAAATGGGGTATGTTAAATCAATATTGACACGGCACCACAAAAATAAATGTGGGGCGGGAGGGGGGAGGGGACATCTTACGGGGAGTAATAGATTGGGCAACTTTCATTTTAAATATATCAACTACTCCTATTTAACATTTTAACATCAAAAATTTATTAATATATTGTAAAATATGTTAAGCGTATATATATCCACCAAAATTTAATATGCTAGGAGGATTACAGTATTATATACTCCATATAATATCCTTATCAATTAGAATAGGGATGAAGAAAAAGAATTTTGACTGAAGTTAAAATTGTGTGAATCAATTAAAATATTAAATTTATTAATTTGATTATTGAAGAGCCAAAATGGAGGATCGGGATTTCATTTTAACTAGAATTTTTACTACAGAAATAATCTTTTTAACTTTGATACAACTTTGAAATGTGTAGTTTATTTTTCAAAAAATATGGTCCTAGTTATTACAGGAACTCAAATCAAAGTTTTGGTGAAAATTGTAATATCTTTAGATCACTAAGATAATTCTCATTATTCAAATATTCGATAAAAACTCAAATTAATTGATTGTTTTTAATTAAAAAGAGTGACTTGGACTTTTGTTGAAAATCCTCACTCAATCGAAATAGGAATTCCGAAAATCAAAATTCAGGTGGCAAGCCCTTATTGGTCGTCTTAAGCTCTGCAGCTAATCTAGTTGTATTACAATTTCCAATAGCTATACATGTTCTTACAACATTTCCACTAAATCCTCGTTTGTTTATCCCTTAATAAAACAACATTTCCACTAAATCCTCGTTTGTTTATCCCTTAATAAATCTATATATTCTCATTAAATAAAATTTCAACATAAGATCAGCTGCAAGAAAAACAAATCAGATGACTAATAAATCAAGTCAAAAATCATCTAAACACTCGGAGCATAAATCAGATGTGAATGTATATACATAAGACATAAATCAACAAAAAAAGTCAACGCTAAGAAGTGAAATCTAAATACGAAGATTTAACGAAAATGAAGTTAAGATTATGAGTAGCAGAAGTTTAACCTGAAGGTTATGAATGTAAAACCCTAGAGAAAAATGAGTGTGTGTGGCGTGAGTATAGCACAAGCACAGATGAATATGAAGGGACAACAATGGAAGAAATGGAGGGTATAAATGGGGGGAAACCTTGCAATGAACGAATCTTGACCGTTGGATTGTTTTGATCTTGTGGTGGAAATGGGTGAGTGATAGGTAACGCTTTGATTGGTTTAATTATTGGGATTTGGGAATTCATATAGTTGGCATTTTATGGGTAGGTAGATAATACTTGTAGTAGATAGGTGGGACTGTCCAAAATCAATAAATTTTACTCCACAAATTTAATAATTTAGATTTATATCTATATTCATCATATGATCGTAATTAAATATGATATATTTCGTGTAATGTTTTAAATAAAATGTATGATGATTCGGACTCGGTTGAAATCGAGATGATTATACTATGTTTCTTTTTATATTTTACAATCGGTGAAAACAGCCATAAAGCTGTATGGTTTTCGCTTCACATATGCTGCCGCATTTGGTTTCTAAGGTCGTGAAAATGGACTTTATTTGGTCAACATTTTGGTGATATGACTAAAATGGAGTCCTGTAACCTGTGGAGAATAAATTTATTTGCCTCGTGTAACGTAGATAAGTCCAATACCAATAAACTTAGCTACATGTCTTGTTCTGTCCCCAATTGGAAAGGTCAAAAGGTCCATTCATGCTTTAAGATGATAAGTTAGACGAGGGCAATCGTGTAATTTAACCAAAGGTCATAAGTGTGAACGCATAGAGTAATAGAAGATTCCTTCGAGAAGGCTCCACTTTTGGGACTTCCTTTTTCCCATCGCACAGCCCACTGTCCCCATCATATCACACATGTCAAGAAAACTTTGGCCATATTCAGACCTCAAACACCCCTTTCTCCGCCACTAAAATTCACGTCCTATGTTTTCCATTTCAACATTCAACTTCACCAAATTAAAATAGTACTCTAAATCATTTATTCAACTAGAAATTAAACAAAGTTAATACTCCCTCCAATCCAAAACAAATATCTTTCTAGACATTTCACACAAATTAAGAAACAATCATTACATTCACACTTTCCATCTATGCCCCTATAAACCAATCATTAATAATCCAATTATCACTTAACTATATGATGCAATCATTACTTTTTTTGAGTTATTCTATGCAACTAGGGATATTAAAGGAAAAAGTGGTCTATTATACATTGGTTTATGTAAAAAGACATTTGTTTTGGATATTGTTGAAATGTCTAAAAAGACATTTATTTTGGATTGGAGGGAGTAATTTTTAAAATACATGAAACCAAATCTAATAACATCCTAGATAATTATATTTCCTCCGTCCCTAAAAAATTGTCACATTTTGACTTTTGTTAGTCAAACATTACAAAACTACATCATGAATTCCCATTAAACGATCAAAAATAAGATAGTCTTGTGGGACCTTGTTAGATTCGTCTCAATATAGTATATTTTTGAAATATTAACTTTTTATAATTTTTTCGCATATTGAATAATAGATATTTATGTTTTAAATCGTGTTTTGTTGACCACCAAAAGTTAAAATGTGACAATCTTTTAGGGATGAAGAAAGTATAATTTAAGAATATTTATTTTGACTTTTCATGGTCAACAAAATAAGAATTGAAACGTAAATATCTCTTACTCTACATGCGAAAAGATTATAAAAATTTGATATTTCAAAAATATATATTGAGACGAATCTAATTGAACCGTAACCGCTCTAGTGCAGTATTGCGTACATACATTTGATGAATAATTGAATATGCTACTTGGAGTGCTCGAATTTTAGGAAGTTTAAGATTTTCTACAATGTCACTATCAAATTTTCCGATTCTTTATTAACTACTTCAAACCATTTTCTTAAAGAATGTGCATGTATAGTTATATAAATAAATAAGATGTGTCCAAGCTCAACTTCATATTTTTCTAGTTTTTGATACTTAAATTGTGGATTTGGAATTTTGAATGAGTTATTAATAGTGTCTACAAGATTATACAGTTATTACGGTAGTTTTTGTTATTTCAATTTATAACTTATTTTATGACACCTGACCCGAACGACCCGCTCAACCCAACCAGAAAATAAGAAGACCCGAAGACTCAGGTATAATAATTCTTTGGTCGGATGAAAAAGACAGTTTCGAAAATGGCCGGATTAGCAGGAGGAAGGGCGGGCCACCCTGAAACTGTAACAAATTTGGACTTTGCAAGACTACCAAGAGTCTTGTATCCACTTTGGGTCAAATTTTGAAAACTCGAAAAATATTGGATAGTTTTGGGTTTAACCAAAATCCACCCAACCCAACCTATGTTCACCCCTAATCAGGAGGTTAGTTTTAATTTTGTGTTTAGTTAATTTGTTTTCTTACAAAATTGTTATCGTAACAATCAATTCAAATCATACTCTGGACGTTGAAGCTTGCTTGTCTAAAACCTTGAATAGTATTGAGTAATACATTAATACTTCATACACATTTGTCGTCAAGAGCATACAAAAATTTAGTTGTTATAATTTGTATGTTAAATTTTCATAATTAAAATGTCTCTTCATGTTCTTATTATCACGTTATTATTCTTCTAATATGATACATTTAATAAATATTTACTTTGAAGAGAGAATATAAATTTATTTCTATAATTTTCACTAGTTATGTCAATTTTAATATCTTAACTTAACATATAAGTAACAAAAATGAGTTTGGCAAACATAATTTTCTACTATTACTATTAGCATTTTAATCAAACACTTTTGTTATATCAATTATGAACCCTTCAATTGATATAAACCATACAATAAGTTGGTGATGAGACTGCATATTTGTTTTTATTCAAATAGAAAAGAACAGCCATCACAACTTAAGAGCATAGGATGACTTTTCGGTTAAATAATTATTTTCTAGGAACACTTGTTAATTCAAGAAAATTGGATGTTTGTGCGCATTCGTTTATTATGTTAAAAAAATTAAAATATATGTTTTTCCATTAATATAGGATCGTAAAATATTGTGTGTGAATATAAAAAATACATGTGCATGACAAAATAATTGAATAATAAATATATAAATATAGGTAATTATTTTATTCATCTTAACTAAGCTTAAATAATTTAATGTATAAATAAATAGTTATTATTATGTAATTTAAACATGTGTCACTTGCTTATTAGTTAGAAAAGATTATGGGCTTCATCATGAGACTTCAAATTAAACCTCTAATATCTAAGGCTTCTAATCTAGTGGTGCCGGACTCAAGCTTCTTTCCAAGAGGTTTCAGGTTCGATTCTTGCAAAGGAGTATATTTAAACATACCTCCTATACTTCATCTGCTTTCATGGTTGCCTTTGTAGCGTTTTCGGGGGCTACATGTGCAGCATTTCAGCACCCACTCTGTAGGATTCCAGGCGTTTCAAGACAACTTCAGGGATCGGAATCACTTTCACGAAGCGAAGTTCAAGCATAACGTGGATTTGAGTCACATAAATATCATTCTAACGGCATGTTTTATAAAAAAAAGTAGGAAACTATCGCACGTTCTCACACATCCTTAAGGTCGTGTACATCAATATGTGTTTACTCAGACCAACGAATTATAACTTGTCTTTTAACCACTTTGTCAATACAAGATTTGTTCTTTTGAAAATCAAAACCATATTGTGCGAAGAGGCGAGAATATTGATATTTTGAACTATCATTCTTTGTCCGTTGAAATTTATCTAGGACACCATATTTATATACATATCTTTCGTGTCAATCATTGAATATCCATTACTTTTATTAATTATTTTAATGAATGCAAATTTGTTATGTCAAAGTTATTTTTCAAAATGTTTTCCTATATTCTTCTTTATAACATAACTAAAAGTAATTATCAATCAAAATTTGATTTAAGAATATCAACTAAAAATATGTGAAGTTATGATTATTTGTCATTTGCTCCAATTAATACAACATCAAATATTGAGAAATGTTATGAATATAATGCTATGAAGAGTGACAACAAGATAGAGGGAGATAATATATTTTATTGCTTGCTTGAGAGTGTACATATAATATGAGAAGTACAACTATTTATAGGCCTTTTCTAATACATGAAAGGTTAAAGTACTAATGAGCCTTTAAGTTAAAATACCAAGAGACATCCATAATGTAACTATTTATAACACTCCCCCTTGGATGTCTATTAATCAAGAACATGCCTCGTTAAAACCTTACTAGGAAAAACCTTATCGGAAAAACCCTAGTGAAGGAAAAAGAGTGCACTATCCTTAATATACGCATGCAATGTTGCCTTATTAAAACCTTGATAGGAAAACCCTTTTGGGACAAAACCTATATCAAGGAAAAAGAGTACAACGCGTATTTAACTCCCCCTTATGAATGCATCACTGCACATCCTTCAATCGACGAAGTCCCATGCCCTTTGATAATTTCTCGAACGTTGAAGTAGGAAGTGACTTAGTAAAAATATCTGCCAAGTTCTCACATGAACTGATTTGTTGAACATTAATTTCACCATTCTTTTGGAGATCATGGGTAAAAAAGAATTTTGGTGAAATATGTTTTGTTCTATCTCCCTTGATATATCCTTCCTTTAGTTGTGCAATACATGCAGAATTATCCTCATACATTGTAGTTGGAGCTAATTTTCCAAATGATAATCCACATGTATTTTGGATATGATGGATCACGTTTCTTAGCCATATACATTCACGGCTTGCTTCATGTATTGCTAATATTTCAGCATGATTTGATGATGTAGCTGATATGGTCTGTTTCATGGATCGCCATGAGATTGCTGTCCCACCATAAGTGAATAGATATCCAGTATGAGATTTTCCGTTGTGAGGATCAGATAGGTATCCAGCATCAGCATATCCAATTAATCCTAATTTGGATGTATTTGGGTAAAACAATCCTACGTCCATGGTTCCCCTAAGAAAGCGAAGGATATGTTTGACCCCATTCCAATGCCTTCGTGTTGGTGCAGAACTGTATCTTGCCAATAGGTTAACCGCAAAAGATATGTCTGGTCTCGTATGACTAGCAAGATACATGAGTGCTCCAACAGCGCTTAAGTAGGGTATTTCTGGACCAAGTATCTCTTCATCATTTTCTCTTGGTCTGAAAGGGTCTTTGTTTACGTCCAATGACCTAACCACCATCGGGGTGCTCAATGGGTGTGATTTATCCATGTAAAACTGTTGCAAGACCTTTTTCATATACGTCCCTTGGTATACAAATATTCCTTTATTGCAATGAGCAATTTGCAATCCAAGACAAAACTTTGTTTGTCCAAGGTCTTTCATCTCAAATTCCTTCTTCAAACAGTTTACAGCTTTTGGAAGTTCTTCAGGAGTTCCAATTATATTTAAGTCATCAACATAAACTGCAATTATCACAAACTCTTTTCCTGATCTTTTCATGAAAATACAAGGACATGTAAGATCATTCTTATAACCTTCTTTGGTTAAATAATCACTGAGGCGATTATACCACATTCGCCCAGACTGCTTCAATCCGTATAAGGACTTGTTCAATTTTATTGAAAATTGTTCTCGAGAACTTGAAACATGTGCCTCAGGCAAATGTAATCCTTCAGGGAGTTTCATATAAATGACGTTTTCAAGCGTACCATATAGATAGGCTGTTACAACGTCCATCAAGCGCAAATCGAGTCCTTCACGTACTGCCAGACTAATCAAGTACCGAAAGGTAGTTGCATCCACCACGGGAGAATATGTCTCCTCATAATCAATGCCAGGTTTTTGCGAAAATCCTTGGGCAACAAGTCTTGCCTTATACCTCATGATTTCTCCTTTTTCATTTCTTTTTCGCACAAACACCCATTTATAACCTACTGGCTTTACACCGTTTGGTGTACGGACTACTGGTCCAAAAACCTTTCGTTGTTCAAGTGATTTTAGTTCAGACTCCATTGCTACTTTCCATTTTGGCCAATCATTCCTACCTCTGCATTCTTCTACAGACTTTGGTTCATGATCCTCATTTTCATTCATCATATCCAGCGCTATATTATATGAGAATTTTTCGTCGACGTCTATTTCATTTCGATCCCATCGAGTCCCGCTCATAACATAATTTATTGAGATCTCTTTATTGTTACTAATTTCAGGTACCTGTGGCTCTCCTGGAACCAATTTATCAGTTATGAGTTGAGATTCTTCGGGATTTATGATATCCTCATTTTGACCATCTATGGTGGTCCCACTTTTTCTTTTCCGAGGATTTTTATCCTTGGATCCAACTGGTCTACCACGCTTCAGTCGTGCATGAGACTCATTTGCAATCCTATTGTGTCCCTCAGGGACATCAATCTTGATAGGAGCATTTGCAGCTGGTATGTGTGATTTGGTCACACCTTTTGGGTCAGAGAAGGCGTCTGGCAGTTTATTAGCTAAGCCTTGTAGGTGAATTATCTTTTGAACTTCTAGTTCACATTCTTTTGTACGAGGATCAAGATGAGATAATGATAATTCTTTCCAACTAATATTTCTCAGCTGCTTATTCTCTCCCCCTAATATTGGGAAGTCTGATTCATCAAAGTGACAATCAGCAAATCGAGCAGTAAATAAGTCTCCCGTGCAAGGTTCCAAATACTTTATTATGGACGGAGACTCAAAACCAACATATATTCCTAACCTCCTTTGAGGACCCATCTTAGTGCGTTGTGGTGGAGTAATAGGGACATATACCGCACTTCCAAATATTTTTAGATGGGAAATATTAGGTTCCTGACCCGAAACCAATTGTAAAGGGGATGTTGTGTGATAACTTGTTGGCCTTATGCGAATTAGTGCTGCTGCATGCAAAATTGCATGTCCCCAGCAAGTAACTGGGAGTTTCGCTCTCATGAGTAACGGTCTTGCAATCATTTGAAGACGTTTAATAAACGATTCAGCAAGACCATTTTGTGTGTGAACATGTTCTACAGGATGTTCAACATCAATACCCACAGACAAACAATAGTCATTGAAAGATTTGGAGGTGAACTCACACGCATTGTCAAGCCTAATTTTCTTGATTGGGTAATCAGGAAAGTGTGCTCTTAATCTGATGATTTGAGCTAGCAATCTCGCAAATGCCAGGTTGCGAGTAGATAATAGAGATACATGTGACCATCTCGTTGATGCGTCAATAAGAACTATGAAATACCTAAATGTTCCACATACAGGATGTATAGGACCACATATGTCACCTTGTATACGTTCCAAGAATGTTGGAGACTCAATTCCGACTTTTGTCAGTGAGGGTCTAATGATAAGTTTACCTTGAGAACAAGCAGCACAAGCAAAATCTTTCGACTGGAGGATTTGTCTACTCTTCATTGGATGTCCAAGAGAGTTCTCAATTATTTTTCGCATCATAATTGAACCAGGGTGGCCTAACCGATCATGCCAAATGATGAATTCATCATGGTTCTTAAACTTCTGGTTTGATAGAACATGTGTTTCTATACTAGAGATATGTGTATAGTACAACCCACATGAAAGTGCTGGTAACTTTTCTAATATATTCTTTTGATCAGATATCTTGCTAGTAATATTAAGATATTCCATTCCTCCTTCACTCATTGTTTCAATGTGGTAGCCATTTTGGCGTATGTCTTTGAAACTGATTAAGTTTCTCTGAGACTTAGAGGAATATAATGCATTTTCGATACACAGTTGTGTTCCTTTAGGAAGTAATATGTTAGCTCTTCCGGAGCCTTCAATTAATTTTGCACTCCCCGAAATTGTGATAACACTTGCTTTTTGTGTTATCATATATGAAAAATATTTCTTATCTTTCAAAATGGTATGAGTTGTAGCACTATCTGCAAGGCATATATCTTCTTTATTCACATTGTTGGTTGCCACATGGGAATTCATTGTTCCTTTTTACACAAAATGAGAATAATATTAACAAACGATAATATGAATGTAAGAGTAATAATGTAATATCGAAATTTTAATGCATCATATCAATTAAAATAAAGCATTAAAGATCTCCAATCGGAAAAGAAAAATACAAGGGGGAAACCATGTTTCAGGTTTGTTTTATTGAATGAAAATAACAAAGTGAAAACCATGTTTGAAACCATGTTTCAAGTTTCCTTATTGAATGGAAAATAACAAAGAAAAATAATAATTTTAGGCGACTTCATGTCCGCTAACATTTCCTTCGAAGAAATTAGCAACATCTTCGGTAGCATCAAACTGGTCATGTTTGCCAACATCCACTTCAGGGTTAACAAAGAAGTCAGCGACATCCAAATGGGTAGCATCAAACTGGCCATGGTTAATCTCACCCATCACTGCAAAGTTTGTTTCCACCTTTTGTTTTTTATTCTTCACTGATTCTTGATAAAGATCAGTAAGATGTTTTGGGGTACGGCATGTACGTGACCAATGATCTTTTCCGCCACAACGGTAACATATGTTCTCCCCTGATTTTCCCGTGCCACCTTTTCCATTGTTCCACTTTTTACTAGAAACCGAACGAGATGAGCTCCTAAATTATTTGCATCCAGGTGTATTTCGGCATCTAACATCCAAGGCAAATAATTTTTTCCCGATATATCAAGTGCCGTAAACTCAAGTGTTCCAAGTTTGGCCATTTTTAATCTATTGAAACATATACATTAAGTGAGGAAACGTATGAAATAAGATGACAATTTAATTAAAAAAAATGTAAATTGACTAATAAAATAATATATTGGGCTAGTATTCAGTACTAGTAATCATCAAATAGTTTCTTCATATTTTGATCAGTCATCAAGTCTTCAGGACTGATGAGTATGCTTCAAGGATGCAATATTTAGTTCGAACAATTATTTTCTAAAATTGTTCTCGATCTTGATCAAAGCTAATTTACCTATAATCTTCGAGATTTAGGTGTTTAATAAATTTTCTATAACTGGTAAATCTTCGGGATTTATATATTTGATATCGTCTTCTGGACGCATCAAAGGCGATATTATAAATAACGAGTGCTTTTGTCGATGATAATAGTGCCAATCATCATGGCAATTCAAATGAGAAAATTAGAGCGAATACGTGTATACAACTTGATCTAAGAACAAGAATATTCATATTTTATAGTATAACACACGATAGAGTGAATGAGTACTATAATTTGTCAAGAGTGCATCAAAAAAATTAGCAAAACTCAATTCAATAAAGAATCGCAAAACACTTTTGAATAATAAAAAAATAACACTTTACTAAGATTAATTAAACATAGTCGTTCTATTATTTGCTATAATAATGTTATTTCACTGGAAATTAATAATTGAAAGATATCACGGCGCATACATGTTATGACGATTAATCTTTATTAACAAATTTACGGAACCATCAACATTCAATACAATCTATTAAAAATCATCAAATAAGATTAAATATGATGTATAATTCAAAGTGAAATATAATATAGAAAAAGTAGAATACGTAATTTGAGAGGTACATGTAAGCGGTTGGAAGCACATATACCAATAGCATGGTCAACGTCTATATCGATAAATATACATGAACAATTTGTACGTATTTCAAATTTTACCTCAGTTGGAGATTCGTGCTGATAACGTGTTATGAATATAATGCTATGAAGAGTGACAACAAGATAGAGGGAGATAATATATTTTATTGCTTGCTTGAGAGTGTACATATAATATGAGAAGTACAACTATTTATAGGCCTTTTCTAATACATGAAAGGTTAAAGTACTAATGAGCCTTTAAGTTAAAATACCAAGAGACATCCATAATGTAACTATTTATAACAAGAAAGATTTTGTTTCCCGATGTTTCACTTTTTCTTTCCTCTGTACTATTTCCCTCTCGTATCAAATGTGTTAATTGGGTTTTTTTAAAGGCTCATTTTCGATTTGCACCGTTTACTATCAGCGAAATTTTAAAATATTATCATAATATTATCCTAAGTCTCAATTTGCATTCTATATTTCATTTTTTCATTTTGCCCCCCTAAAATGTTTAAATTAGATGAATTCCGTTTTAAAAGAAGGCCAAAATCGATATATCACATATATGCAACTTTGGGGATCATTTTGAAAAATAATTAAACTTGTAAACTGAAAATTAACCTCACATTCATCTTTTCATCAAACATGACCCCCTCCCCCACACCCCACCCTTCATCTTTTTCATCCAACATGCCAACCTAAACATAATCCTCACCATACAATGCATCAACTCTTCAAAAGCTTAGGGTTAAAACACTCGTCAAATCAATAAAAGATCCAATTTTTAGCCTAAATTATCAAACCAATTTTCAATTGCATAATTTTTTTTTCATAAATTCATCAAACCAACAATAAAAGACCCAATTTTTGTTTTTATACAAAACCAACAATAAAGATTCCGACGAGCTTCAAGGTAGCTCCGATTTGCAGGGGTGGGCGCGGGCGGGGGGGGGGGGGGGTTGTGATTTTGCAACGAGGAGGGGAGGTCGCGACCATTTGCAGGGAGGGGGATGGTCGCTAGGTTGCAGGGAGGGGGATGGCTGGTCACGAATTTGTAGGGGGGGGGGAGGGTTGTGATGATGGTGGTGAGTTTAGGTAAGGAAGGTAAGGGTAGATGTGAGGAAGAAGAAGAGAATGAGGTAAATTTTTAATTGTGATATTATCAAAAAGTGCCCAAAAAAACTAATATGCCTATTATTCAAAGTTTGCCAATGTTGTTACATTAGTTTAGGGTCTAAATTGGCATCTTAGGGGGCAAAATAAAACATGAAGTATAGGGTGCAAATTGAGACTTAGAAAAGTATTGTGGTATATCATTTATAGAAAAAACTCATATTCATTCCCTATTATGCAATGAACTTAAATGGTCAAAATTCTTCTATGGTCCGTTTGGATTGGGGTGAATCAGGGGGAGGAGAATTTTAAAAAGTTCTCCTAGGGGAAGAGAATCAGGGGGAATCAGGGAGAATATATTTTATTGTTGTTTGGGTACCATGATTTTGAACTAGGATAATCAAGGGAAATCAGGGAGAATAGTATATTTTAATGCTTAATATTGTATTCTCCTTGATTACCCTTAGATTTGGAGGGTAGAGATTTTGAGGGGAATCAGGGTGAATCAAGGGGAATAGTTTCTCCTAGGGTAGAAAATTATTAGGCTCCCAAACACAAAAAAAGCTAAATTCTCCCTGATTCCCCTTGATTCACCCCAATCCAAACAGACCACTAAGGAAAGAGTATCAAGGGGAATCAGGGAGAACATATTTTATTGTTGTTGTTTGGGTACCATGATTTTGAACTAGGGGAATCAGGGAGAATAAATTTTAATGTTTAATATTGTATTCTCCTTGATTCCCCTTGGATTTGGAGGGTAGAGATTTGGAGGGGAATGAGGGGTAATGGGGTGATTCAAGGGGAATAGTTTCTCTTAGGATAAAAAATTATTAAGTTCCCTAAAAAAAAAAAACTAAATTATCCTTGATTCTCCTCGATTCACCCCAATTCAAACATACTAAAAAAGAAAAAAGACTCATATTATAGCACCAAATCAAAATCCATTTTCATTTTTCCATTTTCTATAATCTCTCACCTCTTTGTTATGAGCAAGGAATAAATAAATTAGTCCTCATTTTTGGTTCTCTTCTTCCTCACACACTTCTCTATTCACAGTGTTCTAATCCTCTCTAGATCCTGTAGTAAGCTCACTATTTCTCACTTCTTTAATCCATTTTAATCAATTTATTTGTAATTATTTGAGATCCTTAATTTTAATTTTATTGTTTTTTTTCTTGATTTGTTATTTTGGGTAGTTTTTAATTGATGGGAAATTAATTGATGTGTTTTTGGAATTGGGTTTTTAGTTGACATTTTTTTTGTCGTAAATTTTGGTTTTTTTATAGCTGTGTTGGACTTTGATTATTAATTTATGCTTGTGGCACTCTCTATGGAATTACGATAATTTATTTATCTATACTTTTTATTGTATTTGGGTAGCTCTTAATTTAAGGGAAATCAATTTATGTTTTAGTATAATTGGGATTTTATAGTTGACCATTTTGTCGTAAAATTTGGACTTTTGTTGCCGTGGTGGAGTTTGATTATGAATATATGAGTATGTTTCTCTTGATGGAATTGTGATAATTTATTGCTGTAAAAGTGAAATTGAGTTATATTTGGTTTTCATTATGTTTATGTCTGAAATTGTAGTAATGTTGACTGAATTAGTGTTTTTGATATATTCTTCAGTATTGGTCAATCAAAAAGATTTATCTTGGAGTTCCATTTTGTATAGACAAGATTTTTTGTGGGGTTTGACTTCTCGGTTTGAGGTAAAAAAAATTTCCTTTTGTCCTTCTTCTATTAAGCTATGATCGTTGAATAATTGTATTCATATAGGCTACCCCACTCAGTGGGATAAGGTCTAGTTTGGTTTGATTTGGTTTAAGCTGTGATTGCTTTTTGTGTATTTTTATTTAGTTGTAGAGTTTTAAATTGCATAAGATGCAGGATTCAAGATTTGCCATATAAATAGGATATTTTGATAGATATGCGAAAGTGGATCTTTACTCTCCCGTGTGAGGGGTCTGATTCATGTTCTTAAGAGAGTAGAGATGATGATTCTTGATTGATTATGTTGGTTCGTGTTTTCATCAATTTGTTTATATTTTCTCCATTTTTGTGTTTGGTGGATAGTGTTGGCAGTACATGTGGTGGATAATTAGTAACGTGGTAAAGTTTCTCTCATATTTATTAGTAACAATGGATGCTTCAATCCTTCTATGAAGGTAACAATGAGTGACGACGGAGACAAGACTTGTCCTCTTTGTGCCGAGGAGATGGACTTGACCGACCAGCAACTTAAACCATGCAAGTGTGGTTATGAGGTATCTTTTTTCATTCCAGCAATTCGGTGCAGAGACTACAATATGATACAGTGGTTATACTTTGAAACAATTCACTATATTCTAGTTCAGTTCTGGTTTTAACGTATTCTTGTGATTAAGTTTCAAAAGGGGTTTACTGAAGCAGATTGATGAGCTTCAGGAAACTTTACCTTCCAAACACCAGCATTTGCCAACTTTAGAAACTTTAATTTATGTCAACTGGCAATTCTATTGCCCCAAGTGCATACAGATTTGAGAAATAATTTTACCATTTAGAAAATACATTCTAGTGATATTAATTTTCATTTGCTCCATACATTTCGCTTTGACCTCATTCATTGGATGTGCCATCGAAGTCGTTTTTGGGAGGGAAATAGGAGGGTGCCATAGGGGAGCTCGCACTTTCACCGTCAACTATTCCATACCACACCTACACTGTCTATTTCAATTTCTCAATATAAATCAGATACATCTTGTATCTTCTCTTCTCCTTTTGAACATGTAGAGATGCTTATTGTATTACCCTTCTCATTGTCCCTAGTCCCAACCCACCCCAGAAATGGTGCCAAAACAGAGGGGTTTCAAGTGACTTTCTTAATCGAATATTGTTATACAAACCAAAAGCTTGCCTTTGTTAAATTACTCTCTTTGAAATTATAGTTTTCCGTAACAGTTTTCCTTACATAAATCTTCAGAAGCCAAATCTTATAAAAAGTGATTTGGAATTAGTATAGTTGTTTAATTGTTTCTATGTCTTTGATGTCAAACACTAATCTTGTACTTGCGTCATGCAATCGTCTTTCATCAATTATCATGTCAATTTATGTTGAATGCAGATTTGTGTTTGGTGTTGGCATCACATAATGGACATGGCAGAGAAGGATCACATAGAAGGGCGATGTCCAGCCTGTCGAGCTCCTTACAATAAGGAGAGGATTGTGGGGATGACATCAAACTGCGGAAAGTAATTCTTCAAATAACCTTAAAGCTAAACTGAGACAGATGAATTTTTTGCTTGTTCTCTTGTGTCATATGAGTGCATAAAATGCCAGGTTGATTGGTGGGATGAGTGTGGTGAAGAAGAAATCTCAAAAGGGTAAAAATAGAACGTCTGAGGATAGAAAGCAACTTGGAAATGTACGAGTGATCCAAAGAAACCTTGTTTACATTGTGGGGTTGCCACTTAATTTAGCTGATGATGATGTGCGTAAATATCCTTTTCCTCACTTGTATCTGGGTGTTTTTCTATGTCAAGTAATGATATGATACTAAAATGACAATTGTGTCCTGAACAGCTTCTTGAGAGTAAAGAATATTTTAGTCAATATGGAAAGGTGCAGAAGGTGTCTATATCTCGGACTGCAGCTGGGTGTATCCAACAAAATCCTAATGGTACATGCAGTGTGTAAGTTGTGATATCTTGTTGCTAAGTTCTATAACTAACATTTTAGTTTCAGCTGTCTTATAAACCTGCTTCCTCTGTAGTGCAAATATTCACGGCATATTAGTTGGTGTTGTATGTCATGTCTTATTGTGAACATTTTTTCCCTTTTGAAGTGAATCTTCCTTCTATAACATCAGTTACTTCCCCAGATATATTACTTACTCGAAAGAGGAAGAAGCGGTTCGCTGTATTCAGGCAGTCCATGGATTTGTGCTGGAAGGACGGCCGTTAAAGTAGGCACTTTTAGATCAAGACGTTTCTATTAGACATGTTCTTATGTGCTAACACTTCCGAAATTTTCTGTTTCAGAGCATGCTTTGGTACTACGAAATATTGCCATGCCTTTCTGAGAAATGCGGTATGGGTTCTGATTTCGCTTAAGTTTAGAATCATTAAAATATGGTCTGCATGATCCACTGCTGTTTTGTACTATTCGTTGACCAAATTCCTCATATTATATTTAAATATGTTATGTTTCAGCCTTGTAGCAATCCTGACTGTCTCTACTTGCATGATATTGGATCTCCAGAAGATAGCTATACTAAGGATGAAATAATATCAGCTTATACAAGGTATTGTCTTTGTGATGGTAGTCTGTCGTCCTTTGATCCATGTCTGCAGTTGTTGAGGTTCTAAAATATTTGCTCAGCTGTAACTGCAGTGTTAACATGTCTCGTATGAGTAGGACCTTTTAGCTAAAACATGGTATTTTCCTCTCAAAATGTTTCTTCATTGTGGTCTAGACTATTTTGGAATGTACAAAGTAATTGTCTTGCTGAACGTCTAGATGTTAACAAATACATTGTCTGTCCTTCTGGTTTTACCGAAGTATTGTGATCAAAATTTGCTTCCATGTGAAGTGGTTGAAGATGGTTCGATGACCTGTTGCATGCCATTTTTTATTGGACCTTATCTCGAGCAGTTTTCAATATAGAATTAACTTACATGATGTTTTCGTGGAGCAGGGTACATCAAATCATGAGAATTACAAATAGTACACAAGGTCGTACGGGAAATGTTTTGCCACCACCACGAGACGATTATTGCAATAATAGTTCTGCTTCTACCATTGAAGTTACAAATAAAAATGCTACAACTGTAAGTTCATATAAACGTCCTGGTTATTGCTCTTGTTTGATATGTATCATCTTTAAATAATGATCACGTAGGTTTGATCCTTCATTGAGCTTGTGCTTTCCCTTTTTCTACAGTTTAAGCCTTGAGATTTGTTTGAACTTTTAAGCTTTGTTACACTGAAAATGGACTCTCATCTTACACGGGGATTTTTTTGTTGTTTAAAAAATGTACTGTTTTTGATGTGTTGTGAAATTCTGTTGTTTCACAACAATGAACTTCTGATACACTGGTTTTCACCCTCAACAGGATCAAGTAAGTAATATCAGAGGTCCTCCAAATAGTAGCTCTGGTGGTCTTCCTGCTGGTGCATTGTGGTATAACATTAATTGAATATTCCCCCTTTCTCCATTATAGTGAGATTACCCTCTTTAATGCCTGACTGCCCTTCCAGGGGAACACAAGCATCAAATAATCTACGAACTGCAAGTTCAACTTGTAATGGAACAATAAAGCAAAACCCTGGTAATTGCACTGTAACATTTTCTGCTGCAGTTGCCAACCAGAACCAATTTGATGTGGTTAAGAAGCATTCACATAATGGAGAAGTTGACGCTAATCGTGATAGAAACAGAGGAGAGACAGCTGAGTCTGTAAATAATAATCTAGAGGTAGATAGGCAGACCACTTCTATGACCATTGTTGCAGTGGACCATCCTGCATCGTCATCCGTGAATATCCAATTACCACCCGAGGACAATGGAAGGTGTGTCAGTTCTCCAAAAAATGGTACCAGTCCTGACAAAAAATCTCGTCGACTAAGTCCAGGAAAAGATTCTTATAACACTAGAGTGAAGGTCCAGAATCTTCGCTCTGATATCTCTTCGATGAATATTAATGAGCATGAGGGACTATTGTACAAGGACTCTCAGTTCAGTGAATCCATTACTTCCTACAGAGATGAAAAAACTGCAACCTCTGGGGTTAGTACTTATTTACTAAATGAGAAGTCTGATCATAGTTTACATTCAGGCTTGCGAAAGTCCCAACTTGCGTCACACGATATTGAGGATGACGTAGTAGCTTTTAATAACCAACGTCTTAAGGATCCAGAACTTTTCGCTGACAGAGGCTATAAGCAGAACTTGACTCAATCCTTCCGTTTCTCTAATTATGCTAGTGATAATTTAAACCGTGAATTTACCAGCTCACTTTCTCTGGGTGTAAACTTTCACCCTGTAATTGACAGTGTTGATACAGCAGTGACGCCCTCTGAGATACCAATTATACCAACTGGATATACCGAGAATCAAGTTAACCGATATGATGCATTGGATTTGAAATTCGATCAGTTTTCTGATTACAAAAGGAAACACATGCAAATATTTCAAAGTGCGAGTGGTTCTCGTAACGCTATAGCGGATATGGGAGAAAACAGCATAATTTCGGATATATTATCATTGGATTTTGATCCGTGGGAAGAGCCACTAGCTTCACATAGAAATTTGACCAAGATTTTACATGATAGTGATCATCAGCAAGGTTCTCTTTTATCAAGTTTGCCTAGAGCGCATTCAAGCAGTCAATCTAGGTTTTCTTTTGCTAGAGAAGGGCATATTAGTCAAACACCTTATATAAATCCGTCTTCAAATTATGTTGGGAATACTACAAAAAGTGGTCATTTTAGCCATAATCTATTGTCTAATAATATATCTGGTAAGTTTCTTTCTCATTGACTTTATCCTCAATTTGCAATTATGTTTAGTCCTTTATACGTGCTTTGATGTTACTTTTTCTGTCTTTCTTGCTATGGTATAAAGAGCTTATCAGACCTAATGTGATGCTCACAGATGGCTCATTCCCTTTAGTGTGGTAGGTGCAATAATGCGATCATATGATTATATTTCCTCGATAAGTTGTTGTATCAGGTTAAGAGTTTGTGACATGGATGCATTGTCCTGTCTGAGTTTGTCTCGCCAACGTTCATTTCAGAGAGCGAATGTTCATAAAACCTGTTTTCTCCAAATTTACACTGACAATAAAATGAGCTTGATTATATTCATATTTGGAGTACTTTTCTGCCTTTTAGGGTGTCTGGCTTGTATTTTTGTTTCTTCCCTACCCTCCATTCTTTAGGTAGATTTAGCTAGATGGTCCTGATTTAAGTCTTTCATTATTTGGAGAAGCCTTCCAGTTGGTAGTCTTATAACTATTCTTTTTGTCATCTTTCACGAGCTTCTTTTTTTGCAATTGCATTATGCTTTAAATATTTGTATCTCTTTGTGGGAGTAGTTTTATTAGTGGATGTTGCGTCAGTCTTGATTCTTCTGTCTGTTATTTGCTTGGGCCTCAACCTTACTTGTTTCTTGAAACCAGTTTCGAGATCTCAGGTATCAACGCCTCCTGGGTTTTCACCTTCCAATAGGGCACCCCCTCCAGGTTTTACTTCTCAAGAGAGAGTTGAACATCCCTTTGACCCTTTCTCTGGTTAGTTTTACTCTGTAGTCTGTACATTCTTTTCAGTTATATATGTGTTCTAAGCTTGGAATTACATTTTGCTTTTTCCCTTGTAATTGCAGGGAATCAATCGCTTGATACTTCATTGAGAAACCCGTATCAGGCATCAATGGCTGGAAATATGGTCAGCAGTGGAGATATTGAGTTTATTGATCCTGCAATTTTGGCAGTTGGCAAGGGTAGGCTTCCAGTTGGCCTCAACACCTCAGGATTAGATACCAGGCAGAATTTTTCTTCACAATATGGTGCCTACGAGAATGAGGCACAGCTTCAGTTACTGATAGAAAGATCTCTTCATCCACAACAGAACCATATATATTCTGACATGGGACAAACATTCACCGAGCATCCATCTCCATTCTCTCAAATGAATTTGCCCAATTTCAAAAGTTCTGTCTCAACAAATGGCCACTGGGAAGGTTGGAATGAGGTTCACAGTGGCAATCAGTTTGCTATGGCAGAACTCCTCCGAAATGAAAGCTTAGGATATAATAATTACCATGCTGGGAATGAAGAGTCTTTGTTTCGGATCCCAAGTTCAGGAGATGTATATGGCAGGACATTTGGCATATGATTCGGTAACTACACATACTCTTTGATTTGGTCGACATGGTTGTACTGATGGAGGGGATCGGTCTTGATCTTTAAGGATGGGAATTTCAAATGACTTGACATATGGTGCTTGAAGTTTGAATTCATTGATGTGGCACCAGTTTACGCTAAAAAGATTTTCACTAGAAATGGTGCAGTTATTATGATTTGCCTGTCCTGAAGACTTCAGTTTGGTGGAAGGATTAACCCCTGTAAAAGAGGGATTCTGAAAGCCAACAGGTGAGCCTGATTTGGCTGATGATTGTTAAGATCTCGTTGTCTTTGTTTCTTTGGTCACCTGTATGTATGAGGATTGCAACATTTTTATTTTTTTGTTCACCTGAATGTATAAAAATTTTGGGTTTTGGGTCTCACCTATAACGTAAGTTATGAAACTACGAGAAGGAAATAAAGGCAGGTTTATAGCTCTTTGTTTTAGAGCAATCGTATGCAGCTTTAATATGCAAGCTTGCAATGTGAAATGGTTTAAGTTGTTCTATTGTTTGTACTATATATGATATCTCAAAAAATAAAACAATAGATGCATAACACAGTTTTCTCTTCTGTTTTCAGGTGAAAGAAAATCAAAGGTGGGTCGAGTTTACCAGTGTGTTGGAGCTGTGCAGGTGATCTCTAAGATGTCTAAGCTGGGCAAGTGATCTCCAATTTCAATATTTTCCTAAAAAATATAGAGTGAGATCTATAGTGGATCATTTAGTGACTCTTGGTTATGGAGCGGACGAGAACAAGGACACGATAAACATTGATGATGACATAGTTTGTGGATTGTTGGTTGTTTTTGAATCCGTGAAGAAAAGTTGCACTAAAAGTTCAGATTATCATTAAGTATAACTGATACGATCTAATGGGTCTGGGCTGCTAAACTCTCATGCTGTTTAGTTAGTAGTCTTGTTAAGAATGTATGTATATGTTCCTAGTTCAGGTTAAATTTAAATATCCTCAGGGATGATTGGACGAGCTGGTTTCTTTTCAGAAAAAGGCGAGCCCTTAACTTGCAAGTGTGAAACTTGTTTTGCTACACAATCTTTCATCAGTTATTTAATAAAAGAATGTCTTCAGATAACAAATCGTGATATCTATTTTGTCGCTTTCTATGAGCTGATGTATTGTTACCAGTTTTATTATCTGTTTTTTCTCCTAAGAAGTTCTTTCTTTTGGCAATTTACATGCACTTCCATTCATCTCCTGATCTCTAAAGAAATGCAGATGAGATTATACAAAAGCTGAACTTGTCAAATTGCCTACTGTTTAGTCCGTTGTCTGTACAATTTCCTAGTTCCATTCGTAAAATAAAATTTGGACGTCTCTGATGAGAAATCTCACAAAGCATCTTATCATTATATGTTGCATTCCATTGTCCTTTTGATGTTTAGGCATGTCTGCTTATGGCTTTTGTAGTTGGTCCAATGTTCTTGTCCTTTTATGTATTTCAGCTTGATTGGCTAATGATCATATAATATTCTGAAGTTTATGGTTGTTCGGACAAGGCTGAGAAAAAGATAACTATACCATGGATGGCATAAAAAGCCAAACTTATGATATGAAACCTAGAGCACAACCTACATTTTTTAGGCGCGAGCCTCTTTAGAGACATTAGGATCTATTGTCTTCATAGTAGTAGCGAGGTTAGTTGCTGCGAGCATTTGTCTTATTGAAAGATTAGATAATTGCATTCTTTAATATAGCATTCACTGAAGCCGGATTTATAATTGTTTACATGTGGAACAGGTTGAAGCTCAATATTTGTGTTCCCACCATTTGGCTGTCTAAATTGTCTCCACAAATATATTCACATTTTATTGTTGCATAAAGGGGTTTAGAAGTTTTGGTAAAGGGATTGATGTATTATTAATTATTAGTATTCACTTATAAATGGAGAGACAGATGCAAAAATTGATGCTACATACGCAAAAGCATAATTCTAAGCTTGCAACAAAAGGGGTCCACTATAATTAAAGCATCATTTTATTTAAACCAATTGATAGATATTTTGTTAGGTCCACCATATGTATATTTATGAGATCCTATGATAAATCATATGATAAGATTGGGTGAGTTTCATAGGACTGGGAAACAAGTTTACCAGTTGGTTAATTATTAAGACTTCTTTTACTCCGTACTACTCTACCTAACAAAAACCATGCACTATAGTCCAGGTAGTAATTTGAACGAGTCGAACATAACTCAATTCTGCCTGCTTTGATAATTATTTAGTCGAGTCAGACCACGTGATTAGGAATTTATGTCGAATTAAGCTTTATCGAACTTTATCGAGCTATTGGCTCAAATCAGACTTGCTACTCTGATTGTGTAGGGAATAAACAAGAGTAGTTGATAATGAGCTGTTTGATTTGATGGTACAATAATAATAAATCTTGTAGACCTGCCACAAAACAAAAGTAACATCATCTTCAGCTATTTCAACATTTATTGCTGGAAAATGAGTGGTGTGACGTGTCACTTCCCTTGCCACGAGGGACCAATCCATTGACAACAATGGATTAGTGATGGGAACTATACATGCAACATGTTCAACCTTATTTGATGTCCAAAAGAGACTAATCTCACATTCTCACCTGCCTCCTAGCCAAATGTCTTCTTAGTACATCATCTCATACCACATCGGACTTTTTTTTCACCTGTCATCAGCTTCCTGGCTTCTTCTAAATTCACACTAGATCTTACTCGATTACACTATAAGCTATAGAGTCTAAACTTCAACAACGCTTCTTAAATCTTATTGGTTAATTTATTGATTTTATCGCCCATCAGTTATCTGTTACGTTTTAGGTACTATATGAATCAATGACGTAGTATGCATTATAAGTAACAAAAATCGATATATTAATCAAGGAATAATTGTTCTTGAGGGTACTTGACAACCTCTTTAGGATAAAAAAAGATTCTCAGTTGAGCTTTGTAAAAAAGATCGTTCAACCTGTATATATGAAAAAATAGTAGTCGATAAAAATAAAGAGTAATTTAAATTACAAAGTTAATGAACCATCTTCAACACTAAGCTTGGAATGAAAAAAAATCAACTTTTCAGCTGATTAAACAAGCCAGCAACAAGTAATTGACTTAATGCTGAAACAATCAATTGCAACAGCAAGCTTGGAATGAAAAAAAAAAAAAAAAATCAACTTTTGAGTTGATTAAACAAGGCAGCAACAACTAGTTGGCATAATGCTGAATAAATAAATCGATGTTTGATGGGCATATACGAAGAGGTATCCATACATCCATGCAGACCTGCAAACACAGCTTACGGGGGAGGTGGTGGTGGCCTAATCTGGTGGAAATAGTATTGTGATGCATTTGATGATGATGATGGGTACGAAGTGAAACAGAGATTGAACGATGGCGGGTAAGGGGAATGTGAGGACGATGCAGAAGTCAAAAGAGTAGAGGTAACCGCAGATGAGAATCCTGATGATGCTGCAGAAGAGTTCATTGACATTGGGCCTTGCCCCCTTCTATCTTGCACTTGCCATGGATACTGAGGAGCTTGAAAAGAACGTGTATCGATTCTTTTCTCAGCTGTTCTTTCCTGTCAAATAAACATTTTATCTTCAAATATAGATGCATGTAAAAGCTATTCAAATCTGGTATTGTAGTTCACATAACCACAGGAACTTAACTTCCATGTCAAATTAATCAAACCTTTTGTTTTCCCTATACGAAACTTCATTACTAAATTTATTCCATTTAAAAACTGATTAGCAGGAATGGAGGAGCGCACCCATATAACATAGTGCAATTACTCTTTTGAGCAAATTAATGCAAACCTAGCCTGTTTGGACGCTTTTGCTACAAATTTGTAAGCTTAACGATGAAATGAACACTTGAAGAATGTAACACGAGCTCTTAGACGTACTACAATACTACTTCGTATGATACTTTACAAGATGCATAATGAACTTCTGCAGAGTATAACAATTGCTGTTGAAAAAAAACATACATGTTTGTTTGAAGGCAAGACCGACATTCCCAAGTTAAGGTCTAGATCATGCTGGCTCACTGTGGAAGAGATAAATAAAATACAGATTTAGCAATTTATAAGTTGCAGTTATAAAAATGATTACTACTTTCAGGTATATATGCTACATAAGATGAGATGCTACCTCCATCTTGGGACATTGGTGCCATTCTCGAGTCATATGAACTTGGCTCAAAATTAGTTACAGCATCCCTTCCATTACATTTGATCGCTGCTTCGTCGTAAGCCCTGGATTTTCAGAAAACCAAGAGGGAGATAGGTGTTGGTTGATATATTATTGAGCTTGATTTAGAATTTAGGGTAGTGTAATTCAGAATAAGGGAAGAAGAAAGAGGGTAATTTTCATGATCACAAAGACCTTGCAGCTTCTATTTCACTGTCGAAAAGTCCGAGATATATATACCTGCATTCAAGCATCCCAATCCCCAACATAAATTTGTTGACCCTTACTGGCTTTCATTTGTAAAACAAAATCTAAGCCACATTTTTTGTTCTCAGTTCTTCCAACTACTAAGTATAAATTAGCATTTTCATGGAAACCAGTTTCAACAATTCATAAAGTAGATAACAAGAAGTATGGTCTTACTTCTTCCCAAGCAATTGTCCCATTCGCGCTTCCCATCGCCCACATTTATGCAAAGTCACCCCTCTGTACTTTGAGCTCCCTCTGGCGAATCCAGTACTTTGTCGTCGCAGTATTTGCACAAATTCTTCTTTACTCAGATTTTTCATCTGGAAGATTAAGATCAAATCGAACCCCCATCTCAGGATACCATCTTCAACATAAAAAAAACTTAAAACCAAGAACATAACCACCTGCATTAACATACCTGTGCCATATCCTCCTCATAGTCATTGATATGAAAATTGATATCAGCGTCAACACCGCGGAACTTAATAGCTGCTTTGTCATAAGCTCTGTTATCAAGAAACCATTTGACATTAATTCCATCGAACAACCTTAAAAATGACATAAACAAGTACCATAATCTATTGCTTATGTTGAGTTAAGAAATCAATCAATCATCTATTACCTTGCAGCAGATTGAGCAGTGTCAAATCCACCTAAAAGGATAAAAAAACCAAACAAAATAAAATATTTTCCCAAAATAGCAAAGATTTTTAACTATATTATAATCCGTACCGAAAAATCCCATCAAAAGAATCAAAATTAACCGAAAATAGAATACCAATTAAATAAACGTTTTACAGTTGCCTTACCTAAATAAACCTGTTTCCCACAATCCCTGCATAGTCATAAGCCAAAACCAAAATTAATCTTCCAAACCAAAAAAACAAATCAAATAATGTAAATATATTTTTCAAAAAACCACCACTAATTCCATAAAAAAAACAATTAGTCACATTAAATTTTTATGGTTGTGATTATATTATCATAACTATAATAGATTATATTTTGGAACATCAAAGAGTACCATATATGTGATTCCCATCTACCAGTTCTTCTATAGAAAGTGACACCTCTATATTCAGAGCTTCTTGATTTCGGGCCTCTTCTACTCTTCACGGGCTTCTGCTGCTGTTGTTGAGATTGAGGGGGCCCGAGAGGTCCAGGTTGACCACCAAAAGTCAACCCAAACGAGCAATTTCCACTCCTGGGGTCGACACTCCCATTGATCCAGCCCGATTCTCGGGCCCGGTCAACGGAACTAGTTACTGGAAACAACTGCTGAGTAACTAATTCGGGTCGTGGAGCTGAGCTGGCGCCGTTGACTTTCATAATATCGAAGTCAAAGGTGAAGCTTTCATCATCACCAGCTTCAGCATTCAGTGTTGATGAATTTGAGGTGCCTGATTCATCACCACCAACCCCCCATTTCTCTACTGAATCATCTTCATTGAAATCTATCTCCTGGTTAAGATCCAACATCATAACCAAATCTTTTACCTCTATAATCACTCGGGTTATTAGTCTAGCTAACACGGATATTATATTACTCGTAATGACAAGTTCTAAGTTTAGTTAACACGGGATTTACTCGTAATGTTCAGTTTCTAGTTGGAGTCCTTAAAAAAAACTCTTATTTTATCTTAAGTATTTAATGAAGTACCCAAAATGAAAAAAATGGAAACTTTAGGAAGAAAATATCTGATCAAGCTATAGTTTATAGCCAGTTATAGTTATAGAGCTACATAACAGATATATATATGAGATATATGTGGGTATGTAGATAGAGAAATGATTTGTACTAATAGATAAAAATGGAAAGTTTGATAAGAAGTGTAGTTGTAAGAAATTTGATGGGGGTATATATAGATGTCTGAAATAATTAAGAAATGTGAATATTGTGGATATATAGATGTATGCGTGTGAAATCTATGAGATAGTACTGGTGAGAAAAGTAGGAATCAACCAATGTAGAGAGAGGACGATGAGATAGAAAGTGGACAAATGGAATGGGACAATTTTGGTTTTCTTAAATTAATTTAGGATTGAATAATATAATTTGTTTCTGTATTTAGTAACTCTTCGTTTGTAAATGGTACGAGGCTGTTTTTCATGGTATATTTTAGCTTTTGCTGTTTAACCTGTTGACAAAATGTTTTATAACTAACTTTGACCAATAGGAGTATTAGTTTTTTATTTTTCTTAATTATATCAATCATAGGATTTAAGGATGTGTTTGATATAAACTAGTAGTAGAGGGAGAGAGGAAAGTGAATACTGGATAGTGTCGTTTGGGGGTTATAATAGCCACATTAGATGCTCTCCATTTCAATCCTTTCCACTTTCATGTTTTAATTTCAAACCTTTCAAAAGCATTACTCTCTCTACTTTAATGTGTTTGATTGTTTAGAAATATTGTCATGTTTTAAAATGTTTGATTGTTTATATTTTCAATGAACTTTTAAGCATATTTTCTCATTTTTACCCCTATAAAGTACTTTTTGTCCCTAATAAAGTAACACTTCAACACCTTTATTTGAGAACATATTAGTAATCTTGCACCATTATTTAATTAAATAGTTTTTTTTTTCAAACAATCAAACATATCGAAACGAATGGAATATTATATTAAAAATATGAAATCAATTATACAAAGGCTCCATACGCGCCTCTAGCTACTCTGAAGAAAAACATTATGCTATTGATCATATTTGATAGAAAGAGTAATACTTTTGTAATATGATCAATTTGTTAAATTTTAATAGAGCAAATTGCTGAAATAGTCCCCGATAGTATGACCGAGTTGCATTTTGGTCCCCAATAGTTACACGGTTGCACGTTAGTCCCCGAAAGTGGCCAAAAAGTTGCACTTTAGTCCCTACGTCAACTTTTCCGCTAACATTTCAGGTTTATGTGTTAAAACTGGGGTAAAAATGTTACTTTTAAGACATAAAGTTGATTTTTTGCCCCGATTGATGCTAAAATGAAATTCCACAACACTAATTGGGGTGAAGAAAAAAGGGAATTTGGCGGGAGGGGTTGTGGAGTTTCATTTTGGCACCAACTGGGGCAAAAATATCAGCTTTAAATCTTTAAAATTATATTTTGACCCCAATTTTAAATCCTAAACCTGAAATGTTAACGTAAAATTGACGTGGGGACTAAAGTGCAACGTTTTGGCCACTTTCGGGAACTAACGTACAACCGTGTAACTATTGGGGACCAAAGTGCAACTCGGTCATACTATCGGGGACTATTTCAGCAATTTGCTCAATTTTAATACAACATGAGAGTTGAAAGGATTGAAACTCGAAAGGATATCGTCTTGATTAATAGCTAGGAAGGTAAATATTTTTTATTGATCATAATGTATTATGAGACTAATAATTTGATGGATTTTGATTTTGACTTAATATGCAAATATGTGTGACTGTTTTGTTATTACATCCATCAATTTCTAAATAAGAGAGCACTACTTCAATAGTAAATTGATAGTACTATATACTCCCTCAATCCCTAAAAGATTATCATATTTTGACTTTTGTTAGTCAAACATTATAAAATTTGATCATCAATTCTCATTAAACAATAAAAAATAATAGTCTTGTGGGACTTTGTTAGATTCGTCTCAATATATATTTTTGAAATATTAACTTTTTATATTTTTTCGCATGTAGAATAATAGATATTTATGTTTTAAATTGTGTTTTATTGACTACCAAAAATCAAAATGTGACAATGTTTTAAAGACGAAGGGAGTATTTTTTTTCTCCAAGATTACCAACTCAAATTAAAAGTGGTGTGATGTTTGAACTAATCATATTAGAGAATCATAATTCATATAATGATGTAAGTGTGGAAATTACACTTTGATTTTTGTAAATTTCATTGATGAACAAATGGTATCTAAAAGGGTTTAACAAGTGCGAAAATTGATTCTAAATTAACGGTTGCATTAATTGTTAAGAGTTGTATTTATTTTTGAGGCATTTTTATTTATTTATAATTTTGATAAAATATTTGAGACAAATAATACTATTTTGATTTATGTTATCTTCCCAGCCTCATACTGAAACTACCTCATACTAATCATTTAAAGTAGGGAGTTCAACTAATGGAACCGTTAATTTTGGGCCATTTTTAACCCCTTTATTAGTATGAGATAAAATTTGAAAAATTATAACTTTTACAAATATTATTTCCTGATATAAAGATTTTAAGAAATGTTTTGTCAAAAATTACTCCATATAATTTTTATTTTGCCTTAATTCCTTCATTTTAATTTCGATTTTGACGATTCAAAATGCTTCGGAGCTCTTTTCAATTGTTTGTAAAATTAAGCATAATTTTGAATCGTCAAAATCGGAGTGAAAATGAAGAAATAATTAATTGGTGCAAACTTTGTAAAAATTAAAATTTTATCCAAAAAATAAGGTGAACGGCCAAAGTGTAACGGCGCCGTTATTTTGGACTAATTTGCAACTGTTTGACATTTTTGTGGACTAAATCACAATTTTCCAATTATTGTGGACTAAATTAAATGACAACTCAATCACACTTTCAAGGACAATTTCATAAAAAATATCTATGCTTATATAGCTGTTAATTTTTTTATTTATATATTAATGTTCAACACATGCATTTAGAGAACATTCTAAAAAGACCCTTATAAATATTTTATATATATATTATATTTATATATATATAATAAGAATGGAAAGATGATCCAAATTGCAAAATATCAGCGAGTCAAGATCATGACTCATTCATGATAACTTCTCTAGTAGATATTTTTTCCATCGTTCAAGCAAGTCATACATATCAATGTTTGATATTCACCATGGAAAGGTTTGCTTTACTTATCAATCTTCCTTTTAAACAAAAATTTATTATTAGAGCTCTCACATGATTTGATTAGTAGGAGCATCAATAGTGTTTACCTAGATTTTTTTGCGAGGCAGAATCATAAACTTAGGACATGATTATATGAAGGCTTTGGTTGATATATATTAAGAGAACAATATTTTGAAAGATATGATAATAATTATTAAAGCAAATTAAATATACGTTACAGAGCTTTTTGCTCAAGGTCTTCAAGATATTTTAGATTGGTTAGACTTTGTCCAATTAGAATTATTGTTTATAAAAAGAGCCCAACCATCCAATAGCATTATTAATGTCTTCTTAGGCTATATTTGAGTACAACAAGACGGAGATGAGAGTTGAGTATAAGCCAAACATATATTAAGTGCATAAATATTTGTCTCATTTTATGTTTCCATCCTTTGTGTCAAACAAGCAAGGGGAAATATAATAATTGAAGAGAAGTATATTCGATTTTCCAAAGAACAAATATTTTTTCACTAATAGAGTAACATTCTAACAAATAATTAAATATCGAATTGTCGTATTTAAAACATGTTACTCCCTCCTTCCCCATTTTTAATTTCCATTTGACTTTTCATGATAATCGATACATAACTTAAAACATAAATATATTTACATGCAAAAAAAGTATTATAAATAAGTTGATATATCAAAAGTATATATTGAAACAAACCTAGCAATATTCGACATAACTATATTAAACTATTTCTTATCCACTACTATAAATTATGGTCTAAGTTCAGAATTTGACCCTAAAATAAAAAATGAAACTACAATTTAAAAAGGAGAGAGTACCATAGTTCAAACTTTTACATCCTTCATTTCGCTCATTTACATTAATCTAAGCGATTTCTCAAATAAATAATTCATTATATACCAATTGGTCAAATACGTAATTCACAATAACAAAAGTGACTCGAGTCATTTTAGTAATAAGAATACAATAACTAATTTAATAAGAATATAATAACTAATTAAATAAGACTATATCACTAATAAGTGTTTGGCCTTAGCTTGTATCGGAGTTATTAGTTTATCATAATGTGTTCAATAATGAATCTAGACATTGCTTTGTCCAGATTCGGTTATCTAAAACAACAAATTAATTAAGTTCATAAAATAATGAAGTACCATGTGGTTGGATTTTGTCAATCGGCAACCTTAAATTTTACCAAGTCTTCATGAGAAAACTAATGATCAAAAGATTCTGGTTCGATCTTATCTCATTGCTAATTTACCGGAAAAAAGAAGTCTTCGTGAGAAAACTAGTCTAACTTCCCAACATATGAAATAAATTCATAGATAAGTACATATATAGAACAATATCAAGAAAAGAATTTGATCAAGTTGCTTTTCAAGTAACTAAATTAATTACAGCTTACATTTTACCGTATATAAACACTGAAATTTAGAGCAACAGTAGTATAAGTTAACATGTACTTTAGGGTCAAATTCATTGGCCGATTGATTACAAATGAAAATGTATCTTATTTCAATAAAGGTAAAAATATTTGAAAGAAAGTTAGTCGATTTCATAACAAATTGACTACTATTGTTGCAGAGCTATATATGATGATGATGTGATTGTACGATAGGAGCAGCACATTCAATAGATCGTACATATATCCATTAATGATCCATAGCCTTTAAATGTATATATGTTGTGATAATATGAAAACCAACAAATGAAAATCTCCGGCAGCAGATTTCCCATAAAACTTTGTAGATATTGTCGTCACATTCATGACTTGCTAGTTGTTACTCCCTTTTTTCTTTTTACTTATCGTTCTAGCAAAAATATTTTTAGTTTTACTAAACTATTGTTTTATATTTTCAAGACACTTTTTAGTTTAGTTTTTCTATTATGATATTGTCATTAAATGAGCATGAATTATATTTTCACCTTAAAACTTAAAGTAGTAATGTTTATTCTTATAATGAAAATGAGGATACACAAGTAAAATATATAATGTCCTTAATTGTTATGCCAAAATCTAAAATGACTACTAAAAAAAAAATGAAAATAATACTCCCTTCATCCCAAATTGTTATTCCACTTTCTATTTTTGGGGTCAAAATTAAAAAGTTTGACCATTAATTTTTAATAGCCTATAAGAAATAATATAGCAAAATTGGATATTGTTAGATTCGTTTCAATATATATTTTTGAAGTATCAACTATTTATAATTTTTAGATATATAAAATTAGAGATATTTACGTTTTAAGTCGTGTATTGTAGACCGTGCAAAGTCAAATGTGAATTAGAATATGGGAAGGAGGGAGTAGTACAAAGATCGGTGGATGTATTCATTGGTTTAATTTGTCATATTCAAATTTTACTACTCCGTAAAAATTTGAGATAACTGGAATATGGTAAGTTTCGTGTATAAGAGCATTCGCAGCAGATTGTCTAAAATTTTTCTCTAAAATCAATTTTTTATAACACTTTATTAAATTTAGTAGTTACCTTTTGAAAGTTTAAGTACAAAGAGAAGGCTTTCATTGATTGTATTAGCCATGAATGATAGGCGTATTTATAGTGTACATGTACAAGACGATAAACTAGCATATAAGACTCCTACTCTACATAAACATCTAGCTATGATACAACACTAGGATAAGTATTAAGTTGTTGAGATTGTTGAGGTGATGTAGGAGAGGCAGAACTCTTCTTCGTGGCTACTGCTGGAAGCTGTTGAGCAGATTGGGTTGCACCCCCTGGTTCAGGGTCGACAAGGCCAACTGCTACTGCGGGAACCTCCTTAGGCACACAAGTGCTAACACCTTTTAATATTTATATTAAACTAGATTCCATAAAATCAAGTCCTCATAACACTTTATCATCAAAATACTAGATAAATATTATATTCAATGAATAAAGATGATGAGAGAGAAATCAATAAAGTGATTTGAGGAGGATATAAAAATAGGCTTGGTGGAGATTGGTGTGAATTTTTTTTAGGGATTTTTTAGAATAAGCAATATGATTTTTTGTGTTTTTTACTCTCTTCTACAATATCCTATTCTATATATACAATAAGGAGTGATTTGCACACCCTCTTACAAATGCTCTAAGACCCCCTATTATTGGCCTATATATTTAAGGTCAATTTACTTATTAATAAAACACATTATTTTATGATAAGTCTTTGAATATGATTCATTTTGCCAAATCTAAGCAAGTGGGGATCTGGTGTAATTTGGTGGTATTGTTATGGAAATGGTTCCTAAAAGTTTGTATAATGTTATAGAAGGTTTACGGCGTGAATGGTGAAATTTGGGGTCAAAAGTGAAACTTTTGAGAAGTTGTTTACCTTAATGAAACTCGGAGGGACAAAATGACTAAGTTACCCCCCAATATTTTTTATACACTTTTTTTCTGTTTTTTATTTTAAAAAAATTCTGTTTTTTTTTTCAAATTTTTTTTCTATTAAAAAGAGTTTAATTTTGGTAGTTGTTTTAGTTAAAAGTCTCGGTTTTGACAAAAATGTTCGATTTTTGATTTGGATAGTTGTTTGCCAAAAAACTATGAAATCGAACCTTTTTTATTTCGAATTTTTTTGCCAAAAACCGAAACTTTGTGCTGAAAGAACTACATACCAAAATCGAACTTTTTTACTAGGAAAAACAATCGAAAAAACTGAACAAAAAAATTCGAAAAAGAAAAAAAGTGTATCAAGGGGTAATTTAGTCATTTTGTCCCCTAGTTTCATTAAGGTAACCAACTTCTCAAAAGTTTTATTTTTGCCCTAAAACTTCACTATTCATGCCAAAAAATATTAATATTAACGGATTAGGGACCAAAATGCACAATTATATACACTTTAGGGACCATTTCTGCAACAGTGTCACCTTTGTTTTAATAATAGTATTAATTTGGATTCAATATTAAATTATTTGATGGAGTTATTAGTACAGTTAAATGTTAATACGACATAGTATTAAATTAAAATAAATAGACAGAGAAATAACTCTGAAATGATGGTGAAAGTAATAAGGTGTTTCAAGCTAAAATGAGATACAAGCAACGTCCAATTAAATATGATAATTTTGTGGGCATATGTCTCCCAAAACTACCTCACGAATAATGCTATTATTGTATTATTTCTTATAAAATCCGTAGGATAAAAGAGAGGGCAACGAGGCAATATTGGGTATAATAATTAAAAAGCAAGAACCATATCAAATACACTAATGTTATTTATATTCCTTAAAATGCCTTACTTTTATGAGGAACAAACGCATATATGCACCAATCATATAGTATCTTTTATATTAAAAGTTAATAACCATATCAATCTTTAATTAATTAAGCATTAAGAGGATGACCGGAGCAACTTTGGGATTACTTTTCCACTTTACATTAAGCTAAAATATCCATTAATCTTTACCGTGATAAGTTGCTTATAGTGCATTTGCATATAAATAATACAATTGATCATATGCATAACTATAATGGTAAAATCACTATTTTCAAATCATTTAATTTTATTGGACGTTTATATTCTTTTGAAAAGGGAACTTTAATTATATGAAAATGACTTTTTCCAATTCCTTATTTTTATAAGATTTAGACTCTATGATTTCCTCTTTATGTTTACTACATTAAATATATAAAAACGACTGTAACAATTTTCATCTTTTTATATATTAACAAATGCTTTAGTAAGAATGTTTTTAATAGGAGTGAATTGCACAAATAGTCCCGATAATGTCACCAAGTTGCAGTTTAGTCCCCAATAGTGGCACCATTGCAGTTTAGTTCCCGAAAGTGGCTAAAAGTTGCAGATTAGTCCCCACGTTAACTATTCCATTAACTTTTAACACCAACACGCGATAAAATGTTAAATTTGGGGCAAAAAATGATTTTTTTGAAGACACAAACTCATTATTAGTGTTAGAAATTAATAAAATTTTGCATTTCAACTTCGTAATGAATTTTTATGAGATACAAAAAATGAGTTTAAGTCTTAAAAATTCATTTTTTGGTCCAAATTTAACCTCTCATCGCGTGTTGGTGTTAAAAATTAACGGAATAGTTAACGTGGGGACTAATCTGCAACTTTTTTGCCACTTTCGGGGACTAAACTGCCACGGTGCCACTATTGGGGACCAAACTGCAATTTGGTGACACTATCGGGGACTATTTGTGCAATTCGCTCCTTTTAATAGGTTCTAATCTTTGAGTTTATAATGTAATATACTGTATAAATATTTTTTTTGTTAAAAATTTGATATTAAAAGTAAAGGTTAACTGTGGAATTGCAGTAGCTATTCATTAAACAAATATGCCCAAAATGATGATGCTCGACAAAATAAAAAAGCACTCGTGCATCTTCAACGGCTTTTATGTGCTTTTAAATGAATAAAATAATATAACAAATAACATTTACGGCTTTTATTTTAACTCTACCACAAGCTAAGCATATATATCACTGGGAGAAGCATTACTACAATAAAAAAATAAGCATGCATGTAGTATATCACTAGGAGAAGCATAACGACAATAAAAAATTAAATATGGGAGAGGAGAAGAAATGACCACGTAGCTAGCCCCACCAAAACGATGTTTACCTATTTACTACTTAATTCAAAGTTATTGTTGGCTTCATTCATATTCTCGACCTACCAAGTTTTATTAATAAGTTGCATGAATTTGAAGGACTACGTATGCTCTAATAAAGAAAGATCGAATAATTCAAAATTGTACCATCTTCTTTTATAAACTGATGAATGGAAGATTGCACAATTTCAAAATTATAATTAATTATTAAAAAATAAAAGATCAAACAATTCGAAAGATTAGAAAATTTTAAATTTGATTTTCTAAAGCATATATTCTTGTGTCCAACTTTTTACAAGCAATTGTTCGGTTATATATCGAATGTATGTTAAATGTTTGACAATATGCAGAATCGAAATTAAACTTGATCGAATTATATAACATAATTTGATAGTAGTTAATAGTACATTTTCAATGCATTATATAACTAATCTAATTACCCTGGCCGTATATATGAGGTCTTAAATCGTTATCCTCAAACTGATGGTATTAGTTCATTAGTTTGTACAAAATAATGAGCTTCAAATTATATATTAATATTATAATAAATACAATACATAAAATACTAAAGTTACATATATTAATTACATGATGTTCTCATTAAACCATATTTTTTACATTAACTATATTAATATTGTATATGTAATTATAAAATTCGTGTATTTAGTCAATATAAATGATAGATATAAGATCTAATGAAAAATCAATTTAGGTAATATTTTATGATAAATGCATAATAAACTATTATTTATATGACTCAAATTTAAAATATTAAAACAAAGGAGCTGTACTAATAGAGGTATAGTTTTGTGGTTTTACTGGGTTGGTTATGATAGTTCAAAATGACATTATATTAATTATCCTAAAATACTACTTTAGTGAATATTTTTAATATTAGTTTATTTGAATTACTTCAAAGAATGCATGTTAATTAATAATAGTATTTTATGATATTTTTTGAAAATTAAGTACTCGTAATACTAATTTAAAATTAGTTTATTATAGTGTTACTTTAAACTTTATATGCTAACATAATATAATTTTGAAATTAGTACTAATAATTATTTTAAAACTTATAATTAAAATACGTATATTAATATTATTTTATGTGATTATTTTACAATATGAGTTTATTAATATATATCATTAAAAATTATTTATATTAGTTTATTCTTATGATCGTATGTTAAATTGTAAGAAAATGAACTAATTTAAGTTCTACATTATACCAAACAAACTAATGAATGAATTCAAACCAATTATTTTCGACGTGTGTTCCATTCTGACCTTCATCCCATCACCTCTAAATATTTTCTTCTTACCAAACACAACCTATTCATATATATCGTATTTTTTTAAATGTGCCTTAAAAATATATGTTAAAAAGTAAGATGAAAATTAAATATATCACTCGGAAACATATAAGAGAATATATTTAAAAAGTCATTTTATAGCAAATTACAAATCTAAATCTTCAACCAATTATCTTCCTTTAATTTGTTCACATTTTAACATCTGATTGTAGAACACATCTGGAAAATCGTTATAGAACGTCTCAAACTTACCAATTTCCAGTTAAGGAAGCTAAAACAATACCCAATCTTGATTTGCTATCCGGTCTTTGTTACTCCGAATCACCTCAAATAATTGGGATATTAGAGAAATTCTCGTATCCATTATTTTTATGCACTCGTTTATTTTTTTTAGCGGGTGTTTAATTTGCATCCACTATTTTATAGATTTTATATTGGATGTATTTCGAACTGAGCATAATAATTCATTATAACAAATTCAATTTAATTTGTTTACCTCGCTCGTACCATATTAGCACGGAAATTTTTTGAAGAATATCATGATTAACAATCTATATTTGCCAAAAATCATGAAAACTTTTTAACTAGAAGATGAATACTGATTTTTATGGTAAAATATCTAAACTACCCTTCACCTTTTTTCATACATCATCTTCCCCAACTTATTCCACTTCATCTTCCTCAACTTTCAACCACCACTGTCCCTACCATCATCATCACCATCACCATCTACCTTATTACCAACCTCGCCACCAACTCATCTTTTTCCTCACTTTCTTTTCAAATCACAACAACCACTAACACCACAAACACCCCCCCCCCCTTAAATCACTTTAAAAATGCAACCCCGTCCCCACCATACATGAAAATTGCAACCTTCTCTAATCTCAAGGGTAGCGGGCAAATCTGAGTCGGGCAGAGAGGGAGGGGTGGGGGGTGAAATAGGCGCAGGGAGGGGTGGGTGGGTGGTAGTTGAAGGTTGGTGGTGGTGGTTTTATGTATTTGAAGTAGCGGTTGGTGAAGAAGAGAGTTGGTGGTTTTGTGAATTGAAGGTGAGTGGTGATGGTGTGGTTGGTGAAGAAGAAAGGTGGTGGTTGGTGGAGTTTTTGAATTGAAGAAGAAAAGTTAGTGGTGGTTATTTTTCGTGGTTGTTGTGATTTGAAGAAGAAAGTCGTGAAAAAGATGAGTTGGTAGAGGTTTTGTGATTTGAAATGGGATTGGTGGAGGTTGGTGGGAGAAAATTGAGGAAATAATCCTTGATAGTGTGATCGAGTTGCACTTTGGTTCCCAATAGTTACACGGTTGCACGTTAGTCCCCAAAAGTGGCAAAAAAGTTGCACTTTAGTTCCCACGTCAAGTTTTCCATTAACATTTCAGGTTTATGCATAAAAATTAGAGTAAAAATATAATTTTTAAGACGTAAAGTTGATTTTTTGCCCCAATTCGTGATAAAATGAAACCCCAATCAATCAATCAATACGAAAGATATGAAAGGAAATCTAAGATACCAAATGATACTTCAATGAATGACTTCAAAATATAAACAAATGAAGGCTGTTGGATGTATTCAAGTCCGAAATTAAGGGGCAGCTTAATTGAAAACAATAAAGGTGAATATATTACTTGTGCCTAAGGGACTGAAGAATATATTACTTGATAAATGAGTTGAAGACGGAAGCAATTAATTAGTATCAAAGGAAACTAAATCAATTCATACACCAAAGTGGAAAACATCTCCTGGAGAGATCATTTTGCTCCCTTAATCAATGCCCTAATTCAGAACGAAGGAGGGCCATCTTTCACTCGATCATATGCTTATAAAATGTACGGAAGAACAATAGACTGATCATCGAATTATTAAGCTTCAAACCTCATTCATTCCTTACTTAGAAGTAAGTGTGTTATAGGGCAGGTTGTCATCTAGGAGATTTTTCTCTCCTAGCCTGTTTGTCAGGTTATTAACTCATATTGAGTTATCAACCCTGAGCTGTTTTACAAACTCTACACATATTTGAGTTAGTTACATCGGGATGATTGTTGACTTAGAAATAGGATTTTGTTTAGATTAAGAGTCGAGTCAAGGGCGTGTGATATAAGTCCCTTCTTGTAAACGATCTTTTCATTAGTGAATTCTTTCTTGGGTATGTTCACTCCCCAGACGTAGATACCTTTGATGTTGAACCGGGTTAACATTTTTGTGTGCTATTTACTTTAAAATATCCTTGTGGTTAATCTCTCTGCGTTTAAATATTGGTATACTAATTGTTGATAATCATGGACTCACAATTTCAATATCAATTGTTATTGGGGCTGAACTCCATAACATCAATTTGATACAAAGATAATGGTGACAAATTTGAGTTCATTATAGATTTAAATCGATTAAAATGTATTATAACATGTTCTAATTGGTTAAAACTTATTCAATGCTCATTTCTATAATAATCATTTTGTTTAATGCGATCAGTTTTTTATTAAAGATAAAACAGTCATTTCACATCAAAATGTGTTGTTCTTTAAATAAAAAGGTTTTCCTATTTTTTAACAAATATAAAATGTTAGATCATATGATAATTTGCCAAAATTCTCTCAATATTCTTGCTTTCATTGGGACATTTTACATACCCCTACCATCCCTACTCGATTGAAGGATGAACGATATAGTTGCGAGAGTTTCTCCTCTCTTCCTTACCAAAATAAAATAAACAATGTATATGTGTCGGCAGAGGTTGTGCTAGGTCGCTCGTAACAATAGACGTGGTTGCTTTAGATCCATTCATATATAGTTATATAGTAATTTTAGTAATTATATCTCATCCCTTTATTTAGTCAACCTTTCCATTAATAATTTGTATAAACAGTATATATATGGATCTTCTCTGATATTTTTATTATTTTAGTAGTTTATTCCCTTTCATCGTTTTTAATAATAGCCTCGTTTGGTGCTTAGGTTACAACCACCGAAACATTTTTGAGGTTTTCTATATCCCCAAAATAGAGATTTGTACCTTCCACTTTAGTATTATCGTCAAGAGGGTACTATTTATATTTAATTATTAGTTTCATAATACTAGTTGTTAATACTGCCTAATTTTATAATCGGATAGTAAAGATTTGTTAGGTTCTGTTAATTTTTTTGTTTCTTTGTATGAGAATATCCTCGATTTAGTAAGTATTCTGTGCTAATGACCTGTGAGGGTCCACATTATAACGTGCTTATACGCTAAAGTTTCCCAATTGGGATGCCACTTGCACTTTAATACTACTACTTGTAGTATATAACATCAAGAAAATATTAGTATCTCCAGGCGTACGCGAAATATCTTAGGTTAGTATTGGTATGTAAGAATTGAATCAAATGAAATGAAGTGAAATAGGAGTAGAATTTAATTAATATAATGCAATAATGCGATCGACAAACGGTTGCCTTTGGTTTGGGCAAATTACACAAGTAGTTCTCGATAGTATCATCAAGTTGCAGTTTAGTCATCAATACTGATACCGTTGCAGTTTAATATCCGAAAGTGCCAAAAAAGTTGCAGATTAGTGTCCACGTTAATTATTCAGTTAATTTTTATTACCATCCAACAGGCGGTGAGAGGTCATATTTGGACCCAAAAAAAAGGAGTTTTTAAGATTTAAATCATTTTTAGTGTCGCATGAAAATTCATTACGAAGCTGAAATGTAAAACTTCATTAATTTTAACACCAAAAATCAATTTGTTTTAAGAAAAATCATTTTTTGCCCCAAATTTAACTTCTCATTGTGGGTTGGTGTTAAAAGTTAAAGTAATAGTTAACGTGATGACTAATTTTCAACTTTTTAGCCACTTTCGGGGACTAAACTACAACAGTGCCACTACTGGGGACTAAACTGCAATTTGGTAACACTGTCAGAGACTATTTGTGCAATTCACTCTCTTTATTTGATATAGATAGTAATACAATTAATTTCTCATCAACAATATTGTATTTCTTGGTTTCATATAATATATAGTTTTAATTATTGTAACTAAATTATTAATATAAGACCCTAAATTATTCCACCCTGATTTATTTTAATTCATTTTTTCCATCAATTATGTTAGTAATCTATTAATTTATTTATATAATATCGATTCGATTACTCATCCTATTACTGCACTATTTCCATGATTATATAGTAACAACTAACCCAATCTTTATCTTTCTCCACTTTTTACTTCATTATTTTACTCGAGTCACAAAGTAGAGATTCTTAAGAAATAAGAACTAGTTAACGTAACATAAATAAAATAACATTAAGAACGAATACTTTATGTACATATATATAATGTAGATTAACCATCATTGCTTTTAATTTGAAGAATCTCATGTAGAAATTGTTAATTCATTTTTAACTAAATTTATTATCTAAGTTTTTGTAGTTTTCTAACTAGTTCAACATTCATGAAGGGTGCCAAAAAAAATCGTCAATTAATTAATAACACAATGAGAAAATCATAAATTATGTAGAAAACTGACCCCCTGAATGTGATCTTCAAATTTTATAAACAATGCATTTAGCGTACTCATACAAACTTGCCACTTGCCAAATGCCAATTAAAAAACGAAAAGAACAATAATGAAAGATTATTAAGAGGAGACATAGGACGATGCACAGTGCATAATAATATTATTATGTTAACTCTTGGTACAATCTAGATTAGTACCTAGGGACCATTACTAAAGAAGTTGTACTATAATAATGTATTATTGCAAATATAAAACAGAGTTGATGATCATGCCTACAGCTTACATTGTACCTATCTGGCAATAAAAATTATTCAAATAGAATTGACGTGTATACTTACCTCATTTGTCGATATATTTAATGTGAATACTACTAATATATTTCGACGACATTAAGATGCCAAATATAGTACTATATGTAACCAAATGCACGCCAATTCATCATTATTGAATCAGAACGAGTAGAAGATTGATTAGCTTTTTATTTATTTATTATTTATTTAAAACCACTCTTCATCAATTATATATAAAAGAACGCTATTCAATTATATTTAATTTCATCAATCCTTAAATCTGTTCTTGATTTTATGTGAGGTTGACTTTAATATCATGTCAATTTAGTTATTAATAATAACATCTACTAATTACTTTAGGAATTTTCCTGAACAGTGAATGACTTCGTCTATAAACGGACGTGTCATCAATATGTTTTCTCAATATTTATTAAATCGATTTATATTTTTCGATTTGCTTAAACTGCTTTCATAATATTAATTTTTTTATTATTGTTAGTAATATGATAAAAAAAAAGAAGTAATTTATGATAAAGTTTAACATTAAAAATAAAAACATTAACAGAAATGAATTTGACGAATTACTGTTCCAAACATATGAAACCTGATGAGGTCCATGGACATATATGGTTTGGTGTTTGTTTAATTTGTATTCGGCAATGTGAAGAGAGTAAAATAAGAGAAGAAACCTTAAAACGAACTAATTTTTTGGCTTTATTTTCTTGTCCGAAAGTTGGCGACAGAGTTTCTGTACGACTATCACATATTCACATAGTTTTCTGTGTAAGCTAGACACAATTCAAAGTTTCAGGCATAGATGATGTTTGAATAAACAAATTACTCGTACCATTTTTTATTTTGAGAAAATTTTGACCATAAATTCTAATTAATCGGTAAAAGATAATATTCATTCAGTTTTTTAATATGATGTTTTAGGTTTTTAATTTGATTTTTTTTATATGACGTTTTACAATTTTAATGTATTTTTTACAATTTTGATATACTTTTGATTACTTTTTTCATTAAAATTATCAACTAACTAATAAAATGGTGACAATTAATTGACCTTTTACATTTTTAATATACTTTTTAACAACTTTTAGATAACGTTTAATTTTTCTTAATTTATGTAAAAATCTCTAGAACGACATATAAAAAGAAAAGGAAGGAGTATAATTATATAAAATCTTACTATATTCATTTCAATGTACATTTATGGTATGGACCCTACTTAAAGAAGTTTGGGAATCCCGAATTAATCTAATAAGAGCATTCGCAGCAGATTACTTAAATTTTTTCCCTAAAATCAATTTCTTATACTACTTTATCAAATTTAGGAAGTATGTTTTAACTTTTGGACAAATACAGATTTCCTATTTATTACTTACAACACTTTATTTGAAGAACAAAAGTGGTTTGGGGAAGGTGTAAATATAAGGCATTCCCTATAATATTTGAGGAAATTTTTAGATATAGGAAATCTGATATTTAGTACTTTTTCAATTTTTTTGCTTTTGATTATTCTAAATATGAAATAGGATGTGTTATAGGGCATATGTTGCGAATGCTCTAAGCAGTTTAGTGAAAAAGGCTCTTACTAGTGATCCTGAGGTCGAAACTCACATCATCGCTAATTCACAAAAAAATAAAGTAGCTTAGGAAGCCCAACGCATGTGGACTTAGATCCATCAGAAAACCCAACGCATGTGGACCAGATCCACCATAATCATCCTACTTTTGATAGGGTTAATGAAACACCAATTACATGAGGACCAGATTCACCAACGCACGAGAATTGTGGAGAGATACTATATAAATATCCAGCTCCATCACATGGACAAGGTAATATGTATTGACTCCTTTAATATCAATACTCTCAAACAACTTTGATTGACTTGATTGTCGGAATGTTTACGGTTGAATCCCAACCACATACTTTTAGGCCATAACTCTAAAGCAGCACCTTCCAAGCCTCCCTCCAAGGTTATAATAGTGAGACAAACATCCGCACATCCTTCCCAATAGGGTGGAGCGGATCATGATTTTCAGGACCGGATCAACTAACGTCGAGTACTTTGTGCACACTTGTGTAATTGCACACTCAATTCGCTCCCAAATGGATTTCAGTAAGGATCAGATCGCTAAATCACCAGACGAGAAGATAATATGGATAAATCAATCTTAAAACTTCAACCTTTTGTAATTATCATGAATATTAGTCATTATTCTTCACTTCCTATCTAGACCATCAATAATGTACTGATCAAGGGAGTGGTTATGTGAATAATCAAGAATGCTATGTTATTAAGATATTATTGGTCTAATAAGTCATCAATGGAGGGCTAAAGTATAGGTCACTGATTTTTGTTAGAGTTCTCTATCTCATTTTATTGATTTATGTGAGTTATAAATTAAAGAATATGTCTCACTAACATTCATATATCAATAGTCATACATATATCAATAGTCTGCATACATGATTTATCGATGGGCCAAGCAAAAATAATTTAATATTTGACAAATGAAATTGTTATCCTTGGAGCAATACCTTGCAAATTTAGTTCGAGTTGATCGCATGAATATAATTAAATGAGGCATTGAGAGACTGATCCAAGTTACCATCAAGGATAAATTAAATTATATCAATAAAAATAGTACTATCAATTAATAGGTGACCTTATATATATATATGGTTGTAACATATTCAGTATTCCACCTCAATAATAATCCATCGATTTTATGGAAGTCAACTGATGTTGATCCATTATTTAGATATATATTAGATTATATATCTAAGACCAATTTCCTACGGATTCGATCTATTTAAAAATTCATTTATATAGGGTTTTTAAGGTATCATTAATAATTGAACACGTTTCCACAAAATGTAAGATTTGTGGAGCTGTATCTCTAAATATAACCCATTTTGTTTATTAGATAACGTAACATTTAATGATTTCTGTAAAATTAATACTCTCAACATCTTTGACTATTTGATTGTTGGAGTATTTGTGATCAACTCCCGATCACACTTTCAGATCAATGGCTCAAAGAAAGAACAACAAATCTAAAGCAGCACCATCTAGACCACCATCTAAGGCTCCCATGGTCGGATGTACGTTCGCTCAGCCTTCTCAAAGAGAAGAAGTGGACCCTGACCTTTGAGACCAGATCAATCAGCGTCGAGAGGAAGACGTGCCGTTGGTACATTCACATGTAGATGCTCCATCCATCAGGATATGTACATTTAAAAGAAGGTTGTTAAAGAGGCTCACATCATAACATACGCGTAAATAAAATAGATAAATCATCAACAGTGTTACTATGTTAGATGGCGGAGACTCGAGCCCTCAGTGTATATGGCAATTGCGAAGTTGTATTCTTTGAGGAGGCCGAGACAATTGATATACAAACATATCATACGAATGCATATTATTTGGAAATGGTCACAATATGCAATTAGGATAATAACCATGAGATTATTGAGCTCCATCTTTACATTGAGTGGCCAATTTATTTATGGAGTAGTACTTATTATCAACCTCGGACATCGACTCAAATCACATGATTAACGAGACTTATCAAAAGGGCCCGCTCAATTATAAGTGAGCATACTATTCCTTCTAGATTTACATATATATTGAGTAACTGTAAAACTATTCTAATTAGAGCAAATGATATCAAAAATAATTTATGTTTGTTAAAATACTTCAATCGATTAATTTTGTATTACTTTTTATATACTTTCAATCACTCATGTTCAGTATAATGTGCATATTTGGTCACTCACACGTTTTTTATGCAAAAACAACGAATTGTTAACATTTTAAAACATTTTTCACAGGGGTATTTTTTATCCATCTTTATAATATTTGTCATTAACCTCAGCTAAAACTCATTATCTGTCATTCAAAAATATTTTTAATGAGAAACAAAATAGGGATGGATAAAAATACCCTTGTGAGTAATGTTTAAAATGTCAATAATTCACTGTTTGTGCATTAAAAACGTCTTAGTGACAAAAAAAATATACACTATACTGAAGATGATTAATCGAAAGTGTACAAAGTAGTACTAGGATGATCGAATAGGGTATTTTAGTAAACGTGAGTGATCTTTGATGCCATTTGGCCTTTTAGTTATTTCGAGTCAAATAATACTCGTATGTGTTTAGAATTATTGTTTGTAATCAAGTATAATATAGTTTTATGAACAAGATTTAGCTGAAAATCGGTAGTGAGTATTTTCTATTTGATTATATTTTAAAATGTAAAATTGGATTTAAAATATAAGCAACTGGAATATTTTTTAGAAGATACAATGGAACAATATGGGAGGCCAAAATGGACATTTGATGATAATGGGCCTTCTACAAAAACTTTGTTGATTGGAGTTTTTTGTAATTGCCGAAGACTTGATTATGGTGTGCTGACAAATGGCCTGACTAGTGACTCCTGAGCCCTGAATGCAGATAGCCCATAATACCCATTAAGGACGGACTAGGGCGAACCGGCGAACTTCTCGATCTAAGTCTAACCAAAAGATGCTCATCTATTAAAAGTTTAAAACATTACTTTTTCATTGTGCGGAAATTCCTACCTATTATCACTCACATATTGGATGTGTGCCCAAACACCTCGCAGTTTTGGTTAACCTTAATTATAGATGGGTCGAATCTGGGATGAAAAGAACCGCCCAAGAAGATAAAATACTTGGTGTTGGTGGGTTAACAAGGACAACCGGCCTGCCTTGAAAGTGAATAGTGGACCGGACTTATTGAAGGTCCGTCGAGCCAGACTTGCACAATAATTAACTTAGATCATTCGCAGCAGCTTATCCAAATTTTTTCCCTAAAATCAACTCTTCATATTACTTTATCAAATTTGGGAAGTATATTTTAACTTTTACACAAATTCAGATTCTCTAGTTATAAGTTACAACACTTAATATAAAGAAGTAAAGTTTTAGAAATAGGAAATCTGATATTTGATACTTTTTACTTTTTATGTTTTTTCATATTCCAAATATGAAATAAGAAGTGATTTAGGACATTTGTTGCAAATGCGCTTACATCCTTTGTGACTTAATTTGAATCTTGGAGGCTTACTATCCTCAATACAACTATCTCCCTTCCTTAAAAGAGGGAAAAAGGTGTTGTAGAATGTAGACTTTTGTAGTTGTTCTTTTGGATTCTAGCTACTCCCCAAAGTCTACACATTTGGGGCCCTTTCTAGTGCGACTTTTGTGGGACTTTCTGGGCAACAGTTTTCTCACGCTACTCATTATAACACATTTACAATATGCAAATCAAATACTACATCTTATTACTATATCATACTATTATAATTACACGTTTAGGAATGAGTTTTAACTCTATCCTCTGTTTCCTAGAAATATAACAATCCACTCACCTTTGTTTCATACTAGTAAGTAGTTGTTATCGATTACTTAATAGCGTCTGATTTTATTAGGAAGTACGAGTTCAATTGGTGCTGAAAACATACAATTTTTTATTCACGTTAGCAAAACATATTCTTTCGGTTCATATGAATCGTTCCTTTAGTTAGGAATTGCCATCATTAATTTACAAAAATAGAAGAAGAAACATACTAGTGAGTTAAGTGATGAATAAGTAATTTCTCGTTATTCCATATATTGCCTAGAGAGCCGTCTGTGACTAATCTTCTAGTCATGCCTACTTTCCTTCCAACTTCCTAGATTATTGTCAAACTATGACCGCTTTGCTTGCCCGTTGACTTTCCATTTATATTTATTACTACTACTACAACTTTATAGTTCGAGCTTCTTGTCTTTCACTACTAGATTGATTATGAGACTTTCGTCATTTGGATATGCCAAAGATTAATTATAGCTTTTGACACATTTGAAAAAACACTTTTTATTATGCTCACTATTGGTTCAAAATATTTGTGGATGTTATATACTAATATTTATCGAAAATATATTTAGCATCGACAAATATTGAACCCTCGAAATCGAATAATAATACTCCCTCCGTCCCTAAAAGATTGTCACATTTTGACTTTTGTGGTCAATTACAACAAAATTTGATTACGAATTCTCACTAAACGAAAAGAAATAATATAGTCTTGTGGGACCTCGTTAGATTCGTCTCAATATATATTTTTGAAATATCAACTTATTATAATTTTTTTGCATTTAGAATAAGAGATATTTGTATTTTAAATCGTGTTTTATTGACCACCAAAAGTCAAATGTGACAATCATTTAGGGACGGAGGGAGTAATACTTATCCAACAATTACACCACCAAATGTTTAACGTCCGCCCATGTTAGATATTGTAATAAGAAAAGCACAATTCCTCCGAGCACATGGAAGTTGCCAAGTTGGTAGTGTCACACTCACTGACTCACATTTGGAAGAAATTTTCCTTTTGTTTCCTTTGATTCCTCGTCATTTCCTAAATCATAAACCATTTCAAGTTGTAGCAGTAAGTTTTGTCCTCCTTTTCTAGAATGGGTCGTTTTCAGGATGAATAATGAAGATCGTATCATGTTGGGTCGGCTTGAAATTACCACTGAAACTAAGTACCAAAACTATGTGCTCCCGATCTCTTCCAGTTTAACTGAATTTTCTAGAAAACGTGAAAAGCCTAGTGGAAAAGGTTATTGCTAGTGACCAAAAGGTCTTGGGTTCGAAATTCACCACACTAATTTACAAAATTAAAAGAAAAATATTCTGTAAACAAAGTCAAATAACTTCCAAAGTAATACTCCTACAAGATTTTGGATTGATGAGAAGTGCAGAAAGCAATATTGTGCGACTTTTAGTAATTTGTTTTTCTTCAGCATTCCCACTTCCTTGTCCGATATGGCTATTTTGCTGACTCATTGTTAAATCTTATCGGTACTTATATTCGTACTACAACGATCAATATTTGGGCCCATCTTCTAGCTGGAAACAGCTTGCCATCTTCACGTCAGCTGCCACCTCTAGTGATGACGTTTCACTCTTTTATTTACCTTTTTTATTCTCTCTTTTTTTTGGGCAAAAAATGACTGTTCATATTTATATACAAATTAATTAATATATTTATAATCATTGTTTGTTCGTAAATGATTTTTTATTATTTTATCATCTTAAAAAGAGAGCAAGTTGTTGAAGTGGACCTTGAAAGTGGGTTGAGATTGTTTTTTGGTCCTTGAAAGTACAAAAGTTGCAAATCAGTCCACGATATTGGCAACGGTTGCATATTTGTCCAAAATTTAACGACGTTGTTAAATGATAACGACCCACGCGCCTCGTGAGTTATATGCGTTGTCAATAAGTTAGATGGTAATAATAATATTAGCTTAGGAGTGAACTACAATCGCCATTGGGGCGTTAAAATATAACCCATTAACTAAATTTTGGATCAATCTGCAACCGTTGACCAATATCGTGGACTAAGTTGCAACTTTTGTACTTTCGGGAACCAAAAAGCAACCTGAACTCACTTTCGGGGACCATTGCAACAATTTACTCCGTAAAAAGACAGTATATTAATATACGCGATTATTAAAGAGAAAAACTCAACACCCTTCATATGGTAAGAGCCAAATTTGAACCCTTATTATCATAAATTAAGGGTACTAACTCAAACACCCTTCTAATTAGTTTAATGTTTGTCCTATCGGTTACACATTCTAGCTATTAATGCTTAGTTTTTTATCCAGTTATAACAAACAACGGTTGTTATTTATCAACCTACTTTAGTCTTTACATTCCACTTTCTATATATTGAGGTTATATATCAAATTGGAATTAGGATATTCTAAACGAATTAATAAATCTACTTTTAGCCCTTTACGATGTTAAGATGAGTGTTGACCACTTTTGTAGAAATATGGAGGGAGATATTTTATTGATGTAATTGTTATTGTGAATACATTATAGAAATACCTATATTTATAGGTAAACATTAAACCTAATTCTAACACGCTTATGGGCTAGGGTTACTTGCCCATTAGCTAACACCCTCCCTCAAACTCATGGTAATTTTATAGAATTTCTTTGCAATACATCAAATAATAGTACATAAAAAGGTAATTTGGATCAAACCGGATCCATGATCAGTGCGTATCGGAATCTCCAGAATACGCATGTTGTCAATCAGTAACTGTCAGGAACGCCATCTTTTTCGAACCTGTCAGATCAGTGCGTGTCGGATTCGCCAAACTACGCATAATTCATCAATTAATAACTGCCAGGAACGCCATCCTTTTCGGACCTGTCAGATCTCTGCGTATAGGACTCGCCAGACCATGCGTATCGGACTCGCCAGACCATGCGTATCGGACTCGCCAGACCATGCGTATAGGACTCGCCAGACAACGCATATCGGAATCGCCAGATAATGCGTATCGTCAATCATTAACTTCCGGGAACGCCATCCTTTTCGAACCCGTCAGATCTTTGCGTATAGGACTCGCCAGACCATGTGTAATTCGCCAATCTGTAACTGCCAGGAACGCCATCCTTTTCGAACCTGTCAGATTTCGTTCAAACTTCCACTTCAACTTGAAGTAGAATAAATCAATTTATTTTTCTTTATTTTTCTTTTTATTTTCAATGGGCTACTCCCATTTGTTCATAATCCCTATCTCCCTCCCTCAAACTCATGGTAATTTGTCTAAATTTCCATGAGTTTGCAACAATATTAATAATAGTAATTTCAATAGATTTTTTTTTAAAGAAATATTACAAAAGTAAAATTGGAAAAGGTGAGCGGCAGGTCAGCGGAAGTCGGATACCATGTAGAAATGTGGAGGGAGATATTTTATTGATGTAATTATTGTTGTGAATACATTATAGAAATACCTATATTTATAGGTAAACATTAAACCTAATTCTAACACGGGCTAGGGTTACTTGCCCATTAGCCTAACAATTTTTAAGCATTCTAATCGGTGTTTGTCATCATTTATCAAAATCCAGAAATCACATCGAATGACATCAGAAAGAAGGAATATACTAAGATTTTATTTCCAAACTTTTCAACTAAATCCAGAAATGAATTAGTATCTAATCCAGGTAATAATCGACGCGGTATTGATTTAGTCGATGTAGCACTCATCAATATCAGACCTAACAAGTAACGTTTGTCATCATCACTTTTTAATAATGTATATTATGAAACCATTAAAAGTACATCGTAAAAATATTATAGTCATGTAGAATTTCGTTAGATTCATTTTAATATATATCTAAAATAGTACTTCTTCCGTCCCTAAAAGATTGATACATTTTGATTTTTGGTGGTCAAACTTAAAAAATTTTGATAAAAAATTTTCATTAAACGATAAGAAATAATATAGATCATGTGGGATCTTGTTAGATTCATCTCAATATATATTTATTTTTTAAATTATGTTTTGTTTGCCACCAAAAATTAAAATGTATCATTTTTTTAGGGACGGAGAAAGTATATTGTTACAAATTAAACTAGCCTTATAAAAATGGAAGCAAAACGTGAAAAAATAAATAATATTTAATCAACTTAAGTGGCCTAGATAATGGATGAGCAAACGCTTTATCATTATATTTAATCAACTTTTCCTCTACTCTCCACTTTTTACCTCATTGGCTCATGATCCACCTCGTTCTTATCCTCTCCCCAATTTATACAATTCCTCCAATCGAATTTATTAGGTAAATACCGAATGAAAACTTTTATTAGGGACTTGGAATGAACTACAATGAAAAACTTCCAATTAAGCTTAAATATAATTTTATTTTGCGGATGAGAAACGAATTGGAAAACAAATGTCCTATAATTAGATTCTGAAACATTCGAATATGATCAGTTAGAACTTAGAAGTCTATCGAATATTCATATGTAAACCTTACAAGAGTTACGTTATACGAAGATTGTACATTCAAGATCGAATAATATAGCATATGATGAATATTAGATCTTAAATTAAATATTGATGAAATAGTATTGAATCGAACTCTATTTTAGTATTCAAATCAAACATATGAAGATTAATACTGTTATGAAAAAATAAAAATCAATAATGATATTCGAGTCTATTATGTTCGGTTCCTATCTTGCCCCTGTCTTCCAAGTATATACTGTAATATCAAAACGGATTCTAAAGTCTAGTAAATTACAATCTTGCCCCTGTCTTCCCTCTATTTAACACCACTGAATCTCTATCTATATCCTCTCATTACATTCTCTAGCTCCCCATCCAAGGGAGGGTTGCCCTCTCTCTGTCTCTCATATAATCTTCATTGCTAAACCCCTTTGGTTTTCTTCATACAAAAAAATCTCTAATCCTAGTTCACATCTCCCACTTTTTTCACATTTAGCAAGGTCCCTTTTTAAAGACCTTTGTTACTCAAAGTTCACTATAATCCTTCCATTTTCACCATTATATTAGATTCTGCATAATTTACTTATGGCTACTGGTACCCAAAGAAAGATGAACTCGAACCTTCCTCCAAGGAGGGGTCAGATCAAAGAACAGATATATGAAAACATATTTGTTATGATGACTTCTGCTGCAACAATTACTGGGGAAATCTTGGGTTTGAGGAGAAACGAAGCCGCACCTAGCAGCCGAGGCGGCCGAGGAGGAGGAGGAGGAGGAGGAGAAGGTGGACCCTCTACTTCACCGGACAGTGCATACCCTTCTGATGGTTATGCTGATCATGCTTAAACAACATCATCAATTATTACATGGTGATTTGTTCTTGGTTGTCTCTTCAATAGATAGTAGTTGTATTGTATTTAAAAAAATAAGACAAGAAGACAATCTTAGTGAGTCTTGATACTCATGTAGTTGTGTGTTTGTGTGCTTTTCTTTTAAGTCGTGTGACGTGTGCTTCTTTGGGGATTTGTTTTCTTGTTTTTCAGTTGAAAACTCTTCATCTACTGCTCCTATGTTTATAAAGGAGCACTAGAATTAATCAATGTTTTAATTTCATTTTCTTGTCTCTTTAAACAGATCTATCTCTTTCGATCATCAAATATGTCAAATCGTACAATCAACCTCGAACAACTCGAATGAATTTTCTGTAAAATTGATGAATTCTGTGCAGATTCCAAACCATCTCTTTTCTGTTTGCATTCTATTCTTAATTAGGTCGAGATGGAGAGATAGATCTAATCTGTTGATATTTAGCTTGTTTTAATCTTTTAAGCTTCTATTATACATTGGCTGCATTTGTGCGTACTTAGTCAACCAACAAGTTGATAGCAAGGGGCCCTTGAGATTATAGTTTTCTTTTCTTTTAATTTCACATGATTTGTTTAAGGTTTGCCAGCAGATTTTAAGATTAGCTTAATCTTGGTAATTATTATTGTGGTTTAATCTATGCAGCAACCTTTAGACTTTATAGCTTAGATGATTTAATGAGTGTTCGAATCTGAGGAACAACATAAAGGATAAGATCTAGCTTAGGATGATAATAATTAGTTAAGAAAGCTACAACATTGGAATTGTACCTAAAAGGGTTATCTTATTATTATGATGATAATTGGTCAAGAAAGTACAGCATAAAGAATGAAAAAGCTAAGGTTGCTGATTCACTTTTTTTGACTGAATTTCAATTCAATCAATTCATGATGAATAAGATGGAAGGTGCATATCCCTAATAAATATGGTGTTTCATGAATTGAACCACCAATTAAAGAATGAATTTTAGTTGTAGAATTCTCCTCTTATGTACTGGACGGATGAAATGAATATAATGTTTTGAGTATCTAAATTCTAATATCAAACTCCCATAATACTTGAAATAATAATGTCAATGAAATTATTTCCTCAAATTGATTGTTGATAAAACATCTTAATCGGATAAAAACATCTTAAGTTAAATAAAAAACTAGTACAGTAATTAATGGGAAGGAATGGAATATATCTTTACCTGAATTCGATAATGAACTTAGAAGTAGACTATTCGTAATTGAACTCGGTATTGAATTTAGACTTTCGAGGAGTTAATTCAAGGTCAACTACTATCTAATTTCCTCCCACTAACTATCGAGTTATTATTCTCATGTGGATATAATGTTACCCATATTATGAGTCGGATTAATTATTTTAATTTGGAAATATCGAAAACCTCTAAATTGTCTTTATTAGTATATATGTGACATTTTAGTTGAAGTCAAATACTAAAAAACACACACTGACACACATATAGCTTGCGCTATCTAAAAACAGCATTATGCAAAGTCTAAAATAATGCTTAAGAAGCAGTATATAAACTATATTTGCATAGTAGTCATTTAGATATTGTTTAAGCTTGATAATGATACTCTAATAAAATTCTTTTATTTGGGTTTCGTAGTAATTTACTTTATAACATGTTTAAGTTCGAAAATCTAAGCAAATCCTGTTATGTAGTAGTGGACGCCTTTCGTAATAAACTAGTAATTTAAAAATGTTTCATAAGCTTCAAAATTGGTAACCAAATCCTTTCATGTACTATAGTGGACGATTTTGCCCCCTGCTAATTGCCTTTTACTTTTCTTGATGAGCAAACCTTTTTGAGTCAACCAGACGACTTCCCTCCACCCAAATTACCTTTTACTATTCGGGGAAGTTAGGCTTATTACCAAGAGTTAATTGTGTAAATGATTTCAATAATAGATTATTGATTTACTTTCGTTCCTTTATTAAACAATATTGATGTGTAAATGTTTCATCAATTATTAATAGTTATAATTAACTTTTGGATATTTATTTTAATAAATATTTGAAATAAATAATAATATTTTAATATTATGTCATTTTTCCCATCTTTTTCTCCTTCACTTATTACTGGGCTATTTCAAATTTACCTCTACTAATAACTACCAAATTTATAAATTAATTGATCTTGACTATATATACTACAGCTTCCACAGTCTAAAACAATAATCAAGTAGAAATGTGGAACTTATTAAACAAAAACGTAATCCAATTATTATACGTAAATTCTATGCATGAGATTAGAACAAATTGCACAAAATAGTTTCCGATTGAGTAATGAGGTTGCAGTTTAGACACCGTAACTCCGTAAGTGACCAAAAATTGTAAATTAGTCTTCATGTTAACTATTTCGTTAATTTTTAGCACATCACACAATGAGATGCTAGATTTGGGGCAAAAAAATGATTTTTTAAATATTTAAACTCATTTTTGGTGCCTAATGAAACTTCAATAGGAAGCGGAATGCAAAACTGCATTCATTCTAACATTAAAAATGAGTTTTAACCTTAAAAAACTATTGTTTGTCTCAAATTTAACCTCCCATTACGTGTTCATATTAAAAATTAACAAAATAATTAACGTGAGACTAATATACAACTTTTAAGCCATTTTAAGAGAGTAGATTGCAACCATGCCGTTTTGAGGGACTATTTGAATTATTCCATTAATTCGCTTTATGAGATTAAATCTGTTTGAGAGAGTTGAAGTTTTGAAAAACAGATGAACATAATAACAATCCTCACCGTCCTTGAATTGATTTCAAGCATGACTGAACAAGAGTCATTCGTCAACCAATAAAGGTACCAAATAGGTTTTCTTTTTGTTATATAGTACGCCATTCAAAAATTAAAGTCGTAACTATAAAAAAGGATATAATAAAGTTGAGATTCATAACCATTTTTTTAATCGTAATTGGATACTTCCTCACTAAATTTTCGTTTGTCGTAACTAAAGAACTTGGTCACACTTACTAAATTGAAGAGTATGGTTTTAGAATACATTACAAAGCATATAGATATAAATAGTGTCTAAATTGAAAATGTATGTTAAGTATGATATATATTGTGAGATAATTTTCTGATATGTATGTCCTCCATTTTTATATTGTTCTCCATATGTTTTTAATTTTGATGGTTATTTTATTCAAATGTAGATTAGTCTAAGTCCAAAGGATATTGTTCTCCATATGTAATCACATATTGAGCAGGTTCGTTGTACTATCCAAGTCCAAAGGATAATGTTAAAATGGTGGGTCTCATCACTTGTTTGTATTCTTTCTGCGTTCCCATTGAGTTTTAATTTATCTCCCTCATCTTTTCCATTAGGTGTGGAACAGCTAATAATACTCTAATATGTGTAGTACTGGAGACAAAATAAATGTATACATGGATATATTACATTTATTATATGCAAAAACTTGCTTTCATTTGATTCATAAAATGATGATTCCCTAATCTTAAAAGGATATATATGGTGTCATACCTGTACTAATTTTGTTGTTTACCGCTTTAACACGAGATTTTTTCTCTTTGCAAGATTCGAACTCATGCGGTGTAAAGATGCGAGATTTATCTCAAGCTCTTAACTAACAGTACTATATATATCCTGGGACAACTGCATTTGATTCATGAATATATTAGACATTAGTGATTCCCTAGTGATTAATTGAATTGATTTAGAGATTAACTAAATTGATTTATTATGACTAGCATTCACGAAATATGGAAGCAATTGATGACACGATATTAATTATACAATTTGTAACAGATACTGTAGTTTTAAAATATAACTACGGAACTAAACTCCAATTATTCACATTCCTAATAATTAGATTAGGATTTGTTTTAACAACTACATGTGTTTGGTTTGTGTTACTTCAAATTTTGTACAGATGGATCCATAATAATAGTAACAGGTTCTGAGTTTTTTTTTTTTTGTCAGGAACCATCAAGTGTCCTCTTCCTATTTAATTTCCCCTTTCATTTTGTCAAAGGGGTAAAACCGAAATGTGAGTTTTAACAATCTATCTAGAACATGCATATTGCTATAGCAAAACAAAGGGAAAATGAATGTATCTGGAAAAAGAAAAATATAATCTACAAAAAGAATTAGTATGTTGTAGTAGAGGGTTACTAATTGGTTAAGAGTTAAGAGGATATGATACGCTGTCTAGCACTAACATATACAATCACTTTCAGACTAATGCTTTAGTTACTATGGCCCCTTGAGTTCAACTATAGTTAAGCTTTCGGTAATTTTGGTAATACATATATTCCAATTTCGTACTATATTGTCTCCTTCGCCACAACATCCGACCAATAGGACTAACTTATTGAAAACCATGGCAATCCAAATGTAGAGTTTAGTAAACACATACATTAGACCCAAGTAGTGTTAGTAGTTATAGGTCTAAATTTGGAGTTTTTGGACTAATGGTCCCAATAAATTAGGCTGAGTTGTACTTTGGTCTCTGTAATATAAATTTTTTTAAAAATTTTTATTTTGACCCCAAAACTCTAAAAACTGTTCAAAACTAACGTTTTCGTTAAAAATTGGACTAAATTCCCACAATGTGTACACTATCAAGGATTTAAACTGCAACGCTCTCAATTATAAAGATCAAAGTGCAATTCGGCCCAACTTACTTGAACCACCAAAAACTTTCTAAATTTGGTACCCATGGAGCCTGCTTCAGTTAGATGCATGTCCTCAGAATACCATTTCATGTCATATAAGGTACCAAAAGTTTATTATACTTGTGTAAGGTTTGTGGTAGGATTGTGCAGTCAAAGCATTCAAATCGATCAAACGAATTCGAACTCATCAACCGATATGGTAAGTTTTTTTAAAAAGTGATTCAATTTTGGTTTTGACCTTTTGAATTATTTATTAATTAGTTCGCTTTTAGTTTTTCATTTTAATAAACTGCCACAAACCGAATCTCCAATATAACTAAATAAGAAAAAAAGTCAAAGAAATATATAATAAAATAACAAAACCAAATAGCTTAATATCAATAAAAAAATATAATGTAAAGAAAATTTAAGCATACATGCATGCATAATAAGTACATACTAGCTCTTTGTGCACAGTCCAGCCTGTGAAAATTTATTCTTATTCACAATTACATTTTTGTATAATTTATTTGTTATTATTAAAATTTTGTAACATATATGATAAAATATCAAAAATTGTATACAATTGAAAAATGAATTTGAAAAAACATAAATGCATCAATATTAAATACAAAATATACAATTAGTTAAAATTACATGATGAGTAATTAAAATATAAATGGGGTTATTTTTAATATTAACAAATGTCTTTTTCTGATTGGTTAGAAAAGATCATGGGGCTTCAAATGAAATAACTAATTGTCCCCTTCCCATATTATATATGGTGTAGATATAAAGTGATATTTCTTATAAATTTTCAGTTTCATTATCCCACGTTGAATTTTTAAATATTTATTCTTAACGTTTATTTGTTATAAGAATTAATTAATATTTATGTGATTTTTTTTAAGTATTGAAAAGGTAATATTATTTTTGAATTAGTGAAAGTATAAATATATGTATTTATATTATATGCTAAATAGTTTAGCCGTTTAAAATTGCTCAAATCGAACCGATGGACAGCTCAAACTAAACCACATAATTCCAATATTAATAAGTCAATTTTGATTTTGACATTTTAAAAGCTGCCAAACGAACTATGTATACCGCTAATATATGTAAAATATTGTAAAATTAGTTAAAGTAAAAATGACAATTGGTTGATGAAAATGGGGTCTACCGGCTACCTCTATATAGCCTTCCAGAATAACACACTGATATTTGGAAGAAAACAAAAACGATACTCAAACCATTTTTCCAATTGCCCGCGTCTTTCCTCTGTACGGCTCTCCTTTTGCTATGAGGTCCCACGCGTAAGGTGGTCACCAGGTTGCAAAATTTCCTCACAATTGAACAATAGATGACATATAATTGGGCCACCTAAGGGTGCTTATCAGTTAACATGTAGTATGTTAATTAGTTCCATTGGATAAATCATTTTTTTTAGTTTTTATAAGGGATTTGTCTAAATTATTTCCACCTCTCTCTGCTTGGGAATTTACAATATGTTTTTTACGAAGATCCGCATGAGAGTGGACAGAATGCACTCCTGCATAGGAATGAACGAAATGAGTATTTATTTCTCTATTTTGGTTAATCGGTTCCTAAAAATCTTGACTAGTCTTATTTCGCTAGGATGGATGAACGAATGTCTGTTTCGCCCGTGTTGCTTAGAAGGAAGTTTAGATGCTCCTGTCGTCATGGCACTCGTTATCTTCCTTGAAGTCATTAACTTGAAAGTATGGTCAGTGTTCGACCACGAACACTTCGACGATCAAGTCAGTCAAGTGTGTTTGAGAGTATAAGAATTAAAAAATATAGTTGGGTATATATAGGTTACATTCCTCGTGATTCTCGCACGTTACGGGATGTATGTCCTGATTTGGTGGTACTCCTCTAACCTTACCAAAAGTAGGTTACTCTTCGTGGATCAAATCCACTTGTATTTAGGCTTTCCTAACCTTGTTAAGTAGGGTCCACATCAATAAGGATACATTAATCAACTGATTAATTACTGATTAGTTAGTCCATATTTAAATCAATGTAAAATTTACTTAACTTTGAGTTTATATTAAAAAAAAATGTAAATACATATATTTGCCCACGTCAATAAGAAAATATTAATCGGCTCTTTGATTACTGATTAGTTAATCCATATTCGAATCAACAAAAAATTTACTTAACTTTTAGTTTATATAAAAAAGGTAATACAATTATCTAAATGATGTTAAGGAAAACCGGATAGTTGTATTATTAGGAAAAAATCGATCTAAACATATGAGATTTATAACGTTTGTATTTCATCACCTAAATCAAGCAAGGTCAACTTTATGGATCCGGATATTCCTTAAAATATATTCTTTAAACTAAATTTAGTGTTAAGAATAACAATTATGACGTCTATTACTAGTCACATAATAGTATAATTACGAGTATAAAATAGATTTATTGTTCTAATAACTTGTGACATGTAGAATCGAATTTGAATATGCAAAAATATTAACTAGTAGAGGGTTCTCCCCTAAGTTTTTTTTTTTTTTTTTTGATAATTAGCGATGAATTGTGACTACAATGATATTACAAACATGAATACAGAATTTGCTAACTAATAGACAGTTAGAGTATAATATGAGACAAATATGTCTCCAACAAGGTTCGAACCTATGACCTCTTACATGAAAAGTTGGGCCGGATGCCACTAGGCTATTGAGCCATCGGCTGGTCTCCCCTAAATTGTGTGAGCTAAAGAGGACCTCTTATAACCTGACTTTTTCAAAAAATGAAAAATCACCGTTTTATTCAGCAATTGATACATACAAAACTATTTACATCAAATTAATAGAGGTTAAAATTCTGGCCTCCAATTTACTTTTTGTGACATGGATAATCTCTATTGTTGGGCCTAGGCCTGTAATCGAGCCGAATCGAGTCGAATATTTGCAAGGTTCGAGTTCGGTATCATGCCTTCGAACCTTTTCGAACCGAACCGTTCGATTTTGAAAATACCTAAAAATCAAGGTTCAGGTATCAGTATCATGCCTTTGAACATACTTCGAGCCGAATCTTTTCGAGTCGAATACGTCGGACTATTTCGAACAGAGCCGTTTGATCACAAGACAAGGCATGCCTCATGAGGGGGAGCGGGGTGGGGTAACGGCTTTTGAGAAGAGAAGAGATGAGGGAGGGCCGAAGGGGAGGGGAAGGGTGATCTGGAGAGTAAAGATGAAAGAATGAGAGGAGTACACTGTACATATAAGGGAATATATGTGGGTTGATAAGGATTTTATCATTAAATACATATATAGTGATTAGGGTTTATATGTGGGAATATATGTGGGTTGAAAGTAATACATATATTAGTCCACAATGGTTATTTAATGACGGGGGAGGGGGTGATCGAGCCGAACTAAATCGAACCGTTCGTCTCGATTTTGGAAATACCTAAAAATCAAGGTTCAGGTATCAGTATCATGCCTTCGAACATACTTCGAGCCGAATCTTTTCGAATCGAATGCGTCGAATAATTTCGAACCAAGACGTTTGCTCACAGGCCTAGTTGGGCCATTGCGTTAATGCAATTTTACCAGAAAACTATTCATGTTCATCGATGTGACATGTACAATATATTATTTATATAAAGATTAAATTTATATTAAGATACAGATATTTAATTTTTTTGTAACACACTGCACATATTGGGTAAAATCGAACAAAATAGAAATAACTTGTAAACTAGCACTAGCATCTGATTTATATACTGTTGTGTTTTGACATCATGTTCCGCACCAAACCTTTTGAGTGAATCTAAGATGCTATAAACAGAGTCCGGATTCGGTGCATCAATAATTCGGTGCACCCGGTGCATCAGGTACCCATTTAAATGTTTTATGTGGGTACTGTACCCACTTGAAACTTCATCATTGGTACTTGTACCCAAATTGTAATATAACAATGGTACAATACCCACATATTTATCAATCCAAAATAAATATGTGGTATTGTACCATTGTTATAGTACAATTTGGGTACAAGTACCAATGATGAAGTTTCAAGTGGGTACAGTACCCACGTGAAACCTTTAAATGGGTACCTGATGCACCGGGTGCACCGAAGTATTGATGCACCCAATCTTTTCACTATAAACACACCCAAAAAGTATTGAAAGTACAATTTTACCCCTGAATCCCTCATAGTCCCTTAGGTAATAATAAGTGCAGTGTTGGAAGAAATGTTCATTACATTTTGAGGGACATAAAATTGTTACCATATTCTCTAGTATCCCAATATCAAAGCTTAGTGAATAAGAAAGCAATTAGAAATCCCCTTTGCCTTGGATCAAACCATATAAATAACCTCACTTCCAACTCATAATATTCATAGCATCTCTACCATATTTCAACAACTCCTTCCTCTCTTCTCCCACTCACTTCCTCTCTTCTCCCACTCACTAAAACACCTTCTCACTCTCAACCCATTCTATCAAAATGGATTCAAAATTACCCAACAAAACAATGACCATTAAAAACATAACCAAAGGACCCCTCAAGAAACCATTGAGTATTCCACCAAGGAGAGGTGATATAAAGAGGAAGATTTTCAGGGGAATTTTGAATGGGATGGCCTCAACCATTTCAAAGGGATACAGAAAGCTCAAGAATGGAGGTTGCCTTCCTTCAACTCCCATTGTTCCAGCTTCTCAAACTGCTTCATGACTATTTTCTTTACCCTCAAATCTTTGATGAAGCTATGCTCAAAACGAAAAACAGAGTGTTTATCATTATTATTTACTCCATTTAATTTCTTGTGTCTCCCTTTTATCCTTATATGTAGGAATTTTAACTTTATTGTTCAAATATTCTTCATCTCATGTAATAATAACAATGTCTTGTTGTTGATGTATTTATTTAATTTTGTTGTTCGAACTGTGATAGTATATTATTATTATCAAGTGTTTGTAAGTACTTTTTTATGTGTTCTGTTTGTGGGTGTTTCATGTTTGGATGTAGGAAGTAATCTATAATATACTTTTTAAAAGTAATCATAAAAGAGAAAACAATTGTCCCCAAGAAAGCTTAGTTTTCGATAGTTATATCATTTTTTTTTTGAGTAAATGACTTCATCGATCACTCACGTTTGTTAAAAAACACTAGTCGACCACCCTAGTATGACTTTGTATACTTTCTATCACTCATGTTAGGTATTATGTATATTTTTTGTCACTCACACGTTTTTTAGGTACAATTCTTAATTTTTCGAAATTTTTAACATTTTTGTAAGAGTATTTTAGTCATTTTCCTATAATTTTTTAACTTACATCAACTAACTTTCATTAACTTCCATTGCACTCTACATTTTCATGACAAAATTATGAGAGAATGACTAAAATATCCTTACCAAAATGTTAAAAATTTCGAAAAATCAAGAGTTGTACCAAAAAAACGTTTGAGTGACCAAAAGTATACATAATACCTAACATGAGTGATCGAAAGTATACAAAGTCATACTAGGGTGATCGACTAGTGTTTTTTAAGAAACGTGAGTGATCGATGAAGCCATTTGCTCTATTTGAGATGAGCAACGATTAAATATTCCATGCACAATTAGATAAGATCAAAATCTGTCCAGAAATAATTTGAGTTTCTGGTTTAAAGAAAATAGTAAACTCAAAGAAGCGAATGCCTAATGATATGTGAGATTTGGAAAGTGAGGCACACCAGTTTGAAAACATCACCTTACATTTCTGGTTTCACACTATGTATAAACTGACACGAGGCAGAGCATAATTCGACTTCCCCCCTGGGTTGTTTTCAAAATGTCACTTTTAATTAGCTGTTGGCAGAGCATAACTCGACTCCACTCAGTTTAAATTAAGCCAAGCCTCGAGATGGCTTTCATTAGCTCACTTTGGCTAAAGAGAACTCCACTCGCCTTGGTTTACAATAAGTATGCTAGCTCGGAGCTCCACCTCCAGTCATGATTTTCGGCCCAATAAGAACTCGCGAAGCAGTACCAAGGTTAAGGCTCGTTTAGACTAAACCGAGCAAAAAAAATATAATCCTCCGCTTGTGCTGGTCTGGTTTAGAACTCTCCTTATTAAGGAAAAGTATTGTCGAAGAGATGAGTCTGCTAGTTCAATTGCGTAAGGGTTGAAATAATACTTAATGGCTAAATCTGATACTAAATACTGTAACAAAACTGATTTATACACAAGTCACTATAACTAACGTGATGACCCCTCAGTTTAAAATTGTAATGCACGATAGACATTTTTGGAAATGAATAAATTAAAAGTCAACTTGAAATTCGATTGAGAAGTATTTATGCGTTTTGACTCTCCAAAAATTGAGCTACTCCTATAACATATAATGGTCCACACGCATCTGGACTTGAGTTCATCAATTATAGTAGTATATCATACTTGTCAATAGACTTCACCATATCATCTTCTTCAGAGTGATTTTTAACATTTGACGCGTATGATGATATTGATTTATATATATATGTCATATCATATCACTCTCAAAATGAGTATGGAAGTAGACACTAATATGCATGGGACCATTTTCGTTAACTTTGTGTCTCTATTGTACATGTCATTGTACCTTGTCAGAGATAAATCGTTACTTGGATTAAATATTCATTTTTTATGTACTCATCAATATACTGTATTGGAGTAATTTCGTTAAACAATACTAGTACCGTAAATTAAGCACCTACCTACCGAGAAACGAACATATCAACATATATTGTAAGTAGTATAAGTCATTTGTATCTATCGCCATGAAAACCATAAAAATCAGATTTTCTCGGTTGATGATATTTTTGCTCATCGTCAGATTCAATTTTGTTTGTTACTATTTGAGAACCTTAAGTCCAGATATGATAATGAAGTTAGTTGTATTTGAAATCCAACCCATGGGTTTGTCTAACAGATAAAAATATATATAGACTACATAAATCTGCCTTCTTAGAGGCATGTATGACCTTTTTCACCATCAGCATATATGAGAAACTATTTTAAATCAATCTATTCCCAACAATTTCAGTTCTATTTTGTTTATTTTGAAAACAAAAAATATTGTTTCGATATATGATGAATTAGATAAATAGAGTTCGTCGCCTGTAATACATTGAACAAATTTCGAAACTATTCGTTCTATTTGAATTTTCAGAGGACTCAGACATGTCAAACTTGATTGAACTTGACTTGACACCTATGTAAGATCTAGCAAAGATGTCCTTCCAATTTACAAGCAAGTGGAATAATTTGTTAAATAAAGTTAAATGATTTTGTTCCAATTATAGGAGGAAAATCACTCTGCTTTTGGGGTTGAAAAACATCCCTACATTTTCCGGGCCCAAAATGATGAGAGCAGAAGTAGCTAGGACATAGGAGTACTAGATTTGGTGTAGTACTCACCACAAGGAACAACGTCCTTCCTACGTAGGATCTTCATTTTTTGTCCACTACCATAGATTGAACAACGTTATTATTAACGAGTCTGGTTTCGGTGCATCAATAATTCGGTGCATCAGGTGTACCAGGTACTCATTTAAAGGTTTTACGTGGGTACTGTACCCACTTGAAACTTCATCATTGGTACTTGTACCCAAATTGTATTATAACAATGGTACAATACCACATATTTATTTTGGATTGATAAATATGTGGTATTGTACCATTGTTATAGTACAATTTGGGTACAAGTACCAATGATGAAGTTTCAAGTGGGTACAGTACCCACGTGAAACCTTTAAATGGGTACTTGATGCACCTGATGCATGGAAGTATTGATGCACCCAATCTTTTCACATTATTAACACGTGGAAATCTATTGCTTTACTGCTCACCCTTATAATTCAATATTGTCACCAAGTACACAAACAACAAGTAAAGTACCTCTTACTTTTTATTGTTTGGTTATTTAATAAAATATAGGGAGTATATAATTATAACCTCAATTAATAGATAAGATCCATCTTAATTTAATTTATAAAGCTCTACATCTATTAAGAGGACCTAACTTATAGTAATTGATAAATCAAATTAAATTTTCATAATAAATAAGATTGATTATACAAATATATACCACATGAGCGATGAGTCGAGTTTCTAAAATAAATAGTTATCCTTACTATCTAACACCCAAAGCATAGCATTGATAATTTGTCCATAGGCCATACAATGTCAACCAATTATTAAACATTTCATTTATGAGAATCAACAATACGAGAAGTCATCCTAAATATAAATATTTCAGTATGTGATAGACAATTGTTCTAAAATTTATCGAACTGTCTTTAATTTCTTTCACATTTTGAGTTTTTCTTAATTTAAAATTTGGAACACTTATAATATAAAAAAGAGTGTATTTGATGGGACCTGACCGGAGAAAAAAACATTATTAATGAATAATGATATGTTTTACTATTTGAGATATTCTCTGGGATCCCGTATATATTAGTATATGCATTCATTGGTGTTCCGGTACCCTTTTCTTTCTTTTTCAACTCATGCATCCCAACTTGAAGGATGCTTTCACATCTAAAGCGGACAGAAGATTGTGAAATATCTGAGATTATTATGCCCAACCAATTTCAAAAGGACCAATGAGCTATAAATGCAAACAACACTATGTAGACTTTATTTTGTAATTAAACAAACACAAGGAGATTAATCATTTTATTTTGACTTTTACTGTCTCTAAAAAATAATTTAAAATGTAAGTATCTCTAATTTTGTAAGCGTAAAAATTTTAAAAAATTTAATATTTCAAAAATACATATTAAGACAAATTTAACAAAATATCTTTTACGCTTAATGAAAATTTATGATATAGTATGAATACATAAACCGCATGAATTCTTATTTAACCGATATAAGATAATATATATAATCATCTCGCTATCTTTAAAATTAGTACCGACCATAACTCATAATTACAACATGATGATACTTTTTAGTAATCCACGTGGAAGCGGTAGTAGAAGGAATTTACCTTTTGACTTTGGATAATACATCATTTAAAATTAGTACCCCTTTCATTTCTAAATAATTGGTACATTTTGATTTTTATTAGTTAAATTTCACAAAATTTGATCTTGAATTCTTACTAAAAGATAAAATTAATATAATCGTATGGAATCCTGTTAAGTGCGTCTCAAATTATATTTTTGAAATATCAAATTTTTATAACTTTTTTGCATATGAAATTAAATAAGAGATATTTAATTTAAAATTGTATTTTGTTAACCACGGAAAATCAAAATATACCAATCATTTAGGGATTGAAGGAGTATATCATTCTTACCTTGCAAATAGTAGTAGGAGTAGTATATAGTAAAACCATGACATTGTGTTATCAGGGGCGAAACCATGATGAAATTAGAGAGGGGGCCAACTTTAAGAAAAATAAGATAGGGGGGGCAAAACAAATCAAAAAATAGTTAAAGTATCAAATTATATATTAAAGAAGAAGATGGGAGGGCTTGAACCCATGACGTCTTTTGATCTTTTAAATGAAGAATCTAACGAGTTAATTGCTGAAATGGTCCCAGTAAGTGGGGGTCTGGTGCACTTTGGTCCCCGAAAGTGGCATTGTTCCGGAAATGGTCTCTGAAAGTGTGTCAAATGGTGCAATTTAGTCCCTATTCCGTTACATCCATCAAATTTTAGCGTGAATAGTGATTTTGGGGGCAAAATCGAAATTTTTTATAACTTAATAGCCCCATTTGGGCCTAAAATGTAAATAATAAAAAGTTATAGGTAAAAGTAACTTTCTCCATTTCCAATTCGATTTTTATGGGATTCGATGTTATTTAGCTTTTAGGCCCTAATTGGAGCTATTAAGTTATAAAATATTTCGATTTTGCCCCCAAAATCACTATTCACGCTAAAATTTGACGATATAACGGAATAAGGACTAAATTGCATCATTTGACACACTTTCAGGGACCAAAGTGCACCAGGCCCCCCTTACTGGGACCAATTCAACAATTAACTCCAATCTAAACAATTAAGCTATACTTCTACTTATTCTACTTGCACTTTTTGTTATACATATCACAAAATTTTGAAAAATCGCGTATGAAATATAACGATATCAAAAAATCTAGGTCCGCCCGTGTGTTATGAAACATCTAAGATATTCCATCCAATTTAATATAGTTATCATTTTAGCACTTGATACATACAAATACTGAAAAAGTCGTCACTTTTGCTTATATACCATTAATTAGGAGGTGGCGTGAGAAGAGAGAATCACCTACTTAAGATAATTGTATTTTTTTAGATGAACAATCAAATCATTTTTGCTATTTTTACTATCCCAAATTATTTAGACATTTTCTATTTCTTTTTGTAAATTAGCGATGAAAATATAAGTACAATTATTATATTGTAAATAATATAAATTACTAATTGATAGAGTTAGAATAAATATGAGACAAATTTATGTTCAATGAAATTTGAACCCACACCTTCTCTTTGGAAGTTGACCAGATGTCACCAGGTAATTGAGTTATTGATTTGGACACTTTATAATTTGAGAGTCAAATTTCTAAAATTTTGATCATGAATTCTCATTAGCCGATAAGAAATCATTTAATCATATGAGATGTTGTAAAATTTGTTCCAATATATATTTTGAAATATCAACTTTTTACAATTTTTACGAACATAAAATTTAAAATATTTATTTTTAACTGTCTCGATAATAGTAAGAAGTCAAATAATACAAAGTAATTTGGGGTGAAGGAACTATTATAAGTGATGGATGAGATGACGGGATCATCTATTAACATAAACATGTGTAGATGACCTGGAGATTACTACATTAATTAAAATAAAGATAATATATCGATAATGTCTAATATCAAGTAAAAACAATCAACTTTATTAAGGTATAACGATAACCATACAAAATCGGAGAGGTATAAACAATTATATTATTGGTACTGTTAAGAATCGATACTTGTTATCGGTTAATTTTTGGCTCAGTTCTCCTTCTAATGTCGATTCCTATCGATGTCGATTGCGTCACCAATCGGTCAAGGGGCAACCCAATACCAATATATCGATCTCGAGCACAAAGCTCTATCGATGTAGGATGCGAAGTGGAATGGAAGAGCTGGTGTACAAAACAACCAGGAAAAGAAGATAGAACCAGAACACTGTTCACTCTATTTCTTCTACTGTTTTCTTCTATTCCAGAAAAAAAAGACAACGTTAGTTTTTTATGTTTAAAGAGAAGAGCAAGTGGACCAGATCTGTCTAAGGTAGCATGGGTATTGATATTGGGCCGGTTGGGCTCTTGGGCCAATAGATATCAACAGGTACAACTGAACAAAGAGATATTAATTCCTCTTCTTGTTAATTGTTATTCCTCTTATGTTTTGGAACGAACAGAGTAAAAGAAACAGGAAACAGAATGCATAATTTCCTATTGTAGAAAATACGATATGATAAAAATTCCTATGTTCACACCTCTTAATTACACAATCAAACAACTAAATACATAGCTTACCCACTTGTATCATGACTAGTCTATTTAACAAGAAGATTTCGTGCACTTTATTTAGGTACACAAATAGGTCCCATCGGTAATAATAATACAATGTATATAGTGTAGGTAGTGGTTATCATCGATTCAATAAAAAGAAAGGAATAGTACTCCTTATTTTTTGTTGAGGATTTCCTGAAAAAAATTGCCGTATATATAGATATATACGAGAAAATAAAAACAAGACGTCGAAACTATATAAAATTGGTAAGGATTAGATCTTATAAGGATGAAAATTGCTTGTAATTGTGGTACAACAAAATGTAATTAAAGCCAAGCTTTTAGACGGTTTGCTTGTCACTTTATTTAATTCTTATTATGTGGGGTCATGCATGTGGCCGTGACAAACGATTATATAAAAGGAATTAATTACATGGAATCATGTATTTCGAACCATTTATTCTGATGGCCACATAATATTTTTTGTAATGATTGTTAAATTTAAGTTTTCGCAAGAAAACAGAGAAGAGACCGGAATTGAATAAATTTGTACAGGGGAGTAGGGGACTTAGGGACACAGGAAAATTCACTTGAAAAAATCACTTCATTTGAAAGTGCAAAATTGGTAAAAAATATTCATAAATGTGATGGAGTTCGAACTCCTATCACTAATTACTTTCGGGTTATATTATACAATTACAAGAAAATAATATAATGAAATCTTCTCAAAGACAAACATAACATTTATTTTATGTTAAGTACCTTTCATATATGTACACTCACAAAATTTAATTCCATTTAAAAAAGCATTTATACTATATTTTATAAATAACTGCAAAATGAAGGACACTAATCATTATTTTCTATGTTCATAATTTTATGGTTAAAAATATAAAATATAATCATTTTCAACATTAATTAGCTGTACACAGAATTTACAAGTAGCAACACCTTACTAAAATAAGAAAATTGTAGGGATGATTAGTTAGGTGAAAGTATTTAAAAATTGATTGGTGAGGTTACACATAGGTTTCTGAAAATGTTAGTCGTACAATTCTATATATACTTTCATTTTCTTCCCCAAATTACACATTCACCTTACCCCGAAGAATTATTGTTTTCACATCCTATATTCTCTGTTTTCTCTAATTTTGTCCTACCCAAAATCAAAATGGAAGAAAAGATCTTCATCACTAACAATTCTGAGAATACACAAAACCAAGTGAAGCTTCTTCTTCCACCAAAAAAAATTACTAATAGTCTCCCACCAAGGAGAGGAGCTATCAAGATTCAAATATTCAAATCAATCATTGCCAGAACCATTGCAATTACTCCCCCCTGTGGCGGAAATGGAGGCGGCCTCTTTCGATCACTTCCCGTGACTCCACTTGAAGATATTGGTGGTGGGTCTGGAGCTGTTTTGGAGGAGGATGAGGTGGTGGAGAAGAAGAGCTTAGTGAAGCAGTATGTTGGTTCAAAGAGCTCTGGTTTTCCAAAGAGAGGAGATGTTAAGGTTAAGATCTTCAAGGGTATATACCATGCAATCGTCTCGCTCATTTCAACTCCACGTGAGTTTGAACTAGGAAGAGATGGTGGCACTGAGATTATTAGAAAAAGGTAATAAGAATAATTTCTAAGATTATGTGGGAAGTGTTGTTTGTTGTGGTGATCGGAAATGAATTTGATATGAAAAAAGAAGTCGGTAGAGACTATGGTGGTGATATATCAGGTGATGTGTTATGAATCTATGTATTTCTAGTCATCTTAATGTATGTGATTGTACGTGGTGGTGACGGGGTGGCGTTGGTGGCCGGTGATGGTGATGGTGATGGTGATGGGGGTAGCTTGATGAGATGTTAATTTTTAATGAGTCAATTTTCAAGTCTGTTGAGTCTCAACCTAGTTTCCATTGGAGTCATGTTATAGTAAAAAGTTATACTTTGTAATTTTCCAGTTGTGATATGTTTGTTAATTTTGTAACATATTTTTTAATTATATATTAGTATTAGAATTATATCATAATGTCATTATAATACTTACTTTATAATAACATGTAACCTGTAACATATTTTGTCACAATACAAAAATTGTCTCACATTATTTAATTAAGTTTTTCTGAGATGTTGGAATTCTATATTCATTTGAGTATACCAGAAGTCAAACTCTCATACGGAGCATTAAGGACAAGCGTTGTTTTTTACTAATTGTTGGGAGAGTTGTATATTAGTCAGAGTTCTCGTTGATCATTTTTTCTCTTGACTTATTTCGGTTTTATAAATGATTGATAGGAGTATATTTTAATTTTTGTGGACAAACTTTAAAAAATTTGATCAAGAATTCTCATTAACTGATAATAAATAATATAGTCATGTGAGATCTTGTTAGATTCGCCTCAATATATATTTTTGAAATATCAACTTTTTATAATAAATAATATAATATGTGGGATCAAGATATATTTATGTTTTAAATCGTGTTTTACAGAAAGTATTTCAAGTCAGATTTAATTAGATTAACGAAAAGACTTTACTTAATCATTAATAAGTATTTAACTAGAAAAGCAAAGCCATCAATTTACAATAGAAGTCAAATTTAATAAGAAATTGTTCATAAAATAAGTAACTAATAAGAATTTGAGATCATAGCGTATTATCATAAAATATTCATAAAAAAAATAAGTAGAATGTGATAACGGCGAGCTACCAAGCCAGTTCGTCATGCTGGGCTGCTGGCTTAGTGGGATAGGCCTATTTTAGACCTCGTCGATCTTTAAGCCTCAGCTCACCCCAGTCAAGTTGAGAAAGCCGCCCGAGCTTATCTCGGCTTATGCATTTCGCCAATTGTTAAGAGGCATGCACTACTTACTGAAATTTCTCTGATTAAACTATCTCCAATTTGAATTACTCGTGTTTGTTACGCGGGAATGGAATGAGATAGGAAAAAATGGAATTAAATTGGTTTGTATTACTTAGTATGGTAGTTAACAATGAATTTTAATTGCATTCCCTAGTTAATTGAATGACCTCAGGTAATAACCATTCCGCCCAAATTAGAGGTAATGGATGATTACCTCATACTAGGTAATCAAATTAGAAAAATTAGAACATATTAACCCTCCCTCATCTACACGTTACACAGCAGGCATCATCATCCACACTATTAATTAGCAGCCAATATCTACACGAGCTATAGTTTTGCGAGTATTTATCTTCTTGTAAGCTCATTCCCTTCTGCTCTTTCCAATATGTCCGTGCTAATTATTTGGGTTGCTTTCTTTAGGCATCACAAGTAGTTTTATACCTTTTGAACACACAAACTTCACAATTTTATATAAAGTGATGGTCTCACAATCTTGTTTTGTAATGTTAGAGATAAAGCATAACTTTTTAAGAGCATAAGTGAAATTTTTATTGAAATGTAAAAGTTGGTAAAAGATTGTGGGTTATTCTGGGATTTGAGCGTTATTGTTATTGGCACAACTAACAAAAAATTTCAGATTAGTATTTTCATTAATGGCATGAAGTTGTTTAATTATTGGTAGCTGTTGAATTGGAAGCTTCAATTATTTTGCAAGAAAGATCATTCATAATACGTCTGATTGAATAGTATATTAATAATTTAGTTATATCATTTAAAGAGTATATTAGTAATTTAATTATATCATTGACTTTATTATGTCGTACCAAACTAAGGAATGTAATGGTTAATGATAACTCAATCACATTACTACTCACATATGACATACCACACAAAGTAATAAGATTCATTAATTCATTCTATTCTTTTTGTCTATTCCATTACCTTGTCTATTTCATTCCTACACCATTCCATTCCACTATACCAGACAATATTTTTGTTTTTCCTTCTTGAATTTAAACCATAAACCACTTTTTGAGTAATTCTAAGAGAAATTCCAAAAATAGTAATATTATAGAATCATTCAAAAAATTATGATTAAAGTGTTAACTAAATGAATTAAAATAATAATTTTTCACTCTAATATCTAATCAAGCAAGTTTTTACTTTTTCGTAATTCGGATAGGGTGATGAACTGATGATATAGATATAGCACGAGGTGCTACTTCCTCTAAACAAATCGGTTTTGCCAACGTGAATTTCGAAGAAGGAACTCAGATGCTTCGTTGATCTTGTACTCTATTATTCTTTATTTTTATGTTGGACTATATTTTGCTGCCGTATATGATAACTAGAATGATAAGCGGTTACACTTGAGACATTTATTATGTTTCCTACTTGATAGATACATTTCAAAATAATTTTTTTAAAAATTTTGATTATAATGTTATTAGATTCTTTTAAGTATATATTTTTGAAATATTAAGTTTTATAATTTTTATAAGTATAAAAAAATAAATATTAACGTTTTAAATGTACGTGTCTTAACTAATAACCATAGAAATTAACCATGATAAAAAGTCAAATATCCATCATTTAGGATGGAGGGAGTATAACTTTATCTTATGTCACAGCTAAAGTGGATGGGTGTGGAATATCTATTGGAACCTGAAAAGATAGTAATAAACTAATAATTATGGAGTAATATGACTAATATCATAAGTATAAACACAATCCCGGTCAACAATCAAACTTAAAAAAGAATTAAGTAATATGTTCAAAAAATTGATTTTGCGTCAGGCATTAACAGCTCAAAATATTTGTATTTCTTTTATGTTAACCCTAATCAACATCTACAGTATATGTAATTGGGAAAGGAGTGAATTAGTTTTTTTTTATGAAGCCCCATGTTCCATTTTTCCTAGATTTTAGCTAATAACTACCCATCATATTAATCTTTTTCACTTTTTTTTATTATACAAAAAAATAATATGAAATTTTTTAATACTCCCTCCGTCCCTAAAAGATTGTCACATTTTGACTTTTGTGGTCAATTACAACAAAATTTGATCACGAATTCTCACTAAACGAAAAGAAATAATATAGTCTTGTGGGACCTCGTTAGATTCGTCTCAATATATATTTTTGAAATATCAACTTATTATAATTTTTTTGCATTTAGAATAAGAGATATTTGTATTTTAAATCGTGTTTTATTGACCACCAAAAGTCAAATGTGACAATCATTTAGGGACGGAGGGAGTATTTTTTTATCATATATAAATATAAGTTAAAAAGATCTTCTATTTAATATCCATATATTTAGTACTCCTGCATTAATTTGTATTTTTAAAAATTCAACTATATCTTAGATTTTTTGTGAGATATTTGAATTTTTCTCTTAATTTTTTTTGTATGTAATAATATTTTTATATATATATTTTATCTTTTTGTGCATGAGCAACGAATAAACAAAATATTAAAATTCGCACATACATTGAGAATGCATCGATTTTACTAATTTTCATAGTTCATAAAGAATATTATATCATTAGAATTTTGTATAAAAATTAATCTAAATTATAAATATCGTAAATCTGATGAACAAATTTGCACAGGTTAGACTGTGTACAAACAACTAGTTTATTTTATATAGGTAGAGTTACTGATCAAACTTTTGTCAAGGTTGCTAAAAGATAAAACAGAGTCAACGTTTGAGTTTGGTCAGTAAAACATGTTGATCTCTATTAGGAAGTTCATTTCTTAATTTTCATCATCAACATGTTTATGGTCTTGCTAATCAGTAATTACTATACAATGATTCTTTAGTACTTCTTCCGTCCCTAAAAAACTAGATGTTTGTGCACAGTTCAACCTGTGCGAGGTCGCTTTTCATATTTAAAATATATGTTGTTACATTAATTTTTACATGAATATATTATGATAAAAAAATCACTTGTGAAACTCAAAGTTTGTACATGATAAAAATTATTGAATAAATATATAATTATATATAGGTAACTATTTTATTCATCTTAACTATGCTTAAATTATTTTAATTTATAAAACAATAATATACCTTTGCAAATTTTTCAAAAAGAGAAACTAAATGAGACTTAGTAGTTAGTATGCAATTTAACATGTGTCACTTGCTTATTCGTTAGAAAAGATCATGGGGCTTCATTAAAAAAATAACTAATTCCCCCCCTTCCCTAATTAAATATAGTGTAGATTGTCATATTTTGATTTTTGTTAATCAACAAAATACAATTTAAAACATAAATATCTATTATTCTACATGCGAATTTTTTTATAAAAAGTTAATATTTCAAAAATATACATTGAGACGAATCTAACAAAGTCCCACAAGACTACATTATTTCTTATCGTTTAATGGGAATTCATAATCAAATTTTGTAATGTTTGACTAACAAAAATCAAAATGTACCAATCTGAGATCATGGATCACTTGTTTTTTACTTGCAGGTTCGCAAGGGATGTATGGCGAAAGATGCTTATGTATAACGGTATGCATCACCAACCTGGTGTTTGGAGAAGTGAGTTAGCAGAGTTGATCGCAAACAATAGTGGCACTTGCTTGAGAAGTCAGATTATGAAGGTGAGCTTTTGTTGCGTTATCTACCAGATATGGCTTGAGAGAAATGCAAGGTTATTCAACAAAAGGGAAAGAATGGTTGAGGAGCTGATCTTTAGGTGTGTTACTTCAGTCAGGAATCGTGTACATAGTTGGAAGCGTTTTCCACATACTAAAGCTAATTGGAGGTTTGTGTATAGAATGAGATTTTCCTTTAACGATTCTTAGATATTCTTGATGTAGTTGGTCTGGGGTATGCCCCGGTTTTTGATGTATTACTTTCTTTAGTGAAATAAAAATCTTTAACAAAAAAAGAAAAAAAAAAATTCAAAATGTAACAATCTTTTAGGGACGGAGGGAGTAAAATTTACTACTCCATAGTCAATTGAACCAATTCATGGATATCAACTATTAGGATTTGTCTAATAATAACAAATTTTACTTGCAATGATAATGATCAGCTACTAACGTTATGGAAGATTGAATTTATAAAGCAAAACCAATTAGTTAATGATCATATACATTAAGTGAAGTATGATAATGAAGCTGTCAGATAACAATATGTGGACTCATAACTGTTACTAATGATTTTTCGGTCGAGTTTGGATTTAGCAATTAACGAGTTAACGTCTTAACCTAAAATAGGAAATAACAAATTCATCCTACAAATTACAATTGTTATTTGTGAAGGCCCAATTTTATTGGTAGTCGTAGTCTGGTAGATTCACTGGCCATACCATACATGATACAAACATCTGAAGTGATAGGCCAAAGTCCAAACATTTTATAGATATATTGTTAGATTAATGGGCAATTAACCCTAGTCCATAAGCTTAAAATGTTAAAATTATATTTAATGTTTACCTATAAATATAGGTATCTCTATAATTACAACAATTACATCAATAAATATCTCTCTCCATATTTTTCTACATATATGCGCACAATTCAGCACGTGCGAACTCGTTCATCGTATTTATAACATATAATTTTTACGAAAAAATAAATACAACATTTATGTGTAATATTTAACTCAGTTTAAACTTTATGTGTAAAATAACTTGTAAACGCATTTTTCAATCCATGAAGATAAAATAAATTTGATAATATTTATTGATATGTATTGTAACAAAATATTTATAAAAAATAAATAACTTTTCTAATTACTACTCCCTCCGTTTCTTTTTATTTGATTGTTTGGGGAAAAAATATTTTATTAAGAGATTGTGAAAAATTATATTGGGATTGTAAAAAGGTGCATTTGAATTGTAAAAAGGTGCATTGGAGTTGTAAGAAGGTGCATTGCATTTAAATTGTAAATAATCAAATATTTTGAGACAAGAAAAAAACTCTAAACAATCAAATAAAAAGAAATGTGCCTTGTAACACAAGTTCAAAATAAATACTCTCTTGTTGATAATATAACACAAGTACTTCATAGTTCATACTAGCATCTTGTTTTCAATATATTGTCTTGTTGGATAATCGAGAAAATTGCGGCTTTGGTCCCAGAAAATATATGCAACTTGCATTTTCGTTTCACTTAATGATTATATTTGGTGCACTTTAGTCCCTAGACGGAAAAGGTTGACGGAAGATTGTAACTTTTGGTCAAAATTGAAGTTTTAGCATTATTTCAATGTCAAAACACAAATTGGATACAATGTAGTCTTGTATAATTTTTTGGTGCACTATAATCCCCGTAAATAATTTCTTTTATGATTTTTTTTAATTCTTTATTTCAGTTTCTTTTGGATTTTTTTTGATTTTTCTGTTTTTTTTTTATCAATTTCATTTTCGATTTTTTTTCAATTCCTTTTATTTCTTTTTTTTTATTTCTTTTCAATTTTTTTCCTAGTAAAAATAGTTCGATTATTCGGTTCCGTAGTTTTTTGAAAAAAATATTGGTTTTGATAATTGTTTTAGCAAAAGATGTTCGATTTTGGTAGTAGTAGCAAAAAGTTTTGATTTTGGTAGTTGATTCAATTTTTTCCAATTTCTCTTCGATTGATTTTGGATTTTTTTTCGATTCCATTTCTTTTTTTTGATTTCTTTTCGATTTTTTTCCCTAGTAAAGATAGTTCGATTTTCTGGTTTCGTATTTTTTTAGCAAAAATGTTAGACTTTTTTTTTTTGAAACAACTACCAAAAGCGAACATTTTTTGCTAAAATAATTATCAAAATCGAACATTTTTTGTAAAAAAAAATAAGTAATCGAAAAATCGAACCATTTTTACTTGAAAAAAAAATCGAAAAAAGAAAAGGAATAGGAAAGAAAATCAAACGAAATCGGACAAACGGAAAAAATCTAAACAACTACGAAAATCAAAATTTTTTGCGAAACAACTACCAAAATCACACATTTTTGTAAAAAAAGTACGAAACCAAAAAATCGAACAATTTTTACTAGGAAAAAAGAAGAAAAGAAAAGGAATCCCAAAAAACCGAAAAGAAATTGAAAAAAAACTGAAAACATCGAAAAAAATTACAAAAGAAATCGGAAAAACTCTAAAAAAAACCTGAAAAGAAATTGGAAAAAAATTATAAAAGACTTGAGTTTTAACCTTGAATTAATGCTAAAACTTCAATTTTGGGCAAAAGTTATAAATTTCCGTCAACTTTTAATATCGAGGGACTAAAGTGCACCAAATATAGCAATGAAATTATTGGGACCATATCCGCAGTTTGACCCAACTTGCACATATTTACTATGACCAAACCGACAATTTTCTCTTGGATAATTCTTTCAACAACCCAAATAAATATGGATCAAGGGATAAAATTATACTACCTCCGTCTCTAAAAGATTGCCACATTTTAATTTGTGTTGGTCAAACAATACAAAATTTGATCATGAATTATCATTAAACGGTAAGAAATAATAGTCTTGTGAGATCTTGTTAGATTCGTCTCAATATATATTTTGAAATATCGGCTTTTTATAATTTTTTCGCATGTAGAATAAGAGACATTTACGTTTTAAGTCGTGTTTTGTTGACAATGAAAAATCAAAATATGACAATTATTTAGGGATGAATGGAGTAATTGGTAGAACCATTTTAAGTCAAATTAAATAAGAACAAAAGTAATTATATATCACAAAATTATAATAGGTGTAACCATTTCTTTTCTATATTAAAAAATAGAATGATTACATAGAGTTTGGGGATAATGATTAATGACTATATCACAAAATATGAAGTTGCAATTAATGACATTTGGCAGAGTTAATCGAGCAACTAATGGGAAAAGACTTTTTTAGTACTGTGACGTCGCTTATTAAAATGTGGCGTTTGACAAAATTGAAGTGGGTAAAAGTTAGGAGGATCCAAACACGTTATACTGTAATCATTTCCGGCCACTACCACCCCAAAAATAAAATACTCCTACTACTATAGCAAATTCAAATTTCAAAAATGTTAAGAGGCGCTTAAGTATAGAAAGATTTAAAATCAATCCTCAGAAGTCAAAATCAATCCTCAGAAGTCAAAATCATTCACAAATGGAAAACAAACCAGAAAATGAAAACCAAAATGACGCCGAATTTCCGACGAAACAAATCCTTGAAACAAAAGCTGTCTTAATATTCGATGGAAAGTACACTCGATATAATGTTCTTGGTAACCAATTTGAGGTTACTTCCAAGTATTTGCCTCCCATTCAACCCCTTGGTCGAGGCGCTTACGGCATGGTTTGGTAATGATTACTCGTACTCCCTGCGTCTCAAGTGATTCTTCAGTTTTTGGTTGACTTTATTGATTTTGAATTTTTATGATTGCCTTTTTTAGTTTGGATGGTTGATATTTTGAATATCGAATATTAATGGTAGGCTGTTTTAATCTTGCATTTTGTTGGTTAACTTTTCCATTTTTGAATTTTTATGATCCACTTTTTAATTTGAATTATGATAGGTTGGCTTTTTAAATTTTGAATTCTGATAGTTGACCTTTTTTTATTTTTGAAGTCAATTTATTTTTCTGTGTTTGTAATATAGCTGAAATGGATAAAACAGTTGTATATTTAACCCTAGTTTACTATTACCATGATGAGTTTAATTCAAATCGGAGTTACTTGTGTCAATTAAGTTGACGTAGTCCATTAATTTAAGATGAGTAGTAATAAAATTCGCAACCTTTTATGTAAATGCTCTGTATTTAGCTCAAACTTGCTCTGTTTTTATTGATTCGTTTTTCGGTTTCTTGTAAGTTTTTGGTTTTATTGAGTTGTGTGTTTTGGCAGCTCTGCTTTCGATTCTGAGACAAAAGAAGAGGTGGCAATCAAGAAGATAGGAAATGCATTTGATAATCGAATAGATGCTAAACGAACCCTTCGGGAAATCAAGCTGTTGACCCACATGGATCACGAAAATGTATGTTATAATATATTTTTCATGGTTTATTTGATTTTGGGTGTTGGAAGTTATTAACTATGTGACTGCTGTTTTGTGTGCTTTATAAGGTTATTAAGATTAAGGATATTATTCAACCGCCGGATAAAGAGAATTTCAATGATGTGTATATAGTCTATGAAGTGATGGAAACTGATTTGCATCAGATTATACAATCATCTCAGAAGCTCACTGAAGATCACTGCCAAGTACGGAGTTTATTTTTCAATTTATTCAATTGCCGAAGTGACTTAGTTTAGTTTACCTTTCACTTTTTTCTTAACCTGTCACTTAATGCTGACTGAAAAAAACCTTGATTATTTGAAATTGATGACCCTTTTCATGTGTTTTTCAGGTTCATATTTATAGTTGAATGGTTTTTGTATATTGAGATAAGAAGATGTTATATCAACAATTGTTATTAGTAACTTAACTACTATTAATGAATGATCTGCTTGTCGAACTCATAGTGATGAACCTTGATTGAACAGGTTACCTGTCTTTTGGTATTAAGGGGGTTGTTCTTCTTTTCATCCTTTTGCGCTTTTCATTTGTAGGTTATTTTGTGGGGATGGGTGAGTGATGCTATTTGTTTCTTGTATATGTTTCATGTTAGATTCTGAAACTTTCTGTTACCTCTGTTGATTTCTGTTTTAAGTGATTTAACCTTGAATGTACGATCATATGCAACCCCATGTCCAGGAAAGGGATGAACAGAAAACGAATAAATAATTCAAATTATGCTTTGTCTTTATGCTTCTCAGACTACCATATTATATTATGAGTATTACTACTTCATAACTTCCAAAGAAACATATGCAGTCTGGTATGTGCATTTGTGCTATGCTTTCTACTATTCGACACATTTGAAATACTTACTTAAAGCATCTTTTGCAGTATTTCCTTTACCAGCTGCTTCGTGGGTTGAAATACATACACTCTGCTAATGTTCTTCATCGTGATCTAAAACCCAGCAACTTGCTGCTTAATGCAAATTGTGACCTCAAGATATGTGACTTTGGCTTGTCTAGAACGACCTCTGAGACAGATATTATGACAGAATATGTTGTGACAAGATGGTATCGAGCACCTGAATTATTACTCAACTGTTCTGAGTATACTGCTGCAATAGATATTTGGTCTGTTGGCTGTATTTTGATGGAAATTATCCAAAGAGAACCTTTATTTCCTGGTAGAGACTATGTCCAGCAACTGGCTCTTATAACTGAGGTATCAGTCTTTGGTTGTTGCATTTCACACTGAATTGTTTAATCACTTAGATATGGAATCACTTGTCAAGGTAGCAATGATTTATTGTTCTCTATAGCTTTTAGGTTCCCCAGAAGATTCTGATCTTGGATTTCTAAGGAGCAGTAATGCACGAAAGTATGTGAAGCAACTTTCTCATGTCCCGAAGGTACCTTTTGCACAGATGTTCCCAGATATGTCACCTGAAGCCATTGATCTTGCTGAGAGAATGCTGGTTTTTGATCCAGCTAAACGAATAACAGGTATGTATCTTATTTATACCAGAAGTTGTGAGACACTCAAAATTTGGATTCTGTGCATATTACCTCTGCTTCTTAAACTAGATAATGATTGTCTTCAGCTTCGTTTTCTCTCCTCAAACTAGCGAATAACTGAGCCTCTATAGTCATAACTTGAATTCAGATTCTTCTGTGCTATGTCTCTCCTCAAGCACCTATATTATTCCGCACACCTAATGATCTTTTGCTCACAAATTTTTATTTATTTTATTCATCTGAAGTTGAAGAAGCGTTAAATCATCCCTTTTTGTTGAGCCTCCATGAGATCAACGAGGAGCCAACTTGTACTAGTCCTTTCGATTTTGATTTTGAGCATTCATCATTAGACGAAGAAGACATCAAGGAACTCATCTGGAAGGAATCCATAAATTTCAGTCTAGGGAAGAAGGCCGATCTTGCTCAACATGTTTCGCTTGCATAAATGGCTTCAATGGTTTGTCGAAAAGGTTACCATTTATCAATGTAGGATGATACTCATGGAAGAAGGAATATAGGTTCTGTCACCTCTTACATGAATCTGGGGAGCATTATACATCACCTTGGGGGTACTTTATGCTATGTTCGAAGTGATGCTCAACGGCAGATGATCCCTGCATTGTGGTTTTGTTTTTAGAATAATTATAGCAACAAGGCTTTGGCCTTCATATACATGTTGTCTGAGTTCAATGGAATGAATTCAGAAGTATAGTTTTATACTGAAAATCAGAGGCTTTGGCGCATGCCTTTGGGCTTTGGTTGAACTTTTATGGCATTGAAGTGTGGTTTCAGTTTCACTTTGTATTATGTATCTATGTGATGATCCTGGCTGGTTTTGGAGATTGTAGTTTGAAGATCTATAATAATGTTCTGATGTGTAAGTTTAATATTCATTCTCACTGAATTTGCTGTTTCTATTATTCTGCCTTGTTTATTTTTATTTTTTGTGTGGCACTAAGAATTAAAATTCAACGTGCTAACACTCTTGATAATAGATTTATGTTTTACATTATCAATTATCTTTACAAGAATCATACGATTGACTTTATTTCTAAATTTAGTCTCATATTTTTTGTAATATGACTTCACGATTAAACTCTAAATTTGTAAAATTTAGCTTATCAGTAAATTTTAAACTCAACTACTTCACACTTGTTAAGTAATATTTGATAAAAGAATATATTGATTGCAATTATTTTCAATGTATCTTACTATTAAATATTAAATATATTTATAATTAATAAATTTCTTAAAAAAACTATTTAAATGAAATTGGACAATTTTTTTGAGATAGTTTTCCTTGTTTAATTAAAAATCATAACGGTAGACTCAAATAACTCAATCACTCATATTTTTAAGTTAGTGTGAAGCCCAAATCAACATTTTTGGACAATACTAAAAGCCCAACCACGTCCAATATTTTTTATAATTGCCCAGTTCATATTGATATCTCTAATCTGAATTGATCATCAAAACCCTAAACCTCGCCTTCTTCTAGGGTGTTGAGCTTTTTGTACATTGGCTAAACCCTAACCATCTCTGAACAAAAACAACAAACATCAACAATTTTGATTTCAGATTCACCAAAAGCCCAAGTTTTCTCTGTTGTGAAAATTGTAAAATATGAAGACAATATCAGGAAAATTAGTGTCTTTGCAACCAATTTCGTTGTCCAAAGCCTCAAGATATATTTCTGATTTTGCTTCATTTGAAAACAATGGTGTTTCTGAGGTTGTCTCCGTATACCTGAACCGTGCTTCACAAGCATTTGGTTCGTTGGTTCAACTGCATAAAGATATCAAGAACCCTCAATCTTCTCATAAAAAGCGTAAAAAGAAGAGTAGTAATGATCAAGAAAATGATGATAGGTTGAAGGATGATGAAAATTTGAAGTATCATGATGGTGAAAGGAAGAGTGGAAGGAGGGCTGAAGTTGAGGATGGTACTGGGAGTGATTTGAGGAAAGGAGGTCAGAGTATAGTGAATGGAGTTGGGGAACGAACATCGAAGAAGACGAAGAAGGAGAAGAGGGAGGAGGAGAAAAGTGAGAGTATTCGAGAAGGTTTGAGTGGTGGCAATGTTGCAGATGAGAAAATGGTGAGTAGGTTTGTTGATGGAACGACGAATAAGAAGGAGAAGAAGATTGAGGGGGTAAATGAGAATATTGAAGAAGGCTTGAAGATGAAGGTTGAGCATAAGAAGGAGAAGAGAAAGAAAATGAAGGAGATCAAGATAAATGATATGGAAAAGGAAGGGAATTTAGAGGGCAAAAAGAAGAAAAGAAAAAGTGTGGATCTTGATGGTGAATTGAAGGAAAATTCAGTTGAGCAAACTAGCAAAAGGAGGAAGAAAAGTAAGGTATTGAATGATGGTTAAATCTGTAGTGGTTTGTTTGATTGAGTGATTCAATTTTGCTGTGAATTTCATTTTGTTAGATGAGTCTATTTGTTGTGGTGGGATGTAACAATGAAAAATGTTCTTTGTTGATCTGTTAAAAGTATTGATGTTTAGAGTTAATCGAATACGCCAGCAACGAGAAGGTGCTGTTTTGAAACTCACCTGCTAATTTACAAAAGAAAAAAAGTATCGAGGATTTTTAATTGATGATATTAATGTTACAAAAAACTTGCATGTTATCATTGTTTGCGTACTTGAATCATTTGGTGAAATTGAAAGATGGTTTTGGTTTTCTCATGAAATGCTCAAGTGCTTCAACTCAGGACAATAGTAGAACAGAACATAAATTAAGATTTTGTTATGCCTGAGCTTCAGCTAAAACTACAATCAGTACCTAATATTATGTCTATAATGCATTTATTTGGCAAGATTTCATATCAATATACATGCTCCCATTTATTTTATAGTTGAACACGAAGGTTTAGGTAGCAATATTGTATAATCTGGTAAGCCAGTTTAATAAGAGGTGCCTATCCGATTGCTAGTGACCAGAAGGTCCTGGTTCGATACTCATTTTATCGCTAATTTACAAAAATAAAAATAAAAAAAAGATTGTGATATGCCACCATTTTGCCATCAGGAAATTTACGAACATATATTATCTTGATGCTGTCAAGAAAATAAAATGAATATTGTAAAATAAGGCGGCCCAAATTCAAAATGCGCAAAATAACAAAAGCCCATTAATTCATAACTAAAGGCCAAAGCCCAAAGGGTACATGTCCTCTTGAGACAGCTAGCCCGAGTTAATGGGCTTGCTCCCAATTGTGATTTGGAATAGGTCATAGGCTCATAGCAAATAGGGGAAGAAGGATGTCCAAGATAATGGGTCGAACAATGAAGACGTCGGGTACAACTGATTTTATCCCGACTGGCGACTGTTAGCTAATTCTAGTTTAATGACCTAGACAAGAATATAATAAAAACTTATTCCCTAAAGTTTAGACTTTAGATTATTACAATGACAATCTTCAAAGTTTTACATAAATTGAACAGATGATCATTGTTCTTCATGAACACGGTAATATTTCAAGGTTGATGCGGATAAACGGATCGGTTCGAATCGGTTTCGGCCCGGTTCCGAATTGCAATCCGAAATAGAGTTTCGATTCGATTTCGAATAGACAGAACTGAAACTAGTTCGATCTCAAATTGGATGAAAATAGATTCGAACCGATAACAGCACCAGTCATGCCATGACATTAACTATGAATAGTAATATGAAAGACAAAAAAGAACATACATAATAAGTTACTAACCCAAATTTGATATCCTTAAAAAGACAACATGCTAATTTGGTGTGATATAGCGCATCTAAATATTCGTGTATATGTTCTATGCACTGGTGGACCATATCACATATATATCAATATCATGCTACACAAGAATTTGTTAAAACTAAGGTATTTTCGTAAACATCATCGATCAGATTTTCATGAGTTTAAAATTTATATTTTTCAGTCTTAGTCATGTTATTATGTTAACACTAATTGACATATTTGATATTAACAATATCATTCGAGTAAAACCAATTAGTACAACCCGTATATATATATAGCTCCAGTTTCGGAATTAAACTTTAAGAATTTTGATTATGAAGTCTTATTATTAGCTGATAAGAATTAATATAGTTATGTGAGATCTTGTTGAATTCGTTTCGGTGTGTATTTTTAAACATCAACATTTCACAACTTTTACACTTCTAAAATTAGATATATTTATGTTTTAAGACTCTCGGATATCGTGAAAAGCCAAATGGTGACAGATAATTTGCGGTGGAGTAATTTTTTATAAAAATGTACACCTCCCTCCTTGCCTTTCATTCTACTTTTCAATTAATTATCAATTTACTTTAAAATGTGGAATCGAGTTGTATGTAGATTATCGATAGTACGAGAAAGTGGTTATATGTATATGATTTGGAACTGCTTTTCACGACAATTGTGATTTCATCATTTGTGTATATGTGATAATTAAATTAACTTTCATGACTAAATCTCTACATTTGAACTACCGAAAATCAAAATACAATTCTGTCTCACTTTTTATAATCAAAATTAACAATTAACTCTTCTACTTTTAATGAGGTAGTATAGGACTTCATACTTGACCTTCCCTTAAAATAATGGAGTTAATAATGGGTCCATTTTGTTTTACTCCTTAGCTTCATAGCATCTATTTATAACCCATTACATGCATGAAGCTTTCATTCAAATAACCCCTTAATTATTACTATATCATCCAAAATGCCTAGAACTAGTAGTAGTGGTAGATGGTGCCCAACACCTGAACAACTAATGATACTTGAAGAGTTGTATAGAGAAGGCTTGAGAACACCAAAAGCTCATCTCATTCAAAATATAACTGCTCATGTTTCTTTATTTGGAAAGATACAAGGAAAGAATGTTTTCTACTGGTTTCAGAATCACAAAGCTAGAGATAAGCAAAAGCTTATTAGGAGGAAAATGATGAGTATGCAAATATTGGAACATCAACTATCATTTCAATCTTTGCAACATTATAATAATCAACAATTGTCTCTTCAAAGCTCCTTGCTTATTCCTCCTACTTTTCATCATCTACCTTCCCATCATTCGTTAAATTAAAACTAATACATGTACAATGACTAGCTGCCATTACATTTGTTTCGGTTACATTAGGTCTAATATGCAACGCCTTATGGCCTATTACAGTGATATCATATCAAGCAAAGAGAAAGCAAGCAAGCATAGCGACGACGTTCTATTTAAAAGAAACATCATTGGTCATTGAAATTGTAATACCGTTGAGATTTGAAGTATTATATCTTGTAGCCAAAGCAAACATGCATGGTTTTGTAACTAAAATTAAAAAAAAAAGATTGTTGGAGTGTTTGCAATATAGGATCCGAGGCTTTGACTTGTACATATGGATGGATTCAGAGCCAAAAGATTGGTTCTCTAGAAAGTTGACCGTTACCAAAATGTTTATATGAATGATCATAATTCATACCCTTGAAATTCCAACCAAAAAGTCGATCATTAAGCGATTTGCCTAATCTCCATATAAATATAGTAAAGCAACACAAATTGAAAACGACACTCTAGCTAGTGCTTCGTTTCCTTATCCTCTTTTATCAACTCTTTCTCATCATATTGTTTCAAACATTCACAGAATCAAGCCTTCAATTTGATGGAGCTACAAAATAATAAAGAAACAATGATAATAATAAACAGTTAGCTAAATATTCTATCAATAATAATCTCATCATTCATCATTGAAGAGATAAATATACATACAGGAGTCAAGATTTGATGTCTAAGTCGGTATATATTACATATATATCTTCAACTTCTAGGTCAACCACTAGGAATAATGATTATTATTCTAGTTCAAGAAAAAAAAATGTTAATTTAAAATTTAATTTATTTGGAGCCATTCAGGTCATATCATTCCTTGTTGAAATTTCTGGTTTATCATCTTTATTTTGACAAGCAGAAAGGTGTCAAGATTTATGTTAAATCAACTGAAAAATAACCAAGTTGAGTGCATGAAGGAACTTTTTATCTGATTATTGAATCATGAACCAATTAAGAAAAATTGTTTCGTTAATGATTCAGCCCATCAAGTCATAAGACATTAGATAAATTGCTAGTAATTAAATCTTATTTTAAGTTATTGGGTACCGTATCTAATACTATCAATAATAACTCCAATTAGTATAAGAAGGTTTAGTGGGCAAAAGTTGCAAATTAGTCTCGGAATTGGACAAAAGTTCTAACGTAGTCCGAAAACTGACGGAACTATTAAAATTTAACGAAACCTTAGCTTTAATTTATCCACGAAAGTGAAAGCCAATTGTACAGTTTTAATTAAGTTTAACACCTTCATCCCTAATTTTGAACTTTCGAGGACTAAATGACAACCTTAACCTACTTTTTGAGACCACATTCGCAATTTCTTTTGATCGAATCTTCAAAATTTATCAAATAGTTCCTGAATTACCAATGTGTGGCTACTACACAGGACGAACCAATTAGTCCAAAAGTTTGGGTGCCAATTATAATGTTGTTACACACCCATGACCCATACATAATTTTTCATGTTCTTATTGGTTTGTAACCTTGAGTTGAAGGTATAGACCAACGAAAGAACGAAACGTTTTGTCCTCTGTTGGTTAGTTACTTTGTGCAATAATATCCATAAAAGTCTACTCAACTATCATTTCGTTACAGATTGATTGATGCGCACAGTGCATACAGATATACACATTTCCAATTGATTTGGTGATTCTTGAGGACCTACAAGAAAGAAGATGTAATAAGGGTCCCCAACCTCCATGTAATTCTTCTTCAACCATCTAAATCTTCATTATATTGATGTTGCATGTCTTCAAGATTTGAGGCATTTTCAAAGACTGCATTATAGCTATTAGTGTAATCTTTTAAGTCAACCCTTTTATTGCTGCTTCCATTTTCTTTTGAGGTTTTCACGATTTCTTCACTATTTTAAACATGCGTTATTCAACATATAACTTCCACAATCTCTCTAAACACGATGTATACATTCAAAAGCTTAGGCAAAAGTTCTCAAGCAAGATCAATTCCAAACGTGAGAGAGTTGAGTTAATTGTCGAAATGATCCAAGATAGTGGGCACCAGTTACTCTTTGACCCTGTATTAGTGACTAATGACAAAGTGAAAATTGTCAAATGGTCCTAGCTAGTACGTGCAACATAGCACTTCAATCCCAGTATATAATACTGTATAATCACGCAAATGATCCATGATATATTGATATTTGGGTAAAATGGAGTACAGTTTAGTCTCTCTTTGGACGTAGACATTAAATTTTGATGAAAATAAGGTTAAAAAATAATTTTCAAAAACTTAAATATTTCTTCAAAATGTGCACTTTAGTCCTTTATATTGGTCGAAAAGATGCACTTTATTCTCTCTTTCCGTCAAAATGCAACGTCTCTGACAAAAGAAGGATTAAGGTGCACCTTTTCAACCAATATCAAGGACCAACTGTGCAAACGGAACACTTACAAGAATTAAAGTGCATTTGAGCTCATTTCAACAATTAACTCAATGACAAAACGTAGCACTTTTATTTGATGTTGGATAATGACACATATAATTGTTACACTTTTAACTAACGTAGGTGTTCGTCTAAACTTTGTACAGGGGAGCAAAGTAGTATATCATGACTATCGTGTTAAATGATTAAAAACATGACATAATTCCCAAAATCTTGAATTACATGATTATCACATATATGTATAAAAAAAATGTAACTGGCACACCTTATAGCCTTAAGACGTAATTGAATGGATTCTGTTTGGACCGAAAGTGATGCTGACTCCGTGAACTTGTCTTAAGAATGGAGAAGAGTTTCTTACTCTTGACCTATAAACTTCTTTATGTGTTATTGCTTTAGTTTTTGGAGTGACTTCTTTTGATGAAAAAAGGAGTCTATTTATAGGCAGAGAAATGACCTTCTTCATCTCAAAATAATTGTTATATTAACCATCCATCAATGCTAATGATTATGTAACAGTTGTAACGGTTGTAACGTTCGTAACGGATTTGCAACATAAACATTCTATTAATGACCAACATAATGAGAATATTATTAATATAATAATACTTAAATAATAATATTCTTACATATCGGTAACCGAAGTACAACTTGTTTTCACTACATAATACTCCCTCCAATCCAAAAATAATGTATTTCTAGACATTTCACACAAATTAAGAAACAATCATTACATTCACAATTTCCATCTATAACCCTATAAAGCAATCATTAATAATCTACCTTTTCAGTTAACTATATAATACAATCATTACTTTCTAGGGATATTAAGGGAAAAAGTGATACATTGTGCATTGATTTATGTAAAAAGATAATATTTTTGGATATTCTTGAAATGTCTAGAAAGACATTATTTTTGGATTGGAGGGAGTACGTACTTATGCAATTACATCGTTCTTGCTTGACACTAATTAATTTATAGCATGGTAATATTACAAGTAATTATTCAATTGTGTTGGATGCATATCTGAACGAATCATATGATGGAGTGTGAACTCGAATCACTAATGGAAACTACTGTAGCTAATTCTTGTTGTTTTGTTACAGTTAATGCATCCATAATCATGGCCAAATTGCTCCTCCTCAAAAAGTGTCAACTCTGTTTCGATACAAAGCGGAAAGAATATTTATGATAGTGTAAGGAGTAAGGATTAGTATGTTGAATCTTCATCATATATAATCTTTCATACTATTGATGAAAAGATTGCTATAAAAGATCCGAGTCTTGTCTTCATTAATGCACTAAATCATCTTAAATTAATTGTAGCTAGTGTATATATTATCATGTGTTTGACTTGTATGAATATGACATCCGACGATGTTATTACAAGTCAATCACCCATTTCTAATGCAAATCAATTTAATTTAAATTTTTTATTCTCTAGAAAAAAATTTATTTTCTGTTAAGGATAGAAGTTATAAACAATCGTACAATAACAAATTAAAATCACATTTTAAACTTCTAACAAACATCTTTGTCTTTTCTGTGACAGTTGCCCAAAAAACTTCTGATTCTTAAATGTGACTTCAATCCATATATTACCTAAACTTCACCTTATAAATAATACTCAGATCCGTAAAGTGAATGAAAAACTCAAAAATTTGAGTAGGCTAATCACCTTATGACTCACCATTTATTTTACTAAAAGTCTAAAACTATATTGCGTACTAGAATTTAGAACAACGAAACATGTTTTATTTGGGACCCTAATTATGTCTAATCTAGGGTTTAATTAACCCCTAATAACCTATCTATGTCAATGATTGGAAAGTTAGCTGTGGTGTTCACATGGGCAGGCGTTAAATATGATGATTTTACTTGTCCACTTTCTTTTTTCTTCACTTAGTGGACGGTGGGGTAGTTCAGACATTTCTTGTCAAAGTTGCAACTTGGCTAATGCATGGTTGGTTTAATTTGTTTCAATTTAATTACTCTATATTTTTAGGCTAAATGGAAATAGTTCCATAGGACACACCGAAAGTCTGTTTTATTATAAGCTCCATTGGCTTGACTCAAAGTCTTAAGTACAGTGACTACTTAATAATGTTTTATGCTTAATGTTGTATTAGTATTGTAGAATCACTTTTTTGTCTACCTAGTCTCTTTATTAGTCACTAATTATTGTTTTCATGTTAACGTTATGATTGTGTATTACGAACAGCATAAAACCAGGCACTTCATGTTATTTTTCTCTCTTTTGGGCCAATTAAGTTTTTTTTATTCTTTTATAATATGAAATTTCGCAATCGTTATTTGTTGAATGAGCATTAAGTAAACCTCAGACTTACTGTAATAACCACCAAATCACGCTCGACAAATAAATCATAATAGACAAGCTTCGTATAACATACTCAACCAAAATGTATTGGTTGCGAAAATCGAACACCTAATTATTACCCTTAAATTTTGTTGTCGAGGCCCCATAAAGTCACAAATGAGCATGTTATTCTAATCTCACGATTCTCCTTTTAAACCCATGTGGGAAGTCCACTCTCTCCCATTTGTGTCAGAGGCCGCTTAGTAAGACAGGTTATCAGTGGAGGGATATGCACTCGTAGCGGCCCTTCAAGGAGAAAGACCAACGAGATATGAACAAAAACTCTTAATATTGTATCAAAAGTGGTCACCACTATATAAGGTGATCATCCTTTGTTGTAAACTCATTTCAAGTTCATGCAATAAAAAAATCTTAGTATCAAGTATTGCCTCCAAATGAATTTGAACTCGCGTTATTGGGTATTCTCTACCCCAATCACCTCGTTGCTTACCACTTATTTATGTCGTTCGGGCATGTAATTCTTTTCATCTCCATATTTGATGATAATAAATCTTGTTGATTTCATTATCAAGACCAAAAAAAAGAAAATTAAAACGGTGAAAGAAATGTGTACTGAAACTGGTGATGAGGTGCCAGAAAGCAAATCTGATGAGAATTGGCAACATCTACAGAAGCAAGAAAACCACTACTACTAGCTTGTGGGCTGTGGCCATATATATCGTGACATTACTCCGATATATAATGATAGCTAAATACGTACTATTAAAGAAACTCAGAATTCTTATAAGTCCATGCATCTGCACTCACTACATACATACATACATCACAATTCACAATATAAATACTTGGTAATAACTCATATTGTCTGCTACAAACACATGAGGTTAATGTCCACTCACGTACACGAGCAATGTATCGCAACACATACACACCAATTGATACCGACTTATCATTCCATCATAATCCTCAACAATCAATTGCATAAATGGTTGTCGCTCGACAATCACGTTGCATTTTGATCATCGTATGCATTTTCATTCCTAGTAGCAAATGAGACATAATATCCTACTAATTGAGATCAACTTGCAACTCGACCACCGATGGCACGAGCTTCTACTAGGAGGTCTCGACAACACTAAAACCTGAAATATAATTGTCAATTAACATAACTATTTTTTATGATCCGTTATATGAAACTTGAATCTTCTTATATTATATTCCTCTACAGTTCCTGTCCCTCATTCTCTTTGATTTTGTATGACTACCAAACCAAGCCTTAAATATCTCATACACCCGCCTATAGTGTAGGAAGACCAACTATAGTAGCATGCATAAACCATATCTAAGGTCAGAAGCCCCACCCCTCATAAGAATGACGTCAGTTCCTATGTCACACTCCAGCATGTCACCTCTTTAAGTAATGTAGAAAAAACACACAAATCTTCACAATCAAACTACAACAGATACATTTATTGCCATTCCATAATAAAAGCCTCTTCAGCCATGAACGGATACAACGATGATCTTATTACTTACAGTATGGAATATGCCGACCAGTTTCCCTTCTCCGATGCTGTCCCAGTCTTCACTTCGTCTACCCTACCACCCATGATCATTCCAGGAAGTGACTACGGCTCAAACTCAATGATGGCAATGAAGCCAGAATTGGGGTATTGCAGTAGCGCATGCAGTAGCTATGGCTCACCTACTTCAATGACTAGTTATGTAGCTGAAAATATGAGTTTTTTGCAGAGAAGCACGAGCTCTCTTTCGCTTCAGAAGACCTCAGACAGTTTCTATCCCCTTGTATCATCACCACCTGTGTATACTACTGAATCAGACTCCAATTCAGTTAGGAAAGTCTTCAGTACAGGTGATCTGCAGGTATGCATGAAGATTTGTTTAATTATGTTCCTGCATGTAATTATGCATGCGTTCAACTAGACTCTTTTCTTGCTTAATTTGCTTCTTTTGAGATAAGTATATAAACTAAATAATCTCAAATTATGGTGTACAGCAGGGAACAAATATGGTACAACGGAAGTATCGGTCAGAAAGTCCGCTATCAAATGAGGCTAGTATCATAGAATGCATGAACAAGTCAGCTTGCAGATACAGCCCAGAGGAGAAAAAAGAGAAGATTGAGAAATACAGAAACAAGAGGAACTTGAGGAATTTCAACAAAAAGATCAAGGTCTTAATTTCAACACTTTGTACAACAAGTTAGAAAACTTAAATCTCGCGCTGATATTCATATCATCAATAAACACTCTATAATTCTTAGCATGCTTCCAAGTTACGATTATTTCCGGTAATACTATTTCTAACACCAAATATATATCACCAGTACGAATGCAGGAAGACTTTAGCAGATAGCAGACCTCGGATTAGAGGAAGGTTTGCGAGAAATGATGAGATCATTGAGAAGGCTCCTGACAACCAATGGGGCATTCTCACAAGTGGAGAGTATGAGGAAGGATATGAATATGACGACAATCTGCTCAACTTACTAGATGTTTATTCAGACAATTTCGCCCCATGAAGAACCACAAAAAGCAGCTCCTCCAATTTTTCATAGGGGAGCTCGAATGTTAATGTTATCTCTAGCAACCAAATTTAGTTTCCTTCCTAGTTTATGTGTTGAAAGAGTTCTCAATCAATTGATAATCCAGAGAAACTGGTCCAACTTCTTTACAAAGAAAGTCAACTTAGCGACCCACACTTACTCTATTTTGCTAGAAGCTTATGTTGACACTACTAATCAATGAACAAGTAACATTGAAGAGCTCACTTGGTTCTTAATATCAATTATTCGTTAAACTAAACCAGACATGGGTTTTAATATATATGTGTCGAATGTCTGATATTCGCGACATTTGAAAGTTTGACTAAATCATTTAAAACTTAATTTCGACCTTCGGTTAGTCTTGTTTATATAATTTTCTAATACACAACCATTTGACATATATAAATGTTCGGCAACAGAATAGTCGTTTTTTATAAAAACTCAAAGGTATAACGAAACATCAAAAGACGTCGTAAAATGGGAAGCTGAATTCAGAATGGAATATCCATTACTTTCAGTTATAAATTAATTTTAAGGGGTTTCTTAATTTAAGGAGTGGAAGTTGATTTAGGGCATCTGCAACAATATAATATAGTTGCATAAAAATGAGCGGAAAGCAAAAGCATGAGGATATTTGATAAACAATACCCAGACATGCAGCTGCTAAGAGGACCCTTCTACTTATTTTTAAATTCCTCAAAGTCCATGTTTGCCTTTACAAGCCAAAAGTTGTATTTTTAGTTGCAAAAGGTAGCAAATTGCTATCTTTTAACACTAATCATATGTATCTCTCATGTTACTGAATTATTAGCTACAACTTAATAAAGACAGAATTCACTGCTACTAGCAGACAAGAACACTCAATCTTCATTTGTTTTTGATAATTTAATTTCTTAATGCAATTTGGGTATTTGGTTTTAAAATATTTTAACTTTATTATTTTCTAATTTGATTTGTAGTTATTTTAATTTCATAATTATAATCTTGAAATAAATGATCAAATATATTCTGACCCAAGCTTCCAAAAAGGACGTCTCGCTCGTTGGAAACGATTTGTCTAACATTTCATTCTAACTATTCATTAGTTAACATCTACTCCACGGTCTGTTAGTAAGTAATTTATGTATATGTTATATGTGATGGTATTGTATTCATACTTTCATCGCTAATTTAGAAAGGAGGAGAAATATTATACAACTAAAGGCTACAAAGGCTAAAATTAAAAGAGTGCCCCTAGATGTAGGAAGACGGCCGATTGATATTTGTCTGCAAATCCCACTTGTCCATGGCACCACTAAACAAATAATTGATTATATTATGTTTTGGTCGATCACGTATGATTAATTCTACAAAACATAATCATGTTATATTAGCCTTTAAGTTTCCTGCTCACATACACATTCGAGGGGTTAAGCCACTAAGTACATAAGTACAGGGCCCACTGCTTCATTAATCTTATAATCACAATTATTAAGGGTTTATTTTAAATTAATCAATTTGATTTGTAGTTTTTATTTTAGAAAATCAATGAACTTGAAACAAGCTGAGGCTGTCAAAGGAGAAGCTTTTTGTGACATTAGATGCATCTATGTTCAATAGTTATGTTAAACTTAAGCTTTAGTTTGAAATTCATGTTGTCATGTAAAATGCAGCTAAACTGAATATAATGAGATTCAAAAGGCTGAAGTCAGTGAAGGCTGTAGTTACCTTTAGTCATTAAACCCTCTGCCACGGGCACGATGGACTCTTTGAACTTTGATTAATCGTCTATAAACAAGTTTTTTCAACACATTTTATCCTGGTTCAAAATTAATTATGAGCAACTTCCCAAAACGACTTCAGGAAGGGGGTTCGACAACATGGATCTTAACAAGTTACGTCAAGCCACCCCTGGAAAAACTGTACAGCTTAACTAAGACAAGTATAGATACCACATCTAAGTATGGAACTTATTTGATACAAAATTAGTGGTGTTACAGACTTAGATTAGAAGAGAGAATTCATTTTCAAAATGATGCCTACAACTGTCTGCCCATATTCAGTAGGTCATGTAGACAAGAGAACAATACATTATGGTCTTTGATTTTGACACTCCAAATTTTATAACCACACTCCACTTTATCACTTTTTAGAAAATTTTATAGAGTAAATTGAAGGGTAAAATAGAGAAAAAGGAGTGTGATAATAAATTTTTGGAGTGAAAAAATCAAAACCCTACATTATTTAAGCAAATATGGATAGCACATGGAACAAATCAGCATTGAAACACGGGTAGCAATCCTTCCATGGCTCGAATGGTGAAAAATGTGGAAACCGATTCGAGAACGAAATTGCAATGAGTAAAAAGTTACTCATTGCATATATCAGGAAAAAGCTACTTGGTTTTGAAGCTCCCAAATCTATGAAAGAAAGACGCATAGAGACTAACATAAAGTAAACAAAATTAAGTTTCCATTTCTCTTTTGCTTTAGGACCACAAACTAATTTTCCTATTTACTCAACCCCTTCACTTAGCTGAAGCACATGCATGCATCAAAGGCATCTCTGAAGTCAAGATAGAAATAGTAGAGCTTTTGACAAAATGTCAAGGTATTAGTGCAAGGCATATAGTAGAACAGGGTGCACACTAAAGAATAAATATATAATTGGTAGCATATGCTATTTTGTTTCTTTTGTAGGACCTCTAGTCGCTCAGGGCTTAAAGCACAGAGAGAATAAACTTACAAACAGTCATAACTGAATTACTTTCTAGCCTTCTTCCTCGATGGTCTTGGACCTATAAAACGCTTAAAGGGAAACAACGACATCCGTCCAGATTTCTTTCTCTTCACGCCACCCCTTCCTGGATGCAAGCAGATAAAGACATTAACTATCAATATAACAAAAAAATACTCCTATAAGATTGCAAAACAGATAACGACTCAAAAAATAAAGAACAGATGTTATTTGGAGAACGGTAGTAAAGGAAAAAATAGTCAAAACATAATATGACCCATCTATTCCAGAGTCTTTATGAAATTTCTGGTTTATTAGAAATTAGATTATAGGTGCAAAGATAAAAGTATCATGTCCTGGAAAATAGAGATTTCTATCAAATAGACAAGTAGATAAGAAGCATAGGCAATGTAATGAGCCATTTCAAATTTAACCAAAATGGCTCATTACACTACCTAGACTACTTATCTATTGTGAAGGAGTAGATACTCTTTGCACTTCATCTTTGGTTCTTATCTATTGTTAAGTAGTAGATAGTCTTTGCACTTCATCTTGGGTCCATATGGAAACAGCCTCCACATTATCACAGGGTTGAGGCTGCGTACAATCAGAGCTCCCTTACCCTGCTGAGGTGGGAGCCACTTTAGAGGTATTAGAAAACAGAGTTACCTGGAGGTGAATTGTCTGGTAGTTTACTATCAGTCGGTGCATGACCATCTGCATGCATTTGACTTATAATTGTCTCATGATCCCCTGTCTCATCATGTGTCACTGCACAGTCCTCGGTTTTTGAGTGATTACAAAGATCACTTGGATGTGGTTCATTGAGAATAGTAGCTGAAACCTCACCTGTTACTGTTATATCTTCATCAACAAGTCTTTCATATGACAGTGTTGAGGGCTCCATATTAAAAATTGGATCCCCATTATCAGTAATTTTATGATCATCGGATTTTTCAACTTGAGATCTATCAATTTGCACTACCGAAGTCTCCCTTTCTTCGATAAATTTATTTTTCTCCATACGGCTACTGTGGACAGACACCTCACATAATACTGGAGGAAGTTCTTCATCATTTCTGCTCACTCTCTCAGCGTCAATTTGATTTTTAGTATCCCTTACTTCTCTTTCTGTACAGTTATCATGCAAAGACTCAGCACATGATGGCACGCGAAGTTCCTGACCACTTTTGCTGACACTCTTAGCCTCAGAAACCTGCAGTTCTACAAAATTATCATGGTTTGCCTCCGCCATGCTCCTAGCTACAGTGCTGCTTTTTGTAAATATATCCAATCTCTCAGAACTTGTTAACTTAGACTGATCACAATAGGAAGGAGATGCACTAAAACTATTTGACGGAATAGATGCAAGGGCAAATTGACCATTACAAGAAAGAATGTTAGTCTTTTCAGCACAACTAATCGACCCTGTATTGCTTACTAAAGCATCCATTACATCACTTCCTGTGCTACTGAGTGATTGCAAGCTCCTTGATTCTGCATTTTTATAATCAAATACTTGTACATTTTCAACTTCTTTAGCGGAAACTGCACCAACATCATTTAGTTCAGAACTAGTGAAATTACTCAGGTCGCATGGGAGAGACACTTCAATATCAGAGCCACTAGGTTCCACCATACTTTCAGCTAGTGCGGGTTCCTTTTTAGGGAGAGAAGAGGACCCCAGTGGTTGTTCAGGCGTCTCACAAACTAATATAACTGACCCCTGATCTGCAGGAGGCGTGATGTCCTTAGACACAACAAAACGCTCAGCTACAGCTACCTTTCTGGTTATAATGTCCTTTATTTGCAAACCATGTGAAGGAATGCCATTCAAAGCAGAAGTGAAGTCAATGGCTTTAGGAGCTTTGGATACTGTACAGGAGGCAGAGAAAGACTTTCCCATGTCATCTAATGTTAAATCACCCTCAGCACTAGAGATAGGATCCCAATTAAGCCAGTCATCAAAGTTCATTTCCTCGCCTGGAGGTAGTTTTTCAGCTTTGATTACCCCTTCATAGCAATGCTTTTTCCTGTAAGCATTAGCAATCAAAGATCTGCAATGAATAGAAAGAACCATTATGATACATCAGGTATAATAACCTACTGCAGAAAACAGAACAAAAAAGTTCGCCTACCTACAATTTTTTGATATTGCTGCTTTAGACTTTTCCATTGTGAGCCCAAGCAAAGATGATAAATTTGCAGCATCATATGGCCCTCGGAGTTCGGTTACAGAAGGAGCTCCGCTGGAAATGATTAGGCTCCTTCCTCGCGTCCAGTTAACCAATAACTGGAAATGTTGAAAAAACCTCAGAAGTTGTAATTAACAGTAATGCAGCAAAAGAGAAAAAATTTACTTATTACTAGTTAGAACTAAAACTGATAACTATTGAAACTGAAGCAGCCACTGAAAACAAGGTTAAGTTGACACCATGTAAAAGGCAATTTACTTACATGCTACATACACAGCTCATAAACTTGAGCTATCAGGATGTAATCAATATATCATGTTTATCAGCATACCGGTTTCTGTATTTTGTGATCATATCATTGATATGAAAACTCCACTTTCAATGATGAGTTTTGTGTAATTATATAGCCTAAACAAAATGGCCTTAGAGTTCCTAAAAACATATAAGGAAATAGATACCCAGCAGAAAAGAGAGAAACAAGATCGCAGCATGAGAAGAATGGTTTTACGATTACCTTGGCATTTGATATCATTTGTTTTCTAGCTTGAGCATCAAAAACAAGGCAGGAATATGTAATCTCAAAGTACACACCACGCTGTGTAAAGAAGAAAGTTTTTAATCAATATCTATGAAATTGCATATATAGATTAAATAGTACGTAAAAACAGACTAATCACACCCGCAATTAGTTCTCTCTGAAAATCATCAAAATTGATGCGAGTATTACAAGGGAGCATAACTTCATGACAAAGCTCTCAAATTTGTCTTTTGGTGGTCAAACTTTACAAACTGTAAGGCCTAAATTGATACACATATTGATTTGAGTAAATATTCAAAAATCAACATATCAATAATATAGTACCGTGAACTACTTCACTAATAAATTAGATAACTTACCTACAAAAGTTTGAGTTCAAATTTGAAAGTTGAACTTTTCGAAGTCAAAACATAACTATCTTTTTTTTACAGCAAGGAGGGGATAATGATGTAACTTGTTTATTATTCACAGAAGTTTGATATTTAGGTTGTATTTTACAACTGAAGATACAATCATCATCAGTTATATGTAATAGTTAACTTTCAAATGAATACAATGCAACTTCAACATTTAAATAATTATAATTCTGTCTAACTACCAAATAAACATTGGCTGTCTGAGAATATTTCATTATCATCCATACTTCAAAGTTGTGATCAAATATAAGAAATGTGGCAAAGATCGTACCTTAACTGCCTCTTTAACCATTGCTTGATTCAACCGGAATGGCAACTTGTCCGAAAAATCAATTGATATAATATCGACCTACATAATAAGAAATGACTTCAACAAATTAGAAAGGGTAATATTACAGGTCTAGGCAGAATATTCAGTCCATTCCCTAATAATGCATGTATCCTAGTCACCAACCTCTCTTGATTTGTCCTTGATATCAAACCAGTACAATAGCATAAGCTTCATTAATCGTACAGACATCAGCTTTATTCATATTATACCTTCTCCTCTTAACATGTCAAAAATCCCAGGTGGAATCGTGTGTTGACAAGAACATACGATCACATTAATTACTATTGTCATTACAATTTCTTGTTCCATCCCAAAGAGCATGTCAACGTGATTTTTAATAGTCAAAATTAACAAACTATGGGGTCTTAATTGGAAAGTATTATACGAATACTAATGTACGACAAAAGTACCATCTTGTGATATACTCCATATTTCTCATCAATTAATATACAACATATACACATACCAAATTCAAAAATCCAATCATCAAAATTCAAAACTTAAAAGGGTGACAATCTTTTAAGATGAAGGCAGTAATTTCAACAAGAAAAAGACATCAACAATGCCTATTTACAACTTTTCACTACTACCACAAACCAAATATTGACAGCCAATAATTCAAATTGTACAACATTTGCAGTGCAAATTCAAAACTACAACCATAAAGTGAAAACTGGACAATCTTTTCGGGATGGAGGCAGTATTTTATGACTACATTACGTAATTCAGTTTTACTTTATCAAAATCTCAATAAATATTGTACTACATACATAAAAATATTAAAGCTCAAATTTAAAACCCAACCATCAAAATCTATACTTGGCAATCTTTTCGGGATAAAGGCTGTATTTATGCACACCTGAGCATTTTTACAAGCCTGTTCAAATGTATACTGATTAAGCGGCCTAACAGCAACTACATCATACGTCTTCAAAACCGCGCTCCCAATATTCAAAGCATCCGCTTGCTTTTTCTCTTCAACCACGACGGTGACACGTGTATACTGCCTAAGCGGCATTGTTTTGGGGATGTTGAGGAGGTTTTGATGGAACAGTACTGATGATTTGAGAGAGGGGGAGAGTTTGCAGAGTTCGGAGAGGGGGAAACGGGTGATGGAGCATCGGTCGGCTTCGGAAATTACGCCTTTAATGGTGTGGTTGTAGGCCACGGCAGTGTAGCCCAGGGTGAGGGCGTGGGTGGTTAGTTTAAGGCGGGTGGCTTTTAGGGTAGGGTTGGGGTGGCGGCGGGATTCATGGTAAGGGATGTTTAAGTCGAAGAAGACCATTGTGGTGGTGGTTGTGGGAAACAGGGGGGTGGGGGGTTCTGGGTTTTGGAGGGGTTTGAGAATTAATGGGTGGAGTCTTGATGAGTAGTTTCATAACCTCAATTCCCTTGAAAATTTATTTTTTTTCGGGTTGAATTGGATGCCAATTTGGATCGAGCTCGAACTTTATTTTCAGGCTCGAGTTGGAAAGCTGTATTGGTACGAACTACATAAATTTATCCAAAAAAAATTGTATTATTGAAATCCGAATGTTTCTTGCAAATTTCGAATTAAACCTTTAAACTCAATCGAGCTTTGATTTTTCATTCGTTTGAGCCTCGAGTCGAACTAAAACTTGAATCCTTCTCATTTAAGCCATACAACCTAATTAGGTCTGATATCGTTCTCCTCGCTTACAATTCATGGCCCATTATTGTTATAGACATAAACAATAGTGTTTTTATGAGTTAAATTATTATTTTATCGAGGTAACCCGTCCTATTTGTTAATATGGAAATATATATGTTGGAATAGGATGGCGGACCTATACCAGTGGTCATAATTTGAAGTTGCCCCTAATCACTGAGGCACATTCTGTGCTAGCCTCCAACATTAATATTCAGTACAGCAGGAAAGTTGTCGGGGCCCTTACTTTGAAGGTCTGAAAGTTTTTGAAAAAAAGAAAAGTGAAAGCAATTTGACCGTATATCATAAATGAGTGAGTTAATGAGATGACATGAAAATTGATTCAAATTGTAAGATAAGTCCAAGTGTCTAACGTATGTTCATGACCGAACTTCAAAATGTTTTAATTGTTAAAAGTAATTTTACAAATATTGTTATTCCGCTAATGAGATCAAAGCAATAAGGTAAACTGAATAGGTGAATCTATGGAGCAAAAAGTAAAGATGTTACTATGGCTTTGAAAGAAAGCATATAATATACAATAAATTTGGTTTTCATGTTCTTGCTGAAGTGAACAAGACTATCGGAATGAAAGCTAAAGAACAAACTTGAAATCTCCGTGATTTGATCATTTCATCATCTGCCCTCGGACTTTACCAACTGCGAGAAAACTCTACTCATTGAAACACCTGAAAGATCTTCCAAATTGGACATATCAGCTTGAATACTTGATGATCCAGCAGCAGCATGAGTGAAATCACTAACTTGTGGGGAGAGCTCTATAAGATTGGTACTATTATCGTCGGGATCACTCTGTACAACAGCTTCTTGTAGTTGAAATGCATATTCAAGATTCCACAAGACATCGCCCATTGAGGGCCTGTCCACACCAAAATCAGCCAAGCATTTCTCTGCTGTTTCCGCATACTTCCTGAGGGAATCTGCCCTTATTTTTCCTGCAAGAGTGGGGTCGATGACTTGTTCTAGTTGCCCCTTCTTCTGCCACTTCATTGCCCATTCGGCTAAGTTGACCTTGTCTCGGGGAAGGGTTGGATCTATTACCGGCCTTGCACAAAGAACTTCAAATAGAACAACACCAAAAGAGTACACATCTGATTTTTCCGTCAGTTGTTGTCGTCTGAAATATTCAGGATCCAGGTATCCAAAACTTCCTTTCACAGCGGTGCTGACATGGGTTTGGTCAAGCTCAGGACCTGTTTTGGAAAGTCCAAAGTCAGCAACTTTGGCCAAAAAGTTCTCATTGAGCAATATGTTTGCAGATTTCACATCACGATGGATAACAGCCTTCGCATAGCCTGTGTGAAGATAATGGAGTCCTCGAGCTGACCCAATGCAGATCTCAAGCCTTTGCTTCCAACTCATACTGGGTAAATCTGAGCCATAAAGATGACTTTTGAGCGTCCCATTTTCCATGTATTCATAAACTAGAATCATCTCGTTTTTCTCATCGCAATAGCCAATAAGTGAAACCAAATGGCGGTGGCGAAACTGGGATAGCATCTCAATTTCAGTTTGGAACTCAGTGAGACCTTGCTGGGATCTGGGATTGCCTCTTTTACAAGCCACTTTTGTTCCATCATTCAGAACTCCCTTGTAAACCTTCCCAAAACCACCAATTCCAATAACCCTACTCTCATCAAAATTATTGGTTGCTTCTTGAACTGCAACCAAAGGAATGCGGTAACTCAAGTTTAAATCAACACTGACAGTTGTTCCGTTCGAATATTTACTTCCCATGGTGTGAGAATTGTTCCCACCAAAGGATATAGGTATCCATGTCTTTGAATGACCAAGTTGCTGTTGCTTTCTCCTACGGTACAAGCAAAACAGAATACCAACCACCACTAGAGCAACTACTACGCCGATGCTCACACCCACTATCATTCCCACATTACCCTTGGAGCCTGAGCTAGGCATAAGGGGAAGAGAAGATACTGCACTACTTAGGCTGCCAATAGAATTGTTGATCTTCATAATCTCAAGACCATTCAAGATGGCATTAGGATCAAGAGAAGCAGGGGATGGACCAATACTTATTTTGAGGATATTATTATTAGTTGCAGGTATGACATAATCCATGAAGTATGGGGTAGCCAAATTGCTACCGAAGACTTTAGCACTCAATTCTAGATCCTTATAAACATCCCAGGAATTAGCATAAATACTGAAGACAAGTTGGTTAGCAGATGTACTCACAATATCACAGAAGTGAAACCGAACAAGGTATTGGAATCCTGGATCAACAGGAAATTCCCAGGTAACATTGAAAATGCTGTTAGGATCACCTTCAGAGTTCATTCTTGTGCAAGAGCCATATACAGTTTGTGGTGCAGTATCTTGTGTTGGACCTGATGAAGGATATCTAACAGATGCAACCTTCACAATGCTCTTAGCAAGATTTGGTTCCTTTAGGTAACTACTATCAGGATCCCAAGTTCGCCATAATGTATCATTCACATATGTTACAAGGGGCCCTCCCATATTCACCCTAGCAACTTTTTCCATTGCCTGCGATGTTAAACCTTGGTAAGCCCCCTTTGGGCTAACAAGATTAGCATCATCCGCAATAAGATCATCAGGCACAGAGACAACTTCCACAGCATTCACATAGGCGAATGAATTATTGGCTGGGGAAAAGTGGACTGTAAGGTCCCCAGAAGAGACAACAACCGAGAATTCTTTCACTGTAACATTCTTGGGACCAAAGTTTCCTAAAAGTACATTCTCTTGCGTGGCCACTGTGAAGTTAGCTGACTTCATATCATAATTCTGGTATACGAATGGGAAAAAATAGAGCCTAATCCAAAGCCTCCCTCTTCGTGTAATCGAAAACTTATAGTTTGAACTTCCTCTGAATATCCTAGCAGTTCTATATAGGTCTGAATCACCAGCAGAAGTGATAAAACTTACATTGGTACTAGCTAATATTTCTTCAGAGGCTGAAAGATACCTTGCAGATGATTTATCAGAAACAAAAGTCCTATTATTCCCCACTTTAGTATCACTTGATGATCCACAATCTATAAGGTACACATCTGGTGGCTCAAAAGCATAACGAAAGCAACACAAATACAACAGAAACAAACTACAAATCCACAGTCTATTTCCCCCATGTTGGACCATGACTATCGAAGTATCAATAAGTCCAAATAACCAATAAATCCAATCTTGAGCAGAATTCTAGATAAATCAAGAACTTCACAATAGACTCTGAATATAACAGATATCAATACCCTTTAATGAAAAGTGAGAGAAAATGGGAAGGTTGCACAATTCTGATTAAATGAGCTCTAAAACAGCAAAAGAATGAGACTTTGAGAGAAAATGGGAAGGTTGCACAATTCTGATTAAATGAGCTCTAAAACAGCAAAAGAATGAGTCTTTGATTGATAAAATGCTTAAAAAACACAAGTATTTTTTTTATAAATTAGCGATGAGGTGAGATTGAAGCCAGCACTTCAGTCACTAGCCTATTCTATTGACACATATATTAAATACCCTTTTGGCCGAAATGGAGAACACAGAATATTTCTGTTCACAACAGCAAAAATCTACCAAACAATACCAGGGTATGAACTGTCAGACTCGTTTACAGGTGTTGTATACGTGATATTTTAATAATTTAGCAATAATTAAACACATATTCTTGTGTGATTACATATGTGTTTCCAAGAAGAAAACAAAGAATTCAATGCACAAAAATAAAAAAAGGAAGAAGACAACAAAAGTATGAAAAATAGTCAAATAACAAGTGACGTAAATTTGGTAAAGGAAATACTTTATGTTGCGTTTATATTGTAACACTACGTGTTTATCTGAGTAGGCTGGAAAATTTTAGAAGGTTGACCCTTTTCCTATTTCTTTGGCAGAGAAAAAAGAGCGAAGGAGTATTAATGTGTAACAGACAAATTTATTGGATTTTATGAGAGTGATGAAAGGTGGGAGTTTAAAGGCTCCATTAGTGGAGCAAATCACTCCAATTCCAGATTCAATTCATCCAACAACATGTAATGTTTATCAGTTGGTAGGTCAACAAATTTTTATAAGTTATAACAACTCTAATCCGAGTTTATCTTTCATCCCAATTTTTTACTTTTATTTTTACTTTTCACAATCGCAGAGACACAATTTAAAATATAATTATATCTTATTGTACACGATCAAAATTGTTGAAAATTTCAAAAATTATATTGAAACGAAATTAACAATATAAAACATACCTACATTATTTCTTATCGATTAATAAAAATTCATATTCAAAATTTTTAAAGTTTGTCTCAAAAAAGATAAGTAGAACTAAAATTTGGGATGGAGTGAATAATTTTTTTCTAGCTTAGTAGAAAATTCTCCTTCTACGTTTACAATACACTTTTTATTACTGCGAAGATGGTAATGTTGATTCATATCAAAATTACAACTATTAATCAAAACTATTAAGGTTGCGTCTGGTATGGTGCAATGGAATGGTGTAGGAATGGAATAGACAAAGTAATGGAATAGACAAAGGAAATGAATGAATTAATGAATTTTATTACTTCCTAGTAGGAGGTAATCATCCATTACCCCCAATTTGGGGGGAATGGTTATTACCTCAAATGAGGTAATTCAATTAACTAAGGAATGCAATCAAAATTCATTGTTGACTATCAAACTAAGTAATACAAACTAATTTAATTCCATTCCTTCCTATCTCATTCTATTCCCGCGTACCAAACACAACCTAAAGCTTATTACATTTCATCATACAAAAATCACAACATATGGAAGTAATATTTAAGGGCCAAAGAGGAGCAATGTCCATCTAAAAGTGAAGATTTGAGTAGATAAGTGGATAGAGACAAGTTACCATATACTAAACCAAAATGAATGTGCTTAATAGTCTTAGGTTGAGTGTCCAATCAATCTATTACCAAATATTTGGAGTCATCTAGATAGTGTATCTCCAGTAGACGTATTAATCAACCCTATTATAGTAGTATAAAAGTACTTGGTTAATGATCTTTATTTGATTTTATTTTGAAATTAGGTAAAACAAGCAATCAATCCCTTTCTTGTTAAACTTGTTTACAGTTTTGTGGATTATTGACAACATGGGAGTCTCTATCATAAGCAATTTCTTTTAAGAAAATGAATCCATGGCTTTTCTGTTGGAGGGTTGAGCATACTCACAATACTAAATTAAAAATATTCACATCAATTGTCTCATAAAAATATCCCTAAAATCAATCTTTTATACTCCCTGCATTTTTTTTTTTTACTTTTAATTTTTCAAAACCAAACTTTAAAAACTTTGACCATGAATTTTCATTAATCGATAAGAAATAATATATTCATGTTGGATCTTGTTAGATTCTTTTCAAGCTATATTTTTGAAATATGAAGTTTTTATAATTTTTATATATATAAAATTAGACAAATTTTCGTTCTAAATAATGTCTTGGTGACAGTGAAAAGTCAAAAAACCAAGATAAAAAAAGACAAGGGGAGTATAATTTTACTAAATTTAGGTGTTAGTATCTAGGGTTGATGCCCGTAACCTTTCTAATATGATCCAAAATACTTGTTTCCTTTATTTTTCCGGCGTAGTCAATTAAATTAATTGAAGTTGACTTTAGTAAGAGTGAATTAGTAATTTTATATATAAAATTTCGAAAAAAGTAAAGCAAAAATGAAAAAAAAATTAAAATCAAAATTTTAATTCTTTTCAACAAATAAATGTAGTAAAATTGGTAGAACTGTTGATAGCATCGTGTTGCTGCAACAATAGCAAGAACTATGACTACTACACACAATAGGAGGACGACCAACACAACTTCTCTGGAAAAATCGGTTTCTTTGGGTATTTTGTTTCTTCTTCTTCTTCTGAAATCCCTGTTGATATGCGATCAGATAAATACCAGCCCCCTCACTGTCATCAGCGGAATATTTTACATACTGTTAGGATCCATATTTGGATACCCAATTGCTTTTACTTCTGGTAATTGTTCTTCTGGTTGGTGTGTTTGGACTTTGGAGTAGTGTGGAAGGACACTTGTTTCATGACTGTGGAGCTGGTGTGGTGGTTTAGGGTGAGGGCATCAATGATGGTGGTGTATTTTATAATCATAATTACCATAATTTTGCAGTCTAAATTGACCCCTGTAATATTGATTTGAACACATGGACCTATACTAATTTGAAATAAATATAAGATTTTTATTCCGGGTTTTTTCCCCCTTTTTCTTCAATTTCGATACTTGCATAAACCGAAATTGGGAAATTGGAATATGCTGAAGTTCTATTTGTTCGATATTTAAGAGCATGTCCATTGACTCCCTCCCCGCTGGCCTTACAAGATGTTGATATGAGCAATGGGTAGTTCGCCTGGATTACGTTGTACGAGTAGGAGCTCCTAATGATGTTTTGTTGCTAGATGGTCGTTTATATGTCTTTAGGTAAATGCTAGGTTTCTCGAGATATAAGTAGTGTCCATCTATGACTTAAAAACTGCCATTTGGTGTAAGTATGCAACAGTGGCTTCGTGTTTATAATTTATCGTGTTCATGGATGAGTATGCGTTTTTGTTAATTTTCCTAATTCTATATCTTTTTAATCAACTATGTGTTTTTGGTCCAGCTTCCTATATCTGATTTTTTCATTGTTACAGTTTTTTATTGTTCGATATCTGATTTTTTTAGTAGTGGAACGTATGTGTTCTCTCTTGTGCTCTGTATGAGTATAAGTTCTTGTGTCGTTATCTTCTCTTTTGTAGGCATCTAAAACGAGGGTGCCTTACGATAGTTTACCTAACATTAAAACCCATCTTCTTCTTTTCTGTTTGTAGGTTAATATTAGCTGGAAAGGCACTGCTGCGAATATGCTCTTGAGATAAAGAGCAAGGAACCAAATTTTGCATGAGTTTGTGACAATCTTGCAATGTCATGGTTCTAACATATTGTTCCTTGTTTATACATCTTACAGATTGTGACTGTTCCATTCCCTTTGAATTCTTTAGACTCGGTATCTTCAGCTTATTATATGCTACTACTTAGTAGCCAGTCCATTTTGACGCTCAGTGAATTCTCTACAATCATCATGGATATGAATAAAAATTAGGTAATTATAAATTTTGTTATATATTGCTGCAGTCATCTTTGAACGGTTCTGCTTCAAATCTTCCAGATACTACATGGAGCTCATTAACAACATCCTTCTCTTCTCAATCTGGTGCTGCCTCCCCTGTCTATTATCACACTACTCAGGGTATATTCTAGACCGATTTTATAGCAATCTTCCGTCAGACAGGAAGTATTGAAGAACTGCATAACAACCATAGTAATTTCAATGTTCCCAAATCCAAACATGCATGGAACACTTGGTTAAAATATACAACATTAATCAATGTTCCTTCAAGCGGCTTTCAACAGACTGCTGGCAACTTTTCTAAGGGACGTTTTGCATCAAACACTCTTCCTGTTGCATTATCCCAGGTATTCATTCTCCCTCTTATGGTAGGGCATTTAGAAGAAATATATCTCTTGAAACTAATAATAAACACAAGATATGGTTCCCTCAACAATGCATTTGTATGCAATTTCATGTTCTTATCGAATCCTTTTCTATGCTCTATAGATATCTGCCTCACATGGTCATTCAGGAATGACGAACAGATGCAGTATGAGTGTTTTAAGGAAACCATGGTTTCAGTGGCAACACGAATGGTATTAGTGGTTCTGTGCCTGGTGACCTCTGCAACACTTAGTAACCGGTTAGAGTTCAAGGCCTAGGGGTATCTCCAATATTAGGTAATACAGGACCGCTAATCACAGTGCATGGCTTGGCTTCCCTTCTTAATTTATCCACTTATAGCCGATCAGGAAATTTAAATGTGCAAGGAACAAATAGATTGATGGGTACCATAATAATACTTCAGTTTTTGTCGTCAGTGCTTTTAATTGTCTATTTAACTTCATCTAGAAAGATTGTCTAATTTGACCACATATTGACTCCTCTTGTGGTTTCTATTACTCATGTTTATCTAACTCTTTACCTTTTATTCTCTAATTATTTGATCGGTGATATTGAATCTTTTCCTTACAGCTTCTCCACAGGTCATGTCTATGGTAGGAAATTCTTATCCTTATGATGGTGGCCTATTGTTGCAGAATTATATACAATTTATGAAGTATCTTAAGGGGATGACGAGTGATTTGAATTGATTGTAAACGATAAAAATTTCTGCAAGAGGGCCGCAAGGACAATTGGGTATTGATGAATTTATTCTTTTTTGCAGTTGTTTTAATCATGCTTCTTATTGATTGCAGACGAGCTTCTAAATATATAAAATCGTGAGGTTCATTGCAAAACCAAGGTATTAGTCCTATTGTTGAAGACAATCAAGAGTTGAGCATTCAAAGTGAAATTTCCCAGCCTTACAGTTACCTGGATTCAAAAAGTGAATTTCCCTAAATTATATGTATGTTACTTGCAGTGTAACTGACTAACTGTGTTGGTTATATACTTATATACTCCCTCCGTTCCTATTTACTTGATCATTTGGAGAAAAAACACTTTATTAAGGAATGAGGAGAGTTTACTAATATATCCTCAAAAGGTAAAGAATATATTGAAGTACTATTACTTTATTGAAGGGTAAAAAGAAGAAAATAACCTTAAAGTTGCATTGGGCATACAAACGATCAAGTATTTTGAAAAAGTAAAAAATTATCAAATGATCAAGTAAATAGGAACGGAGGGAGTATTAGAGAGCATTGGTATTGTCTTAGGAGAGTTAACAATATTACGCCCCTTGTTGAGACCAACATATGAAAGAAGATCCTTTAGCTGCTTTATTTGGTTCAGATTCAAGAAAGACTGTTGCAAGGTAATAACTTATACTGTAACTTTTATACTGTGAATGGAGTCAGATAGAGGACGCGTATAATTATGTGAAAATGTTGTTAATTTCAATGCGTTTATTCAAATGCAGGATAATAAATATATATGACCAGATATATGTTGGTATATGGAGGATATAGGAAAATGAAATATTATACTTCTTCCGTCCCTAAAAGATTGTCACATTTTGACTTTCGCATGTAGAATAATAGATATTTATGTTTTAAATCATGTTTTGTTGATCACCAAAAGTTAAAATGTAAGAATCTTTTAGGGACGGAGGGAGTACGAATTATCTTCGTTATGAAAATGTAAAATTTTATTTAAAATTATCTGATAATATTGTGAAGAATAATATGATAGTGACATAAAGTATTTAATTTTTTAAATATTCCCACAAGGTACTGTTACAACAAGGGTCCTCCTAGTATCTTGAAATGACCCAAATTCAACAAGGCCTGACGAATGTAGACAGTACTAGGGCTATTAATATCAGATTGAATAGAAGGACTATTAGTGCATTCATTCAACTTCAAGGAGTATGTCTTTAGTTTTGACAAACTTTCAGGATTATTTGTATATTTTTAAATGGGTTAATGGCATGAAAGATCACTCAAATATACTAATATTTCCTAGTCGATCACCCTATTATTAAATGGACCACCTTCGATCATTGAACTGCATTTTTTTGGGCAGACTTGGTCACTGGGCCGTTTTGAAAGATTTTGGGTGCATTTTGTAAGTTTTGAGCAAGGGTAATTTTGTCCGTTCATATTTATAGACATTTAATCATCGTTTTTTAAACTTTTTTTTTTAACTTTTTTAAATTTTTTTTTCAGTTTTTTTTTTTTTTTAATTTTTTTTAAAAAAACTTTTGGTTTTTTTTTTAGTTTTTTTTAAAATTTTAATTTTTAAAATTTTAAAAAAAGTTCAAAAAAATTTAAAAGAATCAAAAAAAATTAAAAAAAAATAAAAAGAAAATTTAAAAAAAAGTTTTAAAAAAAAACTAAAAAAAAAATTTTAAAAAAAAATTAGAAAAAATTTAAATAAAAAATTAGAAAAAAGTTTTAAAAACGAGGATTAAATGTCTATAAATATGAACGGACAAAATTACCCTTGCTAAAAACTTACAAAATGCACCCAAAATCTTTCAAAACGGCCCAGTGACCAAGTTTGCCCAAAAAAATGCAGTTCAGTGATCGAAGGTGGTCCATTCAATAATAGGGTGATCGACTAGGAAATATTAGTATCTTTGAGTGATCTTTCATGCCATTAACCCTTTTTAAATTGTATAGTTTCAATTGATTGTCTTATTATATTTTTATTGTATTTTTTCATTATGAAGTTATCAACAATCAATTATATAGTTTCAATTGATTGTCTTACTACATTTTCAATGTACTTTTTAACTACTTTAGATGTTCCTTAATATATATGCAAATGATTAGAAAGATAAATAAATAAAAATGGAAATATTAATTTTGTCAAAATTAGTGTGTGAAAATGATTACCCGAAATATATCTAAACGTTTCTGAGCTACGATACAATCGAAGTCTCATAAAAGTTTCACATGCTAGTCTCATTACTGAGAAACATGTAGTGTCATGAAGCGAACATGGAGACATTAATATAATACACTTATAAAACAACTTTAAGTGTTGTAGGCTTGTATGTACTGGGATGATAAATTGTTATGGCCCCATACATTGATAATCAACACAAGAAAATAGTAAGTCTGCAGATTTTCAAAGATCATACTGTCCTTCGCTTTGGGGATTGCATTATATTTGATATATTGCCATACTGGTACTACTATTATCTTGGTTGTATAGTTGTATATGTATGTAAGCCAATGTGTCACATTTATTGTTGTGTGTTGGCAATGCCAATGTGCTCACATTTATGGTTATGTGTAGGTAATGGGTCGTTTATAGCATTAACAAACCCAATCATAAAGACCACCACCCTATTAATAATTTTAATCAACCAATATGTGACCTGAGTTATGAATAATAAGAAACTTTGTCCAAAATACTATAGTACTCCAAAATGTGATACCCATTGTTAAGAGTCTATGTGGCTCCACTCTAAAATCAATTGAAAATAGAGAGAGTAGCCTAAGATCTTATATATTGACCTGGGTACACCGACTTTCGATGTGGAATATGCATCTTAACACCCATCATATTATCTTGTCCTTGTTAATATGATAATTGGTTTGAGCACGGAGAAAGGTTGTCCTCAACTTAAACATGCATGTTCCGATTAAGTGATTATTTCGATTTGATTCTTTGTAAAGTGATTAAAAAGGTATATAAGAATTGAGTTAATCGAATAGTCTAGTGGAGAAAACTTTTGCTAGTGATCAAAAGGTCCTGGGTTCGATACTCATCTCATTGCTAATTTACAAAAAAGAAAAAGAAAAAAAGAGGTATATAAGAATGAGGGGTCAAATTCTCTTTGCTAGTATGCACAAAATTAGTATGGAATATTTTTGTTACTCCTAATAAGTTTTATTAAGTGCTATGCAAGTGAGTTATACTTGTAAAAAAGTAATTTCACATAGTGCTTTTTACACGAGCTATGAAAGTGCTTTGGCAAGTGGACTGTTAGCTTTCAAGCGCTACGTAAGTACAAATGCCATGCAAGTGAAACTTCATCTTCCTCCTTCATACTTCGCAAAAGAAAAAGGAAATGTGTCATTGTTATTGCAATTCGATCCGGAAACTTTCATCTTTGTGAATTATATCCCATCGTCACTAAACTAACTCTAGTGATTCGTTTGTACTTCATATATAGTTCATATACTTAATGAAATGTGTCATTGTTACATACCGAATATATACGCAAGCACAAATTCAAGAAACATTACCCAGTGAGTTAACACTCTGAGCTGAAATGTTATTTCAATTTTCAAACCGACCAGACAACTGAGACAAGCTTCTTTGGAATTGAAGAAGCATAATGTTCGCAAATGAATCAACAATAATATCCTATAGTTGTTCAAAGATTAAAAATACAAGTGTAATAAGAATAATGATACTTCTGTTAGTATACATATAACTGAGAGAAGTATCAATGTAATAACACCAAATAAATATAAATAATAATCATTCTGGGATTACATAATCATCATAATCCTCTTTGTTGAAAGTGTTTGGATCATCATCAATATCATTGATCCATCCATATTTTTCCATGAAGGGATTTGTGAGATTTGTTCTTGGATACTCACCAATGGAACCTTCCCAAACATTCTCTCTGTCCAAATCCCTCAAGACTTCCCACATGGCACTGTTACACTTGAATCCTGCCCCAAAACTTATCATAAAAAGCCTATCACCTTTTTTAAGCCTCTTTTTTGCCTCCATATATCCAAGAACATACCAAAGACTACTTGCAGATGTGTTACCAAACCTGTGGAGTGTCATTCTTGATGGCTCAACGTCGCTTTCGATGAGATTTAAGCTCTGTTTGATCCCATCTATTACTGCTTTCCCCCCTGTGTGGAGGCAGAAATGATCCACCCCTGTCTTAAAGTTTATCACAGGCCTTGCTCCTCCTTTTGGAGAAGTTTGGCTAAACATTTTCCTGAAATATGTTAGAATTATGAAGCGGAGAAGCTCTCGAATTGGTAAGATCTTGGGGGCAATTTCTTTAAGGTTGTCAACAAATGCTCTTGTTGCAGCCTTGGGAAGATTCTTGCCAAGATAAAAGCCTGTTCTTCCTCTGGAATCCTCTTTTTGGAGACAACAATTGTAGGATTCTTCTTTTGCCCCATGATGAGTTCTCACAAGATGTTTCAATCTGAACATGGATTTGTTCTTGTGGGCAAGATTATTTGACAGCAAAATTGCACAACCTCCAGACCTGAATAAACAATTGCTAAGAATCATAGATTTATCATTACCTGTGTACCAATTTGGAGTTAAAGATTCAGAAGTGATTACAAGGGCATTTGCATTTTTGTTTGATTTGAAAATACTTTGGACAATATTTATAGATACCAAACTTGCACTACATCCCATGCCTGTGAGGTTATATGTCTTGACATCTTCTCTCATCTTGTAATGATTGATGATTCTTGAAGACAATGAGGGTATGCAAGCAAGCATGGAAATGTTTACTACAAGAACATCAATTTCTTGAGGAGAAAAGCCTGATCTTTTCAAGAGTTTATCGATGCTATCGTCGAAAAAAGCATCCATTTCTTCCAAGGCATCATCATGAGATGGGCAATTTTCTTTGCAAGCAAATATCATTTTAGGAGCATAAGTTTGCTCACCAATGCCTGAACTCACCATTGCTCTTAGCAAAAACTTGTACTCACTCAACCCTAGCTCTTTGTTCCTCCTTATCAGCTCACCACTTCCTTTTGTGTTCAGCATTCGTTCACTTGTCGGCTTGTAACATTCATAATCCACAATGTAACATTGTTGTTGTCTTTTTTTCGAAATCATTTTCCATATTGTGAAAATGAGATAAAATAGAGGGAAACAATATAACAATAGGGTCATAATATCCATGGGAGGAGGCAGGGGAGAAAGAAAGAACAAAGAGAGAAAAAAGAGTGGGAGAGAAATTTTGAATAGATTGTTAAGAGTAGACAAATTTAAATGAATCTCTAGGGTGCACAAGTTGTGCATGTGAGTGAGTGTGCCTTAAACTTGTTTCAAACCTCCAACACCTAACAATCTTTAATTCAATCTACAAAGAAGACATTTTTAGGTATGTTAATAAAATTGTTCAAGAAAGTGTCTTTCACTAACTAGGAATCATGATAATCACAATCTTATGTTATTTTATTATTAGAGAAGGATTTATAAGATTTTGCATTCGCATTACTTACCGATGTTTTCTTTCCTTATACGTAGTGTATTTAGATTATATTACATCTATTTTGAGTTATTTAACATAAATTTGGTTCTAAATTAAAGTTCCACTATTCGTACTATATTTAGGCCAGCATTATTTGCATGTATGAACTGGAAAGCCATAATATTATTATGGTGGTGTACTACACAAATTAAAGTCTGTAACTTTAACAAGGGGCTAATAGTTACGTGCATTAAAGAGTTGGGAAGAGTTGGTAGATGGAACTAAAGACGATAATAATAATAATAATAATAATAATAATAATAATAATAATAATAATAATAATAAGTATTAAGTTATTTATAGTCAAACTTAAATATTATTATTGTAATTTCACTCATATATGAAGATATATATAGTCTTTTACTCTAGCCAAGTCGGAAGAAGAAAAATGTTGAATTGATCAGATCAATAAGCTAAACATGCATTATCTTCGATCTTAGTTATTTCGTTCTATCTTTTTCCAAACATTAAGTATTAAATTATTTATAGTCAAACTTCAAATTTCGATTGTCAAATTTAACATATACGTGTAAGTCATTAAAAGAAACTTCCAATGATACTACCATCAGTCCATCATGAACACATACAGTGCCCCAAATTGAGATCGAAAGACCCCTTCAAAGAAATTAGAGTACATACCATATAATTAATTCCATTAACTATAGTCTATATACATGTCATATGTCACATAATTTCCACTAAAATAGTACTCATATTATAAAACGAATATATTTCCCGTCTTCATCAATCATCATATTACACTCTATGGGTAAAAGGATTGTAAAATTAGAGAACAACTTTATAAATAACGTAACGTAACCAGGCATGTATCCAGAAACGTTATTATTAGTACCTTGTACGAACAGATAGACTTGCATATATATGTAGCTAGGAGGAGACTTATATATTGGCAACACCCAAAAGCTTTAAATGATGAAATTGAAACAACACTACATATTAATTTTGCATAATTTGATTCAAACACTTAAAGAAAATACTTTAATATAGAATATAAATTCTGTCAATTCTATGTATCTACATATAACTGGTTTTGAAGGAATGGTGGTGCATGGTGGCCGATTGTATTAGATGTGTTACGGGGGGGGGGGGGGGGGGGGGGGATTTCGTTAATGGTCCGTTTGGATTGGGGTGAATCAGGGGGAGGAGAATTTTAAAAAATTCTCCTATGGGAAGAGAATCAAGGAGAATATATTTTATTGTTGTTTGGGTACCATGATTTTGAACTAGGGGAATCAGGGAGAATATATATTAATGTTTAATATTGTATTCTACTTGATTCCCCTTGGATTTGGAGGGTAGAGATTTGGAGGGGAATGAGGGGGTAATGGGGGTGAATCAAGGGGAATAGTTTCTCCTAGGGTAGAAAATTATTAGGTTCCCAAACACAAAAAAGAACTAAATTCTCTCTGATTCCCCTTGATTCACCCCAATCCAAACAGACCATTACTGTTGATGTTGATGATCGTGGTGATTATTGAAGATTTCAGATCATCACTTTTTTGAGAATTTGGGCTAAAATGATTCTTTGAGGTGATAAAATGACTAATTGCTCTTAAATATTTGATACTCTTTTTTTTATAAAAAATGTTTGATTTTAGTAATTGTTTTGGCGAAAAGTTTTGATTTTCATAGTTTTTTGGCAAAAAGGTTTTGGTTTTGGTTTTGGTTATTGTTTCGAAAAAGGTTCTATTTTGCTTGAAAAAAAGATTTGATGTTTGTAAAAACTATTAAAATCATATATTTTTGTCAAAACAACAATCAAAATCGAATTTTTTTTACCCAAACAAAGATTAAAATCAAATTTTTTTGCCAAACGACTAGTAAAATCGAACTTTTTTGGCAAAAACTACGAAAGCCGAACTTCGTTGCTAAAAGACTACGGAAACTGAACTTATTTGCCGAACACTGAATTTTAAGCCAAAATAACTATAAAAATCGAATATTTTTTACTAAAAAAAAGAATGTATAAGTATTTAAGGGTAATTTAGTCATTTTATCATCTCAAAAATACCATTTTAGCCCAAATTTTTTAGGGGTGTTTCAAGTTAATAAAAATGTGCAAAGATACTAATCTCAAAAAATTCTCGTGATTATTGTGGCATGAAGAAAAATAAAGAATGAATGAAGAAGAAATGGAATAAGAGTGTGGTATCTATACTATAATAATGTGGGAAGCCTTTGTTTGGTGAAGCCTAGGAGATCATCTAGGCTATCCATGTGGCATCATATATGTTTGCCATCTATCTAAAACAAATATTTAAAAAATAACTACCCTTTAATGTTCATATATTTTATTTTAATGACAAATAGTTAATAGTGAAGAGTATTTTTTCTAATTAATAGGCTTAGATATACAATTTAATTTTTATTATTTTATAATGTTATATTTAGGCGAATATAGTTATAAAAATTTATAAAATACTATTTGAACGAAATTGCACAGGTTGAACTGTGCATAGATTACTAGCAATTACTAATGTTCAATGATCATTTAAGATGAATCTAAATGAACTCTTAACAATAATAGAATAATATTTCCTCCGTCTCTAAAAAATTGATATATTTTAATTTTTATGGTCAAACTTTAGAAAGTTTGATCAAGAATTCTCATTAAACGGTAAGATAATATAATATTCATGTGGATGAGATCTTGTTAGATTCGTCTCAATATATATTGAAATATCAACTTTTTATAATTTTTTTTGCATGTAAAATAAAAAATATTTACGTTTTAAATTGTGTTTTGTTGACCATGAAAATTAAAATGTAGCCATCTTTTAGGAACGAAAGTAGTATAATAACATAAGAACGAAGGAACAAGTCTTTTTCTTATTCATCAATTGTGAACAATAAGTTTAATAGCTGGAGGTGGGTTTAATTTAGAGCTTTAAGTTTTGCGAGTTATGATTCTTATGAAAGTTGCTAATTAGTATGGCATTGATGCATCATGTGGCAGGGCCAGGATGGATATGAGCAGCAGAGCAAATATAGTTGAGTACATGTCTTCAATTCAAATGGGAGGGTTTTGGTGAAATGGTTCCAAAAATGTTATCGGGTTATCATTTAGTCTTCGATAGTTGGAAAGTTGTAATTTAGTCCACAAAAATGTCAATGAATTATAAATCAGTCCAAAAAGTAACGGTACGTTAAACTTTGACAGCTTCACCTTGTTTTTGAGGTAAAATTATAATTTTACAAAGTTTACACTCATATTACTATAATCATTTTTGATTTTATCTTAATTTCTTCATTTTCACTTCGATTTTGACGATTCAAAATGTGTCGAAAAACACTTTTCATCCTCTTTAACAGTATGAGATAAACATTTTAATCAAAACATGACATTTGTCTTTTGATATTTATAGTCTTCGATTAATTTTTAAGCAAAACATGATATTTGTCATAACTTTATATGTCACAAAAATATACAGTTCACACATTTTTAATTCATATCAAATACTAGTATTTATTTTATTTTATCTATATGATCTATTTCATGAATAATTTACGTTATGGCTTGAAACTTTACTTTGTATTTTCCTTTTTTATCTTGATTGATGCTTTTATTTGAGCGTAATTTTTTACAAAATATTTATATCTGAAAATAATATTTATAAAAGTTATAATTTTCCAAACTTTATCTCATATTATTAAAGAGATTGAAAAGAGTCTTTCAAACATTTTGAATCGTCAAAATTGAAGTTAAAATAAATCATACTCGTTGTTGACTCAATATATACTAGTGTGTGAAGAAGAGTTAATCGAATAGCCTAATGGAAAATGTTCTCCTGAATTCGATGCTCGCCCCATCGCAAATTTATAAATAAATAAAAAAAGTTAGTGTGATCTAAGGTCTGTCTACCCCATAATAAATAAAAATAAAGTAGTAGTCATCCGTAAATCACACTAATGCTATATCATAATGTTGGAAGGCAGCTCAACTACCGATTTAATGGTTAATCAATTAAAGTATTGTAGCACCATGTTTGCATTGTTTGCTCAACAACAAGTCAACAACACATAGTCCAGACTCCAGACCCAGTGCTACAGCCATCAGCCTGCAAATTGAGTTTTGTCATCTCTTAACCCAACTTCATTCAATGCTTTTATTAATACTGTTTTATTTGCAACCCATTAACAAATAATTACACTTACAAAATCTGTCAAGATTGCTTCAAATGAACTCAAATTATCACATGTAAAAGTCTCACGTTAGAATATCGGAGATAGTTCATCAATTAATAAAACTAGAGAACAACTCCACTTATAATCAATTGATTTTAAATTGATGCATCTTTGGGTTATAAAGTGTGATCTCTACATATTCTTACTTTCACAAAATTGCTTATTAAACCATATGCAGCAGATAATCATATGTAAAATTTTTACACACAGCAGGAAGGCAATTTAATGTCAAATAGTTTCTCATTTTTTTTGACAATTAAAAGTTGCCTATAGGCAAATCCATGTTAAGTGGGGTCTTTTAAGTGAACGGGCCAATCACAACACGCATATATGGCTTCCCACTGTAGCATGTCAATATGTCTCATGCCCCCCCCCCCTCCCCTCCTTGTTGAATCACAACAAGATAATCATATTATTTGAAAGTTTTAACCTCTTTAATTTTTAAATGATTTTATAAGTCAATAATTATATATTTTTTGAAAAAAAAAATTATCAATACTTTTTATTTTTTAAACTCTAAAAATAAAGTTCAGTTTCATGTTATTTGAACACCAAAACAATTTAAGCTTTTATTCTTTATTTTCAATTTTTTTAATATTAAACTTATTTAAACATTTTTTCTCTTTTGTATTTTTCTTTTATCAATCTTTATTCTCCTCATGGATCCTTCACAAAATTATAATTTTTTCCTAAATTACAACTATCTTTTAATTTTGTATTTTCTAATTATAAATAATAATTATTATAAAATAATATCATATATAATAAAAAAATAAAAATGAATAAATATGGTGAGGTATATAATGGAGTGATGTGGATAAAATAAAATGCCAAAAAGATGAAATTGCCTAGCTGTTGTGGAGTTTGTAAGTATTGTAGTGTTAAATAAGGTGTTAATCTGATGTGGCAGGAGAGAGGGTGTTAAGATTTGTCTAGTTGTTGGAGATGGTCTTATAGCGTTTTTTGTATTGTTTAAAGTCTTTTTCGAATGGTGTTTGAGACATTTTATGTAATGCTCCCTAGTTGGTGAATCACAAATTCATAATATAAGTAGTGTTTATCTTCTTATTTTCCCAACTTCAACCAGTTTGTAATTATTGCGTAATCAGTAAAGCAGTAAAGGTAAAATCTAAACTGGATCCCAAGTTCTACCAACTTGGTGAGTGTGCTTTGTGCAGGCTATAGCCTATATGGTAATATGGCTCACACACGATTCATACAGTTCAGGCCCTATCATAATGGTTCAGAACTTAGAAGTGATAAGTTTTGGGTCGAAAGTCTCTAAGTAGGCCTATTAATAATTGTTCAATATTTTAAAGATGAAATTGTCATTCTAAGTTCTAACGGTCTTCATGTTGTCACGTTTCCTGTCATCAAATATAAGAAGAAAGTAAGTCACGGATATGCCTCAACTAATCATGAAACTAGAATTTGCGTTTTAACCACTTCAACATAAAATTTGCTCTTTAGAGAAGTCAAACCCATACTATCTGAATAGGTGAGACTGCATATACTTAAAACCCTCGCTCTTACCAGTTAAACTATGTCCTGGACAAATATTCAATATTTCAACATCTTAAATTCATACTCCTATTAGTCCTATAGTCCTATCTTATAATTGGTAAATTGACACTTAAATTTATATAAACATATAATAGCTTTAAGTTTCAAGATTTGTTGATATTAATCATAAAAAATTAAACCACACGATTTCACAAAAGGCCTCAAGTGATGAAGTGGTAAGCCCAAGCAAGGTCCAACATATAACAAGTTGGAATATGTCTGCATACCTTCTTCCGTATGAGACATTAGTACTTCAAACCCATACGCAAATCAATTTCATAAGATTCATTATTTTCTACAAGGACGAAAAGGAATCTAAATGAAATTAATTGTTCTTATTAAATTAACAATATTTTATTCCCACCACAGATATAATCATCCCCCTAATCTTTGCATGCATGACCAGGTCTGCATTATTGAGGCCTTGAGGGGACTATACGCCATTATAACTAGTTTGATATTTGATCTCTATGTTGCTTTATTTGATCTTTCAATTAAATATAATCCACGTTTGTTTAAATGTTATATTCAAATCAACATCTTCCTCCATCAATAACTTAATATATTGACTACTCAAGAGTCAAGATAACATTTAACCCTCCTCATCAAAATCAAAACATCATCAGAATCTACATGTAAAATACAATAGTCAACAATTTGCAATCAATGTTTGTTTCTTTATATACAATTGCACTTAATACATCGTTTTCTTTCATCAATAATTAGTCATAATAAAAGCAAACAAATGTTTGACAAGCAACCAAGGCCGGCAGACACTCATTAGGTAAACCTAACGTTTTTAATTATATCTTTAAAATATGACTTAACTATTCAAAACGACGTCGTTGTACTTCCCGAAGTTCCTCCATTTTCCAGAAATAGGTCGGATAAGTAATTACCCAAGTCTTCCGGAGCATATTTAACAACCGGTTCTTCTCCAATTTCTCTCCTAAATGTACCACGATAATGTTCGTAAAATTCCTGGTATAGATGAACAATTTTTTTTGCTAATGAGAGCTTGACTTGTTCCCGTAATTTTTGATCTGGTATGACCCATGAAGATTGGATACGGTAGGCTTCTTCAAACCCGGAATTGAATTTTTTGAAACACTCTTTCACATAGTCTTGTGACATCTCCACATTTTGATCTTCCGGAAATGCTGAGAACACTTTGCTCCATCCCATTCTCCCGTAATTTGATATATATTGCCTAACCTTTGCCCCGTTTTTCGATAACCACTCGGGCCCCAAAATGGTTCCCAAATTAGAGTTGCGGATCTTGGTAACCACATAGTTGAGGTTATTTGCTAAAAACAAATAAGCAAGCGCCACGTCCTTGTAAAGCTCGGCCTTAGCGTCGAGCTTACACAAGAGTACGAGTATCAACCACGCCACCCGTTCAGCCAATGGGGACTCAGTATAGTCATCAGAAGAGTCCTCTGACGAGGCAGAAGAAACACGGGATGAGAAGTAAACATCCGGGAGGGGGGACTTCACTACCAAAGGCCAATCCGCCACAATGTCTTCCAGGGAATCCCTGTAATCCGCCAGGAAAACCAAATAGTTCATCACATACCGAGTCAGGGGATGGATCCCCCCACCAGGGACAGCCTTGGAGGTGTCCTTTTGAACAGCTGATTCGAATTCGGACAACATGAAACGTACCCCTTCTCCTAGCTTCACCATTGATGTCACGGCCTGTGATCTCACGGCAGAGAAAGAATCAAATGAGAAAATAACTTCAATTTCAGGCCACAGAGTTGAAATTGCCTCGTATAAATCAAGAATTCTAAACATTTTCTCGGCTGATAATTTCTTGTATTTTGAGACAATTTCCGGGAAGACAAACAATGCTAGAGCACGATCTTTAGCAACCTCCACAAAAATGGACTCAATCATTTTTTCTGATGAAGAGAAAACATAGTCACAAAGTATTCTTTCTCCATTGAAGACGTTCTTAACGGCAAATTTTACTCCTCTGAGCCAATTCTTGATTTTCAACTCGATATAATCCCAATCAAGTTTCTGAATCTGGGATGGAGATAGAGTTTTCTCCAGAATTGCCAGGTTGTAAAGGCTCTCGTCCACGATAGATTTCCGGACAAGTTTATAAATTGTGATGCACTCTTTGCTGTACCCTGATGAAATCATACACTCTGCAATTATCCTCAAATCCTCCATTATTGAGTTATTGTGGTTCTTGGGTTCTTCTTCTACTTCATCTTTGTTGTTGTGAGTGGATCCTTCTTCATCTGAATAACTAGTCCTTGCTGAGGAGTGGTTGGAGATGGATTCAGGATCAAGAATGTCACGGTTTCTTGACAAGATTGAATGGAATTCTTTTTCCAATCTTCTCATCGCCAACTCCATCAAATTCTGAGCTCTGATCAGCGACTCTGAGCTTGAATCATGCTTTATCAAATATTGCATAGTTTGTTGAAGTTCTTGAATTGCACTCAACAATTGCTTTGCCTGTTTAGGACTATCCTGGAAAAGGGATGAAAAGTTTGAGTGTGTTGATGAACCTCCCTGGACTTCCCATTTACTTATAATTGCCTCAGCATTCTCTAGGTTCTCCTCCATTATCTGATCGGAAAACGTAAACCGAGATCGGTTAGAGGAAGACGAAGAGGAAGAAAAAGTGGTGGTGCTCTCATAGTGTTGTGGTGATGAATGTCTTGATGAAAAGAAACTAGTTCTCATCTTTGAATGTATTTTTAGTAAGATAGTAGTGTTTTGCAAATGCTAAAAGGTGGCTTTAATTTTGTAATGATGATTGTTGAATGTGAAATGCTTTAGTTTGTTTTTATTACTACAAAAGTTGAGGAATTTAAGGATTGATAGAATGGAGAAGTGTATATATAGAGGTTGGGAGGGACGATGACATGTTGACTAATCAAACCTCTCTTTGTTGACTAATTCAGTGGACGCGGTTGAAGCCTTACTAGTTTACTAAAAAGATGATTCATTCGTCTTAAACGCCTTAAACGCCCTGCTTAGTTAGCTTATCGTCCAACAGAGGAGGTTACCGAGGATGTGCCTCTAGCTGTCGGGTACTCCACCTCAAGAGTGCCTAGACTGTAGGTAACCACCCACAAGCAGGTCATCCCTTGAACAATTGTAAAATAACTCATGCACCTGTCGTGGATCGAACCCAAACACTAATAGAGAATCACACTCTTATAGTGAAGCCCGTAACCATTGGAACTATGGTCCGTTGGTGCCTTACTAGTTACTAGGGTTAGGGGAGGGCAATCTTTTGTGTGTTTGGATTCTTCTGTTTGGGCGTGCAATGTCTTTGTCTGGTTCATTGTGCATTAAGGATAATTAGAATCCCATTAATAGAACCGTTCAAGCCAGTATTTTAAATCAACGTGGATTTGGAGTAACTCTGGTGTTGAACAATTAATATAAAACTCTTACGTCGGCTTAAGAATTTTAGACACTGAGGCTAATTCAACCAGTAACTTACAAATACAATAATTCAAATGTCGGTAACAACAGCTACAGGAAAAATTAACAACATAATTATGATGATAAGCCGCTTCTTTTTCCACATTATACTCGTTTAATAAGTCTGCATACATAAAGAAAGACCATTTCAAGCCATTCAAGGTACTCAGTATATCAATTAATGTTCACAGATAGTAGATTTAGTTACGTAGTAGTAATAATATACTCAGTATAATTGTTTTGACTTGTTCCACGCATGGAGGTCTTTACTGCAGTATTGTACTCACTATAATATATATATATATAAAACAAGACCAAAGACCGTTAAGATTATTATTTATAGATACATTTTAGTTAAGAGTAGGAGTACAACTCAAGCAAGAACCTTAGATTATGTTTGAATATTCAAATATATATTGCTATTACTTGTTGGATCGTTTATTGCTAACAATCAATTTGCCTTCTCGTGATTGTTCCTTATTTTATAACAGGACAGTTAGTTATTAAGTGTGTACTCATTATACTTCAAACAATGCTATAGCCTACAAACCAAGTAAAGTAAACTACACTAAGTAAGCCTTGTGTGATGGACTCGTTAAAAAAATATTAGTAGAAGAAATTGAACTCATGATTTTTGTCAATAAAATATATCGACATGATTTGTAATTAAATAACCTTGGAGAATTAAATGTTGCATGCAATAACGATGGTGGAAAAAATTTAAATATCATGGAAAATTATTAATATTATGGGAATTAGTTGCACTAGAGTATTTTAATTTAATTATAAATCATTAAGAAGATTTAGCAGGACTAAATAAGTAAGAGAATCTTACGAGTGCTTAAAATTAAGATGCATATAGATTTAGATACCAAATTAATTCGTCTATATTGTCTTAAACGTCCTTCTACAAACACAACCGTTAGATTGAATAAAACTCTTTTCATCGGCTAAATGATTGACACATTTTGACTTTCATGGTCAATAAAACACAATTTAAAAGATAAATATCTTTTATTATTCTACATACGAAAAAATTATAAAAAGTTGATATTTCAAAAATATATATTGAGACGAATCTAACAAGATCCCACATGAGTGATGACTATATTATTAATTATCGCTTGATGAGAATTGTTGATCAAATTTTTAAAAGTTTGACCACAAAAGTCAGAATGTACCAATCGTTTAGGGACGGAGGAGTATATACAATTGAATAAATTGCTTAAGCAATTTAGTCTGAGCTCGCATCTCCTAAATTAAATTGAATAATACATACTGGTTTTGGTGATATCAAACTCACTAAATAGGACCTGTTACAGTGGAATATTACGAACAATATCCTACTATGTATCTTTAGAATCCAATATCATTTAGAACTTGATTACCTTTTACTTTATAAACAAAAGTAGCTTTGGTGATTTCATACTTGTACATGGAGACGAGAATACTGACTCTTTCTCTATTTTTTGTCCCTTTAAGAAATGGTGATGGATTAAGTTAAATATATATATACTCACATTAATTATAAGATATGCTGTATGTGTTGCTTTCTCTATAAAATATTTAGCTAAAATGCTGTTTACCTATTAATAACTATATTATTAGTACTCTAGTAATTTAATCAATTATTTGATAATTATGACTCCATAAATACGACCAAGAGATTTTGATTAAATAGTAGAACTCTAATAAATGGATCCACAACTCACAAGTATACATGCCACCTGCTGCATCAGTTCATGTGTCACTGACTCATTGTTTTTTCTGCCAAATGTTACAAGATTTGTCCATTATATATAGTTACCACTTAGCGAGGTATTAACATGACATATATAATAGAAGTGATTAGTGAAAAATCACAATAATCTTCTATAATATCTCCCAATTATACTTTAATTCCGATAATCACGTACTAATATTCATGTTTTAGAACGAGAGGGAGAGACAACTCGACAAGAGTGGTCTGCAACATAACGATGCATCAACTATTATAACATCAAAATTGGCATCACTACTCTTAAATTATAAAAATTGAAAGGCTTAATTTGTGACAATCTCCTCAAGTATGAATAACATTCGATTCATGAATTATAGTTCTTTATTTGTAAATTGCCTCCTAACCATCATCTTCTCAAAGGAGGAATTAAATTTTGTTATCTTTTTCAAGTTGCCCCTTGAACGAATTTCATTTTTAAAAAGGGTAATTTTGGAACTACACATAAAAAGTAAGGTTGAATAAATTTAAAATATTAACGATTTGCGCACAATCCAACATCTGCGAATTTCATTTTTATACAACAAGATCGTTTAATCGTTTATTACACAACAATTACTGAGGGTAGTTAGTGTTCATTAAAAATTTTAATTTAAAAAAAATGAGGAATTACCGTGTGGCAATTTTTAGCCTTCAACATTATATATAGTATAGATAAAAAGTAGGGTAAATGACTTCTGACATCACTTACGTTTGGAAAAAATGTCAGTTAATCATGTTTCAGACCGACAAATATGATCGCTAATGTTTTAAAAGTGTCTCATTTGGGTCACTCCATCAGTTTTTTGAAGGACATTTACGATAAAACACATTTTATCCTCTCATAAGCTCCCAATTTAACTTTATTCACCCTTAATTCAGGTCCAATTAACACATTTAACTCTTATTCACCCCAAACTGAAGGAAGAGATGGGGTCAATGTGTTAATTAGACTTAAATTAGGGTGAAAATTGAAGGCTTATGAGAGGGAAAAATGTGTTTGGACAGAAATACCCTTCAAAAAACCGACAAAGTGGCTTGAATGAGACACTTTTTAAACATTAGTGATCACATTTGGTCGGTCTGAAATAGGGGCACGATCGGACCAGTTTTACCAGATTTTCCGCAAAAAAAAAACCGATCCGACATATCGATCTTTTTTCATAAAAAAAGTTGGTTTCGGTTAAAATCGCCGGTTTCCGGCCAGTTCGGTTTACGGCCCAATTTACCAAAACTAAAATTGAAAATCAGAGTCACAAAATTATAGTGAATCATCCGATTGTTGATTTTAATTGACATCAAAGTTAAAACTAAGAGGAAAATTAGGGATTGAAGAATGTTTCCTCAAGCGATTCACAAAAGTCACTATAGTTTCAGCTACCAGGAGTTCACAAAACACAGAAGAAAAGCTGCGGATGAAAAATTAGCGGAGATTAATTTGAACAATCGATGGGTTTGTAGGTGTCATAGCCTTAATTTGCTTGCTTGATTGTTCCAAACATGTTCATATAAATTCTAAAGAACTCTTATGTAACCATTGCAAGGTTTTGGTTTTGGTTTGAGTTTGTTTATTATGGTTGCTTCTAGACAAATAGAAATTGGATAATTGAACTAAAACACAAAAAAAGAAAAAATTGATGCTAGAATATTAACTGAACGAGATTAGAGTTGAGAATGGATGGTAATGATGGGTTGAGGCGTGAGGCTGCTATGAATGAGCTTTAGGGTTAGAAATTAAATTTAGGGTTATATACATCAAAAAGTTAGAAAAAACAATTAAAAATATTATCGGATCGGTTCGATTTTTTAACCGATTTTCCGTTAGCGAAAACCGTCGGTTTTGGTTTGGTTCGATTTTTCGGTTAAAAAAATCGTATCCATTTGTATTCCTAGTCTAAAACATGAATGATTTAACTAACATTTTAAACGTAAGTGATATCAAAAATCATTTACCCTAAAAAGTAATTGGGCTGAAGTCAAGAGGCTCATAACAGCCCATCTGTTTCTCTTTTCGCTGACAACCAAATTAAGAAATGAGATTCCAGTGCAAAGTTCCAATTATCATTAAATCCGAAATTTGATTTTGTACAAATTCGTACTTAAATGCATACTTACTTGATTACAAATTACAACCCATCAATCTTCTCTGTTCACGATCACCGGACCGAGTGGACTTATTTCCAGCACTAGTTTTAAAATATTGATAATAAAGTTTAACACAACTTAATTATAAATAATATTTGAATACATATATTAAATTGATTAATTTATTTGGTAGTTTGTTAAGGGAACGTGTACTTACCGAGCAAACCAGGTATCTCAAACGAGCACCACCTTTGGCTCCTACCCTACTCCGTACCTATCGAGTCGAGTAGTCGATTCGGGTGCTCGAGCGAGTCACGGATTACGCGACTCTTTCACCTTTCCACCACTAGTCAAAACCAACAAGCAAAGAAGCTTTGATAGAATAGGTAATCTTGCCTACCAGTTACCAACTTACCATATATATAAACCAATAACAGTAATATACAGGCTGTGCAATCAATTTTGCCTTTACGCTCTTCGATCTACATTACATATTCGAGTAATCAGAATTCAGAGGTTACGATTACCAGATTTTCTCCAAAAATCACTCGTCTTTACTACTATATCATCACATATAAATAGAAACTAAGAGTAACGAGTAAAATATCATGGTAATATTTGATCCTATTCCTACCTAACTTGATTTCCATAGTCATGCACCAAATTAAAAGTTTATAAAAGCCAAAAACATTGTCCTACATAGCTTCACCGCGTTAAACTGAACCACTCAATAAAACTATTAATTGTTTCAGAGTCAACATTTCACATTCATTTTTAGTACACTCTCTTTATACAACGTCTATATAACAATCTACGTGTTTCTCAACAATACTTCCAAAACAATTATTACCAATAACCATGCACGAAGATGTCTAAAGTCTTCAAAATAAATAGTAGCCTTCTTAAGTTGCTTCTTAACACACTCAAAATTTAGCACATGAGGACCGCTCAAGCTTAGTTCCGCTTCCTACTTCTCTTTGCCATTTCGTGCTCTGTTAACGTTTTTGGAGGAGATGATGGCCGAAGATAAAGAGAATGCAGAGACGATCATAATGAAATGGGGATTCCAGGAAGGAGCAAACTACATGAAATTCTCATCCATGTTCCGGGAATATCCTGAAGATGCAAAGAAGCTATTGAAAGCAATCCAGGAGGTTCACAAAACCATGTACTATTTGGTAAAAGATGATTCGAGTTCAGAACAGCTCATCCGAGTTCAATATTTGATGGAGTTGGCCATGAGGAGACTGGAGAAAGAATTTCATTTCATCATGTCCAAAAACAAGAACATTCTTAATCTTGAATCCATCTCTAACCAATCTTCCAGCATCTCTTCCACCAGGACTAGCGTTTCAGATAATATAGAATCAGCATACACCGATCGAGAAACAGAAGTAGAAAACAATGTCCCAAATGCATCTATCATGGATGATTTGAAGGAAATTGCAGAGTGCATGATTGCTTCAGGCTATGGGAGACAATGCATTGGCATCTACAAGCTTGTTCGAAAATCGATCCTTGACGAGAGCCTGTACAACCTTGGTGTCCTGGAAAGAAAAATATGTAAATCACAGATTCAGAAACTACATTGGAACACTATTGAGCAGACAATCAAGAATTGGAAAAGAGGTATAAAGAGTGCTATGAAAGATATATTTCTTGAGGAGAGAATACTCTGTGATCATGTTTTCTCCTTCTCAGAGAAAGTTTCTGAATCCTGTTTTGTGGATGTTGCTAAAGACCGTGCACTAGCCTTGCTTAGCTTCCCGAAACTTATCGTGAAACATAAGCAATTATCAGCCGAGAAAATGTTCCTTATTTTGGATATGTACGAGGCAATTTCAACTCTCCAGACCGCGATCGAAGTGATTTTCGCATTTGATTCTTGCTCAATTGTAAAATCACAGGCTGCACAGTCACTGGTGGCTCTCCGAGGAGCCATAGGTTCAATATGGTCAGGTTTTGAATCAGCTATTCAGAAGGACACATCTAAGGCAGTCCCTGGTGGCGGAATTCATCCTCTGACTCGGTACGTGATGAATTATATCGTGTTTCTTGCTGATTACAGTGCTTCCCTGGAAGACATTGTGGCGGATTGGCCGTTGGTAGTGAAATCTGCATGTCGTGGAGCATACTTCCTGACTCCCACTTCACCTCCATCCTCGGTGGACAACGGTAAAGAATGCGGAAAAAGGTTAGTGTTGGCTGAAAGGGTGGCGTGGTTGATATTTCTAGTCCTGTGCAAGCTTGATTCCAAAGCTGAGCTATATAAGGACGTTGCACTTGCCTATCTATTCTTAACCAACAACCTTAACTATGTGGTTGAGAAGATCAGAAAGTCAAACTTGGGTCCCCTTTTGGGGTCCGAATGGATTTTGAACAATGAAGCAAAGGTTCAACTATACACATCAAATTATGAAAGAATTGGTTGGAGCAAAGTTATCACATCATTCCCTGAGCATCCAACAAGTGACATGACCAGAGAATATGTCAAGGAATGCTTCAGGAAATTTAATTCCAGGTTTGAAGAAGTCTACCGTGTCCAATCATCATGGGTTGTTCCAGACCACAAGTTGAAGGAACAAGTGACATTATCATTAGTAAGAAAGGTAGTTCCAGTTTACAGGGAGTTCCATGATAATTATCGAGGCACATTCCGAACTAAATTCGGAGAAGAGCCCATTATCAGATTCACTCCAGAGGATCTGGAAAATTACTTATCGGATTTATTTCATGGCGACAGAGGAATATCGCGAAGTACAAAACCATTGCTTGGTGCAGTATATCTTCACATAAGAAATTAGGCCAGCATTATTCAACTCAAAAGAAGAATTTTTGGTGAAAGTTTTTGACCCAATCACAGATAACACATACTTTATATGGGTGAAGTTACAATACATACTTCTAACAGTAAACTAGATAATACAAATACGTTTTAGGGGCAAGTAGACAGGACTTCATGTTTCAAAAACATGACATTCCTCCTAATAAATATGTTGTGGCTTGTGATTTGTGGTGAGAATGGTGATGGGATTGATCATTTGGAAAAACAACAATGCAACGATATAATGTTTATAGAATTACTATCATAGTTGTTAGAATTGCTAGAAATTCGGCCAGCATTATTCAACTCAAAAGAAGAATCTTTGGTGAAAGTTTTTGACCCAATCACAGATAACACATACTTTATATGGGTGAAGTTACAATACATACTTCTAACAGTAAACTAGATAATACAAATACGTTTTAGG